>OZ025290.1:423836050-425169800 GCA_964019185.1 Maratus speculifer | reverse complement strand
CCTTTTGTGACGTCATGAAAGGAATGAGCAAGCCCGGTATCTAGTGTTGGCTTGGTTTTATCTACGTTGTTTTGAATGTTATTTAGTGTTGAGACGTTGTATAAAGAGTCTCTGGGACCTATATCTGCACTTGTACGATAGATTTGAACAGTTATTTTTGAATATCTAGTAATATTTGTGAGTTTCGAAGACTCTGTTGTTCTGAAGATCTGTAAATAAATTATTTTCTACTTTTCTAAGAGACAAGAGTTTGAAGTTCTCTAACCATAAGATCAAAAGAACCCAATATACGCTACAAAATATGGTGTCAGGAGTGGGGTCTTATGGCGAAAACAAGAACGGACAATGGACAACGGACAATGGACGGACAACTGAAAGAACTATTAGATGCTATCAATGGCATAAAAACTTAATTGACGAATAAAATCGACAAAGGACAAGAAGAGTTGTTGGAAGAGTTGACAAACAAAATTGATAATGGCCAAGAAGTGTTGGCGGAAAAAATGAATAAAGGCCAAGAAGAGCTGGCCGAAAAAATGAATAAAGGCCAAGAAGAGTTGGCGGATAAAATAAATAAAAACGAAGAAAGAATGGATGAATTGACAAATAAAATCCACAAATGCCAAGAAGAGGTGACTGAGGAAATGAAGAGAAGACAAAAGAGAATGGAGGAATTGAAAGAGGAAGTTAATAAAAGCCAAGAATTAATTAAAAAAAACTTTAGAAGAAAAGTTCTCGTCGGTAGAGAGAAGAATAATTTCGATAGAAGAGAAAATAGAGAATGAAGTTAATAATGTTGAAGAGAAAATGGAAAGAAAAATAGAGGAAGTAGAAGAGAAAATTCAGAATGGAGTAAGCAATGTTTAAAAGAAGATGGCGAGTAAAATAGAGGAAAGAATACAAAATATGGAGAAGAAGTTTTCAGCGAGTGGTTGTAATTATAAAGAATTTAGGAATCCGCCTGCTTCTCCTGTGAGTGTTAAGCTGTCGACATTCGACGGAAAGAATTCCTGGCAAGTTTACAAGACCCAATTTACCATTGTAGCCGAACAAATGGAGTGACGAGGTGAAAGCTTGTCAACTGGCAGCGTCTTTGAGAGGAGAAGCCGCCGACATGCTACAAACAATGCCCAATATGACAGAACTCAATTTTGAGACTCTAAGTTGTGCACTTGAAATGAGATTCGGAGAAACAATCATCAAAGATTATACGAGAATACAAATGAAGAGCCGCCATCAAAATTCGAGTGAAACCTATCAAGAGTTTGCCTCAGAAATAGAACGGCTTTCAAATTTAGCATTCATTGACTGCCCAACAAATGTATGGGAAATGATCTCACTGCAGTACTTTGTAGACGGATTAAAAGATCCAGAAGTGTAGAGAGCGGTACGAATAGCATATGTGCAGGATTTAAAGGCTGCATTACTATATGCCTTAAAGTTGGAAGCAGCTACACAAGCCAGCCGAAGAGATCGCCATTCAGTCCGAAAAGCAACGGTGAACAAAAGCTCAGACACTGAGATCGACGTCTTGAAAGAAATTAGGAAAATAAATCAAGAGCTCGAAGCTTTAAAATATGGAAAAACCAGCTCAAGAAGACAGAATCTCACGTGCTGGGGATGTGGTGATACAGGACATCTGTGAAGAAATTGCCCCAAAATCCACGAACGTGAGATAAATTCAAACAGTCAGCAGGGAAACTAAATTTTGGCCATCTCGCGGGGCGGAGGTTGCCAGAGAATAAAAAGCCCCACCTGAAGATCCTCCAGATATCAAAAATGAGTGGCGGTGATAATGAATTATATGTGATAGGCTGTATTAACGGAATTCAGTGCCGTATGATTGTTGATACGGGAGCCAATGTGACAATAATAAGAGAAGATTTGACTCGGAAATTGAAATCTAAAATCATCTGGACTCCACAATGCGTTACCTTGCAAACTGTGACGGGCGACAAGATAGGCATATATGGAAAGGCCAATTTAACCATCAACTTTGGAGGAACGAAATATTACCATACGGCATATGTGGCTGACATAACAGATCCTTGCTTAATCGGACTAGATTTTCTGAAGAAGTTTGGCTTCAAACTTGATTTCAAAAAGAACAAAATACTCTCAAAATTTGAAGAAATAAGTCTTTTTGGAATAAATAACGAAATTGAATGTAAACAAATAGTAATGGCGAAAGAAGACATTAATCTAGATGCAAGAACAGAATTTTTAGTTCCTGCTGTAATTAAAAATGAAGCTAATTATCGATTTGGCCATATAGATTATCCCGAAGACAATAGTAAACAAGCAGGAATATTGATGGCTTCATCTGTAGTGGACCTCTCGAAAAAGACCATTCCAGTCAGAATTGCTAACATCAGTGATAAGACGAGGACTATCAAGAAAGGAGAGATGATAGCGTCATGTGCTTGTGTGACGTGCATAAGTAAAAATTCCAATCACTCTCAGAAATCTTCAGATGATTTAGTCAAGGATTTGTTACAAAATACAGACTTAGATCCAAACCAGAAAGATGCTGCGGAAAGTTTAATTAGGGAATTCCAAAGTTTATTTTCCCAAACATCTGAAGACTTTGGACGAACCAAAATTGATACGGGAGTTCACTCTCCTATTAAACAGCATCCTAGACGATTACCTTTTGCCAAACAAGAAGAGGTGCAGAATTTAATTAAGGATACGGAAGAAAATGACGTCATCGAACCATCGACAAGTCCATGGGCGTCTCCCATTGTGTTAGTAAGAAAGAAGGATGGTTCTACAAGATTTTGTGTAGACTACCGCCGACTGAATAACGTCACTAAAAAGTATAGTTACCCTCTACCAAGGATCGACGACACTCTCGACAAACTTGCGGGCAACACTTGGTTCTCGACTTTAGACCTGAAGAGTGGTTACTGACAGGTAGAGATCCAACCCGACGACCGCGAGAAGACTGCCTTCACAACGGGACAAGGATTATGGCAGTTCAAGGTTATGCCTTTTGGTCTATGTAACGCACCTGCAACTTTCGAACGGCTTATGGAAACGGTTCTCCGGGAGCTGTCATATGAAGCATGTCTTGTTTATTTAGATGATATCATAATCATAGGAAAATATTTTAATGAACATCTGAACAACCTCAGGCGGGTGCTACAAAAATTAAAGGAAGCTAATTTGAAGTTAAGCCCTTCGAAGTGCAGTTTGTTTCAAAATGAAGTCGCCTACCTTGGACACATCATTTCGGCGGAAGGAGTTAGGACAGATCCGGAGAAAATATCGGCCGTGAAAAATTGGAATCGTCCAGCAGATGTTCATCAGCTTCGGAGCTTTCTAGGATTATGCACCTATTACAGAAAATTCGTCAAAGGCTTCTCGATGATTGCACGGACAATTCATAAACTAACAGAAGCCAATTAAAAATTTATGTGGACACAAGAATGTGACGCTGCTTTCGAGAAGCTTAAGGAGGCCTTAACATCCACTCCAATTCTGTTGTATCCTCAAATCGATAAACAGTTTATACTTGATACGGATGCAAGTAACGAAAGCATTGGCGCTGTACTGTCCCAGGAAATCGACGGCCAGGAGCGTGTTATCGCCTATTTCAGCAAGTGCTTGCCAAAGACAGAGCGAAACTACTGCGTAAAAAGAAAAGAGCTTCTTGCTGTAGTGAAAGCCGTAGACCATTTTCATCATTATCTTTACGGTCGAAAGTTCCTGATCCGAACTGATCATGCTTCTCTAACTTGGCTATTGAATTTTAACCTCCTGACTGCCGCTGGCTGATTTTTTCGCACACTAACCTGCAGGTTTCACTGCAGCATAAGCAATATTTAAATTAATATAATTCTACAAATAAAACCCAGTTTTGAAAAATTAAATTAGGATTAATACTCCCAAAGATTATACACCTCTACATAATAACATATTTTGTGTCAGGTTGGAAAAAACATCTTTTTTTAATATTTTTAATAAATTACAGAGAAAACAACATTACAATTTTACCCTTTTGCCGGGCAGTCAGGGGGTTAAGAACCCTGAAGGCCAGATAGTCAGGTGGATACAAAAGCTTCAAGAGTACGATATGGAGATACGCCATCGAAAAGGCTCATCACATGGAAATGCAGATGCTCTCTCAAGAAGACCCTGCTCAGAGAATTGTAGATACTTCGACCAGGTTGAGAAGAAATTTAATGTCAAACGTCCTTTAGTAACACAAGTTACAACTGGGTCTACATCAACGCAAGATCATTGGAGTGATGAGAGCCTGCGTAAAGATCAACTTGCTGATCCTGAAATTAAACCAATTCTAGAGCTGAAAGAGGAATCCAATAGGAAGCCCAGCTGGCAAGACATGGCCTATTACCATCCTACAACTAAACGTTATTGGGCTCTCTGGGATTCCCTACATTTGAAGAACTGTATCTTGTACCGAAAATGGGAGTGTGATGATGGAAAGACATGTAGATGGCAACTACTACTTCCTAAGTCGAGAATTTCTATGGTCCTTCAAGAACTTCATGGTAGTCCTACAGGAGGTCATTTTGGTGTAATGAAGACCCTGCAAAAGGTTCGAGAGCGTTTCTACTGGAATAATGTTCGCAGTGATGTGGAGAAGTGGTTTCGAACTTGTGACACCTGTGTAGCACGTAAAGGTCCAAAGAGGCGCACCCGTGCACGATTGCAGCATTATAATGTAGGAGCTCCTTTCGAACGAATTACTCTAGAAATCCTGGGTCCTCTTCCTAGAACATCTGATGGCAACAAGTACATCCTTGTTGTCATGGATTACTTTACCAAGTGGCCTGAAGCCTACGCCATTCCTAATCAAGAGGCGGTAACCGTAGCAGACATACTGGTTTAACACTGGGTTTCCAGATACGAAGTTCCTCTTCAAATCCATTCCGACCAAGGAAGAAACTTTGAATCGACTGTGTTTAAGGAAATGTGTGGACTACTCGGTGTGAACAAAACTCGAACTACACCTCTACATCCTCAATCGGACGGCATGGTGGAGCAGTTCAATCATACAATCTTAAATAGCCTCTCCCTCCTGGTCTCTAAAGATCAACAGGACTGGGACAAGAAATTGCCTCTTTTCCTGCTTGCCTACAGGAGTGCTGCTCATGAGGCCACTGGTTATTCCCCTTCTCAAATGCTCTTTGGTCGTGATCTCCGACTACCTGCGGATCTTTTATTTGGCCGTCCTCCTGATGCTCCTTTGTCGCCAGAGTAATACGTGGATGAACTCCAGGCACGGATTGAGGAGATTCATTGTCTAGCGAGGAACCGTATCGGACTGGCATCAGAAAAGATGAAGACACGGTACGACATAAAGGCTACTGGACATGAGTTCAACGAAGGTGAGAAAGTTTGGTTGCGGAATCCCATACGTCGTAAGGGACTGACACCAAAATTACAAAGAAAATGGGACGGTCCTTACACAGTCGTCAACAGGCTGAATGACGTCGTCGTACGTATACAAAAGTCTTCACACACCAAGCCCATGTTCGTACCTTATAACCGGCTAGCCCCTTATTTTGGCCAAAGTGATTAGAAATTCAAAACTGGAATTTCAGACCATGGTCATGAAAGTCACTTTTTGTAAATATGTAAATAGTAATTAGTTCTTATTTATGTAAATCTTATTATTATTTTTATTTATTTATTTATTTTAAGTGTTTTCCTCTAACTCAGGGATTGCACTGCCCGGGACGTGCAGTCTTTGAGGAGGGGGTAGTGTTACGAAATTTGTAAATAGTTAGTGTTTGCACTGTAAAATAATGTAAATAATCTTATTAAGCTCCATTC
Source organism: Maratus speculifer (assembly GCA_964019185.1). Taxonomy (NCBI): domain Eukaryota; kingdom Metazoa; phylum Arthropoda; class Arachnida; order Araneae; family Salticidae; genus Maratus; species Maratus speculifer. Next base: position 425,163,995 of record OZ025290.1, on the reverse strand, counting down.
CTTTAATAATATTAGTTTTTGTTGCTTTGTCTCTGTTATCAAGCAAACTTGTCTATTATTTTCAGTGAATATCTATGCTAGATTGGCGAAATAATAGAGATATCGCCAAGTCGGCGTCACTTTTGGCAACTAATTTTGTTCGCCAAATTTGGCGATATATCGCCAAGTTGGCGACAAACTTGGTGATTGTTGGCGATGGTAACCCTTCCCTCGCTGTGGTAACCCCTCTTTATATATGCTGATACATTGAATGTTATTCCGTGGTTTTCTGGAATATTCGAGAAGCCTGTGGATATTTCCAGTGCATGCGGCGAGACTATATAAGAAGAGAAGCGATGCGAGCTGCTGTTGTTATTATTTATCAGTCAGTCATTGAGTGAACAACTAGGCGATTGTTAAGCAAGTTTGCTTGAGTTTTATCTACGTTGTTTTGAATGTTATTTAGTGTTGAGACGTTGTATAAAGAGTCTCTGGGACCTATATCTGTACTTGTACGATAGATTTGAACAGTTATTTTTGAATATCTAGTAATATTTGTGAGTTTCGAAGACTCTGTTGTTCTGAAGATCTGTAAATAAATTATTTTTTACTCTTCTAAGAGACAAGAGTTTGAATTTGTTTAACCATAAGATCAAAAGAACCCTCTATGCGCTACAACAATATTTAATTTACTCTGCTTGTCTTTTTTGAACATTTTATTATTCTAAGTATACAATTCTGCTTTAAGATAACTAGTATAATGAATAAAAATAAATAAATAATTAATTAAAAATAAATATATAATAATGAATATAAAAAATGAATAAAAATTATCTATTTAAAAATATATATATATAATTTTTTGAAATAAGATCATTATATGTTAAATTTATAAAAATCGCTAATCCATAACATTTTATTCCGAAATGTACAAATATAATCATGTGCATTTTTACATATACTGCTAAATAATACTAATACTAAAACCATGTCTTCGTTATACTGAGTGAAAACATTTGTTTCCAAATGCTATTTGCTTACGATAATGGTGTACGTTTGTGATATTACCATACTTAATGGAATAATAAAAATTGTTTCTTTGTGGAAAGTAAAAGATGCAAGAAGCTAGAAAGCACAATGATTAGTACACCTTTGAGACAAATTACAGAAATTATATCAAAATCTGTGACAAAAATAATTTTATATAAGAACTACTAGATGATTTAGTTTTTTTTTTTTTTTTTTTTTTTTTTTTTTTTTTTTTTCATAAATATACTTGTGACATCAATAACGGCAGAGCTTAAATTGTAAATATAATCACGTTTTTCTTCTTACAAAAGAAGTTATGGGTTAAATAATATCCTTACAATTGATTTCAAACATGATGATCTGACAATTGATTGTTCTTAAAAAAGATTTTTAATGTTACAATACTTGCATTTGTAGAAAACGTAAAATTGAGAAAAAAAAAACACGAAGAGGAATTTATTTATTTATTTTTATTTATTTATATATTTTATTTATTTATTTATTTATTTATTTATTTTTTGCTTGCTGTTTTTAATAATTTTATTTTTACATTTATGCAATTTTTGTATAAAATTGAAACTGGTGTTATACACAATTGAAATGAAAAAAAAAAAACTTCTTTAAACACCATAAAATAAGTTAACTGCGCAAGGCCTTTCGAAAGAACTTAGTCTTTCTTCGTCAGGCGCAAAAAAGACGTGCGTCCACAATGAATGTAGCGGCACGACTGAAGGGGAAACTTCTGTTGCTAAATCTTCTGTTGCTAAACACTCTTGGGATTCCGGCCATAGTTTCAATTTTCAAACTGCTAAAATTATTTTTAATGCCAATAGTTCCTCTGAGTTAGACTTTCTTGAAAATTTAGCTATTTATATTAATCGTGATATTATTGTTAATGATAAATCTGATTCTAAAACCCTCTCCGTTGCCTGGAAGAATCTTTTCAGCACTGCTTCATAATTAAGTTTATTATTTAATTATTATTATTATTATTTTTATATATATATTATGTATACTATTTTTCAGGTATATTCATGTGTGTTTATAATTGTAAACTATTTTTTATTTTTATGTATTTTTATTTTATTTTATTTTATTAATTTACCCCGCTTTTTTCCCATTTCCCTTCCCCCATTCTGCCTTTCCTCTCCTTCATTGTGTATCTAGTTTTGTTTATGCTCTTCCGTGATTGGCTGTTGCCTTCTTCTTTCTTATTGGCTGTTCCTTCTGCTTGCTCCCTCTCCCTCCCGCATTCCCCTTCAGTCGTGCCGCTACATTCATTGTGGACGCACGTCTTTTTTGCGCCTGACGAAGAAAGACTAAGTTCTTTCGAAAGGCCTTGCGCAGTTAACTTATTTTATGGTGTTTAAAGAAGTTTTTTTCATTTCAATTATACAATTTTTGTTTATAAATGTAAAATTTAATTGAATCTATAAAAATAAATATTTAATAAGGAATTCATACATTTTGAAATAAAATCACTATTTGTTAAATTTAAAAAAATCGCTAGTTTCTTACATTTTATCCGTAAATGTAAAAAATGTGCATTTTTACTTTTACAACTAAATTTTAGTAATATTAAAACCACGTCTTCACCAAACCGAGTAAAAACATTTGTTTCTAAAAGCAAATGGCTTAAGATAATGGTGTACGTCTTTGGTGTACTTTTTTTTCGGAAAATAAAAGATGTAAGAAGCTAGAATGCACAGTGATTACTACACCTTTGAGATACATTAACAGAAATTAAATCAAGTTTCAAAAACATTTTCATGTATTAATTATTGAAGGTTTTAGATATTTTTTTCAGCAGTGAAAAAATATAGCGATAAAGGTTAGATTGTTTAATCTAGTTGTGACGGTATACTCATGCTGGGTGTCATTTGTCACGTTATATGCAGACATACTCATTAATTTAGGTTAAAACAACACAGTTTATTAAAATGATAAGGGCTAAAGGAAAGTGGAGCCAGTCTATAATTTCACTCACTGAGAACACTATGAAAAGCTAAATCATACTCACAGGCATCGGTCTAGCTCAGTCGGGGCACCGTCTAACACCTGACACTATTTCCTGGCTGATCTACTAAACAAATCTTAATTTCACAGCCCGTGGCTGTGGATATTTCTTTATTTCTCAAATAATCAAAACGGAACGATTCTAAACTTTCTTACCAAGGCCGAATCTTTCATCCACTATCTGAACTCCTTTCCGCTTTACTGGAGGCCGTAGCTATTCTCTAATCGTCAGCACCTTAATAAACAATCATCAACTTCGTTGTCTAATGGCGGAATACACACAGAGGCTGCTGGCTGCTACCAGAAACACACAGACGCTGGCTGCTGGCCAAGGCCAGAAACACACAGACGCTGGCTGCTGGCTGAGGCCAGAAACACACAGACGCTGGCTGCTGGCTAAGGCCAGAAAACACACAGACGCTGGCCAAGGCCAGAACACACAGACGCTGGCTAAGGCCAGAACACACACCACAAACTCACACCCAAGCTTTTATACGCGACAAACTGAGATACTTCTCATTAACATAATACTAATAACCGCGAGCTAACTGCGGAATTCGAAAGAGCACACACACTCTAGAAAGTTAAAGTAAAAGAGAGGATAGATGTCACTTTTACGCCTACAAAATGTTAAATTATTGACGTCACGATCTCAGAAACACTAGAGTGCCTTTATGACTAAAGGTCACTCCCTCAAAACCCCCCCTCGAACTCCGCAGAGAAAAAGGGCTGGGCTAAATGCATGCCCAGAACTTTTTCTTGTTATAAATTTAGAGCCGTAACAAAACACAGTGATGGGTGAAATTTAACGCCGAAACATAACTTTTAAAATATTAACTTTAACCCATCACAACCAAAAAAAAACTCAGTTTGTCTCAAACAATCACATATTCAATCCAATCATTCTTCCATCTTACAAATAGCCTCCGTAAAACTTCCAAAAACTCGTAAAATTTTCAAAACTAATTACTTCTTTCAAAACAGCCCACTCCACTGGGAGTGCTAAAATTTCTCAAAACACTAACCTTCCGAAATTTTCCTCAATATTGCAATGCAACTATAACTTTACCCAAAAATTTCTCCATAACTTTTAATATACTAGAATTCGCACCAAGTCCAAAAAACCCAATGCGCAAAAACTTTCCTCATCCAAATTCCGACTTCATCTAAAATTACATTTACTTCATACTAAAATAATTCTGCTACTACGTAATACCTACATCCCCATTAGCCAATGAACTAACTCCCAAACTTCTTCAGACTTAACTCCACTTGAACAATAATTGGGGCACATACGTACAGCGGCATATCGCTGTGCTTATGCAACAATCAAAAAATATCAAAAATTTACAAAATAACGTCATCAATCTCTTCATCTGTATTAACTAAAAGAAAAATAGCAGAATCAATACATAACAAAAGGTATACTTCCCTGCAAGAAAATCACATTAACATTCAATTTTAATACAATACAATTTCAAATTCAAATGCAGCTTAAAACTTCGCAACTTGCGGAAACCATTCTCAACTAAAGTACAAAACGCAACTCATAAAACACGAACGATAAGAAGAAAGTTAATTCATTAAATGTTAGTATCAGAGATAGAAACACGTGTCAAGGACTTCTTGACCGCAAAACACGTGCGCGCCTGAACCGCGGCGCGTGTACAAAATAACCCAAATTACTATCTGTACTTTCTGAAAATTTAAACATACATTAACATACATTTTATAACACATGAACAATAACAATATAGTAACATTTTAACAAATAACATAACAGTTTAACAATAGATCCAGAATTTTTAAAAGCAGTTAAGACCAAAATCTCAAACATACATAGAACTAACAATTTTGCAAACAAATTTTGAACACAATTAAGCACTAAACGTGAGTCCGTCAAAAAATTCCAAAAAATGGCCAAAAGTACAAAACAGTCTCTCTGCTTTCTATTCCTTCACATTGCTACCACATATATGCACTCTAATAGAAATTTAATAAAGAACATTATCACCCAATCATAGAGACGATTCGCTGCTGGCAGGCTTCATACTGCAAGATGGCTTTCTCCTCCTGTCCCAAAAGGCTTGTACGAAGGATCTCTCGTCATCAGAACTGTACGGTGACGCCACAGTTGACTGTCGTGCCTGGAGCCTGGTTCTGAATGGATGCCGTGGAATACTCGTAGGTTCCACTCGACGACTCTGCTCTGGCCGGTTCGCTGGGTTCACTCCATGGCGAGGTTCACACTGTTGTTGCCGGTAATCTGAGAGTTGTCTCCTCTTCCTAGATGCACCCGAAGTTACCGAAGATCCTAGGCCACGTTTCTTTCCGGACCTATGTAGTTTCTTGTTAGGCAAAGATTCGGCATTTAAACTTCGCTTAACAGTTTTACGAGTGTCCAAACGAAATCTTTTCTGGGGATTAATCACTGAAGATGGTGAACTATTAGATAATTTATGCTTGTGAGGTTGTTGTCTAATAGATGGAGGAACTGGACAATTTACAATTTTTTGTCTTTTATGACACACAGAGTCCGATGTATTTGACACAGTTCTCTTATTTTTATTATACTTTGCTCTCGGATTGCTAGGCTTTCGACTTTCAATAACAGTCTTTGGAGCTGTTTGACCAAATTTTCTTCTTGAATATTGATGAAAAGAATTAGACGAAGAAGTGCTGGACTCGGGACACTCATTGGATCGGGAATTTCGCGAAACACCACTCGACATATGAGAACCTTCACTACCATTTTCTCTAAACTTATAAACTCTAACCTGATCCAGATTAACAGTCATTCTTTCACCATTGACATCAACAACCAAATTATTATTCCGAACTTCCAAAACCTCGAACGGACCCACAAACTTCGGACCAAACTTAGCTACTCTCTTTTGACGACTTGAACTTAACCAATGCTTTTCTACTAACACAAAATCTCCAACTTTCACTTCTAACTCCCTCCTACGCATATTATAATACTGAGCTTGCTTTTCTTGCGCTTTTCCCATTTGAACCTGAGCTTCCTTAACCAACCTCTCAATATCCTGACACATGTACTGACTTTCCGCATCTGACACCATAACTAACCTTTGGAATGGAGTAATAACTTTTCTACCCAAAAACAATTCAGCAGGCGTTTTCCCCGTTGACTCGTGAACTGCCGTACGAAGTGCGTACGCAAAATGTTGAAGAAACTGGTCCCAATTTGCATGATGAGAACCAACATAAGAAGAAATCATTTGAATTAATGTACGATTTACACGTTCAGCCATATTAGACTGAGTAAGTTCCCTACCGTCCTCAGTCTGCAACTTTTCACACAAAGACTTAAAAATATTGAATATAAAATCATAACGAAATGGTTTACTAGCAACTAGTGCGTCAAAACCAATACAAATTTCATTAGTTAAACTCGGTTTATCTGAAAAAACTTTACCACAATCGACTAAAGACTTATTAACCTCCATTTTCTTAACCACACTTAAACTAGATTCCTCCAAATTAACTGACACTAAAACAGGCTCTTTCTTACTCACATTCTCATCATTATTCACGATTAACGACTTTTTAAAGAAATCCAAACTAATTCCTCTATCCTTCATATAATCCACACCAACTATACAATGCACTGTTAATCCATCTAACACACAAAACTCCCAACATGTCTTAACCGAACGAATTTCAACTTCCAATTCTACTGAACCTTTATTATCGCAAGCTACTCCCTGTGCTGACTGAACCACCAGACTTGATCTTTTTCAACTTCTTTTACGAAAAATATTTCCGATAACAATCAAAAGAAATGAACGACTTATCTGCCCCTGTATCGAAGACACTTTTAACGACAATACCATCTAACACAATTAACACTTCAGGTAACTCAACCGGATTAATAGTAATTTTATTTAAACTCACAGAAGACTTTTCCGACCTCTGAACACATTTGCTTTGCATTGACCTATTTTCAACATTCTCATCCGAAGTTAATCTCCTTACTTGCGAAGAAACATTCCTGTCCCGTACTCCCCCACTACGATTATAACCACTATTCTGTCTATTTCCATACATATTTCTCTCACCACTTCTAAAATTATTAGCACCACCACCATTCCTATTACCACTACTAGTATTCGACATATTACGACCAAATCCATCATTTCTATTACGCACATTATTATCCGGAAATCGCTGCCCCCCTCTCACAGATTGACGTTCCCCCTCATTTTTCAAATTACTATCCGTGACAGGTCTCTGCCGAGGGTTACGCAAATCCCGTTGATCCGAGCTATGCTGAGACTCATACTTCGATAATATCTGGTGCATCTCTGCAAAATTCTTCGGTGCTCTAACTTCAATAAAGTCCTGTATATTTGGATTAAAAAGAGGAACAACAATGTCCAACAATTTCTCAAATGTAATATCCAAATTTAATTTATTTTTTAGTTCCAGCTTACGAAGATAAAATTTCGACGCCGAATCATAAATATTCTGCTTATTACAATAGAACTCTTTTCTCAAAATACTTTTATCTTTAACGGGAGGAAATGCCTTCTTTAACTCAATTACAGTTTGTTCAAATCTTTTCGCTTCCTCAGTAATCAAAAACTTTCCTATATTTTCTAACCACAAAAGTGCTTCGCCCTTTAACGAGCATTTAAGCACTACGTATCTACTTTTTTCAGGTATATTATTGAACAAAATATAATCATCTAATTTCACTAAAAATTCACTAATATCACCCTCACCGGTGAAATACACCCGTGGCACAATCTCAAAATGTCCGACATTTCGTTGGGCGCCATTTGTGACGGTATACTCATGCTGGGTGTCATTTGTCACGTTATATGCAGACATACTCATTAATTTAGGTTAAAACAACACAGTTTATTAAAATGATAAGGGCTAAAGGAAAGTGGAGCCAGTCTATAATTTCACTCACTGAGAACACTATGAAAAGCTAAATCATACTCACATTCATCGGTCTAGCTCAGTCGGGGCACCGTCTAACACCTGACACTATTTCCTGGCTGATCTACTAAACAAATCTTAATTTCACAGCCCGTGGCTGTGGATATTTCTTTATTTCTCAAATAATCAAAACGGAACGATTCTAAACTTTCTTACCAAGGCCGAATCTTTCATCCACTATCTGAACTCCTTTCCGCTTTACTGGAGGCCGTAGCTATTCTCTAATCGTCAGCACCTTAATAAACAATCATCAACTTCGTTGTCTAATGGCGGAATACACACAGAGGCTGCTGGCTGCTACCAGAAACACACAGACGCTGGCTGCTGGCCAAGGCCAGAAACACACAGACGCTGGCTGCTGGCTGAGGCCAGAAACACACAGACGCTGGCTGCTGGCTAAGGCCAGAAAAGACACAGACGCTGGCCAAGGCCAGAACACACAGACGCTGGCCAAGGCCAGAACACACAGACGCTGGCTAAGGCCAGAACACACACCACAAACTCACACCCAAGCTTTTATACGCGACAAACTGAGATACTTCTCATTAACATAATACTAATAACCGCGAGCTAACTGCGGAATTCGAAAGAGCACACACACTCTAGAAAGTTAAAGTAAAAGAGAGGATAGATGTCACTTTTACGCCTACAAAATGTTAAATTATTGACGTCACGATCTCAGAAACACTAGAGTGCCTTTATGACTAAAGGTCACTCCCTCACATAGTCACGTAGATTTTTTTTTAAGAAAAAGTCATAAAAATATTTATCCCGACAACAAATTAAAAAATATACATATAAAGAAACATAGTTTTTTTTTTTTTTTTTTTTTTTTTTTTTTGGTAGTATTTGTTTCATTTATACAAATTTAGAAAATGTTTCATTAAATATATATATATAGATAGATAGATAGATATTGATGTATGTTTGTTTCAATTAAAAATTTAAACCCATTTTTCGAAGCAAATAAAATATCTTTTAGTTCATATTGCTTCATCATATTAATAATTATAAAGTTTTATTTTTATTTATCATAGTTCTTTTTTATAATAGAGATTTTAATCAATAAATTAACATACATGCTTTGAAAACAATTTTATACATGCTATAATAATGGAAGTTATTCTTTTAAAACATTAATCTAATAAAAAAAGAAGTTAGACAACTTTTTAAAAATAAAACGGAGCAACGCGTTTCTATAAAAATTCTTACAATAACAAATAAAAAACAACTTTTAGACCGTTACATTTAATTAAAATAATATATTAATTTAATTATAAATAATGTGATGATTATTTAAATAAATAATTTTTGATCACTCATTAGATGGTACAGCATGCATAATACATGTATTTCACTTTCTTTGATTATAATTTCAGTTAAAAGCTTTTAATTAAATAAATAGCAGAAATAATTAATTGAAAAATGGTGTTTTGAATGCTCGTTTTCTATTTACCTTACAGTATAATAAATCAAAACCACCTAATGCATACAGCTTATTTGCTATCTTTAAAAAAATATCATTTTATTTTGTCATTTTTAATTGATTATTGCAAAAGTAATTGCGGTAAAACATCCAAAGTAATTTATAAAATCTATATTATTTATATGTTTTAAAAGTCTTTACTCAGATATGAGCCGACTTTAAAAAAATTCTAACATATTTTCTGCAAAATATCATATTTTAAAGAAAAAACTAAACAAACCAAAATTGTTATAAAAAATTAAAAATGCGTCAAAAGAATCTTTCAAATTGCGAATAATTATCTGAATCTCCAAAAAGATTTATGAAGTTTTGTTTCATTGCTTCCTCGTCCAAATCGTGTTGTGGATCTGATGAATTTCGATATTGCTGTCATCCCCCAATGACTTTCGCAGAATTGCTAATTCCGCAATTTTTAAAGGTTTTCGCGATCATCTCTGTTGTAATTCACATCCACGCCTCTTTATTCAACGAACCAATAACATTAATTCTCCTTTTTTAACTATTGGGAAAAATAATTGTTGTACTCGGTAGAGAATTGGGATATCTGAAGTATACCTGAATCTTTTTATTGGCTGAATTCCGCAACTTATTTTATTTTATTCGTTTTTCTGATTGCTTCAAGTTTAATTCCAAAAATGAAATATCTATATCTATTTTTTTTTTTTCATTTTTTTATGGGTCTAAGTTTAATGTCCAAAAAATTTAATACTTCTTTTGCCACGATGACAAAAAGAGTAATAAAAGCTTTAAAAAAAGTAATTATTTGAAAACAAATTGTGATAAAGATTTCAAACAAATTTCATTAAAAAGTGCATTTTTTTTCTCTACGCAACGGTGTAAAAGTTAAAAATGTGTGATGTTTAGAAGTTTAAAAATTTGCAGTTCTGAAAATTGTAAAACCGAAATTTCTTGTAAAATCCATATAGGATGGTTCCAGGAATATGAATGTTTATTGCATGTCGTACACAATAGGAAGCGTTCAGAAATCTGTCTGATTAACTCCATCAAATAAAAATGCACATTTTAAACAGTTAAAGTTGTATGTCTGTAAGCTACTGTTTTTTTTCCTTAATCATTGGTCTAGGAATATGAATTTTTAATGCATGGTGTACATAATAGGAAGCGTTCAGAAATCTGTCTGATTAACTCCATCAAATAAAAATGCACATTTTAAACAGTTAAAGTTGTATGTCTGTAAGCTACTGTTTTTTTTCCTTAATCATTGGTCTAGGAATATGAATTTTTAATGCATGGTGTACATAATAGGAAGCGTTCAGAAATCTGTCTGATTAACTCCATCAAATAAAAATGCACATTTTAAACAGTTAAAGTTGTATGTCTGTAAGCTACTGTTTTTTTTCCTTAATCATTGGTCTAGGAATATGAATTTTTAATGCATGGTGTACATAATAGGAAGCGTTCAGAAATCTGTCTGATTAACTCCATCAAATAAAAATGCACATTTTAAACAGTTAAAGTTGTATGTCTGTAAGCTACTGTTTTTTTTCCTTAATCATTGGTCTAGGAATATGAAATTTTAATGCATGGCGTACGTAATATATGACTCGGCATGAACATCCTAAAACTGGTGTTTATTATTATTACTAATTTAAATATAGAATTTATTTATATAAGTCTTTGGAATTTTAGTCTTTGAAAATATCATTTTCTAAATAGTAGTTGTAATTTGGTAAATTGCAATTTTGTTTTTATTTTTTTTCCGCGCATTTGAAGAACACAAATAATTTGAAATTTATCATTGAATGATTTTTTGATGAAGCGTCGAATTTGCCTACGCCAATCGAAAAGCAAAGCGGCATAGAACTTTGATCACAAAATTTGACCCATGTACGAACCAACTCCGACATTTTAGAAGACAATTTTAGGTCAAAAATTTTATACCAAAGTATAAACCGTAATTATTTCTGTCTTTTTAAATGTCATATGATCTTTTAAAAAATATTAGAGAGCATTTAAGATTTATTTTTTCAGAATATTTTCTTTTTGATTCGTATTAATTTACATCAAATGTGATTGTTGCACTTTTTTTTTCTATAATTTATCTAGATAGATGTGATCGTTATCCTGAAACAAATTCCTTCCTTGAATATCATATTTTCAGTAATGTTCAAGCATACCTTTGTTCATCGATGCTCTGCTCGTTATGACTAGAGAAAAATGATGGCCATCCAACACGCCATGTATGTTCCTTGACAGTCTTTTAATGTATCTCTTTCTCTCTTTCTCTCTCTCTCTCTCTCTCTCTCTCTCTCTCTCTCTCTCTTTATATATATATATATATATATATATGCGTACAAAAATGCAGTGAGAAGATATGTGTTGGAAAATATATTCGTCATATATTTTCCATATATATATTTCCATTTTATAATATAATAATATATTAAAGTGCAACATTCTTAAAATGCAATTTCCTATTTGAATTTTTTCGATGATTATTTAAAAATATTATCACACAGTTCTACGCCCCCCCACACACATTTATATGTAATAATAATAAAACAATATTTGCCCTATTATTTCCAAATTTTTATAATATTTTAATTTTCACTGTATTTTATAGTATCTTGACATATTTATTATATATTAGTTCCATGCCTTAAATATAGGTTTTCTTTGTTATTTTATTCTAAAAATACATTAATCTATTAAAGCAACATTTTCCCTAAAACCACATTATTTTATTTGGTTATCAGCTTCATAGCACCCTTTTTCTTTACGTTTTAAAATCATTCGATTACCCACAATTCCTTGCTGAAGAGGACACAATCGGATTGCGTAATTATTCATTCGAACGACTGATAATACTTTTCTTTTCTTTTTCTCTTGTTTTAATTTTGTATCGGTTAAAAATGTATTTTCTAGTACATTAAATGATAACATAGAACGTTACCGTAAAATCTTGCATTGCTATACCCTTTAGGATATAACTCTTTCTTGAGAAAAAGATTTTTGAATTTTTTCATGTCTTAAACGGAAACTTGTCACTCGGTGAATAAGTGCATTTTGTTAGGTGAACTTCTATTACGACAACATTATTCTGCTTATTATGATAGAATCTTATGGTGGTACAAAAAACTTGAACTGGAGATGTTAGTGGAATTGTTTACGATACTATAAGCACAAAATCATACCTACTATCACTGACTGAAGCTTGGCATCTCAGATATCACCCTTCTCCCCCTAAATCCTGGCTACAAGGGGTGTTATCTCGGCCAGCGTTGCTTGCCAAATTAAGAAACATTTATAATTACTTAATGTTCATTTCCACTCTAACCACATAGCGGTCAATCATTAGCGGTCACATAGCAGATCGAGAGTTCTCCATCCCACCTCACAGTTGTTAGTCATGAAGGGGCACGGGCCCCAGCGGACAGTGCACCATAATTTCTTCTTTTTCTCTGCCGCTCTCTGTTGCGAGGGGACAGTCTGTGCTCCAGCGGATGAGTTTTACCATGTAAATTATATCTGTATTTTATTGCAACTAAAAAATAATGTAACCTCTTTTTTAGACCTTAATAAAGGCAACCGGGAGGGATACTATGCTCTACAAACAAGGCTTTCTTGTCTGAGCAGTCCCTCTTAGGCATTCAAAATAAATTAAAAAAAACGATTTCGTCTCATGTCTACATTTGTTGTACCGGGTGATACAAAAGTCAGGACGAACTTTAAAAATGAATAATTCGAAAATGAATCAAGATACAAAGATACGGTTTGCACCGAAAGCATGTAAAAGAAACCGGGTTTTGTGTGGCAACGAAAAAAATAATTTTGTCGGCGACCAACAGATGGCGCTATAGTGATTTATTGCACCAAAGCATGATTTACAAATGAAAATAAATTGACAACTTACAATCCAGCTCAAAAACAGTTAATTGGTACTCCAGTAAATGTTCAATGTACTGTCCATCATTCAGAAGTACAGTTGTGAGACGAGGCACTTCACCGTTCACAGTATAAAGTAGCATTTCTTGCGTTATGGCCGACACATTTTGGCCGATAGCATTTTTCGGTGTTGATATTGATGCTGGTTGGTCACAGTACACTTTTGATTTCAATAATCCATACAGCTTAAAGTCCCAGGGTAGTCAGATCGGGAGATACTGGAGGTTAAAGTAGCGACTGATAATCCGATCCTCCCCCAAATATTGAGTGTAGCAGGCGTTATACAGACAGAGCAACATGAGGTGGTGCTCAGTGTTGCATAAAAGTGAGTGTTTGGAGTTCCTGTCACACTTGCAAGTCAGAAATCCGACAGCACATTCTGTTGGTTGCCAATAGAGCTATTTCTTTTTTCATAGCCACACAAAACCCGGTTTCTTTTCCATCCGTTTGGGGCAAACCGTGTCTTTGTATCGCGATTCGTTTTTAAAGTTCGTACTGACTATTGGATCACGCAGTATTATGTCCTTTACTATGTCTAATTTAAGTGGGAAACATCCGATTAATCTTACCGACACCGTATGCCACAAGACTCCTGATATGGCAAATGAATGTTCTTGGTAAATGATGTAAAACAGCATTTCACACACACATACATAGATAAATAGATAGATAGATATAAATGAAATATATTATTATTATAAAATAAAAACTATATTTGTTATTATTAATAGTATAATTAATACTAATAATATAATTATATATTTAAAAAAATCACAACATTTAAACTCAAACAAACTGCAAAATATTCACTCTGGAAATATTTAATTTAATTTGCTTTCCATTTTTGTAGATTTTATTTTTACATACAAACCAATTTCACTCTAAAATGAAAAATATAATGAAAAAATATAAATAATTAATTAATTGCTAAAAAATCCATACATTGTTTAAATTAAAAATATTCTTTGTTAAATTTGAAAAAAAAAAGATGGCTTAATACATTTTATTCGTTTGTATAATAGATGTAGTATTTTTATGTATGCATCATAAATGATAAAAAGTAAAAAGCATGCTTTTCATTATAATGAGTAAAAACACTGGTTTCCAAAATAAGTTTGCTTAAAAAAATAGGTACATTAGTGATATTACGAAAATTAATGCATTAATAAAATTGTTTCTTTACAGAAAATAAAAGATGCAAGAAGATGAAAGGCACAACGATTAGATACCTATGAGATACATTAACAGAAATAACATCCTGTTACAACTCTTTTTCTATTTATTAACCATTGGATGTTTTATGTATTTTTATCTGCAGCAATAAAAACATATAGAGACATAGTTTAAATTGCAAAATATAGTCTTATTTTTTTAATTAAAATTATTTTACGAAATGAAATGTGGATAAAAATATTTATTCTGCGAATTTATATTAGAAAGAAAAATGTATATTATTTTGTTATATTATTTTTATTTGTAGAAGCGAAGTAAAATAGATAAAACAAGTACGGCAGCAAATATAATGTATTTGTGCTAATTAAAAAACATAAATACATTTTTTACAATGAATTTATTAATACGTTTATAGTACATGTTGCTTTACGATTTAAATATTTGTAAAATTTAATATTTTAAGTATTAAAGGTTTTTCTTTCTTATAGATAAATTTTTAATAATTTAATATGCACAGTTAGAGTATTTCTCTACACATTTTATAAAAATGGAAGCTAATAAATAAAAACCTGTAATAGAACTTAATGATAAAAACATCTATTTAATTTTATTATTTATGAGTTCGTTTGTTTAACTATATTACGTAAAAAAAGAACAAAATTTTTAATTGAAAACTGGCATAACTAACTGAAAAAAACATTTATTAAAATATATTTCATTAAAGTAATGCATTAATTTAATAATAAATAACATGATATATATTTCAGTAAATAAATTTTCTTCACGCATTAGATGGTACAGCAAGCAAAAAAAACTTTTGCCTGGTTTTCACTTGAAAGCTTTTAATTAACTAAATAGCAGAAATAATTCATCTAAAAGATCAATTTAAAGTTCCACATTTATTTTAAGAATAATGTCATAAATACAAACATGTTGACACCTAATATGTACAACAGGATTTTTTTAAATAATTTAATATTTACAATCAACAAAAATAATTTCGTTTGTTTTTGTCTAAATAATCTAAAAATCTGCAGGGAGTTCCAAAAGTCCCTGACACCTTTTTTAAACTTCAATACAAAATCAAGTAACTGTTGCATAGGAGTGCCAATTGCACTAAAACGCTTAGCACGATGAAACGTTTTATTTCAGGTGAATAATCATAATTAGTTGCAAACTGTGCGATTGTTTGGACATATTTTACGCAACGATTTTTCAGTTTTGACGCTGTGGCACAATAAAGTTGACTCCAAAGTAAAAAGCTAATTGCTTAGGTTGCTACATTGTAAAAAAAATCTATTAAGTTACTAAAGGTTTTTAAGAAAACAGGAATTCCTAGAAAGATTTTTGTAATGACAACAGCAAAAATGCGTGTAACAGATACAGAGTTGCACTCAAATTAAAAAATCTGTAAGGGGGAAATCTCTTTTTAGGAAACTGGGATTCATAGAATTTTTTTTATGTAATTACAGCCGAGGTTACGGATAAAGTTTTAGCATGATAACTGTAATTTTAGTAGATTCGTTTATAAATTTAAGATTTCTCTAGCTGTACAAAAAATAGTTTTGTAGATTTGCATTTTTTTGTACAATGTACAGATGTAACTTGGGTTGAACTGGGATGAAATGTAACCTGGGTTGCAATTACTTAAAAAATTCTTTGAATCCCAGTTTCCTAAAATATTCTTAGTAACCTTCCAGATTTTTTGATTTTCAGTGTAAATCTGTTTTTATTACATGAATTTTTGCTGTTGCCGTTAAATAAAAAGAATCCTATTTCCAGAAAATTTTTAGTAGCGTTACAGATTTTTTTACAGTGTATAAAATATTTAAAACGAAGAATTGTATAGAAAAAAGAAATTTTCATATTTATATAAAAAAATACCAATTCAACCTTTTAACTTTAATATTTAGAATGTAAACAAAAAGCGGGTAATAAAAAATTTAAATGAATAGAAGCCAACTAACCAGACAATTGAAAACATTATGGATATGGTTTAAAGAAATAAAACGGTAAGCGACCGCAAAGTCTATTAAGTCAGATATATTTTTGGTAGTTTTCTGGTAAAGAAAAAGAAGAATATTTTGTAGACATTGCAATAATTTAATTGCAATTTTGCATCAACTATTTTAAAATTTTAGCAATTTTAACGTGATTTAAAGTTTTTTTTTTTAAATTAGAAACTTAAATTTCAATTATTAACATTATCTAATCAGACAAATAGCTATAGATTTAAGCGATTAGAAAATCTATAATCAAAATCGTTTGCATGTTCATTGAATTAGACACAATATGAAATAGTTCACATGGAAATTGTAAAATGTTCCCACATCTTAATTTTTTAATTTCTTTATCACTTACAATGTACCGGGTGATCCAAATATCAGGACGAACTTTAAAAACGAATAATTTGAAAATGAATCAAGATACAAAGATACGGTTTTGCACCAAACGGATGGAAAAGAAACCTGGCTTTGTGTGGCTACGAAAAAAATAGTTATGTTGGCAACCAACAGATGGCGCTGTCATATTTCTGAACTCCAAGCAAGACAGGAATTTCAAACAGTCACCTTTATGCAAGATGAAGCGACACCTCATATTGCTCTGTCTGTGTAACGCATGATACGGTCTTTTGGATCACCCGGTATATATATATCATATAAAATGATATATATGCATATATATATAATGTATCAATATATGTATGATGTATCAACATCTATATAATATCATTGAAATCTATAATAAATCTACCATTTCGAAATAAACATACTTTTATATCAATAATTAACTAGTAGAAACTTTTTCAAAAAAAATGTACATTATTAATTTTTTTATTATTATTACTTCAATAATAATACAAAAACTCTTTTGGTAACAAAATAAAGTAAACAAATTGTTCAAAAACGATGTAATAAAAATTTATGATGACTTCAGAAAACATATTGTTATATGGGTCATTCCATGTCAAATGAGCAAAAATGCAAAAATGCAAAAAAAAAAAAAAAAAAAAAAAAAAAAAAAAAAAAAAAAAAAAAAAACGTGGCTGCATAGAATTCAATTTTAATAAAATTTGAAATACGCGTTCATTTCATGTTCAAATGTATGTCTGCACAATATTTTGACGAAAAATAAATTATTTTATCAGTTTTGAACATTTAAAAAACTTGCGGCATAGAATGGCTTGCGGATAATCGTCGAAAGTTGCAAGTTTTAATTTCTATGTTTTGAAAACTATTTTATCTTTCTATGTTTTTATATTTTTGAATACCTTTTCTTAAGAACTTCTTATATATGAAATGATAAGAAAATTCGTTTTTGAAAAATGAAAGAAACATTTCAATTCATGCTTTTGAAGTAAGTTGAATTTTTAAGAAAAAAGCAAATGCATTTTTGACAAACCATCTTGTCAACATGACATAGCAGTTTTTATCAAACATTTTATAAGATTTTAATCTTGGTACAAGAGAATTTTTATTCCTCTGTTTTGCATAGGTTGAACAAGTTTTCGAAATAAAAATTATGTTTTCTGTTTTCTGATACAAAATTGCGTTTATTAAAAATCAAATCTTCAAAGATATTTTTTAAAAATATTTTGGATTGATCAAATGCAAAATGCGTCTAAAAAGTTTACGTAGTGTCTTGGCAAAAATGAAATATAACACTATGTCAAATTTAAATTGCGTAACATATGGAAATAAATGGTACTATGGGAGACGTCTTCTGTTATTTTTGTATTCGACTGAATTTTTAACAGAACCTGTCTGGCAATAAATATGTCTTTTTTTCATAAATTTGCAAGATTGCTGTTTGTCAATTTCTATTAACATATTTATAATACTATATCAAATTATTAATAAATTGAAAGTAATTAAAAATAGACCTTAATAATATTTTCATTATTTAACTATGGTTATTTTTTTTTCAATTAATTATCAGCCGTGAAATTACTCTTTAAATTATTGGATATTTTTTAAGCTACTATCAAGTGAAACCTTGGACATTTTTTTACTATGTTGGTTCTACGCTTTGTTAGAAATGTGTTAGTAATTTATTAAACATTCAATATTTTGAATGTTTAATGTTTCATTACCAGGAAAGCAAACGCAGAACCGCTACACGTTTTAGAAATAAAACAGAAAGGAGATGAATGTCAAAATTGTAAGAAAAACAATGATAAACACTTATTATAGCTTATAGTATGTTGCATTTGTATCAATAGAATATCCTCATAACACGTCTAGTAAATTTATAAATACAGCATATTTTATTTACTTATATGTTATTAAAATTATAGGAAAGACATTAAAAAAGTAACTAACGGGGTTTTTAACAGTTTCCATACTTTCAAATACAAAAACACAAAATTTTGGAAATACATAGTAATAATAATATAAGATATAATAACGGTATGGATTACATTAATTTATTTTCCCGAAATATAGCGAACAACCTACTTATATATATTTTTATATATTTGAATCTTGATGCGTATAATATAAAACCCATCCTATGAATAAAATATTGTCTAATTATGCAACTAAATGCAAGATTAGTTTTCAGGTCATTAAGAAGCATTTATAATTTTTTTCCGAAATAAACAGCTCGTTTACAAGCTGTAGTAAGTACCCCGGTTTTTAATGTTTGCGTGTCATTAATGTTGGATATTTGCTTTATAATTAGAAGATAAAAGGGTACTTATTAATTAATATTAGAAACAATTTAAGTTTTATGAAATAGAAGGCAACCAAGTTCCTTTGAAAATTACATATGCTGAAATAATAAAAATTAGAAAATAAATGCGCAAAAATATGCATTTGTGTTAAAGTCAATAAACATTTTGTAAAAACATAGTATGCAGGAAAAAATGTATAATTTTCATATTTAATAGACTTGTGAAAAAAATTACTTTTTATGCAATTTATATAATTGGATTATAATTTAAGAACACTTTACGATTTTTAATGTAAAAATGTTTGAAAACTTAATTTATATTAATAATTTTAATTTGACTTCTTTTTAATTTTTTTATAATAATATTTTGTCTCTTTGATGAATGTTCTTTAAAGAATAGGTTTTAAGGAAAGGAATTATAATAGTTATTATTGCAGTATATCAATATAATAATTATATATATTATTGCAGTGCAACTGTTATCCTGTAAGTCAATGGAGAACAGATATTTACGCAACATCCTTTTAACTTCTGTAACAAAAGTTATTGCAGTGTTTAAGATATTTGCATCAAATAATTTTGAGAAATTTCTTTAATTTTTATTAACATATTTTATTAGAAAATTTTATTAACATTCAAATAATTTAATGCACTTTTGAATGTACAATAAAAACACTATATCTAAACTATATAGCCATTGATCAACAAACACTGTCAAATTTAAATTTTTCTTTGGTTATTTAAAGATATGTTTTAGAATTAGGCTTGACTTCATACTTATGTGTGACGATTTGATCAGAATTACAAATTAGGGAGGGGGAATAAAAAATCAAATAAAAAAATTTAATTTGAAATTACCCTGAAAAATAAAATGCACGAAATGATCTATGGATATAGCTAACATGTATTGCGGATATTTTGAAATATGTGTCCCTATTTGTGCAAGAAAAGCACATATATTGATGAGAATATAGCGAGTTTTTTAAACAGTTACAAAAAATAGTTACGTGTTCTTTTCGTTTACATCATAAAAGGTTTTCTACCCATTTTTTTTTTTTTCCAGTTCCAAAAATTTTGACAAAATGTTGTATAAACATATAGAAGATAATACTATATTTACGAATGAAAATATATTATATATTTGATAAAATATGAGTAGTTGTATGAAACATTTTTTATCTGCACCTTCGCTAGGTTAAAAAAAAATAATTTCATTTTCATGATTTTACTACGTATCTCTCTATATATATATAAAAAAAATAAAGCCTGTTTTTTCATGTCTTTTACATAATTTTTTATTCTATTATCACGGGTTTTCAAAACAAAATTGTTTTCATTTTTTAAATCGGAGAAATGCTTAGATTAAATAATGCAAAATTTACAATATAAATTTACTGCTAAGATTAATAAATCATGGTTGGTACATGGGTGTTCGAGTGTGATACAGGCAAATCCTTATTGGAAAAAACACATTGCCCATATTACGGACGGGCAATTCGGGGTGCAGTTAATAGTCATCTTATTGGAGTAACTGAATAAAAATTATAGTCAAATATCGTAAAATTTCTGAAAATTTCTGAATAATAATTGATTTTCTAGAAATTGTCACTTTTTAAACTGATTTTGAGCAAAAGACTATTTAATTAACGTGACTGAGTATATTTAGAATAAATGCTTATTTTTTTATTATTGTTTTTTTCCTTTTTCCCTTTTACAAAATGGCTCGTTTTGGTGATTTTACAAGTAAAACAATAGTATTAGTGTAAAATGAGAATTGATAAATGAAAATTAAAAAATCCCTGTCGGCTGGGCCTATAGGCGGAGGTAGATTTCGAAGAGTGATCATTTCAACAATATATATATATATATATACACTGGTGTCCAAAAGTTAAGCATAATTGGTAATTAAGTAATTATTTTTAAGTAATGAAAGAAATATGAATCGCAATGTGCTGAAACTTCAGGTGTGTAAACAAAATAGTACGCGTCACATATATTCGCGAAGAGTTTTCCCCGAAATCGAACAGGGGACCGTCAACAAATTGAAAAAGAACGAAGATCTTTTGGATAACCCTGTCAAAACAAATGTAGCAAAAGCGTTCAAACTGTACATTATGATTAATCGGCCTATTTTAATGTACTGTGATAATTTTTACAAGGATAGTATGCATACTCGTAGAGAAATTAAGGTTTTTATAAAAACAGTCCTAAATTTTTCCAAGTTTTTTGCTTATAATTTGCAGAGTTCTTATTATAAAATAATGTTCTTTTCTGAAAATATGACAAACATCATTGTACACAATACCCTGTCACCAGAATTTAAAAATAATAAAAATTGTGTGAAAAATGAGTATGTTTAGTAAATAATTTTTCATTGCGCATGCGTCAACGATATCAAAATGTCATTTGCATATTGTGTTAGCTAAATGTATAGAGCAACTTCTGTAAAAGTTTCAAAAACATAGCTTGAAAATTCTGAAAATGGGAGCCTTTAGAATCAACTCAAAATTCATTATTCCTAATGGAAGCAAAAAAAATCAGGGGTTTTACCTAAATATAGTTGCACGTGCAATATTGTGTAGGCACTAAACAATGGAATATGGATACAGCCCCTCATCTTTTTGCTTCATTTAGGGAATAAAGGATTTTGAGTTGATTCTATAATCTC
Source organism: Maratus speculifer (assembly GCA_964019185.1). NCBI lineage: Eukaryota > Metazoa > Arthropoda > Arachnida > Araneae > Salticidae > Maratus > Maratus speculifer. The sequence goes on along the minus strand of OZ025290.1, from coordinate 425,142,093 downwards.
CCATTTTCAGAATTTTCAAGCTATGTTTTTGAAACTTTTACAGAAGTTGCTCTATACATTTAGCTAACACAATATGCAAATGACATTTTGATATCGTTGACGCATGCGCAATGAAAAATTATTTACTAAACATACTCATTTTTCATACAATTTTTATTATTTTTAAATTCTGATGGCAGGGTATTGTGTACAATGATTTTTGTCATATTTTCAGAAAAGAACATTATTTTATAATAAGAACTCTGCAAATTATAAGCAAAAAACTTGGAAAAATTTAGGACTGTTTTTATAAAAACTCTAATTTCTCTACGAGTATACATGCTATCCTTGTAAAAATTAACACAGTACATTGAAATAAACCAATTAATCATAATGTGCAGTTTGAACGCTTTTGCTACATTAGTTTTGACAGGGTTATCCAAAAAGATCTTCGTTCTTTTTCAATTTGTTGACGGTCCCCTGTTCGATTTCGCGGGAAAATCTTCGCGAAAATATGTGACGCGTACTATTTTGTTTACACACCTGGAGTTTCAGCACATTCCGATTCATATTTCTTTCATTACTTAAAAATAATTACTTAATTACCAATTATGCTTAACTTTTGGACACCAGTGTATATATATATGTGTATATGATTAGAGATAAACCCATTTTAATAACTTCATTTGGCCGTTTATGAAAAAGTTTTAATTTCATTTTTCTGCAAAAACTGGTTTTATCAGAATCATCTTAAGAAAAATTCAGCTCAAATGCCCATTTTGACAACATATTTTGAAATAGATTCTAAATTTATTAAAAAATCGACCAAAACAGTACATTATACAGTTCCTAAATAACAAAAAACTGTCAGTTGAAAGCATTTGAGAAAAAAATTGAATTTAAAAATGAGTCATAAAATAACCGATTTGTTGTTTGAATACATCCTTAATTCTTTAATCATGATTGCTTCGGAAAATTTTGTGCGAAATACTCAGTTTGACAGCATTTAAAAAAATATATTCTATCTTTATCAAAAAACTGGCCAATGCGTCACAGTATATAGTTCCTAAATAAGAGGATCCGTAAATTGGATGCATTTGAGAGCGAAAATGGATTTTAAAACGAATCATAAAAAATGCAATTTGCTATGTGAAAACTTTAAATTTTCAAATCGCGAAGACTTCGGGAAATTCTGTTCAAGATACCCTTTTGGGTAACCTTTTTCAAAATATATTCTGTCTTTATCAAAAAACCGATCAATGCATCACATTATATAGTTTCTAAATAAGAGGATCTGTAAATTGGATGCATTTGAGAGCAAAAATGGATTTAAAAACGAGACAGAAAAAAACGCAATTTCTTATTTGAACACTTCCTTTAATTTTCAGTCAGGATGATTTCTGAAAATTCTGTTCAAAATACCCTTTTTGGTAGCCTTTTTTGAAATATATTACGTCTTTATCAAAAAACTGACCAGTGCATCACATTATATAGTTCCTAAATAAGAGGATCTGTAAATTGGATGCGTTTGAGAACAAAAATGGATTTAAAAACGAGTCAGAAAAAAAACGCAATTTCTTATTTGAATACTTCCTTTAATTTTCAGTCCCGATGACTTTCGGAAATTCTGTTCAAAATACCCTTTTTGGTAGCCTTTTTTGAAATATATTCTGTCTTTATCAGAAGATTGACCATTGCGTCACTTTATACAGTTTCTAAATAAGAGGATCTACCATTTGGATGCGTTTAAAATCAAAAATGAATTTAAAAATGAGTCAGAATATAAGCCGTTTGGATTTGAGGGTTTTTTTCTCCAACTCCTATTTTTGTTTAATTTCTTTTTGCTATACGAATTGGTCCTATGAAAAACTTGTCAATATAAAAGTTGTAGATATTTTTGAGAAGATGTAAAATAAATTTAATCAGATTTGATATCTTAAAAATTGACGGAGTTATGGATTTTTTTCTTTTTTCAGCGCCCTTTTTCTTTTCGTTTTTAATTTTTTTCATCGGTAAAAGTTGGTCCTATCAAAAACTTGTAAATACAAAAGTTTTAGATAATTTTATGAACATTTATAAAAAATTTAGTTGGACTTGATATCTGGAAAATTGACGAAGTTATGAATTTTTTTCTCTCAAAATCCCAGTTTTTTTCGCCACTTGAGCCCACTTCTAAATTTATCAAAAATCTGTCATGTATATACTTTTGGCCCATTTTAAAGAAGTAATATAGTTAACTTTAAACTGATTCGATATCTACTTTAATTAAGAAGTTATGGCGTTTTTTCGGTTTTCACAAAAACGCCCCCTATTCCGACCCCCTTGGTCCGATTTTGCCCATTAACGAACTCAGCCAAGATTTTATCCCCATTGATTTTATGTACATGTTTGGTGGAGATTGGTGAAGAATTATAGAAGTTATCGTGTCCATAAAAAAGTGATATATATATATATATAGATAGATAGATAGATAGATAAACTGGTGCGATTGCAATAGGTAGTATTTCTTAGGAAATCTAACTAAAACGACAGATTATTTGAAAATTCCATAATCATTAAGCAACTTTTAGAGAGCAACTAAAATAAATTAACTATTCCGTTGATAGCTTTCAGATTTTCCATTACATTGGATACAGTTTTTATGAGCTGATATAAGTTCGCTCTATGATCATAAATACAGATGCTGGTTATCCACAAGTAAATACATATATTGTAAAATATCTACTTATTCGTATGTTATAAAGATAGACCTTTTTTTGCATGATATTTCACAAGGAGATTCCAAACATTATTTCTTTTCTTTATTTTTCATTAGCCTCCTATTGGCCCTTCGGATCAAGTTGCAATCGATAAATATAAAGTAATAGATAGTAATACATAATTCTGAAGTTGCAAATAGGTCCTACGAGTATATTATTGAATATGCGACAGAATCTTTAAAACTGATGATTGAACCTTTGATGAATGGCTTGTTATTGGATGTTATCGACCCATTAATGGAAATATAAAGTGTTAAATTGCACAAAAAAGCTAAATTGAAAACACATTTATCTGCTAACTGTTATCAAATTAAAATTTCTATTTTAAATGAAGCTGAAGTCATATCGAATTAAAAAGTTCATTCTATCAGAAATTAAAAAATAATTTAAATTAAAACTTAAGTAAAAAACACAGAAATGAAGCAGAATAATAATTCTTCTACACACGTGTTATCGTTAAGGAATTTAGTATCCTTCAGCATTTTGAGTTTTGTAATTAAAGTTAATGTAGTATTTTATTTAATTAAAATTTTATTTAAAAATTTAATAAATTTTCTAAAAGATGTTTTAATATTTAAATAGCGTAATACAACTTTAAATCTTTATTATATAAGTCTGCACATAAATTTCATTATTGGCAACTTCATGAACATTTTAAGTGTTAATTTGCACGTAAATTCTATTTAGAGAAAACCTTCAACTGATAATGGTCATAAAGGGAAATTTAGGTATAAATTAAGCCGACAGTCATATGGGATTTTAAGAATTATTCCATGGTATTTTAAAAGCGTATTTTCTACTTGTTTGATTGACGTAGAGAATAATAGATTCTATTTAGAAGAGACATGAACTTATTATTTGGAATCGAGAAGGTACTCAAAAAGAAATCATTGTTATTATTATTTTTATACAAATTCCTGTTAACTTAATATATTATAAAATGTATTTAGCTATCAGAAGCTGCTCATAAAATATGAGTAATTGAATTTAGCTTTGAAAGGAAATAATAGTTTAGGATTATTATAAGAATAATTAAAGCATTATTAGTATCATTAAAAATGCTTAGAAAATATCTTAAAATTGTTAATACATGAGAATTATTAAATAACTATATAAATGAGGTAATATTTGGCTATAAATGCTGCATCCACTTGATTTTAAATTATTTTACAAATTTAATAAAGATTATAACTTTTAAAAGAAATATTATGGTTTACCCGTGCTATATTGCGGTATTTAAAAAAAAATCTCCGAGATATTTATTAAAATTACAACATTAAAAATAAATATATGTATACAAAAATGCTAAAGGAAAAAACTTATTACATTCTTTTTTTTTTCTTTCTAATGGAGCTTTTGCCAAATTCTTTTCAGCATTTTCTGCCATTATTAGTGTATAATATTTCCGAACAACTGCTAATATATTTTTTTCTTTTTAAAACTAGAAAGGGAACCAAATCATTGCGTTGAATTACTACTGTCATAATAGAATTTTCACCTTGTAAATGATAGAAACTTTAAAATATACATATAATTACTTATAAGGTACTACAAATATATAAAGTCATGATTTAATATGTCTCGGAAATCTCTCGGACGCATACGTGTTTTTAAAGGGAAACAGATAACTGACCAGAATAAAAAACACAAATAAAAGCAAAATAAAATAATATACATGCGCAAGAGAAGTTCAGTCCATCGCCCCAAAAGAGGATTGAAAATATATTGATATTATAAGTTTGAAATGCTTCTATCTTCACTAGGATTCGTTGCAATTTCATGCTATTTTATTAAAATAGTGAAGTTAGGACGGAAATATAAGCATAAATGTATATTATACGCATGTATATATATGTGTGTGTAATTTGGTCTATTTTTGCAAATTGAAGTCCACGGTTCTCTTAAACATATTGTTTTCAAATAACGTTTGATTTTTTTTAAATGCGTACTTTAAATAAACTGAAATCAGCTTTAGGTAAAACAATTCTTACACTGTATAAACAAAAAAAGGGATAAATAACAAAATGTAATTGTACTGATGTAAAATTAGATAAATCTGCATGATAACCAAAATTTTATCTGTACATAAAATGGACATAAAAATGAGTAAATCTCTAAATTAATTTTTGTAAAGCTATAGAAATCTGCATCTATACAAAAAAATTTACTAAAATTACAATATTCGTACTAAATTTTTATCTGTAACACGGGTTGCTCTAATATAAAAACTTCAAATCATCAGAGTTTGCTAAAGAAAATATTAATAGCCATACACTTTTTTTGATTTACAGCACAAACGTGACTTTTTTTTAACTTTTTTTTACTCTTGCTTATACATAGAATGGTCTAAGAGTCCTTGTTCCTAGAACAAAAAATATAATTTTAGAGAATTGTTTTCAGTGTTCTAAAAAGTTCTGAAAAAACTCCGTAGTATTACTTATTTATGTGTAGATAAAATATGGTTCCTCACTCTTTTTTATATAATGCAATATAGCTTGAGAATTGTAATTTTCAATTAACGTGATACTACAAAAGAATATACAGGGTGGTCATAAAAAAACTTTGCCGATATATTGAGCTCTAGCGGCCAGTCCGTTCAACCGGTCGAGGTGAAATTTCAGATATATCTATTCAGAAGTATGAGCTCGAGATTTAGTGAAGGACAACAAGATGGCGCTCACGGCTATGGTTATAGTTATAAACACTCAAAATTTTCTAATGGCAACACCCATTTTTTCATCGCAAAATGCTCAGCACATGCGAAAACCCTAAATAGCGTTGGAACGGTATGGTTATTGCAATAAACAGACGCATTATGCTCGTACAAAATAAGCTCTACGAACGGCCCCAAAAAAACACGACGAAGGCGCACGAAGAAAATTTGAATATGACAAAGGCAAAATACCAATCACGGAACTTCGTTTGCCACATAGTCAACGTAGAAACGGATAAAAAAGTGGGATGGGACTTTTAGTTCTTCAGTCGGAGCTCGCAGATGCCAACAAAATGACTTCGTTCATGGTGAGTTGGTAAAAGTATTATCACAATGAGATGAATGCTGTGAAAACCTGGCGCGTTTACCACAATTTACATTCCAGATGTCAGGACGGTATTTTTTGCTCTAGGCAGCAGTTAAAATAATTTAGAAATACTTGTAAGTAATTTAAATATATAACCGATTATACGAGCGTTCAGCAGAATAAGAGTCATTGATGGCGGAAGGATACGTTATTTCTTGATACTATTCGCAAAGATTGACATTAACTTTTTTGTAAACTGCAAATGAGTCACATAGTAAAAAAACTTCTTAAAACTGCTGTAAAATTTAATGAAATGCGTAATGTATTTGGAATGAATGTGTCGTTCTTCGACAAACGCAAAAAATATGTACTACTGGTTACAAAACTGGAACAAGCCGGATAGGAAATGAAACTGAAAGGAAAAATAGAAAAAAAAAAAAAAAAAGCCAACAGAAAAACAGACTGCTTCAGCCAATGACACAAACGTATGACCGAAATCGAAAATCAAAGATTTGAAGGAATATTTGATGGCAAATTGGTTGAATTGGTTGATGGCAAAAATATGCAATATACATATCGTGTGAAAAATAGGAGAAATAATTAAAAGGAAGAAATACAAAATTTAATACATATTTAGTAACAAAAAGTAGGTAAAATAATTGCAAATATATATATATATATATATATATATATATATATATATATATATATATATATATATATATATACCGGGTGTTCCAAAAATAACCGGTAGATTTTAAAATTCAATAACATAAAAACGGTGACAGCTATTAAAAAAATTTTTGCAGGAGGGTTATGTATAATGCCATAAGTTTTATCTCCGTGATTTTTGATTTTAGTTCGGAAACCAAACAATAGATGGCGCTGACGGCGATTGGCGCTCAGTCGAAGCCGAAACTGAGCTCACTCAGCATTGATACAAAGGAAGGAGATTAAGGATATGGGGTGCGTCTCATTCGATTTGATTTCAATGAAATGCATTTTTGCCATGGATGTAACAGATTCTTCGATAGTGGAATGCAGCGTTCAGAAATGGGTATAAATTTCGCAAACAGTATTTGAGTTTGCAGGATATTTTACATTTATAAAGTTTTATTTGCCCGGATAAAATTACTTTCTTATGGCATGATTTAAAGAATATTTTATGCATCGTATTTTAAAACTACACTGTTAAAAATTTGAAACCTTTGCTGCATCATCACACCTCCGCTTTTATAGAAAAAGATTACTTCACTGTATTATGAAGCATCCTCATTGGTCAAAATTGAGATATTCTATAATAGCAATGCAGTGACGATGCAGCAAATGTTTCAAATTTTAACAATGTTGGTGAAGATATTTTGCTACAATCTTGCTCTTACACCGTAAAAAATTGGCCTATTTGCTGCAGCGTCACTGCACCACCTTTATAGAAAACGGTTACAATATTGTATTATGGAGCATTATCATTGGTCATAAAAGACATATTCTATAAAAGCTGTGGAGTGACATTCTATCAAATGGGTCAACGTTTTTGCAGTGTTTCTACACTGGTCAAAATCTGCTGCATTTTGTTGCAACGCACTCCACCGCTTGTATATAATATCTCTATTCCAACCAATGAGAGAGCTCAATTTTACGGCTAAGTAACCGTTTGTTTTCTATACAAGCAGGGGAGTGCGTTGCAACAAAATGCGGCAGATTTTTAACAGTGTATGGGGAGGCATTTTTGTAATAACTCTATCGCATTTTGACATTTTTTATCATTAGCAAATGTTACTCGTGCATCAATAGAAGAAGCGCTGAGGGGTTTCCGAGTTTGAATTTTGCACGTTCTTCCAGCGCGTTCATCCTTCACGTCTCCAGTCCGTTGAAATTTTTCAAACAAATTTTTTATTGTATCGCTTTTCGGTCCTTTGGTTACATTAAACTTCCGTTGAAAACTTCGTCTTGTAGCAGCAACACTGTGTTCTAGGCGGTGGAATTCCAACACCAAAAAAATCCTCTGTTCTAAAGAATAAACCATTTTTACCTGCAAACTTGCAGTCTGTGAACAGCATACGCTTGCAGCAGAAAGACAACTTACAGAATAGCGAACTCAGAGACTGAGTTTTCTTCAATAGCTTTCATCACACCTGCAGCGTCATATGTTGTTGAAAATTGCCAAAATAATTGAAAATAATCAAGAAATATAATAAAGGAGAGATCTTGAGAGGGACCTCAGCTATCCAATGCAAAAGAAATTATTAAAAAATGTCAAAATGCGATAGAGTTATTACAAAAATGCCTCCCCATACACTGTTAAAAATATGCCGCATTTTGTTGCAACGCACTCCCCTGCTTGTATAGAAAACAAACGGTTACTTAGCCGTGAAATTGAGCTTTCTCATTGGTTGGAATAGAGATATTATATACAAGCGGTGGAGTGCGTTGCAACAAAATGCAGCAGATTTTGACCAGTGTAGAAACACTGCAAAAACGTTCACCCATTTGCTAGAATGTCACTCCACAGCTTTTATAGAATATGTCTTTTATGACCAATGATAATGCTCCATAATACAATATTGTAACCGTTTTCTATAAAGGTGGTGGAGTGACGCTGCAGCAAATAGGTCAATTTTTTACGGTGTAAGAGCAAGATTGTAGCAAAATATCTTCACCAACATTGTTAAAATTTGAAACATTTGCTGCATCGTCACTGCATTGCTATTATAGAATATCTCAATTTTGACCAATGAGGATGCTTCATAATACAGTGAAGTAATCTTTTTCTATAAAAGCGGAGGTGTGATGATGCAGCGAAGGTTTCAAATTTTTAACAGTGTAGTTTTAAAATACTATGCATAAAATATTCTTTAAATCATGCCATAAGAAAGTAATTTTATCCGGGCAAATAAAACTTTATAAATGTAAAATATCCTGCAAACTCAAATACTGTTTGCGAAATTTATACCCATTTCTGAACGCTGCATTCCACTATCGAAGAATCTGTTACATCCATGGCAAAAATGCATTTCATTGAAATCAAATCGAATGAGACGCACTCCATATCCTTAATCTCCTTCCTTTGTATCAATGCTGAGTGAGCTCAGTTTCGGCTTCGACTGAGCGCCAATCGCCGTCAGCGCCATCTATTGTTTGGTTTCCGAACTAAAATCAAAAATCACGGAGATAAAACTTATGGCATTATACATAACCCTCCTGCAAAAATTTTTTTAATAGCTGTCACCGTTTTTATGTTATTGAATTTTAAAATCTACCGGTTATTTTTGGAACACCCGGTATATAAAATAAATAAATAAAATAAAAATAAAATTACATTTAATTAGTATTTTATTTTGTCTGATTTACATTTAATTAGTATTTTATTTTGTCTGTTTTCATTTTTCTTTAGAAAATATTCTTTTAAATGATAATTTAAATCAAAATGTGTGGGATGTTGTTTAAATGCAGTCAAAATGTGTGGGATGTTGTTTAAATGCAGTTCTTAAAAATACATCCTTTCTATTATAACTGTTCCTGTTACGTAATTATTAATTCCTGTTATACAAACATTTACATAAACAAGACACAATCTATTTAATTTTAACATGTTGACATATTTGCGATAGGCGTACGTAAAGCGAAATGTTAATCCCCTCTAGAATACACGAAGTTACAAAATCAGTTGTGTTTGTTGTAATTTCAGTGGAATTGAATAAATGTTTCACAAATATTAAAATGTTGAAGAAAATAGTTATTTGTCAATTCTATGTTTCCCTATGGAATATATGTGGAACAATGTCAGCCTTTGATATTTGAAATATATCTTCTTACATAAGATTGGAGTAAAAGTATTCTTATAGCATAAAAATGCTATTTGTTAATTTATTGTACTTGGATATATTATGAGAGAGTAACTCGCATTTTCCTTAAAATGTCATATTTTATAACAGAATGTTTTTAAATTAAGATTAAAATTACAAGAGATAGGTTTTAATATTTAAATTAAAATAAATAAATAGTAGAAAAAAACATTTGATTAGTTTTATTATGCATAAATAATAAGTTAAATAATTTACATAAATACATAAAGATTAAATAATATATAATTATTCATTTATTACTTAGTTCTGTCTTTACAAGTAGAAAATATTGAATGTGTATAAAATTGTCACATCTAATTTTTAACGGATTTACCCGTCAGCAACAAGAAGTACTGACGTAAATTTGTGACAAACGCAGAAATCCCGAAAAACATGTTTTTAAAAAAAGTTTCTCTGTAAACCTGTTGCTCTGTCTATCTGCCTGTCCATCCATTAGTATAAAACGCAAATGTTGTGGGCACTCTATTTCAAATACTAATGTATAGAATTTAATTAAAAATATGTTAAAATAATTACTAATATAGATTGATGCTCATTTGTTTTTGGTGTAATTCGGCAAAAATATCGAAATAGTTCGCTCCATTTTTCATGATTCCAGATAATAGCTCTACCTCAAGAAGAAATGCAAGAATTTTGATTCAGTTCAAACTTTAGATTCAGTTATTACTTGATATGAGTAAAAAATAATTACTATTTGGGATAAATCGTGCTATAGTGCATTTTGCACGATTTCAAGGATTCTGAGTTTGTTGAATTTTCTTCATTTTTAATATACCGTATTTACTCGTGTATAGGGCGCACGCGTGTATAAGGGGCATGCCCTACTTTACAAATAAAAATGTTGATTTCTTAAAATCTCGTATATAATGCGCACTATAAATTTTATACGCTAATGAAGAATGACCAAATGAATTTCAGTAAAAAAAAAAGTTGAAACAAACATTACACCAGACTAGAAAACAAGACGAAAATGATGTTTTAGACTTCGGGTTGTAAGAGAATGACGGGATATAGGAACGAGTGAGGTAACGAGAATTGCTAATTAGCGTTTAAATAATGTCATTAGCCCTGTTCTAGTATAAAAAACTGCAAGGAATGAAATGAATAAGCAGTAATACTTCAGCTAAGTAACATTTTCCGAGTCTTCTTTAAATAATTTCTTGTTTCATATGTATATCATTCGACTGAATCCAACAGTAAAAAAATATTCCGTGTATAAGGCGCACCTAGTTGTTTTTCCCTATTTTTTGGAAAAAATGTGCGCCTTATACACGAGTAAATATGGTATACACGAGAAAAAAAACCATATTAAATGTAAAATCCCATACATCTAAAAATCCATGCACAGTTTTCTGTATTAGATTCCAATGAATGTTGAAGAAAATTCGAAGCAAAAATATTCATATTTATAAAAGCAGTTAAGGATTTTTAAAAAGTTAATTAAAAAATAATAAAAAACAAAATTGTAATTTAACAAATTACAATTTTGTTACCTATTTGGAAAATGATATTTTCAAAGACTAAAATTTTAAACACTTATATATAAATTCTATATTTAAATAAATGATAAATAATAGTAATAATAATACATATCATCTATAGATTATATTGAGTTATATATTACATGCGCCGTGGATTGAACATTAATATTCCCAGACCAATGATAAAATATATATATATATATACACAGTTTTGAGATATGCAACTTTAACTGCTTAAAATGTGCTTTTTATTTGAAGAAGTTATTCAGACTGACTTCTGCTCACCTCATGTTTCGTGCAACATGGATTAAACATTAATATTCCTGGACCCATCACAAAAAATTATAATAAATAAATAAATGAAATTTCAGTTTTACAATTTTTAGAACTTCAAATTTTTAAATTTTTAATTGTCACACATTTTCAATTTTTACACCGATTCTTAGAGACAAAAATTCACTTTTTAATGAAATTTGTTTGAAATTCTTATTACAATTTGTTTTTAAATTTTTAATTGTCACACATTTTCAATTTTTACGCCGTTTCTTAGAGACAAAAAATCACTTTTTAATGAAATTTGTTTGAAATTCTTATTACAATTTGTCTTCAAATTATTAATTATTTTAAAATCTTTTATTACTCTTTTGGACATGGCAACAGATATATTCCATTTTTGGACATTAAACTAGAACCAGTCAGAAGACGGATAAAATAAAAAAAAATATATATAAGTATTCCATTTTTGGACATTAAACTTCGATCAATAAGAAAACGAATAAAAGAAAATAAATTGCGGAATTCAACCATAAAAAGATTCAGATATACTTCAGATTTTCCAATTCTCTCCCGAGAACAAAGACTGTTTTCCAAATAGTTGAAATAAACTTTAAATTTTAGTAAAATAGGCTTCGTTTCACATTTTTCTAGTATAAAGAATTATGCCATCGTATATATATTGTATTATTCAAAATTGTAGAGATTATTTGAAAGGTACTCTGTCCGCGTAAGGCAAACGCTGACCCCGTCGCCTGGGCTGGGAGATCCCTGCTGTTACTCAATTTTTGAGTACAAGGTATATTGTTCTGGCCGAAATTTAGTGTAAAGTTAACCTTTCTACCCTGAATGGGTCTAATCGACCCAGTCCTATAATGCGTTTCATCCGATTCAAACCAGAAAATTTTTCATAAAGTAAATTAAATATGTAACACAAATATTTAAGTTAACTAAGTATTTTAAATGGATTTAAATAAAAATTCTGGTGTAAAATATTTTAATGAAGGTTGAGTAAAATTTCAACAGGGTAGGAAGGTTAAAGATGTTTACGGTGAAAATTCGATAAATGATGGAATGGGGAGAGAGTGGATTAGAAAGACGGTTTACATGCCGAATTAATATCGCAATATAATTATAATTTTGTTGTTCCTATATTACAGCTGCAAATGTTTTAATGTATGCATACAAATTTAGAAAGTAACAAAAAATATATTTCTGCAGCTTTATCCTGGCCCGGACACATTTTCAGAAAGAATCACGTTTTGAATACCTTATCGCCAGAACAACGATTGGCGCGGAGATGAAGTCAATGCTACGCCCCCTTTCTTGTTTGTGACGTAAAACGCCTAGCGAATAGCGACTCTTTTTTCTGCAAAGAGTTCGCGCTTATTGTTCATTTGTTTTTCCGTAAATGTTATCAAGCAAAGACTATAATATGAGGAAATGTTTTTCACCGTTGTTTACGATTAAAACATAGTTTAAAACAAAAAGCTTTTCCAGATAAAAATGCTTTAAATTTCACAAAACATCTAAACATAGGTTTTTTTTAATTCTAAAATATTATTTCCTTAACTCGATATGTTCAAATAAATTGAGAAGTTAATTAAAAGTAGTAGTAAAGATTCTCTTGTAATAAATATAATTCTATTAATATGTTTTATGATACGTTTGAACTTAGTTTATTTTGCGTTTGGCGATGCAGCTAGTTGAACGTTCTCACTTTCGCCAATTCGCCAAGGCTGGTGCTCAAAACGTGATTCTTTCTGAAAATGCGGCCCGGACTTTTTTCACCCAAAAATCAAAGATGGTAAAATTACATCTGTTATAATTAATTTGCCGATTGAATAATCGTGTTTCAAAATTAGTCTAATACAAGGTATATTGTACCGGCCGAAATTTATTGTGAGTTTAAAGATGTTTACGGTTAAAATTCGATAAATTATGGAATGGGGAGAGAGTGGGTTAGAAAGACCGTTTGCATGCCGAATTAATATCGCAATATAATTTTTTTTTTCCTATATTACAGCTTCAAATGTTTTAATGCACCCATAAAAAATTGAGAAAGTAACAAAAAACATATCTCTGCAGCTTTTTTGTCTGTTTTCATTTCAGTGTTCGCATTTTGGAACATGATTATTGATGTCAACTTATGCAAATATAACAAATTATTTCCCGCTATATGCTATTGTATATTGTTTTTGAGTATTTTCTTGAATTCCAAGAACATTTAGATTCTTACCGGTCAAATGTAAGGAATATAGAGAAAACGATAAAAGCAAATGGTATATTTTTATGCAAATTAATGAATTTACATTTTTCTTAAACCTATGATAAATGTTTAAATATAAATATTTTTTTCAAAAATTCAAATCCACCTTATATTTTATAGCAAAAATAAGGTCATCTTTATTATGTTGCAAAATATATGTTTTGCATTACAAATAATGCTATGTTCCAATTTGGGAACATTGGCGTTTAAACGGTTAAAGAAGACAGAACCAATGTCCAGGATGAAACTTGGAGCGGTCGGTATTCTGTTGTCAACGATGATCTCGTAAGGAATGCTGACGAAAAAATAGCGCCGTTTTACAATTATTTTTTTTTTCTTTTGAATTGCGAACTAATCGGCAATAGGTTTGGATCTGACGATGAAGTGAAGGATCATGAGGAGTGCTGGCTATCATAAATGGTGGAGAGTTTCCATGAAGAAGATATAGATAACTTAATCACCCACTAGGATAAACGTTTGAACTTCGGTGGAAACTATTTAAAAAAATTGTTTAAGATATTCTCTTTCCTGTAAAAATAAAATTGGCTTGAACAAAAAAGTATGTTCATCATTTCCGAATACGCCTCATATATTATTAAGGCAAATTTAACATTTCATACTAAAATGCATACATCTGCATTTATATATATATATATATATATATTACTCATACAAGTATGCCTTTTTACCAGAATTGGAAAAAAAAGGATTTTCCAAAATCAGATAAAAAGATCGGGAATACATATTCAAAACTAGAAAAAAAAGTGGAAGCATCCTCTTATGCAAATATGTATTTTTTCTTCCCAAATATTTCAAACTTCGTGTCGGATTGTTTGTAATGAAATCTTTTTAGGCAAATATGTATGGCATCCAAATCATTTAAAATATTATTGATGACAATGTCGCTTTAGGTGACGCACAGTATACCGAAACATTTTAAACTTTTAGAAGTATTTAAATTTTAAAGAAAAACAGCTATCAAACCCAAACCAGAAGAGAGAAAATGTTGTCCTTACCCGAAATTATAATATTTATCTGACACACAACGATAAAATATCCTGTTCAGTCTTGATGTCGCTTGTAGGAGACACTAAATAAAACTATTTAAATTTATTAATGAGTGTATTTCGATTCAAACTGCGTTTTTTACGATTTATTTTTGAATTCAATTTTGCTCTGAAGCGCATCAAACTCGCAGATTCTTTTATTTAGAAACTTTATAGGGTGCCGTATCTGTCAATGTTTTGATAAATGCAGAAAATATTACAAAAAATGTAGCCAAAGTAAGACTTTTGATCCGAATCGGGTGATATGGCAACGAAAAAAAGAGTCATACTAAGAAGGTAATTATTTATAAATCAAATTCTAAAGAATTGAACACAAAATGACGTCAAATGGCTCTTTATACGTTTCTTCAAAAATCCCCTCAGCAAGTTTCATGCTTCTACTTTAAAAAAGTGTCTGAAATTGTATCAGAAAATTTCGAGTTGTTGAAGGTGGAAAATTATTTTTTAATACACCCTTAAACGTTTCTAAAATTGATAAAATTATGTTTAGACCTTTTTAAAAGTCCGTGAATATCATAAGAAATTAATATACATACTGATACATCTTTCAAGTAGTTTTATAGTAATTTTAATCTTGATTTTGCAGTTTCTAATATTATTTGTCTCTGCACAGAGGAGGATGTTTTCAATCGCAATGCAGGCCAAAATGCGAATTGTGAGGAGTTTATTAGTTAAATTATGTTACCCAACTAATTGCAAAGATTATAATATACTTTCATTTTAAATCTTGTCAACATGTCTTATTTGATACTCAAAGATTTAATAACATTTCAATTACTCTATCTCAATAATTCTATATCTTTCTCGAACACAAGTCAGAAGCATGTATATATTTAAAAAATATATTGAGAAATATCTGCGCTGTGAAAATTAAATACTTCGCATGAAACCGAATAGTGAAATATTGACATTTCTGATTTAAGACCTTATGTGAACTTATACTACAACGAACTTATTTAAAATGCAAAAAAAGTTTTCCGAATTACATTAAAATGCTTTTGGAAAGTTAAATGATTTACTGTCACATTAAAGGTCTTTTACTCTTATGCTAGTAAACATTTTATTTAGGGACAGAAAATACATAAAAAGAAAACTGTTGTTGAAATATATTTAATTTCAAAACTGTTTTTTTAACTTCAATTAAAAAAATCCAGTATTTTAAATGAAATATAGAATAAAAAAATAAAAAAAAAATATTTGTTGCTTTCAGAAAATTAGGAACAATGTCGCTAATATTGTTCGTGAGAATATACAAATAAACTTTATTTATAAAAGTTTATTAATGTAAATAAAATATTATTAATGAAAATGATAATTAAAGTTTACTGATTTTCGTTAGAGCCAGAGTTTTAGTCAAATCAAGATTTATCCAAAAAATCATTTAAATAAAGAGCAAGAAGGCAAGAGAGAGGATTAGATCTTACTAACTCAAGAGGATTTATTCTAAAACGCTTCTGAAATTCAAACTCTTTGTACAGTAAAGGAAAAAAAGAATAATATTACTTTTTTACTCTTGAAAATTACCTGAGGCATAAATTTCGATAGCATTGTTAGAAAATAGATACATCTTAAAAAAATCTGTTATTTTTATAGTAATATTTTGTTTCTCGATTTAATTTTATATTACAAATTTATACTACATGTGTTACATTTATATATTAAATATTAAATTATATACATCGTATATTGTATTATATACTACATTATATAAAGTAGTACATTTCTGTACTAAAAATAAAAGCTCTGTACAGTATTTATTCTCTTCGCTTAAGGGGGGTCGGTGACACAGTTTAAAATATTTTTTTGACAAAGTTAAAATTTCGAGTTCTTTCGTGATGGTTATCCATATTATTAAAAAAATCGCATGGTAAAATTTCTCAACTTTTTAAAATTATTTTTAGTTTTTAAAATATATTTAAAAAATGGGGTAATTTCAAATCATTATAACCCAAAATATTATTTGAATAATTTCATTTTTACATTTAAATAAATATAAATGCCTAATTTTAATTCTGAATTAGCATCTAAATATATATATATATATATTAAACAAATATATGTAAAGATAAAGTTGAGAAAAAAATGCCGCAACTTTTATATAAAAATCATATTTTGAAAAGTGAATATTATTTTCAAAATTCTCTGAATCAAAATTGAATTTAAACAATAAAAAAGTTCATAGTAATTTAAATCGAAGAAATAGTGAAAAAACTCATGATAAAGAAAAACTCATTTTCACAAGAAGTCATTTCAATGACAATTATTGCTTGAAAGCTTGAAATTGCTTTAGAATTATTTCAAAACAAACTAAAATGAAAAAAAAATAGCTTCTCTTCTAATTAAGGTAGAAACATGAGTTAAACATCATGGTAAGCATAAAATAAATAAATAAATATGTAAATATATAAATAAATTTATATATAAATAATGATTGAAAAAACAGAAAGAAATTAAGTGCTATAATTCTGTCCCCCCAAACTCCTTAAAAAAGCATGATACCATCAAGTTAACTAGAAGTTATTTGAATTTATACCAATTCACTCCTCAAAAATCGACTTCAGCTTCAAATATAAATAAAATAAAAGGGAAATTTTAATTGCAACCTAATGTAACATAATTAATAGATATCAATAACATTGTAAATAAAATGGTTATGGTAAAGGTTTCCCAACATTATGGTCTTTAAATTAGTCTTCATTTTTTTATTACTTGTGAAAAGAGAAGAAATACATGTATATTGAAAATGAATCGTTAAATTTAATAAAGATTTCTCCAGAAGATCGTTTTAATAAAGAGCATAAAGCAATAAGTAAATTTAGAAAGAAGCACGGCACTTACTAACTTAGTGAGGTTTTATGTAAACAATGTCTGAAACCAAATCTCTTTTTAAAGTTAAAAGAAATTAGATTACTCTCCGTTTAATATTTTGACAATTTGTTTGACAATTTTTTGCACTTAAGAATCATTTGGGGCATACATTTCCAGAGAACAGTTATTGATTAGATGCTTACTTTGAAATCTATTATTTTAACAATAAATTAGTTCTTAAGATATAGTAAATAGCTAATTTATTAAAAATAAAATATTTCAGTAAACTAGAAAAAAAAAAAAGAATTAACTTTACAAACCTACAACTTGTAAGTGCTACAGAAAACTGTATATTTAATAAAATTTCATCTTTACACAATAAAGAAAAATATATGCAAGTTTTCAAAACTAGGTTTGTAAAATTAGAGAAATCTGTATGATAGCTGAACTTTTATCGGTAACCCGAAAAAAATACACGATCTGTTTTTGCTGCAGTTACCAAAGAATTCCTAAACATTCCAGATTCCAAAAAATAATCTTAGTAACCATACAGAATTTTTTATCTCTGTAAAAGTGTATTTTTTCCCACGAATTTCGTTTGTTGCAATTACTTAAAATGTTTTAAGTTGAATGTTTCAGTTTCCTAGAAAACTCCTAGTAACTTTATAGATTTTTTTAATGCAGTATACAACATCTGAATAGCGGATAAAGGTAAGTCAATATTTTGATATTTCGATCTTTTAAATGGCTCCATTTTTTAAATAATTTTATTTACCGTCTTATAGAGAAAGATAATTTGTCCTTGTATTATTCATTGGTAGTTTAGAAATGATAAATTTTAAAACTGAGTGTCTATGTCTATGGAATAAAAAATTTTAAAACTCAGTTTCTTTTAACAATCGCCGATTCATTTAAAAAATTTACAAAACCGTTCCTAGAAACTAACATGGTAAAAACATATGCATACTGAGACAGAATTATAAGATCAGAAACAAATATTGTATTTACTAACTAATGATGATTTGTTGTAAAACTGGTGTTTATTATTATTATTAATTTAAATCTAGAATTTATTACAATAAGTCTCTGAAAGAAAAGATTTTAGTCTTTGAAAATATCACTTCCAAAATAGTAGTTGTAATTTTATTAATTAAAATTTTTTTTTTTTTTTTTTTTTTTTTTTTTTTTTTTTTTTTTTTCAAGAACACAAATATTTTGCAATTTATCGTTAAATGATTTTTTGATGAAGCGTCTAATTTACCTACGCCAATCTAAAAGCAAAGCTGCTTAGAACTTGCATCACAAAATTTTACCCTCGTATGAACCGACTACTACTTTTTAGAAAACAATTTTAGGTCAAAAATTTTATACCAAATTATATACCGTAGTTATATCTGTCTTTTAAAAAGTCATGATATTTTTAAAAAAGTATTAGAGAGTCTTTAAAATATATTCTTTCAGAATATTTTCATTTTCATTCGTACTGATTCACCTCAATTGTGATTGTTGTACATTAATTTTTCTACCAGTAATCTCCATAGATGTTTTCTCGATAAGATGAAAAAACAGTGATCGTTATCCTGAAACAAATTCCTTTCATGAATTTCGCATTTTTCGTAATGTTTAATCATGCTTATGTTTATAGATGCTCTTCTCGTTAACACTAGAGATAATGATGGTCATCCATCACCATGTATTTTTCTTTAAACACGTTATACACACACACACACACACACACACATATATATATATATATATATATATATATATATATATTTACAAACGCGCATTCAGAACATATCGTGTCATTAATTATTTGTTTAATTTATTACTAAATTATTCTTTAGATATTGTAGCGCAATCTTCTTAAAATACAATTTTCTATTTGAATTTCTTTGACGATTATTAAAAACGCTGTCACACAGTTCTACATTCCCCCCACATATATTTTTAATATTTTTTTAATCGCCCTATTATTTCTTAATTCGTATGATATTTAAATTTTACTTGTATTTTAATAATATCTTGACATATTTACTATATTTTAATTATATGCCTTAAATCTAAGATTTCTTTAATATTTTATTCTAAAAAAAGAAAAACCATTAATCTATTAAAGGAACATTTTTCCTAAAACCCCATTTATTAATTAATTTTATTCTTTATTTGTTTCACAATACTTTTTTTTATTTACGATCAAAAATCATTCGATTACCCACAATTCCCTGCTGAAGACGCCAGAATCGGACTGCGATACTGTTATTTCGAGTGACTGATAAAAGGTTTCCTTTCTTTTTATCTTGTTTTAATTTCGCATTGTTTAAGAACGTATTTTCTAATAAATTAATTGGTAACATAGAATGTTACAGTAAAATTCTGTATTTCTAAGCCGTTAATCTATCTCGGGAATCAGATTTTTAAATTTCTTCGTGTCTTAGATGGAACCTTGTCACTCGGTGGGTAAGTGTCTTTTATTAGGTGAAATTCTATTTCCACAACGTTATTCTGCTTATTATGATGGAATTTTACGGTGGTACAAAAAATGTAAACTAGAATTGTAAGTGGGAATGTTTACGATGCTATAAGCACGGATATATGTGTTTTTTTAAATAACGAATATCTGATATAGTATGTGTTCTACTATTTCTAATTTAAGTGGGAAATAATCGAGCAATTTCAATCTTTGCTCTGACACCGTAAATCGCAAGACTCCAGATGTTACAAATGAGTGTTCCTGGTATGATTTAAAGCAGCATTTTATACACACATACATAGATAAATAAATAGATATAATTAAGATGAAATATATTATTATTATTATAAAATAAGAATGATAATTTTATTTTTAATAGTATAATTATTACTAATAATATAATTATATATTAAAAAAACATAACACATATATTCGGATAAACTGCGTGATATTCAGTCTGCAAATATTTAATTTAATTTGCTTTCCACTTTTTGAAGATTTTTTTTTTTACGTACATACAAAATGTAATGGAAAACTTAAAATAAATAATTAATTACGTAAAAATTCCATACATTGTTTAAAATAAAAATATTAATTGCTAATTTAATAAACAAAAAATACTGACTTAATACATTTTATTCGTATGTATAATAGATGTGTATTTCTACACATGCATCATAAATGATGAGAAATAAAAACATATCTTCATTATAATGAGTAAAAACACTTATTTGCAAACACAGTTCGCTTAAAAAATTGGCACATTAGTGATATTACGATATTTAATGCATTAATAAAATTGTTTCTTTGCAAAAAATAAAAGATGCAAGAAGATGAAAGGCACAAAGATTAGTATACCTTTGAGATACATTAACAGAAATTATATCCTGTTACAATCTTTTTCTTATTTATTAACCATTGGATGTTTTATGTATTTTTATCTGCAGCACCAAAAACATATACAGGCAAACTTTAAATTGTAAAATGTAGTCCTATTTTTTTTTAATTTATTTTATTTTACGAAATGAAGTATGGATAAATGTATTCTTTCTGCGAATTATTATTACAGAAAAAATATAGTTTCATTTAGTTATGTTATGTTTATTTGTAGAATATGCAAATTAGATAAAACAAGTACGGCAGCATGTAAAATGCATGGGTGTTAATTAAAAAACATAAATGCATTTTTTACAACGAAATTATTAACAAGTTTATAGTACATGATGTTTCATGATTTAAATATTTGTACTATATATATTTTATGCATTTTAGGTTTTTTTTTCTTTCTTTTATATATTTTTTCAATAATTTAATATGCATATTTAGAAAATTATTCTACACATTCTATAAAAATGGAAGCTAATAGTTTAAAACCTGTAATAGAACTTAATGATTAAAAAAAATTAATTTTATTATTTACCATTACTATATTAAATAAAAAAGGAACAACATTTTTATTTGAAAACTCACATGATTAACTGATAAAAACACATTTAATCGAATTATATATTTAATTAAAGTAATGTATTAATTTAATAATAATAACATGATTTATATTTAAGCAAATAAATTTTGCTCACGCATTAGATGGTACAGCAAGCAAAAAACTTAAATTTAAATTCATTTTGCCATAGTTTCAGTTAAAAGCTTTTAATTAATTAAATAGCAGAAATCATTAATCTAAATCATTAATTGAAAGATCCTCATTTCTTTCAGAATAATGTCATAATTATAAACATGTTGACAGCTAATGTGTATAGTATATATATATATATATATATATATATATATAATTTATAAATTACAATTAGCAGAAATAATTACATTTATCTTAGCCAAATTAATTTAAAAACCTTCCGGGTTTTCCAGAAGTCCTTGGCACATTTTTAAAATTCAATGCAAAATCAAATCGGTATAGGAGTGTCATTTGCCCTATTACGTTTCGCGCGATGAAAGTTTTATTCCAAGTGAATAAAAGTGAATAATCATAATTAGTTCCAAACCGTCCGCTTGTTTGGATTCAAAAAATTTTTTTCGCACCGATTTTTAATTTTAACCCTGTGGCGCAAAAAAATAAATAAATAAAAATAAAAATAAAAAAAAATAAAAATAAAAAATTGACTTGAAAAAGAAAAAAAAAAGCGGTAAGTTGGTATTTTAAACCAAACTTAATTTAAAAAAAAAAAAAAAAAAAAAAAACGCATAATTTGAAACTTACTTGAAAATGTCACCATCTATGATGAAAAATTCCAACCTTTTTTTATATGGTTGGAAAAGAGTTTCAGCCCGCACTTCTCTATTAAAATTACGTGATTTAATATTGCTATATAAAATATATTATATTGCTGTATAAAATGTGCTACAGAATTTTAAGACGCCCTGTAGAGTTATTTTCTCTTGAATCTGTCTTTCTTGATGTCCTTAAGTATTTTTTTTTTTAAGTAGAATGTTTTGGGGATTTTTTTAAAGAATATTTTTGTTTCCCTTCGTGTATATTGACATTAATCGCGCTTCTTATATAATTGTTTTTATACGATTAACATCCATAGTAGTCTCTTGATAACCGAGAGAAATTTTGATCGTTATTCAGGATTAAATTCTTTTCTCGAATCTCGTATATTTCCCATGCATCCAAACATTTTCAACATGCTTGAAATATTATAGCATAATCTCCTAAATATACAATTCTCAATGAGAACATTCCAGATATGATATAACCTTTGATTTTTTTTATTCAAAAACGTTATTAGAGTTTTTTTTATTGCTGAAAAGCATCAGTGAAGAAATGTGCTTTCCCATAAAAATGCTCAGAAAAAAATGCTTTTCCACGTAGAAGGTCATGCTTAATATAATTAAAGTTATCCTTTATATCTAAGATTAAACTCATCTAAAAAAACATCATTCCACATCTTTAAAAATAACACGAGTGTATTTTAGCAATTTCTACTCGATTACATTAGCACAGATTTGCCCATGAAATTATTTTATATTTTTTACGTATTAACGTATTATACGTATATTTATTATTTTCTAAAGTTAAAAAAACGATTAATTTCTACATCCTTAAATAAAAAATGAAATAAAATAAATGCTGAATTAAATCACTGCACTTTTTTTGGATGTTTTTTTTTTTTTTTTTTTTTTTTTTTTTTTACTAATAATGCTTGACTTTTTTAAAATATATTTTCGACCGATTTCTGTGCTTTGTTTTTTTAATCAATTTAATTTATGTTAAACTTCACATGGTTGAAATGGCATGTCTAATAGTGAGTTTCAACTAGTTTGGCAAATATGTCCCTACACTTTTTTATAAGTTCATTTTTCAACAAAAATTAACAACCAATTAGTCAATTAAAGGTTATCTCATACCATAATTTTTTTAATGTTCAAAAAGATTTCAAATACCTCGTTTGTAGAATACACCCAGTTTTAACTTGTATTACTCATATTTCTTTTCTTTCTTTCTCTCTCTTTTTTTTAACTTGCTTAAAAGGCATACAGTAGACAGATTGAAAGTTTTTCCGGTACGGGACTTGAATCCGGGTATTTTTATAGCGATCAAATGTTTTACTAATTGAACCACATGGTACCACACTGAAAAAAATCTGCAAAGTTACTAAAAGATTTCTCGGAAACTGAGATTTCAAGAGCTTTTTTATGTAATGGCAACAGATTCAGTTTTACACGGATAATAAAAAAATCTTTAAGGTTACTAAAATTTCTTTAGGTAACTCAGCAGATAATCTCTTATATTTAAAAAAAAAGAAAAACACTCAACCCTACCAACAGCTTTTCACTGTCACAGTTCCAAATTTACATATAAGGGAGACCGAGGTTAGTTGTGCCAGGAGCAAGTTGTGCCATCGAGCTTCCTTACTGACCCAATAGGTTGCAGCACCTGTCGCGTCATGTAAGTGAAGAGGTTCATTGTCTTAATGTGCTCCATATTTTTTGAAGTATAACGTCGCGTTGTTTTCGAGATAAAAATATTTTTCTTGTTTTCTATCGTAAAAGTAAATTCTGCGACCTTCATTTGAATCGTCATTGCCACTAGCGATACTGAGGCATGTAAACGTCTTTAACATTATTTAAATGCTTATATTTTGAGCTGTTATTCTATGTATTTAATTTATTAATCATGTCAATATTTCGGAAATTAATTAATAAAATTCAAAATGGCTTAATGCGGGGCTAGTTGTGACGAGTCTAAGGGGCAATTTGTGACATTTCCACCTTACACGAGTCACAGATTACAGTCTCTTGATGTGTCAGTATACGGACCGTTCAAAAAATTCTACAATCAGGCTGTATGTGGATGGTTGAAATTGTATTCTGGAAGCACTGTGTCGATCTACGGCATACCAGGTATTGTCAAAATAGCCCTTTCTAGTGCTGCCTCTCCAAAATACATTCATGCAGGATTTCGTTGTAGTGGAATTTAGTATTTGAATCGAAACATTTTTACAGATGAAGACTTCCTATGTTCCTCAGTAACTGATCCACCGTTACCTATCGGTGATGAGAGCGTTAAAGATCAGAATGACAACGAAAAATAATTAATAAATATGTAACTGTTAATATCCAAGTACTTCTGCAATAACTTTAATCAATGATGGTAAGATTGCAGGACCGTCTTCAGAAGAAAAAAAATCTCATTGAATTAAATGATTCTATGACAACTGATAATAACCATGTGTCAGTAGTAAGTCTTACAGAAATAAGACTACCTTTTAAATCAGTACCTCGAAACGCTGAAACAAGCGATGACAATATAGGATATAGACCTACACGTTGTAGTAAGCTTCCGAATCAAAGATCAATAAGATTAGTGTTGGCATACTTTTTATTTCTTTCTTAATTAAGACAGTTTTTGGGGGGTGGGGGTGGGGGTTAAGTGTCTCTAAAAGTATCTTTATAAAAGATTAAATGTTTACAAATGTTAACAATTTTATTTTCATTTGATTTACAATATTATTAAAACATGAAAGTGATTTCTTGTGTTAAGAACGTTTAAAATGAATAAATTTCTCATTTTTGATTTAACATATCCCATTTTATCACCTTTCTTACATAATTTGTATATGTTACAATGTACTTGTATACGTCATTTATGTGTCACAATATGTCCAAGAATGTCACGACTTGCTCCGTACCAGGGGTTAGTAGTGACAAATTTCGAGGTAACTCAGAATTCACTTTTTTTTATGAAAAATGTTAATAATGTTAATAGCAGTTTCATAAATATGTTACGCATGAATTACTCTAATGATATGTTGCACTAAATCTTTCGCTTCAGTTCAAATTTTACAGCTAATATAAAAAATGTCAAAAATGTCACTACTCCGGCCTCCCCTCTATATTTGATTTCTTTTGTATTTTAGTTTATGATTATTTTTTAACATAGTATTATATTACGTGGATGTATAAGATTGTATCTCTTGATGAAATAGCAGCATATTTTAAAAATTTCTGCATGCTACTTATTTAATATTGATTCATTATGGATTGAATATTAAACCTGTTTCATAATCAATATTTAAAGTTGTTTTAGAACGACGAAAAACTGACTTAAATTGCCAATTCTATTTTACTCCGCATTGAGAGACTAGAATCTCTTATCTGTTTTTGAAATTTGTAGTAACAAACGTTTAGAAAAATTACTTTAAATTTTCAAAATAAATATATGTATATAAATCATATGCATATTTGAATATTTATCGATTATTGTAAAAGTGGAAATTATACACACTATTTCATTTAAAATACATACATATCAAAAATAAAAATTAGTGCGTATTTTTAGAAAAAAAATATCTATACAAATCTAGTATCTGATAAAATAGTGATTAATATACGAAAGTACTCTGATTTCAAACAATTTAAAATTAATTATATGTTTTAAATACATTTATTATCTACATTGAATCAACATTATTTACTATTAAAATTCATCTTTCTGTATATTTATACGTTTGAATATATTTTCCTAAGAGCGTCTTATGTATGAAGTGATCAGAAATGTCATTTTTAGAAAAATGAAAGAAAAAAAACAATTCATCTTTTTGAAGTAACTTGAATTTTTTTAGAAAAAAATCGAATGCATTTTTGTCAAACCATCTTGTCAACATGCCGCAGAAATTTTTATCAAAAATTTCATAAGATTTTTATCCTGTATAAGACAATTTTTATTTTTCTATTTTGTTAGATTGAACATGTTTTTAATATAAAAATGCTGTATTCTGTTTTCAGCTTCAAAAATGCTTTTATTAAAGATCAAATTCCCAAAGTTATTTAAAAAAATATTTCGGATTGAAAAAATGCAAAACGCGTCTAAATAAATTTGCATCGCACTCAGAAAATATACCAAAATGAAAATATAAAACTATTTTAAAATTTAGATAGCATAATGTATGAAAATAAATGGCACTATGGAAGACTTCTGTTATTTTTGTTTTCGACTGAATTTTTAGCAGATCTTGTCTGTCAATTAATGTATATATTTTTTCATAAATATGGAAAGATTTAACTTTACTTCTAATTGCTGCATCTCAATTTCGCATTTAATAATGTATCTATAATACGTTGGCAAATTATTAATAAATTGAAAGTAATTAAAAATAGACCTTAATTATATTTTGAATGCTTAATATTTCATCATCAAGGAAGCAAAGAAAGAAAGGTTACATATTTTCAAAAGTCCTTCCGGCAATGCCGGGAGGAAGAGGTAGCTTTCATATACTTATATATTTATTTATTTATTTTAAAGTAAGTTACATTGTTCAAAAATACTAAGCTCAAATTAATGGAAATAATCTTATAAAATTAGTGATTTTATAAGATTGAATACTAGTTTTTGTCAAGACTGAATATTAATAGGAATTTTTAGAAATTAGTCATCTTTTATTCAACCTGGTTTTATTTTAAGCGATTTAGAGAGTCACCAAATTCCACGATATCATAAAGTGTATGCCATTTTAAAGCAGCATTGTGGATCGTTCAGATCAGACCGTTTCAAAATGTCAGCCATAAGCAAAATTCAAAGTGCTATAACTCAGTCATTTTTTAAGATATAGACAAAATAAAAAGTGTTCTGGAATCGTTGTTTTAAGTTCTAACACGTAAAAGAAAAATATTTTTCAACTTTTAATTTTTTCGCATTTAATTTTAAATTTTAAATTTTTTAAAAATTTTAAAATGGCCACCATTTTGAAACAAAATGGTGGATGATGCTGGCCAACGAACTCGGTCGAGACATTTGTATGTACTATGTACATGCCAAGTTTCATTGAAATCGGTTCATAAATACGCGTGTTATCACGTGACAAAAATCAGATCGTTTCAAAATGTCAGCCATAAGAAAAATTCAAAGTGCTATAACTCAATCATTTTTTAAGATATAGACAAAATAAAAAGTGTTCTGGAATCTTTGTTTTACGTTTTAACACGTAAAAGAAAAATATTTTTTAACTTTTAATTTTTTCGCATTTAATTTTAAATTTTAAATTTTTTTGAAAATTTAAAATGGCCGCCATTTTGAAACAAAATGGCGGATGATGCTGACCAACGAACTCGGTCGAGACATTTGTATGTACTATGTACCTACCAAGTTTCATTTAAATCGGTTCATAAATACGTTAGTTATCGCATGACAAAAATCAGATATATATATATATATATATATATATATGGTTATATATATATATATATATATATATATATATATATATATATATATATATATATATATATATATATGTCAACATTTGAACGGAGGGTGGTTTTGGGGTCTGGGGGTCATGATCGGTGAAAATATACCAAAATTTTCCGGAAGTGCTTTCCTCCGGACGGCTGCAATAGGTAGCTTTTTAATTTTTGTAATGAAAGCTACCTAAAATAAAACAAAAAAGGAAAGAAGGTCAAAATAGTAAGAAAACAGTGATAAATATATATTATAGCTTATAATATGTTGCATTTAGATAAATGGAAAATCCTAATAACACTTCTAGTAAATTTTAAATATCGAATACACTGATAAACAAATTTTAACAAATTTTCTGATCTGATCTTTCAAAAATCTAGATACATTGGGTGTTTCTTATAGATTTCAAGCTGCTGAAAAAGAATATGTTTTTAAAAATTTTCTATCACCCTCAAATTTTAAGAAATTTCATTAATACGTTTCGGAGTATCTAGGTATCATATAGGTTTTATAATTATGTTACATTATTGTCTTACATGCGTTTGATTCACACAAACATTCTTTTTTATTATTACAATGATATAAGATACAGCAAGAAACTAAAAACAGATGTTTCCCCAATGAATTTTATGTTAGCGACCTTAAACAGACAGCCCCAGCTGCCACCACAGTATTTGGTTTCAACACTTATCCGTGACATTTGAAACTTATCTTTTGGGGCGAGTGCACTGCTGTTTCTTTGTTCTGTAGGGCTTTTTACTTAAATTTTGATTATAATTATCCTATTTTGCTGTGAAATATGTGAAAAATGTCTAGAGGATGCGTTAATAAACCCGATTCTTTTTGCTATGTGTGCGGGGAGCTAACTTGGAGAAGCATTGATGTGCTTTCACGCCACTAATAAAGACTGCCTATCACATGTACTTAGAATGTAAAGTAGGTGAACAAGGTATGAAATGGACACCTCATTCTTGTTGTACATGATGTGTTGCAAACCTATGGGCGTGGATGAAAGGCACAAGAATGAGTATGCCCTATGTTATACCCATGATATGACGCAAGCCGAAGGATCATATAACTGACTGCTATTTCTGTATTGTAAAAATTTAAGGATTCTCTGCAAGAAGTAAACATAAAATTAAGCACCCGAATTTAGATTCAACAATGCAGCCAGCATTACATAATGATAATTTACCAAAACCGAAGCCTCCAGAGAATTTTACATGTGACGATGAAGCAGTAGAAATGGAAATTGATGAAACTGAAACTTTCTCTACATCTGATGTAAACTATTATCCTGGCATAAATGAAGAACCACACCTAATTACTCAAGAAGAATTAAATGATCTTATGAGAGACATAAATTTATCAAAGAAAAACTCAAAATTACTTGGATTAAGATTGCAAGGTTGGAATCTTTTGAAAAACAATACAAATATATCAAATTTTATTGGTATTTCTGCAATGGAAACCCGATATCAAGAAAGGTGAATACCTAATATGCTCGAAGATTACTGTTGGAACCTTATTAGGGAAGCTAGTGATTGTGCCTATAGGAGAGCATCCACAGATAAGACATTTACCGCTACATAATCTATGAAATTTCTTATTAATATTATTTCTTATTACAAAAATTCTACAATTTTCTGAAAATTTATAAATAATGCATATTTTTAGCTTTATAAATATTAATTTTAAGCTTTATAAGTGTTTATTTAAAATTTTGTCATTACTAAAATACCAAATGCTAAATTTCATGAGATATATGTGTTGAATAAATACTACAAAATTCAGATTTTTAAGATTTTGAATTTTTTAAAAATCTGAGGATGATGGAAAATTTCCAATGGCATATTCTTTCACAGTACCACCTAAATTATAAAAGTCACCACATACTTAGTTAGAAACAGAAACCTTGTTTATCAGTGATATTTCACTCATTTCATGTTCTCAAAATTCTAATTAAGATAATGAAAAAAAAAACCCACTTGTTTTTAACAGCTTCCATACTTTTAAGTATAAAAAGACACTACAGGAATTCTTCCAAAATATTTCTTAAATGCATAGTATTAATAATACTACATATAATAAAAGTATGTATTACATTACCTTATCTTTCTGACATGTACCGAGCAGCCTAATAATAGTAATAATATTTTTTTTAATATTTGAGGCTTGGTACATATAATATAAAACCCATCATATGAGCAAAAAGTTGTCTAATAATACAAATAAATGCAAGATTAGTTTCCAGGTCAATAAGAAGCATTTATTGTTTTACCGAAATAAATAGCTCGTTATAAGCTGTACTAAGTTCCCTGGTTTTTAATGTTTTACATGTCATTAATGTTGAATATTTGCTTTATAATTAGAAGATAAAAAATAATTATTATATAATATTAATATTAATTTAAATTTTTGTAAAGTTGAATGCAAATTAGTTTCTTCAAACATTAAAAATGCAAAAATAATAAAAGTTGAAACAAAAACCCACAAAAATATGTTTTTGTGGTTATGTCTGTAACAATTTTGTAAAAACATAATATGCAGAAGAAAAAATATAATTTTCTGATTTAATAAACTTGAAGAAAATTACTTTTTATGCAACTTATATTATTGGATTACAATTTAAGTACATTTTATGTTTTTCAATGTAAGCATGTTTGAAAACGGAATTTATATTAATAATTTTCCTTTGACTTCTTTTGAAACATATTTTTTGAAAAAATCTTAGGTCTGTTTGATCAATGGTATTTAAAGAATAGGTTTTAAAGGAAAAGGATTATAATAATTATTATTGCTCCATGTCATTATAATAATTATAATTATTCTTGCAGTGCAATTGTTATCCCGTGTATAAATAGAGAATTGATCTTTAGAAAATACAACATCCTTTTGATTTCTGTAACAAAAGTTATCGCCGTGTTTAAGATAATTTTATTGAATAAATTTGTGATTTTTTATTTATTTTTTAACATTCAAATAATTAAATGCACTTCTGAATGTGCAATAAAAAAGCTACATCTAAAATATATACCCATTGATCATCAAGCACTTTCAATTTGAATTTTTTGTTTAGTTATTTAAAGATATATTTCAAAATTATGCTTGAATTCATACTTATCTGTAGCGATTTGATCAGAAGTACAATATAGGGAAGGGGCAACATAAATAATAATAATAATAATATATATATATATATTTGAAATTGTCTTGTAAAATAAAATGCACGAAATAATCTATGGTAATAGCTAACTTATATGTATATGTATAGTTTATGAAATATGTGCAAGAATATCACATATATTTATGACAATATAGCGAGTTTCTTAAACAGTTTAAAAAAATTCTTGCATGTTTTTTTTTTTTTTTTTGTTTACATCATAAAAAGTTTTCTACCCATTTTTTTGTTTTGTTTTGTTTTCAGTTTCGGAAATTTTGAAAAAATGTATCGTAAGCAATGTAGTGCAAGAAGAATGCAAATATATTATATATTTGATGAAGTATGGACAGTATGAAATATTTTTTATCTGCACGTTTTCTAGGTTAAAAAAAAACTTTTATTTTCATGATTTTACCACTTAACTCTCTATATTAAATATCAATTAAAATAATGCCCGTTTTTTTCATGTCTTTTACATAATTTTTATGCTGTTATCGTGAGTTTTCAAAACAGAAAATATTCACAATTTAAATCAGAAAAATGCTTAGTTTAAATGATACAAAATTTTCAATATAAATTTACTGATAAGTATATTAAACCATGGTTGGAACATGGATGTTCGAATGTGATACGGGCAAATCCTTATTGGCAAAAATACATTTCCCGTATTACGTACGGGAAAATCAAGGGTGCAGTTAATACTCATCTTATTGCATTAACACATAATAAAATTTTTGAAAATGTCTGAGTATCAAGTTTTTTTTTCCACAAATTGTCACTTTTAAAACTGGTTTTAAACAAAAGAGTAGTTAATGAACATCAATGAGTAAATCTATACTAATAAAAGAACAAAACGCTCTGTCTGTGTGTGTATCTGTGTGTGTGTCTGCGATGGCTAGCAAAATCTACAGCACGTACGAAGTTCAAAATTTTTTTGAGAGTAGCCCAATGTCTCTCCTGATGCACCTGAAGCTCAGAATTTCAAAATTCTATTTATTAACTGAGTAATTAATTAAATTCCAAAGCTCACTCTCATAAAAAAATCGCCTTTTTTCGCTTTTTTCCCTTTCATTTTCTTATGGTTGATTGGTTGCATAAAAGTTTCTTAGAAATAATTAAAAAAGCTGGGACATACCTTTAAAATTCATAGACTGGCAAACTATCAGTTTAAATGAGGATTTTTTTTTTAATCACAGCTGCTGTACACCATGGAGAAAAAGATAGGTTGAGGCGAAGTAAACCGAAAAAAGGTTTGCAATATTAAACTATTTATCGCTGAAACTTTAATGTCTCAAACAAAAGCACGAGGAAGGAATTTTGTATTAATAAAACAAATTGAAAGAAATGAATTACAGCTGAAGCATATTTTACGAAGAAATAGTAATTTATTAAAATGGTTTTTTTTCTATTATATTACTTAGGTTAAAGTTAAATTGGATTTATGTTATGGTTGGAATAAGGATATGTTACAATAAAGTGAAGGCTAGGTATCATTTCTGTCATATTTAATTTACGGTAGGGTACTGTTAAGTCGCTGTTAGGTTACAGAAAGGTTCTGGTTACGGTACAAAAGTTTAAGGTTAGGAATTTATACACAGAGTGGACATTACACAAGATTTGATTTAAAATAACACTTACTTTTGTTAAATAGCCCTGAAATTATAATACTATATACCAATCTTTTAGCTACCATCGTGTATAGATTTCATTCATGGTATAGTCGTATTTAAGAGTAATATAATTAGTTTGAAATTCAAAATATTTCACTTGGGATTTGTATGTGAAAATAATAATTAGTCACGTGACTTAACAGTCATTTTTACGGGTAAATATCAACTTTTTAACACGAAAATCATGCGATCGTTGGATACATATTCCCTCCCGCGTTTTTTATTGCTCATTTTGAGTATTTTTAGAGCTTAACATTAGTTTTGTTTTTAAAACTGATTTTTCACACAGTCAGTGGCTACGTATTTCAGACAATGCATTTCTGCATGTAACGATTTAATGATAAAATCATACAAATTTTAAGTTCGTTTAATATTGTTAATACGGTCCCAGGCAACGCCGGGCGGGTCAGCTAGTATATTATAAAGCAGAAGTTCTGAAACTTCCAAACGAGTGTTTTCAAAAACTACCCGATGGATTTTTTTGCCGATTGTATCATTCGATAGGAAATATTTTTCCGAAGGTTTATGATTCAAATGTACAGGGATAACTCTGATTTTTCGTACTAAATTTCGTATTTTTCGGTTATTTTGACGGAAGGGTTGCAACAACTAATTTTTTGGCGATAATTATATTTCAAAAAAGAAATGAAATGCTTTCTCTAATGAAAATAATATAAACATTTCGAAAAAAAAACCTGTTAATTCATTGATTTAAAATAACTAATAATAAAAAGAAAAAATCCGTTTAATGCAAAATAATATTATGAAAGGAAAATATTTATCTTTAAGTGAAAAAAAAGAATATTTATAATATTTAAAAAATAACTCAATGTGAAAGAAAGTTTTGAAGTGACACAATATTTGGCTATTTATTTCTTTCGAGATAGATTAAAAGAAAACAGCATCTCAAAAATTTCATTATGTAAAACATAAGTACTTCTTTTCTTTCTTTTTTTTAAAATATTTTTAAATCTAATTTTCCCGTTGTGTGTTTTACAGACGAATCTTATTCCTTTTAAAAAAGGCTCTAATTATTATTTGTATGTTGTTTGTTCAATTGGGTGTTTCAATCTACTTTTGTCGCCAATCAATGCGATTCTATACAAAAAACACAAGAACACAAGACGGAGCGATGTTCGCAAGAACTATTTTTTTTCTCTCTCTCTTTAAATGAGTGAGAGTATTTTTAGGGAAAAAAATTACATTTAACTTAAATACATATATAGCAGTTAATACCACAAAAACGAATAATATTTAAATTTTAAGATAAATGTCTCTCCACATACATAGATATTGTAAAATAGTTTAACTCCAACTTTTTTTTTTTTTTTTTTTTTTTTTTTTTGGCGCAGTTATTTCATACGCACTACATTGGTGCGATTTGTCTCTTACGCCAGTACCATATATACATCGGGGTAATTAACTGACGCCAAAGTGTCATTATTTTGCTTGATATGGAAACCCGGATGTTATTGTCGATTTATTAATAAATTGTCTATTTACAATTTTTTTCTCTTTTTTTTCCAATTATATAAACTATTTTAATCTAGGCACATTTGTCATACATGCGCCACATTTGCGCGACTGCAACAAAATGGCGATTTTATGCCTCACTTGGTAACCTGGCTGTTGTTTATTTATTAATAAATTTTTATTTTATTTTATTTTATTTTTTAAAGGATATAAATAGTTTTGTTTTATAATTATTAACTAAACTTTTTTAAAATTTATTGTTATTTTCTATTTAAAATAACAGAAAATAATTGTAAACTATATATATAACTGGTATTTGAAAACAAAATTTTCTCCGAATCGGCATCAGAAGAAAAAAAACGCGCCAATGTGGTGCGTATATGTCATGTATACATTTTTTTTTCACTATACTACAGTAATTAAAAATGCTGTATAAATAACGATTATTGTTTTTTCCAAACATGTTTGGCACAGATATTATATACACACTGAGGTATCTGACTATCGCCAAAACGGTGTTATTTTGCCTGATATGGTAACCCAACAATAGTTGTTTCTGTATTAATAAATTGTTTATTTACTTTCAATTTCTTTTTAGACATTCTATAAATTGTTTTGTGCTATAGTAACTTTTTTTTATTTATTAATATTTTCGTTTTAAAACAAAGAAAATAATTTTTAAAAATGCGCATTTCTTTGCTATTCTAAAACGAGGATTTTGCCGCATTGGTATTCGAAGGAAATCTTGCAAATCCGGGTTTGTTACGGAGATTTTTGTGAAATATGATATTTTTCAAATGTAAATTGAGTGCTACTTGATTAACACGTCGGCCAGTTTCGCCAAACTATTCAAATTTACATAAATTCATTTTTAATAACGAAAGAACAATAAACATAAATAAAAAATACAAAATTAAAGTCGAATTAAAAAGCACTTATGACTAAAAAAATACGTGTATCGCGTGTAATATCAATTGCTATCATACTTACGATCATCGATTATTGACATTTATTCCTATAATCTGCTATTAATTTTTTTCTCGACAGAATAATCAAGTAGTACCGTACATTTTACAAACTCCAGTTAATATTACAAAAATAGAGCTAAGTATTTAAATTTAGGTGCAAATGCACCCACCCATGTTGTAAAAAAGAGGCACAAATGTCATACATGCACCACGTTGGGGTGATACATTTCTGGCGCCACTTTAACGGAAACTTCGTTTTCAAATGACAGATACATTTCTATTTTCTATTTTACTTTTCTATGTATAGAGCATAATGTTTTGTATCATTTTAAAATGCAAATGAAAGTAAATAAATAGTTCATTAGTAAATTAAAAACAAAGCTGGATTACCATAAGAGGCATAAAATCTTCATTTTGTTTCAATCACGCCAACGTGATGCGTATATGACATCTGTATCAAAAAATTAATTTTACACATTCAAAAAACATTCACTTTATTTTTCTAAGGAAAACTTTATTTAACTTTATTTATTCTACAGCATTCCAAAAACGGAACACTGTAATAGATTTGTCAAGAGCAGATGTACGTTGCGAAATATAATATAGTATTGATAGAGGATGTATTAAGGTTTCCACAGATACCCATATCCTCAAGTTGAGAGGTTTAGAGTTCAAAAACTATCAAATGAAATTGAATCACTTGAAAATTGTTTAAATTCAATGGTCAATCTCTGCGATCATAATGCTCGCTATTTTATAAGTATGGTGATAGACAATATTTAAATTGCTCTTTTCATAATTGCCTCATTTATCTGTCAAACTCTACAATAAATGGTTAACTGAAATATTTTTTTCTAAAATGCCCGAATTTTATCGAATGCATAAGCTGATACAACAACATAATATTTTATTATTATTTTAATATATTTTGGCGTCAACAGGCCTTGATTCCATTGTTGTTGTTTTTATTTTTGGCTCAGTTTTGTTTTTTCTAGCTCGCTGAGTTTTGCACTGATGAAGAATCTCGACAGTAGATTCGAAACAGCTGTTTGCTAACTTTTAATGCATTTTCGGTGCATTTATAATCGTTGGTTTTCTATCCTTAAATACAATGACGTTTTGCATGATTTTCAGAAATGTGAAAGAGCATTCGAGGTGAAGCTGCTTAAAAAACACAATCATATTGAATATTTTGTTTGATTCATGTTTTGTTTTAAAAAATAGACCAGCGCAGCGGGCTTAGCCTGCTAGTTTAAAATAAATGCTTATTTTTTTTTTCTTTTTCTTGGAAATGGCTCATTGGGGGTGATTTTACAAGAAAAACAAAGCATTAGTGTAAAATAAGAATTAATAAAGAATTAGAAACGACAAGATTATGGGTAAATTCTGTAATCATTAACGAACTTTTAGAGAACAAATAAAATAAACTCACTATACCATCGGTAACTTACTGATTTCCCATTACATTTGACAGTAATTGTATGTGCTTATATAAGATCGCTATATGATCATAAATACAGGTTGTGTTTTTCCGCAAGTAAATACATATATTGTAAAATATCCACTATAAAGATAGACCTTATTGTCCATGTTATTTCATAGGGTGATCCCAAACATTACTTTTTTCTTTAATTAACTATTCGGGAAAATAGTTGTTGTTCTCTGTAGGGAATTGTGAAATCTGAAGTGTATCTCAATATTTTTATTGATTGAATTTCGCAACTTATTATTTTTCTATTCGTTTTCTGATTTGTCCTTACTTAATGTCTAGAGATGAAATACTTCTGTTTTTTATTTTATTTTTTGTTTACTGATTGGTCTACGTTTAATTTCCGAAAATGGAATACTTCTGTTGCCACTATGAAAAAAAACATTAATTCAAAAACAAATTTAGATACAGGTTTCGAACAAATTGTATTTAAAAGTACATTTTTTCCTAATACGACGGTGTAAAAACTGAAAATGTGCGATGTTCAAAATGTTAAATTGAAATTTCATTTAATATTTGTTTATGATTGGTCCAGGAATATTAACGTGTCTCTAAAAATCTAGGCATATTAATATGATTCTGTTATTAAATAAGCTACGTTTTGATCATGATAAAAATCATGTTATTATTATTTTTTAAATTATAGAAATCAATTATAATTCTAAAATTATAGTCTTTGAAAATATTATTTTCCAAATAATCGTTGTAATTTGTTAAATTACATTTTTAAAAAATATTTTTATCGATGTCTTTATTGCCTTTAATCTTAATCGCCTTTTAAGTAAGCCTGAACATTTTAAAGTTCACATTATACATTTTATGTTTCTTAATCGCGTTTCTGATCTAATTGCCATCAATAAATATAAAG
This sequence comes from Maratus speculifer, assembly GCA_964019185.1. Lineage (NCBI taxonomy): Eukaryota > Metazoa > Arthropoda > Arachnida > Araneae > Salticidae > Maratus > Maratus speculifer. The sequence continues at coordinate 425,104,768 of OZ025290.1, read as the reverse complement.
TAAAATATATTCATCAGAATTCTGAAGTTCCAAAAATATCCGACAAGTATATCTTTGAAGATGCAACGCCCCACCAGTGGTCGAGAGTGTTGTAAAATGAAATGAAGTGAAACTAATTGAAAGCGTAAATTAAGAAAATGAAAATATCGTCTGATTTTATTTATTATTTTTCGAAGAACTTTGACAAGTGTGTGAGAACGATTGAGTTCTCTGAATGTAATGAAGGAATGTGCCTTTTAGATGGAATTAAACTACATTTTTTATAATATATGGACTTTTAGATGAATTTGAACTTAGAATAAGTTTATCTCAACAGATGATTTTCGATTTTAATTCAAAGCTCCGCGCATCGCATAGATGCAACCCGCAAATGAAGACTTGCATGGTTAGTAAGTAATTTTTAAACTAACCCTATTTTCGAATTCTAACATACTGGTACCCTCGGCGGGACAGGAGTTTTGAATTTCAATTAATTTTAAATGAAAAAATGGATCTGAGTAGTTTGAAAACTCAGAGAAAAGGACTGAGAGCTGCTTTTACTCTCACGTTTAAGAAAATTGAAACTGAATTAATTAAAGAAATATGTGAAATTAAAGAACTTTCTATTCTGAAAACTCAACTGTTTGATAAATTTCAACGGATGGACACTTGTCAAAGTAAAATTTCGGAAATATTGTTACAAGATAAGGACGAAAAATTGTTTACCGAAGATTTTGAAAGTGCAGAAGAATATCGAGAAAAATATATAGAAATATGTGCACGTATTGATGAAAAGATACAGGTTTCTTCATCTCCTGGCGAAGAAGTAAAACGCAAATTTAAATTACCGGAGATCGAGCTGAAAAAGTTTAACGGCGAACCAAAGGAATTTTTATCGTTTTGGAGCCAGTTCAAGAAAATACACGAAGACGATTCTATTGCCGCTGAAGACAAGATGCAGTACCTATTCCAATGTATGGAACCGAAATCAAAAGCGGAGCGTTTAATATCAAGTTATCCAGCTACCGCGGAAAATTATCCGAAGGCTATCGATCAATTAAAACAGAGGTTTGGACGAGATGATCTTCTTGTGCAAATTTACGTTAGGGAATTATTAACCCTCGTAATGAAAAATGCCACTGCGCCTAAAATGAAAGTTGACTTAGCCTCTTTATACGATGAATTAGAAAGCAAACTTCGTGCCTTAGAAAGTTTGGGAAGAACTCAAGAGAAGTATGGAGACTTTCTCATGCCCTTGGTTGAGAGCTGCCTGCCTGAAGAAGTTCTTTTGACCTGGGAAAGAAGTCGAAATCACGATACATATTCCAGTGAAAATTCCAGGACTTTAAAAAATCTGATGGACTTTCTACGCCAAGAAGTTCAAGGAGATGAAATGGTGTTTTTAGCAAGAAAAGGTTTTGATTCTATTGTTAGAAAAAAGAACATTTTATCTGAAATTATTAGCAAACCTGATCCAGCCACCGCCTCTGCATTGGTGAGTATAGAAAATAAAGGTAAGAAAAACAATTGCATATTCTGTGATAGGTTTCACCCCTCTAATAAATGTTTTGGGGCTCAAAAAATGTCTTTAACTGATAAACAAAAGATTTTGTTAAAAAAGGGGATTTGTTTCACTTGTTTGCAAAAGGCTGGTCATCTGAGTAAGAATTGTAATATTAAAAATAAATTAAAATGTAATTATTGCCATAAACCACATTTTGAAATAATGTGTCCAGAACAAAATATAAATAATAATCAAGATGATTCTTTAAAATCTGAAAATTCTCTTTCTAATTGTAGTAAAAATAAAGTTGTGTACATGCAAACGCTTGGCGTGCGCATTCGATCGCAAGGTCGCCAAAAAGTCGTACGCGCACTGCTGGATTCAGCGAGCCAAAGTAGTTACGTAAGCGAGAGAATAACGAAATCACTGAAAATGCATCCTATAAGAAAAGAAATAATTATTCACGCGCTGTTCGGGGGGGATGAAACGGAACCTAAAAAACATGATGTGTTTTCGGTAGAAATCAGTGAATTAGATGGAAATAATGCGTTTTGTTTTGAAGCATTTTCCGAAAAAAGGATTTGCGGATTTGTACCTAAAATTAAAGATTATAGAATATTAAATGAATTAAAAAGAAATAAAATAAATCTATCTGATGATTTTTGTAAGGAATCTGAAATTGATCTTTTGGTGGGGGCTGATATGATAGGAAAATTATTGACAGGAAATTTAATTCAATTAAATTGCGATTTGACTGCCATAGAAACCAAGCTCGGTTGGACAGTGATGGGGAAACAAACGTGTGGCAAGAAACATAACGTTTTGACAACATTGTCTATGCACGTTAGAAATATTCCTTTGAATGAATTATGGGAACTTGAAACCATAGGAATTTCTGACCCCATTCAGAGTTTTGAAAAGCGGGAAAACTTTGATTTAAACGATTTTAAAGAAAAAATGAAAATTCTTCCCGATGGCAGATATGAAGTAGGGCTTCCATGGAAGTGTAATTTTAAGAATTTGCCCGACAATAAAGTTTTAGCTCGGAAGAGATATGAAAAAATGATCAATAAATTGAAATGTGGGGGATTTTTCGATGAATATCAGGAAGTATTTAAGAATTGGGAAAAAATGAATATTATTGAACGTGTTCCAGAAAATGAATTAAGTAATAAATGTCATTATTTACCGCATAGGCCCGTTATCAGGTTAGATAAGGAAACCACAAAAATACGCCCTGTATTTGATGCATCTGCTTCTGAGAAAGGGAAACCCTCGTTAAATGAATGTTTGTATAAAGGCATCAATCTTATAGAATTAATACCTGATATTCTTGATCGTTTTAGAATGTATCCTATCGGTATAACTGCAGATATAGAAAAGGCTTATTTAATGTTATCTGTTATGCCTAAAGATAGAGATTTTCTTAGATTCTATTTCCCATGTAATGAAGGACAATTGATTTATAGACATTGTAGAGTTGTATTTGGTGTCTCTTCTAGCTCTTATTTACTAAGTGCATCTATAATGCATCTTTTAGAAAATAGTCCTCCTGAATATAAGGAAACTGCTGAAAAATTAAAGTGTTCATTTTATGTAGATAATTGTGTATCAGGTGTTTCTAACATTAATGAAGCTGAAATGTTTATTGAAAATGCAAAGTTATTAATGTCTAAAGGGTGTTTCTATTTGCGTTGTTTTGAAAGCAATGTAGCTTGCAAGAATGTTGATAAATATTCTGAGGATACTTCAGTTTTGGGGATTATTTGGAATTTAGATAATGATTCTTTGAAATGTTGTTTAGATTTAGAAACATTAACGTGTGAAAGGAAAATTACTAAGAGATTAATTTTGAGCATTGTGCAAAAGATTTTTGATCCTATCGGTTTATTCTCTCCTGCTACATTGCTTCCAAAATTATTGCTACAAGACTCATGGAAACAGAAAATTCCATGGGATCGAGAATTACCTTGTAACATTGTGAGTGCTTTTTTGAAATGGTTGAAGAATATTGATGTTTTAAAAGAAGTAGCTATACCTCGATACTTAGAAATTAATGCTTCATCTGAACTTCATGTTTTTGTTGATGCGAGTAAAGGGGCATATGCAGCATGTGTCTTCGCTAGATCAATAATTGATTCCGATGTCAAGGTTACGCTTGTTAGAGCGAAGTCTAGGGTTGCTCCTCTCAAAACTTTGAGCATGCCGCGTTTAGAGTTAATGGCTTGTTGTATAGGTACTCGACTTGCGAGTTCTATCATCAAGGCAATAAATATGCCAGGTCTGAAAATCACATTCTGGTCAGATTCTACTACCGCAATTTGGTGGATAAAGGAACATGGGAATTGGTCGGTTTTCGTGAGCAACAGAGTCAAAGAAATTCGACAGATGTCCAATATAGAGTCATGGAAGCACGTTCCAGGAAATTTGAATATAGCTGATATACTTTCACGTGGATGTTCTCCGCAGAAAATGCTTGATTCGCGATGGTGGGAAGGTCCTAAGTGGTTAAAAGAAAATCCTGAATGTTGGCCAATTGGCGCGATTGACTGTCAGCCAAAAGATGTTGATTTAGAAAGAAAAAAGATCGAAATTACGAATATTGATCTAGCTAAAGACACACCCCTTTGGCTCTTAGATAATATATCTAATTATGATAAGATGATAAGAATATTTGCTTGGATTCTGAGATTTGTAAATAATTGCCGAAATGTTTCTAATAAGTGTAAATATTCTAATCTTACTCAAAATGAAATTGAAAATTCTGAAAAATATCTAATCCGTTTAGTTCAGAGCTGTTATTTCTATAATAAAAGGTCATTAAATGATATTGTAACATTCACAGATGATAATGGAATTTTAAGAGTTAAAACTAAAATAACTGAAAGAAATGACCGAGAATCATTTTTGTATCCAATATTGTTACCAGGCAAATGTGAATTTACTAAATTATTGATTAGATCAGTACACCAAAAGAATTGTCATGCAGGTATAAGAACAATGCAATCTTTAATAAGAGAAAGATTTTGGATAATTAGAGCTAGAAGAACTATTAAAAATGTATTGTACGACTGTATTGCATGTAAACGTTTTAAGGTAAAGTCTTTGTCAAGCGAACCAACACCTTTGCCACCAGATCGCGTTACAGATTGTGCTGTCTTTGAAATTATTGGAGTAGACTTAGCCGGGCCGTTATTTCTAAAAAATGGCGAGAAAGTTTGGATAGCATTGTTTACTTGTGCCGTTTATCGCGCGATTCACCTTGAACTAGTCAATTCGCTATCTTCTGATGCTTTCCTGCTAGCACTTAGACGTTTTATAGCTAGACGCGGTAGGCCCAGCACTATTTATTGTGATAATGGAACAAACTTTAGGGGGGCTTCCAATGAACTTTCAAAATTAAATTGGGATAAAATTTTAAAAGAAACCATGACGCATAAAATTGTTTGGAAATTTATACCTCCCACCGCAGCTTGGTGGGGAGGCTGGTGGGAAAGGTTAGTTCGCATTGTAAAAGAATTGTTAGTACGTACTTTAGGTAGATCTGTATTGACTTATGAAGAATTGAATACACTTATATGTGATTGTGAATCTGTGATTAACTGCAGACCTCTAACCTATATCTCAGAGGACCCACTGGAGCTAGTACCTCTCACACCCGCTATGTTTCTTACTGAAAACCGAAGTTTCAGCAATTCGGATATTATCGAATTAGATTCTCAAAGTTTAAGGAGAAGGTTGAATTACAGAGGTAAACTTCTTACCGATTTTAGGCAACGTTTTAGAAAAGAATACCTCAGCGAATTAGTTCAAAAACATACTGAAAAATATACACGTGAACCGCGAGTGGGAGAAATAGTCTTAGTTGGGGATGATAACAAAAAACGTTTATTTTGGCCTTTAGCAAAGGTGATTCATTTAATTCCAGGACGGGATGGTAAAGTTCGTGCTGTTAAGTTGAAAACTCAGCACGGCACGGTTTTACGTCCGGTGCAGCGCATCTTTCCTTTGGAAATATATTCGAATGAAATAATTGAAATTGCATCCAAACCGTCGGGTGAAGAGAAAACTAGTTCCAGTGAGCATGATGATCATGAAAATGTGTCTTCTCCTGATAGTGTCATACTTAAGAAATATACCTCTTCTGGAAGATGTGTAAAAGCTCCAAAGAGGTTGGATCTTTTTAATAATAATTGTTATGTATTTGAAACTCTCCCCAAGTTTCAAAGGGGGGAGGATGTTGTAAAATGAAATGAAGTGAAACTAATTGAAAGCGTAAATTAAGAAAATGAAAATATCGTCTGATTTTATTTATTATTTTTCGAAGAACTTTGACAAGTGTGTGAGAACGATTGAGTTCTCTGAATGTAATGAAGGAATGTGCCTTTTAGATGGAATTAAACTACATTTTTTATAATATATGGACTTTTAGATGAATTTGAACTTAGAATAAGTTTATCTCAACAGATGATTTTCGATTTTAATTCAAAGCTCCGCGCATCGCATAGATGCAACCCGCAAATGAAGACTTGCATGGTTAGTAAGTAATTTTTAAACTAACCCTATTTTCGAATTCTAACAGAGAGGGTCTGACCTCTCAACTGGTAGACGGCAGGTGCTGTGTTTGAACCCAATCGCGGCCGTCGGCCTAACCGTTCGGAGTTTTCGTGGTTTTCTTCGAACCTTGCTTAAATACGGGTTAGGTTCCCGTAGAAAGACCCCCACAAAGGGCATCCCTCCCCCTGGGCCTATATCCCTAGCGTAGATAATCGGCCGTCACAAAATACACCAAATACACCAATTAATTATGCGACAGTATCTTTAACCCACTGAGCGTCTTGCAACTGGGCAAAACTGTAATGTTGTTTCAAGAATATACAATTTTTTCAACAGAATTTATAGTTCTTCTCAGAATATACAATTCCTTCAACATTATGTATAAAAAAAAATTATTTACAAATATGAATGCCATCCTTAAGAGGATTAATCATTCTAAAATGCACTGAAAAATCATTAAATCTATAAATTTATATTATCTTAAATATTGCTTATATTAAAGTGTAATCTGGAGCTTAGTGGACGGAATATTACGTCCCAAACACTTAGAGGGTTAAAACTGACGATTGAACCTTTGATGAATGGCTATTAATATAGAATCGTTATCAACACATTAATGAAAATATAAAGTGTTAAACTGCAGAAAAAAGCTAAATTGAAAACATATTTATCTGATAATGGTTATCAAAGTAAAATTTCTGTTATAAATGATGCTGAAATCATACCGAATTAAACCCTATTAGCAAACCAATATTGGTCGAAAGTTGCACCAATATTTCATTTATTGGAAATATTGCCAATAAAATACCAATATTGGTTAATTGTCATTGGAAATATTTCTAAAGAATTCCTAATATTGCAGAAATGTTGGCTTTACATAGAAAATATTTCCAGTGATTTCCAAATATTGTACAAATGTTGGCTTTACAACGGAAATATTTCCAATGAAACCTCAATATTGTGCAAATATTGGCTTTACATAGGAAATATTTCCAATGAATCCCGAATATTGTACAAATATTGGCGTTACATTGACATAATATTTGCTGCAATATTGCATAAAGAAGGGCAAAATGTAAACACCCAAATATTGGAGCAACAGTTCATGCCAATATCACGCCAATGTGCCAAAATTGCTCCAAGATGTAGCAAATATTGGCTCAATATTGTTTGGTTACTTGGGAGAGGTTCATTATATGAGAAATTTAGGAAATATATATTTAAATTAATGCTTAAGTAATAAGCACAGGAATGAAACAGCATAATAATTATTCTATACACGAGTTGTCTTTAGAGAATTCAGTATCCTTCAGCATTTTGAGTTATATAATTAATGTTAACGTAGTATTTCACAAAGTTTTATTGAATAATTTAATGAATTTTCTGAAAGATGTATTAATATTTAAATTGCGTAATGCAACTTTGACAGTGCATTATATAAGGCTATATACAGTGCATTATATAATATTGCTTATAGGCAACTTAGTGAACATTTTAAGTGTTAATTTGCACGAAAATGCTATTTTGAGAACACCTTCAACTGATAATGGTCATAAAAGAAAATTTAGGTATAAATTAAGCTAAAAGTCATATGGGATTTTTAACATTATTACACCGTACTTTAAAAGTATATTTTCAACTTGTTTGATTGACGCCAATAATAATAGATTCTATTTAGAACAGACATTAACTTATTATTTGGAATCGAAAATGTTCTTAAAAGGAAATCATTATTATAATTATTTTTACACAAAATCCTGTAAATTTAATTAGGGAGTTTTATTATAAAATATATTTAAATATAAAAAAACTATTTAAATAATATGAGTAAATGAATTTGGTTTTGAAAGGAAATCATAGTTTATGACTATTATTAGAATAATTAAAGCATTCTTAATAGCATTAATAATGCATAGAAAATATCTTAGAATTGTTAATACATGAGAATTCGTAAATAATTATATGAATTAGGTAATTTTTGTCGATAAATGCTGCATCCACCTGTTTTTATTAGTTTTATTAATTTAATAAAAATTAAAACTTTTAAAAGAAATATTATGTGTTACCGGTGCAGTATTTTTTATGCAAAATATTCTCCTATATATTTACTTAAAATTACGATAATAAAAATAAATACATGTATACAAAAATACTAGAAAAAACACTTATTTTAGTCATTTTTTCATATTGGGGCTTTTGCCAATATTAAAAAAAATATATATGTATATATAACGCTGTTTTAACGCAAAGTGCTCTACAGAGTGTCGACATGTTACCTTGGCCAGCGAGATCATCCAATCTGTCTCCCATCGAGCGCATATGGGTTATCATTGGACGACAACTCCAGCATCATCCACAGCCAGCACTGACCGTCAGAGTATTGACACAACAAGTACAAAAATATAGAGCTCCATGCCACAAAGTGACATTCGGCACCTGTATGACACAATACATGCACGTATGCAGGCTTGCATTCAAAATTCTGGAGATTATACTGGCTATTAATGTAACAGCATTTCACATTTGAAATGCATTTCAATTAAACATGTTAAGTAGACAAATGCACTTTCCAAATTTCATTACTCTAGAATAAGTTTTTCTCTGTGTTGGGATTTTTTTTATCAATGTATAAAAGTATTTTCACTTTAATAGAGCAAATGCTTTTAATTCAATCGATAACAATAATCTATTTTATAATAAAAGTGTTTAAGAAATTAGAATGTTAATAGGTTCCTGCAAGGGAAAATAATTTTTTCTCTTGAATGAATATATGAATGAATGGAATATACATGAAAGAAACGAATTCTTAATGTAGATTTTTTTTTTATTATCAAAAATGCTGAAATAAAGTTTTTAAAAACAAATAACAGTATCACGCATAATAAAGTGCATTAATGAAATATTTTAGAAGGATTCTGCAGGGTATTTTCGGAGGCAAAATTTAATTTCTTTATTAAAGTTTCCAAATGTGAAATTGCAATAAAAGTAAAATACAAGGAATATTACAAAAAACAATTTTTATGCATACAAAAAGTGGAAAAAGTTAATAATTCGTTCTTTGATGTCTAAGGGTTCTAATGAGGATTTTTTGTTAAAATTCTGTTATATGTCTCTGCTTGTTTTAATTTATGAAAGTAAAATTATTAAGTAAGTGTGTTAGAAATATTAGATAAAATTTTTTAAAACACCAGATGGAACGTATAGTTATATATGTCTTACATAAATAATCAATATTACTGTTTTGTTACACTTAAAAAAATGTATTTTAAAATTAAAAAAAAGGAATATCGATTTTATTTTTTAATGAAAGAATTTCAAACACCGAAGTGACAAAAGTTAATTTCAAACTGTTTCACTATTTTCATAACATTTTATGTAATTTTTACTTATGCATAATTTAAATTTAATTGTATTGCATTTTTTTAATCAGTGTTCATTTTGTTTTTATTGACTAAATAAATGAAATAAGAAACTAGTTCAAATTATTACCATCTGTATAATAGTTTTTAAAAGTTTTTATTATAAAGTATACTTTATTATTGAAAGCTGCTTGCAAATATCAGGAAATGAATTTGGGCTTAATGACAAGTCATAGTTTATGACTTAGTTTGTGACTTAGTTTATGATATAGTTTATGACATATATAACCGCAGTTATAGCATTATCAGGAACAAAACTTCTTAAATACGTTAATACCAGATACATATTAAATAATTACGTAAATGAGGTAATTTTCGTCGAATTGTATTGCATCCTCGTGATTTCATTTAGTTTTACTAATTTATTTTTTAAAAAGCTTTTAAAAGAAATATGTATTTATATTGGTGCTATATTTTTATGATAAAAAAAAAATTCTGTATCACTTACAAAAATACAAATGAACATTTTATACATATATAAAAGCACTGAAAATTAAATTCCCTGATTACTGTCAATTTTTTTGTAATGGGACCACCTTTTCAACTTTTACGAATATTAAATTGTGGGTCATTTTTGTACAAGTGATGGCAATTTATTCCTTTTTTAATTATTTAAAATGGAGTTAAACCATTGCAATGAAATACCAGTACCATTTAGGAATTTTCACTTTGTTATTGGTATAAACTTTAAAATATGCATATAATTACATAAAAGGTGTTACTCGTGTAAATTAGTCCCGGAAATGTCTCAGATGCACACGCATCCATTTTCAAGGAGAATAATCTTAATATCATTTAGGGAAAAACTTTTAACATAGTTTATAAATAGCATTTACTGATCTCAGGTTTGTTTTCTGTTTTTATTTATTTGATCGAGACTGATTAGATAAAATATTGTGGAAATATAACTGGTTAAACTCTGAACTGACTAGATTAGCTTTTTATGTTTTTGTTGTTTGATAATTTTTTGTGGATTGTTATTTGTTTTTACCATGTTTTCAACTTAATGAATTATAACTTATTAATGTTTATACCTATGTATTTTGATAATGATTAAATGAAATTATTAATATAAATTCAAAATGATTTTTATTTTAATAGAGCAAATGCTTTTAATTCAATCAATAAAAATAACCTATTTACATTAAAAAGACAACAACAACAACAAAAAAAAAAAAGATTTAAGAAATCAGAATGTTAGTATAGTTCCGCAAGTGAAAATTATTCTTTCTCTTGATTCTATGAATGAAAGAAACGAATACTTAATGTAGTTTTTTTTATAAAAACTACTGAGATAAAGTGAAAGTTTTTAAAATGATGTAACAATATCACACTGAATAAATTGCATTAATGAAACATTTTAGATAGATCCTGTAGGGTATTTTCAGAAAAAAGTAACTTTTTTATTAAAGTTTTCTTATAAAAGATTCAAATTAAACAAAATCCAATTTAAACAATATTTTATGCAAATAACATATGGTAGAAATTATCAATTCGTCCTTTTATGTTTAAGAAATTTGATGAAGATTTCTTGCTAAAAGATCTCTTAGATGCCGATGCTTGTATTAATTTAGGGGAACATAATTAATAACAAAAAATGTTGGGAACATTACATGAAAATTGTTAAATTTCTGATAGAACGTATAATGATATTTATCTTACATAAATATCAATATTAATATTTCGTTCTAATTAAAAAAAATATATTGAAATAAAGAAGGAATATCAATTTTATTAAAATAAAAAAATGAAAAAACAATCTTGCAACTAAATTGACAAAAGAAAATTACTAATTGTTTCATTACATTCATCATATATTATATTATTTTATTTATATAAAAAATATATTTTTTTATGAATGTTCATTTTATTTTTCTAGAATACTTGAACAAAATAAGAAAATAGCCCAAATTATTGTCTTGAGTAAACTTTTTAATACCTACCTTATATATTTAAGTAATATATTTGAATGTAAAAAAAAAAAAATTACATGCAACTAGTGAAATGCAAAGAACGTCCTGCTTGAAGGGTCTTAGTGATAGGTTATTAAAAAAAATAATCTTTTAATACGATCTATTGTATTTTTATTTCAATTTGGTATCATCTTTGCCATAAATATTTGTAGAAAAAATTCACATTATTAGCATAATATTATATCGATGTTTTAAAAATACTAAACTTCACAAAATTCAGAATTTTGGAAAAATGTTTTATGAAATATAAGCTACATTCGTTCATTACGCTTGTAATAATCAATAAAATAATTAAAATAATATTGAATCAAACAAACTTTACCGATGTTTTAACATAGTAAACTTCACAAACCTCAAAATTTTGAAAAAAATGTTTTATAAAAGGCTGATGAAAATGTTTTATATTAGGCTTCTTTCGTCCATTAATCTAGTAAGATTCTCTAAAACAACATTTGTTTTAAAAGTTCTAGTGTTCTAATAGTTATTCTAAATGGTGGACCCATTTTCAAAAAAAAGTATATATATATTTATTTATTTATTTATTTATTTCGCGTCAGTTGTGAATGAGATCTCTACTAAGAAATGGAACACAAGCTTTTCTCCGTTCTTAAGTTCGCAAGAAGTGAGTCGCAAATTGCAGTGCTAATTTTGTACAAATTCGAAAAAAAAAACTTTGAAACTTTTTCTTTTGATTAATATAAAGATTGTTGATTTTGGATGTGTATTTTAATAAATTCATCTTTTTAAAATTGGGTCAGTCAATAAGAATAACAATGTATTTCGTCCCCGTTTAATTTTATTACAGTGTTTGTTCTAAAATCACTTTAATACATATTTAATTATTTATAATAAGCTTGTTATTAATAAGCTTATTATTAATAAGCTTGATATCCCGAATTTCCTCCCTTTATGTACCTTAGTGAGGAGACATTCTTATTCTGTAAAATTCTTACCTAATTACTTTTTTTTAGTAAATTCATTTTCTGAAATTTCTAGCTCCTATCTAAAACGGCTGCTGAGATATGAGCAAATGCTCTATTATTCTCGACCCCACTTTCAACCTTTTTTAATGAAGGATAAGGTATATATGCAAAGTCACTGAAAGACATGTTTAATTATTTTTTAAGTATTTTTAAATAAAGGTATTTTTTTTAGAATTTCACACTCTTACCTGAAACAACTTCTGGGATATGTTAAGTATTCGACTAACTTTTAACCTCTCTTTGGTTTACAATACAAGTTGAATTGCTTATCTAGTTGATTCATTTTCTGGAATTCCAGGCTCTATCTAAATCAGCTGCTATTATAAGTCAAATATTTAAAATTTTCGATCCTCCTTATAATCCTCATAAGAAAGGGAGAATTTTACAAAATCGCTGATATACTTTTTATAATTATTTTTCTTTATAGATTTCTTTTGTTTGAATTTCGCACTCCTATCTGGAACGGCACCTGAGATATTCCAATATTTTCGATCCCCCTCTTGAACTCTCTTAGGGAGGTAGGGTTTTAAATAATCCTTTTTTAGTGCATGTTGTTTCTATTATTTCCATTCAAATTTTCATTCTTCTCGATATATTAGTTCAGAGAATGCGTTTATGATGATTCGATCAGTTCAAACTATCTCTTTATAGATAATTTTGTAATGCCTCTTTACGGTAACAAAATTACATATGTAGAAATAGTTTTTTATATTAATGTGTCATATGTTAAAAAAAATATTTAAAACGAAAATCTTTATGAAAATATAGTTTTATTTTTCTCCTCTGTTTTACATAAAACATGTGTATAAATCATATTAAAAATATTTATCCTAGAAACATCACGATTTTTTCCATTGATATGCTTTTACGTGTATATTTTTTATTATTTTTCCTAATGGAGTATTGTGTAATTTTTTGTAAATGTCTCAATTCAATCAGAATCGAAGATATATTGATACCTTTTCTACTTTGCTAAAGAAAAATAATTTTTTTTTTGTGTTTCTCTGAATAAAAATAAAATAGAAAAAGAGAAATACCATATTTCGTCTGAAACGAATAAAATCTACTTTAGAAGTGTCTTAAATTTTGTCCTAAATTTAGTGTCCTAAATTTTTTGTCTTAAATTAAAATATATATACAATTAAGAAAACAAGAAAAATTCACAAAATAAAATTTCATTTCATTTCAGGCATATCATATGAAACGAAAATTAAAAAAATAAAGTAGTATAATTCAAAGTCAAAATTGTATTAAATATGTAAAAATCAAGTAGGACTTTTTTTTCTATTTATAAAAGTCAGATAAGAGGGTTGGGAATACAGATGGCTACGACATTTTATGCACTACACTGTAAAAAAAAAAAAAAAAAAAAAAAAAAAAAAAAAAAAAAATCAAGAGGTTACTAAATTTTTTTTAGTAAATTTGTATTCCACAGAATTTTTTAGTAACCATTACAAACTTTTTTTTTTGCAAGTGAAACAAGCATTTCTTTTGTAAACTGAACAAAATAATTTTTTGTATAACTAACTTAAAAAGTTTTAGTATGAGCCACCAAGCAAATTTTAGTAATAGCTCCAAAATTATTTTTAATAACCATTACGTGCGCTGGAAGGGCAGGAGGTTCCTGCGAGCTGCATCCAGACTTCTGAAAAGTCAGATAAGAGGGTTGGGAATACAGATGGCTACGACATTTTATGCACTACACTGTAAAAAAAAAAAAAAAAAAAAATCAAGAGGTTACTAAAATTTTTTTAGTAAATTTGTATTCCACAGAATTTTTTAGTAACCATTACAAACTTTTTTTTTTTGCAAGTGAAACAAGCATTTCTTTTGTAAACTGAACAAAATAATTTTTTGTATAACTAACTTAAAAAGTTTTAGTATGAGCCACCAAGCAAATTTTAGTAATAGCTCCAAAATTATTTTTAATAACCATTACGTGCGCTGGAAGGGCAGGAGGTTCCTTCGAGCTGCATCCAGACTTCTGAAGCGGAAGATTTTCGGCAAAACTGCAATAGATGGCAGCACCAAACATTGCTAACAGCTCCGACAGGATTTTCATAATCCCTTTACTAACGAGTACTTACACTACTTACATTCGGGGCGTATTTGGCGGCGGCCAGTATCGAACCCGGGACCTTTTATTCTGGAGTCCGTTACTATAACCACTATGCGATCAAGGCCACACCAAGTGAGTTTTAGTAATAGTTATTAAAAATATAAAACTATTAATTCTTTCCGTTGCTAACTTTTTTTCTAGTAATTCTTACAGATTTTCTTGTAACCGACTAAGATTACTAAAAATTTTTTAGTAATTACAAGGATCACTAAAGATTTTTTAGTATTTAGTAGATCGACCCTTTTTTTTACAGTGTAGAGGTAGTGAAATCCACAAGGGATAGAATCAAATTGGTATATTACCATGAATTGGTTATGTATATAGATGAGCCAAACTTTTAAAATGGCTATATTGCATTGCACAAATAAAGCCTGGTTGCTCCAGTAGATAAAATTAAAACCATCGGTTATTATGTGAAGCAGCGGTTACATGCTATTATTAGTTTGTATCGATTCCACAGAATAAATAAAATCAGTTATTGGATAGGCAGTTGTAAATAGTATTTTAATCTTTTGTAAGCAATATATTAGCTAAAAGTATAAATCCTCCTACAACTAGCATGAATAGTGAGTCATTTTCTGAATATCTAAACCAGAATTATAGATTTCAGAAACGATGCAAATATCCTAAACAATTCAGCTGGATAGACGAAATTATCGAACATTTCAAATCTCTTGTTTTCTAATTGATGACAAGATATTGAATAGTTTCATAAGCGAGAAATTATCACTTCATTTCCGGAATGGTTTTATGTACTAGAATTATTGTTATTGAAATAAACTTCTCGTATTTGCAGCTGTTGGAATTTTTTTTAAATGCTCTTGACCACGGTAATATAGGAAAATATTCTTAAATTCTTGTAGCAGACTCTTGAATTCCTTAGAAATGTGAACTAGAATTTCTATGAATTGTATGGAACTTTCTTTTTTTTTCTAGAACCAAAATTTAGATTCTCGATGTCAGGATGATACTTTTTGCTCAAGGCAGTAGTTAGCATAATTTAAAAATATTTGTCAGCAATTGAAATATCTAACCGATGATACGAGCGATCAGCAGAATAAGAATCATTGATGGCTGAAGGGTACGTTATTCCTTATTATTGTAAGCAAAGATTGGTATGTGACATTTTTGTAAACTACATATGAATTACATAGGATTTAAAACGTCTTTTAACCACTGAAAAATTTAATGAAATGCGTAACGTTTCTTGAATGAATGTATCTTTCTTCCTCACACGCAAAGTACTACTGGTAGCAATACTGTAACAAGCCGGATAGGAAATGAAAGTGAAAAGAAAAATAGAAAAAAAACAAATAGAAAAACAGACTGCTTCCGCCAATCACACAAATTTATTACCAATTCCGAAAATCGAATATTTTAAGAAGTATTTGATGGAAAACTGGATGAAAAATATTTAAGCAGACAAAAATATGCAAAATATATAACGTGGGAAAAAAATATGAGAAGAATTAAAATGAAGAAATACAAAATTAAAAATATATCTAGTAATAAAAGTAAAAATCTAAAATACTTGTAAATAAAATAAAATAACAATACACTTAAATAATATATATATATATATATATATATATATGTACATAAGAAAAATAATTTTAATTACAAATGTATTGGAAGAAACTATATTAAATTAAATTATCCAAATTATATTTATTTAAGATTTTATTTTATCTGTACCTGATTTACATGTTACTCTAGAAAATATTCTTTTAAATGATAATTTAATACAAAATATGCGGCATGTTGTTTAAATGCAGTTTTTAAAAATACTTCCTTTGTATTATTACTGTTACTGTTACGTAATTATTAATTCCTGTTATGCAAGCAGTTGTATAAACAAGACACAATCTATTTAACTTTAACATGTTGACTTATTTGCGATAGGCGTATGTAAAGCGAAATGTTAATCCCCTTTAGAATTCCCGAAGTTTCAAATTCAGTTGTGTTTGTTGTAATTTTAGTTGAATTAAATTAATATTTCACAAATATTAAAATTTTGAAGAGAATAGTTATTTGTCCACTCTATGTTTCCCAACGGAATATATGAGGAATAATGTCAGCCTTTGATTTTTCAAATATATCTTGTGTATAAGATTGGAGTAAAAGTATTGTTATAGCAAAAAAAAAAAAAAAAAAAAAAAAAAAAAAAAAAAAAAAAAAAAATGCTGTTTGTTGAATTATTGTACTTGGATATATTATGGGAGAGTAACTCACATTTTTCTGAATATCTTTTATAAAAGAATGTTTTTAAATTTAGATTAAAATTACAAGAAATAGGTTTTAATAACTATAAAAAAAATAAGTAAATAGTACCAATAAACATTCGATTAGTTTTAGTTAACATAAATTATAATTTACATAGTTTACACAAATGTATAAAGATTAAATATTCTATAATTATTCATTTATTACTTTGTTCTACCTTTACAAGAAAAAAATATTGAATGTGTAAAAAATCGCCACTTCTAATTTTTGACGGATTTACACGTCATTTATTAACGTAAATTTGTGACCGACTTAGAAATCCCGAAAAAATGTTTTTAAAAGAAGTTTGTTTGTGAACCTGTTGGTCTGTCGGTCTGCCTATCCATCGATTAGTATGAGATGCAAACATTGTGGACACTCTATTTTTTAACGTTTTTACTTACCGAATACTCCTTTTGTAATATTATTATAAGTTTAACATTTAATACTAAATTGCTTACATAAATATACTTATATATATATATAATACTCATATCAATTAAAGTATGTCGTCTTTACTTTTTAAATATTATAGGTGGCATTGGAAAAAATGATGTTCCAAAATCCAGCTGGAAGATCAGAAACGCAGATTCAAAACTCCAAAAAGTGGAATCAACCTCATTTGCAAAGATATTTTTTCCCAAATATTTCAAACTTTGTGTCGGATGGTTTGTAATGAAGTCGTATTAGGAAAATAGATATGTCATCTAAATCATTTGAAATATTACTGGCGACAGTATCGCTCAAGGCGGCGCACACTATACCAAGACATTTTAAACTTTTAAAATTATTTAAAGTTTAAAGAAAAATCAGATATCAAACCCGGATCTGGAAAAGAGAAAACGCTGTCCTTACCCGAACTGAATATATTCAACCTGACACAGAACGATAAAATATCCTCTTCAGTTTTGTTGTCGCTTGTAGGAGACACTAAATTAATTCAAATGCTTCTAGAATTGATAAAACTATGTCTAGAACTTTTTAAAAGGTACGTGCTTATCATGAACAATTAATAAACATACTGAAACATCTTTCAAATAGTTTTACAGTAATTTTAATCTTGTTTTTGTACATTAAGAAATACAGAATATACACCGTCTTCAACTAAAATGAATAACTAATCAATTTCTAAATATGTAAACTAGAACTATAGATGACTGAACTGTACGAATAGTTTAATCATCTAAGCTGAATAGAATAAACACTGTAAAACATTTGTGGAAACGTTACTCCATACAATTGGTGTAAAATGGTGTAAAATACTGCCTCCAGTTTCATGGAGTAATTGTTTTCACATATGCAATGGTGTAACATAAGCATATATTACTGGTGTAACATGACAATGTTACACCGGTTTTAACGGTTAAAATACTTCATAAAACTGGAGGCAGCAATGCTGCCACCAGTTTTACGGAGTAACGTTTCCACAAATGTTTCTCAGTGAATGACCTAACATTTCTAGTTTCTTTTATCTAGGTGAAGAAACGATATTGAATCGTTTTAGGAGCGAGAAATTATTCCTTGACTTCGGAATTGGTTTCGTAAACAAAAATGACAGTTACCTTATCAAATGTTAAGATTTGCAACAAGAATATAGGAAAACGCTCTTGAAGTATAGTGTGAGAATCTAGAACTCGTTAGCCAGGAGAACTAGAATTTATAAGGATGACATGTAACTATTTTTTCTAGAGGTACAATTTATATTCTAGATGACTTAACCATATTTTTTTCTCAGTGTAGTCCTTAGTACTCTTTGTCTCTGGACTAAGGAAGATGTTTTCAATCGCAGTGCGGGCCAAACTGCGATTTATGGTAAATTTATTTGTTAAATAGTGCTACCCAACTAATTCACAAAGACTACAATCTACTATTATATTTTGAATATATATATTCTGATACATATTTATGATATATATCTGTGATATATATATATATATATATATATATATATATATATATTGTGAAATTTCTCCGCTTTCAAAATTAAATACTTCACATGAAACCAAATAGTGAAATATCGGCATTTCTGATTTAAGATCTGATAGGTACGTATACTTCTACAAGCTTATTTAAAATGAAAAAGAAAAACATTTTCTGAATTACATTGAAATGCTTTTCGAAATTTAAGATATTTAATGTTAAATTAAAGTTTATTACTCTTATGCTAGTAAAAATTTCATTTAGGGACAGGAAATACATAAAAAGAAAACCTCGTTGAATTGCGTTTAATTTCAAAACTATGTTTTACTTAAATCGAATACTTCAATTAATAGATTCCAGTATTTTAAATGAAATAGTGAGTAAAAAAATAATATTTCATTTGTTGATTTCAGAAAATTAGAAACCATTTGAGAGAATGTCGCTAAAATTCATCTTGAGAATATACATTAAGCTTTTTTATGAAGTTAATTAATATAAATTAAATTTTATTAAGGAAAATGAACATAAAGTTTACTGCGCTTCGTTAGATTTTAGTTAACTCCCAGGATTTCTACAGTTCAATATTTATCGGGAAAAACATTTTAATGGAGAATAGCAAGACAACAAATAGGATGAGATCTTACTAACTCAAGAGGATTTATTCTAAAACACTTCTGAAATCCAAACTCTTTGAAAAGTAAAGGAACAAAACATAAGATTCCAGTTAGTACTTAGATATGTTCCTTTAGAATTCTTTTTAGTATTTTTAGTACAGAAATTTTTATAATAAAGTTTAAAAAATATATATGATCTTAGAGTCTCTAATTTAATAGCAATTTTTTCAAATATAATCTTTTATTACAAATTATATATATTTATATATTGAATATTATATTGCACACATCGTATATTGTATTATATACACTGTCATAAAAACCTTAAATTTACAGATATATTTTTCCTAAATTACACAAAATGTCCCATTTCACATCAAAAGGTCATTTTCCGATATAAATCGGAAAATTTCATCATACTGCCTAAAAATAACGAAAAGATGTTACATAGAAGGAAACAACTGAGGTACTCTGTTACGTATATAATTATTTATTTTTATTTTTATTTAAATTTAAAAAAACTGGCAGCTTGTTGCACAGAAATGGAAAAAAATCTAAATAAATAATTCCGGCCATTATAACAGACTATTCTCGACTATTATAAGAATCATATCGTGCTGCTTAATCTAAACTGTACTGATACCAAAAACTCTCTGATTGACAAATTAATCAGACCATTTTCTAATCATTCAATGAGCAAAGATATTTTGTCTACTTATTTAATCAAGCCATATTCATAAACCATAAGAAAAGCATAATAATAATAAATCAGCGTTATTAATTAACACTTGTAAGAACTTCAACAGCATCGATAACATTACAACCTATCTTATAAAATTATAAACACTCTGTATATTTCACTGTATGTTATTATGTTCATATGTGTTTGAAGGCCCTAAGGCGTGATAGTTAGAGCTACGGTCTAACACACAAAAACACGTCAGTTCGAATCAGCCCAAAGAAAATAATGTTTCCCCTTGGTCAATAAATACAGGTACTTCTACATTGTTTGATAGATGACTCCACCAGTCAGTTTTCTACCAACTTTATAAGAAGAAGTTATCGCTTCTTCAAATGGAGTTTTTTCTTCTTTTATATCCCAAAACGGAAAATCTACAAAGTGAACGGAAAATGTCTGGCAACTTTGCTGCCAGTAGTTTCACCGTGAAATCCCGGGTTTTTTTTAATACAGTGTATTACATTATTACAAATTAGCACGTTTCTGTAACAAAAAATAAAAACTGCATTCATTCATTTTTTTGTTTTACACTTCGAACATAAAATCGTTACTCAAATTTCTTTTGTTGTAATTATATAAAGCGTTCTATACGTCTGATTTTCCTAGAAAATTCTTAGTAACCTTCTAGATTTTTTTTTTACAATACACCATATAACAACTGAATAGTGGATACATGTAAGTCCATATTGAAATATTTCTTCGTCAAAATAGTTTCATTTTTTTTTTATATTTTTACTGAATATCTCATAGAGGAAGAAACTAATCCTGGTATAAACCATTGGATTTTATCAAGGAAGAATTCTAAAACTGAGTATTTGTGTCTATGAGATAGAAAATTTCAAAATGAGTTTCTTTTAACAATCACTGATTCAATTGAAAATTTATTTGTAAAACTGCTGCAATAAACCAACATAGAAATCAAATATGAATAATGAGACAAAAAATAAGATTAAAAAGGAGCACTTTAGTTACTAACTAATTATTTTATTTTAAATTCAAGTAAATGTTAAAATTATATTTATCCAGTTGAACGTTCGATTAGTGAAAATCCCTTTCGGCATGGCCTATAGGCGGAGGTAGATTTCGAAAAGTTTTCATCTCAAAAAAAAAAAAAAAAAAAAAAAAAATGCCTATCTCTACTTAAATGCCCATTTTGGCAATATATTTTGAATTATATTCTTACTTTATTTAAAAAATTGACCAATATGCTCATTATATAGTTCCTAAATAACAAAAAACTGTTAATTAAATTCGTTTGACAGCAAAATTGAATTTAAAAATGAGTCATAAAATAACCAATTTATTATTTTAATACATCCACAATTCTTTAATCAAGATCGCTTTGAGAAATTTTGTGCGACGTGCCCACTTTGACAGATTTTTTTAAATATATATTTAGCCTTTATCAAAAATCTGACCAATACGGCACATTACACAGTTCCTAAATAACAAATAACTGTCAATTGAATGCGTTTGAGAGCAAAATTGAATTTAAAAATGAGTCATAAAATAAACAATTTGTTATTTGAATACAACCTCAATTCTTTTATCATGATCGCTTTGGGAAATTTTTTTGCGAAGTGCTTACTTTGACAGCTTTTAAAATATATATATTCACCCTTTATCAAAAAATCGAAGAATACGCACATTATATAGTTCCTAAGTAACAAAAAACTGTCAATTGAATGCGCGTCAGAGCAAAATTGGTTTTAAAAATGAGTCATAAAATAACCAATTTGTTATTTGAATACCCACAGTTCATTAATCATCTCGCTTTGGGAAATTTTTTGCGAAGTGCCCATTTTGGCAGCCTTTTTTGAAATATATTCTGCCTTTATGAAAAAACTGGCCACTCCGTCACATTATATAGTTCCTAAATAAGAGAACCTGTAAATTGGATGCGTTTGAGAACAAAAAAAGATTTAAAAATGACTCGGTAAAAACGCAATTTCTTAAATTTCCTCAAATTTTAATCACGATAACTTCGTGAAATTCTGTTCAAAATACCCTTTTTGGCAGCCTTTTAAAAAATATATTCTGCCTTTATCAAAAAACTGGCCAATACGTCAAGTTATATGGTTCCTAAATAATAGGACCTGTAAATTGGATGGGTTTGAGAACAAAAATTAATTTAAAAATGACTCATGAAAAACGCAATTTGTTATACTTAATGAATTTTTTAATGATGAAAACTTCGGGAAATCTGTTCAAAATACCTCTTTTGGCAGCCTTTTTAAAAATATATTCTGCCTTTATCAAAAAATTGGCCAATAAGTCGCATTATATAGTTGCTAAATAAGAGGATCTGTCATTTGGATGCGTTTAAAATCAAAAATGAATTTTAAAATGAGTCAGAATATAAGCAGTTTGGATTTAAGGTTTTTTCTCCAACTCCTATTTTTGTTTAATTTATTTTTGCTATAAGAATTGGTTCTATGAAAAACTTGTCAATATAAAAGTTGTAGATATTATTCTGAAGATGTAAAATAAATTTAATTAGATTTAATTGCTTAAGAATTGAGTAAGTTATGGGTTTTTTTCTTTTTCCTCCCCCCTTTTTCTTTTCGTTTTTAATTTTTTTCATCGGTAAAAATTGGTCCTATCAAAAACTTGTAAATACAAAAGTTTTAGATAATATTGAGTACATTTATATAAAATTTAGTTGGATTTGATATCTTGAGAATTGACGAAGTTATGATTTTTTTTCTCCCAAAAACCATGTTTTTTTCGCCCCTTGAGCCCATTTTTAACTTTATCAAAAATCTGTCACGCATAAACTTTTTCCTCATCTTTTAGAAGTAATATAAACTTTAAACCGATTCGATATCTATTTTAATTAAAAAGTTATCGCATTTTTTCTGTTTTCACAAAAACCCTCTTTACTTTGACCCCCTTGGTCCGATTTTGCCCATTAACGAACTTAACCGAGATTTTATGCCCCTTGATTTTATGTAAAAGTTTGATGAAGATCTGAGCATAATTATGGAAGTTATCGTGTCTAGAAGAAAGTGATATACACCGATAGACAGATAGATAGATAAATAGATAGATAGATAGATAGATATATATATAAACTTTTTTACTGATGGTAGTTTTGGGGTCTAGGAGTCATGATTCGTGTAGATCCGCAAAAATTTTTCAGAAATTCCAACATGGGAGACAATGCAATAGGTAGTATTTCATACGAAATCTACCTAAAACAAAGCCAAAAAGTAGTAATGAAATAAAATATAATAAATAAAAAATTAAAATTAATTAATTAATGATAAAAAAAATACAAAAAAGGAATTGTTAGGAAATGACATTTCTTGTTTTCTGAATGTATCAGTCATGTGCATAAATATAACTATTTATTTGATTGAAACGCTGTTATTCCAAAATCTGCCAACAGCTTACTTTAGTTTTATTTTTTGTGTTAAAGATAAATTATCAATAAAGTGATGCAAAGGATATTTTAGATTCTTGTATGATTAATAATCATGGTATAAATATGTTTGCTTTACGAATTATAGATAATATTGTGCAAAATTTTAATAGTTTATTGATAGTTAAACATTTAAATTGCAGGGAATTAGTTTAGTGTTCGAATCTCTGCATTTACTTGCTACTTTTGTGCTTACTAACTCAAGGATTATAATTGCAAAGATCTTCTGAAATCAAACATCTTTTCCTTTCAGGATTTTTTACACTTAGAAGTCATCTGGAGCGCAAACTTTCAAAGAATATGTATTAAATATCTGATTCATCTCTAAAAACTTAATTTGGACGCAATTACATTAAAACTTTTGGGCATCCCAGTTTCCTAGAAGAAATCAGTCCAAACTTTTTTTTTGTATGTGTAGTACAATAATTGAATCACGGATAGATGTAAACAACTCCATAGTTTCATATTTTTATATTTAAATTACTTTTAGTGATAAATTATTTTTACTAATTGGCTCATAAACTAACGAACTTAATTCTCGTATAACCTATTCAGCTGACAGCTGAATTTAAAAACTTGGCGATTATGTCCTTAATGTAGAAAATTTCGAAAGAGGTTCATTTAGCAATCACCGATGATTCAATTGCAGATTTATTGTAAAACTGCTAACATGTACCAACAGAGTTCTAACATGTTTATTTGAAAAAAAAAAGATTAGAAAGAAGCATTGTACTTACTGACTCAAGAGGATTTATTGTAAAGCACTTTTGAAATCAACCTCTTTGTGAAGGTAGGAAAGATAAGAGAAAATCTAGTTAATACTTAAGATATTTTCTTTTAAATTTCTTTTTTCTCCAGCAAAGTTAGTAAACAGAATCTTCCACTTAAAATATCATATTTTAACACTATGAATTAGTTTTTGTTACATAATTTAAAAATTTAAAAATAATTAAAAAAATATTTTACTTTAATGGATAGCTGATTTATTGAAAATACAAATGTCAGTACGATATAAAATATGAAACGCAAAGTCCTTATTTTGAAATTTCTATCTTTAAAGGGACAAGGTGATTCATTTTTTAAATTTAATTCTTTAAATTTTACAGAACGTAACATACAGGGCACTCACATATACGCTTAAAAGAAAAATTTTTCTGTTTCGCGAATGTCTTGAATTCCCTACAAAATATCAACATCTATCGTCATTAATTACAAATAGTTTAATTTTGTTAAAGTTTAATAAATATTTCAGCGTGAAAGAAAAACAGATTATCTTGTTCCAATATTAAAAGAAAACAACACATTTTCCACCTTTTGCTCAAGTTTGATCTTTTAGCATTTTTTTCGGTAAGAAATATTTATTTATAATAAATTAGATTAAAATGTTTACTGAATAATTTCGATAAAAATTAGTGAAACAAATTTTGAAACACAGTGACTCCTCTCTAATGAGAACACTCATTAGAAAATATGAGGACCCCAGAAGCCAAGGGGTATATGTGACAAAATTGAAAAAATTGAGTTAAGTGCACAGGGTATCTGGAAATATGCTGTTTTCATTTCAGGTAAAGAAATATAGGTCATTTTCTGATTATTTGGGGAGTTATAGAGATAAACCACTTTTTTCGAAAAACAAACAATATTGATTAATTATACATTTAAAGAAAATTGTATTCTATTTTTTTTAACAGTTATTGAAATGAGAGTTCAAAGATTAGAATGCAACAAGCAGATGTTTCCTATTTCAATTTAGTCAATTGTTATTGATGTTCCAATTTAACTTCAATTATCTTTAAACTCAATTTACTGCAAATCGACATTTTGTCACTTGTACCCCTTGGCTTCTGGGCTCCTCATATGAAATCAGTCTTTCAGGGTGGTGATCTCTGAACGGAGGTAAAGTACGATTCAAACTGTCATTAAATGCATACTGCGAAAAAATATTGAATTAGGATATTATATAGCTTACGTATATAGCTTTAAATAAGGAATTAATTGCAATTTGCTTTGATTTTAATACTTTTCTTTGACAATTTTTATTTTAACATTCTTTGATTTCTTTAAAGAAATTATTCATTTTATTTTCATGTCTAACAGATAACGTTCTTTCTTATAATCTACTTATTTTAACAAGTGTTTTTGACATAAAATAGTAGCTTTAAATGATGAGAATGATTTCCTAAACTAGATTTTACAAAATATCGATTGTAGTATCATTTGTGTAATATTATCATCATAGATTGTAGTATCTAACAGATAACGTTATTTCTTATAATCTACTTATTTTAATAAGTGTTTTTGACATGAAATAGAAGCTTTTTATGATAAGAATGATTTCCTAAAATACATTTGACAAAATATCGATTTCAGTATCATTCATATATAAAGCGTCTGTATTTTTTCCATCAGTTTAAAGTATTATTTTTGTCGAGATTTTCTATAAAACGCTTCTTCCATTCTTCGGATAAATAATACTAACACTCAAGATCTTTGTCATATTCATAAGATTTGGGATCATAATAAGATTTGCTCAATCGCTTGATCCTCTAAGACTCTGATATCATCAATAGATTTTAATATGGATATACATTATTAAGTTAAAAAGTAGGAAACAATTGACAATTATTTGTTTCTTTACGCTATCCCAAGGATATTTTATCCAACAAATAGCATCAAATCCATTGATGGATTTTACAGTATTGGACGAATTTTTGATCTAATGTATTAACACAATGAGTTTTCGTAAAGACGTCCGTATTCCAACCTGAGACAATGAGTAATCCCCTGAACTGACGGCCGAATTTTGAATGTCGTTTTAAGAGAAAGAAATTGAAATTTAACATTTTTATGATGTGCATAATTCATTAAAACGGACCATTACCCAAAATAAGAATAATGTTTATAACCTGCTTGGTCATATTTTTGGTTGAAGACATGTAATCAAATTTTTAAAAAAGGTACATATTATATGCGCCATTCAATTATATTTTGAAATCAAACATATTTTTGTCACATCAAAATGCTTAAAGCAATGAGGATTTGGAACCTTCCATACTGATTTGTTTTTGTTTCTATCCAGAACAATTTCCACAAAGAGCCACTGTTAGTCGCTGTTTGCCGTATCTCTCACCTTTTACTTCATGTGCTTACTTCATCAGAGTTTCAGTGGGCAAGGCGTGGAAGAATAGAGTACATCAGTGGTTACGTGAACACTCCAATAATTGGGTCAAATCAAACCACATAGTTCAGAAAAGAGATAGAGATGAAATGTGTTGTTTTATCGTGAAGCTAAAAATTGAACCTTGAAACTGATTTAAACAAGTTACGATTCGGCCCATACACTAGCGGATCGCTTTAAAACTTCACCCAGTTGGTTGAATTCATCCTTTTAAAGATATCTGATTTCATATTGAAAACATTTTTGATGGCATGTAGTGCATCTCTAACGCGCTCTAAACTCTCTCAGTTTGTTTTGACCCAGTTTGCGTGGAAATGCGGGGTTGAGTTGTCTGTGACGCCACACTGATGAGCTCTATAATCCAGATTATAAATGTCACGATCAGAATATCTTCTGATAATCAACGGACTACGAGGTTCCACTTCACTAACATTTCATATATATCGACCGATTTTCGACAAATAGATTTGAAAACAATGTTGTTTCCATGACAATATATTATCATCCACCCTTTGATTGCACATAAATCGTTTTTCGTTATTGTTATGGCTTATCTTGGAAACCAGGGCAACACTCCAGCACACGACACGTTCACTTTTACAGCTTTGTTTAATCGTTTGGCAACAGTTTGTTTTCGTTTGCTCTGTTGATATTCAAACGTCGAATAGTTTTATGGTAAAAAATCCTCCCTTTTTTGGCTATTTCCACAGCTAAATATTATTCTTATTAATAATCTTTATTACTTTAGGTATGTAAAAGATTAATGCATATTATTGTGTTAATTTGATTGGTATTTGTCCACATTTTATTAGAAAGATATTTAGTAAATGACTATGGTGTCAGTCCTGATTCAAATGTGTATATATGTATATAAAGGAACTGTTTTTATAATTAGACTTTTCGTATTATTTGACTATTTTTCCTTTATATTAGAATTTGTTAAACATTACATGCAACTGCTGCAATTGAATTACCTTCTTTTTTAACAAAATTCCTCTCCATGAGATAATTGTGAATTTGCATATTTAAACAAATTCAATTTCGTTAAGTTCACTAAATGTTTCTTTCTTTTTTTTTCTTTTAATTCCACAAGTTTTGAAATAATCTCCATACTCTTTTAATTGAAAATCTTTGTTTTTCAACATATTGTATATTTGAATTTTGCTACAAATAAATTAAGTGCCAATTTCCTCTCTGATATTACATTCTCCTGTGTTCCATAAACTTTCATTTTGTCTTCAAAATGAACACAATTCTCTTACAGATCATCTAAACTGATAGAATAAGCCCACAGCAAGAAAAACATGGTACGTACTTTAATGCCAATATTCACTGTGTCAAAATTTCCTCTGTTTAAACAAAACTGATGTTAAAACAAAAGTGACAACTACAAGTGGCATTATTTCCAATGAAAGACACAGAATTGAGATAAAGCGGAATGCGGAAAAATCATCTCTATATTCTCTAAAAAAGTCTCCTGAATTTTACAGGTGTCTGATATTCAGCAAATTCCAGAAATAGGGACAACAGCCCTTCCCCCACCAACGGAAACTATCCATCGGTAACCATAGTGAAATTAATTTCGTGGTATTGCATGAAAACTCGCTTTCTCCTCCTCAACGGTGTGTGGGGGTGGAAATAGTCACATCGATTCACCAATTCTAAGTTGACTTAGCTAAGCATGTATCCTGGACAGAAGTGGATTTTCGAGATTTTCTCATGCAAAGGAAATAAAATTCTACTATTTAACAGAAAAGTTGAAAAGTAGTTTTCTAGGGGGGATACGGGAAATAAAAGTTCTTTAAGGGTGTATTTAAATTCAAACTGCTTATTTTCCGATTTATTTTTAAATTCACTTTTGCTCTCAAATGCCCCAAACTCGCAAATAGTTTTATTTAGAATGTACACAAGGTGCCGTGATTGTCAATTCTTTGATAAACGCAGAAAATATTGTTAAAAACCCATAAAAACGACATTTTAAACCGATTTTTTAGATGTGGGAGATCTGGGAACACAAAAAAGGTCATACTGAGAAGGTAATTGTTTGTAAATCAATCTCTAATGAATTGAGCGCAAAATGACATCACACTGCACCTTATTCGTTTCTTCAAAGATCCCCTCAGCAAGTTTCATATTTCTACTTTTAAAAATGTGTCTAAAACTGTAGCAGGAAATTTTGAGCTGTTGTAGGGGAAAAGCGTTTTTTCGAATACACCCTTAATGCGATAAAATTAACATTGAGACAGTAAGAAAAATTAATAGACCATTATTTAACGGTCTTAAAGAGAGGTGCTCTCCTTATACAGGTGATTTTCAGGTAGGTTTCACTGTATACAAAATGTTCAGGTAAATTCTTCATACACACCTTCTATTATCAATACCTTTTGTAGTTGTTTACATTTTATATAAAATTTTATTGTTAAAACTTTGTTAACACTATTGCTATAAATGTATTGTTGATACTTTTTTTTAATTTTATTGTTTTTTTTAATTATTTTATTTTTTAATTATTATTTATATTATTTGTATTATTATTTCCTAATTGCTTGTTTAACATAAAATCAGGAAACATATTAAATTTATATTTCCTAATTTTCATTTTACCATAAGGTGAATATTTTAGTATGACTTCCAATAAAATAAGATACTAATAGAATACAATTATTTATTCAGCATTTATTTAAATAAATTTTCATTAATTATACAAGTTTAAAACAAAACAAAACAAATTTCAAACGAAATTAGGCTATATATTATTCTATCATAAGCATAAATATTTTTATTAGAAATCCAATTTATTCTTTTAATACAAATATTTTTTTGTATCTAATACCACTTTAATTAAATGAAAAATATTTTACTTATCAGGTTTATTATCCTACATACATCCCATATATTTAAGCCAATACTTCAAAAAATTATCTTAAAACTTTCTTAAAGAAAGACTGAAAAAAGAATCCGGCATATGGCTCGCAAAAGCAAATTGTTTAGGAACTTTTTCAATAATCAGCAATTTATTAACTCATAAAAAACAATTCTATCCATATTACTTTTCCTAAAATTTTCTTATATAAATAAAATAAAACAGATTCATCTTTCCTTTTTTTGTGATTATGTGAGAATAATTTTCTTTTTTAATAATAAATTCTTTATGCATTCAAGTTTTGTAATTAAAAATAGTTTAATTAATATTTTGCATTCAAGAACTTTTATAAAACTTTATTCAGTTTTTTTAACTTTACTTTTTCATGTTAAGAAGATTTATTTCTTTTTTTTTAGTTAAAAAATAGTACATTTTTTAAATGCATAAAATGTTTTAACGATTACACTTTTTTTCATAACGTATGCGAAAAAAAGTTTTATTTAGCCTAAACAATACTAAATTAAAGATTGCTTTATCATTTCTATGTTAATTGTTTGAAAATCAAAACTTTAATTGTTTGCATAAACTCATAAAATAAAGAGCATTCACTTGACAAAGTATCATTCTTACGGTTATATTTTTCGATTTAACTATGTTTGATATATCTATTCAGCCTGTAGTTATTTATTAATTACACGTGTAACTGAAGCACTTTCATTAATTTTTCCTCTTTGCCCTGGGTTATATTGCGCTACATATTTGAAAAAAAAAATCCTCTGTTTCATATGAAATGAAAAAAAAAAGGGCATTCGGAAAAACGGCTTCTTTAATTGCAAGTAGAAAAAATGGAGTGATCTATTTTATTGAAGAGTCAAATCCATTTTAGGATTTAAAAAAAAATAAAAAATAAGTTAAAGGTAGTATAAAATTAATCTTCATAACACGTTTCGTAACACGTTTTAATACATTTTTTATAATAATAAAACAGCATAGCTATAAGAAAATATTTCATTCTGCTTTAATTTTTTTATATTTTTTTTATTTTAGAAAATGATAAAAAAAACTAAACTCTTCTTTCACATATTGCTATATTTATTTCCTATACATTGCATGATAACATTTGTATATTCTTCAACAGTAAATATTTATTCTCTTGAAAGATAATCTTTTTTTTCATTTGTGCTGTTATTTTTTTATTATTATTGTTTATTTCCCCCCAATGTATCTTCCGAATTAGTTTAGAAATATCACGATTCAATCTTCAACGAAGACATGTTGATTATTTTTCCATCTTCGTTTTTTTTCTTTTATCACTAAATAAAAATAAATGAAAAAAAAAATAGAATGCTGTGTTTCTCCTGAAACGCATAAAATCTTATTTACAATCGACGCTTTTTTCCTCTCTGTTTTGGATTTTAAGGAAAGTATTTCACAAAAGTAGAAAGTACATACAAATTCATTTAAACTCAGGGGTGGAGTTTTACCAAAAATAAAGAGAGAGAGAGAGAGAAAAGAAAAGAAAAGGAATTTAATTCCAAAATGTGTTAAAATGTATAATAATTAAAAAGAATTTGCATATTGAATTAATATAACTACACTGTAAAAAATTTTGGTCTCGAATCACGGTGGTTATACCGTCAACTTTGTGACACTTCCTTTTACCGTAATTTTACTGGACGGTATATATACCGTAAAATACTTAAAGTACATGTACCGTAATTTAACAGAACATAAATTTAAATATTTTGTGGTATATGTACCGTAAAATATTTAAAGTATATGAACCGTAATTTAACTGTACGGTATATGTACCGTAAAGTATTTAAAGTACATGTACCTTAAAAAATATCGTTACAGCATATATACCGTAAATTAAATATATGGTATATGTACCGTAAAAATATTTTTACAGCACAGATACCGTAAATTAAATGTACGACATATGAACCGTAAAAAATATTTATACAACATATATACCGTAAATTAAATGTGCGGTATATGTACCGTAAAAACATTTGTAATCAGTATGTGTACCGTAAATGAAATATACGGTATATATACCGTAAAAATACAGGATGATCCAAAAAAAAACCCTTCCACATTTGACAGGTTAAAAAAAAACAAAAACGACTCTAATGAGAAACTTATTTGTTAAAAATATTGAATAGATATGACGAGAGTTTAAAATGACTATTTTTCAGAAATGACTTCTGGTAAGTGTCCTCCATTGCGAGCAATATACATTTCAAGACGATGTCTGGAATCTATCATCACGAGTGCATCGTCTTGTGGGAGAATTGCTACTTCCACCTGAATTACTCTCTTGAGGTGAGAATGAGTGTAGGTCTTGTCTCAAGATTGTCTCAAGCAGAGGTAGCCGCTTCCACTAGACATAATATGTTAGGGGATGATATATTTCAGATATTGTCTAGAAATTTATATTGCTTATAATGGATAACACTTACCAATCATCATTTCTAAAACATAGTCATTTTAAACTCTTGTCATACCCATTGCCTATTTTAAAACAAACAAGTTTCTCTTTACAGTCCTTTTTTGTTTTATATTATCCTGTCAAACATGGGATATTCTTAAGTGTTATTCTGTAATCAAAATCGACGAACATACATGGTAAGCACAAGTCTTACTCTTATTATAAAACTTATTTTGGCGAGAAATATTAGATATGTGAGGATACATTTAAATATTTTGATAAAAATTTTAATAAAACCATTTGTAGATCATCAAGTTGTGCAAAGATATGTATGCTGGTAAAAAACAATATATATATATATATATTATTTTTTATAAATATTAGATTTTCTGTATTTCTTAATGAATATTTTTTTTCTTTTTGTTTTTTGTCATTACGTACAATTGTTCAAAAAAAATTATGGTAAAATGTAACTAAAAACAATGAATTTGAATTACACTCACATAGCTGCCAATTACTACACCTTTTCTACATTTATTTTTTATACCACTATTTTAAAATAGTTACTGCTGTCACATTTCAGGTTTAAATATACAGCGAAAATTATTATTTTAAAATAGAGGTATAAAGATGCTATAAAAGTAGTATGCACTTAGAGAATTAAAAAAAAAATCACAAAAAAGTGTGTACATTTGTGACCGCTATGATAATGTGAGATGATCTCTGATAAAATAAAATGCTATTATTAAATTTCTTTCTTACATTTCTATAAATTATTAAAACTGAAAAAAATTAATAGATCTTATATTATTTTTATTAAATAGTAACAATTTATTAAATTTTATTAAATATTAAAAAATAATTCAAGAGTACTGACTGCCGAAAAATTATTTCACACTTCTTTTGTATTTTCACAGACATAATTATAAAAACTAAAGGATCAGAAGGGCGTGAAGAGAATACAAATCACATACACTTTCAAAAAATAAAATAAAATTAATAAAAGTGGTCAAAACTATACATATACATTAATATTCTTGTTACTTACTTGGAAATTAGGATTTTTATTTTTACTTTCTCAACATACAAATCTAAAATTTCTTACATTCATTTAAAAGTTTAAGAATGTCACTGTCTAACAAATCACCACTTTTTAAATTTTTTTTTAATGGAAATGTGCTATTATATTATTCTTGCAAGAATTGATACGTAATTTATAGCTTATAATCTTAATAATAAACTTTAATTCTCCCTACAGATCAAGAAAAGTAAAAACTAGTTGTCGTGGGCAAAATTGCCTATCCTTCTATAGTAAAAAAAAACTAGCCTTAAAAGGAATGACTCCTTGAATGATGCTGATGTCTAAGATTTCCGGAAATAACAAGTCCGGGCAGACCACTCCTTCCATGAGTCGAATAGACCAGTCAGGAAAGGGCTCCGTCTATGCATCGCCGTATGGGTTACCATAAAGAGGGAAAGGTTACTATCGCCAACAATCGCCAAGTTTGTCGCCAACTTGGCGATATATCGCCAAATTTGGCGACCAAAATTAGTCGTCAAAAGTGACGCCAACTTGGCGATAACTGTAATATTTCGTCAAATTTTTAATTTCTTTACAACACCAGTCGTGTGATATATCATTTGAGCGGTCTGCAAATGCTTATTCATATTATGGATGTCTTGTGTGTCACCCCCACTCTGCCCCCCCAGGGGGGCACATTTTTAATTTCTTTACAACACCAGTCGTGTGATATATCATTTGAGCGGTCTGCAACTGCTTATTCATATTATGGATGTCTTCTGTGTCACCCCCACACTCTGCTCCCCCCAGGAGGGACACATTTCTAATTTCTTTACAACACCAGTTGTGTGACACATCATTTGAAAGGCCTGCAACTGCTTATTCATATTATGGATGTCTTGTGTGTCAACCCCCCACTCTGCCCCCCAGGGGGGCACATTTTTAATTTCTTTACAACACCAGTCGTGTGACACATCATTTGAAAGGTCTGCAACTGCTTATTTATATTATGAATGTCTTGTGTGTCACCCCCCTCTGCCCCCCAGGGGGAGCACATTTTTAATTTTTTTACAACACCAGTCGTGTGACACATCATTTGAAAGGTCTGCAACTGCTTATTCATACCATGGGGTATTGGCGAGTGCAGCAAGCAGGGGCAGCCTACAACTTGGAATCGCGAAGCGATTACGCGGGGGTTGGCGAGCGTAGCGAGCAGGGGGGCGGAGCCCACCTTGTAACGCAAAAAAAAGTTAATAAAAATGAAAAATGTATTTTCCTTCCAAAAATTTAAATATTCAAGACTAAATTTATACATTCATGCTTAAAAAACTGTTTAAAATTGTATAAAAACTTTGCATTGTTAAGGAGAGGGTTTGAGAATCATATTAAATTTACAAATATAAATGTTTTAGAACATTTACAAAATAAATTAATATCATTATGATTCAGACATATTTAAAACAAGCAATTAAAATATAAAAATATATTTATTACAACGATTAAATTATATTAATACACTATATCATGATTCATAGTTATAATATTTATGTATACAATTTATTTTCTTCTACACAGTGTGTCATTTACATTTATATACAAGTTCCAAAAGTTTTGCCCACTTTGCTGTATTTTGATTATCCGCCAATTGATTATTTGTAGTTTGTACCACACACAGGATTGACCAACATCAAGTACCTTAAAGAAAAAGATTCATTCAACATGGGTATAAGCATTAAAATAAATTATTAAAGAAAATACAAAAGTAATTTGTAGAAATGGTTTCACAAAATCATCTTAAGAGGTTATTTCAATATTCACAAGAAGGAACAAGAATGCTAATATTAATCCTATGGGAGCGTTATTTTCAGTTTTCTCGCTTTGTTTTTAATATATATATATATATATATATATATATATATATATATATTTACATACAATAGATGAAGATGATCTACTGGGCTACTTTTCATTTTCCTATTTTAGTTATAGATTTTTTATATATATTTGGGTAGTTTCAATTTCCAAACCAGTTCTGTAAGCGAAGGAAAACTAAAAAAAATGTCAAAAACTAAAATCTAAAAATTAAAAAACTACCACAGGTACATCGCCCTTAGTTATCCTACACAGAAATTACTGAACAATATTAGTAGTATATGGTACCTACTATGGAACACTTTTTATATTCCACTAAACGCAAATATTTAACGATTTTTGTAAGATTTTCATCAAAAAGTTTGTCTGTCTAAATATAGAGGATGTAACTATTTTAGTACGATTTATCGAGTAAATGATGATAAAAAATGCATGATTTGCATTGGTTGGATATTTTATTTTTTCTACTAAATTATGTAAAGACGAAGTTTTAAGAAAGGGTTATGGAATAAAGAATCATGATTATAAATAATAACGTAATCAATTGAGATGAAATATTTATCAATTTTAAATGCTAATATTTAATTATTGTAGTGATGAAAAAATTTTGCCTGACGCCCTTAGTTTACGAAATGCTAATAAACAATCTTCCTCTAGGATAGTCTTGATAGGAAAAGCAAAGAGCTGCATTGTATAATATTATTATCAATTGCATTACATTGAAGTCTGAAATAAAAGTTAAATGCTTTTTATCCTATGTTTTAATAGATAACCAATTCTTTTTACTTATAGTTATAAATACTAATCTGGTAGTTTGATATTTTCATAGTTCGATAAAATTAAAAAAAATAGTTTGTGTCGAAATGAACACATCTTTGACAGCAAGAAATTTATTTTGAATTTCAGTAAATTTTATTTAGGGGTTTGAAATTTTCATAGATCGATAAATGGCCCATTCGATTATTGTAAGATTTAAAACAAATTTTAGGATTAAGCTTTTTCTAATTCATAATCATAAAAGCCATCATTATTTTTTCCTTTAAAATGAAAGATATAACCACCTTCATTCAGTTTTGTTATTGCATTTTCAGATATTTTTCCATGACTCTTTTTAAGAAAATAATCTTTTTCTACATCATTAACTTCTAATCTTGCAATAGTCGTATTTCCAAATTTAGTTTGAATTTTCTTCAACGAAATCAGCTTGTATTTCCCTGTCTCTAAATCTTTTAGCTTATGAGTTACAGGGAATGATCTGAGACTGTTGAATTCTTCCATTTATTAAGAAAGAATTTTTGAAAGACAATTTTTATAGTACAGACATCTGTACATAGAGCAGCCAGGTCCTAGGATTCTTACGCATCTCGGTACTTCTAATATTTTTATAGGAATTCCCCATTCTTCAAAGGTACTTTTCGGAAAAACTCCTCCTTTAAAAGCAAATGTGCCGCCGTATATCTGATGCAATTGTAAGAGATAATCTTTTACATTGTCACTACTAATCCATAAGCCTGTATTATCTGAATATCTTTTAAATCTTAAACCATGGATATCGTTAGTACATCTACGAACTATTCCATGGTCTTAATTCATCACTTAATTCATAGTTAGGTGTAAATACAGAAATAGTTTCACCTATTCCTTCTTTTAAATGAACCCAGCTTATTTCTTTCGCTATAGATTTGAACGGAAGTATAAAACCTTGAACATTTATGATAAGGGTGACATCGTCCATTTTATTAGAAAACAATTTTTATAAACTAAAAAATTCGGCTTAAAATCCAAATGGTACAGTATCAAAGTTATCTAAAATTCTTCTTTTATCATATCCAAACATATATCTTTTATTCATTTTATTCACCTTAATATTTCTGTCTTTTTGTATCTGAAATTGATTTATTTCTACATGTATATGGTCAATTTCCCCAGTTATTATTTTCATTCTCTCGTCAAAATTCAGCTTAGTTTCACTCTCATAACTCATTTTAAATCCTTTTACTTTTCCTTTTACAGAACCGTCGTTCAGAATATAACCATAATCTTTACTTGCTCCAGATATCCATGATTTCATATATTTATCTTCTCCTAATTCATCAGTCCATTCCCCTAACATACAACCTGTTTTTACTTTATTAGATCCATCATCGATATAAACAATACTATCTGTATCGTAATACATTACTTTATCTCCTAATTTATCTAGCATTTTATATAATCTTATTCTAGCCGAACTGGTAGTAAAAGCCGCTATATAAATATTCGTATTAAAGTTATTCTTGGCATATTCATCTTTCATCTTATAATCCATTTGCACACACTCATCATTTAAAAATATCATATTCAAGTCTTTAATGCGGTCGTTCAGTATAATTCTATAAAAATCTGCCAATTCTGTTACATTCTCTGTTTGTTTTATATTTTTTCTCTGTCCGAACTTACCCCATAAAGAGTTTAAACAAATTTTGGATATAAATCTCATTCCTGGGTTTTCTTTGATTTCTCCTAACTTTATACCCAATTTCTTTTCTACGCAACTTTTATATTCTTTTTCAGTTTTGAAATTTTTAGACCATTTATCATCTGTTTCTAATTTGATTTTCAAAAACATTTTAACATAATCCTTAAATAATGTATTAGATTTTTTTTCAAAATGCCATACTTCATAGATATTTAAAATCTTATAACCTTTTTCAATAGCCAGTTCAACTTCGGTAGTTGTCCACGTACCTGTAAGACTTCTCTCCTCATCCGTATGATTACATTCTTTATTCTGTATTTCATAACATTGTTTCTTTTCGCATTTTATAGGTTTTGAACATAATTTACACAAACTAAATATTAACTTTTCTCCTTTATAAGGTAAAACAGGATGATAGAGCTTTCTAGGTGGAAGTACTTTGCATTGTATCAAACCATACCAATTCTTATCATATTTTTCCGGATTATAAATTTTTATCGGATGACCAACAGGATAGTAATCAAAGTAATTCACTGT
Source organism: Maratus speculifer (assembly GCA_964019185.1). Lineage (NCBI taxonomy): Eukaryota > Metazoa > Arthropoda > Arachnida > Araneae > Salticidae > Maratus > Maratus speculifer. The sequence goes on along the minus strand of OZ025290.1, from coordinate 425,066,912 downwards.
TGGATAAAGTGAACAAACATCGATATATCTACCCTTTTCGTTTTCTTTCATTTCGTATATTAATTTGGTAGGTTCACACCTACCTCCGCTGAATGCGTTTCTAGGATTTAATGGTTCTACAAAATCTCTTTTCCATTCATTTTTCATATATTTTTTAATTTCTTTGTCACTATCAAAATCACATTCCCATATTTCAATCAATTCAAATCCTTTATCTTTTATTTTTTTATTTATTTTTTGAGTTCTTTCATACAAATCTTTCATACATATCTGATTTTGAAGATTGACAGTGGATTCTGTAAAACAGCGAGGACAACCGTGCCAATGACATCCTTGAAACTGATAAACGGTATTTTTATAAAAACCGTCTACTTTATAAGTTTTATCACCTAATTTCAGTTTTTTCTCACCACCGTTTAAAGCATGCTGTATTTTGATATTGTGTTTTTTGGACAGATAGTCTAACCAAATGATCGATTTCTTACTGTATTGATCCTTTTGAATACACTCCTCATCTATCGCTATTGTATTCACTGGAATGAATTTATCTCTGTATATAGCCATACAAACGCCAGCTAAAGTGATATATTTAAAAGGATCAATATCAGCAATATTTAGAAATAATCTTCGCAATTCTAAACATCCTTTTCTTAAAATATCAACATCAGATCTGCAATATTTTATAATTTCTTTTTGAAAATCAAATGTTTCGTTTCTTACCGATTTATACCATTTATCAAACGTTTTTCTTTGATCTAAAGTCATAGTATCATAACCATAATGGTATTTTTCAGGATATTTTCCTACATAATTTTGATTTTCCATAGTGTTAAACAAATGAGGAAAATACCCTTTTGCTAATTCCGTTAGTCCAAACGTTTTAGGAAATTTTCTTAACGGAATCAATGTAAAATTTATAGAATCGATAAACCTTATATTAAATGCGGTTGCTTGCATATGTATGAGTTTATTTCCTTGATATATTGTAAACACTTTAATTTTATTTTTAAAGCAGTATTTAGCTAGAAATTGAAAATCGAATCCTTTTCCATAATGCGCTAATACAGTATAACCGCAATGTTTCTTTTGGAATAACCATTTACAATATTCATTTTCATTCTGAAATATTTTTTCATTTCCGTTAAAATCATGATTTATAACTAGATTGACTTGGTGATTTCCTGTCTCTTGATTCGTTTCAACGTCAAAAAACATATATTTTTCTGTAAATTCTGATCTTTTACATTTCTCACACCATTCCTTTATATCTTTTATATTTTTGGGACAGATATTTTTACAAGTTCCCCCCTTAGATTCTTTCCTACGTATAAAACATTTATGATCTTCCAAAACCCACTTTCTGCAGTTTTTACATTGTTTTTCTCCGCATTTATGATCTTTCGGTTCTCTTTGGCTTCTACTGATATTTCTCTTACATTTTAAACATTTCCACAGTGTTTCACAGACTGCTTTATTTTTGTGATTTTCGAAGCAGTTTTTTCCTTTAAAAGATCTAAAACAATCATTACACTGAATATCATCGCCTTCGCAATTACTCTCTTTCCTAAAACATCTATTGCATTTTAAAGAACATTTATGTTGATCACTTCTACTATAACTTACTTTACAATATTCACAAAAATGTTTTTTCCTAAAAATCCTGTTACCGTTGTAATGACATCAAAATGATTTCTATTTTTTAAAATGTAAACACAATTAGATTTATAGGCTCCGCTGTATATTCTTTCGTTAAAATTTTCTCTGCAAAATATAGTTATTTGAATATCTAAAAAAATTTCGAATTGTTTAACATGCTCTAAATTACACATTTCTAACGGAATATCACACATTTCATGCAATTTTATCGCTAAACTTTTTTGTAATTTTCTACCCATTCTTATGTATTTAACATCTAAATCTGTAAGTTTTTCTAGATTCAATTTTTCGCATAAAATTTTACGATTTTGAATAGCCAGGGCTGTAACGATGGATCTAGCCAAACAGATATTATCGTCATATTTAATTTGAATTATACTTCTTTTATCGACAACATCGTTATCGTTCAGTAATTTCAAATGTTTACCATCTTTAGGCAAATCAACGACTGTAAAAATAAATTCACAGTCTTTAATATCCAACTCTTTGTATTCAATTTTATGCGTTAAAACATCTAAATAGGTCTCATAGGCTTCTTTTGTTGACATCATTTTAGGGTGAAAGGGCTGTGTCAAATAGGGATTGAATACAATTATATCTACCTTTCCTTCGATTTTTCCAATTGCTCTCCTGAATAAATCTTTTAAGATACTATAATACTGGCCAGGTGTGAGTTTGTTTATTTGTCTTATTTTATAAACATATCTATAAGTATTAAATTTTTTTACAAATTTTTTATCTTTCTCAACAATTTCATAATCGGGTCTAAACAGATTTTCCAAATTTGCTTGTAATTTGACTTTTTTTTCTGTCTTTTTGATCAATTTTTCATCTTTATATTTCAAGCCGTAATAATCAAAGAGTTTTTTAAGTTTTAGACGGTTTTTCGGTTCATTTATAAATTGTTTCAATTTTTCATTCAAATCAGGAAATAATTTTTTAAGGTTTACCACTGTTTTTATCTTTTTTTCTTCGTTATTTTTTGGATTAAATTCTGCTGTGTTATTGTTAAATTTTAAATCAAAAGAATCGAATATTTTTTTCAACTTATTTCTTTTCTTAGGATTTTTGATAAATTCTCTCTTCATTTCATTTAAATAATCTGTGACGTCTAAATTTAATAAATCTACCAAAACATATTTATATTCGCCTGTTCTTTTTATGTATCTCATTATCAATCTAATTAATTCATCTTTTTTACAACCTTTGGGTTGTTTTATATTTAAAACTTTTGCAGTGTGTCTCAATTTTGAAACAGATATCAATCTTAGAGTTTCCTCCATTTATATAGAAGAAATTTTATGAATACTTTTTGCTACACATTTTTAATAGCTATCTATAAATCCAAATTCGGTAGCAGGTAATTTTAGATTAAGCGATTTAAAATGAATTGAAGAATTTCTGAAAACGACTATTAAAAAATATATTTCAAAAATAAGATCGTTTACTCAAAAGGACTAATTGCAGTCCATTGAAAGAAATCTAAATTTTTTCTACAGGTTCGCCATTCAATTTTAAACATTCAAATCGAAATCCGTTTTTATCTATTTCTGTTATTCTAACGAAAAATGGTTCGCTGTATTTACATACAGGTGTTATATGAACATTGGGATGAACATTAAAGGTATGATTCCAATCAACATTTATTCTTTCAGTTGTACAGTTACCTGTCAAAATCTTTGTACTTTTTGAATTACCCATTTATTTAGCCTAAAAATCACTGTCATAATCAGGCACTTCTATTTTACCTTTAAATTCTAAATAAAATTTTTCTGATAGATTTGAATATAAAATGCCAATCTACTCTGTCTTGGAACTTTTCTATAAATGGTTCTGATAGCAATTTTATGAGCACTTTTCCCCCCACAATTCTAATTTTGAAACTATCAAGGTCCAATTGAATAATATTTCTGAAAATGCAACATTCAATATAATATTTTAAACAAGAAAAAACTACATCGTGTTCTATTTTTGAAACGAGTAAAAAAACTACATCGTGTTCTATTTTTGAAACGAGTAAAAAAACTACATCGTGTTCTATTTTTGAAACGAGTAAAAAAACTACATCGTGTTCTATTTTTGAAACGAGTAAAAAAACTACATCGTGTTCTATTTTTGAAACGAGTAAAAAAACTACATCGTGTTCTATTTTTGAAACGAGTACAATATCATAAATTTATTTTGATGTTCGTTTGATATGATAATTGCTTTTTAAATGTCGTTTTTTATGAGCTAGAGTGTATGTTTTGCCACATTCGCAATCAATTTTTTTTATTTTTCATAGCTAAATGACAACTTTTGCAATTAGCGTAATGTTCTGTTTTGCCGTAACGAAATCGAGTATAAAATTGGTCTAAAGGTTTAGTCATCTGACAATGCTTGCAAACTTTAGACAGCTCCATTTATTAAGAAATAATTTTTAGAAAGCTATTCCAAATGTCTTCGTTTTTCTTATTAGATTTTACTTTCAAATTATTATCAATATTATAATAATCTAATATTTTCGTTATGAAATATAGGTAATTTATCGACTTTTTATAGTACACTAAATCTAAAAACTGAATAAACATTTCTTCAGCTTTATATGGAATATTTAACTTCAATTTCCATTTCAATGCTTTAAAACGACTTATTCGGGATTTGCGTCTTTCGCTTAAAAAACCATCTATATTTTTATATGTAAAATATTCACCATCCGAATCGTACATTATTTCACATTTTTTCATCTGGTCATAAATTTTGAGATATTTTTCGGGTATTTGACATTTGTTTTCTTTTTTAAAAGAATCCATTAAGTTAGAATCTGAATCATCTATTAAAATGTCGTTAAAAAAGTCACAATTCATTTATTTAAACTTATTTTGAGTTTTGATGAGTTACGGGAGTTTTGACATTGCTTTCTTGAAAAAAGTCCCATCTAGACGGGAGTTTTGATGAATTATTTTAATAACATAATAATATTTGAAAAAGTCCCGTCTAGGCGGGAGTTTTGACATTATAGCTTGTTTATATTTTAATATTTGAAAAAGTCCCGTCTAGACGGGAGTTTTGATGAGTTATTTTAATAACATAATAATATTTGAAAAAGTCCCGTCTAGACGGGAGTTTTGATGAGTTATTTTAATAACATAATAATATTTGAAAAAAGTCCCATCTAGACGGGAGTTTTGATGAATTATTTTAATAACATAATAATATTTGAAAAAGTCCCGTCTAGACGGGAGTTTTGATGAGTTATTTTAATAACATAATAATATTTGAAAAAAGTCCCATCTAGACGGGAGTTTTGATGAATTATTTTAATAACATAATAATATTTGAAAAAGTCCCGTCTAGACGGGAGTTTTGACATTATAGCTTGTTTATATTTTAATATTTGAAAAAAGACCCATCTAGACGGGTGTTTTGATGAATTATTTTAATAACATAATAATATTTGAAAAAGTCCCGTCTAGACGGGAGTTTTGATGAATTATTTTAATAACATAATAATATTTGAAAGTCCCATCTAGACGGGAGTTTTGATGAATTATTTTAATAACATAATAATATTTGAAAGTCCCATCTAGACGGGAGTTTTGACATTATAGCTTGTTTATATTTTAATATTTGAAAAAGTCCCGTCTAGGCGGGAGTATTGATATTATAGCGGAAAAATTAAATTGACTTGATATCTTTTTCGTCAACCCAAGAGTTAAATTCGTCGGAATAATTTAACCATTTAACTAGACATTTCTTTCCTTTCTTTTTTATTATTTTTTCAATTTTAAACATCTTATCTTCCTTATTATATTTAACTAATTCTGGTTCATAATAAGTTCCTTTTATTTCGTTTCCATTCAAATCCTTTATTCTGTAAGTAATTGGATCAGTGTTTAATATTTCTGAAACGATGAAAATTTCTTCAGTAAAAGTAGGCTGGTATCCGCGGGTGAAAGCAGTCTGGTATTTCGAAATTCTTATTCTATCGCCAACCTTGAATTTCGGTTTTCTTATTATTTTTTCTTCGTATAAATTTTTATAAACTTCAGATTCGTTTTCTTCTCTACTCGCCTCGGTAGGTGTCATTTTGATAGACCTATGCCTGGTATTATTATAATTTTTAACTAATTGATCCAAAACATCTATATATCTTTTAGTATTGTTGGCCGCTAGATAGGTTCTAATTTTTTTATTAATTGTCCTGTTAAATCGTTCGACTACAGAACATTTTATTTCAACATTTTCAGTTGTAAACCATTGAATATCATGATCTTTAAATAATTTTAAAGTCCATTTATTTAAAAATTCGGTTCCTTTGTCACATTGTAATCTTTCAGGAATTCTTTCTTTAAATATCTTTTTAAATGCTTCCGTTACTTCTTGTCCAGTTTTTCTTTTTATCGGAATAGCCCAAGCATATTTACTAAATACATCTATCACTGTCAATAAGTAATTAGTTCCGTTATTATATTTACTAAAAGGTCTGATAAACAATAAATCTGCTTGCCATTGGTCATCGATATGACTGACATAAATGCGTCTTCTTTTAAATTTACGAATTAAAGGCTTATGTCTGGTATAAACATCTTGACTGTGTAAAAAATCTGTAATTTGCTTTTGACTGAAACCTGTTTTCCGTTTTAATTCATTGATCCCACAGTAACCACTTTCAGGATGATAATATATTTTTTCTAAGATATTTTTAGGATCTTTCATCCCTAAGGTTTTCCTAAAAAAACACTCTTTTTAGAACCACAATCTAGACAAATACCTTTCATCATTGGCCTGTTATTTTTAGACATTGTATTTTTAATATCTTTTGTTTCTGTATGGTTTTTACATTTTAAACAATAGATCTGTGTATTTCCCATACCAAAAGATTTTTTAGCTTTAATAATCGGTTTTACAATTCCTCTTTCAATTCTTTCTCTAAGAGTAGGATTTTCAAGATTATCTAGTTCATCAATCATATTCTTATCGCATACTTCATTTCTACTTTTTGTATCTTTATTTTCTAAATAACATTTGTCATGTTTATATGCAATTTCATCCACTCTGTTAACAGGTTTAGACGAATTTTTATACGTTAAATCTGGATTTAATCGTGTTTTCCCCCATAATAATTGGGTTCCTGGGCCTGTAAAATTATGGCCTGGTAAATGCATTTCGAAAGGTAAATTACTAATGACTTTATTCAGAAAACCCGATCCCGTTTGTCCGCATTTTAAACAACCGCCTTTAAAATTACCCTTTTTAGTTAAAGACGTAATAACAAATTTTTTACATTTACAACTCATTTATTAGACAGCAAAAAGTTGAAGCTTTCTAAGAAGAATATTTATATCCATTCAACTGTACTTTTTTTACATACTTTTCGATTGGGAAGTATACTAAATTATTTATAAAATCTTGTTCTCTAACATACACTTCTTCTTCTGAAATTTTTTTAGCTTTCAACAAATTTAATTGTTGTTTATAAAAATTATAACATTGCTTGTATTCTTCTTTTCGTTCTAAAATATTTAAAGATTTCTCAATAACTTCTACAATTCCAGCACTCAAACTCAAAGCAGCCAGTGGTATGAAAGCAAATGCTGTTAGACTCGAGGCACTCAGCATAAATTTGCTAACAGATAAGGAAACACTTATCTTTTGATACAAATTGTAACTTTTCCGATAAACATATAATCTCTTTTCTAAATATTCTTCCATTTATAGAGGTTCAAAATTTCTTCTGTATCTCATTTCAGAATTTACTAAGTCTAACATAAAGAAATTACCCGTACAAGATTTATATTTTTCTAGAAATTCCTTTTTCGTTAGATTTCCGTCTATTTCTCTGATTATCTGACTGATTTCTCTAGGCTGTAGCTTAAAAAATATGAAATAATTGCAATTTTTTCTAATGTCTTTAGGAGTTGAGTAATAAGACTGCGTTAAATAAATAATGGATGCATTTTTCTTTCGACCTCTTATAAACAAATCCTCTATAACTTTCTGATCTTTTTCTGTAACACAATCGTCGAACACAACGAGGTTTTTTTCTGAGGAATCTAAATCATCGACAGTAATAAATTCACTCAAATCTGAAGAAAATAATACTTTCTTTTTATATTTATCATACAATTTTAATAATTCCGTTTTTTTATTTTTATTTATTTTTTTACATTTTAAAATATCGTCTCTTTCAAAGCCTTCAAACAGTGTGTAATTTTCTTGTAATTTAGAATACTTTGGCTCAAAAATGTCTTTTGCGCATAAATATAAAGCATCGAAATCTAATCTTAAATTACTTGGATTCTCAAAACCGTTTAATAAATTTATTAGTAAATTTGTCTTTCCACAACCTGATGGGCCGATTATTAATAATCTGAAAGGATGTCTGGGTAAAAAACAGTTTTGTTTGGGATCCGGCAATTCTTCCGGTTCTGTATAATTTTTAATTTTTATCATTTATTTACTGTTAAAATTTACAGCTAGTAAAAAATAAAATTGCTACCAGTAAAAACATATTAGCTGACAGTAAAAATAGGCGTCTAAGCTATCGCTTCTAATTAGCTGTCAGTAAAAAATTTAAACTAGAAAGCGACAGCTTTTCGCTGTCTATAAATGGATAAAATAAACGATTTAGAAAAAGATCGAAATAAGAAACAAAAAGAAGAATTAAAAAATGCAATAAAACTGGTCAAATTACAAGCAGATATTAGAAAAAATAATGAAGCACAGCGTGACAGAAAGCTAGGCATAGACAAAAGTTTAACTGAATTTCATAAACCTGTCACTAAAAAATTAGAAGAACAGGATAAAAGTAGAAAAGAAAATATTAAAGCTATCAATGATAAATTGGACGAATTAAATATATCTTTACAGCCCATTGCAGAATCTTCTAGAATTATTCCTGAAGCGATCGAAGATGTCCAAGGATTATATAAAGAACCGCTATTTACTTATAATGTTGATCAATATTTAGATACAGATTATTTAAAATCTGTACAATTATACTGACCTTCGAAACTCCTAGACAATCAAGAAAAATTAGATGAAATGTATACAAAGGCAAAGCAGTTAAAAGAAGAATTATCGAGGAAAAAAGGCAACTTACAAAGTACAATTAATAGGGCTAGAAATCTTTCAGAGGAGGAATTAAGTCAGAAAAAGGATGAATTAAACGCTGTTAAATTAAACGAAGGGGAGCTACAAAAATATATGGCTAGATTAACTACAATTCGAGGTAGCAAAGTAATGAAAGTGGGGAAAGGATTAGGTTTACTGTCTGAATTATTGGATAAAGTTTGTCAAGGTAGCAAGTCGAAAAAATTAAGAAATGAAATCAAACTACTAATAGACAAACTCATTAAAGCTAAAAAAATAACTAACGGAGATAATGCACGATTACACAACCAATTTCTTCTTTGAAAGCGTCAGCTTTTTGCTGCCTAATAAATGAGTTATGTAAAAAAGAAGATTCATTTGAGTGACGGGCAGATTAGTAAATTGAAATCAGCTCTCAGAAAAAAAGAAGAACTGACACTGCAGATAGACAATTCTAAAACTCCTAATTATGAGATGTATTTAACTAAAACACAGATTAATCAGATTCGTAAAGGTAAAAGAATAAATATAAGCAAAACTCAATTAGATAAAAACGGTGGATTTTTACCCTTTTTAATTCCTATATTAACATCACTAGGACTCGGTGCTGCGAGTGGTGCGGCGGGTTGGGGAACTAAAAAAATCCTGGATAAAATTTCAGGATCTGGAGTTTTTCAACCTTGGGAAAACAAAGGATCTGGTCTTAAAAAAAGGCCAGCTTTCCTGTCTAAAAAAAAAATCCCGATAACAAAATTGGGTATATCGGATAAAACGATTAAAGAAAATATGAAAGATGAAAAAGTATTCAGAGGTGTTTTCTCTTCCGATTTACTTCCTAAAAAGATTGGAAATTTTGAAAGTGGGATTATTAATTTAGATATTTCGACGGGTCCTGGAACACATTGGGTTTGTTACTATAATGACCCGAAATATAATTATGTAGAATATTTCGATCCTTTTGGGGAATATATATATAAAAATATTAAACTCAAAGAAAAATATATTCCTGAAAATATTATGAAATTTCTTAAACATTCCAATAAAAAAATTAATATAGCTCACAATGACAGCTTTTTACAAAAACCTACATCTGTAAACTGTGGATTATTTTGTATGAAATATATAAAGGAAAGAAATAAAGGTAAATGCCCAGAATGTGTACTTAATTCATTTACTCAACAGCCTAGCGATTATAACGAAGAGCTTGTTTTTCATCTTTAAATCGCCAGCTTTTTTTCTGTCTAATAAATTATCAAATTGAAACCAAAAAGTCATGAAAAATCAGAGGAATTCACTGTTGAATTTCCTAAACCTCTTAAATTAAAAAAATTAGCATTGCAATCTTTTACTATGACAGTTTCATGGTTTAACATAACAGATAAAACTAATACGTTTGACGTGTACACAGATGAGAATAATGTTAAATCTATCACTATTCCTTATGGTAATAAAAATGTTGAAGATTTAAATATAGATGTAATGAAAGCGTTTGCTTCAGACGATCCTCCGGTAAAATTTGGTAGAATACAATCTAGACTAAAAATGCTTATTAAATTAACTAAAGGTTGGAATATCGACTTAACAAAAAGCGATTTTCATAAGTTAATAGGCTTTGAAAAAAAAGTTTATAAAAGTCTAGATGAAGAGACTGTAATAGAAGGTGAAAATATAGCGGATATAACAAACGGAAACGACATTATATATATCCATTGTGATGTAGTGAATGGATCTTTAATCAACCAGAATAATTCAGAAGTTATTTATTCTTTTACACCGAGGGATGTACCGGGTGTTATCATTTCGAAAGAATTCAATAATTTAATATATTATCCTGTGAAAAATAGGGATTCAATTCGTAGAATAAGGATGACAGTTACGAATCAAAATGGCGAATTAATTGATTTAAATAAAGGTTTAATTGAGTATAATTTTAGAGTCGTAGAGGAAAAAGAAGACTATGTTGAAAAAATATATCAATTGATATTAACTAAATTTTCACAATAAATAAATGAATCAACACAGATTATATAGGAAAAGTAAAAGAATTCAAGGAAAAGTATTTTTTAAATCTAAAAAAGTAGATTTGAATGAAAAAGCAGTTGTTGACAAATTGACTGATGCTGACATATTGAAAGAAATATTTTCAAAAAAGATGAAAGGAACAGGTCTAAAAATTCTTCCTAAATAAATGGAAAAAATTTATGATCTGAGAGATACTCATTATTATTATAATAACGATATAAAAAGTAGCGAATTAAAAAAATAAGATTGCCTAGTACAAGCCATAATGACAAAAAAGAAAATACGACGTTTCATTTCGAAATTACTGATACCAATGATCCTATTTCACTATCGGAGAGTTATCTGGAGACAAAGTGGAAAATTATAAAATCCAATGGCGATTCTATAAACGACGATAATGTCGCAGCTGTATGTTCTATGAAAGGCGTAAAACTTCAGATAGGTAAACAAATAATCGAATCAGTTGGAGACTATCACTCTTACATTCTGCAGGTTAAGAGACTGAAGGATTATACCAGAGATTATTCAACATCAGAAGCCACCAATATAGGTTTTTATCCAGATACCAGTGATAGTGCTGATAGAAATAAAAGTTTACTTGAAAGCGATGGTACGATAACGGCTACCACCCCTGTAACAGATATCGTCAATAAATTAAAAATTGTAAAAAATGAAAACTACAATAAAGGATTTAAAAAAAGATGGGAATTGTCGAAAAATAGTAATTCAGTTACAACATGGACGCCTTTAAAGGAAATTTTTGATTTCGTCGCAGAATATAAAAAAGCCATTTCTGGTTTCATAATAAGACTGGAATTCCAAAGAGACGATAGTAGAAATATGATTTACACAGACGTTGCAAATCCAGATTATAAAGTAGAAATTGAAGACATAGCTCTGTGGGTGAGATACGTCGACTTTAAAAATGGAGCGGAGATTCTCTATAATGAATTAAAATTATCTAATACGGATATAGAAATAAACTGGAATCAGTATGAAATTAACAGATCTAGTCCTATTAATAAATATAAAAGCGGTTCCGATTCTATATCGGCTACATCCGATGAAGTTTTAAGATTATTCGTCATACCGCAATATTTCGAAAGAAATGAAAATCCTAAAAAAAATAATATGATATTTGATAATTTGAATATGATCGAATGTTGGTTGATGATTAACAGATCGCCATTACCAGCAGAGCGATATACTATGGATTTTGGTAAAAAAGAATATAATAGATTATATGAATCTTTTCTGGAATCAGGTCTCAATAATCTAAACACAGAAACCGGTTGTATGGTAAACTACTCAGATTTTGGTAAATTATATCCCATAATTCATTTTGATTTGTCAAATCATGTCAACTATACCACTCTTGAAAATTTGAGAATAGAATTCAATTGGAAATTAGAAAATGAAACAACCAAAGAATATGTATTTTACTATATTTTAGAAGTAAGGAAGAAATGTATATTAAATATGAATAAAAAAGAAATTACTATGATTAAAACGTTAGGAGAATAAAATTTTTTAGTCTTTATAAATGGCTGTTTATTATCCACCGTATGATAATCCTGTACAAAAAGGCGCTGTAGGACCTCCAGGTATCGGTTTTAAATTAACGCCGGATGGAAATTTCGATATGGATAATAAGATATTAAAAAATGCTTCAAATCCAATCGATGATTTAGATTTAACCACTAAAAGTTTTGTTTTGAATAAAATAGAAAACAATCATTTTGAACTAAAAGATTTTATAGAGAAAAATAATATTAATTACGATAGTAATTTTTTAACCTTCACCGAAGAAACGGGTAAGAGAATTAAAGAATTGGATGAAAACACTTTACATCTTATCGAAGGAAAAGCTTACGACGCCAAAGGAAAAAGAATATGAAACGTCTCAGATCCAAAAGATGATAAAAATGTTGTGAATAAACGATATTTAGAAAAAAATGCATTAGTATTAAAGAATGATAAATTTGATGCAAAAAATAAAATAATTACCAACATTCCAGAACCCGAAAACGATAAAGACATAGTCAATAAAATATATGTAGACAGTAAAGATATCTGGGTTACAGTGAAGGATTTTCAGACTTTTACAGGAAAAGAATTTACCAAAGTAAATTTCGATATGATGAGTTCTAAATTACTGGATCAAGATATGCGATTATCTACAGATATGCATATGAAAATTACTATATATTTAATATATAATAGTTTAATCGGCAAAAATAGGGCTACAGAGTTAGAACTAAAAATCGAAGATAAAATAATTTTAAGCGGAGAAATGTTTGATGATTATTCCTTAACTCGTTTTGATTATGGAAAAAGTGGTGACATGATTACATTTTTGATAAAATCCAAAAGTAATTTTCCAGTTACCTTAAAACCTTGGATGCATAGTGAAAAAATTCCTTTTTAAAAATATTTCATTATTAAATGGATATCAACTGGGACGAATTTTCTAAGACGAAAAATTTATCCGAAGATGTCCTTCGAAATTTGAAGGATAAACTCAATTGGAAGTTAGTTTGTAGATATTCCGTATTATCCGAATGTTTTATGGAAGAACTCATAGATTATATCGAATGGAATGTTATATGCATTTTTCAAAAACTTTCGGAAAAATTTATAGAAAAATATAAAGAAGAATTAGACTGGAATTTAGTTTGTAAAAATCAGAAGCTGTCTGAGGAATTTATATTAAAACATTCGAATTATATAAATTGGGTTGTTATATCTCAATATCAAACCTTAAGTGACGAATTTATTCAAACCTATCATGAAAAATTAGATTTACATAAAGTATCTCAATTTCAACAGTTGGCAGAAAATACTATGTGCACATTGGAAGAAGGACTTAATTGGCTATTAATAACCCGTTTTCAAACATTTGGTGAAAGATTTTTAGAAAAGTATATGCATAAACTAGATTTTTGTAATCTCATTGAATATAAGTTTGATCAATTACCAGATAATTTTTACAACGATAAATGGAAAAAAATTCTTTCCGTTCAACTGGGTGAATTAAATAAAAAATTTGGTCATTATTATGAAGAAGAACTACCGAACAGAGAAAAATTAATGGATGAAATTTTCGAATTAAAAAATATTTTAATACGATTTATTAATGAATTGAGAGTACTTTTGAATAAAGACGAAAAATAAAAAGGTTTATAAATCTTTCAATTACTCTAACCATTTCTTAAATAGCCTTCCTTTTTCAAACATACTTTAAGAGTATTAAAATACTTATGATAAATTTAAAATCTCCGAATGCTATTATTGTTTGCAAGTATCTTTCAAATTTCCGTTTTCTTTCTCTATTCAGCGCTCTGGTTTTATGACAATCACTGGCGAAGGTCAATGTCGGCAGCGCATTTCCTGTCTGAGATCGCCCTCATTTCTTTTCTAGGAAATGTCAAACCGCTGCCATTTTGTTTCTGAAGAACATTCTAGAGTAAAGCGTAGGCGGATTAGTCGTTTCCTGTTTTCATCAGTTTTTCGTTATTTGCGGATTAGTCGTTTCCTGTTTTCATCATGTTTTTCGTTATTTGCGAGCTGACCACTGGCGAAGAAAGATGTCCGCTTTAATAAGAGATTTCAATAGTATAATTAAAAATTACATAGAAGAATGTGTAAGATGCAGAGAGGATATACCCGTCTACGAAGAATCATATTTCCTAACTGAAGGTAAAGTCGTTTTGATTTATAATCAATTGATGAAAGAAAGAAAAAAAATTGGATCAAGTTTTGATCCAGATGAATTGAAAGAATTATTACGAAAACTTGAAGAGAATTATAATCGTTTTAATTATAATGTGAAGTTTGATCTACCTGATAATTTGTCATGGAATGATACTTTAGAAAATGCCAAAAATGCTTTCTTGAATTATTATTTTTCTAAGCAAATTACCGTTTGGAAATGCTTTGAAATGGGATATATATTATGCGATCTAAAAGAAAAACACAGAAAGTTAAAAAAAAGAGAAAACTGGCAGATTTTTCTTGAGAAGTTTTTGGAACAAAACAATATAAAAAAGATGAAAAGCACTTGCGAACAAAATTTAAGAAAGTTTTGTAAAGATGTTGGTGAATATCAGAAATTATTATTCACTGGAGAATCTTATACAGAATTAAGAAGGCTCCTTCCTAAGATATTAGCAGCCTTCGAACTGTATCCTCATGAAAAAGAAAAATGGAAATACAATTCGATTAATGTAAAGATGATTTAAAATCATGGACTTGACAATGGACTCGATTTCAGGAAATATTATTTTAAATAGATCACGGACTTGACTTGAATATGGACTAGATTTCTAGAAAATGGACTGGTAATTCCTATCGCGACTCAACCGCGGTGGGAATTACAGAGGATAAAATATTTATTTAATTTTCAAAAAAATATCCAACTAATGCTAATCATGCAATTATTCTATAACCTTTTGCCCGATAAATCTTACAATAATCGAATGGGCCATTTATCGATCTATGAAAATTTCAAACCCCTAAATAAAATTTACTGAAATTCAAAATAAATTTCTTGCTGTCAAAGATGTGTTCATTTCGACACAAACTATTTTTTTTAATTTTATCGAACTATGAAAATATCAAACTACCAGATTAGTATTTATAACTATAAGTAAAAAGAATTGGTTATCTATTAAAACATAGGATAAAAAGCATTTAACTTTTATTTCAGACTTCAATGTAATGCAATTGATAATAATATTATACAATGCAGCTCTTTGCTTTTCCTATCAAGACTATCCTAGAGGAAGATTGTTTATTAGCATTTCGTAAACTAAGGGCGTCAGGCAAAATTTTTTCATCACTACAATAATTAAATATTAGCATTTAAAATTGATAAATATTTCATCTCAATTGATTACGTTATTATTTATAATCATGATTCTTTATTCCATAACCCTTTCTTAAAACTTCGTCTTTACATAATTTAGTAGAAAAAATAAAATATCCAACCAATGCAAATCATGCATTTTTTATCATCATTTACTCGATAAATCGTACTAAAATAGTTACATCCTCTATATTTAGACAGACAAACTTTTTGATGAAAATCTTACAAAAATCGTTAAATATTTGCGTTTAGTGGAATATAAAAAGTGTTCCATAGTAGGTACCATATACTACTAATATTTATATCCATGTTAAATATTATAAAATAACGCTCCCATAGAATTTACATTGGTGTGTTCGTTTCTTCCCATGACTATTGTGGTACTTCCCATGACTCTTAAGAACCTACACCAGTCCCGTGGCTAAATGCCAATATTTAATGTTAAATTCACGGGAAAATTTCTTAGAAATTTCTAACTTGTATTTTAGTATTTTTATTTTTACTTTTTTTGGATGTGAAATTTTAAATTGATATATATTGTTGTGTGTTTGTACTTTTTCAACTTTTGTAACAATTTCTTAAGGCGAAAATAGTTTTAGTTTCAGAACTGCTTTCAAAGTAGAAGCATCTGCACATAAAAAAGTCCTTCCGGCAGTGCCGGGAGGAAAAGGTAGCTTTCATATACCTTATTTATTTATTTATTTATTTTAAATTAAGTTATGTTATTCAAACATACGAAGCTCAAATTAGTGGAGTCCGATTATATAAGATTGAATACTCGTTTTTGTCAATACTGAATATTAATGGGAATTTTTATAAATTAGTCATCTTTTATTGAAGCTGGTTTTATTTTAAGCGATTTATAGGGTCTCCAAATTCCACGATATCATGAAGTATATTCCATTTTTAAACAACATAATGGATAAAACAATTCAATGAGCTTGGTCGAAATCTTAATTCATGTACAAGCGCACACTCACATCGAAATCGATTAATATATACCAGGGTTGGCGCTGGCAAATTGATTTAAAAAATTGTCATCCACATTAAAAATCCAAACTGCTATATCTCAGGTGCTTTTTAAGGTAAAGACAAAGCAAAAAGTATTCCGTAATTCATTATTAATATCAAACACTTTAGAATCTTTCCTCATTTTCTAAATTTTTCCTTGTACATCATTATACATTTAAAAGATTTTTGATAAACTTAAATGGACACCATTTTGAAACAATATTGCATCTGATACTGCCAAACGAACTTGGTCGAGCCATTTCTATGTACTATGTACATACCAAGTTTCATTCAAATCGGTTCATAAATACGATAGTTACAGCGTGACAAAAATCATATATATGTCAACATTTGAACGGAGGGTGGTTTTGGGGTCTGGGAGTCATGATCGATGAAAATATACCAAAATTTTCCGGAAGTGCTTTTCTCCGAACGGCTGCAATAGATAGCTTTTTACTTTTTCTAATGAGAGCTACCTAAAACTGTAACAAACAATTGAAAAAGTAGAAATGCACAATAAAATTTACGTACTGCACCCTGTGTAAAAATTAAAAAAAATCATTTAAAAATATTAAAAGGGGGGGGGGGCAAGAGGTCTGTAAATAACAATATTATGGAATTAATATTTAGATTGAAAATTTCTTACCGAGCCTAGTGTAGGCTATGTGTTTAAACAAAAATGGAATTGTCGGAAATGAAATCCTTAATTTAATACATTCTCTCCACAATGCACACATTATCAAGTAATTGTTATTTATTCAGTTAAAATTTTGAAATTTTTTTCTGATGGTTTACCATATCATTTTGAAACAAAAGCACGTGACATAATTTCTCATAATTTTTTTTAAATTTTTAAATTTAGTAGTTATTAAAAAGGTGGGGTAATTTAAAATCGTTATAACTCCAAATATTATTTGTAGAATTTCTTTTCATTTATATAAACAGAAATATATAAGCTTTAATTCTGATTTAGGAATTTTAAAATTAAAAAATATTTAAAATAAAATTAAAAAAAATGTATTTTTTTAAAATCATATTTTCAAAATATTTTTTTTTAAATTTGCTGAAGCAAAATTAATATAAAACAATTGAAAAAGACTTGTTCCAAATTTAAAGAAGGGTTTTTTTAACCGTTATTGGGTTAAAGTAATTTAAATACAAGAAATGGTGAAAAAACTCATGAAGAAAAAATGCATTTTCGCAGAAAGTCATTTCTATGAGAACGATTGCTTTGAAAATTAGATTTTAAAAAGAAACCAAAAAGAAAAAAAATCATATTTCTTGTTACAGTTAAAATAGAAACAAGGTTTTAAACGTAATTTTAAGCAGAATTTTTAATGTAATAAAACTGTTTAATAAAATTTGAATATTTTTGTTTCCCGCCCCCCCCCCTTAAGCACCGAATGTTACAGGTCGCAGCATAAAATTAGCCGCGTGTGGCATCTCGCGACTGTGAATCTGTAATTATAATGAAAAGCAGGGTATGAAAAGAAGTCAATTCTAAAACTCAGTTTATTTGGAGAAGAAAGGAGGAATTAAAATGGAAGAATGTACCCAAGTAGCATGCATGTTCACAGTGACGTCACAGTGACGTCACTGTGAGTCACTGTGGTCACGTCACATCTGTGACCAAAATGCCACCGCTCAGTGACGTCACATTGTGACTGAAATGTGACGTCACACCTGTGACCAAAATGCCACCCTTCAGTGACGTCACATTGTGACTGAAATGTGACGCCATATCTGTGACCAAAATGCCATCCCTCAGTGACGTCACATTGTGACTCAGATGTGACTTTCTTAGAAAACTTTAGAAAATTACAAAAATTCTTCAAACCATGTTATTTACTGGCAAAAAACGTGTTTTCTGGCATTTCAGAAGAATATTGTGCAATCGCTGTTATGTCACACGTTACATGCACTGTGTGTAACGTGTACGTTATATCACATATGTGAGAAAAACCTCCCATTATATGAAACTAAGCACCCAGCAATTAACCTATCAGTGAAACTTCCATTTAAGGAAATTTCTCGTTACACTTAAATGCTTCGTTATGAAAAAAATATCGTTGAATAGAAACCCACGAAAATTCATGAAATTTGTATAGTAAGCTACAAATAAAAATGGAAATATTATAAAACTGTGTTTTAATTTGGATAGTAATTTTTGTTATGCAATATAGCCACATAAAAAAAATCATTAGTATAATATCTAAAAAAAAAGTAATAAAGGAAGGGAAACAAAAACTGAATCGCAGCGTTCTATTTCTCGTTTTCTCTTGTATTTCAAATCGAAAAATTAAAAAAAAAATTGGAATATTACTTTGTGTGCGATCTCTTATGAAAGATACACTCATAAAAACTTTCGCATCTTTTTTAAGTATTCAGAGAATGGACCTATAATATTTTCGTGGAACTAGAATCCCCTTCTTAGCATATCGAAAAAAATTTCGCATTTTTCCCTTTTTATTTAAAAGATAAAATAAATACATAATTTCAATTCATACAATCCGCTGAAATTTATTCACCGATCAATCTTAAGAGCAATCTATCCTTTTGAATATTGTGCACGCACGAAAGTGCAACAAATTTTGCTAAGAAAAATTTTTTTTAATATGAATATTAATTTAAATGTTAATTGCGTTCTAAATGAAGGTTCAACAGAAAATTAAAAAAGTAGATAATTTCATTTAATATGGGCTTCGTTAAATGAAAGTTCCACTGTATTTCGAAACTAATTAAAAGTAAAATAGAAATGCGTGAAAAAAAATTTTAACTCAAAAATTTAATTAGGGATACCCTCATAAAACTAATGCGCATGCGCATTCAACTTATAAATCTCCGAAGCTCAAACAACCAATAATAACAAAAAATCACCTGCTTAAAAAATATCGTTTGGCAACGACCAGAATAGTTGACACTAGTGTATTTATTCTTTAGAATATTACGCAGCTGCTCTAGTAACTTTGTTATGATATTATGTGTGTATATTTAGTACGTAAGTTGAAAATTTTTAAAAAGTGATGCAAAATTGCGATCAGGTGACATTTTATATAAAATGTCGGTCCGAAAAAATACAACGTCAGTGGCGTTTCGTTAATATGAGCGCGCCAATGTCATTGTACTTCATTCGGACATTCCGACTTCGAAATTATCTTCCCTATTTGGATTATGAAACTGGAATTAGAGGATACTGCCGATAAGAAAGAGGTAAGAAAATGTTATTTTTCCTGCTTTTTTTGTAATGATTTCTGTTAATTTCGTAAAAAAACATGTTATAAAAGGAATAAGTATCATATTAATTTAACTTTTTTGAATTCACTTACCTTAGTAAATTCAATAAATTTAACATTTATTTTGTTGAAATACGGAACAGCATGTCAACGATTTGAAAATAGTTAATAATATTATTTTTAAAATGCACTTTAATCACATTTTTTAATTACATGGTTAAAATCACATTTTAGTAAATTAAAAAATATAAACATAATCAAAAGTTAACGTTATAATTAACATATAAAGGAGTTTGGGGTTGTTTAATTGTTGAAAATAGTGATAAATATACTAATTTATGCACTAATATTGCAAAAATACTTTTGTAAAACTTTTTTATTACCTATCTGAATTTCTCATAACCCCAAAAATTTGATAACTGCAATTCCAAGACATTTATTATTTTAAACCATGTATCTAAAATAATTAAGATATTGATTTTGTGGTAATAACAATTATTGATTTTAAAAAATGAGTAATTATCGCATTATTTTATTAATTTTTTATATCTTAATTGTTAAATTGTGTTGAAAATAACAATTTTGTTTCATTAGTATGTGTTCATTAAATCCTGGTTCTAAATAGTCATAAAAACAATTACATGTAAGCTTTTGTGGGATGTACATTGCTGAAATTTTTAGTGTTTGATGTATTTCTATTATTTTCAATAAAATTTTGTCTAATATTGGGAAGTGAGACTGAGAATACTTAAATATTATTAATAGATTCATCTAATACAAAAAAATGAAATCTAATAATTATAACTATATTAATAAGGAAACTTAAAAAAAATTCCTTAAGGATGTCCTTTACCGGCACATCTATACTATATGACATATACAATATATATATATGAGTTTAACTACGAATTTAAACCATGGTGTAATCATACATGCGCACAGGCCACTATAGTAAGAAAATAACTAAGCGTAATACTAGAACTAATTGCCTCATCTTCATTTGTACTCGACTTTCAAATAAAATCTGTATATTACGAATATTGCGCATAAACTTCACGTAGTTTTATCAAAAGATAATTCTATATTATATTTAACAGAATGATTTTAATTGGTAAATTAATCAAACAAATATTAATTTTCCAAAATGAGTAAAAAAGTGTTTAGGTTAGGATTCGAACTAGAGACCCTCGATGTATGCTGCCAATGCTCTTCCAACAGAGCAACTTAGCACGCACAATTCACCAGGAGAAATATCATTATATACTCATACGAATAGTATGCATTTATCATACGGGTAGTTTGAAAAAAAATTAAAGTATTATTACATAGGGTTATGTATAATAAAGATAAGTATGCGTTCGTATTCACTGTGTGAATTGTGTGCGTCAGATTCTTCCAGGATAGTTCAGTCGACAAAGTATTGACAATTTGCGCGAAAGACTGCTTAGTTCGAATCCTGACCTGGACACTTTTTCAATCAGTTGGAAAATTACAACAAAAGATAATTAAAAGATATAGGGTGGATGCTCCAGTTTTGGCAACTGTACAAGTTTTGGCCACACTGGAATGATTTACCCTCTATTTAGGCTGTAAATTGATTTTAACAAATTATATGCATTCTTACTCCTCAATCTAACACTCTTTTATCATTTCCAATCCCATTTGTTTATTTTTTGATAAAATATGACTTGCAAAAAAAAAAAAAATAAATGTGTAAAACTATAGTGTGCACTCACATATATTAAGGTTTTTGCTTAGGTAACAAGTTTTCATAATCTTTCAATATTAGGCATTTATCGAACTTTATTTGTTCTGAAACAAATTGCTATGAAGCTTTATGAAGTAGGCTTTCTCTCTGTTGTAATTTCATGTCTAAATTAATTATTTTTACAGCTTAAAGTAGGGGTGGCCAAAACTGGTACTTTAAATTTGCTATGTGTACCAGTTATGGCCATGGTGTCGCCAAAAAGGGCACAACATTATGCTTTTGGCTACAAGACTAATTATAGTGAAAATTTCAGCAGCATATTTAGAAATGTGTAATGACTTATAAATTTAAAAGTTCAATGAAATTACAGCATGATTTAATGGTTTCTTGTATTTTTTTCAAAACAAAATGAGGAAGTTGCATAACTTTTGCAAAATTTCAAGCACATGAATTTAGAAATAACAAATAATGTGAAAATCTTTACACTATAAATAGGATTCATTTTAACAAGTTTAAAAAAGACAATTCTGTACTCTTAAAAATGGTCTAGATTAAACACTGTTATAAGATAGGAAGTAAAATTAAGGCTTTTCAAAAATCATTGTCAGCTTTTCAAGATGGTTAAGTTTTGTAGTATCTCGTTCTACCTTGCAACACAAGTTTACAGAATGGAGACCAGTTTTTACTATTTTTGAATCTCAAGTAATAGGGTTGTGCTATTTATGATGGCCAATTATCTATATGAGAGATATGGGCCGAAGAGAAGGTGTTTCTAAGATCCTAGCCCATATTTACACAAGGAAATCTAAGGTTTGAAGAAAACTAACTCCAAATGATTAGGCTGACAGGCAGCTAAGTACGAGGAATTAAAGTTAAAAATCAGTTGAAAAAAATGGATTTTAGAGATTATCAAAATACTATTTCATGAAAAAATGGAATAATTTCAAGATTCTAGTCATATAACTGTAAATATTGGTATGGCATAACATATGATATATATAAATGAAAATATGCAAAATGCTAAAATAAGCTTTTTATGTCCTATAAGTCTTTTTTATGAATTAAATATATTTTTTGTTTTTAAATTTAAGTGTTCAGTTAAAATCAGCTTAAGTATATTTTATTTGATGTTTTTCTGATTTCATTAAAAAAAATGCAAATCTTTTTTATACAGCAAACAAATATGTGTGTGGTAAAACAGATTTTGCACAAAAATGTTTTATTTTTACTTATTATCAGTTAAAATGTTTGCAAAATTACAAGATATTAGGGTGGCCAAAACTGGTGCAAATTGAAAGAAATTACTTAACGAGTTATTACTCACAATCTAAAATATTTGATAGAAAGTTATTATAATTAACAGAAAGACAACTAAATTTACTAAAGAATACTGTTATTGCGATTTAATAGCTTTATTCAGTCTAAAACTATAAAATTTCCATTTAAACTTTTCTCTTAATGTGGCCAAAACAGGAGCATCCACCCTATATATTTATAGACATCAGGATTATTGGTCAGAAATATTGGCAAGCTGTACAGTTTTAGATATGTGCTGGGATTTGTGGATATTAAAGAGAGTAAAAGTTTTTAAAAAAAAGTTCAAAAAGATTAAACAGTTTGAACAACATACTACAAAATGAGTGTCAGTTATAAATAAAATTGAAGCTATGCAATTTTCAGCATGTGGGGAAAAATATATAAATATTTTTGAAATTTAATATTTTTCAAATTTTGAAAACAACACCAGAGTTGTAAGGCATGTGAGGTAAATCGAATTTATAACTTTAATTTAGAAGAGTCTCCTTATGCAGGTAACTATTTTTATATATTATACAGTATTTGTTCATAAATTGTCAATATATGAGTTTAGGACTCAAACCCTATTTTAACAGGAACATGGCATGGAGTTATAGTTTCATCAGATCCTGTTTCTTTTAAATTGTTAGAGAATCGTTAAGAAAAGTTAAATCGTCACAGAATCATCACAGTGTTAACGGAAGTTTTGTCACAAATGATCTGCAGCGAAAGTCTAAAATAATGGGACAAACTTTAAGGGAGGTGGTAGAGCTCACTATAATAAATAATTATGGCATAGAAATGTATGACTGGAAGTGACGCGTTAAAACGCCACACTAGTCACTGCAAAAGACACGGATTATAATGTTAAGTGTATGGGAGCGCTATTTTCAAATATCTCGCTAAAATTTTAATATTTTCGCGTATTTTTTTCCATAAGATAGCTGAGGACGACCTGCAACTGGGCTGGTTTTTACTTTTTTGATTTTGGTTACAGATTAAAAGAAAAATACTTTAACTTTCAGAACCAGTTTAAACCGGTTCTAAAACTCAAACTATTGTAATATAAAAAAAATATAACCAAAATCGAAAAAGTAAAAATTAGTCCGGTTGTGGATCGCCCTCAGCTATCCTATGGAAAAAATATCATGTAAAATATTGAAATTTGAGCAAGATATTTGAAAACAACGACCCCCCCACCCCCGTAGACTAAACATTATCATCCGGGTCTTTTTTTGGTGACTAGTGTAGCGTCTTGACGGGTCACTTCCGGTCATATATTTCTGTGCCATCATTATTTGTTATAGTGAGTCCTACCGCCCCCTCAAAGTTTGTTCCATGATTTTGGACTCACCCTGTATTTCACAATTTAGTCACAATGTGACTTGAAAGCATTGTCACTTTCGTCACAATTTCGTCACAATGTTAATGACAAAATCGTCACAAATGACACACTTTTCACAAATTGGTCACATTGTGACGTCACAAAGTGGTCACAATGTGACGTCACAAACAAGCTCTAAAACGGCCATAACGACTTCACATTTTAGTCACTGTGACTTCACATCGACGTCACGTGACGTCACATCGACGGTCACAAAGTCACAGTGTGACTTCACAACGACGTCACCGTGACGTCACCATGTCTTACGGGTATGGAATTAAAATCTAACTAGAAATAAGTAAAAAGTATGCGTTTAACAATGATAATACTGAGACGCTATTTTAGCTAGATTATGTGTGAGTTAAATGTACCTACAAATAAAATTATGCTATTAGTAATAACTAAAAGTCATTATTTTATTATTACCATTATGGGTTTGAAATACTACAAGAAATGTATCAAGCCTTTGATTAAAAAAAAAATCAAATATCGACTTTGTGTTTGATTTTATTGTTTTTCAAAAATTAAAATAAGAAACTGTGATCAATATTGTGCAATAAAAAAATGCTGATACTCAGTCATATCCACTATTTTTTGCAATCACTATTCATATTGCAAGCCTTACAGCAGAAAGTTAAAGAATGGAGACGGGTGTTACAGATTTTCTTTTCTTCTTTGCAGATTATTTTTTCATCAAACATTTCTTTTGTTTTAAGTTATATTTAACACTTTATTATTGAATGCAAAAATGTAAGTTAGTTATTAACAGAGCTGAATAAAACGCGTAAAATCGTTAAAAGTAAATGTTTAATTAACGCTGCAACTGAAAAACATTTTACCTATGGATTATTTTCTGCCTCTGTAGTATCTGCCGCAGACAATCGAGAATTTTTTTTTACTACTGGGTATCAGATCCAAGTCTACTCCTCCACCATATTTCAAAAATGAAATTGGGTAGCCATATTCCTTCTCCATTCCAAATTTTCTGTTATTGAAAATAAACATATATTATTTCTTAACGATTTAAATATACCAAATGAAAAAAGTCTTTATACCAGCCATTTTATTAATATACATCAATATTTTTTCTGGATTGCTTGTCAAAAACTGTGAAAACATGTTTTAATTCCAAAAATTTTTGAAGATTTTGGACGATAATGACTATGAAAATAAATGAATAAATAAAATACCAGAGGAAGACCCCTAGCTTTTCCGTCATATTAAAATTACTCATTATCAAAAAGTAAATGTGTTAAAAAAAACCCGAAAATATAATAACTATATTCTTATAATTCTCTAAATAATCAATTTGAAAAACAAAGAAATCACACAAGGTTTTGATGTGTAAGAAACTAAATAGTTATACTGTAAATCAATGATTTTTACTGTTATTAATATTTTATCACAAAAATTACGCAGCCTGATTTCGAAGATCTCAAATAGATGATAATTATAATTTACACTTCCCGTAAAACTTCTAATATTGAGAACATGTGATAAAATATGGATTGGTTGGACCTCTTTGTTTTAAGACAGGGGTGCAAAAGTCTTTGCGCCAGTTGCTCCTATGCTCTCACTACTAATTTTTTTTCGTCTTGTATCATCTAATAATTTGTATAAATTTCTTGCTAGAATGCTATTAAATTTTACCCCGTGGTGAGTGATTGCCCCCCGCTGGTGCCTAGATTTTTACACCAATGGTCTAAAATCTAAATATGTAAAACGTTAAATTTTGAATGTAAACTTATGTAATAAGGCACAATCAAAGCGAAATTTGGGGCCTAAATTCATTGAATAATAGGCTCTTTCACAAAACCAGACATTTCATTATTTTTAGGCGGAGGTAGATTTCGAAGAGTGCTCATTTCAACAAATATATATATATATATATATATATATATATATATATATATATGATTAGAGATAAACCCAATTTAATAACTTCATCTGGCCATTTATGAAAATTTTTTAATTTCATTTTTCTGCAAAAACTGGTTTTATCAGCATCATCTTAAGAAAACTTCAGCTCAAATGCCCATTTTGACAACATATTTTGAAATAAATTCTGAATTTATTAAAAAATCGACCAAAACAGTACATTATACAGTTCCTGAACAACAAAAAACTGTCAGTTGAATGCATTTGAGAAAAAAAATGAATTTAAAAATGAGTCATAAAATAACCGATTTGTTGTTTGAATACATCTTTAATTCTTTAATCATGATTGCATCGGAAAATTTTTTGCGAAATACTCACTTTGACTGCTTTTTTAAAAATATATTCTATCTTTATCAAAAAACTGGCCAATGCGTCACAGTATATAGTTCCTAAATAAGAGGATCTGTAAATTGGATGCGTTTGAGACCGAAAATGGATTTTAAAACGAGTCATAAAAAACTCAATTTGCTATGTCAAAACTTCCTTAAAATTTCAAATCACGAAGACTTCGGGAAATTCTGTTCAAAATATCCTTTTTGGTAGCCTTTTTCGAAATATATTCAGTCTTTATCAAAAAACCGATCAATGCATCACACTATATAGTTCCTAAATAAGAGGATCTGTAAATTGGATGCGTTTGAGAGCAAAGATGGATTTTAAAACGAGTCAGAAAAAAACGCAATTTCTTATTTGAACACTTCCTTAAATTTTCAGTCACGATGATTTCGGAAAATTCTGTTCAAAATACCCCTTTTGGTAGCCTTTTTTGAAATATATTCCGTCTTTATCAAAAATCTGACCAATGCATCACATTATATAGTTCCTAAATAAGAAGATCTGTAAATCGGATGCGCTTGAGAACGAAAATGGATTTAAAAACGAGTCAGAAAAAAACGCAATTTCTTCTTTGAATACTTCCTTAAATTTTCAGTCCCGATAACTTTGAGAAATTCTGTTCAAGATACCCTTTTTGGTAGCCTTTTTAAAAATATATTCTGTCTTTATCAGAAAATTGACCAATGCGTCACTTTATACAGTTTTTATATAAGAGGATCTACCATCATTTGGATGCGTTTAAAATCAAAAATGAATTTAAAAATGAATCAGAATATAAACAGTTTGGATTTGAGGTTTTTTCTCTAACTCCTATTTTTGTTTAATTTCTTTTTGCTATACGAATTGGTCCTATGAAAAACTTGTCAATATGAAATTTGTAGATATTTTTGAGAAGATATAAAATAAATTTAATCAGATTTGATATCTTAAAAATTAAGGGAGTTATGGATTTTTCTCTTTTTTCACCGCCCTTTTTCTTTTCGTTTTTAATTTATTTCATCGGTAAAAGTTGGTCCTATCAAAAACTTGTAAATACAAAAGTTTTAGATAATTTTAAGAACATTTACAAAAAATTTAGTTGGACTTGATATCTTGAAAATTGACGAAGTTATGAATTTTTTTTCTCTCAAAACCAATGTTTTTTTCGCCCCTTGAGCTCACTTCTAAATTTATCAAAAATCTTTCATGCATAAACTTTTGGCCCATATTTAAGAAGTAATATAAAATTTAAACCGATTCTATATCTACTTTAATTAAGAAGTTATGGTTTTTTTTCGGTTTTCACAAAAACGCCCCCTATTCCGACCCCCTTGGTCCGATTTTTCCCATTAACGAACTTAGCCGAGATTTTATCCCCTTTGATTTTAGGTACCAGTTTGGTGGAGATTGGTGAAGAATTATAGACGTTATCGTGGCCATAAAAAAGTGATATATATATATATATAAACTGGTGCGATTGCAATAGGTAGTGTTTCATACGAAATCTACCTAAAAAAAAAAGTTTACCAGAAAGTAAATTTTTAACACAAAGACTTAAATCCGATTAAATAAACTCTCTCTGTGTGCAAAAAAGACAAATTAAAAAAGTATCACTCCAGAAATTTGACTTTAACTGGGCGCTTTTTTATTCTAGAGAGGAGGGGGGGGATCAATAAACGCCGTAAATCGCATTTATTCAGCGAAGTATTTGAATTATAGGCTATACATTTTTAAGTATTTTTTAATTATTTTAATGACACTTATAATCGTATAACATGCGGAATCACAAAATACCGAATCGACTATTTAATCAAACACTAGTTTTAACACCATGGTGGCTGGCGGTAACACAATTTACATCCGCTCTGGGTGTCACCTATCCTAGCTACGCCACTGAGATGGAGCAATGACAACCAAATCTTCAGTTGAAAAAAGTTGCTTTTCAGCATAAACTTAGATTTGTATAAAAAAATTTTTATTAAAAAAATAAATTTGCTTACTATAATTTTAATATTTGAAGTATATTAATGACTTGTTTACCTGTAGCTGTAATAGTTCCCCTCTTTAGAAAACCTAATATTATACATTACTCATAATTTTAACTAAACTTAAAAGCAGTTTAATATAACAGAACATAATGGGAAGGAATGGGACTTGCTAGCAAAAGGAGGAATGAAATAAGTCGAATTCCTTCTTTTGAATAAGATAAATGTAAATTACTAATATTACGCAAATATTCTAGTAAAAATGATTAAATTTAAAAGGAAATAGTTGAAATATTGAACAGAAAATATTCAAAATTTTATAGATGTCAGTTTGCTATTTTAAACACAATTTAATCCAACACGCACTTTTCATGAACAATGTAATTCATTTTCCAATTTTTATATAACTTAGCCAAAGAAATGAATAACATACTTTTAAGAAAAAACAATTTAAAACATGTATAGTTCAAATTAGTTATCTAATTATGTAAGTTAAAGGAAAACAAGAAATACAGTCGATTAACTTACTTAAATAAATAACTCGGATCTCAAGTTGCCCATTGCCCAAAATCAACAAACTGACGCCATTAGATTTGTTGGTTGGTTGGTGAATACTGAAACTTATTCTGCTACCCGTAAAGAAGGCGTTTGCCTCGAAAATCCGACACCATTACTTCGGCCGAAAGCAAATTTTCACGCTTTGTATTATCTTACCTATAATCAGACATTTTCAAAGAAAATGTTTTGCTCAGTCAATATTTACGATGGTTTTACTAGAAACAAGAATGATATATTAATTTTTTTATTAGGTGCTGTGTATATATAACATTATTCTTTTAGGGGGGAGGGAGGGTCTGACACATGATATCGTAAGATATCTCTAGGGGAAGGGGGGATTTTCCTTTTGATATCGATATCATTTTTGACCCAATTAGAATTATCTCTTTTTCTCTGTCACGTGGTATTTTGTTCAAAATAGTACATTATCTTTTTTTTTTTTTTTTGAATAAAGCGATATTTTATTAAATTATCTTCAATTGAATCAATAAAGTTTGCGAAAAATAAATTTAACCCGTTTTGTATGTTACTCAAAACAAAAGAATTTAATTCAAAAAAAATTTTTTTACACTTTGATAACGATATCATTACCGGGGCACGGAGTTTGATGGAAGTAACGTATGATATCTAAAGGGCAGGAAAGGGTCCAAAATTACCAAAAAGTAAATAACGTTATATTTGTAATTAGCTCCTTATTGGTCGAATGGAATTTTTGTAATTTAACCGGGTTTTTATAATTTACTTGAAATATGGTAAAGTGAATGCAAAATCAGGGAATAGGGAATCATTATTTTACAGACATCTTTAACAGAGCAAGGTCGATCCATCCGATGGATCATACTGAGTCGGGTAGGAGGCATCGACTATTTCTTTTAAAAACATCAGTGGTAGTGTTTGCATCAAAATTCCACTGATGACCACTGAAGTAACAGGAAAATATCATTCAAGATCTAGTCTGAATAATTTATCCAAGCCGGACTGAAGAGAGATCGGGGGAGGGGGGATTGTCCAAGGTTTGAAGACATATGGATGAGACTGTGAATTAACTTTAACTGTCTTAATGGTTTTTAATGTTTAATTTTCCAGAATTTGGAGGGGAGAGATTGAGCTACCGAATGAGAGACCTTTCTTTTAACAAAAATAACAGTCTTGAAATATTAGTGTTGAATTAATGGGGTGCCCCAGAGGGAACCCCCCTCCCCAGTCCAATGAAATGCCCCCCCCCCGGAAAAATAGAGTTCTTGTGTTTTCACTGGGAAAAAAGGTTTCATTCTCCCACCCTCCGGAGCCCCAGAAGTCCCTCTCGGAGAAAAGTGTCTGAATTCAATACTGAGCCATATGGCGAAAGAGCGTCGAGTGAGATAGGTTCTAAAATTTTGATTTGCGATTTTTAGAGTTTTTGAACTTTACCACCTTTTTAAGGATTAGATCAACAGAATTGTTAATTACGAAATTCCTGAGCTCATCGAGATTGGGGTCTGAGTTCGATAAAATTCTAACAACGTAAGCGAAAAAGATTTTTGAATTTTAGTTATTTATGATGTTGGTAGAGGAAAGGGGACCGGTGTTTGCAGTTTTACTGGTGGTTTAAGCGTAAATCTAAGCCAACTGACTGTTTGGTATTTTATTATTTTTTTCTGATATGGATGTATTTTTTTCTAGTTTTCTGATAATTTTGTCTAAATTTTGAACGTGGTGATTCGCGGGGGATGGGTCTTTATAGGCCCCAAAATTTCACCATCTGAGCACACACGATACGTTATACCATTTATTTATTTATTTTTTTTTTTTAACAGACAACTTACGAGCCGCAGATCTTCATTATTTGAGAGAGGCGACGTTCGACTCATTAGAATTGTAGAGAACGCGGACATGCGTGTTACTAGTGTGTCGCTGAATAAGGAAAAATAAAAAGGTAAAACGCATAGTGTTGTCCAGCTTGGAGTTTTCAAAAAAATAAGCAGCACCATATTTCGGTGCTTCTCTTTATTTACTTCATGATTACTCATGACCACTTTGAAATTCCACCACGGAAATTTTTAACATTGTATTATTAGATTTTTTTTGAAAAATTTTTTAATTTCAAATAATTTTTAGCTGAAAATTTTCTTATTTGTCATACCTAAAAAAAATAATAATTATTAATGTCATATTTTTTAAACCCAAAATAAATTAATAAGACAAATATATAACAGTAAAGAAGAAGTTTATTAAGAACTAATGCAAGTTAAAAATGTAATAAAAATACATGCATAATAGTTACTTTCACTTAAAGATAGTTAAAATGTTACATACTTCTTTGTCCTGCACGTCCGGTATGAGGATCCAACTGAATGAAACACAAAGAGCATACACAAAGGTGAACAAACCCTTTTAACATATAAGAATATCACTGGTATATACAGGGTGTCCCTAAACAAATGGTATATACGCTAGGGGGTGATAGAACACATCAAGCCGAGTAATAGTAAATAGGAAACCAAGGGTCCCAAACGTTTTCCAAAGGAGATAGCCGCCATTACAGTTTGGGATCCAAAATTTCAAATACACATAAAAAACAGAAAAATTGATCGATTGATTTGCGGTTTTCTCTAAAATTATTCTTTATGTTGATATTTTCTTGAAAATAAATTATAAAGATAAATTTCGAAAAATGCCAATAGAGCGCGCTTTACACTCTGAAGTAATAAAAAACTATTTTTTGCCATGATTTTTTGCATCTCATTAAATGGTTTCGTAAGCTTAGATTTAAACTTAAATTTTGAGCACAAAATCTGAATAGTTGGAAGCGGTTAAGTAGCAAAAAGTTTTACTGTGTTCAGAGGGTTTAAATTTCAAATGATTATAAAAAACGGAAAATTGGTCGATTGATTTGCCTTTTTCACTAAAACTATTCTTTATGTCGGTATTTTATTGAAAATGAATTACAAATATAAATTTCAAAAAATGCCGATAGAGGGCGCTTTAGACTTTAGTTTAACGAAATAATCGATCCTGATACTATTTTTTGCATCTCATTAAATGGTTTCGTAGGCTTAGATTTAAACTTAAATTTTGAGCTCAAAATCTGAATAGTTGGGAGTGGTTAAGTAGCACAAACTGAAGTGTGTTCAGAGGGTATAAATTTCAAACGAAACGGAATACTATTGTTGTAGCGTATATTGGGTTCTTTAGATCTTATGGTTAGACAACTTCAAACTCTTGCTCTTAGAAAAGTAGAAAATAATTTATTTACAGACTTCAGAACAACAGAGTCTTCGAAACTCACAAATATTACTGGATATTCAAAAATAACTGCTCAAATCTATCGTACAATTACAGCTTTAGACCCCAGACTCTTTATACAACGTCTATTATAACATTCAAAACAACATAGATGAAACTCAAGCAAACTTGCTTACTCCTTGTTCACTCAATGACTGACTGGTAAATAATAACAACAACAGCTCGTATCGCTCTCCTTATATATAGTCTCGCCGCATGCGGTGGAAATTTCTACAAACTTCTAGAAAAAATCTGGAAAAACACGGAACAACATTCAATGTATCAGTAGACCTAAGGGGGAGTTACCATAAATAGGGAAGGGTTACCATCGCCAACAATCGCCAAGTTTGTCGCCAACTTGGCGATATATCGCCAAATTTGGCGACCAAAATTAGTCGCCAAAAGTGACGCCAACTTGGCGATATCTCTAATATTTCGTTAATCTGCCGTAGACATACACTGAAAATAATAGACAAGTTCGCTTGATAACAAAGACAATGTAACAAAAACTAATATTAGTAAAGAAATGGAGCTTAATAAGATTATTTACATCATTTTACAGTACAAACACTAACTATTTACAAAATTCGTAACACTACCCCCTCCTCAAAGACTGCACGTCCTGGGCAGTGCAATCCTTGAGTTAGAGGAAAACACTTAAAATAAATAAACAAATAAATAAATAAATAAATAAATAATAATAATAATAAGATTTACATAAATAAGAACTAATTACTATTTACATATTTACAAAAAGTGACTTTCATGACCATGGTCTGAAATTCAAGTTTCGAATTTCTAATCACTTTGACCAAAATAAGGGGCTAGCCGGTTATAATGTATGACCTTGGGCTTGGTGTGTGACGATTTTCTATGCGTACGACGACGTCATTCAGCCTGTTGACGACTGTGTAAGGACCGTCCCAGTTTCTTTGTAATTTTGGCGACAGTCCCTTACGACGTACCGGATTCCACAACCAAACTTTGTCACCTTCGTTGAACTCATGTCCTGTTGCCTTTGTGTCGTACCGTGTCTTCATCTTTTCTGATGCCAGTCCAATTCGGTTCCTCGCTAGACAATGAATCTTCTCAATCCGTGCCTGGAGTTCATCGACATATTCCTCAGGCGATGAAGGAGCATCAGGAGGACGGCCAAACAAAAGATCAGCAGGCAGACGAAGATCACGACCAAAGAGCATTTGAGAAGGGGAGTAACCAGTGGCCTCATGAGTGGCACTCCTGTAGGCAAGCAGGAAAAGAGGCAATTTCTTGTCCCAGTCCTGTTGGTCTCTAGACACCAGGAGAGAGAGGCTATTTAGGATGGTACGATTGAACCGCTCCACCATGCCGTCCGATTGAGGATGTAGAGGTGTAGTTCGAGTTTTGTCCATGCCGAGTAGTCCGCACATTTCCTTAAACACAGCCGAATCAAAGTTTCTTCCTTGATCGGAATGGATTTGAAGAGGAACTCCGTATCTGGAAACCTAGTATGTCTGCTACGGTTACCGCCTCTTGATTAGAAATGGCGTAGGCTTCAGGCCACTTGGTGAAGTAATCCATGACAACGAGGATGTACTTGTTGCCATCAGATGTTCTAGGAAGAGGACCCAGAAAATCTAGAGCAATTCGTTCGAAAGGAGCTCCTACATTATAACGTCGCATACGTCCACGGGTGCGCCTATTTGGACCTTTACGTGCTACACAGGTGTCACAAGTTCGACACCACTTCTCCACATCACTGCGAACATTATTCCAGTAGAAACGCTCTGGAACCTTTTGCAGGGTCTTCATTACAACAAAATGACTTCCTGTGGGACTACCATGCAGTTCTTGAAGGACCATAGAAATTCTCGACTTAGGGAGTAGTAGTTGCCATCTACATGTCTTTCCATCGTCAGACTCCCATTTTCGGTACAAGATGCCGTTCTTCAAATGTAAGGAATCCCAGAGAGCCCAATAACGTTTAGTCGTAGGATAGTAATGGGCCATGTCTTGCCAGCTGGGCTTTCTGTTGGACTCCTCTTTCAGCTCTAGAATTGGCTTAATTTCAGGATCAGCAAATTGATCTTTACGCAGGCTCTCGTCACTCCACGGATCTTGCGATGATGTAGACCCAGTTGTAACTTGTCTTACTATAGGACCTTTGACATTAAATTTCTTCTCAGCCCGGTCGCAGTATCTACAATTCTCTGAGCAGGGTCTTCTTGAGAGAGCATCTGCATTTCCATGTGATGAGCCTTTTCGATGGCGTATCTCCATATCGTACTCTTGAAGCTTTTGTATCCACCTGGCTATC
The DNA here is from genome assembly GCA_964019185.1 of Maratus speculifer. Classification (NCBI taxonomy): domain Eukaryota; kingdom Metazoa; phylum Arthropoda; class Arachnida; order Araneae; family Salticidae; genus Maratus; species Maratus speculifer. The sequence goes on along the minus strand of OZ025290.1, from coordinate 425,032,305 downwards.
TGGCCTTCAGGGTTCTTAAAATTCAATAGCCAAGTTAGAGAAGCATGATCAGTTCGGATCAGGAACTTTCGACCGTAAAGATAGTGATGAAAGTGGTCTATGGCTTTCACTACAGAAAGAAGCTCTTTTCTTGTTACGCAGTAGTTTCGCTCGGCCTTTGACAAGCACTTGCTGAAATAGGCGATAACACGCTCCTGGCCGTCAATTTCCTGGGACAGTACAGCGCCAATGCTTTCGTTGCTTGCATCCGTATCAAGTATAAACTGTTTATCGATTTGAGGATACGACAGAATTGGAGTGGATGTCAAGGCCTCCTTAAGCTTTTCGAAAGCAGCGTCACATTCCTGTGTCCACATAAATTTTTGATTGGCTTCTGTTAATTTATGAAGTGGTCTTGCAATCATCGAGAAGCCTTTGACGAATTTTCTGTAATAGGTGCATAATCCTAGAAAACTTCGAAGCTGGTGAACATCTGCTGGACGATTCCAATTTTTCACGGCCTATATCTTCTCCGGATCAGTCCTAACTCCTTCCGCCGAAATGATGTGTCCAAGGTAGGCGACTTCATTACGAAACAAACTGCACTTCGAAGGGCTTAACTTCAAATTAGCTTCCCTTAATTTTTGTAGCACCCGCCTGAGGTTGTTCAGATGTTCATCAAAAGATTTTCCTATGATTATGATGTCATCAAAATAAACAAGACATGCTTCATACGACAGCCCCCGGAGAACTGCTTCCATAAGCCGTTCGAAAGTTGCAGGTGCGTTACATAGACCAAAAGGCATTACCTTGAACTGCCATAATCCTTGTCCCGTTGTAAAGGCAGTCTTCTCGCGGTCGTCCGGATGGATCTCTACCTGCCAGTAACCACTCTTCAGATCCAGAGTCGAGAACCAAGTGTTGCCCGCAAGTGTGTCGAGAGTGTCGTCGATCCTTGGCAGAGGGTAACTATCCTTTTTAGTGACGTCATTCAGTCGGCGGTAGTCTACACAAAATCTTGTTGAACCATCCTTCTTTCTTACTAATACAATGGGAGACGCCCATGGACTTGTCGATGGTTCGATGATGTCATTTTCTTCCATATCTTTAATTAAATTTTGCACCTCTTCTTGCTTGGCAAAAGGTAATCGTCGAGGGTGCTGTTTAATAGGAGAGTGATCTCCCGTGTCAATTCGGTGTTGTGCCATTTTAGTTCGTCCAAAGTCTTCAGATGTTTGGGAAAATAAACTTTGGAATTCTCTAATTAAACTTTCAGCAGCATCTCTCTGGTTTGGATTTAAGTCCGTATTTTGTAACAAATCCTTGACTAAATTATCTGAAGATTTCTGAGAGTGATTGGAATTTTGACTTATGCACGTCACAGGAGCACATGATGCTATCACCTCTCCTTTCTTGATAGTCCTCGTCTTATCACTGATGTTAGCAATTCTGACTGGAATGGTCTTTTTCGAGAGGTCTACTACAGAAGAAGCTACCAATACTCCTGCTTGTGTACTATTGTCTACTGGATAATCTATATGGCCAAATCGGTAATTAGTTTTTTAATTTCAGCTGGAACTAAAAATTCTGTTCTTGGATCTAGATTGATGTCTTCTTTGGCTATTACTGTTTGTTTACATTCAATTTCATTATTTAACCCAAAAAGACTTATTTCTTCAAATTTTGAGAGCATTTTGTTATTTTTGAAATCAAGCTTGAAGTCAAACTTCTTCAGAAAATCTAGCCCGATTAAGCAAGGATCTGTTATGTCAGCCACATATGCCGTATGGTAATATTTCGTTCCTCCAAAGTGTATGGTTAAATTGGCCTTTCCATATATGCCAATCTTGTCGCCCGTCACAGTTTGCAGGGTAACGCATGGTGGAGTCCAGATGACTTTACATTTCAATTTTCGAGCCAAATCTTCTCTTATTATTGTAACATTGGCTCCTGTATCGACAATCATACGGCACTGAATTCCGTTAATAAAGCCTATCACATATAATTCATTATCACCGCCACTCATTTTTGATATCTGGAGGATCTTCAGGTGGGGCTTTTCATTCTCTGGCAACCTCCGCCCCGCGAGATGGCCAAAATTTAGTTTCCCTGCTGACTGTTTGAATTTATCTCACGTTCGTGGATTTTGGGGCAATTTCTTCGAAGATGTCCTGTATCACCGCATCTCCAGCACGTGAGATTCTGTCTTCTTGAACTTGTTCTTCCGTATTTTAAAGCTTCAATTTCTTGATTTATTTTCCTAATTTCTTTCAAGACGTCGATCTCAGTGTCTGAGCTTTTGTTCACCGTTGCCCCTCGGTCCGAATGACGATCTCTTCGGCTGGCTTGTGTAGCTGCTTCCAACTTGAAGGCATATAGTAGTGCAGCCTTTAAATCCTGTACATCTGCCATTCGTACCGCTCTCTGCACTTCTGGATCTTTTATTCCGTCTACAAAATATTGCAGTGACAGCATTTCCCGTACATTTGTTGGACAGTCAATGAATGCTAAATTTGCAAGCCGTTCAATTTCCGAGGCAAACTCTTGAAGGGTTTCACTCGATTTTTGGTGGCGGCTCTTCATTTGTATTCTCGTATAATCCTTGAAGAATTTTTCGCCGAATCTCATTTCAAGTGCACAACTTAAAGTCTCAAAATTGAGTTGCGTCATATCGGGCAATGTTTGCAGCACGTCGGCGGCTTCTCCTCTTAAAGATGCTGCCAGTTGACAAGCTTTCACCTCGTCACTCCATTTGTTCGCTTCGGCTACAATGGTGAATTGGGTCTTGTAAACTTGCCAGGAACTCTTTCCGTCATATGTCGACAGCTTGATGTGCACGGGAGAAGCAGGCGGATTCCTAAATTCTTCATAATTACCACTGGACGCTGAAAGCTTCTTCTCGAGATCTTGTACTCTTTTATTTAGCTTTTCATCTATTTCAACTATTTTTCCTTCCATTTTCTCATCAACATTTCTAACATCATTCTGAATTTTCTCTTCTACTTCCTCTATTTTCCTTTCCATTTTCTCTTCTACATTACTAACTTCTTTCTGAATTTTCTCTTCTACTTCCTCTATTCGTCTCTCTACCGACGAGAAATTTTCTTCTAAAGTTTTCTTCATTTCTTCTTGGCCTATATTAATCTTTTCGGTCACTTCTTCTTGGCATTTGTCAATTTTGTTTGTCAACTGTTCCATTCTTTCTTCGTTTTTATTCATTTTATCCGCCAACTCTTCTTGGCCTTTATTCATTTTATCCGCCAACTGTTCTTGGCCTTTATTCATTTTATCCGCCAACTCTTCTTGGCCTTTATCAATTTTATTGGTCAGCTCTGTTCTTAATCCGTTAATAGCTTCTAACAGTTCTTTTAGTTGTCCGTCCATAGTTCTTGTTTTCGCCATAAGATCCCGACTCCTGACACCAAATGTTGTAGCGTATATTGGGTTCTTTTGATCTTATGGTTAGACAACTTCAAACTCTTGCTCTTAGAAAAGTAGAAAATAATTTATTTACAGACTTCAGAACAACAGAGTCTTCGAAACTCACAAATATTACTGGATATTCAAAAATAACTGCTCAAATCTATCGTACAATTACAGCTTTAGACCCCAGACTCTTTATACAACGTCTATTATAACATTCAAAACAACATAGATGAAACTCAAGCAAACTTGCTTACGCCTTGTTCACTCAATGACTGACTGGTAAATAATAACAACAACAGCTCGTATCGCTCTCCTTATATATAGTCTCGCCGCATGCGGTGGAAATTTCTACAAACTTCTAGAAAAAATCTGGAAAACCACGGAACAACATTCAATGTATCAGTAGACCTAAGGGGGGGTTACCATAAATAGGGAAGGGTTACCATCGCCAACAATCGCCAAGTTTGTCGCCAACTTGGCGATATATCGCCAAATTTGGAGACCAAAATTAGTCGCCAAAAGTGACGCCAACTTGGCGATATCTCTAATATTTCGTTAATCTGCCGTAGACATACACTGAAAATAATAGACAAGTTTGCTTGATAACAGAGACAATGTAACAAAAACTAATATTAGTAAAGAAATGGAGCTTAATAAGATTATTTACATCATTTTACAGTACAAACACTAACTATTTACAAAATTCGTAACACTATAAAAAAGAACAGAAAAATTAGTCGATTCGTTTGCGGTTTTTTCTAAAACTACTCTTTAAATCAGTGTTTTCTTGAAAATAAATTTTAAAGATAAATTTCACAAAATGCCGATAGAGAGCGCCTTAGACACTGGAATACCGTGCAACTATTTTTAACCGTTACTTTTTTTAAACTCATTAAATGCTTTCAAATGCTTAGATTTAAATTTTGAGATCAAATTCTGAGTCGTTGCGAGTGTTTAAGTAGCGCAAAAGTGAACTGTGTTTGAGGGGGGGCGGGTTAAAATTTCAACTCCTGAACACACTTCAGTTTCCGCAAAATTTTGTTTAAATCTAAGATTTCGAAAACATTTAACAAGTTTTGGGAAGCATTTAATTAGATACAAAAAATGACGGTTAAAATTTGTTGTTGGTTACTCTGAAGTTTAAGGCGCCCTCTAATGGAATTTTTTGAAATTTATCTTTAAAATTCATTTTCAATAAGATACTGACTTAAAGAATAGTTTTATTTTAAACCGCAAACAAATCGACAAAATTTTCCATTTTTTATTATCATTTAAAATTTGAACCCTCTAAACACAGTTCAGTTTGTGCTACTTAACCACTCCCAACTATTCAGATTTTGAGCTTAAAATTTAAGCGTAAGTCTAAGTTTACGAAAACATTTAAACAGATGCAAAAAATAACGTAAAATGTAGTTGTTCGTTACTCCAAAGTTTAAAGCGCCCTCTATCGGCATTTTTTGAAATTTATCTTTATAATTTATTTTCAATAAAATACCGACATAAAGAATAGTTTTAGTGAAAACCGCAAATCAATCGACCAATTTTTCCGTTTTTTATAATCATTTGAAATTTAAACCCTCTGAACACAGTTAAGTTTGTGCTACTTAACCGCTTCCAACTATTCAGATTTTGAGCTCAAAATTTAAGTTTAAGTCTAAGCTTACGAAACCATTTAATGAGATGCAAAAAATCACGGCAAAAAATAGTTTTTCATTACTTTAAAGTCTAAAGCGCCCTCTATCGGAATTTTTCGAAATTTATGTTTATAATTTATTTTCAAGAAAATACCAACATAAAGAATAATTTTAGTGAAAACCGCAAATCAATCGACCAATTTTTCCGTTTTTTATGTGTATTTGAAATTTTGGACCCCAAACTTTAATGGCGGCTATCTCCTTAAGAAAACGTTTGGGACCCTTGGTTTCCTATTTACTATTACTCGTCTTGATGTGATCTATCACCTCCTATCGTATATACCATTTGTTTAGGGACGCCCTGTATATTCAATGATACATAATATTACAATTACAATTGCATGACTATGAATAAGTGATTAATTAAACTAGTTTAAAATCTTAGAATTTCACTTCTATGAATTGTATAATTCTCCAATAAAAATTAAGGATGGATTTGACATCATTCAGTATGATAGATTAAAAGTTCCCACTAGAAAGACGACATCTATTCAGGCCGTCGAGAACCGTGACGGACCCAGAATCAGTCACCCCCCCCCCCTTACGCAGACACGCAAGACACATAAAATGCATGTGAATCTTTAATAAAGCCTCGTCTACTAGACTCTCAAGGATTACATTTATATTCCTAAATACGATTTTTTATGTAATATTGAAAGAATCATATTTTATTAGCATTTAAAATAAAATGCAGAGAAAACAACATTACAATTTTACCCATTTGCAAGACGCTTGGAGGGTTAGTCATCTTTCATAAATTACATTATTTATTTTCTTGTAGTTAAAGATAATAATTATATATTCTAATAATTATCTATTCTTCTTTAATACTATCTAACAAAAGTAAATACATTCCTTTCTTTTTTTTATTGTTACATTACGGTATCCATAAAAATTATAATAAACAGTGTGCATTGCAGGAGTTGTGACCCTTTGAGAATTTTGGACTCCAAAACAAGTTAACGGCTGCACTCCCCCATCTCCTCAGACCTGCGCGCATTTACATAGCAACAACAAGAACATCGCTTGAGAGAATGCCGTACACCGAGGCGAGGATACCATATTTTCCCTTACTGAAATATAATTAATTTCAATATAAATATCGCCTTTTTACTGAAAAACAATCATTTTATGGTATAAATACCGTTTTTAATTGAAATAGCATAGAAATTGGTCATTTTATGGTATAAATACTGTTTATAATCGAAATAGCACAGAAACTGGTTTTTTTAATGCCTAATATATCTTAGAAATACGGTACTCATACAGTAAAGAATGATAACAGTAGACGAACCGTAAAATTTAGGTACATCTATTGAAATGCTACGAAAATTTTTACAATGTCGTTTTCCTTATTGAAAAATAATTATTTTACGGTATAAATACCGAGTTTTTACGGAAAAATAATAATTTTACTGTCTAAATACCGTTTTTAATCGAAACAGAACAAAAAACTGTTTTTTACACTTAATATACCTTAGAAATACGGTATTCATACCGTAAAGTGTGAAAATGGTAGAAGTACCGTGAAATTTACGGTACATCTACTGAAATTTTACAAAAAAATTTTACAGTGTAAAATTAACTTTAACTATAATTAATATAAACTACTGATCCACACGGTAAAACTGATTTGTGTTTTCTGTAGATAAATATATTAGCAAGACATTTTTATAGTACATGTTTATAATAATGAAATGACATAGCTACAAAAAGTTACTTTACACTCTCAGAAAAAAAAACTGTCAATTTACTGCAATTTAGCGTAAAAAAACTACACTTTGCTCATTTGTCCATCAATTTGACGGGCAAAAGCATTATTTGATGAAAAACTGCCTGAACTATTAAATAAGCGGTCTTATACCTTAGATACTTTGAAAGTTTAGGACAATCCACATTATCTTACAGTTCCATCCCATGTGTTAGCAAAATTATGGTATGATTTCATACATTTTTCTCCACTAGGCTGTAACTCTTCATTTTAGTCATGTTTAAAAAAAACAATGGCACTTAAACGTAAGGAAATTTTAAAACCCTCAAAAAAGCGATTTTGTGATGAATAACTAATGTGCTACATACTATGCAACAGTAAGTAAACTGTTATTGTGTTTTAAAGTGTTTTCTATCGTTTTTTACGGACAACACAAAATGGTGAGCATATGTTTATTTTTACGGGGTATGACTGGAATCTCGGCTGCCAATCTCTTCCCGTAATTTTACAGGAATATTTTTAACTGTGTATAGTGTCAGTTGCCATTCTTTTTATTTGTCATATGCTAGAAAATACATGCAAAAATGAAAACCTTCACATACTCATTGTTATACTTATTTCCTATATATTACACAGAAAGATTTGTAAATTCTGTGGCAATAAATATTTATTCTATTCAAAGATGATCCTTTTTTTCAATGACACTTTATTATTTTTTTTTTATCCCAGGGTGTCTCCCGAATCTGTTTATAGATATCAAGAATCAATCTGCATCGAAGACATGTTTATTACTTTCCCTCCTTCTCTAAGGAAAAATAATTTGCTTCGTGTATCTCGGAATAATAATAAGTGGGAAAAGTAGAATACCATGTTTGTCCTAAAAGAAATAAAATCTAATTTGCAATTTATTTATTTATTTATTTATTTGATTCCGGGTAAATATTTGTAAATACAGAAAAAAAAAACATAAATAAAATTTCTTTTGCTTTCAGTGATAGAATTTGCTAAAAGGAAAAAAAAAACACTGAAAATATTTTATTAAATGTATAACAATAAAAAATAATTTGTATATTGATTTTTTAATAGAAAAAAGGTAATTTATGAATAGGAATTGATAATATAAATCGGGGATCCAAACGTTTAAGAAAAACTACTTATTATTTTTGTAGATAGATTTCTTTGCAATACATTTTTATCATAACAAACATTATAGCTACAAAATGCCACTTTTCTAGCATTGTAACATTTTTAATGCATTATATGCTAGAAAATGGTAGAAAAAAATCAAGTTTTTTTTTTTTTTTCACAAATTGCTGTTGTTTTTTCCTCTATACATTACATAAAACTTTTGTATACCGTCCAACACTAAATGTATTTTTCTATTTAAAGATAATTCATGTTTTTATTATATATATATATATATTTTTTCTAAATATTTATTTTTCTTCAGGGTGTCTTCTGCATTTCTTTACAGATACCAAGATTCAATCTGCATAGAAGACATGCTGATTACTTTCATTCCTTTGCTAGATATAAATAATTTGTTTTGTGTATCTCCGAATAAAAAGTAATATAAAAAATTAGATTGTGTTATTCCTTCTGTAACGAATAAAATCTAATTTACAATAGGATTTTTTTTTTTTTTTTTGGATTCCCAGGAAAATATTTGAAAAAAGCAGATAATATAAAAAATGAAATTTAATTTAATTTCAGGGGTAAAGTTGTATCAAAAGAAAAAAAAGAATAATAATTTCATTTAAAGTCTGAAATAAAATACATAACAATGAAAAGAATGTCTACATTGATTTTATAAATATGAATTGATAATATAAATCTGTGATATGCATTTGAAAACAAGTTGTGTTTTATGTAGATGGATAAACATTTGCAAACCATTTGCAAAACATTTTTGTACATCTGTATCAGTTTCTGTATGATTTTTTTTATGTTACATATGCTAGAAAGTTGTACTAGAAATGAATATATTCTTCATCTATTGCTATATATATGTACATGAAAATTATGTATGATGAGCAATGTATTATTATCAACATTACAATAAAAAAACTGTATATCCTCCGAAAATAAATATAATTTCTGTTTGTCAATCATATCAATATATCAATGATAATCCTTCTTTAAATGATATATATATATATATTTTATTATTATTTGTTCTTCCGCAGGGTGCCATCTGAATTAGTTTACAGATAACATGATTCAATGTGCATCGTAGACTTGTTGATTACTTTTCCTCTTTGCCAAAGAAAATTAATTTGTTTTGTGTCTGAATAAAAAGATCTATAAGAAATCAGAATGCCGATTTCATTGTGAGACGAATAAAATCTAATTTACAACCGATTTTTTTCTTATTTCAGAGAATTTATTTCAAAACTAGATAAAATGTATAACAATAAAAAACATAGTGTTGCAGCGTATATAGGGTTCTTTCGATCTTATGGTTAGACAACTTCAAACTCTTTGCTCTTAGAAAAGTAGAAAATAATTTATTTACAGATCTTCAGAACAACAGAGTCTTCGAAACTCACAAATATTACAAGATATTCCAAAATAACTGTTTAAATCTATCGAACAAGTGCAGATATAGGTTCCAGAGACTCTTTATACAACGTCTCTACACTAAATCACATTCAAAATAACGTAAATAAGACTCAAGAAAACTTGCTTAACAAACGCGTTGTTCACTCAATGACTGACTGGTAAATAATAACAACAACAGCACGTACTGCTCTCTTTATATAGGCTCGTAGCATGTGCTGGAAATTTCTAGAACCATCTCGAAAAATCCACGGAACAACAAACAATGTATCAGTATATCTAAGGGGGGGTTACCATTAAGAGGGAAGGGTTACCATCGCCAACAATCGCCAAGTTTGTCGCCAACTTGGCGATATATCGCCAAATTTGGCGACCAAAATTAGTCACCAAAAGTGACGCCAACTTGGCGATATCGCTAATATTTCGCAAAGCTGCCGTAGACATTCACTAAAAATATTAGACAAGTTTGCTTGATAACAGAGGCAATGTAACAAAAACTAATATTAGTAAAGAAATGGAGCTTAATAAGACTATTTACATTATTTTACAGTACAAACACTAACTATTTACAAAATTCGTAACACTACCCCCTCCTCAAAGACTGCACGTCCCGGTCAGTGCAATCCTTGAGTTAGAGGAAAACACTTAAAATAAATAAACAAAAAAAAAAATAAATAATAATAATAATAATAAAATTTACATAAATAAGAACTAATTACTATTTACATATTTACAAAAAGTGATTTTCATGACCATGGTCTGAAATTCCAGTTTTGAATTTTTAATCACTTTGGCCAAAATAAGGGGCTAGCCGGTTATAATGTACGACCTTGGGTTTGGTGTGTGGCGATTTTCGTATGCGTACGACGACGTCATTCAGCCTGTTGACGACTGTATAAGGACCGTCCCAGTTTCTTTGTAGTTTTGGCGACAGTCCCTTACGACGTATCGGATTCCACAACCAAACTTTGTCACCTTCGTTGAACTCATGTCCAGTTGCCTTTGTGTCGTACCGTGTCTTCATCTTTTCTGATGCCAGTCCAATTCGGTTCCTCGCTAGACAATGAATCTTCTCAATCCGTGCCTGGAGTTCATCGACATATTCCTCAGGCGATGAAGGAGCATCAGGAGGACGGCCAAACAAAAGATCAGCAGGCAGACGAAGATCACGACCAAAGAGCATTTGAGAAGGGGAGTAACCAGTGGCCTCATGAGTGGCACTCCTGTAGGCAAGCAGGAAAAGAGGCAATTTCTTGTCCCAGTCCTGTTGGTCTCTAGACACTAGGCGAGAGAGGCTATTTAGGATGGTACGATTGAACCGCTCCACCATGCCGTCCGATTGAGGATGTAGAGGTGTAGTTCGAGTTTTGTCCATGCCGAGTAGTCCGCACATTTCCTTAAACACAGCCGAATCAAAGTTTCTTCCTTGATCGGAATGGATTTGAAGAGGAACTCCGTATCTGGAAACCCAGTGTTGAACTAGTATGTCTGCTACGGTTACCGCCTCTTGATTAGGAATGGCATAGGCTTCAGGCCACTTAGTGAAGTAGTCCATGACAACGAGGATGTACTTATTGCCATCAGATGTTCTAGGAAGTGAACCCAGGATGTCTAGAGCAATTTGTTCGAAAGGAGCTCCTACATTATAACGTTGCAATCGCCCATGGGTTCGCCTCTTAGGACCTTTACGTGCTACACAGTTGTCACAAGTTCGACACCACTTCTCCACATCACTGCGAACATTATTCCAGTAGAAACGCTCTCGAACCTTTTGCAGGATCTTCATTACACCAAAATGACCTCCTGTGGGACTACCATGCAGTTCTTGAAGGACCATAGAAATTCTCGACTTAGGGAGTAGTAGTTGCCATCTACATGTCTTTCCATCGTCAGACTCCCATTTTCGGTACAAGATGCCGTTCTTCAAATGTAAGGAATCCCAGAGAGCCCAATAACGTTTAGTCGTAGGATGGTAATGGGCCATGTCTTGCCAGCTGGGCTTCCTGTTGGACTCCTCTTTCAGCTCTAGAATTGGCTTAATTTCAGGATCAGCAAGTTGATCTTTACGCAGGCTCTCGTCACTCCACGGATCTTGCGATGATGTAGACCCAGTTGTAACTTGTCTTACTATAGGACCTTTGACATTAAATTTCTTCTCAACCCGGTCGCAGTATCTACAATTATCTGAGCAGGGTCTTCGACCGTAAAGATAGTGATGAAAGTGGTCTACGGCTTTCACTACAGCAAGAAGCTCTTTTCTTGTTACGCAGTAGTTTCGCTCGGCCTTTGACAAGCACTTGCTGAAATAGGCGATATTACGCTCCTCGCCGTCGATTTCCTGGGACAGTACAGCGCCAATGCTTTCGTAACTTGCATCCGTATCAAGTATAAACTGTTTATCGATTTGAGGATACGACAGAATTGGAGTGGATGTCAAGGCCTCCTTAAGCTTTTCGAAAGCAGCGTCACATTCCTGTGTCCACATAAATTTTTGATTGGCTTCTGTTAATTTATGAAGTGGTCTTGCAATCATCGAGAAGCCTTTGACGAATTTTCTGTAATAGGTGCATAATCCTAGAAAACTTCAAAGCTGGTGAACATCTGCTGGACGATTCCAATTTTTCACGGCCGATATCTTCTCCGGATCAGTCCTAACTCCTTCCGCCGAAATGATGTGTCCAAGGTAGGCGACTTCATTACGAAACAAACTGCACTTCGAAGGGCTTAACTTCAAATTAGCTTCCTTTATTTTTTGTAGCACCCGCCTGAGGTTGTTCAGATGTTCATCAAAAGATTTTCCTATGATTATGATATCATCTAAATAAATAAGACATGCTTCATATGACAGCCCCCGGAGAACCGTTTCCATAAGGCGTTCAAAAGTTGCAGGTGCGTTACACAGACCAAAAGGCATTACCTTGAACTGCCATAATCCTTGTCCCGTTGTAAAGGCGGTCTTCTCGCTGTCGTCCGGATGGATCTCTACCTGCCAGTAACCACTCTTCAGATCCAGAATCGAAAACCAAGTGTTGCCCGCAAGTGTGTCGAGATTGTAGTCGATCCTTGGCAGAGGGTAAGTATCCTTTTTAGTGACGTCATTCAGTCGGCGGTAGTCTACACAAAATCTTGTAGAACCATCCTTCTTTCTTACTAATACAATGGGAGACGCCCAGGGACTTGTCGATGGTTCGATGACGTCATTTTCTTCCATATCCTTAATTAAATTTTGCACCTCTTCTTGCTTGGCAAAAGGTAATCGTCTAGGGTGCTGTTTAATAGGAGAGTGATCTCCCGTGTCAATTCGGTGCTGTGCCATTTTAGTTCGTCCAAAGTCTTCAGATGTTTGGATGAATAAACTTTGGAATTCTCTAATTAAATTTTCCGCAGATTCCATCTGTTTTGGATCTAAGTCTGTATTTTGTAACAAATCCTTAACTAAATTATCTGGAGATTTCTCAGAGTGACAGGAATTTTGACTTATGCACGTCACAGGAGCACATGACGCTATCACCTCTTCTTTCTTGATAGTCCTCGTCTTATCACTGATGTTAGCAATTCTGACTGGAATGGTCTTCTTCGAGAGGTCCACCACAGATGAAGCCACCAATACTCCTGCTTGTTTACTATTGTTTTCAGGATAATCTACATGGCCAAATCGATAATTAGTTTTATTTTTAATTACAGCAGGAACCAAACATTCTGTTCTTGCATCTAGATTAATGTCTTCTTTGGCTATTACTATTTGTTTAGATTCAATTTCGTTATTTAATCCAAAAGGACTTATTTCTTCAAATTTTGAGATCATTTTGTTATTTTTGAAATCAAGTCTGAAGTCAAACTTCTTCAGAAAATCTAGTCCGATTAAGCAAGGATCTGTTATGTCAGCCACATATGCCGTATGGTAATATTTCGTTCCTCCAAAGTTGATAGTTAAATTGGTCTTTCCATATATGCCTATCTTGTCGCCCGTCACAGTTTGCAGGGTAACGCATGGTGGAGTCCAGATGAGTTTAGATTTCAATTTTCGAGCCAAATCTTCTCTTATTATTGTCACATTGACTCCTGTATCGACAATCATACGGCACTGAATTCCGTTAATAAAGCCTATCACATATAATTCGTTATCACCGCCGCTCATTTTTGATATCTGGAGGATCTTCAGGTGGGGCTTTTCATTCTCTGGCAACCTCCGCCCCGCGAGATGGCCAAAATTTAGTTTCCCTGCCTACTGTTTGAATTTATCTCACTTTCGTGGATTTTGGGGCAATTTCTTCGGAGATGTCCTGTATCATCGCATCCCCAGCACGTGAGATCCTGTCTTCTTAAACTTGTTCTTCCGTATTTTAAAGCTTCAAGTTCTTGATTTATTTTCCTAATTTCTTTCAAGACGTCGTTCTCAGTGTCTGAGCTTTTGTTCACCGTTGCCCCTTGGACTGAATGACGATCCCTTCGGATGGCTTGTGTAGCTGCTTCCAACTTGAAGGCATATAGTAGTGCAGCCTTTAAATCCTGTACATCTGCCTTTCGTACCGCTCTCTGCACTTCTGGATCTTTTATTCCGTCTACAAAATATTGCAGTGAGAGCATTTCCCGTACATTTGTTGGACAGTCAATGAATGCTAAATTTGCAAGCCGTTCAATTTCCGAGGCAAACTCTTGAAGGGTTTCACTCGATTTTTGATGGCGGATCTTCATTTGTATTTTCGTATAATCCTTGAAGAATTTTTCGCCGAATCTCATTTCAAGTGCACAACTTAGAGTGTCAAAATTGAGTTGCGTCATATCGAGCAATGTTGTCAGCACGTCGGCGGCTTCTCCTCTCAAAGACGCTGCCAGTTGACAAGCTTTCACCTCGTTACTCCATTTGTTCGCTTCGGCTACAATGGTGAATTGGGTCTTGTAAACTTGCCAGGAACTCTTTCCGTCGTATGTCGACAGCTTGATGTGCACGGGGGAATCAGGCGGATTCCTAAATTCTTCATAATTACCACTGGACGCTGAAAGCTTCTTCTCAAGATCTTGTACTCTTTTATTTAGCTTTTCATCTACTTCAACTATTTTCCCTTCCATTTTCTCTTCAACATTTCTAACATCATTCTGAATTTTCTTTTCAACTTCCTCTATTTTCCTTTCCATTTTCTCTTCTACATTACTAACTTCATTCTGAATTTTCTCTTCTACTTCCTCTATTCGTCTCTCTACCGACGAGAACTTTTCTTCTAAAGTTTTCTTCATTTCTTCTTGGCCTATATTAATCTTTTCGGTCAATTCTTCTTGGCACTTATTCATTTTATCCGCCAATTCTTCTTGGCCTTTATTTATTTTTTCCGCCAATTCTTCTTGGCCTTTATTCATTTTTTCCGCCAATTCTTCTTGGCCTTTATTCATTTTTTCCGCTAATTCTTCTTGGCCTTTATTCATTTTTTCCGCCAATTCTTCTTGGCCTTTATTCATTTCTGTCTTTATGCCATTGATAGCATCTAACAGTTCTTTCAGTTGTCCATCCATTGTTCTTGTTTTCGCCATAAGATCCCGACTTCTGACACCAAATGTTGCAGCGTATATAAGCTTCTTTCGATCTTATGGTTAGACAACTTCAAACTCTTTGCTCTTAGAAAAGTAGAAAATAATTTAGTTACAGAACTTCAGAACAACAGAGTCCTCGAAACTCACAAATATTTCTAGATATTCAAAAATAATTGTTCAAATCTATCGTATAAGTGCAGATATAGGTTCCAGAGACTCTTTATACAACGTCTCTACACTAAATCACATTCAAAATAACGTAAATAAGACTCAAGCAAACTTGCTTAACAAACGCGTTGTTCACTCAATGACTGACTGTAAATAATAACAACAACAGCTCGTACTGCTCTCTTTATATAGGCTCGTAGCATGTGCTGGAAATTTCTAGAACCATCTCGAAAAATCCACGGAACAACAAACAATGTATCAGTATATCTAAGGGGGGGGTTACCATTAAAGGGAAGGGTT
The DNA here is from genome assembly GCA_964019185.1 of Maratus speculifer. Lineage (NCBI taxonomy): Eukaryota > Metazoa > Arthropoda > Arachnida > Araneae > Salticidae > Maratus > Maratus speculifer. Next base: position 425,016,942 of record OZ025290.1, on the reverse strand, counting down.
ACCATCGCCAACAATCGCCAAGTTTGTCGCCAACTTGGCGATATATCGCCAAATTTGGCGACCAAAATTAGTCGCCAAAAGTGACGCCAACTTGGCAATATCGCTAATATTTCGCAAAGCTGCCATAGACATTCACTAAAAATAATAGACAAGTTTGCTTGATAACAGAGACAATGTAACAAAAACTAATATTAGTAAAGAAATGGAGCTTAATAAGATTATTTATATTATTTTACAGTACAAACACTAACTATTTACAAAATTCGTAACAATAGATAATTAGTTTAAATAAAACTAACTTTTAAATAATCTTTTTCAAGTTTCTTATGTTACATAAGCTAAGAAATTGCATTAGGAATGAATAAATTATTACATATATTGCTAAATCTATACATTACAATAAAACATTTGTGTATCTTCCGACAATAAGTATAAATACTCGTAAATGATAATACTTCTTTAAATGATATTTTTTATGCTTTTTATTATTATTTATTCTTTCCCAGAGTGTCATCCAAATTTGTTTACAGATATCATGATTCAATAGGCATCGTAAACATGTAGATTTCTTTGCCGTTTTTGCTAAAAAAAAATAATTTGTTTTGCGTATCTCTGAATAAAAAATATATGTAAGAGATTAGAAAACCAATTTCCTTGTGAAACGGATAAAATTTATTTTACAATCGATTTTTTCGTCACTTCAAAACTTGATTAAATATATAACATTAAAAATGTATATATTTAATAATAATAATAATAAAACTAAATTTTAAACTTCTGACTGCCCCGAAATTATACATCCGTTCACTAAACTGCACATTTCACTGCGACATAAACAATATTTGAAAATATATAATTCTACAAATAAAAGTCAACAAAAGTAACATAAAAAATATGTTATGATAAATACTTATAAACTTATATATTTATACGTAATAAAATATTGTGTATAATGTTGGAATATGCATATTTTTATTTTTATTTTTTTTATAAATTACAGTGAAATTCATTGATATTTTGCAACATATTAAAAGCACATTTCTTGATAAGCAACACTTTTGCAACACATTCAAAATCGAAACACCGAAGAATGTTTTATATCTGAATTTTTTAAATTCATATCGAAATGTCTTTTTAATTTGGCGACAAAAAGTGTTCTAAAATGTATTTGACATAGTACAAAAAATCACTTTATAGTGTTGTATATTTTGTTTATGTTTGATAAACTAAAAAATAGTAGCAAATAAGAAATTCTTTTTTTCCATATTGCTATATCTATTTCCTATACATTACCTAAAGATATTTGTATATTTTTAGACAAGGAAATATTTATTTTCTTCAAATATAATCTTTTTTTTCCAATAATGATTTGTTTTTATGTTTTCTTATTACTTATTTTTTTCTAGGGGTGCTTTCGAATTTGTTTTCAAATATCACGATTCAATCGACGAATAAGCCATGTTGATTACTTTCTCTATTTTGCTACAAATAAATAATTTGTTTCGTATATGCCTGAATAAAATCAAATAAAAAAATAATAAAATGCATTATTCCTTTTGAAACGAACAAAATCTAATTTACAATCGATTTTTTTTTCTTGGTTTCCCTCGAAAAAAAAAAATAAATAAATAAAATAAAAATAATAAAAATAATAATAAATTTCGTTTCCTTTCAGGGATAGTTTTTTACCAAAAGAAAAAAACAAACAGAAACAAATTTCATATAAAAACTGGATGAAATACGTAACAATAAAAAATAATTTGCATAATGACTTTATAAAACAAAAATGATTTTATAAATATGAATTGATGTTATAAACCGGTGATCTGTTTGTTGAAAACTACTTGTGTTTTATGTAGGTAGATAACTTTGCGTTATCTACCTACATAAATCAACCTACATGTGCGTTAGATTTATGCGTATTTATTGTAATGAATTGACATGGCTACATAATTTTACTTTATAGCACTGTATCATTTTTTAGATTATATACACTGTAAAAAAAAAAGGTCGATCTACTAAAAAAACTTTAGTGATCCTTGTAATTACTAAAAAAATTTTAGTAATCTTAGTCGGTTACTAGAAAATCTGTAAGAATTACTAGAAAAAAGTTAGCAACGAATAGAGTTAATAGTTTTATATTTTTAATAGCTCTTACTAAAACTCAGTTGGTGTGGCCTTGATAGCATAGTGGTTATAGTAACGGACTCCAGGCTAAAAGGTCCCGGGTTCGAAACTTGCCACCGCCAAATACATCCCGAATGTCTGTAGTGTCTCGTGAATAAAGGGATTATGAAAATCCTGTCGGAGCAGTTAAGAATGTTTAGTGCTGCCATCTATTGCGGTTTTGCCGAAAATCTTCCGCTTCAGAAGTCTGAAGCAAGCTCCTTCGCTTCGGTTGCACGTAATGGTTATTAAAAGTAATTTTGGAGCTATTACTAAAATTTGCTTTGTGGCTGATACTAAAAATTTTTAAGTTAGATATACAAAAAATTCTTTTGTTCAATTTCAAAAGAAATGCTTGTTTCACTTGCAAAAAAAAAAAGTTTGTAATGGTTACTAAAAAAATCTGTGGAATACAAATTTACTAAGAAATTTTTAGTAACCTCTTGATTTTTTTTTTTTACAGTGTATTCTGGAAAATTGCGGAAAATATTCTTTCACTATACTATATTTATTTCCCTATACGTTACATAAAAACATTTGTATATTCTCTGGCAGTAAATATTATTTCTCGTCAAAGATAATCCTCTCTTATATGATATTATTATTAATATTATTATTCGTCAAGGTGTCTTCCGAAATAATTTACAGATATCATGATGTAATCTGCATCGTAGACATGTTGATTACTTTCACTCTTTTGCTAAAAAATATTTGTTTTGCATATTTTTGAAATATATATATATATATATATATGTGTGTGAAAAAATACATTGCCTCGTTCCTTCTAATACGAATACAATCTAATTTACAATAGATTTTTTGTCATTTCAGAGAAGTCATTTAAAAGCCTGGTTAAATATAGAAGAATAAAAAGAATGTATAATGGAATTATAACAGTAAAACTAATTTTTGAATATGAATAAAAAAAAAATAAACTACTGAACCATACGATTAAAATATTTTGTTTTGGTTGTAAATAGATATCTTCTCAAGAAAATTTTTATGCGTATTTAAGATAATGAAATTACATATTTCTCAAAAGTCACTTTATAGTGCTTTATCATTTTTTTTAAAATCTTTAATATGTTAGAAAATATCAGCAAAAAAGAAAACTTCATACACACATTGTTACATATTTTTTTATATATATTACACAGAAACGTTTGCATATTCTCTGACAATAAATACTTTTTTCTATTCAAAGATAATCCCTATTTGCAATTGCACTTTATTATTATTGTTATTTACTTCAGGATGTCTCCCGAATCTGTTTACAGATATTAAAAATCAATCTGCATCGAAGACATATTTATTACTTCTCCTCCTTCTAAGGAAAAATAATTTGCTTCGTGTATCTCGGACTAATATTAAGTAGGAAAAGTAGAGTATTGTGCTTCTTCTAAAACAAATAAAATCTCAATTACAACTGATTTTTTTTTTTTTTTTGATTCCGAAGAAAATACTTGTAAATAAAGAAAAAACATAAATCAAAATTTCTTTTCTTTTCAGTGATAGAATTTGCTAAGTTAAAAAAAAGAACACTTAAGAGATTTTATTAAATATGTAACAATAAAAAAATAATTTGTATATTGATTTTTTAGTAGAAAAATTAACTTATGAACAGGAATTGATAATATAAACCGTTGATCTGAACACTTAAGAAAATCTGCTTGCGTTTTCTGTAGATAGATTCATTTGCAGTATATTTTTATAACAGTAAAACGACATATCTACAAACTGTCACTTTTCTATCGTTATAACATTTCTAATGCATCATACGCTAGAAAATGGTAGAAAATAGCAAGTCTTTTTTCACAAATTGCTGTAGTTGTTTTCCTCTATACATTACATAAAAACATTTGAATATCCTTCGACAATAAATATTTTTGTACTCAAAGATAATTCCTTTTTCCAATTATACTTATATATATCTTTTTTTTCTAAATATTTATTTTTCTTCAGGGTGTCTTCTACATTTCTTTACAGATATCAAGATTCAATCTCCTTCGAAGACATGTTGATTACTTACATTCCTTTGCTACAGATAAATAATTTGTTTTGTGTATCTCTGAATAAAAAGTATTATAAAAAATTAGAATGCGTTATTCCTTCTGAAGCAAATAAAATCTAATTTACAATCGATTTTTTTTGTTTTGTTTTGGATTCCCAGGAAAATATATGAGAAAACCAGAAAATATAAAAAATGAAATGTCATTTCATTTCAGGGGCTAGTTTGTATAAAAGAAAAAAAACAGAGCAATAACTTTATTTAAAAACTGGATACAATACATAAAAATAGAAAGGAATATGCACATTGATTTTATAAATATGAATTTGTAATATAAACCGGTGATACACATGTTGAAAATGAGTTGTGTTTTATGTAGATAGATAATTATGAAGGAAATTTTTATACATATTTATAAAAATTATGTACCTTAGTTACAAAAGTATACTTTATAGCGCTGTATATTTTTTATGTTACATATGCTAGAAAAATGCAGTAGAAATGAATATTTTCTTTAATCTATTGCTATATGTATATAGATGAAAGTTATGTATGATGATGAATGTATTGTTATCAACATTACAATAAAAAATTTGTATATCCTATGAAAATCAATATAATGTCAGTGTATCAAGTAAATCAATGTATCAATGTTAATTCATTTTTAATGATATTTTTATGTTTATTATTATTATTTATTCGTCTCCAGGGTGCCATCCAAATTTGTTTATAGATATCATGATTCAATGTGCATCGTAGACACATGTTGATTACTTTCCTTCTTTTGTTAAAGAAAAATAATTTGTTTTGCATATCTCTAAAAAAGACCGAGTTCCTTGTAAAGCGAATAAAATCTAATTTATAATCGATTTTTTGTCATTTCAGAGAATTTATTTGAAAACTGGATTAATTGTGTTCTTTAATCAAAAAAAAAAAAAAAAAAAAAAAAAAAAAAAAAAAAAAAAAAACCTTGTGATATGTATTTATTTATTTTTGTTCGTTAGTCCATGAAACAAGTAGGTGTTGTTATTCAGCAAATATTTAATCGCATTCATTTTTTTTTCAAACGTAATGGATATTTCAGAACAAGCCATCAAAGTTGACATTTCGAACGCATTTTCTGGCATAAGCAGAAAAAAGAGCCAATAAAAGGGAGAAAATCGCGCGCTCACGTGATCAAAATAGCTCATAATTTGGTAGATAATTTAATTATCTCAAACTGAAAAACTCATTTCAAATGGAAATCCTTTCCAGTGTCAGGCTTTCCAAATTTTTATATTTCTCTGTTAAAGAATGGATATATGAATGTGTAAAAATGTTTGGCGCTTGTTGAGCAGAGCAGTTGAGAACACCCTTAAATGTATACCATTAAAAAATTGTACATTGAATTAAAAAAAAAAAACTTTTAAATATGAACTCATTATATAAGCTATTGATCCACACATTTTAAATGATTTGTGTAGAGATATACATCTACGCAAGACATTTTTATGCATATTTATAATATTTAAACGGCACAGCAAAAAAAAAGTTACTATATAGTGCTTTAAAAACTTTTTTTATGTTGCAGATGTTAGAAAATATTAGCAGAAATGAAAACATTAACTCACATATTGCTATATTTATTTCGTATGTATTACATAAAAATATGTGTACATCATTTGACAATAACTACTATTTCTATTCAAAGATGATCCTTTTTCTGCAATGTTACTTTATTATTTTTTTTTCTCGAGATGTCTTCCAAATTTATTTATGTATATCAAGATTTCAATCTGCATCGAAAACATGTTGATTAATTCTCTTCTTTTGCTAAGGAAAAATAATTTGTTTCGACTATCTCTGAATGAAAATAGATATAAAAAGTAAAATAACGGGGATTTTTTAAAATGAATAAAATCTAATTTACAAATGATTTTATTTTCTTTTGGGTTCCGAAGAAAAGATTTGTGAATACAGAAAATACAGCAAATAAAGTTTATATTCTTTTAGAGAGATAGTTTTAGGGATAAAGTTTTACCAAAACAAAAATATAAAAATAAAATAATGAATTAAATATATAACAATAAATATATATATATAGAATTTATAATAGAAAAATTAACTTATGAGTATGAATTGATAATACATGGTGTTTAGCAAATAAGACCCCAATTTAAAAATTAAATTTCTCAAAAAGAAAGATCGATAGAAGTATGTGTGAAATCTGTTTGTTTTTAGGTAAGCTGTAAAAATCTTTTACAGAAGTTTTGATCGGTGAATATTTTGAAAAGATTGTGTTTTGATTGCAACGAATTCTTGATTTGACATTTTCCTTGTTTTAGATTGTTTATAGAGAACGGGTATTTCGGATTACAATGCCGTGTTTTAACGATTGTTAGAATTAAATTTTTGAAATTTCGAAATTCCAAAAATTTAGTTCGATAAATTGTTAAAATATGGCATTGCAATCCGAAATACCCGTTCTCTACAGACAATCTAAAACAAGGAAAATGTCAAATCAAGCATTCATTGCAATCAGAAACACAATCTTTTCAAAATATTCACTGGTCGAAACTTCTGTATAAGATTTTAACAGCTCACATAAGACGCAAACAGTTTACCGCTTTCTTCTATCGATCTTTGTTTTTGAGAAACTTAATTTTGAATTTAGGGTCATATTTGCTGGTCACCCTGTATAAATCGATGGTCCAAACATTTTAGAAAAACTACTTGTGTTTTCTGTAGATAGATTTTTTGGAAAACATTTTTATATTAATAAAATGCTATAGGTACAATATATCAATTTTGTACCATTGAATCCTTTTTAATACATTAAAAAAATGATAGCAAATAAGCATTCTTTTTTCACGAGTTGCTATAGTTTGTTTTTCCTATATAAATTACATGGAAACAGTTGTATATCCACCGAAAATAAATAATTTATTTTTCTTTTCAAAGATAACCTTTCAACAATGATACTTGTTTTATTTTTTTATTCTTAATATTTATTTTTATTCAGAGTGCCTTCCGTATGTGTTTACATATATGAAGATTCAATCTGAATCAAAGACATGTTGATCACATCTAATTCTTTGCTAAAGAAAAATAATTTGATTTGTATATTTCAGAATAAAAAGAAATACAAAAAAAAAAAGAAAGAGAGAGAGAATACCGTATGTTTTCCGAAATGAAAAAAAAAAATCTAAATTACTTGTGTCTTGCTTTTTTTTTTTGGATTTTGAGTAAAATATTATTTAAAAATATTATTAAATAATGAGTGATATTATGAGTAAAATATTATTAAATAACTTTGAGAATAGTGGAAAATACATAAAATAAAATTTCATTTTATTTCAGAGATAGAGTTTTGCAAAAAAAAAAAAAATAGTTTTAAAACTATAATTAGTGTATAAAAAATAAAAAGAAATTGTATATTGAATGTATAAAACTGAAATTAACTTTGATGAATAACTTACTTTGAGAATTGATAAAATAAACCGATTATCCAAACATTACAAATTATTTATGTTTTCGCTAAGCATTTTTTTTATATATTTCATAATATTAAATTCATATAGCTACCAAAATTTACTTTTATATTGCTTTGTTTTTTTAAATATAATTTATGCCAGAAAATATTAGCAAAAATCCAACTCTCTTTCTATATATTGCTACATTTTCCATATATACGTTAGATAAAAGGCATTTCTATACCTTGCGATTTTAATGTTTATTCTCCTCAAAGATAATCCATTTTCTGCAATGATGCTTTTTATGTTTATTATTATTATTTATTTATTAATTTTTCTTTTGGGTATTTTCATAATTTGTTTACAGAAGACAGGATTAAATCTGCATCGAAGACATGTTGATTAATTTCTTTCGTTTGGTAATGAAAAATAATTTGTTTTTTGAATCTCTAAATATAAAGAAATATGAATAAGACAAATGTTGTGTTTCTTGAGCCTCGAAGAAAATCTAATTGACAATTTGTCTTGAATTAAAGGAAAATATTTGAGAAAATTTGTAATTAGATAAAATAAAATAAAATAAAATTTCAAACCAAAAAGAAAATTTTTGCCTCAAGAAAAAAAAAAAGAATACCATTTCTAAATTGGATTTACATATAAGAATAAAAAATAATTAGTAAATTGAATTTACAAAAATAAAATTAATTTATGAATATGAATTGAGAGTACTAACCGATGACCAACAATTTAAAACTAATCAAAACTAATTGTGTTCCCTGCAGATAAATTTCTTTACAATACATTTCCATAATGATAAAACGACACAAATATAAAAAAGCCTTTTTTTGTATAAGTTCACTCTTTTGTATCAGTTTTTAATGCATAATAAGCTATAAAATAACAGTAAAAATGCAACTATTTCTGTAGATATTGCTATTTGTTTCTCTATATATTACATTTAAAAGAATTGTATATTCTCCAACGATAAATAGGTATTCTCGTAGAAAAGAATCCCTTTTACCAAATATACTTTTTGTATTTTTTATAATTATTTATTTTTATTCTACTTTTGATTCCATGTACTACGATTCAAGTTGAATCGAAGACACGTTGATTACTTTAATTTCTTTGATATTTTAAAAAATGTGTGTTTTTCTGAATAAAAAATATAAAAAGGTAGAATACTGTGTTTCTTTGGAAATAAAGGAAATCTAATATTTTTTTTTCAAGAAAAATATTTTAAAAAAACAGAAAATGCAGAAATTTTCACTTCGTTTTATTCAAGTTATACAACTTTATCAACAGAAAATAAATACATAAATAAATAATAAACGAAATTAAATATGTATTAGTAAAAAGGATTTGTTTACTGGATTTGTAAATCTATAAAAGTAACTTATGAATATGAGTTAATTGTACATAGGGTCAGGGAAAAACAGAGTAAAAAAAAGAGAAAGCTACAAGTATTTTTTATAGAAAATTGTACAAATAATAAAAAAGGGATTAATGAAGGCGAATTTCTCTTTAAGAGAATACAAGTATTTAACACGTTTTTTGAATGCGAATACTATTGATTATCTATACTAATATTATAAAGAGAAGAGATCTGTTTGTTTGAATTGAATAAGCTCCAAAACTACTTGACGGATTAGAAAAATTCTTTCACCGTTGAAAAGCTACACTATTTCTTTTGAACATAGGCTATATTATATTTTCAAAAAAAAAAAAAATACTGATCCTTATTAAAATACCAATAATGTATCCCAAGGTGTAGAAAAATGACCTTAAAATTACCTTACATCGCGTCCGCTGCGAATACTATTAATTATCTATACTAATATTATAAAGAGGAAAGATTTGATTGTTTGTTTGAATTGAATAGGCTCCGAAACTGCTTGACGGATTTGAAAAATTATTTCACCGTTGAAAAGCTACATTATTTCTCGTGAACATATACTATATTATATTTAAAAAAAATTAGGGATCCTTACTAAAATGCCAATAATGTAACCCAAGGTGTAGAAAAATGACATTAAAAAATATTTACATCGCGTGCGCTGTGAAAACTATTGATTATAATCTATATTCATAAAACAAAGTCGTGTTAGTTACACGATTTATAACTCAAGAACGGATGGATCGATTTTTATGAAATTTTGTATGGAGGTGTCTGACACTTTAGATTAACATATAGTCTACTTTTTACCCGATTATCTAAAAGGAGGGTAATATTTTTAGTAGTTGAATTTAATGCGATGAAGTGGTAGTAACCATTTGCGGTGTCAGTAGTGGCAAGGGACTGAGCAACTTGCTCTACCCAAAGAAAAGCCAGGTCGGGCCGCTAGTAATCTATGCTTATAAGATGACTTCTGTTTTCTGTATATAGATTCTACTCCAATAAATTTGGCAAGTAGATTCTAAACATTTTTGTATAAATTGTGGATTTATGCTGTCTCAGTCAGTCGTATCGCTACGACACAGATAAAGAGAACATTTCCTTGCTGTACCAAAAGAGAAATGGGTATAGGCATAGAAAGGGATATGTATAAATGCATGCATGCGTATTGGTATTATTATTAACAAAGTTTGAATTTATAAACAAAATGAAAACCTGGAATTTAATAAACATAAATTTCTAAATTATATATATAAAAAAATGATGCTTTCGATTTTAACACTGTAGCAATTTTCTCATACTTACTCATAATTTTTTTTAGAGCACAAACAAAAATATTGCAAACAAACAAATGTATTCTCAACGAGTGCACTTACAAAATATAAAGTCATTAAGTGAAATTATTTAAGAAATATAATATATACATCTTATATATATATCTTATACTATAATGAGAGCAAAAGTTGTGTGTGTCTGTGTGTGTAAATTTTATTTCAAAAACGGCTCTAACGATTTTCACAAAAATTTGGATTTTACCATTTTCTGGCACAAGAAGACCATTGGGCTTGGTCACATGTTCGAGAAAATTCGATTATTGGGTCATTTTGGGTCATAATGGGTCAGGATCAAGCTATTTATGTCTAGAGAACGGCTGGATCGATTATAAGGAAATTTTGTATCCAATCGTTTTTTGGCACAAAAAAAATATTGGGCTGGGTCACATGTTCGAAAAATTTCAATTAGTGGGTCATTTTGGGTCATTATGGGTCAAGCCGTTTTTATCTAAAAGAGGGCTCTAATGATTTTGACCAAATTTTATATTTTATCGTTTTGTATTACAAGAAGACCATTGTGTTAGGAAACATGATCGAGAAAATTCGGTTGGTGGGTCATTTTTGGGGTCATTGTGGGTCATGCTATTTTTATCTAGAGATTTTCTCACGCAATTTTGACTAAAAATTGCAATCTATGATTTTCGGGCACGAGAAAAACATTGGGCTAGATCACATGTTCGAGAAAATTCGATTAATGGGTCATAAAGGGTCAGTGTCAAGATGTTTATATTTAAAGAACGGTGTGATCGATTTTAACAAAATTTGAATGTAACACGTTCTTGACATAAGAAAACTAATGTGCTAAGGCACATGTTTGAGAGATTTCGATTTTAAGAATCATTTGTGGGTTATGATGGGTCATAATGGGTCATGTCAAGCTATATCTAAGGAACAGGTGAATCTATTTTAACGAAATTTTGTATGCAGCAGTTTTTTGACACGAAAAAAATCATTTGGCTAGCTCACATGTTCGAGAAATTTCCATTAATGGGTCATTTTGTGTCATAAATAGTCTGGGTCAAGCTATTTATATTTAAAGTACGGCAGGATCGATTTTAACGAAAATTCGTAGGTAACAATTTTTAGACACGATAAAACTAATGGACTAAGTCACATGTTTGTGAGATTTTGACTATAAGGGTCATTTGTCAGTCATAATGGGTCATGGTCAAGTTATATCTAAAGAACGAGTGGGTGGTTTTAACGAAATTTTGTATTCAGCATATTTTTGGCACGAGAAAATCATTGGGTTAGGTCACATGTTCGAGAAATTGTGATTAGTGGGTCACTTCTGAGTCATTCTAATTTTATCTAGACAATGTCGCGCGCAATTTTGAAAAAAAATTGTATTCTATCGTTTGGGGCACAAGAAAAGCATTGGGTTAGATAAGATGTTTGAGAAAATTAGATTAGTGGGTCATTTTGGGTCATAATAGGTCAGGGTCAAATTAATTATATTTAAAAAAAGGCTCAATCAATTTTATCTGAATTTTGTATTTAAGGTTTTTCGGCATACAAAAACTAATGAGCTAGGTCACATGTTCAAGAGATTTCGATTATAAGGGTCATTTGTGGGTCATGATGGGTCGTGCTAATTTTATGTAGATAATGGCTCTCACCATTTTGAATATACTTTGTATTGTAGCGTTTTCGGGCAAGAGAAAATGATTGGAATAGGACATATGCTCGTGAAAATTCAATTAGTGAGTAATTTTGGGTCATAATGGTTAAGTTCATTCTAATTATGTATAAAGACTCAATTAATTCTACCTAAATTTTGTAATGAAAAGTCCTTTGTCACGAGAAGACCATTGGGCTCAGTCTCATGCTAAAAAAAATTATATTAGTGTGTCACTTCGCTTCATTGCTGAATGCTGTCAAGCTAATTTCACCTAGGAAATGGCTTAAATGATTTTTATTAAATTTTATATTCTACTGTTTTTGATTATCTGAAGACCATTGAGCTAAGTCACATGTTTAATCAAATTTCTTTAATGTGTCATTTTGGGTAATACGAGTCAGAGTCACGAGAATGTGGCAACAAACAATGAGTTGGTGTATTTGACAAAATATTGGCGACATTTGGCCGAAAAATCGATTATTAAGATTACAAAAGCCAAAACATATATTTAGCGCCAAATGAAAGAATGTCTTCTAATTTGGCTATATCTGGCAAAAAACATTGTCTTTCAGAATGTGCAGAAATTATTTATACATTCTTAGTAGGATACGAGATGCATGGTGAAAACCAATCAGAATCGAGCTAAAAAAGTGATTTGGATCGATGTCCTTTCGTTGTAAGTTTTAAAATAAAGTAAAATTTATGAACATGTGCATACAAACATAGTTTCCTTATTAATTGTTTTTGTAAATAATAATGCAATTATAATTAACATGTTTTACTGCAATAATACAAAGTGAATGATGCAATGAAATACAATATCGAGTTGAACACAAAGTTAATTTTGACCGAGTTTAGCTCGATCACCCCTGCTAGTCTTATATTATGAAGCGAGCAAAAATTGTGTGTGTAAATTTTATCTCAAAAACGGCTCTAACGATTTTCGCAAACATTTGGATTTTACCATTTTCGGGCACGAGAAGACCATTTGGCTAGGTCGCATGTTCGAGAAAATTCGATTATTGGGTCATTTTGGGTCATAATGGGTCAGGATCAAGCTATTTATATCTTGAGAACAGCTGGATGGATTTTAAGGATATTTTCTATCCAATCGTTTTTTGGCACGAAAAAAATATTGGGCTGGGTCACATGTTCGAGAAATTTGGATTAGTGGGTCATTTTTGGGTCATTGTTGGTCAAACCATTTTTATCTAAAAAACGGCTGTAACAATTTTGATCAAATTTTATATTTTATCGTTTTGGATTACAAGAAGACCATTGGGTTAGTTAACCTGTCCGAGAAAATTCGGTTAGTGGGTCATTTTGGGGGGTCATTGTGGGTCATGCTATTTTTATCTAGATATTTTCTCACGCAATTTTGACTAAAAATTACATTCTATGGCTTTCGGGCAGGAGAAAAACATTGGGCTAGGTTACATGTTCGAGAAAAAATTTTAATGGGTCATATTGGGTCATTAAGTGTCTGGGCCAAGCTATTTATATTTAAAGAACGGCAGAATCAATTTCATCGAAATTTTTCCTGTAACAGTTATCTGACACGACAAAGCTAATGGGCTAAGTCACAGGATCGAGAGATTTCGATTATTAGAGTAATTTATGAGTCATGATGCGTCATAATGCATCATGTCAAGCTATATCGAAAAAACATAACGCCCAATCCACGAAAAAATGGACATGAGAATGAAAATTTAAATTTCTTTAAATATGATTGTAATTTTGCATATTAACTGTTAAGAGTGTACCATTTCATATTTTATAAAAAATAATTAACTTTTTGTCATTAACATACTTATTTTAATTAATAAAGTGACACTATGACTTTGTAAAATAGACTGCGGCAAAAATCTTTACAGTTCATGGTCTCGTACAGCTGAACAAGCAATCTGAAAATCTCCAAACTTGGATATATATGATTTGACAGCTATTATTGAGAGTTTTTGTCTGCAGTGAAGTGTTCACTAATCTTCATTACAAAAGGTAAGCATATTTAATTACTCTTAATTATTGTGTCACACCCGCAACATAAAGTTACATTTATATCTCTGCAGAAAAATATTTTTGATTTAAAGTTATGAAACTTTATATTCAAAAATAGTTTATTAAGATACTTTGAATTACAGACACAAAAGAAATTAATTAATATTTAAATTACAATTATTGATCGTTGCGGGCGTGACATGCCGCTGTTGCGGGTGTGTCATTTAATTAAAGTCACACCCGCAACGTCTTTTAAAATTGATTACAAATGCATATTTGAACAAATTATATGTAAATTTATAAAAGAATAATATGCTGGAAAATATGTACTTCGCAGCTTTAACTATACCCTTTAATTTAATAGAGGGAATTCCAGTTAATACATAAAAATTTGCATCATCTGAGTATGTGATACTGTGTGCAGTTGATTTATTCAGTTTGGAGTGATAAAATTGTTGTTGTACTGCAAGAAAATAATTTTATTAGTGATGTATGATTAAGAAATTAATTTAAAAGGTAAGATTTTTATAGAAATTAAAAAAAGAAAATTACGAAACAATATTTTAGCAATTTTCTTTAAATTTGTTAATTTTATTTTGTTTTTTATAAACATTTTTTAAATTTTGTTATTTGATAGTATTTATCTAATATATATATATTTAGTTTATGAAAATAGGTAAATCAATATTAGGGGAAGATTTTTTTTCTCTTTTAATTCAAATTAAATAAAAAGTAGAAGAAAGAATAATAGAAACTGTTAAAATGTTTATTAAGTTAGCATAAAATGCATATAGTCCGTTTGAAATTAACCAAAATTTAACATAATTAACTTTATGTAAGATTAGAAATTTCAAGGGATAACTATTAAAAATTTGTTAAGCTTATATTTTTGGACTTGGAAGTGCGATATTTATTCAGATTACACATTAATTTCTTCTCTTTTGCAGAGAATGAAGAGTACAGAAAGATCACGATATCATTGAAAAATATTAAGGAAAACCCTCTTAAATAGGAAGCATATCTACAACTAGAGAAGGAAAGAGACAAAGCAAGGAGAGAAAAGAAGAGATTATTTAAAAAAATCATGGTAAAGGATAGCAATCCTTTTGCATTTCATCTCATGGTAAAGGAGTTGTCGATGGGGTTGGTGCAGTTGCCAAGAAAATGGTAACACTAGCAACGCTCTGCAACGATAAATTCAGCTTCCAGGTTTTGCCATGTGTAGAAAAAGTCCTAAAAATATAAAAGAACTTTGCTGAATGTGAAATTTTAGAAGATATTGTGAAAATGCTTCATGAATGCTGGCAACAAGCACAATCGGAGCTCAACATTCAACCGATACATCATGTTGTTTTTATTGACGTAGGAACAATTAACGTAGCAATAACTTCAGAAAGTGATCACAATAGAACTTGTTTGCTACCATATTTTGTCAAAAATATAATATCCAATGATAAGAGTGCAGTTGGAGATTTTGTAGAAGTTGTTTTATTCTCCACATTAATAATAATAATAATAATAATAATAATAATAATAATAATAATAATATTAATAAAAGAGTGAAAATTTTGATGGTCAAATAAGACAAATGACATGAGGATATTATAGAATAAGAGTATCGGAATAAAAATCAAGAAAATGTGTATATTTGGCTCAGTCAGTTAGATGTATTCATACTTTGACAAGGATATAATAACCAACGATGAATGTGCAGTTGGAGATTTTGTAGAAGTTGTTTTATTCTCGACATTAAAAAAGTGAAAACTTTGATGGACAAATAAGACAAATGAATGGTGACGATATAGAATTAGAATGTTTGAAAAAAAAAATTAAGAAAACGTGCATATTTGCCCAGTCAGTCAGATGCATCCTAGGGAAAAAAAGAGCATTTTTGTAAAAAAAGCTACCACCACCAGAAATTATAAATTCAAGATTGGAAATGAAAATTTTTTAATATTTTCCTCTCTAGATATTATAATTGTAATATTGATTAATTCTTTAATTAAAAAAATCTGCCTTGAAAATATTTGTGTATGTCATTATTTTATTGGCTATACTAGTCACACCCGCAACAGGGCGTCACACCCGCAACGAAAATTTTGAATATTTTCCACAAAAGCAAGAATTGAGTAAGTAATTTAATTTTTTGATAGAATAATTATTTAAGTATTACTGTCTAATATATAAAAATATCAATTCACTCAGTTGTCATAATTCACAGAGTTTTGAATTTTTGCACTGAAAGATGAAAATGCGTGTCCTTTTTATGTCACACCCGCAACAGGCGGAAATTATTTTTTTTTATAAATAAATGATACATCGGACAATTTTCAGAATTGGAAAAATGTATGTGTAAGTGGTCTACATTGAAATTCATACAAATTGAAACCAATGCTCAAAAATTTTTTTTGCTGGTGACTAAATTAAATTGTGTAAATGTCACACCCGCAACTTTGGATTGAGCGATAAGGATCAATTTTAACGAAATTTTGTATGCAACATATTTTTGGCACGAGAAAAACATTGGGCTAGGTCACATGATCGAGAAATTTCGATTAATGGGTCATAAAGAGTCATAAAGGGTCTGGGTCAAACTATTTATATTTAAAGAAAGGCAGGATTGAGTTTAACAAAATTTTGTGTGCAACAATATTTATACACGATAAAACTAATGGGCTAAGTCACATGTTCGAGAGATTTCGATTATAAGGGTCATTTGTGGGTCATGATGGGTCATGGTCAAGCTATATCTAAAGAATGGGTGAATCGATTTTAATGAAATTTTGTATACAGCATATATTTGGCACGAGAAAATCATTGAGCTCGGTCACATGTTCGAGAAATTTCGATCAGTGGGTCACTTTTGGGTTATTCTAATTTTTTCTCGACAATGTGTCGAGCAATTTTGACTAAATTTTATATTCTATCGTTTTGGACGCAAGAAAATCATTGGGTTAGGTCAGATGTTTGAGAAAATTCGATTAATGAGTCATTTTAGGTCATAAAGGGTCAAGGTCAAACTATTTATACCTAACAATTGGCTCAATCTATTTTATCTAAATTGTGTATCTAACGTTTTTCGGCACGCAAAAATTAATGAGCTAGGTCACATTTTCGAGAGAAAGACTCATTTGTGGGTCATGCTAATTTTATCTAGAAAATTGTTCTCACCATTTTGAGTATATTTTCTATTATACCGTTTTCGGGCAAGAGAAAACCATTGAGCTAGGACACATGCTATTAACAAATCAATTAGTGGGTCGTTTTAGGTCTTAATAGGTTTGGGTCATTCTAATTAAACATATCTTTTGTCACGAGAAGACTATTGGGTTGAGTTACATATTAAACAAAATTATATTAGTGGGTCATATCGTTTCATTGCTGAATGCTGACAAGCTAATTTTACTTAAGAAATGGCTTAAACAATTTTAATTCATTTTATACTCTACTGTTTTTGATTACCTGAATACCATTGAGCTAAGTCACATGTTTGCTCACATTTGATTAGTGGATCATCTGAGTAATAAGGATCAGGATCACGAGAATATGGCAAAAGCCAATAAGTTGGCGATATTTGACAAAATACTGGCGAAATTTGGCGGAAAAATCGACTATTAAGATTACGAAACCAAAACACCTACTTGGCACCAAATGAAAGAATGTGTTCAAATTTGGCTATATCTGGCAAAAAATATTGTCTTTCAGAATATGAAGAAATTTCTTATACATTATTAATTGTATTCGAGATGCATAGTTAAACTAATCAGAGTCGAGCTAAAAAAAAGATTTGGATTGATGTCCTTTCGTTATAAATTTTAAAATGAAGTAAAATTTATGAACATGATCATACAAACATAGTTTTCTTACTAATTGTTTTTGTAAATAATACTATTATTAATAACATGTTTTACAGTAATAATACATAGTGCATGATACAAGAAAAATACTCTATCGAGTTGAACACAAAGTTAATTTAGACCGAGCTGAGATCGGTCACCCCTGCTAGTATATATATATTTAAGCAAGGTTTTTTTCTTGATTTTAATTAAGAATATATTGTATATATATATATATATATATATATTTCATCTAACAATCCATCTTTGATAAGACACTTATTAACTTAAGCACAATTTTACATACTTTCTTAAATAGGGGAAGGAGATTTCAATGCCTCTCCTACCGATGATGAGTAAAGGCAGTTCATTTGACTTGTGAAAATAATTTACTACTTTAGCGTTATTTAGAATGTTTTCTTTTGTTTCTGATATCAAACTTTAAAATATTTTACAGTATTAGACACATTTTTTCTAAATTTTATTGAATTCAAATCCATGTATTCGTTCAGGATTACAGTGTGTAAATTTCATTAAGAGATACTTTAACACCTTATTCGCAATAATTATATATTTTTTTAAATGATGATTTGTGTGCATTTATCTATATAAAACCAATATATGAAATACAATTTATCAAAATAAAACTGGGAAAAATAAACTAAATGGCATATAATTTAACTTTCCAGAATCAAAGCAGATCCATCAGGCCCACATATACTTCGGAACTACAAATAAAGTGTCTGGTTTTCTTTACGTATTAACTATGAACAAGCAAAACAATCCGAATTTGAGTCTACCGACACATATGAAGCCATAATAAAGTGGAGAAAATATTAATAACAAATCATAAAAATAAGATTAAATTGGATATATACTTAATTGTGTGTGGTAATTTGTAATATAAAAAATAACTTCACTCAGAATATGTAAGTTTAGCTATTAAGTATATGAAAAAAACTTAAAGAAGTAAATAAAATTTTTGCTGTATACATTATACATATATATGTTTTGAATTAAGGAGTATTTAAATAAAAATATTAAACTATTAAAATATAGCGAAATATTGAATATGCCGAAAACAGAAAAATTTAAGAAATATCGTGTATAGCATATATATAGTCCTTTTAAAATAACCAATGAAGGTATTTCTGCATCGCTTGCCTTTTAGTACAAAAAGATTATTTCGCCAAACATGTAACTTCTAGAAAACATTACGAAATATGATGTCACGTTGTTTATCTCCATTGAAACGTTACAATTCATACGTTTGTGCACATAATTATTTTATTTATTTTGCAGATAAATCAGATTCGTTTTTATAAGTAAGGATATAAGTTAAATGTATATTGTCAATTTTTCATTAAATTAGTGAGGGGAAAAATAATAAATGTCAAATTGGGAAAAACAATGTGGACTACGAAAAAACGAATGAAATATCTGATTATGATTATGTTTTGATGTCACATGAATTTGTTTTTGACGATAAAACACAATATTTAGTGACGTGTAGAATTTACATACGAAAGACATGTATAAACATAAAAGCATGTCTTAATAAATACCTATTATTATTATATTTTTTAGATTAAGTATAAGTAATCAACGATTTCAAAAAAAGGAAATAACAATAATTTTAACAATTTTATTTTCTTTATAAAATTAATAATTGATTCCTTCAAAATACATAAAAAATATTCTACATAATTAGAACAAGAAAAAAAATCATGCAAAAAGCATAGGATATATAACATACATATAAAATTTTTGCGTCTATTGCTGCTTCCGTGTTCTTAATTATAATCGTTTTTGCTTTGTAGCTCTCGAACATGATACATTTTCGTTGCCAAATAAATTTGTGAAAAATTTTACTTATTCAAATATAGCTATGAAAGATATTTTGACGCAATAAAAATTGTAAAAGAAATTATGTTATGCGAAATGTTGTTTTTGTAGTAGTTTAAATATATCTTTTTATATGTCCGCATTTTGTGTCCTATAATTACTGCTTAAACAGAAAGAACATTTATTACAAAGACATTTAGGACCTTTTTTATTCCATTAAGATGACTTTTGGTTAACCTAATCCATTCGTATCAATAAATAGCTATATATTATTTTAACTCCGAAATCAATAACAATAGTGTGCAGGGTATTCAGTGAATTAGACCCATGTTTCAAAATTAAATTTCTTAAAAAACAAAGATCGATAGAATTATTCAGTAAACGATTTATTATTAGGTAAGCTTTAAAAATATTATACAGAAGTTTCGATCAATATTTTTTTGAAAAGATTGCAAAGAATACTTGACTTGATAATTTGATTGTTTTCGATTTGTTGCAGAGTGTTTTTTGGCATACAGTGCTATATATAACGATTATTCGAACAAAAGTTAGAATTTAGAAATTTCAAAAGTTGAATTTCACTCTTTACAAAATATTCACCGTTCGAAAAATCTGCATACATTTTTTACAGCGTACCTTTTACTATATAATTCTATTGGTATTGGGTTTTTGAGAAATTTAAGTTTGTAATTAGAGTTTTAATCGCTGGGCACCCTGTACAATATTTCTTTTTTTATTAAGATAAAATATAATGTGTAAATAATTAATATGAAAACCACATAAAGCATTTGAAAACCCAATTTCTTCCATTAAATTATAATTCTAATATAATATAATAAATATAAATCTCATAAATATAAATATAATATACTTCAACATTAGCAACCGGGAAATATGTATATTTTTTTCGAATAATGCATAATCTGTTGCATACCATTTGTATGCATAAAATTTAGAACGCTAACATGAAGTTTACTGAAACAAATAGTGCAGTTCAAAATTTTCTTTCAGCAATTTACGTGAATAAATGAAACTTGAGGAATTTTGTGGAGCTTTGTATATGATGCATAATACCATGTAA
This sequence comes from Maratus speculifer, assembly GCA_964019185.1. Classification (NCBI taxonomy): domain Eukaryota; kingdom Metazoa; phylum Arthropoda; class Arachnida; order Araneae; family Salticidae; genus Maratus; species Maratus speculifer. The sequence goes on along the minus strand of OZ025290.1, from coordinate 424,996,205 downwards.
TACTAAAAAGAAAAATTATAGTTTTAAAAATGCTTGCCGTAATTGAAAACTCAAATCCAGCAAATATTTTCATTGGCTTTAATAGTTCAATTTTTCTGTAGCTAAACTTTTGTTGTTTGTCCCTGTAAATAAGAATATACTGTCCCTGTGAATAATTTCCGAATAAAGGATTTGAAAACCCAATTTCTTCCATTAAAATTAGAACTTGGGATATATATATATATGTTTCGACTTGTGTTTAATCTGTAGATTTGTATGCATACCACATAGTACACTGACGTGAAATTTATTGAGACAAATAGTGCATTTGAAAATTTCTTTCAGAAATTTACGTGAATAAATGGAATTTGAGAAATTTTGTGGAGCCTTGTATATGATGTATAATGCCATGTAATAGTAAATAGAAAAAAAAATAATTTTAAAAAATGCTTGCCGTAATTGAAAACTCACTTCCAGCAAATAATTTCATTTTCTGTAATAGTTCAATATCTTCGGTAGCTAAACTTTTTTTTTGTTTGTTCATGTAAATAAATGATACATTTTATGCACACTTTATTCTACAGTAGTTCACTTCAATTATATGTATACAATTGAAAATGTTTAACATACTGTAACATCATTTTTAAAAATGCCACAAACGATTTTCTTTTACAGAAATCGTAATGTAACTAGGCCATACTAGTCTATCCTAACGCCCATAAGATAAAATAGTTTATCCAAGGCCAAACAAGTTTCGCCTAATATTCATAGGAGGAACTAGTTTAGCTCGTCTTTCATTGTTTTGAACTAGTTTATCTTAGGCCGATTTAATTTATCCTAAGCCAATTCAATTTCGCGTGATTTCACTGAATCCAAAAACCATCTCGGAGCTAGTTTTTATATTATCCTATTCTGATCTAGGTCAGTGTAATTTGACGTGTTTTAGCTCACATTCTACCAAAGTCATAAAGCTAATGTGCTCACAGTTTGTGTATGTATTCATGTATGTATGTGCATAATGCAATAACTTTTAATTTAAATATGCGATTTACTTCAAATCTTGGATATAGGTTTATTTCGATAAGGAGCATCCGTGAATTTTGCAAAAACTTGCAAAAACTGTATCCAGATCAGGGCTACACGTCGGCCAGATGAGATCAGCAGTATTTTGAGAGTTAAACAAAGTTTGTTTTTGTATGCAATATGAATAGACGCAATTTCTTGCTAAAATAAATACTGTGGGCCAGCGGAATGTTCTCCAAAGGACTGTAAATTGTTCTCCAATGTATGTATAAAGCCTTGTGCTACTTTGCAACCATTGAATAAGCCCAGAGATACTGGAATATTTAAGCAAAGGGGGAACCAAAACATTAAAAAGTCACTTCCTTGTCGACTAAAGAATGTCTTGGGATCTTACGCGCAAGTCGTGCCAATGGTATGCCCGCTCATTTGGGCCATTCAAATTTCACATTTTTTTCGTCATTGAGTATTACACTGTTCCTTATGGGTCCATATGACACATGTTTTGCATGTCCATTGCATTTTCGCCAAATTGTAGTGGTATTTTAAAGCTGGTTGTTTTATCATTTTTATGTAAATTGATTTACTTTTTTTCTTTTATACATCTACGAATAAAATCCGTCGATACAAAAAGTCTTGGTTTACTTTTAATGTGACTAGCAATCATCATTGTGTAAATTATAGTTTATGGATTTTTCTGTCATCTCATTTTCTGATCATACAATTTCTTCCAGATATATGTTTTTTTTTGGGAGACACCATTAAACTACACCTCATAGAGAAAAATCTTTGGACGATTAAATGTAGCTTAAATTTATGCAACAGTCTTCACTTTCCATTTCACCATCCTTACTTCAATTACCTCAGCTGATAGACTATTTCTACCTCGCGGTACATACACTAATCGATGCTATAGCGAGTTATACTTAAATACATCACATATGTGACATCACAACTTTGAAATTTGAATTTTTCCGTGAATAATTACCAAAAAATCAAAAAAAGTATCTAAACTTTTGCAATATGCAAATTTCCCTTTTTTCAGTTAAATTATTAAAATTAAGTATTGATTAAGTTAAATTAAATATGATCTTATATTAAAACCATTATTTATACCTAAAATATTTAAAATACTTTTATAATAAATATAGCCATTTCTATGACATTATAGTTCGTATTTTCTATTTAAAGTTTATATAACGTCAATATCTAAAGTTTTGCTGACAACTATAGATAAATTTTTGTATAGGTAAACTTCTGCTTACCACGATGTTACATTATATCGTCATACAGTTATATTTTAATAATGTACAAATCGCCAATCTTTCCTAAACAATAAACATATCACGAAGCTTAACTAATAAACATATACAGATCACATATTTACAAAAAAATGAAAAGAAATAGCATATGTATAGAATGTTTTGCATAAAATGTCCTATATATTTTTATCACACTATGCAAATGTAGACTGAATTACTAAACAGGAGAATATTATCAACAGATTGTATAATAATGTTACTGAATTTACACAATTATATTAAATTTAAGCTACGAATAAGCATAATGTTAAAATAAGTTCAATGATCTACATCCAAAGTGTTGTCAAAAATAGAAAACATATGGTCAATTTTAATCAAAGAGAATATCAATGCTTTTTTAAACGAATGTCTTGTAAAAGAATGTGGAATATTTTTTTTTCATTTTTAAATATAAATATGGCCCAAACAGTTTTTTCATTACAAACATATATTTCATCAAAAAAAAACAAAAAAAACAGCAAATTAAATCTGTATAAAGAAGAAATACGTTTCAACATATACTTTGATCACTTCTTAAAAGTGGAAAACAAAACAACCAATAAAAATTTCATTTATCTATAAATAACGGACATACATATAAGTTAGGACTAATAACAATATTTTTGCTTGATTGAAAAATGATCACATCACACTTTTTGCTGTATACTGTCAATTAAAGTGCCTACAAGATTCCATAGATATAAAAAGGAATAACTATGTTTAAAAGAAATACAATAATAGTTACAGACAATATAGATGAAACTGGAATATGTAATGATCAAATAAATTAGTTCAAATGTGAGGATAATTTTGGAAAAAAAGAAATGTTTACAAAATCCAATACCTGTCTATCTTCATAAAAGCATTAGATATATATTTAACACTGTTTTTAAAATTACTTATTTTTAGTTAAGTAAATTTTGTCAAAGTAAATCTCCTTCTATAGTAAAAGAAAAAACTGCCTTAAACAAATCTCCAGGAATTACTCTTGGAATGAGGCTGATGTGTAAGGTTTCCGGATATAACGCGTCCTGGTGGACCACACCTTCCATGAGTCGAATAGACCAATCAGGAAAGGGCTCCGTCTATGCTTCGCGAAGCGATTCCATGGGGTATTGGCGAGCGCAGCAAGCAGGGATAGCCAAAAACTTGGAATCGCGAAGCTATGACGCGGGGGGTTGGCGAGCGTAGCGAGCAGGGGGGGGGGCGAAGCCCCCCCCCTAGTAATCTAAATTAAAATTATTACAAGTAAGAAAAACCATGCTCTAAATATTTATTATGAAATATTTTCCAACATTTCCTGAAATCTTTAACGAAACTGCGTTATTTAGGAAAATAAGGTGTTATTGTCGATAGCAAAATATATATTGCGATACTTTTCAACAACCCTGCATTTCATCTATTGGTTTATATGTGTATATAGATATGTATATACATATAGTGGACGAATTTAGTTTAGCAAGAAAACGCACAACATGTTGAAATTTCTCTTTCAAGGACTAATTCTAATTAATGGAAAACAATTGTAATATTTCAAAGAGTGCATATTTCAAAAAAAGAAAAGAAATAACATACAAAGTTTCTGTTCCCATATTTCCTATTTATTGTTGTTCATACTAAGATGGTACAGTGTACTCTATTACTGAGCAGAGTTTTATTTATATATTTTATAATACTTTCAACGAACTTGGAAGATTGTATAAAATTAAAGCTAGAATAATTGTCCTACTTACAAAATGTCTAAGTAAGAATAATGAAATACATTCACTGGTTAATACAATGTATTATCTGAAATTGAAAACATGTGATTATTTTTGTAAAAAAAAAAAAAAAAAAAAAAAAAAAAAAAAAAAAAAAAATCGATTTTAACGGAAATATTTTGAGAGAATAATTAGGTTATTCAAAATAAATATGACTAAAAATGCTTTTTTTTTAAGCAATAACAAACATATAGTTGATTAAGAAAATATAACAGATTGGATTTGTATCAACAATAAATATGTTTCAACATATAATTTGATCACTTCATAAAAGTTGAAAGTAAAACGCTCAATGAAAATTTAAATCATTTAAGTAAGTAACGGAACATATAATATAAAACATCACTTTAAAATTTCAATTTATTTTTAAATTCTGTAAGTGATCTATTAAAAATAACACAAAAACCTTATAGTTTTACATGTTTCATTGCTCTTACGGCAATTTTTTGAAAAACAAATAAATGATAAAAAGAAGTTTTTCGCTAAAATATCTTCAAATGATTTGAAGATATTTTAGCGAAAATTTTCTTTTTAACGGAAAGAAATAAAAGTTCTGAGAAATAACAATATTTTCGCTTGATTGAAAAAATGATCACATCACACTTTTTGCTGTAACGTCTCAATTAAAGTGCCTAGAAAATTCCATAAAAATATAAAAAAAGAATAACTTTGTTTCAAAAAAATGCACTAATAGTTATTGACAATATAGATGAAACTGGAACATGTAATGATCAACAAAATTTGTTCGGATGTGAAGATAATTTAGGAAAGAAAGAAAAGTTTAGAAAATCCATTAAATGTCTATCTTCATAAAAATATCAGAAATATGTTTAACACTGTTTTTAAAATTACTTATTATCAGCAAAATAAATCTTGACGAAGTATATGTAATCCAAAGTAAACTTGTAAAAATAGTTTGTGAGTATACATTTTATTTAAATGCAGGATACCCCAAATTTAATGAATATTTAATAAACTAAATAACAGGAAAAATATCTAGTTAATTAAACTAGTAAATTCGTTCGTGTTTGGGATTATTTTGGTGATGTAGATTTTTCTATACATGAATTTCTTATTTTAGCTCGAAATATTATCAATAGACGCATCTCAGACGCTTTTTAAAATGGCGGTGAAGGAGACATTTATATATATATATTTAATCCTATAAACCATTCTTTATAACAAGCACTGTTACTGCCAGATTTAAAGCGGCCTGACATAAAATTTCAAACCAAATTTACGTCTAATATGTAAAAATTATGTTGTGCAAAAGCTAAACAGTAATATGTAATAATTTTCAAGCACGGCAAAAGGACATGAAGTTGACATGCTTTTTTTTATCTTTAAATCCTGATCTAGTAGGATCATAGCAATTACAGCAACGTCCGGCAATAATGGATTAATGTCACGAATAGTTAATAAAAACCTATTTTACACACAAATTCAGGTAAAAAGGACGTAATTTTTAACTTTTTCCACCTTTATAACTTCTTCTCATAGAGGTAAACGCAGCGACTCCCACCAGCCGGAAGTACTACACCGTAAAAAGAAACGTAATATACAAAAATGAGCATTGCTAAAATCACTTATAAAATCGCTATTTTCACTGAACTTCTAATACAAAATTTCTTACAGAAATTATTCTACATAATTTATAATTGAATTCGTTTTTGATAATTGTACTCTAAATTCTGTTATATGGTTACTCTAAATAACACTTCTGTAAATTTTTAAAACGTATTCGAAATAATTTGATATTTTTTGTATTTATTTGTATAAGGAATGATACTGTGCATAATATGTCTGCATTAAGATGATATTATGCCAATATTAATAGACTTATTTGTTAGAATATCCAAATGAATATTGCCAAGTACGAAATATGAACAGTATTTGTTTTACCTTTTAAAAGGAGTTCAAAGCGTGCAAAAAATGTTCTAATCGAAAGCAAGAAAAAAATTGATTATCCCATCATATCAAATTATTATTGATAATCTATATAATTTTTCGGAATCAATCTGTATTTTCTGTATTGAAGAATATATAAATTTTAACTTAAAATTGATAATGTTAATGTATTAAATTTGAAAATTTTAAATAATCTATAATTCTTTTTTTTCCATTAAAGCTAGTTAAATCAATTTCGAAAATGTTCAAACATATCATTGTTTAAGGGGACTAATGACCATCAAACTATTTTTGTTTCTTTTTTCATTTCACTTTAGACTCTTTTCAAGAGCACATTGCATAAATTTAGGCATGCATTTACCTCAAAATAAACTTTAAGGAAAGGTTCCCAGCTAATTAGATGGAAATGAACTCAGGCTTTTCATACTAATTATTTATTATACAATTATTTAATAAAATAAACAGAAAAATTAAAGGGATAAGCTTCGTTTCTCGCCTTTATGTTTAACCAATGAAAGCCCACACCTTTTTAATTATGAGTCCAATCTTGTAATTATGAGTGTGTAAGGGCAAACGGGAGATGAGCCAGAGAACCTACAAATATTTTTATTTCAATCTTGTAATTTAGGGAGTAAGGCATACTATTTTTTACGCATGAGCCGCCGTATTATGTATGAATTAGTTAACGGTACAAACCTCTGTTTTAGCCCTTTATATTTAGTAGATGAATTTTTAAATCGTTTAAAATCAACTTCCAAACCCGCCTTATAAAAATAAAACCGTATACCAAATTTTAAACGAACGAAGTAATTCAGCAGGAAAAATTAAATTATCTAAATTAAAGGATGGGTATTATCTCACCCATTTACTGTTTTATACTTAATCAATGAATCGCAAAATCAGGAAAACTCCTTATCAGATTGCACCTAGAAAAAATTAAACCAAATGAAATAATTCTGTGTAACATCACATTTATCATAATTAATGAGAATGTTTCTCTCCCTTTCCCCCTTTTATAATTAACTAATAAATCTAAATATCTAATCAAATGCGTGTCATATCGGAATAAAATGGTATATGAAATATGAAGTAAATGGAATAAATATAGACGGAAAACACATTTGTCTAATTAAATAAAGTTAATTATAATCCATACCTCCTTTGTGCCAAAACAATGGAAACAAAATGTATTCAAAGAAACTCCTAAACACGATAAATCGATACATGAAATTTTAAAAATATCGAATAATCCTGCGTAAAATATCCATTTATCTAAATCAAGAGGTATGGTAACTAGCTTATATTTCTTATATTTATACTTAAATAATAAATCTACAAATATAATCAGATAAGCTGATTATTAGAATAAACCGGTAAATAAAATTTCAAGCAAATCGAATATTTCTGTACGGAAAAATGAAACATTTATTTAAATTAAAGGCAATCATTTGGTTACTCTCCCTTATACTTAATCAATGAACCTCCAAACCTAATTAGGAATGAACCTTATCAGAACGAACTAAGAAAAACACATTAAACACGTCAGATATTTCTATTATGAGCTATCGCGTTACGTACGTACATGCATGCATGTAGGGTTTTATATTATACCTACTTAATATTCAAGTGTTTTATATCTACAAATACCTTGATTATACTATTAAACAACATTTAATTTTGACATGAACAGGTATAAAGCCCTTTTTTCAAATACATTGTTAAAACAGTAGTATATATTTTGCACAGTTCCGAATAAGATTAAAATATATTACTTTGATTTTTTGTCTTTGTATAAACCTATGGCATTTCTTTATTTTCTAATCTTTTCTTGCATATTTTATATTCTTATTACTTTACATCACTTGAGATCTTTTCAAACATTTTGTTTTATCTCATGCACATCGATAAATGAAATAAATCCTAGAGTTCATTAATTTATTTTGTCGATGATATTTTTCTAACCCACATACATGCATATATATAGATACATACAAATGTACGTATATACAGAACCAGCTTGATTATTAACTTTCAGGGTTTGACAACCTGTGAGCTTAAAAATGAATAAAAATAGGAAAATTTCCTGATATTTTAAGTATTATCACAAACGGTTGAAAATAGCCCATGCTCATTCCATAGCAATGTAAATCTCAAGGGCTTTTTTGGAAGTTTTGTTTATATACACAAATAAAATTGTGCATCGAATTTTCTGTATTTGATAATAAAGGCAATAATTTTATTTTTGTTTAACTTTTATGAAAGTTTTAGAATTTTTGCACCATATTTCTGCAGTTAACTACATTTAATTATATTTATATATATTTTTGACTATGCAGTTTTATTTGTATATATAAAAGAAACTTGCGTTAAAATATTGGAAATTTAATTTGATATGAATTTCCCAGTATGCATTTTAAAATTGCCTTTATTCGCTTAAATTTTTCATGAAAATTTCTTATTTTTAACCAAATTTTATATTTATTTGTTATGTGATAAATATATCGTATATATATATCGTATATATAGTGTGCTCTTGAATGATATTTAAGTGAAATATGAAAATTAAAAAATAAAAAATAAAAAAAATAAGTTTTGAGAACCCTTGTCCCTTTAAGTAATGTTAATGTATAAAGAAGCAGTGCATTTCAACAAATGATTTCATCATTTTCTAGTAATTTCTGTATAACTCAAGTTTGAAAAAATTCTTTCATCATTAAATGACGGAAAGATAAAAATGTTCCCAGAAATAAAGTTTTTCGCTTGATTGAACAGTAATCACATCACACCTTTTTCTTGTAAGCTCTCAATTAAAGGGCCCGGAAAATCCCATCAAACAAAAAAAAATCTTTCTCAAAACTACCACAATCTATATCGAAAATATAGATAAAACGGAAACATTTAATGATCAAATACAGTTGTTCAAATGTGACATAATTTTGTTCTGAAACAAAATCCAATAAATTTCTAACGTTATAAAAATATTACAGATATATATGTATTTAATGTTGTGTTAGAATTTTGTTATTACAGAGAAATTGTTTCGAAAATATATGTATTCAATTTTATGAATATTTATAAATATTTTTATATAATTATATTTTATTTAAAGACAGGATGATCAAAAGCAGTAAATTTTGTAATATAGTTTATGACGGTCGATTATCTGCATGAGCAATATAGCTCAGAGAAATAAAACCCTCTGTTGGGGGTGGAGCTTTTTAGAGGAATCTAATCATATTTATGCAAGGATATCCAAGGTTCAAAGAAAATGAAAGAAAACTCCAAGAGATTAGATGAATATATTCAATCCCAGCACATCCGTCTGCCAGCATCGACAGAAGAAGTTCGCAGCTACTGTTAGGAAGATCTAAAATAGAAATATATATATTTTATTTTGGATAACAAGTATATTGGCGGTTTAAACATGTTATGAACGATTTTGACTACAGGAATAAAATATTTAAATTAGAATGTTTATTTTTAATATGTTCCTTGGTTTGAACTATCATATGTCAACAGGATTTCATAGATAGTAGGGCTTACTGTAAAACTGGAAGATGAATAATATACTCTCATTTCTTCATCAAGCATTTCCACTCAAAATTGCTATTGGGCTTTCCAAAAAACTTGTTTTAACAGTCCAAAAGCACACTAAACAGTTGTTGAGACATATTGGTATTTATAAGGATTAAGATTAAACAATATACACCCAATTCCAGTTCTCATGTCAGTTTTTCGAAGCTTTTGAAAGCATGGCTGCTGATGTTTATAGATCCCGTAGATTGTAATATATCGGAATATTTTTATGTCCTTGCAAACAATCCATAAATGCTACAATGTACCGTAATTTCCGGCGTATAATTCGCGATTCAAACAATAATTTTTCGACCCAGAAATTTTATAAAAAGAAATGTAACTCTTCAGATCGCCGTAAATATTTTCCTTGAATAACTAATAAGATTTCTGGGTTCAAAAAGAATTGTTTGATCCACGGATTATACGCAGGAAATTACGATACTTTGATTGGTAAATTTTGATTATGTGGATACTTTGAATACGTTGAGTATATGTTAGTACATACATATTATTAAATTTCTCTAGTAATTCGAGTATATTTATGCAAGCTAAAGCAAAGAGTGAACCATGGACACTCTAACTAAATGCATAAGTGCGTTTCAACTATGTTGAAATGAGGGAAAAATTATTTCAACACTAACAGTTTCAAACTTCAAACCTGCAGAATTCTTAAACTATTTTTTTAATTTATTTCCCATTTGGTATCCGAATGTACAATTTACTTAAAAGTCTACTTACGGTATCTTAATAAATATCGCATTCATTAGCAAACATTTTTGCCATGCAATTTGTAATGGTCTCTGTAAACTTCAACAACATGTATGCATTACATGGTAAATCGAGCATACAGTGGTGGTCATAATTATAATGACAAGGCAAAAATTGCCGTATCTTGGTTACATTTAGCGGGAGATTTATGCACATTTAATGGATGGAAACCAGTGAAAAATGAAGATTATTTTTGCATGATATTATAAAAATATGTGTTAAATTCATGTTCATAAAATGTATTATAAATTTATACAGCCATTGGTTTTGGACAAAATTATATGAACAACTGTATTTGTGTGTTCTAAAAAGTAAAATTTGCATGTTTTTTTGCTCTGCACACGGAACTGCCAGACGATATAAATTCATAGTAACCGTTTGGGATCGTATCATTCTGTTTTTCAATCATGCCGCAAGGTGCAAAGCTTTTGGAGTTTCAGAAAGGAAAAATGGATGCATTTCAAAATTCAGGACTTTCTGTATCATAAATTGCTACAAAGTTTAATAGATCAAGAACGGTTATTTACAATTATCTTTAAAATTCCGGTAAATATACACGGCAAAGACATAGAAGCATGCTATCTTCTGTTACTAAATGGGGGGAAAGAATGATAATAAGGCGAGCTTGCTCCAAAAACCGGGAAATACCGTGAATTGAACTTAGAATGCAAGTGCTCGAACTGTTTGACGTGTTTTATAGAAAGAAAGAAAAAGGTTTGCTGTAGTAAACATGTGTCAAGACCGCGTCTTACAAAAGTTCATGAGAGACTGAGGATGGAGTTTGCCATAAACTGAAATACTATGGGATAAAAGTGGGATTCTGTATTTTTCGATGAGAAAAAGATTAATTTGGATAGACTAGATTGTTTTTGAACTTCTAGTATGATCTTCGTAGAGAAAAAACGATTTTCTCAAAGCATGTATTTGGAAGTGATTTAGTAACGGCCTGGGAGGTTTCAAATCTGACAGAACTACTCCAATAGTTTTTATGCAGGGTAGGAGGATATCTGGGAGTTACATTGATGTATTGGGCGATAATCTTCTACCAGAAGCACCGTTAATAGCGATTAGAGGCTATTTTTTCCAGCAGAATAATGCCTTGGCTCATGTTTCCCAAACTTCAAACGCGTGGTATGATGCTAATTCCGTGAAACTACTTGATTGGCCAGCCAGAAGTCATGATCTGAATCCAATGGAAAAATGTGTTGGGTATTCTGGTACACAAAGTATTCAAAAATGGTATAAAATCTCAAAACAAGCAAGAACTCATGTCTTCAAGCGAAAAAGGTCACTCAAAATCTTCCAAGAACATTCTTAAGGAATTGTCAAACTCCATGACGTCAAGACTGATAAAAGTGATTGAGAAGAAGCGGGAAGATTATTAATTATCAGTGTGTTTCAGGCAAAAAAATCCATTGTCCTTATAATTTTGTCCAATTTTTACAATGACATATTTTGTTACTTGTGATAAAACATTCATGTTTTGCATTTTCCAATGCTTTGAATTCTACAATGATTTTTAGCATAGAAAAGCATTTAGTGTATAAATTTCAATTTATTTAGTTCAGAAATAAATTTTTTCTGCGCAATTTTCAATTGTTCTTATAATTCTGACCACCACTGTATTTGCGCAAAATTTGCACGGAAAAGCAGACAGACAATCTAACCGAATATGTACATTTTTTCAACTATGTCAGTGTGAATAACACTGGCCTGCTTAATTCTTAAACTGTGTTTTAGATTTTTTTCCCATTTGGTAATATTTCTAAGAAATATTTTTAAATGTCATGTTTTTAATCAAATCTGTATAAATACAATAACTTCCTTACATGTATGTTATTTTGTCGTTAAATTATTGTATTAAAATAATGTGTTTTTCAATGTAAAATATATGTTTCATATGCGAAATTGTAAGTTTGCTAGTTTTGGGTAAAAATTCCCCACATAATAAATGGTATGTCAGGATTTACATTTTATTATGTCAGGATTTGAATTCCTACAGAATAAATGATATACGGGATGTAATACTCTTAAGAATTTACAAAATGTCACATGCACATTAGGATGGATCGAAAATTTTTTTTTCACTGTGTTAAAACCTACCTATGCGGAAAAGATGTTCTCTTGGGTGGAGATTAAGGGAAAAATAATTAAAAAAATTAATTTTAAATTTTAATACTGCCACAATGAGGTTGAATTTCGAAAAAAAGTGAAAAAAGACCTAATTTTGGCTAGATTATTTTTTATTCAAAATAATAGTTTAAAAAGTTTACCAAAACCTACCTATGCGTAAAAGATGTTATATTATATGCTGAGTATGAGAAAAATAATTAAAAAAATTAATTTCAAAATTTAAATCTACCGCAATGTGGCTCAAATTTATGTATTTGAACGTTTTTACGGTAAAAAATCAACTTTTGTTTTGTAAAATAAAATATGAATTTTAGACATTTTTAACATTTATCAGAATGACAAGATAAAAACTAGATAAAAACTAGTTTCTTATTTAACAGCTTCATTAGTATTAAATCAAGAAAAATCGTCAACATTACAATTGGCGATAATGACGTTCGGTATTGAAAATCGACATGAGATTTTGTAATTCAATTCAATTTTTATAAAACTGTCTCTTATGTATGGGCCATACACAGCAGAAATATTTCCGTGACTCTTTTGATTATTAGTTTTGTAGAATGAGAGTTGCGCGAATAGATATTATTGATAGTAGATGTTATTGCCACTGAAATGATTGCTGGATTTACATATTGCTTCTGAAATCATGTCGTTACTAAATCCGCCAGTTAGTGGAGGTTCGACACATTTTCCTCTTTAATTAAATCTATGAAATCCGTCGCAAAAGGTCAAAAAGCTGGTAAATGGAAAATATAGATAGTTTTTATGTAATGATTAGGATTACAGCAGACATTTGATTTCACTCGCGCGTTTTTAGAATTCTTATACTGACATAAATGAAAATACAAAAAGCCTCTAACATGCTGCGAATAATCTCTCTATTTCACCAGTGAAACATTTGTGCCCAGCCGCGGTTCCATCCACGCTGCAAAAAGATGACATAGTGAAACTTCATTGGTGTGTAACTAGCACAAAAAACATTGTAGTGGACGCTTGAAGATCAGTCCCATATTTCGAATAACACATCCTTTAACATCTATATTAACAGATATTACGCCACAACCGATAGCAACCAACTTTGTTACATGTATATTATTGTTAACACATGACAAAAAATGTACGTCGTGTTTTCAAATTGTTTGGTACTCTCCCGGAATTTATATATATGTGGCCGATGTATTCGGAATCCAGTTCTTTTTTCAAGCCCAAGTCTGCTTCTATTATAATTTTTCTTCTGTTGTTTTCTAGTGATGCAGTCAGTCTTTACACCCATAAAAGTTTAAAGAAAATGGCCATGGTCATAATCTTTTACAAATGACTAAAGAGAATGACTAAAACGGTGGAGTGGTCTTTGGTTTGTTTTGTCATGTCGATTTTTTTCTGTCAGTAGCATTCGATTCATAGTTTTGTGAGATAATGCCCACGTCTTGAAGTGAACCAGACACGATGGCAGCACCTGCTTGGTCGGAAGTGCCCAAACTATCCAATATTCTGGCTGATGCCAATCTTCGTCACTACAGGTGATGTGACACCTAGCTCGGCAGCATTTTGGCTTTTCAATGATAGCTGATGATGTAGAAAAGTGAGTTTGCTCTCAATACGTCGGTTTAGCTTACACTCAATATTCATATTCATATTCAAATCTATTGAACTGAAAAAAATAGGCAGTATTTTCGGAAAGATCCAAAAGACTGTAGTAGCTTTCAGTATCTTATTTTGTTTTACAGGAATTAAGAAGAGCGCAATATTTGTCGTTAAACAGTTTAATTTTTCTTAAAAGGCTGCTATGGTAAGTTATTGAGATTGAATCTCATTTACAGGTCACTAGTAACTTATTAGCAACTCCTTCTCACTGGCAGGAAATAAATAGATGTTGACCGATTTCTTACTTCGGTTATTCTTTAAATACCAATATGTAAATTTTATAACTTTTTGTATTAGGGAGCATATTTACTGGCATATCAAAGCTAGAACCAAATAGGGTGTAATTCATATCTCTCTCTTTTTTTATTTTTTTTAACGACGCCATGGTACAGTAATATTCAAGGTACACTAAGCTACACAATACACAAGCAGACAAATTCTAACTGAAAAAACTGGAACTGCCAGTTTTTCGAAACTTTAAATTACTTGCAGGAGTATGAAATTTCGAAATTAGTTTTTTTTTACTTAATATCCATGCAATATAATATTTCTTACGCAAAGGTAGGTTTTGATTGATATTAAAATGTTTATTTTGCGTCAAAATTAAATTTAACCAAATTTAGATCTTTTTCCGTTTTTTCAATATTTTATCGAATTTTCAACTTTTTTGTGGCAGTATTAAGTTTTGAATTTATTACTTATTGTTGTTTTTTACTTAACCTCCATACGATATAACATCTTTTCCGAACTGTTGGATTAAAAAAAATATTAAAGTAATTAGTTTTTGACAAAAATAACCTAACCAAAATTCGGTCTTTTTTAAAATTTTTTCGAAATTTCAACCCTTTTGTGGCAGTATTAAATTTTAAAATTAATTTTTTTTATTATTTTTCCCTTAATCTCCATACAATAGAACATCTTTTCCGCATAGGTAGATTTTGATTAATGGTAATTTTTTTTTCGCCATAGACAATCGATCCACCCTAATGCACATTCAGTAATAAAAATTTAACGAATGTGAACAAGTTGCTTTCTAACATTAAAACTTTGAGAAGATGTGGATAAATAAACATCTTACTTCTATCACGGTTCAGAGAAATCATTAAATTAAAATGTACGAATTCATTAAGTAACGCATTTTTTGTGTACATTTTGAGTTTATTGTTTGCTGGAATAAATCATTCACTGTTGAAATATAGAAAATATGTTTTCAATATTTACACTATATTTACA
Source organism: Maratus speculifer (assembly GCA_964019185.1). Lineage (NCBI taxonomy): Eukaryota > Metazoa > Arthropoda > Arachnida > Araneae > Salticidae > Maratus > Maratus speculifer. The sequence goes on along the minus strand of OZ025290.1, from coordinate 424,980,883 downwards.
TAAATATGCTACAGGTTTGAACAATATTCCTTATTTTTCCATAATGGAAAGGGGAAATTTTCTGGAAATTTTTTAAAGTATTGGCAAACATCAAAAATTCGAGAACAAGTGGATGAAAAAATGTGGTATTAATACCATGGCTGACAGAAAATATTAAACTATGCTAAACACATTGACTAAAAAATGCAATCCTCAGTGTAGATTTTGGAAATACTGTTTGCTTGAATAAAATTTAGTCATACCTGAAAATCTTATTTTCTCATACAGTTCTTATACTAAAATGATATCTTGTCAATATAAAACATATATTATATTCGTTAAATTATAAGCGTGACATTTTTCGGTAAAACTTTCCTACATAATAAAAGACAAGCGTAAGATTTTCATACTTTTTGAAATTCACAAAATCTTACAGGCGTATTTGGTATCATAAAATCAACGAACCTAAACAAGTGCTTGTAAACATTGAAGCTTTGAGAACAAGTGGATGTATAAACAAGTTAAATCCATCATCTGTGTCAGAAAACATTAAAATAAGGTAGAGATATTGATTAAGTAACACATTACCTTGTGTAAATATAGGAAATATTGTTTATTTGAATAATATTTTGTCATACTTGAATATGTTGTTTTGTCATAAAATTACCATATTAAATAATATGTTTGCCTATATAAAACATATGCTCCATCTCAAAATTATAAATTTGACAGTTTTAAGTAAATATTTCTACATAATAAAGAGCATGTGAGATTTTTTTTAGGAATTTATAAAGTCTTACACGAGCATTATGTATCATAGAATCAACGAAAGTAAGCAAGTTGCTTACAATTATTAACATTTTGAGAACAAGTGGTAGGATAAACATGTTAATTTCATCATGGCTCGCAGGAAACATTCAATTAACGTACAATCATTGATTAAATAATGCATTCGCGGTACATTAAGGGAATATTGTTTATTTGAATAATATTTTATTATATTTGAATTTTTTTGTCATAAAATTATTATATTAAAATGTCATTTTTGTCTATACAAAACGTATGATTCGTCAGTTAAATTATAATTTTGACAGTTTTCGGCAAAGATTTTCATAGAATAAATTATATCTCAGAATTTAATTATCTTGGCAACTCATAAAATCTCAAATTCGAATTCAGTATCATAAAATATACGAACGTGACCAAGTTGTTTGCCAACATGAAAACTTCGAGAACTAGTAGATGAATAAACATGTTATTTCTGTCACGGCTCTGAGAATGAATTAAACTAAAATACACGCACTGATTAAATAATTAATCTTCCTGTTTACATTAAATATTTGTTGTTTACTAGAATAAATCATTCACTGTTGAGATATGGAAATGTATTTTCGATATTCACAATATATTTTCATAAACAGGCTACACGTTTAAATAATATACTTTACTGTTTCATAATAGAAAGGGAATCTTTTCTGGAATTTTTTTTAAATATGTATCTAATTTATTTATATTTACGAGATTAATTATAACAGTTTAAACTGCAATTCCATTTTTGACATTCGATTTTACCATATTTAGCATATTTCGTCTCTTGATATACTAAAATGTATCTACATAAACAGGTTACAGATTTAATAAGATATTTTGCTATACCATAAATAAAGTTAAAAATTTTCGACATTTTTTGGAAATTTTAATTATTGATATATTTGACATGAATTATGGTAATTTAAATTGTGATTCCATTTTTCACGTTTTATATTGCCATAATAAATTTATTACTTTTTTTTAAATATCGCCCATTAAGTTGAAATTTATGTTAATGTCAATATAAAATATATAACCTATCCACTAAATTATAAGTTTGACAGTTTTCAGCAAATATTTCTTAAAGAGTGAATGATATGTCAGGATTTAATAAGCTTAGGAATTCGAAAAAATCTCGCATGTGCATTCTGTATCATAAAATCAACGAATCTGAACAAATTGCTCGCAAACACTAAAACTTCAAGAACAAGTAGATGAATAAACATATTATTTCTATTACGGGTCGCAAAAAAAATTAACAAAAGGTAGACATATTGATTAAATAAAGCATTCCTCTGTGTACATTAAGAAAATATTGGTTACTTGAGTAACATTTTGTCATACTTGAATATGTTATTTTCTCTTACAGTTATATTTAAATAATATCTTGTCAATATAAAACATTTATTATATATGCTAAATTATAAGCGTGACATTTTTCGGTAAAGATTTCCTACATAATAAAGGACATGTGTCAGAAATTCATACTTTTAAAATTTACAAAATCTTACAGGCGCATGTGGTATCATAAAATCAACTACCCTAACAAAATTCTTTGAAACATTGAAGATTTAAGAACAAGTGGAAGTATAAACATGTTAAATCCATCATCTCTGCCAGAAAAATTTAAAATATGGTAGACATTTTGATAAAATAACGCATTCCCCTGTGTAAATGTAGGAAATATTGTTTACTTGAATGTTATTTTGTCATAATTGAATATGTTTTTCCGTCATAAAATTATTATATTAAAAAAGAACATGTTTCTTAATATAAAATATATACTCGATCTGATAAATTATAAATTTGACAGCTTTTGTTAATGATTTCCTACGTAGTAAAGGACATGTCAGAAATATTTTTTTTTGAAATTAATAAAATCTTTCACTAGCATTTTATATTATAGAATCAACGAAAATAAACAAGTATCTGACAATCAATAAAATTTTGAGAATAAGGTGGCAGGATAAACATGTTAATTTTAGGCAAGAAGCAAACTTTAAAATAAGGTACATATATTAATTAAAAACGCATACATCAGTGTACATTTAGTAAATATTACTTGAATACTATTTTGTCTTATTAGAATATGCAGTTTTGTCCTAAATTATTATATTAAAATAACATGTTTGTCAATATAAAATATATAATCCATCTGATAAGTTTAATATAAATTTCACAGGTCTTAATACTCTTAGAAATTCACAAAATCTCAAACGCGAATTCAGTATCATAAAATCAAGGAACGTGAACAAGTTGCTTACAAACAATAGAACTTTGAGAACAAATGGCTAAATAAACATGCTATTTCTATTACTGCTCGGAGAAAACATTAAACTGAAATACAGGCATTGATTAAATAATTCATTTTCCGGTGTACATTTAAAATTTATTGTTTACTAGAATAAATCATTTACTGTTGAGATATGGAAGTATATTTTTAATATTCACACTATATTTTTATAAAGAGACTTCATGTTTAAACAATATATTTTACTCTTCCATAATAGAAAGTGAAAAATATTAGAAATTGTTTGGTAATACATATATACAATATTTATATATGTATAATGAGAATATTGATATTTATGTCATTAATTATGGCGGTTTAAGCAGTTATTCTGTTTTTCACATTTAATTTTACCATATTCAGTCTATTGTCATATTAAAATATATTGTACATAAACTGACTACAGATTTGAATAGCATACTTTGCTGTTCCACAAAGAAAGGTAAAATTTTTAGGCAATTTTTGAAAATACAGATCCAAATATTGATATATTTGACTTCATTATGATAATTTAAATTAGTGCTTCCGTTTTTTGCATTTTATATTACTGTGTTATTACTATTATTGTTATTTGATATCTCTTATTAAGTTCAAATTTATGTTAATGAAAAGTATTATTCCTGTTAAGCTTTCGAATTTCACAGACAAATGTGATCTATTCTGATTCAATTAAAAACAAATGTGATAGATTTGTTCATAATTTATTAAGTCATTCGTCTTACTAAACTTTATATGAAATTTTATAATGCCTGATAAATGCAGCATCGGAAACAATAACTATATCCTTTCCAAAAATTCAAATTTCATGTTGCATTCGCTTTTTAATACTTTCTAACATAATTGAATAATGTTTAATAATTTGGATTGTCTGTGTTTGACTTTCCGTGATCTAACTAGCATATTGTATAGCCCGATTTACATGAAAATGATATATGGTATTGCGATTTGGTTGTCACAATAAAGGGTACAGCATTTATTATTCAAGTTGCAAGGTTACAAAGTTAGATTTACAAGGTTAGTAAACATACCGTAGGTTAAAGTCGTTTGTGTTATATTTTAATGATTTTACAATATTTTAAACATATTGAAAATTGATATATGGCACTGAATGGTACTATGACTGAATAACTATGTAACGTGGGGAAAATATAATTTCTTTTTTATTTACAAGTATAGATTAAAGATTTTGAGAACAAGAAATGAAGAATAATTGAACTATTAAAGTATAAGAACAATAATTGTTCAAAGTGCATTTTGTTGTGGTATAGAAAATAAATTTATTTAAAAAAATTCTGTTTAAAATTGAGTGCGCTTAGATCTAACTGTTTTTTTTTAAATATAACTCGATGGTTATAAATTCCGCTGGCGATATATAGGGCTTCAGAAATGTGTTTTTCATGACCAATTATCAACACGAGGGATATAGAGCCTAAACAGGCGTCCCCTCCGTAGGGGTATTTCTCACGGAGCCTAACCGGTATTTAACTCTTTATCTGCCAACGGTACTTATAAGTACCATTAAAATAACTTATTATAAAAATCTTTTACTATGTCAATCAGTTGTAATACTGTTTAGAATGAGTTACAAATACATTACTTTATTTTGTTCCAAAAGCATTATTGGTTACACAAAAATACATATATATATATTTAAAAGGATGATTTCTTTCGCCTTTGTATCTTTTCAGCGTTCTTGTTGTTGAGGGAGGGGGAAGGGGATTTTTCAGTTCGGAAATATTTTTATATTTATACTGTAAGAACTTCATATTTGTACATTTTATAATCCTACAAAGTAATAAAAAAAATTTAATATGAATGATTTGAGTGGGGTCGTAAAACTTGCACAAAATTCCTGTAAATTCAAATTTAATTAATCCTTCTAACTCCTTCAAAAATTTATTAAATGATTATGTAAATATTTTAATTTAGTTTAAACAATTTACGTATAACGCTTTAGAATGTAAAATTTTCATGATTTCATAATACGGTAGATAAAGGGTTAAGCAAGGAAATCTTAAGTTCGGAGAACATCATGGAAAACTCCAAACGATTAGGGTGATGGACGCGATTGGGATCGAACCCATCATCTCCTTTCTGCTAGCCTTGAGAGAGAATTTCTCAGCCACTGGTGGGACCCACAACAGTTTACAACTACGGTATTCTGTTGATGGAAGTTGCTTAAGAGAAATTTCCAAGTGTGCTTTGCGCACAACTGATCTAACATTTTTAATACTATGTATATATACAAATGAATAGCTTATACAAAGAGATACGCAAGAAAAAAAAATGTATATTTTCCATAATACTAATGGTAAAAGGCAGAAATTGGGCTTTGAAAAGAATTATTTGCATTTCTAAATTTAGTTTATTACTTAGTTTTGAGAAAGAAGATTGCTAAAGAAGAAAAAACATATTTGTGTCATTGAGTTGTGTGGAAGAAGGAGAAGAGGAATCGTGAGAAATGGAGGTACATTATAATTAAAGCCCCTCCCCCCCAAAAAAATACGCAGATGAAAAACATTTGGGAAAACGCTGCCATGGAATAAAATACGCCATTAGGGAAACCACTTGAATACCGTAGAATGGATCAAAAGCAACGTGACAACTAAATTTGGGGAGATATCAAATTATGCCGTTAATTATTATCGATAATTCCAGCAACGTCAGGAGTGGCGGAGCAAGTGAGTGTGTTCTCATGAAATCTACTTTGAAAGCGATTAAGTAACTGCTATAATGCATGCCTGTGTAGTTATATTAAAAAAGTTACAAAGAAATTCCAGGTACTTTTTAACTGCCTCTTACTTATCTATTACAATTAATTACTTTATTTATATCCATTTAATTTTCTTTACACTGTATATCAATAAAAATATTTCCAGTTATATTATATTTTAGATTAGACGGTGCTAATGTAGAATACCTTTTTTCAAGCAATCGCTCGAGAAGCACATTTAATAATATAGAGGAGAGTAGTCGAATTTGACCACTTGACACATTTTAAGGAGCAACTTTCTTAATTTTAGTTCATTTGCAAAGATCTCTACACGAGGTCTAACCATTCATGTACTAAATAAATAAATATTTAAAACGATTATTTTTTTAATCTTAGGTATAATTTTATTTTGAAAATTTTATGATAAGTGCTCCAAATTAAGAGAATGGTTCCCTAAGTTGGACCAGCTATCATATGCCGGCAAGACTACAACTGCAGCTCAAGGTGGAATAATGATAGTTAAAACTGCCAACATGGACATCGTTCTCAGTGGTTCAGCTGGTAGAATGTTAGTGTGATGAACCTATGACACAGGTTCGATTTTGTATCTGCTTGGATACTTTTGCACTCTGTTTACTGTGTGCTTTTTAAGCAACACCACCTCCCCCCCCCAAAAAAAATAAATACTATATTATGCAAGGCCTGAGAAATTATCTACAGAAAAATTTCCAAGATTTATATAGATTTATCCTTTACAAAATATTAAATAATGTATATATATACATATACATCCGGTATAAATCGCATATATGGTCTAATACCTTACAGAAAATTGATTTTCTGTGAAAAATATCTGGTTAATGCACTGTAAAAACTTCTAGATAACGTTTTCTAAAATTAAGGTTAGCTAATAAAAATTTATTTTTAGTAATTATACTTTGAAATTGATTTTTTTCTTGAGTTTCTAAAAATAAAGCAACACTTTTTGGTAAATTGATTAAATTGAAAGCGATTAACATTATTTTTCGTTCTTGATTATAGTAACTTTTCGATCTTTGATAAGTATGTCACTTTTCTTACAGCGTACTTCTACAAAACGAGTGTATTCATTTCCTATGTTCCATTGTGACGTAAAATACAATCATAAATGCGACCTTGACTTATGCTAGCTTGGTTGCTAAATAAAAGGGATTTTTTTGTGCTCGATACCTTATGTTTTTGGGATGTCGGCTCTTCGACTATTAACATGAATAATTCAATTAACTAACTAAAAATACTATTAAGGTGCTATTTGTGACAGATAAGTGTTTTGTTGAGTCAAGTTTTTATTATAACAATTTTATTATGATAAAAATTACACCTAGGAGAATGGATGTGACTAAAAACCGAATTAATAAATATTTAATTTTAACTGTGTCACCACACTTTCTAAATAGAGTTGAACAAATTATTCGTATGAAAATAGCGAACTATTTTTATTAGTACACGAAAGAAATAAATTTTACATTAAATCTCTTTTAAAGGTACTAAAAATTACTTGCAGGATATAAGGGGTTAAGCGTATCAATAATATGATTCGAATAAATGTTTGAATTTCTAGTTAACGTAAAAAAAATAATTTTTAAAATGCAAGTATATTTTTAATTAAAGTTATATTTTTGCAGGAAAACCTGATATGTTGAAGAAAAAATATAAAAACAAATTTTAATTTAATTTTTGAACAAATTCAATATACCTATCGTAAATTATGTATATTAAATGATATATTTACCGAATAAAAATTAAAGTTTTAATTCATTAAACACAACGCAATTTTCATTGATATTAGCATCTCTTTTAACATTCTGAAAGATAGAAAAATAAAACAATGAAAATGAATAAATCAAATATGTACCTGGTTAAACTTAGCGTTGCAAAGGTTAGAAAAATTCCGGTTTAAACCCGGAAATACACCGGGTTTTTAGGAATAAACCTGGAAAAAACCCGGGATTTTTTGGAATAATTCGGTTTCTTCGGAATTATCCTGGTCTATTCGAAATAAACCCGAGAATAAACCGACTTTTTGCAACTGTAGTTAAACTATGTAGCGTAGACAATATCCCTTTAGCTTCTAGTATGGCCAGAAATTCAAGCGAAAAAAAAATCCATAAAATTTACAATTTATTTTCTCGCATAAACAAACACATTTTCACTTGAATATAGATCAAAGAAATACTCTCTATTAAAACAATTTTATAAAAGCATACTCCAAAAAAGCAACATTTTTCTGATAGTTATAGAAAATCAGCAAATTATGAAATTAAATAAAAAGCTTTGAACAAGCTTTATAAAAAGATTCTGCAGGCTACCGAGGGAAGAAATTGCCTATTTATATATTTATAAAATGTTTCAAGCATTAGATTACAATTTAAATAAGCAACTTAAATATCATAAGGGTTTATATATATATTTTTTATTATTATTAATGTACTTTTTGAACTTCTAGAAGTCTGTGTACTGCAGTTTTTTTTTTTTTTTTTTTTTATACTGAACAGATTTTTTTCGAAAAAAGTTCTATTATGATACTTAAATGTGCCATCAGAATATACACGGTTAAGATTATCATTAATGTAATTCGATCAATAACTGAAATTTTAGCTAAACATATTTTTTAAACATAAAATATATTTTAAATTAAACTTACAGTTTTCAAGAAAAACATGCTATCTTGAATAGGAAAGAAAAAAATTAGATTGTCTTAACTACATTTTATACATTAATTCGGATAAAAATTAATGTTTTATTCCATTAAAATTGCCACATTTAACAGTAATTTGTTCATAACGTATAACAATCTGAAACAAAAAAAAAACAATCAAATATGTATCTAGTTGAATCAATGTAAACGCAGTGCAAAACAATAATGCTCCAGCTTCTAATATGAGCAGAGCTTAATTTAGTTTAAAAGTGACAAGAAAAATCAAAATGTTACTTCTCGCATATACAAATACATTTTCACTTGAATATAGATCAAAGAAATGCTCTTTATTAAAACAATTTCGCGAAAAACATACTTCAAAAAATCAACATTTTTCTGATCGTTATAGAAGATCAGCGAAATTATAGCATTAAATAAAAAGGATTGAAGAAGATTTATAAAAAAATCCCTCAGGCTATTGAGAGAAAAAAAAATCACGTATCAGTTTATTTAGAAAATATTTTCAAACGCTAGATTGCAATTTAAATAAGCTACTTAAATATCAAAATGGTTTTGTCTTTTTTTCGCATACAAAAAGAAAGTAGTTAATAATGCCGTCTTTGAAGTTGCAGAAATCTGAGTCGGGTAATTTTTCTTTTTTTCCGAAAGGAGTTTTTAGGAACATTTTTAGTTCGTTAGCTTTTAAGAACTTTAATTAAAGCTATGATGTTGAAGCTTGCTATATTTTTATGATAATTTACATTCTTTAATTTGTAAAGTAATGGAAATTTTCAATATTGTGTTATTTATATAATTTCTTTTAATATACTTTTATTAAGTACAAATTTTTTGATTTGATAAGAAGACAAAAAATCCAAAAGTTATATTCCTAACCCTAAAACGGTATTGTGAATATCAGAACACTAATGATACATATATACCTATTTCACAGTGCTCACTAAAAAACATAGAACACTTTTGAATGATTTTATTATTCTATTTTATGATATTCACTTTCCAAATAGATGACCAATATTTAACCAAAAAGAATGGTGCATAATTTTTTCTTCGCCCAATCCTCAAAGCGTATAAGTATTGTTCTCAGTTTAACAAAACTCAGAGAATATTCACATTTTTAAAAACGACTAAAAATCAACCTGCAATAAAAAATATCCGGAAGGTTGCATTTAAAATACATCTATATGTAGATATCATCTATAAAATATATAAAATGTTTTTACATATACTAGTGAAACATTTTTACACTTACTATAAAAACTTATTTCATTTTATTATTTTAAAATAAATTGGTTTTAAAACAGCAAAAATTTCACAGTGTCGATTTTCGAAAATGAGAAAAGATGCTGAACAAAAAACATGCATCGCACTCTAAAAAAAGGCCCCAATTTAAATTAAATTATTATTTTCTTTTAATAATTAGCTTCCATACTCTTAGGAAACATGTTTTATCCGAGATCTTATTCCAAAAATGCAAAAAAGAGGTAGAAATTAAATTCACACCTATCAGGCATGCGCGCAGCAGGCATTATCAGGCATTAATACGAAATCGGAATTTTTTTTAAATAAAAAACAGAAATTCTTAAAAAATTTTAATATTACTAATTTAATTTTAGAATATAAACTTTTTGGTATTTAAAGATGAATAGCATTTCCTTTTCTTAAGCGTGTCAAAATTCCCATAATGCGTTACTTGATATGCACCATACAGTCCTCAGCAGCAAAAATTAAGACACTGGTGTTATTTAACCTTCAAATGAAAAATACGTACTCTTGAGTTGTACGAATGACTATACTTATTTTTAAAGGTATTTTAAACTTTTTAAGATGAAAATAATCGTTTTAATAAAGCATAATATTTAATTTAAACGAAAGAAGTGACATTTGCATAACGCCTTCAAAAATTTTAGCTACATTCGTTCGACCAAAGAGGTCTATCTGTGAAGTACAGCCTCAGGCGGACTTTTCCAAAACAAGACAAAAATATGAAATACATTGTGTGACTAAAAAATGAGATGTCAGGAGGATCCATAAAATGGCATTTACAAAAATGATGATTGCTAGTCACATTAAAATCATGGCAGGACTTTTTGTGTCGACGAATATGATTCGTTGACGAATTAAAGAAAGAGGCAAATCAATTTACATGAAAACGATAAAACAACTAGCTTTGAAATATCACTACATATCGGCGAAACTCCAGTGGGATTGCAAACATATGTCATATGAACAAAAGGTGATACACTATCCTATTTAATAACAAAAAAGTGGAAAAACCCAAATGGGTGGGCATACTACTGGCACGACTTGTATAAAGCGCCTTGGACTTTCTTGAGTCAAAGGTCACTCTTTCAAGATTTGGTCATAATTTGCTTTAGTGTTCGAGTATCTCTGGAGTCTTTCAGCGGTTCTAAAGCAGTGCAGGACTACATACAGTCGTTTTGAAGAAATTTTAGTTTGTCCGAAATATGAATTTTAGCAAGATAATGCGTCTATTTTGCATGAAAATAAAAAACTTTGTTTACCTTTCAAAATACTACCGATGTCAACTGGCCGGCTTTTGGACTTATCTAGACACAAATAGAAAACTGTGATATCATATCTCGTAAGGCTTATGAGAATTTTTGCGATATTTTTCGGGTAATGAGCTTCAAGATGCAGTTTAAAGTGTTTGGTCCATAGTGGCGCAGTATTTAGTTTCTTCGATGGAAAGTCATTAACTTGCTCTAATTGTGGACAATTTGGGTACATATCGATTATTATTTATGATTATTTTCCTGTAAAAATGAAGTAGTCCATACTTTTGCCACAAAGTTAATTTTGTTTTTTTTTGTAATTATATATTGTAAAGATATAAATTAAAAGTTATTGTTTGCGAATAAAGTATAAGTCACAAGTTATATATGGCACCTAAATTATTAAAATTCGTTACATATTTCTGAATATAGAAGCATAGTTGCGCACTGTCTAAATTTTTACTGAACACTGTATATGTTTCTTTCATTTATTAATGAAATATGGAAATGCTTTCTTACAGGGCAGATATTGTTTTCAATATTTTTTTGGTACGTCAGTATGTGATTTTCTGTTTTTTAAGGTGCTTGTATTGTTTTACTTTCAAAAATAATTTTAGAAGATCATATAACTTTTTCTCAAAACAAAACTTTTTTTCCTCTTCTTAAAAAATATTTAAAGAAAAAATTTTCAAATTTATTTCGTTTTAAATAATCCTCTTTTGATTTCCTGAATTCTTAAATCATATAAAGCAGTTATTCTGTCTTATAGTTTTTTTTTTTTTATATTTATTCATTAATTTTTCTTTTTTCTTTTTCTTTTTCTTTTTTTTTTTTGTTACACATCATTGATGTAAAAATAATATCTTAAAACCACTACAGTTAAACAATTTTAAAATTCATTTCCATGATATGTGCATGATTCATTTATTTTAGAAATACATGTTGTACATCTGATATATTTTTGAAAGAGTTTGGGTGGTTTAGAAGGTTTTCAATCACGTTTAATGTAATAATAAACGTACAGACATTATGAATTGATTTATCTTATTTACTTTTTTAATTATTTTATTCAAAGTAAAAATTCTATTTTACACATCATTTGCACAAATTTTATTGTTTATAAGTTTATATGAACCGCAATAGAAGATATGAAATTAGACGTTTTGGAGAAAAAAATTATGAAACATGTTTCTTAAATAATAATTAATTTAAAGAATCCATTTGCATTGTAACAATTTTGAAAAGAACAATAACATAAAATTACTGTAAATCAATAAGATTAAGTAAATAAAAAGGTTAAGATAATACTTTTACTCGTATATTAGCTCGAATGAAAAAGGAGATGCATTTTATTAACATTTTACTAATTATGCGTCTTCCAAATAATCATCATTATTTTACTTTAAGAAAATGAAACATATTTGTACATTTAAATTAACTGAAATAAAACAATGTTTCCTTAAAAATTTCTAAACTCCAGAATTTTTTTCGTCTAAACAAATATTAGTCTTAAAGTTATTTAAATCTAACTATATAAAAGCCAATTTTGTTTAATCTTTATCTTAAAAAATTCTATTTAAATTTAAATCCGACTTTAAAGACGTATACCAGTCTCGTCTTTTAATATAAAATGACAAGTTATTTTATCGACAGTTTAAGCTGTAATGTATCATTTTCATTAATTTAAATGCATTCAGTAAGTTAATCTATTTTTAAATTTCATTCGATTCTTTGAAGTGGACAATTTGCGTCTTAAGTACAATCATTTACGTTGACTTATTTTAAAAGATTTTTTCTTCAAATCCGACATCTTTTATTTCCTTTATTTCATGGCAATAATTATTTTTTATACTAATGAATGGTGATTCTGATTAAGAAGCAAGTACGAAAGGAACCGTAAAGTTTCGTAACATTTCAATTAGAATAAAATAAAAATCTTGAAAACTTAAGACGAATCTGAAAGACATTTTATGTTTTAATTGTTTTATATGTATCGGAGAAAACACATTTCTATTTGCAACCCTGATTTAACAATAATGTTACGATTTTAATTGGAATTAAAGGAACATTTATTAGCAATTCTTTGCTAATAATTGAAGAAATACCATTTAACTTTTATAATTTAATGTATTGTTAATAAAAATCATTCTTTGAATTTTTTAACCATTTTTAGCCATGAAAATGATTATTGTATAAAGTTCGTAATAATGCTTCAAATATTCAGAAAAATTCCTTAATTTTCAAGATTTTTTTTGTGTGATAAATAAATGCCTTAATTCATACAGTGTGCCCTTAAATCGAATTTAATGTTCAACTAAAACATAATAATATAATAATTTTAAAGGTAAAGCTCTCTGCGTTTATACTGAATTCGTATAGTTCATATGTTTCTGCATCGTGCTGAAAAGTATCAGAAGTTCTTGATTAATTAAATACAGCACATAGACAGAAAAAAATCTTCATTTCCATACAGTCAACAAGCCTAGTAACCAAGTTGTAATCTTATATAGTATTAAAGTTATCGGTGACTCCCCTCAACATTATCGGACCCTCTGGATCAGTATATGCTGCTACAAATCACGTGTGAAGCAACCTAAAGGCGCCTTGCGGTCGCCGATGAAAAGCCACCTGTGGCGCAATGTTTTATTTTAAAATGTAGAAGTTGTTACGAATTCACGATGCGAGGAAGAATATTTTACTTCCCCGTAAAAATATATCTTTTTTATGTAAATAGTTAGTGTTAGTGTCTGTCCAACTATATATGTGGGTGTTGTGAAAATAAATGAAAAAATGTCAAGTGGATTGATTATTATTTAAAGAAAATAAACACGAACTTATATAGCTCGAATATAGCTTCTAGGATTAAAACTGTTCTCTAGAAATGAGCAGTAACAACATATGCTGCTCAACGCGATTATGGAGTACATTCTATTAATCAAAGAGCTCTCGGATAACTTCAATTTAATAAGAAAATAAGTTTAATTGGTGTTAATCAATCCTACTGTGACGACGATTTCAACATCGTATAGCAACTCTGCGCTGTTAAGTTGTAGTTGCAATCCCAAGTTCGTAAACAAATCCCAGAATATTGAAAAAGGCTGACACAATGAAAACTATATTTTCTGAAGACAAGTTTTTTTTATTAATTTCTTAGTTCCAAGAATGAAAGCCGTGCCAGAGACGGACCATAGCAAAAATAGGTCCGATTGCTTTTAGTTACAGAGAAGCAGTCCTCACAAATACATTTTTCACATCGTCAAGTGTTGGCGCGATACATGTACATTAAAATAGCCAAGAGCGACTGATACGCACAAATTGCTATGAGAGAATCACGTGGAGAGTTTCCGTTACATAGACTTTCAATGACAGAAAGCAAAGTACATGATTTGAAATAATTAACGCCAAACGATAAAAGATAACATATGGCCGGAAATCCTGAATTCTTTATATAGGGTTAACAAGAGTCCCACGGACTGAGAAGGGAAATGAATTCTAATGAAATAAAATAAAAGACAAACTTAATACATCTGTTTCTAAAGCGAGTAGCGTTTAACTATGAATAAATACAGCCTAGAAATAACTCTTTAAAAGGTTGTTGCTATGGGAAAATACTTGCAGTTACATGAACAAACGAATATATGTTGTGGTTTTAAAGAAAGAATTAGAGATATGTGAAGTCATATTTTAAAGGAAAAATGGCCGTTAGCAACTGAATAGAATTAAAGGGATTAAAAATCTAGCTTATTAAATAAAGTTACAAATTTAGAGAATATTGTAATTTTAATTAAGGGGGAAAACCGCTATTAAATAATATGTAAAGGGAAACGCCTTTACACCAACTGCTATAAAAACTTCTTAAACACACCATAAAATGTAATAAAAAGCGCGAGACCTTTAGAAAGAACTGAGTTTTTCTTCGTCAGGCGAAAAAAAAAGAAAGAAACATTTTCGACTTCTATGAATGCAGCTGCATGATTGAAATGATAAGGCGGGAAAAAGAACAACCTGAAAGAGCAGCCAATAGGAATGTTGAAGGCAACAGAGGATTTAATCCTCTTGCTCGTTTCGAAAGACTCGGTTCTTTCGAAATGCCTCGTGCTCTTTAATATATTTTATGGTGTGTTTAAGAAATTTTTATAGCAGTTCAATTAACTTTACTAATTTTACCGAATACAATATCTGACATTATAAATCAAAAACTGCACTCAAAAACTAAATATAATTCATATATTTTATTTAACCGGAGTCTTTTATAGCAGTTAATTTATTATTTGATATATAAATTAATACTATTTTAATATTAATTTAATATTATATTAATATTATTTTATATATAAATTTTATATATAAAATTTAATGTACAGTTTTATTTGTATACGTAAACTATACTGGATTCAAAAATATGTAAGGCTTTAATAGATATAGAATGGACCGGAGAATATTGAAATGTTTTTGATAACACTAAAATATTGATGTAAGAAAATTCTTTCATTTTTTGAGTTCTTACAATTTTCTTGTGTATAAATAAATGCCATAATAAATGTAGTGCAAGATTAACTGTAAATATTATGTATATATGTGTATATATATTATGCATGAAATGTACACTATAAAATGTATGTTACGAAATTTAATAATGTATGAAGTAAAAAGATTTCCTGAAACACTGAATTAAGGGAGCTTCGGCACTCGCTCATACTTATTGGATCATTACTCCGCACGTACAACTTTTTAAAGAAGAGTGCTTGATTATGTTTTGTCTAATTTACTATACTATATTTATGCCTGTAATAAAAGTTCAATATTTCTGCAATGCATAAAAAATAATTACTTTAGTTTCTGTGATATATTTCATGGGAGAAAATCTTTCGAAATATTTCTAAAATCAAAAAACTCTTCTAATTGATTTTTGTACACCTAATGCTTGAAAAATAGTTTTGAATTCCAGTTATTTACAGAACTCTGAAATTCGAAAAATAAAAACTGGGGGCTGAGTTAAGTCTCCCCTATGGTCAAACCTAATCAATGTCTTCTAATGTCCTAGTGCTAAAATGCGTTTTATGTTCTGCATCAAAAAATTACAGCATAGTCTCAGGAAAAAAAAATATTTTACTTCCAAATAGCATATCTCTTAGTTACTATGTAATAAGTTTATACAATAATAAGATTGTCAAGGATACCTGCAAATATTATTCGACTCTCTCTATATCAATATGCTCCTCAACTCGATTATGCGATTAAATTCCTAATACCACGTAAGTTTCGGTTATTTTTTTATATATACCTACAACAATATCTCACATTATGTATAAAAGTGCTCCGAAAATGAAATATATGTCATGCATTTTACTTAAACACAACAATTTATAACAGTTACCATTTTATACATAAATTATGAAATTTTTCATTTAAACTAAACTTTTTACCTGGAACTTTTTTTCTTTCCTAGTTTGCAAAAACAAGATAGTGAATTTGAAATATGTCATAAAAGTATTTCCTCTAAAAACACCTTAAAAACGTAATGCAAATGACTCAAGATAAAAGCTATTTTGCGTAAATTGATTTTTTTTTCTTTTTTGGTCGTTGTAGAAAAAGCTATTTCAAAATATTTACGCAACATGAAATATTTTAGTCCTGTATTAATAATATTAAAGGTTTTCTTTAAATTAATAGTCCATTATATAAATTTGAAAGAGGAGATAACGTAATTATTATGAAAAAGCAACATTTTAAATTAAATGTTTTTTTATTCAAGATGTTTTTCTTTTTATTATGTTTGGTTTTATTATGATCTATAACTACTTTACACCTAAGTTGTTTTTTATTAATATCATGTTAAATTATAATAAATTAAAAAATATAAACAAATTACGTAAAAAGATTATTTTTTATCTAAAAAAAATTACATAAAGCTAATGATAATATATTTCAATAAAAAAATTCGAAGAAACGCTGATTTGTTGGTACCAATTTTGTGTGGTAAAAGAACGACTTTCTCGTTTTGATATTGGTGAACCAAGAAACTATGTAATATGCCTTGAGCTATTAGCCTAAATGTCTTTTTTTAATAATATTTTTTATAGTTATCTTTAGTCATGTCTTTCAGTTATGAATAAATATTTTGGCCATTGATTGAATTTGTCCTAATTTTATTTGGAATGGAAAATATAATGTAAAAATTCAACTAGCAGTTTATAAAATGACTCTTCACCAAACCATCAGAGAAATAACTTTAAGAGGTAACCAACTTCTCTGTAACTTAAACTTGTTCAAACTTAATTGAAATATATAAATGAATTAACTGTAAAATGGATAACAAAACATACATTTTACATTTAAGGGCAAATGGAATAGCTCGTCAAGTAAAATGAAGTACATTTCACAAAATATGTAATGTCATGCATTTGACTTAGAAATGATTTTTTACGCTAAATTTTAAACATTATAGACCGTACATAAATTTAAAAAATGAATTAAATCCATAAGTGAGTTTTTAAGAACTTGTTAACTTACGTATTTATTATTATATATACATAATGTTTAGGCAATTGAAGGAGTCCAAGTGTTCGGTACACTTTTCCAAAACAATTATTGAATATATCTGCTTACAATTTGCTGTGGTAAGTATATACAGCGGCGGTCAAAAGTTTCCGGCCAGCAAAAATTTTTCAGTTAATTTGTAAATATAGCCATATGAAAAGGAATCTCAAAGCGATACTTATACATTGTATTGACATATTAGTTAGGAACTTACTTATAGAAGAACGTGTAAATATCAATAAATTTTATTGACCAAATTAAATATAAAAGAAAACGCCCGTTCTCAAAAGTTTCCGGCCACTTATCATTCTTTAGTTTTTTCTATCCATAAAGTGTTTTTTTTTTGGTTGTGTTTATGAATGAATCAACGTGTATAGAATAGTTTGAATTCAAATTTAAAAAGTTCAACAATTATTGTTCACAAATGAGTGATTAGTTTGTCTCTAAAAGGCCAATCTTCTCGAGATATTGCGGCTAAGTTATCGATCGGTAAAATCGACTGTAAACAATATTTACAAAATTATATAAAGATGGTTATGGCTTTCAGGACTTTCAGAATTCCGGGAGACCCCGGAAAATTACTATTCCTGGGACCAGAATTATCAGGAGAAAAACCATTGATAATCCGCATGAAAATTCCGTTGCAATATACTGCGATTTACGGAATGAAAATATTGCTGAAATAAGTTAGTCAACCATGTTATGATGGTGATGTGATACAGAACTTTATGGAAGAGTCAGTGTTAAAAAATTTTCAGAGATAAAAAAAATACCGACGTACCCTAATTTCATTTTTCAAGGAACACAAAGTCTGGTCAAGTGAAAACTGGAAAAAAGTTATATTTTTCCATCAATCGAATTCGAAACTGTTTTGGAAGTCATGGCAGACACAACGTCCGATGACCTAACAGCAAAATATATGATTCGACCTATGTTATTCCTACAATGAAGCATGGTGGAAGACAAGATATGCCGTGGGGTGTATTTTCCTCAAAAAGTGTCGGTCCGTTATTTGAAATCCACAGCCAGGTGAATTATACAATGTATAAGGAGATCATGCAAGACTATTTTCTGCCTTATTAGAGAAAAAAAATTGGTCGCATCTATTTTTTCTTAACATGATAACGACATAAATAATGTTTGCAAACCTCGATAAACAATGGTTTTCGCACAAAATAAATTCGTTTTTGAAATGATCATCCCAAGTGCCCAGCATGAATCCAATAGAAAATCTTTGAAAGGTAGTTGACAAAAGTCTCCGGAACTATAAATATTCCAACTCAGCCAACATTTTGCGAAAATTGCAAGAAATGTGGGAAAAACATACCATAGACGATCTTTAACCGTTGATTGTATGAATGTCACGTTGCTGCGCCGCAGTACTTATTGCTAAAGCCAATAAAATAGTAATACGATAAAATACTAATCGTAAATGTTGTTGATCTCTGTAATTTTCTATTACAATACCACTTTTTTACTTGTGAAGATGGCCGGAAACTTTCGAAAACATGCGTTTTCCTTTATATTTAATTCTGTCAGTTAAATTTATTGATATTTACATGTTCTTCTATATGTAAGTTCTTAACTATTATGTCAATAAAATGTATAAATATCACTTTGAGATTCCGCTTCATATGGGTATATTTACAAATTAACGGAAAAATTTTTGTTGGCCGAAAACTTTTGACCACCAATGTATATATATATATATATGGGTGATTCTCAAAATAGGGGACAATTTATGTCTTTCGGCATACAAAAAAAATTGAGAGGTTTTCTGTCATGTTTTTATATTTAGATATGTTTTTCTTAATATTATTCATTATTTGCACTCAAGAATTACTCACTTTTTAGTTAAAAACACCTTAAAAGAACAGAATAAATATTCAAAATGTCATTAGCATGGATGTCCACAGCAGCTGTGCCTTGTGTATACTAGCATCTTTCAAGAGTTAATATGATGTTTATAAAATAAACAAATGTTATTCTTTCTTTCTATTAATCAAGGAGAGGATTTATCCAATAAATTTCTTTTTAAAAATAAAATTATAGTACATAAAAAAGAATTAAAGTTTGTCCTCCATATTCGATTTTCAAAACAAGGTCATACTGAAACAGCTGGTTATTAATCAAAATTTCATTTTCACATATGACAATAGTTTGAAAATATAAAGTTTCTCCATGGCAACAAGAAGTAATTTTAAACCAGCCAGAAAATAGAAGCATGTATTGTATTTTAAGAATGGAAGTTGAATATTAGGGGGTTACATCAATTGTATGTCATTAGAATGGATAATAATTTTCATGTTTATTTTATAGTTAAAATTTTTATTTTATTTATTTGCATAGAACTTTTGTGTTTTAAAAAGCCCCAGAAAGGAATATTGCATTGTGATTATATTATGGCTCATAATCTTATTTAAATTAAAATTTGTCATTAGCATGGGCAGATATCAGTGTCATTAGCATGGTTTTTCTGTCCATGCTAAAGACTCCTATGTACATAAATGTAACCAGTGCTTATATTGTATCCTTTATAAAGTTTAATTTTACGTATAAATTTAGGTATTACATTTATTATCCCTAAAATATGCAGTAAATCTGTAGGAAAATCACTAAGACAGCTTCTTACATTGTTAGTGTCAGAATGTTGCTCATGTAACAAAGTTTGCTCTTTGGTAATGTTTTATTCTCCTTATATGTATATATGTAAAAATGGAAACCATTTGTTGAAAAAGAAGGCTAATAAATATAGAAAAAAAAATATTTAAACAGGAAGAAAATAAAAATTTCATAATATATTTATTCCATACAATTCGTTTTGTCATTAGCATGGCTCAAAAAATACTAATTATTTTTTTAAGTTAATTTTTAAATATTTAGTTCTGCTGACTACATGGAAAGTATACCTAATACTATATTAACAACACCTATTTTTTCAGAAATTTTGCTAACAGTAATTTTTTTAAGATTTCATTTTTGAAACCGTCCCCTATTTTGAGAATCACCCATATATATATATATATATATAATTAAAAAATTATCCATATATTTTTTATTGTTTTAAAAAAGAATTTCACTCAGACTTAAAATGTCAGATATAATTAGAGTTACACAATTTTGGAAAGTTTCGACTATTAACGTAAAATAAAATTTAAAAAATATACATCAACGCATTAAAAAAACCGAAAAAAAGACAAAACTTATATATACAAATACAATTTAAAAAGAATATTATTTTAAAACCTTCTAGCACCCTACAATTTCAATTTCATAATTATTTAGCAATATACAATTTCAGCTATATTGTTTAAGCATGTGATTAAAAACTAAAAAAAAAAAAAAAAAAAAAAAAAAACGAATCACTACATTTTTTTCATGTTCCCTTAAAAGACAAAGCTTTCAATTTTGGACATTTTAGTCGTACGGCAATCATCAACACCACTTAGTCCTAGAGCCGACAGCACAAAAACCTATGTTATCTAGCACAAAATCTTTTGTTTTATGGAAGAGTAGCAATAGGGGAATCTAATGATTCATCTCTGCCAGAAGTAATGCCTAAGGCAAAAATTAATGCCACTTGTGGCTTACAGGTAGGTTTAAAAATGTGTTTTCTGAACAATCAAATATATATTAACACAAGAGATTTCTGAGAAAACTTTGATTTGGTAGACTGTGATGTTACAAATGCCACTACTGAATGGGAAGGTGATGCTATCAGACAGCTAGAAGATGATCTCAGACGATCTCTGCATTGTGTATTTGCTTTAGTAGGTTATGTATTTCATTGAAATGCCTTTCCACCATCTACCTCTACCATTCTTAGGCGAAAGAACTGATCCACGATCATTTAGTAATTGGACAGAATTTCATTAACTGTGAAAAATCCGCAGTGATTCATTTTCACATAATTTATTCTGAAACTCCAGAAATTGTCAGTCAACTTGTTGAGCAAGGGCCAAAGATATTTTTTGACGGAAGTCAAGCAATTAAAAGTGGCAATTTTCCAAATTCCCCAACCAAATTCCACATGCTAGATGGTTTACTTGTACTGGTAGAGCCCTTCGACTTTACGTAGGCGTGAAAAACCCTTCGAATGCCTTAAAAGTTATAGTGAAATTTATTTTGAAAACTTACATACCAGTGGGATTTAAAATAAAATGCAGTAAGTACATTACAGACAGATCTCATAGACACATATCTATACTTGCCTAATGTTCTGAAAAAAAAAATGATTTCAATGTTATTGAACAAAACTCTTTTTTCTTTGCTCACCGATATAATCTACAAATGACAGATGTCTTGGATAAGAGGAGGGACATTAAAGAGTTAAGAAAAAGAGTGTTAAAAGAAAGGCAGACTGTTTGTAACGGTATTGGCATCAGAAATTTTATCATTGATACTTTAAACTTCGACGCGGCAGACAATATAGATTAATTTAAATATAGCAAAATAAACAAATCCACCTCTTTTACGAAGATTAACTAATAAAGAAAAAAATTCTTTCGTTCAATTCTGTGATATCCCAGATGAAAAACTTGGAGCAAGAAAATACAATGATAAACCTACGAATGAGGCACTAGTGGTACTAATTTTGGACTTATGCAACACTTCCCTAACTGAAAAAGTTTTTTTTTTTTTTAAACAAAAGGTTACGGCGTTTTAATCAAGAACAGAGGTGGTAGAATATTCTGCCACTGACATTAATATCGTCAACATTATGTGATGAAATAGATGAAAACGCAACGGAATATTCGCTTATCTACTGAAGAGATATAAGAGATGTTGCATATAATACGCATATTTCTATACGAAGAGCATTAATATTCAAAATCAACGTGAAATGAGCATAATGGAGAATTTAAGTTCAAATAACTAATCAATGGATTAATATAAAATACACAATTTACATAATATATTTATGAAGGCAGATATGTGAATTCAAGGTCGGTTAATGTGTAAAATTGTAAGGGAGAGTTCAGGAGCAAAACAATAAGAAAGTTTATAACTTTAATTATGTACATCCCCAATTAAACACGCAACTTAATTCTAGGATTAATTCCGAGAAAAATTCTTTGTAACCATGTGCCCTGATGTCTCGTCTAGTTTTGTGTGATTGCCAAATATTTACTTTTTTACAGACTTTTTTTTATGTTATATATTACAGATAGAAGAAAGTGCTACTTGGACCTAAAGTTACTTGGTCTTCCAATTAATATGACCTTTTTTATGAATAAATTAAGTAATTTTAAAATTTTAAATTGTTAATAAATGCTTCAAATAAATAATTATTGTACCTAAGCTTATTATGACTAATATCACTATAAACATGTATTTTGATATACTAGTGCATAGTCGTAACTAAGTACATTCTTAAAAATAAATGCGTAATATTATACATTAAAACAGTTGTATCGATATCATACTAGAATGATCAGCCAATATGTGTAAAAACGATGTACATTTCCAAATACACGCCTTGCTGTCGCAATTTGAAAATACACATTTTCGCGTGTAACGCATTAACCAGCATAAATGATCAAAATGTCATCATATAACGCAAAAATACACAGGTTAACATCTACGTTTCAAATGTTTGCACATATCTCTGTGTAATACACAAAAAGGATAGATTCTGTGTACACAATACAAATTCTTGTAGACAAAATGTCTAAAATAACGTTTACTAATATTATCTAATAAATTTATTTTGAAGCCTTCGAATAGGAACAGTTTTATTTATGAATAAAATCTGCAAAATCTTTACAAATATACTATAAAATAAATTTTGAAAAATATGGAAACCGTGATACCAGTATTATTTTAGTTACAAGATTTGAAAACTACATCTAATCCAATAGAAGAAATTCACTATTTACCTAATTGCTATACATTCGATCTTATTAATTCATCTATTAATCTGTTAATTGCTATCATTCATTGTTACAATATTTCAGATTCATGACATATTTGGAAAAACAAAACCTATAAAGATATGTCATTTTTATAACACATAAAAATATTCCAACAACTGTGTACTTTTCTTTCAAAAGTGTTTTGATTCCAAATGGTTTTCCTATTTTAGAATCTAAAATAAATAGCTTTCCTTTAAAAACATAAATTTTCCGATGTTTTTGTTTTCTCTATATCTTTTTTATTTCTTTTTAGAAACTTTTCGCGTTTGTTTACAAATAGCATAATGCAATCTGCACTGGAGACCTGTGGATTATTTTCCCTCCTGGCAAACAAATAAATCTCTGTTTTCTAGTTATGTTAATATCGTTGTTGTTATATTATGTTTCCTCGTACTTTTATTTTTATTATTCTAGATATAAAATGTATTGCGTATATTTATTGACAATTTTATTTCATAGTATGTTTCTTTCATTTGAACTTTTTTTGGATGCAGAAGTGTTTCATATATTATATTCTAATCTGAAATGAATTTTCTCTTGTACATGTTTTTATTTATGATAATTTTTTGCAAACATTTTTTTTGATAATTTTTTATTTCAGTTATTGATGAGAAATATGATTTTAAAGTCCATTGTGTAATTTGCATTTAAGCCATCATGGAAATTTTGCTTTTGTTTATGTATATATATATATTTATCAAGCGAAGAACATATATTTTTAACACATTCCCACATTAGTTAAAAGGTTTTAATTAATACTGTTTATGTGTCTGTACGCATACTCTAACTCTCATAATCATAGTCAAATTGCCAATACATTCATGTATGTTATTCGTGTTTAAGGTAAAATGGAGTTTGTAGCTTAAATAGTCCATTATCTGGGATACTCAAAACAAGGGAGAAAATCGTTTGCGTTAAATCTCAACGATATTAAACTATTTTAAATATATAAATATATGTTACATCACTGAGTTCCAGTGCAAAATACTTTCTGTGGAATCTGTTGTGCATATAATTTATGGTTCATTTACAGGGACACACTTAAGAATTTGGCGATAGTACTGCTACTGGAAAATCGTGTCTGGAAATTTGATTAAAGTTGTAATAAGCATTTAAAATCTAATTATGTCTTCGCACATATTTGTGCATAAATTATATAGATGTTATACATAGACACACGAAATATATCAAATTCATTTATATTCTTAGAGTCTAATAGCTGAAAAGGCCATTTCAAATGTGGTATGTATTTTATTGAACTAACATTTAATACACGATGTAATGTACATGTGAATCTATAGATCTCATGCAATTCTGCACAAAGAAAATTCTTTTGTGCAGACATTATATTTCGTACTATTCTTGGTAATTCATGAAATAGGGTTTTCAAACGCGTTATGCATCTTCTAAACTGTTTATTTAGGCGCAACGGTGCATCCAATCTTGTTCTAATTTAACTAGGCGACATTTTCTGGGGGAGGGGGTGAGATATCATTTTGCTAACATTTTCAACTTTTTTGTTTATAGTCTGCTTTTTTTAAGTTTTATGTTTTCTTAAATATTTTGTTTTCGCTTAAAAACTCATCACCGAAATCCCCCCCTTTTCTTTACCCTGCATGGGAAAACTTTTTAAAATTTTGCTAGAGATATGTCACCCCATTATATCATAACTTAATTTGAAGCTACTGCTTTTCTTTTTTCTTTTGGCTTAAATATCTTCTCTTCAAGAACTAATAGAAGGTGTTAGACTAATTGAACAGACTCAATACATGTGTCATGGGGAAGAAGAAGAACGCGTATGAAATTTTCGCTAATATAAAAGTTACTTATTCGAGTGCATAATTGTCAAACTGGGAACTGTTCACAGCAACTGTCTTCATTTGCTCTGTGGACAGCCGATAATATGGTTTCGTACCCTAATCAGGAGAAAGCCGTGATGCATCACATGTACGGAGCTACGCACGGCAATGCAACAAAAGCTCAAAGATTGCACCGAGAGCGTTTTCCAACCAGACGTGTTCTTGATGCGAGGATATTTCAACGACTGCACCAACAGCTGTGCGAAAGCGGTTAATTTGCAAACTGCATGCAGAATACCGGACGTTTCAGGAGAGTAACAACGCCATCCATTACGGATAACATTTTGGTTCGTATCAGCGAGAGGCCTAAATCCAGCACGCGGGAACTGTCCAAATAAGTGAACGTTTCTCGTAATACCGTGTGGCGAGTTTTGCGAGATGAAGGAATGCTTCCATACCATGAGCAGAGAGTTCAAGGACTAGAACCAGCGGTTTACCAGGCACGTGTCAATTTTAGAGCGTGATTGCTCCAAAAAAAATGGCTGTAGACCCTGCTTTTTGTACAGATGTTCTGTTCACGGACAAATGGACATTCACACGCTAGGGTATTTTGAATATCCACAATTATCATGTCTGGTCAAATGAAAACCCATACACAATAAGTCCACGTTCGTTCCAGCGACGTTTCGCGGTCAATATTTGGGCCGGAATCGTTCACGATTATCGAATTGGGGCATATTTACTGCCAACGCGCCTGGAGGGAGATTCATATATTGTGTTTCTGCAAAAAATGTTGCCAGAACTATTAAACCATGTTCCAGCACCCATCAGACGACGTATGTGGTTCAGAGACGAAGCACAGGCCCATTACAGCCTGGATGCTAGTAGCGCCCTGAATATCATGTATCCGGAGCGATGGATAGGTTGTGGCGGTCCAATCTGCAAGCCGGCCCGTTCCCCCGATTTATCCTGTCTGGACTTTTAGTTGTGGGGTCATATGAAGGGCATGATATACGAAGATGGTCCCGTTGATTCTGCTGAAGACCTTGTTTCCCGGATATCCGATGTTTCGGCTACCATACCTTGGTGTTTTCACCTTGGTACTACACCTTGGTGTTTTCACCAAGGTACGGCGGTCAAGCCATCGACAGCTTCAAGCTTGCGTTCGTGTTCGAGGCCGCAATTTTGGACAATTCTTGTGATGGAGTACTTCGTGTTCTTTATTTTCATTTGATTGAATAGAGTGTTTTTCTTCCTTTTGCTGGTTTCTTTTCATTCCATCTCTGTCTGTCCTGATTTCCATCATTTTGTTATTATATTGCTCATTACATACGATCTTTCAAAAATCAACCCCCTGAACACAGTTAAATTTGCTCCACTTAACCACTCCCGATGATTTCACTTGTTCACACAAAATTTATGTTAAGGTCTAAGCTTTAGAAAGCATTTAACATTGTTAAAAAACCGGAAAAGAGTAGTTATTCAGCACTCCAAATTCCAGAGCGCCCTCTACCGGCCTTTTATAACTTTCTCTTTAAAACTATTTTTTTTTTTTTTTATAAAATACAAATTTAAAGAATGATTTTAGAGAAAACTGCAAATAAATCGACTTATTTTTCCCTTTTTTATCATCATATGGAATTTGTGACCCTAAATTTTGATGGCGCTTGTATCCTTTGGAATACGTTTGGGACCCTTGGTTTCCGATTTTGTGTCAATCGTCTTGATGTGTTCTATTACCTCCTAGAGTATGTGCCATGAGTTTAGGGACACCCTGTATACTGGAATTAAATTATTTTAAACATTAGAATTTCCCGGTGTGCAGTCTGCAATTGTTTTTTCATTTGACTAAATCTTTGACATTTTATTTCCATTTTAAATTAAAAAATTCAGCATTTCGAGGGATATTTTTTACATATTTTTAAAAAAAATTATTTTAAGTTGTTGCCAATTTGTAAAAACAGCACAAAAAATAATATTTCTCTCAAACAAAAATATTATTTACAGGTGACTATTATAAATAGAATAAAACCTTAAAAAAATATAGCTAAATAATTGCGTGTTAAAAGCAAGAAAATATTGCTATTACGTCATAAAAACTATATTTACACACGAATTTTAAAAGAAAAAATATTAAAATAATAAACGCATTAATATTAGTTAAAATCCGTGAATGGTGGAAGCTACGTAATATGCTTCATAATAATTTTACCTAACAACTTATATTTAAAAATACATTTACACGACAGATTTATTTCACATTTCTATATAATCATTTACAGACATGTTGTCAACTTTTAGGTAGTGCAAATAAAATATTTCTTTTCTGGCAACCATATGAATTTTAAAAGATAAATGAAATTTTAAGATTATAAAAACAACATGCTTTAAAAGCAATAACTAGGAGAAGTTACTTTACATTTAAAATCATCAAGCAATAAAAGTGCAAAACACGTTAAACTTAAAACTATTTATATTTGAGACATTTTTTTTCCTATTTTGAGATTTTTTTTTAACTATCTTTGTGACTTCTAAGACAGTACAAATAATATTTCCTTTTTAACAAATAACACAAGCCTGCGATGAAAAAATTGTCGGCATAGTAAGTGGTATTTTTTATGGTTATTTGGATGCTGATTACTAGAAAAATATTGAAAAAATTCCATCACGTACAGTTTCTTCACAAATCGCAATTTATTATTTCATGAATTTAGCAAATTTCGAACAAAAAAACTATTATTTATATCAGTTTGTCAAATAAATTTATGGACTTTAAGTAGTAAATTTGTGTATTTAACTAATAAAAAAGAAAGAAAAAACTATTTCAATGCAGAATATTTTTTTATCCGGCAAACCGCCTATTAAACACAATATTCAAGACAGAGGAAACTAGATGAAATCGGATCTTTTCTGCTTGCAGGTGTCTGTACGCCCCCTCTTCTTCACACCCTTTTTCACTGTCCTTATCTCTACTCCTGATTCAGTGTCTTTGTTTACTCTGTGCTGTACACATGTGTTTTTATTCCGAGCTGTGAGTTAATAGTAATAGTTGTAATTTTAACTTCTAGTTATTGCTGCATTAGAGAACATGGCTTCCACTTCCAGAGGATGCGTTAATTCACCGAATTGTTTCTGTTATATTTGCGGTAATTATACAGTAAAAAACAACAGAGAAGCATTTCTGATTTTGTTAAAAAAGTGAATTTCGCTTATTTTGGCATGAAATTGGGTGATCAAGATAAGCCGTGGGCTCCACACAAAGTTTGTAGTATTTGCGTAGAAGAATTAAGGCAATGGTTTCAAGGCAAGAAACAATCATTTCGATTTGGTATACCAATGGTTTGGAAAGAACCTAAAAATCATAGTGATGATTGCTATTTTTGTTTTTGTAATGTGAAAGGATTCAATTTAAAGAACAAAAAGGAAATATTTTATCCTGACATTCCATCTGCTATACGTCCTGTTTATCATGGACCTGGTATTCCGGTTCCTTCCCCTCCAGAAACTGTGGAAAATATTGATTATTCAGATACTGTGCCTGAATGTGAAAGTGATGATGATGTTGATGAAGTATATGACTCTATTAGCGATGAACCTAAATTTTTCACGCAGTCTGAATTAAATGATTTAGTCAGAGACTTAAATCTGTCTAAGGATTCGGCAGAAGTTTTAGGTTCCAGACTAAAAGAAAAAAAAATTGCTAGCTCCTGGTACGTCATTTTATTGGTTTAGAAACCGAGAAAAAGATTTTATTCCGTTCTTTTCTATAGAAGAGGAACTTATTTATTGTAACAATATTCCAGGCCTCAGAGCATGTTTCAAAGTCCAATATGAACCTGACGAATGGAGACTTTTTATCGATTCATCAAAATGAAGTCTGAAAGCAGTACTATTGCATAATGGAAATGAATATGCTTCTGTACCTGTTGGACATTCTGTTTACTTAAAAGAGTGCTATGAAAATCTTGATTTTGTCTTAAATAAAATATCGTATTCAGATCACAAGTGGGCAGTTTGCGGTGATTTGAAGGTGATTTTTATGTTGCTTGGTCAGCAGAGAGGGTACACAAAATTTCCCTGTTTTCTTTGTGAATGGGACAGTCGAGACAGAAAGCAACATTACATTAAGAAAGAATGGCCAATCAGGAAGACATTAGATCCTGGAGTCAAAAATATTCAAAGTAAAAATCTTGTGGATCCAAAAAAAGTGTTACTTCCACCGCTTCATATAAAATTAGGTCTTATGAAACAATTTGTCAAGGCTTTACCAAAAGAAGGTGAATGTTTCAAATACCTTTGTGAGCAGTTCCCAGGTTTATCCGAAGCAAAACTGAAGGAAGGTGTGTTTGTAGGACCAGATATCAGGAAATAGATGAAAGATGAAAATTTTGAGAATAAAATGAAATTAAATGAAAGAAAAGACTGGAAATCTTTCAAACTAGTTGTTACTAGTTTTCTTGGCAACAAAAAGGACCCAAACTACAAGTCTATTGTAGAAGAGATGGTAACAAATTTCAAGATTTTAGGGTGTAATATGAGCTTAAAAATTCATTTTCTCGATTCACATCTTGACTATTTTCCAGAAAACTTAGGTGCAGTTAGTGAGGAACAAGGTGAAAGATTTCACCAGAATATAAAGGAAATGGAGAGGCGATATCAAGGCAAGTGGAATGTCAGCATAATAGCTGATTACTGCTGGATGCTACAAAGAGACAATCCTTGCAAAATTCACAAGAGGAAAAGAGGCAAAAAAACTTTTGATGGAAAGAAAAAATAATACTCTGATGACTTGCAACCTTGTATAGTATAATTAACTATTACTTTAATTCAGATATAAATGTAATTTATATTGATTTATAAATGTATGAAATTAAAACGAAATGTTGAAAATTCGTTATTTTACCTCTTTTTTTAAAAATTATGCAACCATTTTGTGAAAAATCCTTACGTGATAGAAAAAAATGGATTTCATTTTTGTAATCAGCAATGAAAAAAACATAAAAATTAGTTATCAAAATTAAAACAATTTTCAAAAAGTATTTTTTCGCAGGTCTGTGTAATGGGTTTTTTACATGGACATTCTAAAAAAAGAAAATCTTTGGGGATAATAACGCCAGATTTAAAAGAACACATTTAAAAAGTCTTACTTAAATCAGATTTCTTATGGCGTTTTTTAAAAATCCCGGTAGTTTGTACGTTGTCATATGAGGACAGAAAAACGGATTAAACGACAACTATAGGTGCTATGTATTTACATAACTACGAACGCACCTAAAAATGCAAAAAATATAAGAGCAATGTTCTAAATGCCGGGAATGCGAAGTAGCGGAAGTTTTGTAGCAATCGGTTAGATCATTATGATACTTAAAGACAAAGTTTTTTAAACCCAATAAAATATTATAAAGCACAAGATCCAGACTGTATGGATTTTTGAACCTTAAAAGTAACATTTAAAATTATTCTTAAGCTTTTCACTCGCTGGGTATCTGGAACGCATAACAAGACTTCTCTGGCCCCTTACAATATCCCAGGATAGATAATTTAGATCTTCTCTTTAATGCTCATGAAAACAACTTTAAAACATAAGAACAGAGCTCTCACTTCGAGTCCATATAAAAACAGAAGTATTCAATGTAATTAATTTATACTTTTTGATGTCTTAAAAATATGTTTGTAGTCTTATAAAATTATAAAATGAAGTACTTCAATGTAATATAATAAGAAATATAACAACATTTATGCAACACAATTTTCAAAAAAAATTATGTATTATATTACCAACACCAAGATATCTTAACGCTGAATTGACATAAGAACCTAATTCTTGCTTTAAAAAGATCCGGAAACTATACTCTATAGAATGAATTAAGGATATAACTATCACTCAAAAACAACATTATTAAAAAAACTCTCAAATTTGAAAACTTAAAAAACTCCTAAAAAATACAATTTTTTTTATCATTAAAAAAATATTAATCAAAATCTCATATTAATAAAAATCTCAAAATATTAAACTATCTAAACTATATTAATTCATTCTATTAATAATGATGTTATACGCATTAAAAAAATTAAGCCATTCGATCAAATAATTTTTTTTAATCTTTGTGTTAGTCGTCAAAAATCAAGTTTTGAGAAAACGCGACTTAAAGTTGAAATTATATGAGTGTGGCTATGAAAGTGTTGATACATAAATGCTTATAACTCCGTTAAAAATGCAAATATTTTTATGTAGATTTTTTGCATTGAGTTCAGAGTTAATTGAATAATAAAACTAGAACATTAAAAAAATCGTTTTTTTGAAAAGTTTTCAACCCCTGAGCCCCCTTAAAATCAAGTTGTAGCAGGCAGATTACTCTTCGAAGATAGGTTCACTTGTTTACGATCGCCAACTCTGAATGATGGTCGTGCTGTCCCGAATTAATATTACTTTTTTTCTAAAATATAATAAGTAACTGTAACTGTCTTGATGTGTTCCAATGTTTTTTATGCAATGAATAAATATTATTACTGATGAGGCCTTCCATGTCGCTTGGCAAAACATTTACTCTTCTATTTTTAAATGTTTTTCAATGTTTTATTTTTTGTGTATAAATTTTATTTATTTTGAAAAAATGTATTCAATTCTGTCTTACAAGGAAGGTCTCCATACTGGGCATACTCAGAATTTTATGAAAAAAAAAATATTAATTAAAGTACTTGTGTATGTAATAAATGTATTACGTCAAATGATCATTTCGTCTGATCAGTCAAAATTAGCGGCAGAATCACATTAGAAAATATGTAAAAAAATAAAATATTTTCGAATATTTGGCGGGAAAAGACGAAAGAGTCACTCGATTTGACTAGCAGACCTTTTCCTCGCCTAAATCAAACGATTATAATGCAACTCAAAACTGTTAGATATTTAGAATGCGTGTGAATGGTATTTAATGAATTTAAACATAAACAATGAGAGACTTTAATATATTATATACACATATATACATATTGTATTACATATATGTATTACTTGTTGATTTAGTTATTTAATTAATCGCTAGAAAAAAATTTTTCATAGATAAAAAAAATCATATTGAGAAAAATTATCTTCATACATTTAAGCGTATTGAAAAATAAAAGCCAGGTTTCCATAGCAACAAAATTTAATCGACAATTCTCAATTGGACTTTAAAATTGAAACAAATCTAATTAATTGAAATTATGAATTTTGTTTTAAATCTCAAATTTTGATGATTAAATTTGAATATATATACATATAAATATCGATATAACAAAATTATACTTAAAACAAACTAAAACTTACAAAAGAAAAGTTATTTTAATTAAATTTCTCAAAACAAATTCAACATGAAGCTTTTCTTTTCCTTCCAATAGTACACAAGCAGGAGTATTGGTGGCTTCTTCTGTGGTAGACCTCTCGAAAAAGACCATTCCAGTCAGAATTGCTAACATCAGTGATAAGACGAGGACTATCAAGAAAGGAGAGGTGATAGCGTCATGTGCTCCTGTGACGTGCATAAGTCAAAATTCCAGTCACTCTGAGAAATCTTCAGATAATTTAGTCAAGGATTTGTTACAAAATACAGACTTAAATCCAAAACAGTTGGAAGCTGCGGAAAATTTAATTAGAGAATTCCAAAGTTTATTTTCCCAAACATCTGAAGACTTTGGATGAACTAAAATGGCACAACACCGAATTGACACGGGAGATCACTCTCCTATTAAACAGCACCCTAGACGATTACCTTTTGCCAAGCAAGAAGAGGTGCAGAATTTAATTAAAGATATGGAAGAAAATGACGTCATCGAACCATCAACAAGTCCATGGGCGTCTCCCATTGTATTAGTAAGAAAGAAGGATGGTTCTACAAGATTTTGTGTAGACTACCGCCGACTGAATGACGTCACCAAAAAGGATAGTTACCCTCTGCCAAGGATTGACGACACTCTTGACACACTTGCGGGCAACACTTGGATCTCGACTTTAGACTTGAACAGTGGTTACTGGCAGGTAGAGATCCATCCCGACGACCGCGAGAAGACTGCCTTTACAACGGGACAAGGATTATGGCAGTTCAAGGTAATGCCTTTTGGTCTATGTAACGCACCTGCAACTTTTGAACGCCTTATGGAAACGGTTCTTCGGGGACTGTCATATGAGGCATGTCTTGTTTATTTAGACGATATCATAATCATAGGAAAATCTTTTGATGAACATCTGAACAACCTCAGGCGGGTGCTACAAAAATTAAAGGAAGCTAATTTGAAGTTAAGCCCTTCGAAGTGCAGTTTGTTTCGTAATGAAGTCGCCTACCTTGGACACATCATTTCGGCGGAAGGAGTTAGGACTGATCCGGAGAAGATATCGGCCGTGAAAAATTGGAATCGTCCAGCAGATGTTCACCAGCTTCGAAGTTTTCTAGGATTATGCACCTATTACAGAAAATTCGTCAAAGACTTCTCGATGATTGCAAGACCACTTCATAAATTAACAGAAGCCAATCAAAAATTTATGTGGACACAGGAATGTGACGCTGCTTTCGAAAAGCTTAAGGAGGCCTTGACATCCACTCCAATTCTGTCGTATCCTCAAATCGATAAACAGTTTATACTTGATACGGATGCAAGCAACGAAAGCATTGGCGCTGTTCTGTCCCAGGAAATCGACGGCCAGGAGCGTGTTATCGCCTATTTCAGCAAGTGCTTATCAAAGGCAGAGCGAAACTACTGCGTAACAAGAAAAGAGCTTCTTGCTGTAGTGAAAGCCATAGACCACTTTCATCACTATCTTTACGGTCGAAAGTTCCTGATCCGAACTGATCATGCTTCTCTAACTTGGCTATTGAATTTTAAGAACCCTGAAGGCCAGATAGCCAGGTGGATACAAAAGCTTCAAGAGTACGATATGGAGATACGCCATCGAAAAGGATCATCACATGGAAATGCAGATGCTCTCTCAAGAAGACCCTGCTCAGAGAATTGTAGATACTGCGACCGGGCTGAGAAGAAATTTAATGTCAAAGGTCCTATAGTAAGACAAGTTACAACTGGGTCTACATCATCGCAAGATCCGTGGAGTGACGAGAGCCTGCGTAAAGATCAACTTGCTGATCCTGAAATTAAGCCAATTCTAGAGCTGAAAGAGGAGTCCAACAGGAAGCCCAGCTGGCAAGACATGGCCCATTACCATCCTACGACTAAACGTTATTGGGCTCTCTGGGATTCCTTACATTTGAAGAACGGCATCTTGTACCGAAAATGGGAGTCTGACGATGGAAAGACATGTAGATGGCAACTACTACTCTTTAAGTCGAGAATTTCTATGGTCCTTCAAGAACTGCATGGTAGTCCCACAGGAGATCATTTTGGTGTAATGAAGACCCTGCAAAAGGTTCTAGAGCGTTTCTACTGGAATAATGTTCGCAGTGACGTGGAGAAGTGGTGTCGAGCTTGTGACACCTGTGTAGCACGTAAAGGTCCTAAGAGGCGCACCCGTGGACGATTGCAACGTTATAATGTAGGAGCTCCTTTCGAACGAATTGCCCTAGACATCCTGGGTCCACTTCCTAGAACATCTGATGGCAATAAGTACATCCTCGTTATCATGGACTACTTCACTAAGTGGCCTGAAGCCTATGCCATTCCTAATCAAAAGGCGGTAACCGTAGCAGACATACTGATTCAACACTGGGTTTCCAGATACGGAGTTCCTCTTCAAATCCATTCCGATCAAGGAAGAAATTTTGATTCGGCTGTGTTCAAGGAAATGTGTGAACTACTCGGCATGGACAAAACCCGAAGAACACCTCTACACCCTCAATCGGACGGCATGGTAGAGCGGTTCAATCGTACCATCCTAAATAGCCTCTCTCTCCTGGTGTCTAGAGACCAACAGGACTGGGACAAGAAATTGCCTCTTTTCCTGCTTGCTTACAGGAGTGCCACTCATGAGGCCACTGGTTACTCCCCTTCTCAAATGCTCTTTGGTCGTGATCTTCGTCTACCTGCGGATCTTTTGTTTGGCCGTCCTATTGATGCTCCTTCATCGCCTGAGGAATATGTCGATGAACTCCAGGCGCGGATTGAGGAGATTCATTGTCTAGCGAGGAACCGAATTGGACTGGCATCAGAAAAGATGAAGACACGGTACGACACAAAGGCAACAGGACATGAGTTCAACGAAGGTGACAAAGTTTGGTTGTGGAATCCGATACGTCGTAAGGGACTGTCGCCAAAATTACAAAGAAACTGGGACGGTCCTTACACAGTCGTCAACAGGCTGAATGACGTCGTTGTATGCATACAAAAATCGCCACACGCCAAACCGAAGGTCGTACACTATAACCGGCTAGCCCCTTATTTTGTCCAAAGTGATTAGAAATTCGAAACTTGAATTTCAGACCATGGTCATGAAAGTCACTTTTTGTAAATATGTAAATAGTAATTAGTTCTTATTTATGTAAATTTTATTATTATTGTTATTATTTATTTATTTATTTATTTATTTGTTTATTTATTTTAAGTGTTTTCCTCTAACTCAAGGATTGCACTGCCCGGGACGTGCAGTCTTTGAGGAGGGGGTAGTGTTACGAATTTTGTAAATAGTTAGTGTTTGTACTGTAAAATAATGTAAATAATCTTATTAAGCTCCATTTCTTTACTAATATTAGTTTTTGTTACATTGTCTGTGTTATCAAGCAAACTTGTCTATTATTTTCAGTGAATGTCTATGGCAGCTTTGCGAAATATTTGAGATATCGCCAAGTTGGCGTCACTTTTGGCGACTAATTTTGGTCGCCAAATTTGGCGATATATCGCCAAGTTGGCGACAAACTTGGCGATTGTTGGCGATGGTAACCCTTCCCTATTTATGGTAACCCCCTTAGGTCTACTGATACATTGTTTGTTGTTCCGTGGTTTTCCAGGTTTTTCTAGAAATTTCTAGCACATGCTACGAGACTATATATAAGGAGAGCGATACGAGCTGTTGTTGTTATTATTTACCAGTCAGTCATTGAGTGAGCTACTAGAGATTGTTCAAGCAAGTTTGCTTGATGTATTGAGTTTTATCTACGTTGTTTTGAATGTGATATAGTGTTGAGACATTGTATAAAGAGTCTCTGCGACCTATATTTGTACTTGTTCGATAGATTTAAACAGTTATTTTGGAATATCTTGTAATATTTGTGAGTTTCGAAGACTGTTGTTCTGAAGATCTGTAAATAAATTATTTTCTACTTTTCTAAGAGAAAAGAGTTTGAAGTCGTCTAACCATAAGATCGAAAGAACCCTATATACGCTGCAACAGTATTTTTCGAAATTACATTCCATAGCCAACCGGCGATAAACCGCCAGGTAACAAAATTTTCACTATTTTTTTATGGTTACTGAATGGAGATTCCGCCGAAATTTTTTTTATAAACGTATATAACCACACGAGAAGAACATTCTGTAATTTTTTCAGATTTTGCGGGGTATGCCCGTATGGAGACCTTCCTTGTTAGTTTATATTATTCAATCTTTTAATAGTTTTATAAATTCAGACGTTAAATTTATGTGTATAGGAAAAAGGGAATATATACGTTTCCAAAAGCAATGGAAGAATCCCTCTGAACCCCATCTTCTATAGGCCAAACTGCTTCTTATCTACCATAGGCAAATTACTAACGGAATGTCTAGTCAGCAAATGAGTTCGATTTCCGGAAACAGAAAGCATTCTTTATCACAGGCAATTTGAGTACAGAAAGGACAGATCTTGCGAAAAAGAATTCATGAAAATTTTACATTCTAAAGCATTGTACGTAAATTGTTTAAACGAACTTAAAAGATTTACATAATCACTTAACATATTTTGAAGGATTTTAGAAGGATTGAAGGATAAGGAAGGATTAATAAAATTTGAATTTACAGAGATTTTGTGCAATATAGAAATATTGTGCATATAAAAATATTTCCGAATTGAAATATTCCCATCCGTCTGTCTCAGCGCCAAAACACATGAAATGATACAAAGGCAAAAGAAATTTTACTTTTAAAGATATTTTTGCTTTGTGCAACCAATAATGCTTTTGGAACAAATTAAAGTAGTGTATCTGTAACTCATTCTAAATGGTATTACAACTAATCAACCTATTAAAAGAATTTTATAATAAATCATTTTAATGGTACTTATAAGTACCTCTGGTAGATGAAGGGTTAAGCATAAATGAAACAAACTACCCTTAATCATAAAAGGTACCTCCGATATCAAAGAATGGTGGGATATCCTCCTCTAACTAACTGAAATTGAATGTCTGGGAAAAATAGCTAGTAATTTATTAGTGCGCTCTTTAAAAGAGTTTAAAATGCGTTTAGAAAAAAGCGAAGTGACCCCTCAGGATATAAAAAAATCGCGTAGTGCTACATTTATAAAATGTTTTCAACATGAAATTGCAATTTAATTATGCTACTTAAATATCAAAAGAGATTTTTTAATGTATTTTTTCACGATAAGTAGGTTGCTAATAATGAAGTCTTTTTAGTTGAAGAAATCTGTGTCGGACAGTTTTTTGGTTGAATAGATTTCATCAAAATATATCTGCTTCATTACATTGTAGAAATTTTAATTAAACTATTTTTTCTATGATAAAATATAATAAATGAACACATTTTTTAAGTAGAAAAAATATTCAATCTCCTCTTTTTGGTTATTTTAAATGTAAAATGTTTTATGTGATAAAAAATTATACTATATTAAAAAGCAAATAAAAATAAATAAATATATGCTTGATTTTCATTTAATCAGTGTCCTTAAAAAATAAAAGCAAAATATGTTTAAAAATGACTATTTTAATGATTTTTTCTACTTTATATTAAAATAAATAAAGCGTACAAAAATTAAATCTTGATCGCCTTTATTACTTAAGTTTGTAGAATAATTGTAAATAAAATATTTTTTAATGAATATTGGCGTAAACGATTAAACATCCTTAATCCTTTCGTAGATTATTACAAGAATTACTGCAATTTATTTTGAACTGGCTCACACAACCGTCCGGTGACCGCCCGTACCTGTGATAAATGACCCATATTTGAACCTTAAATGTGTGTGATTTTATATCTATAAACCCATTTTGTCTACATTTACATTTTCATAAAATTTGAAATGACTCCACAAAATTATGTAACAATTGTATATATTAAATTTCAAACGAATCGGTTGGGTAGTTTTTGCGTTATTATATGCGGACAGACGGACGGACTGAACGACAACTATAGGTGCTACGTATTTACATAATTACTAACGCACCTAAAAACAATGTTATAAAATCTATAATGAGCAAAGTTTTATTTTTAACAAAGAAAATTTAAGAAAATATCAGGTTTTAGCTTTTGTTATAAGCAAATAAATTTTACCTTGAATAAACATCAAAGAAATTGTATTCATGAAAATAACTTTGTTAAAAACACAAGATAAAACATTTATTTTTTTCATATTATAGAAAATCAGAAAAATTATGGTATTAAATTTAGGCTATTAAAGAAAGTTCATGAAGTCCCCTCAGGATGTAAAAAAATCGCGTTGTGCTGGATTTATAAAATATTTTCAACATGAGATTGCAATTTAAATATGCTATTTAAATAACAATAGAGTTTTTTTAGTATATTTTTTCACGATAAATAGGTTGCTAATAATGAAATCTTTTTAGTTGAAATGAAATTAGTTAGAAATCTGTGTCGGAGAGTTTTTTAGTTGAATAGATTTCATCAAAATATATCTGTTTCATTACATTGTAGAAATTTTAATTAAACTACTTTTTTGTTTTTTCTATGATTAAACATAATAAATAAAAAAAAATATGTAGGAAAAATATCCAATCTTCTTTTTTGGTTATTTTTGATTTAAAATGTTTTATGTGATAAAAAACTACATTAGATAGTAAAGTAATTTAAAAGATTTAAAAATACATATGGTTTTCATGTAATCAATGTCCTGAAAAGACAAAAGGAAAATACGTTTGAAAATACTGTCTATTTTTGAAAAAATTCTTAACTTATAGTAAAGTAAATAAAACGTTCAAAAGTTGATCGCCTTTATTATTTAAGTTTGTTAAACATATGTAAATAAAATATTTTTTAAATGAATATTGGCGTGAACTATTAAACATCTATATTCATTTTTTTGCAGATTGTTATAAGAATTACTGCAATTTGTTTTAAACTGGATGACCTAACAGGCATTGCCCGCACCAGTAATGACTGACCCATATTTGAACCCCAAATGTGTATGATTTTATATCTTTAAATCCATTTTGTCTACATTTACTTTTTTATGAAAAAAATACCCGTTAGAAAAGATTGAATTGAAAGTATTTTCTATATTGTATTTTATTTTCTGAATAACTTAAATTTTTACGTCTATGCTTATCGAAAGCGAGTGAAACCATGACAAATCAGAAAAATAAGTGCGCTGGAAGGACGTTACCACTGTGAAACTCTGAGAGTTTTACAGATTTTGTCGGAATCTTCACATATTTTATTTTGTAAATATATTTCTTACATCGGAACGTTCAAAATTTCCATAGGGGATATTAATACCAATTATTAGGATGCTTTAAAATTATTGTTTATAAATAAGAATGTTTAGTTCCATTCTGTGTAAAAAAAAAAAAAAAAAAAAAAAAAAAAAATCGTCTCAGTAAAGAGCGAAGTGACCTGGAATCCCCATTATATTTCAAAGTGATACAATTTATATTTTTAAAAACCAGCTTCACCATTGATTAGAAAATGGTTTCAGCTCTAAAAATATTTTTTTTATTTACCTATATGTTTAATATTGCTATTTTTAAGCGATCGCTGCAATAACGGGGAAATCGTTTTTCAAAAAAACGACACATTTGATTTTTAAAAAAAAATTAAAGGGTTAACTGTAAAATCTTTTCGATTGGCTTCGGCATTTAAGGCCTCATAAAATGGCCCTAAAATCTCCGAATATCTTTTTCCTTACAGTTTTGTTTATATATACCAATAAAACTGCCCATTTTTTTAACTAAATATAATTGGAAACGATAAAGGTGTTTTAATGCAAAAATATGAAGAAACATTTCATAAAATTTATAATATGTATATATAATTTTTATTTTTATATTCACATACAGAAAATTCAATGAACAAATTTTTTTGTACATTATAAACCTGACTGGTATAAAAAAAAATACTGGCAACTTTAATCTATATACAATAAGAGTGCAAAAAAATAATTGAAAATTTCTTGATTACAATTAAGATTACTTGATTACATTAAGATTCTTGATTACAATTAATCTTGAAATAGCATATAAGAGTTAGATGTTGGAGTAAGGAATGAAAATAAGATTACGAAATAAATACATGGTTAATGTATTTAAAGCATAATCAAAAAACAATATTATATAATCTATTATGAGCAAAGTCACTTATTAAAAAGAAAAATTAAGAAAATATCAGGTTTTAGCTTTTTTTAAAAGCAAATAAATTTTTCCTTGAATAAACACCAAATAAATTTTATTTGTGAAAAAAATTTTGTAGAAACACCAACCCCTAGAAAAAACATGTATATTTTACATATTATAGAAAATCAGAAAAATTATGGAATTAAATGTATGCACTTAAAGAAAGTTCATGAAAAATCCCCTCAGGGTATAAAAAAAAATCGCGTTGTGCTACATTTATAAAATGTTTTCAACATGAGATTGCAATTTAAATAAGCTACTTAAATATAAAAAGAGATTTTTTTATAACTTATTTCATAGGGCAAGTTTGTTGCTAATAATGTATTCTTTCAAGTTAAAGAAATGTGTGTCGGATACTTTTTTTTAATTGAATACATTTCATCAAAATATATCAGTTTCATTACATTGTAGAAATTTTATATAAACTACTTTTTTTGTTTTTTCTATGATAAAATATAATAAATTAATGATTTTTTTTCAAGTGGAAAAAATCTTTTTCTTTATTATATTATTATATCTTTATTATATATTTATTATCTTTTATATATTTTTATATCTTCTTTTCGGTTATCATTAATTTAAAATGTTTTATGTGATAAAAAATATACTAGATTGTAAAGCAAATAAAATGAAATAAAAATATGCATGGTTTTCATTTAATTAATGTCCTGAAAAGACAAAAGCAAAATACATTCGAAAATACTGTCTATTTTTATGAATTTTCCTAATTTATATTAAAATACACAAAAAAGTGCAAAAGTTAGATTTTGATCGCCTTTATTATTTAAGTTTGTAGAACAATTGTAAATAGAATATTTTTAAAATGCCCGGCATTGCCCGGTCCAGTGATAAAGGAACCTTATTTGAATCTGAAACGTGTGTGATTTTATATCTTTAAACCCATTTTGTCTACATTTACATTTTTATGAAAAATAAGAATGAAAAAAGAAAAAAATTGCTAAAAAAGTTTGAATCGAAAGAATTTCCTAAATCGTATTTTATTTTCTGCATAATTTTTGCGTCAATTCTTACCGAAAGGGAGTGACACTGCGACAAAACATTAAAAAACGCGCCCTAGTGGGACGTATCCACTGTGAAACACTGAGAATTTTACCAACTTAGTCCGAATTGTCACATATTATATTTTGTAAAAATATTTCTTACATCCGAACTTTTAAAATTTCTATAGGGGATGTTAATATCATTTGTTAGGATGCTATAAAATTATTGTTTTATAATAAGAATGTTTAGTTACATGTTCCGTTAAAAACATCGTCTCAGTGAAGCGCAAAGTGACCTTAATTCGCCGCTATATTTTAAAGAGATGCAATTAATATTTTTAAAAACCAGTTTCGCCATTGATTAGAAGATGGTTTCAGCTCTAAAAGCAAATTTTTGATTTACCTATACTTCTAATATTGCTTATTGTAAAGGATTGCTGGAATAAGGGGAAATCGTTTTCAGAAAACGACACTTTTTGAAAAAAAAATCAAAGGGTTGACTGCAAATTTTTTTCGATTGGCTGCGGCATTTAAGACGTGAATGTACGATCTGAATATTTAAGCAATATTTTTTTACCAGATTCTAATCTGTACCAGAAGAAAGCATTAAATTCGTAATATCTTCCGACTTCCGGTTTTCGACCGAATTACACATTTTAGTGGTCAGAGATACAAAAAAAGATTTTTACAAAAACAATTTTGTCTGTATGTGACACAAATTTTGAGATCACTCTATCTCAAGAAATAATGCGCATAATTTAATAAAATTTACATTCAATTATTCCCTGATGTAAATTGGAACTGTTTAGATTTTTGTGAACATTGCTTAACAGGTGGCGCTGCTACGCAGCATTTTTCATGATTTTCACAGTACGTCTATCTCAAGAACTAATGTGCAGATTTTCATGAAAATAGAGATTCTGATATTCATTGACATGATTTGACGTTTGCTACCTTTTGGTGTAAAAGGATCAACAGATGGCGGTGCTGTGTTGTATTTTTGCGATTTTCGCAATAAAGCTATCTCTAGATGTAATGCACGAATATTCTTAAAACTTCAGATTCAGTTGCTCCTTGATATGACTTTGTGTTTTTTATATTTTCGTATATGTCATCCAACAGTAGCCCTGCTATGTTGCATCTTTAACGATTTCTACCGTAGAAAAAGCAAAGAATTATTTCATGGATTTTCACGAAATTTCTGATTCAGTGGATGTTGACATAAATTGTTTCAAATTACGTGGAACATAACAAGTGGTACTGCTACGCTGCCTTTTGCATAATTTATGTTATTTTAAAGATAATCATATCTCAAAAACTAATGTATTGAAATTTCATATCGTTAGCATTATCATGATGGGCATTGATTGTCATATAATTTGGGCACTGTGGTAACGAATTTTGAAAAATTAACATTGATGAGGTTTAAGAAAGGTTGAGGATTGCCACATCCGACAAGTTTTTTATTTTCTTAATGCATGCAGTTGGATTTAAATATCAATTAAAAATAATAAACAAAAAATGAGCTTGAAGATAAGGCCCCATAAGGGTTCTCAGGAGCTTTTTTTTTACCTGTTGGTGCAATTTCGCAACACGCCACATTTCATAATCTTATCAACCCTTTGAAACATACATGCATAAAATTTTTAATTTAGACAACTTTTATTGCGTCTGTTTAAAATATTTTTTTTTAATATTCTACATTGAAATTTTATTTTTTTATATTTAGTTTTGATTAAAAAATAATAAATAAATAAAAATTGTTTTTTGACTTGCATCGACTGTGCGCAACATTTCTCAAAAACTAATACTGCAATTTGCATGAAATTTGGTAAAAATCTTAATTTTAAGTAAAAAAAAAATACCAATATTTCAAACTTAGTATTATAATTGCATTAATTACATAAAATTGGCAATTTTTCGATAACAAATGATTTTCTTCAAAATTTTATTATTTAAATATATTTCTCAAATAAATAAATAAATAATTCAAATAAACAAATAAATAATTCAAATAAACAAATAAATAAATAAATAAATTACTTTTAAATGAAGTATAAGTTCAAGACACATTATCTTTACATCATTATAATTTTTTTTTGGCGGGGGGTGTACATGAACCTATAGTTTTGCTGCAATTTTGCGCGCAATACATGTAAGTCAAAAAACAATTTTATTTTAATTTTTTATCAAAATTAAACATTAAAAAAAATTCAATGTAGAATATTAAAAAAATCTTATAAATAGACTTGATAT
The DNA here is from genome assembly GCA_964019185.1 of Maratus speculifer. Lineage (NCBI taxonomy): Eukaryota > Metazoa > Arthropoda > Arachnida > Araneae > Salticidae > Maratus > Maratus speculifer. The sequence goes on along the minus strand of OZ025290.1, from coordinate 424,936,896 downwards.
TAAGTGTTTATATAAAACATTTTATGCATTTATGTTTAATTGGGAGAACAATAATCAAATGTGATATGTTGGTAAATTGCACTAACAGGTAAAAAGGGAACACCTGTTACCCCTTAAGTTGTTCCCGATTGCTATATTTGTTTGGTTCTGAATTGCATTTCAAGTTCTGGATCAAAACTTTGCAGCATACACGCAGAAAAAAAAAATTCACATTCCAAAAGATCTATTTGCCCAGTAACAAATACATTGTAAAAAAATAAAAAAAAATCTGTAAAAATACTAATAGTTTTCTAGGAAACTGAGATTCCTAGAACTTTTTATGTAAAGACAACAACAAAAATTCATGAACAGATTTGCTCTGTAAATCAAAATATCTGTAAGGTTACTAAAATTTTTTAAGAAGCTTGGGTTGCCTAAAATATATTATGTAATTGGAACCCAGGTTACAGATATAATTTTAGTAAGATAACTATAACTTTAATAGACTCGTTTATAATTTTAAGATTTCTATAGCTTTAAATATTTAGTTTTGTAGATTTATATCTTATCTTGTACAGTGTACAGATAAAATGTCAGTAAACATTTAGATTTCGGCAACTTTACATTTATAAGATTACAGATTTTTTTTTTCATTGTAGTAAACATATATAGCAATAAAATTGTCGGGGATGCCTGCAAACATTATTGGGCCCTCTGGATTTCAATATACTTGTTAAATCGATTAAGAAATACATTCCGTCAGTCGAAGTGGTCTTGTTGAAATTTATATTCTTTAATCTACACTTCAAATACGTAAAAAAAATTACAATACTAACTGAACATAATAATTAACGCTTCTAACTAAAATTGTTTTTGATTATTTTGTGAGTGTATTGCGAAACTGTTGTGTCTGGAAAAAGAACATAAAAAAGTGTTGATAAAAATTGCATAACTTTTCAAAAAATGCAATAATTGATATTTATTGGTAAAATTAGTCAACACTTTCGGTAATCTCCTGCATTTTTTTTTATTTCTATAAAGCAAATTGTCTCGTATCTCCTTTTTTAAATTTCTTTAATTTTAAAGCCACCATGTAGAAATTTTTTGATAGTGCATTTTATATATTGTTTTATAAAGTTCTTAATTGTGTAATAATTTTTCCTTCCGTGTACACTGTAAAAAAAAAAAAAAAAATCTTTAAAGTTACTAAAAGTTTTCAAGGAAACTGGGATTCCTAGAACATTTTATGTAACGGCAACAGCAAAAATTCACATAACACTCTCTTAAAAAGTCAGCCAAAAAGTAGCTCAAGTTTAGCTGAAATCCACTCATCCCAAAGTTGAAAGGCAGCTTCTCAAAAAAGAGCTGAAATAACTCGAGTTTTAACCAATGTAAATGAAGTTGAGCTATTTAAAGAACCAATTTATATCTAGAAGATTTAATCGTTTGAAAAACAACTCTTTTATGATCGAAAAAATTACAGCTCTTTCATGAGAAGCCAAATCAGCTCTTTCGTTTTAAGAGTGGCAGATACAAATTTGCTCTGAAAATCAAAAAAAATCTGTAAGATTACTAAGAACTTTTCAGGAAGCTTGGGATGTCTAGAATATATTAAGTAACTGCAACCCGGGTTACAGATAAAATTTTAGTAAAATAACTATAATTTTAGTAGATTCGTTTGTAAAGTTACAGATTTCAGTAACTTTACAAAAATTAGTTTTGTACATTTACATTTTTTTCCTGAACTGTGTACAAATAAAATGTTAATAAACATATAGATTTCGGCAACTTTATATTTGTAGGGTTGCATTTTTTTGTGATATCCAAGTGATATCCTGTAGCAATGTGATAAAATATTTTTATCAACACTATTTTGATACAATTAATAACGTTATTTTTGAACACATTTTTAAATAACAAGATTTTTGCAATATATTAAGAACACATTTCTAGACAGCAATACTCTACCAACAAACTAAGAATAGAATCACGATAATGTGTAATAAAGGGAACAAAATTTGTCATATGTTCTAAAATGTGCTCATTTTTGCGAATTTAGAATTATCAGTGTACCTGCAATTATATCGGGCATTATGCATCACAGACTGAACAAAAAATCGGAATATAGCTCATATATTTTACTTTAAACACAATCATTTATAATATTTAAGTTTTTTTTAACATTTCCTTTAAATTAATTTTTTTACTTTATTTTTTTTTTCGTTTCTGGGTTATAAGAACAAGATAGTAGTATTTTAAAATTTCATCAAATTCCTTACAAAAACACCTTAAAAATTTGATGTTAATGACAAAGATAAAAGCTATTTTGTGTAAATTGATTTTCAATTTTTCTTCTTTTAAACGCCTGCAGTATCAAAAGCCATTTAAAAACTTTAACGGGAGATTAAATATTTTGGTCATATATTTTTAGAATTTTAAAGGTTTTCTTTAAATTAATGTGCCCATTATATAAATTTGAAAGAACCGATAAACACAATTCAGAAAAAATGCAATATTTCAATTTAAATCATTTTTCCTTTGAGATGGTTTTATTTTATTAAGTTTGGGTTAATATTAAAAATAAATATTCTGCACCCACATTATTAGCTCATCTCATGTTAAATTATAATAAGAAAGAAACATTTTGAAAATTTATTATGTAAAAAGATTAACTTTTTTCTCTACATTAGAAACATTATATAATGAAAGGTAATTCAGAAGTCATGTTTTTGAGTTTTAAATAGATTTTTTTTTTGTTTTTATTGATTTTATAATAATTTTATTTTAAACTCAAAGGAAATTGTAAAAATAAAAGTAGTAATGTATAAAATGTATCTTGCCCAAAAAATATCAGAAACATTGTTGATCATTTCCAAAAGAAACGCAATACAGAAGTAGAAAACCACTTGATCTGATATACAGTGACGTTTGCTGTCCTGCTGAAACAAATAGTATGGGATCAAAAAGATATTTCGTTACGTTTATTGATGATTAGTCTCGTTATACACAGGTATATTTTATTTTCTCTAAAGATGAAGTATTTGATAAATTAAAAGAATATGTTGCACCACCAACAAACAAATTTAGATTGAAGATTAAATCCTTGCGTACTGACAATGGAGCAGAATATTGCAATTAATATGTTAGTAAATACCTAAAGAACTTAGGAATGCATCATGAAACAACAACGCCATATTCGCCGTCTCGAAATGGAGTTGCGGAAAGAAAGAATCGCTCACTAATTGAAATGTGTAAAGCCATGCTTATAAACGCTGAATTACCAAAAACATTCTGGGCAGAAGCCGTAGCTACAGCAGCTTACTTGCAAAATCGATTACCCACAAAATCAACTGAAAAGACACCATATGAACTGTGGAATGGACATAGCCAAATTTGAGTCACCTTAAAATATTTGGATGCAAAGCATATGTGTATGTTCATAAACTGAGGAGGCAAAAATTTTATGAAAAAGCCACTGAAGGAGTTTTTGTTGGTTACGATTTAAGAAGCAAGGGATATCGAATTTATACAGGCGGAAGAAAAATTGTGATAAGTAGGACGGTAAAGTTTTTTGAAAATATGAACGGTGAAATTTTTTTTCCAGAAAATCTTGAAGAACGAACTTCTGATTTAATTCATTTCAATTTTTCAGAAGAAAATCTTGAAAATGATTATGAATCTATTCCAATAGAAAATGCTGCAGAAAAAATAGAAACTGATGGAAAATCAGTAGATATCCCAACCACAGAAGAAAGTGAAGAAAATTCACAGAGAAGAATTTCTAACAGAGAAACAAAAGGAATTCCACCAGAAAGATTTTCTTACAAAACTGAAGACAGTTATTCCAAGATTCGAGATCCTGAAACTTTTAAAGATATTTTAAAATTACCACTAAAAGATCAACAGAAATGGTTTCTAGCTATGAAAGAAGAATTTAACTCTTTAAAGGAAAATGAAGTATTTGAGCTTGTTACTTTACTAAAAGGTAAGCGTGCAATTGGCTGTAAATGGGTTTATAAAACAAAATGCGATGAAAATGGAGAAGAAATAAAATGCAAAGCACGATTATTTGCCAAAGGTTTCATTCAACAACTAGGCACTGATTATGATGAAACCTTCTCTCCTGTCGTCAAACATACAATTATTAGAGCCTTTCTGACCTGTGCAGCTTATCGTAAAGCCAAAGTATTCCAAGTAGATGTTAAAACAGCCTTTCTATATGGTAAATTAGATAATGAATTATACATGCTTCAACCAGAAGGCTTTCAAGATAAAGAAAATAAAGACAAAGTCTATAAATTAAAAAAGGCCATATATGGTCTCAAGCAAGCCCCAAGTGCTGGAATGAAGAAATAGAAAATACTCTATATGCATATGGATTTAAACAATGTGAAGCAGATCCATGTTTGTTTACAAAAGAATAATCAAAGAAGACAATTCATCTCATACTATATGTAGTTGATATGTTGATAAGCTCAGAAGATGAAAATGAAGTCAATGAAATAATAAACTATTTAAAGAAGTCTTATCCCATAACATCATTAGGAGAAACAAAATACTTCTTAGGTATAGAGATTCATAGAAAAGAAGATGGAAGTTATCTGCTGTCATAAAATAAATCAATTAGTTAAAGATTTTCAGCTTGAAGAAGCCAAACATACTTATACCCCAATGAAAACAAACTATTATAGTTTAGAAAAAGAAGAACATCTTTTATCATCAAATGATAAGTATAGACAAGCTATCGGAAGACTTTTATATATTTGTTCATGCACAAGACCAGGCATTACAGCTCCTACACATATCCTAAGTCGAAGATGCAATAATCCAAGACAAAAGGACTGGAATGCTGTTAAGAGGGTAACAAGGTACCTAAAAACCACAAAAGATCTTGCACTTCATATTTCTTCAGAAGATTATCCTAATATAGTTGCATACTCAGATGCTGACTGGGGTCAAGATACTACAGATAGAAAATCTACCTCAGGAAATGTAATCTTCTTACGCAATAGTTGCATTTCTTGATTCTCAAGAAAACAAACATGTGTTACATTATCGTCAGCCGAGTCTGAATATGTAGCACTATCACAAGGAACTGAAGAAGTGTTGTGGATTTTAAAACTATGTAAAGATCTCAAATTACAACAGCATTTTCCAATTAAAATTTTTGAAGATAATCAATCAACAATTAAATTGGTTGAAAGTGAAAAGTTCAAGTCGCGAACTAAACACATCGATAGAAAGTAACACTACATACGAGATTTAAAAATGAAAAATGTAATAGATATCAAATATCTGTCAACAAATGAAATGATAGCAGACATAATACAAAGCCATTACCAAAGGCCAAATTTGAACATTGCAGAAACCTTATCCATCTGGTGCCAGATTCTATCACAAAACGGGAGAGATGTTAGACAATTGCTTCTTTTGTACCAAAATCTGCCGCCAGATGGCAGCACCAGACATTCTTCTGTTTTCACTTGAACAGAACTTTAGAACATTTAGTTTAAAATGTGATTCAAGTGGTAGCAGACAGCAAAATGTTGTCAGGAATTAAAAATCCATTGATATATAAATTTATTCCAAATGAATAATAACTATTTATCAAGAACTGCTTCAAACTGAAGCTAATATGTTTCAAAGTTATTTTTCTTTATTTGTTGTTTCTCTGTAAATATTGTTAAGACTGTGCATCTGTTCTTTTGTTTTGTGAAATATTCCAAGTATTTGTTCATCATTATTCTACTTTATTTCTTCAAATAAATGTGTGTCAACTAAAAGGTAAAGCTTTTAACTCTTTTTTATTATTGAGGAACTCACTTATTCACGCCTTATGGAATAACATTCCAACAATACATACTATATAATGGAAAACTTTAGTTAAAAAAATGCATAGTAGCTTGGAATTTCTCTTTCAGGAATTTATACTAATAGATGGAAACAATACTTGAATACTTTGTTCAGCCTTGTAGTTTGCTTGGTATCTTTATTACACATCAGTGTTAAAATAAATTTTATTTTAAGCTAAAACACTCTTAAAACAACTGAAATCTCTTTCTCATAAAATATCATTCATAGGCTCCATGTACCCAATTCTTTGCGTGGCCTTGTATATCATTTTATCTATATTCTGCAAACATTTCTTAATAAATTCAATGCAGTTCAGCATAAAAATGCAGAATTTATGTAAGAATCACCTTTTAGTAATTTATTCGCATATTCAGTAACGTTGGCGAGCTCTTCTGGGTAGCCTTGTATTTTAACTATAGCATTCAAACACACCATATAATATGTATAAATTTTTGAAACTTATACGCTCGAATCATAATTAAAATTCATTTCATCCATCCATTAGTTATCATCGGATACATATACAGTACTTCGGAAAGAATGTACTATTTGAAATCTTTTGTGTGTTCCTGTAAATAGTGTGTACTTTATATTAGGGAAGGCAGTATCGTATAATTTATACTAAGCCTCATTTACATACATCAATGTTATTATACATGAAACAGTTTAAAATATTTAAAATATGTCACACACAATTTCCCCTTTTACCATTATCTAATGGAACTCTTTTGTGTGACCCTGTAAATGAATAATAGCTACATTTTCATCTTATATTTTATAGAATGCATATTTTAATGCACTTCGTAAATACATATAAATTTTAATATGTTTGACATGGTATAACATCTTTAAAATTCCTTTGAAACGATTTTTTCCCATAGGCCGTAATGTAATGGGAAACTTTTGATTCTCCCTGTAGATAAACTAATTATAGTAAAAAATTCATTTTCAATTGGGTTCGTGCTAGAGTAAACGTCAATAACTTCTTAAAATTTCATAGCAATCCGAGTATATTTACGTGAGTTAGAGCGCGGAAAGACAGACAGACGGACAGCATAAGCACTTCTTAACTTTGTTTGAAAGGGCTAAAAACTATTTGCTTATATATCTAAAAACATGCGTAAGTTGCTAAATACACACTTTAGGATGTTAGTTTGAAATTAATTAACATGTGAAATGGCCATGAGACCACATATTTCTGCGTAATATACGAAAAACGATGGATTTTGTGTAGATATTTTTGTAGTTTAGGATAAAAATTTGGAATTGAAATTTTTATGGTCGTAAATTAAATTTACAGGAAAGGCAAACACATGTGCGCTTGGTGTATTTTGTTTCTTTCCAGAATTATTTTCAGATCACAATGTACAGTAACATTAATTGCAATAAAGGAGTATCATCTAAAATTATGTTTTTTGCATGCTATATGTATATATCCATCGTGTATGTATATAATCAAATTAACCTGAATAAATGTATTTTAAATAAATGTTAAATGATACAGAAATTGTGATACAAGTATTCTCCGTTATATTGTATTCTTCCCCCTAATAACATCAGTCGTGTTTAGAAAATATACAACTGCATAAGGAGGACAAATTATCTATTAAATTCAATCTACAATAGATATGAAATACGTAACGAAACGGGATGTGGACGGACGATTTGCGAGTCTCTAAACCATTAACGTGACCATTCATCTACTACACAAACCAATTTTGCAAATAACGCTATTTATTATTTTTACGGAAGAACACATACTTCTTCACAATATTGCTACACATGAGCCTGTATGTCATGTTTATGCAATATAGCTATATATATTTTGTATACATACGTATGTGTAATATTCTTCTGTGTGATCTTCTTTTGAATATATCTGAGTAATATTCTTACGCATATTTCTGAGTAATATTCAAAATTTGTGAGTTTGATTAATGTACCAATGCAGAAAAATCCGTAACTTTATTATTATTATTATTATTACACATATGTTTCAATTTGTGAAGGGGATTAGAACATACACTTTTCCTTATAGCAAATAAACACACATAAATACAATTACATCTTAAAGATAAGTATGTAAATTTTATGATAATACTGTATTTTTACAAATTTACGCATGTTACATAAAAGTGATTAATTATTCCGTTAATTTATTAACAGATTTGAAGTAGATCTTTCATTGTAACAGTATTTTACAATTATATGAAACTTGTAAGAATAAAACCAATAACAATATCTCATTCTTATTATTAACAAGAATATTTCAATAACTATGTTACTTTTTTCCCCAAAAGTATTTTGATTTCAAATGCATTTCCTACTTTAGAACTTAAAATAAATAGCTTTTCTCTTCAAATATAAATTCATTTCTCTGATATTTTTTCTGTTCTCTATATCTTTTTATTTCTTTTCAGAAAACTTTTCGCATTTGTTTACAAATATCACAATGTAATCTGCACCGAAGACCTGTGGATTATTTTTTCTTTTGGCAAACAAATAAATCTCTGTTTTCCTCTAATGCTAATATTATTGTTGTTATATTATGTTTTACTCGTACTTTTTTTCATTATTTTATCTATCAATTCATATTGCGTATCGCTATATACACACACACACACACACATATATATATATATATATATATACATATATATAATACTTTACTTTTGTTTTATGTGTCTTTGGATTTGCAGAAATGTTTCAAATATAATTAAATTATATAAAATAAATTTTCTCCTAAACATGTTTCTTTTCTTTTATATGCTAATTTTTTGTAGAGCTATATATATTTATTTTCAGATTTTGTTGACAAATATGCTTCCAAGCTCGATTATGTTTTTAGAATTCGAGCCTTAATGCTTATGGGGGGAAGGAACTTCGAACACTTTCTAACATCAGTCGAAAAATGTTTATGAATTCAGTTTGTCTATCTGTCCATCCGTGATCTAACTCGCATAAACATTGTCAGATTACCCTCAAATTGATATATGTCTTGTGTGTTTAAATCGGCATGTTTAATACTTAAAATGAAGTATATAGCATTTACGTTTCATTTGCAGGGGCACTTAAACAGTAGAAAAAATCGTTTGTTTTGTGTAATACCGACAATACACTATTTTAAAATATTAAAAACTTTATATATCACTAAGTTGCACTAGAAAATGCTTACTGTAGAAATTGGTGTGAATATAATTTATTGCTCATTTACCGAGACTTATTAAAGTATTTTGAGACAGTATTGTCTATAAACTGTAGTTGCTGAAATTGCACTTTCAGTTGAAATACGCGTTTTAAAATTAAACTACGTTTTCTCATATTACTTGGTGTGTATACATTGTCTTTATCCTATGCAGTCCTACACAAATGATCTCAAGTACAATCATTAAAATACAACATTTAAGCACAAAATAATAATAATTCTTAACATACATATACGTTTTGCAAATACTGGGACTCACTTCCTCAGTGTTAAACGGAAAAAATGTATAAAATCAGGACCCCCCCAACTGCCAGCAAGGCGGAAATTATTACATTAATAAAATTCGGCTGGACAGTTATCTGCCGTGAAAAAACCCTTCCTCTCCACCGATCCCCGAACATTCATACTAAACGAGAATTCCTATCCCAAGGAAATTACAGTTACCGTCGAGCAAAAAGTGATTAGTCCAAAGAAAGACTTTTTCCCCTTCCTCTCTTCTTGCGGGAAATCGGATAAACCGTGTCAGCAAACGAAAACAAATATATATTGCTGCATCTTTCTGCCCATTTGTAGGATTATTGCAATACTTGCCTTGAAAGACTTCATTTTCATATTACTTTAAAATAATCCTCAAATGATCGTGAAAAGAAAAGAAACGAAAAAGGAATTATATTCACTCCGATAATTATTTTTCTAGGACACTCCCCGGTAGAAGAAAAAAAAATGACTTTAAAATTTATTTTAATAAACTCTTCAAAAGGATCATAGAATAGTTTGCGTTTGTGACTTTCGGAGTGATTGCAACTCAAAAATCTTCATTTGCGATCTTTTCCTTTTTTTTTCTCTAGTCAGCTGAGAACTGAATAAAGAACTGAATCAGAGACTTTTCAAGGTCAAAGATCGCGACAGCAGGATCGCGACAAAGATCGCGCGATTTCGAAGGTGTGTTTCATTCCTTCGTTGTTTCGTGGCTTCATAAACCAATAGAATCAAACCGGAAATGAAATGTTATCGCATAACAAATCCAACCAAAACGTTGAGATGTACGGCATGCTAGATAAATCATTAATCAAAGAATTTTTTAATCTATTGATATGAAGTGCTTCAAAAAAGTCTTAATCAAGCGGAGTAGTGCATTTTTGGATAATCGTGGCTGAAGTAAAATTGAAATTATGACCCTCCTCCAAACAATGAGAAGCAATAAAGGAATTTTTCAATTATTTTCTCTTTACATAGCCTATGTGTTCTTTGAATCTTTTTCGGAGTTTACGTTTGGTTTGTCCAATATAGAACAAATCACATTGAAAATGAATATTATAAATACCCCTATAATCTAGAAGAGAAATTTGACTTTTTAATCGTGAAAATGTTAATTTATCGACAATAATTTAAGACTTTACAACACAGACATTTTTATTGATGATCTTAAGTGCATTTGCTGTTTATTGACTATAATTGCTGAATGCGAATTTCAATTGCATTATGAGTTTAATTGAACTAACTGTTAGCATACTATGTTAGATTCATCTTAAATTATAGATAATATAGAGGGATCTACGAAATTCCCAAGTACGTTTCCTAGTTTTCATGGTAATTGCAGAAAGTGGGTTTTCAGATTCATTATACAATTTCAAAATTGCTTACTTAAGCATATTTTATCTAAAAAATACCACATATTCCGGTGTATAAACCAAATATTTTTATTTATTTATTTTTTTTCTACAATACACAAAAGTGGTGGAATCGACTTATACACGACACTAAGAAAATTTCAAAATTTTATATTCTAAAATAAAAATAATATTAAACGTAAAATTTACTTTATTACTTTATTCGGTACTACTTGGTTATCCCGTCGACCAGAAAACTACCGCCATGCTATAAGATTAAATGCCAATAATTGATGATCGTGAATGTCACATTCAATGACATTAAATACGATACACACGTTTAAAACGTAATTCAGTGATTGTTTTCGAATTTTTATTTGCATTTTTTTTTTTAATATTCTACTAAATATTTGCTCTTTCGTTATTTAAAATTAAAATTATGTTGATGTGTATAAATTAACTATTAGTTTGGCTTTTTGTATAATTTGGCTAAATTGGTTGACGGTTTAACATAGTAGTACCCTTCATTTTTTTATAATAAAAAAGTTATTAATTATCATTCATTGTAAATCTTTCAATATCAAAATTTTCAAGCAACTCTTCGAAATATTTTTTTTCATCGGTACATCAGGATGAATATAGTCATGTCTAATTCATCATCATTATCATCTTCTTAAAAAAAAGGCATCATCCAAAAGGTTCCATCCAATTTATTTGTTATCCAACATTTTTAAAGGGACAGTGGACCTTTATTTGAGCAAAATCGTCTCAAAAAGGTCTATTTATGTGGTGTAATAGTACCAAAACAATTTTTTTCTGATTTAAGTTTCATTTGTGAAGATTTCAAGTAGTAAATAATAAAGGTAAGTGTATTTATATATTTTAAATCTGTTTTTCTTAAAACTAATTTTTCGCGTTTTTAGATATTAAATGCTTCTTTCGACGTAATTTTTATCAATATTTATGAATTTGCTAAGGAAGTATCTTGATATCGTTTAGAAAGGAATTGTGTAAGTTTTTTAAAATATTAACTTTTCAAGAGATTCAAAAATGCTTACACAAATTTGTTTATAATAAGTTTTAAGTGATACAAATGCAAAAGCAAGAAAATATCTCAAAAATTATAATACGAGGAACATTTTAAAATTTCGTTTACAAATTTTAATTTTAATAAATAAAATAAAATTAATAAGATTGGTAATTTTTTTTAAAGTGTTCTATATGCTTTTGATGAAATATATATATGCACAAAATTTCATACTGCTATGATGAAAATTAAAAAAAATTAACGTCCACCGTCCCCTTAAATAATTTTGGTGACCATTTCTTGTGATAATACAACCCCGACATTGTTTCACTCACACACTCAGAGATAGTGACAAGGTCAATCATTTTATTAACCACTTAACTGATAAATATTTTTGAAAAAAAAAAAAAATCAAACAATGTCTTTTTTTTCATGTCTTTTACGGAATATTTAATCTTTTATCAGAGATTTTCATAACAGAATCTTTTGCCTAATTGAATAAGAAACTAGTCGTTGGGAGCCACCGTAATACTTACCCATCATGAATATGCATAATATAAAATATGAAAATAAAACACGTGTAAAATATTTATAAAATGCACTGCAATTCCAAAATAAAATTTAAAAGCAAATTTAAAGAGTTTTAATATACATAGTCATGCTTTTTTAATGAATTGCTGATGAGCCAAATTCGACAAATTATATAAAACTCCAAAATATTCAAGTAATACCGGATTGCTTAAAAGAAACATCCTTATAACTCTAAAAATAAAAATCATATTAACTAACAATTTCCTGCGTCGGATGAAGCGTCTCATTCCCAATTAAAATATATCTTTGATTGAAATTTGATTGAAATACAGGGTCATGAAAAATCAAAGAATGCGGAAAACAAGATTACACATATCTTGGCAACTAATAATTCGATCAACTTCGTTTTTTATGCAAAATTTGTGTTATTTTATTGCCTTTTACATCCACTCTTTAAAATAAAAAAATCGAAAAATTTTATATACCTTTCATCAGAATGAATTTTTCGAGAGTCCGAAAAAAATAGTTCCGGATAATCGAGGTTACAGATATTAAATAGGCTTCGTCCCATTCTAACATACTAAGTACATACAAAATTTAGAGTCTCTATCTCAATTTTTTCAGGAGATAGAGCGTCTACAGACAGACAGACATACAGACAGACAGACGGACGGCAAAAAAAAAAAAAAAAAAAAAAAAAAAATTCGGAATATCCAGTATCTGAAACGTGTAAATCCGCCAAAATTTTTTATTCGATTTTCAAAACGATTGCAAGACTTACCCTATACTACGTATGATGGGTAAGTAAAATGCTCGGATTAAATAATACAGAATTTACAGTATTACTTAACTGGTTGGAATAATGAATTATGATTGGAGAATGGATGCCCGTACGTAGAACGGGCAAATCATGGTTGGCGAAAGCACGTTGCCCGTACGACGTATGTAGGAAATACTAAGCGGTTAAACTACCTTCATTTCTCAAGATTAAATCCAGAGATGAATTACATGCAGTCCATTTCAGAAATATATTGTCTTTAAACGTCTTATTTAGACAAAAGTTCAGGAAAACCCAACTAAGCAGAATTGGTAGAGCACTAAAATAGTATCGGACAGATCGGAGAGAGCTTTTTTTCCGCGGGGGGGGGGGGGGAATGAAGTATTCCATTATTTTTTGTTCAGTGAATTTTTCATCAGATAATTTTTAACATTGTTTTATGCGCAACTTTTCCATTTTGGACGAGTTTTCAGAGAAAAATTGTATACTCGGTTTATACGCAGATCGGCTTATATACGAGAATATACGGTGTAAAGTTTTGTTGTAGTATTCCAAATGTTTTCTTAATCTATGTTAGATGCATGTATTTTTGTTCTATATTATTCGGGGATTTTTCTTTTTCCAATCTCTGTTTTTCCTAGTTAAATAAAATTAAAATTAAAATAATAACAAAATATAATAACATTCAATTATGTAGTAGATAAAGGGAATTGGGTAAATCATATTGATGACCGCGTTCTTAAAGTCAAATTGATCTTTAATTCAGTAACGAACATTTTAGAACAATAATAACGATATTATGTATTGTTAAATATTTAAACTCTTTATCTACCGACGGTACTTATAAGTACCATTAAAATGATTTATTATAACATTATTTTAGCTCATCAATTAGCTGTAATACTTTTTAAAATGAGTTACAGTTTCATTACTTTTTCTTGTTCCAAAATCATAACTGGTTACACACACAAAAAAAAAATTAATGATGATTTCTTTTGCTTTGCATCTTTTCAGCTTTCTTGGCACCGAGGGGGGGGGGTGGAAATTTTTCAATGCGGAAATATTTCTATATTTATATTGTAAAAAACATCATATTTGAACATTTTTTAATTCTACAAAATACTAATAAAACAATTTAAGATAAAAGATTTGAGTAAACCTATAAATAATGCACAAAATCTCTGTAAATTCAAACTTAATTAATCCTTCTAAATCCTTCAATCCTTCCAAAGTCCTTCCAAAAATTTATTAAATGATTATGTAAATATTTTAATTTACATTAAACTATTTATGTAAAATGATTTGGAATTTAAAATTTTCATGAGTTCAGAATTCGGTAGGTAAACGGTTAAAAAGAAATTGCTTTCTTAATATTGCTGTATTTTATCACGGATGAAAATTTAAAATGTACATATTAGTAATTTAGAAAGTGGAAGTGCATTTCTGCACTTCAAATAAACTAAACGAAAAAGTTGCTATAAATATTTCTGAACTCTATAAAATTAATTTATCTAGAAAAGTTCGTTTAAATAAATTTAAATTTAAGAAACTAAGTACAAAAAAATGTCATTTCAGTTATACTTACTTGAATTAAAATTTTATTTATAAGGTTCATTTCAATCTCTTCATTTGAAATAGAAAGCCAAATTGCTTTTATTGGCAGTTTCTGAAATAATTTGCCATTTACTGTAATTTAAAGTACTTACTTAAGAAATATATTGTCAAGTTTTATTCAATTTACTGAAGTAGAAATTTAATTTTTAAGCAGATTCATTTACGTTGAAAAATTTTACCAGATTTATTTTCAGTAAAAATAAGTTTATTTATCAATATTATTTATGCAATTATCTGTGATTATTATTTAAAACTATTTAAAAATATTCTGATCAGGAGAGAGGTAACGGTATACACTGAGGTGACAAAAGTCATGGGATAGCACAACGCAAATATATAAATGGCTGTAGTGTCGGTTACACGTTTCATGAATTGTCAGTAACTAGACAGAACTATTGTTTTTGTTCAGTAGCTTCGTGAGAAAAGGTTGATTATGTGATTATACCCACACGACGAGAATTAACGGATTTCGAACGTGGTATACTTGTTGGGGCTACACGCAGGGGCCATTTCATTTCGGAAATCGTTACAGAATTCAACAATCCGAGAATCACAGTGTCAAGATTGTGCCGAGAATACCTAAATTCAGGCATAACCTTCCAACATGCAGAACGCAGTGGTCGACCAAGGGCACTTAATAATTGCTTAGACTCGTCAGTTTGAACAGACAAGCAACACTGCATGAAATAACCACAGGAATGAATGAGGAATGTCCGACAGGCGTGTCTTTTAGGACAGTGCGGCAAAATTTGGCTTTCATGGGCTACAGCAGCAGAAGACCGACTTGGATGCCTTTACTAAAATCACGACATCGCCAACAGCGGCACCCCTGGGCTCGTAACCATATCAGTTGGATTTGTAGACAACTTGAAAAAAGTGGCTTGGTCAAATGAGTCTCGTTTTCAATTGGAAACATCTGATGGAAGTGTACGAGTGTGGCGCAGACCCCATTAAACCATGGACCCGATTTTTGAATAAAATACTGTGGAAGCGGGCTGTGGTTATACACTATCTACCAAAAAGTATTTGTACACTTTCAGTTTTTGACATTTTGTCAAATATTTAAAAATATACTGGTCGGATTCTTCTGGAACTTCAGAAATATAAAGATTATGTTTCACTTTATATTTATTTACATTCATTTGTTAAGCGGGTAATTAGGGGGCCGGCAAAAAAACAAAGAATAATAGAAATATTTGGGATCGCCCTGTACATGAAAATACACGAAACGACTTATCGCTTTAGAATACAAATATATGAATACAGTAGAATATGTACACTAATTTTTGTGAGAATAGCATGTATATTTATGGCGATAGAGCGATTTTTTTGAAAAATTCAAAAAATTCTGGTATGTTTTTTGTTTATATCATGCTGGGTTTTTGACCAAATTTAACGCAAATTTCAGAAATATTGGCAAAATGCAGTAGAAAAAAAGTAGCGCAATTGGAATATAAATATATTAAATATTTTATGAAATATGAGTAGTTGTATAAAATAATTTTTATCTGCGCATGCGCGAACTAGAAAAACATTTTTTTTACATCATTTAATAGTCAATTCTATGGAGTGACTTATAAAAAAAATCCAATCAAATATCGTGAAAATTCAAAAAGATATCATTATTTTAGTGAGATGTTTTTACTCTGCTCTCTAAAAACGGCTGAATCTTAAGGGATTCTCCACAAATTGACATTTTTTGATAACTGACTTTAAAAAAACTAGTATTGAATTAATACAATATCTAATACAATATTGCTGCTAATAAGTACTTGACAATTGTGATAGAAAAGAAAAAGAGCTTTATTCGCATTCAGGGCCAAAACTAAGAGAGGATTGGGGGAAAAGGGCATGTGCCCCGGGCGCTAGGATGAAAGTGTTTCAAATGTACATTTTATTTGGCGATTTTTTCGATGTCTATGTTTAGCATGATATTGTCAAAATCGTCCCATTCAAAGCATTTCTCCTATACCAAAGCATAGAAGAATCTAATGATGATGGCATAAAGATCCCGCATAAAGCAGATATAGTTTATAATTTTTTTTAAACAAAGGTATAATTTTTTTTAAACAAAGCAGACTACTTTAATCAATGCTCTTATGCAAATGCCGATATCTGCGATCCTGAAATACGTCAAGTTCTCCACTGTTAAATGTGGTGTCGAAAACAACACTGACATCAATCGCATGCATGATGCCAAGAAGAACACAGCTGTCTGATTTTGAGAAAGGTGTGATCATCGGGTACCACCGAAATGGCCGATCTTTAATCGACATATCTAGCGAGCTTAATTACCCCAAAACGACTGTGGCTTATGTGATTAGAAAATGGAAGCTGAATGGTGATTGTCAGAATGTGGCCAGAGTAGGCAGACCGACGAAACTGGGAGATAGAGACTGACGGGTTCTGTCTAGAGAAGTTCGGAAGAACCGCAACCAACCAATGTTACACATACGCCAAGAATTTCAACAAGCTTCAGGATGTGTTGTTTCCATGAATATCATCCGTAAGGAAGCTCATCTGCTTAATTTTTATGGCCGTGCTGCCGCCCATAAGCCTTTAATCACCAAGTCCAACCGCGCAGCTCGGTTAAGTTGGTGCAAAACACGCCAGCAATGGACTGTACAGCAATGGAAAGAGGTTCTCTGGAGTGATGAATCAAGGTTCACCCTCTACCGTTCTGATGGTAGGGTCTGGGTCTGGCGTCTGCCTGG
This sequence comes from Maratus speculifer, assembly GCA_964019185.1. Classification (NCBI taxonomy): domain Eukaryota; kingdom Metazoa; phylum Arthropoda; class Arachnida; order Araneae; family Salticidae; genus Maratus; species Maratus speculifer. The sequence continues at coordinate 424,919,585 of OZ025290.1, read as the reverse complement.
AGAACGCCTCCTACCAGAATGTATTGTGCCCACAGTTAAATTTGGTGGAGGGGGAATTATGTTCTGGGGTTGTTTTTCCTGGTTCGGACTAGGACCCTTGGTCCCAATTCATGGTAAGCTCAATGCCGATGCCTACTGTAATATACTGGACAACAGTGTACTTCCTACGCTGTGGCAATACTATGGATTGGACCCATGTTATTTCCAGGATGACAACGCAAGCTGCCATGTAGCGAGGTCCAGCATGGATTGGTATGCTGATAATGGAGTGCATCGACTCGAGTGGCCTGCCCAGAGCCCAGACCTGAACCCAATAGAGAACCTCTGGGACGAGTTGGATAGTCGAATTAAGGCGGGTGACACACGCCCAAAATCAGTAAAAGAGCTTACCTGCCTTGTGCAAACAGAGTGGAATAAAATACCATTAAATGTAATACAAGGACTAGTTGAGAGCATGCCCAGGAGAGTCGCAGCTGTAATTGCCTCTCGAGGAGGATCTACAAATTATTAAATGTGAACAGGGCCAAAACCAGTCTTTTTTTCCCGAGGCAAACGTGGATTTTGAAGGTACCCCTTTCCCCCTCCTTCGCAAAGCATATTTACAAAGAAAATTTCTCCAATTTATTAAAAGCCGACTTATTTTAAAACTTAAAATATGTAATATAAAATAACGTATTCTGCTTTATTAAAATACTCCAATTTGATACTTTAAACCGAATCAAAAAAATTCTACTTTCAACAGGATCTTTAAGGCCCTTGTCCCTGCCCGCGAAGACACTGCTGAGCTAATGCTATTCCTGTGGGGAGGCATTTTTCTAATAACTCTTTAGCATTTTAAAATTTTCATTTTTTTTTTTTTTTTTTTTTTTTTTTTTTTTTGCATTGGATAGCGGAAGTCCCTCTCAAAATCGCTCCTCGACTACTTTTTCGATTTGAGTCATAGATATTTTTTATAAAGTTAGTTTCACTTTCAGAACCGCTTTTGGAAGTGAAAGAAACATTATAAAAATATCTACGCCAAAATTGAAAAAGTAATCACGGAGCGATCTTGAAAAGGACTTCCGTTATCCAATGCAAAACATATTATTTAAAAATGTCCAAATGCAAAAGAGTTAGAAAAATGCATCCCCATAGGAAGAGCATTAGCTCGTGAGCATCTTCGCGGGTAGAGGCAGGGACCTTAAGCCATCATCATTAGATTTTTTTATGCTTTAGCATAGCCCAGATATAATAATTTTAACAATATTATGCTAAACATAGCCATGAAAAAAATCGCCAAACGAAAGATATATTTGGAACACTTTCATCCTAGCGCCCGGAGCACATGCCCTTCTCCCCCCCCCCCTCTCTTAGTTTTGGCCCTGAATGCGAAGAAAGCTCTTTTTCTTTTCTATCACAATTGTCAAGTACATATTAGCAGCAATATTGTATTAGATATTGTATTAATTCAATACTAGTTTTTTTTTTTTAAGTCAGTTATTAAAAAATGTCAATTTGTGGAGAATCCCTTAAGATTCAGCCGTTTTTAGAGAGCAGAGTAAAAACATCTCACTAAAATAATGATATCTTTTTGAATTTTCACGATATTTGATTGGACTTTTTTTTATAAGTCACTCCGTAGAATTGACTATTAAATGATGTAAAAAAAATGTTTTTCTAGTTCGCGCATGCGCAGATAAAAATTATTTTATACAACTACTCATATTTCATAAAATATTTAATATATTTATATTCCAATTGCGCTACATTTTGTCTACTGCATTTTGCCAACTTTTCTGAAATTTGCGTTAAATTTGGTCAAAAACCCAGCATGATATAAACAAAAAACATACCAGAATTTTTTGAATTTTTCAAAAAAATCGCTCTATCGCCATAAATATACATGCTATTCTCACAAAAGTTAGTGTACATATTCTACTGTATTCATATATTTGTATTCTAAAGCGATAAGTCGTTTCGTGCATTTTCATGTACAGGGCGATCCCAAATATTTCTATTATTCTTTGTTTTTTTGCCGGCCCCCTAATTACCCGCTTAACAAATGAATGTAAATAAATATAAAGTGAAACATAATCTTTATATTTCTGAAGTTCCAGAAGAATCCGACCAGTATATTTTTAAATATTTGACAAAATGTCAAAAACTGAAAGTGTACAAATAAGGTACCCTGGGGTAATAACGCCACGTTAAGGTTCTAGCAATTTTCACGGCTCAGTTTTAGTTTGTATTTTTCAAACAAATATATGATTTGATACAGCAACTCATTGACTATCTATACAAAAAAAATAATTTAACAGATATGGATACATAAAATGTAATGGCGTGATTTCTTGACCAATGCTATTTGGCGTTATTACCCACCTATATGGGTAATAACGCCATGCAAACAAAACTATGAAATAAGTTGGAATAATTGCATGTAGATTGTCCAATTCTAAAAATATTAACTCTCAGCTCTAGAAATTGACAAATTTCATCCTAAGCTATTGAAAATGCTCATTTTTTTGTGAAAGTGTAAGAAAAATAAAGGTGTGTTGTGGGGAGGGGGGAAGAGGCAAAAGAATATCAGACCGTGAGCTTCTTTTTGCTTAAAAAACCGCTTAAATAGAATTATTAGAAACATTGCACAATTTTAACTGTGTTTATTTGAATCAGTATTTAGGATGTAGCTCGGCCACTGTAGGGAATCAACCGGGGTAAAATTTGCAAGGATTGGCGTTATTACCCCGTTATAGTTATTGCGCTGTACATTTTAAATTACAAATTATCTCGAGAAGATATCCGAAATCTTCAACAACATTTTGAAAGGCCATGAAATGTACTACAAATTTATGTAATTAACAAAGTATTTCCGGATAAAAAAAATAGTCTTCACATCACAAAATGTATCTCGCAAATTTTAGATCAAGCGTTAATTTTAGCTGCTTTTAAAAACAATAAGACCTAAAAATGAAACAAATTAACTTGAAGCTGTTTTTTGCGATTTATATGACTCAAAACCCTTCTGCGCAGAACACATGGGTGTCATTTGCCAAATTATTTCATAATTATGCAAAATATTAGCACTTGGCGTTATTACCCCGTCTGGCGTTATTACCCCAGGGTACCTTACTTTTTGGTAGATAGTGTATAACGGTGTGGGTTGTGTTTACATGGAATGGACTGGGTCCACTGGTAAAAATTAACTAAGAGTTAACCGAAAATGATTACCTTCAGCTACTGGGAGACCATTTGCAACCATTCATGGACTTCATGTACCAGATTAACAATGGAATTTTCTAGGCTGACAATGCACCATGTAATCGAGTGATAACTGCTCGCGATTGTTTTGAAGAATATTCTGGACAATTCCATCGAATTATTTGGACACCGTGATCACCCTAAGTGAATGCCATCGTACATTTATGAGACATAATCGAGAGATCAGTTCGCGCACAAAATACTCCACTGGCAGCAATTTCGGAATTTTGGACGCCTATAGAAGCTGCATGGCCCAATATTCTCTAGAAAATTTCCTACAACTCCTGGAGACCATGCCACGTAGTGTTGCTGCACTTCCCCGGGCAAACAGAGGACCGACACGCTATTAACAAAGTATTCCATGACTTTTGTCAACTCAGTGTATTACATTGGGTGCTGAAATTTGTTCATTTGTTTGAAATGAACTTTCATTATAGCGGCTAACATTTCATGTTGTGGTGCATTTGACAATTTTGTTTGTCACCAAATTAAACATTTCGTGCATTTACATTAATTTTTCATATTTTTCGGCTAAAAATCCACGTTATACATTGTTATACATAAAAAAAAGGTAGAAGAAAATAAAACATTTAAAATCAATATAAACAATTTTCGAATTAGAAGTGTCTTATTATCGATAGTAATAAAAGAACAAAATGCTCTGACTGTGTGTGTGTTTACGATGGCTATTGAAATCTATGGCCCATAGGAGGCTTAAAACTTTACTTGAAAGTAGCCCAAAGCCTTTTCTGATTCACCCGATATTTAGAATTTCATAATTCCAATTAGTTTATGAATTAATTAAAATTCAAAACTCACTCTCATTAAAAATTTACTCTTTTTTACTTTTATCTTGCTTTTGGTTGTTTCGTTGTACAAAAATTTCACAGAAATAAATAAAAAAGCTGGGAGATAATTAAAGAAACCAATTTGAGTGCTTAATATTTCAAAAGTAACTCTTAAAAAAATTGGCACTGGGTGGAAACAGTGGTTTGAAAACGTATTTAACAATAAAGAACGTTTTAGAGAAAAGATTAGTTTCAAATGACGTCACAAACTAGCAATCAACTTGACAATCTATTATGCAGCTTTTGTCTATTTGGTTTCTGTTTTTTCTCAACTTTGATAAGCTGAGCGATAATATTTGCTAAAAGATCTTTTTTGCAAATATTAAGTTTGGTTTACACTGTTGAAAATCTGGTGCTTTTCCTGCAAAGTCACTCCGCTATTTTGATAGAATATTTCTATTCTGACCAATGAGAATACTTCAAAATGTAGTCGAATAGGCGTTTTCTTTAAAAGCAATGGAGTGACTATGCAGCAAAAGCTACACATTTTTAACAGTGTGGGGGGAAACTAAACAAGCGGATTTTGAACTGATCTATTTAAATAGCAAGAAATGTGGTTTTTAAATATAAAGTAAAAGATCAAAACAGTTTTTACTTCTAATAATATATATTATTTCAATTTAATATAATTTGTATGAAAAATTAGAAATATCAAAGCACACCATTACATGTGTACATATTGAAATGAATGACAAAATTTCTGTCAGCATCACAGAAGACTTTTGTTTTTCATTTTTTTCCTATTTTTTCCTAAAAAGGTTTTTTTTTCAAATATTTCTGTATATAAGGCAAGTTTAACCGTTCACCGTGTACCATATCTGGCACATACTGAAAACATTATTATTCTCCTTACGTGCAATGATTTTAGCCAATTGGACTGCTATAACTGATCAAGAAGAGTACAAATAATGGAATAATATTTACATTGCCCATGTCATATGGTTGCACTTGATAAAAAAATAGAATTTATTTTTCAGAAGCTAATAATAATAATCTATCAACCTATTAAAGTAAAATTTATTTTTATTGTTTTTACTGAATATTTAAAAATACTTATGTAAAGTAAATTACAGAGTTACAGAGTATTAAGCAGAAAATGTTAATTAAGTTAGGACCATTTAATTGCAAAATATTGCAATACAATATTTAAAAATTCTAACTGTGTATGCAGAGAAAACACCATAAAATATCAAATTTTAGGTGAAATTTAGAAATTATTTTTTTTACTATTTTTACCATTACTATTCAGAATATGCAGCATCCGGAATCACTCCTGCTGTAGATATATGTTTAAAAGAGGCGTTAAGTTTCCAGAATGTGGTAACAAACATGTATATACTGTAACTTTTTCTCTAAATCAAATAAAGTGACAACTAAGATGCTTGCTATGTTACAAGAAGTCTACAGAAAGAATTATTTGTCAAATGCTGAAGTGCTTAGGTGGCACCTAGACTTCAAAGACGTAAAAGAGGAAGTCGATTATGAGCAAAGCTCGAAGTTCAGACAATGTGCACAAAGATAAAGCGCTTTTGGAATTGGATCGTCCGGTAAATGTGTAAGTAATGGCACAGATGTTGGAATTCACAAAGTCGTTGGTTCATCAAATTACCACAGAAAATTTTCATATGTGGACACATTTATGTAAGCAGGCTTGTTGAAACTAAATCATTTTCTGGAAAAAAAATAGAGAGAGAGACCGTTGTGAAACGTTGATTTAACCAATTCACAGCCCTGAAATCTAAACACTGTACTTTTTCAAATTCCTCAATTGAAATCCAGCTTGAAATGCCATCGTTTTGGCAAACTAAAGAACTAACGCATACAAAATGTAAAACGTTCTGAACAAAATTGCAGTTGAAGATTTTTTCGTGGGCATAAATGTGTAGCAGAGACGTTTGCATCGGTGTATTAGGGCAAAAAGAGGTTAACTTAAAGAATATTAAGTTTGTGTAAAATTATCATCAAGTAAACGAATGTTATGAATGCAGTCTCATTATTTTCTGGTCAGACACGTATATCTGTGGTAAGCCGCATTACGATAATGTCTTTTCAATGTAATGTTGAAAATAATGTAAATGGCTCTCTACCGGTGTTAAAAACAATAAGTAAAATTTGTCGCCTGTATATCACTCTGTTTTATAGCATAAACTTGTCATTTGAGTATGTAGTGATAAGGACAAAAATCACGCATTAAAATAATAAGTTATCAAACAAGTAATTAATATCAATTATTAAATAACAATCTGAAAGTACTTCTTTAAAAAATATAATGAAACATTTTTTACTTACCAAATTCAAATAAAATAGCAAACATTTTCCATGCACATTCGTATAACATTTTAAACAGTTTTTATCCCGATATTACTAAATATAAAACGGCTTCGATTATCCGTTTAGTTTAATGTTGTTGCATGCACTAATTTTAAAATTGCAATATATAGTGCGTGATATATGTGTTTCAAAAATCGGCATACAAATCTTAGTACGTCATTGTGCATCTATATTATTAGAATTCAGCAAACGAATAAGGATTATTCTCCGACGCATTAGTATTTTCCTTTAAGTTATATATAGCTAAAAATAAATTAGTTTAAGTACATGTTAGTCGAGTGATTTCTTAATTTTTTTATCGGCATTTACTATAAATAACTTAAGATTTAAACTCATCTTAAAACAAATTTTAACATTTAAACATATAAAAAGAGTTAAGCTAAAAATATACTGTTATTAAAAAAAATATACATCTATAAGAATTTAAATAAAAATTTTATAAAATATTTAAATAATAATATAATTTGTCTAATTTTATAAACAACAAATTAGATATCTTTTCTGTATTACAACTTCAGTTTTGGATTTAATACTATTAAAATTACAATTACAATTTTATACACATATTTTATACATACGGAAATTTGGGATATTTCTTTTTATCTTATAAAAGTATATATAAAGAAAAAAAGATAAAACTTTGTTTTTTGTGTAAAACATAATTTATTTTGTCAATAAAAGAACTAACAGTTAAAGTATCCAACCATATATTATTTAAGTAAAAAGAAAATATAGGCCAGATACATTCTTTTGTTTTCCCAGATAATCTTTTGTGTATCAGAAGCAAAGTCAGATTGCTGTGTTCTATCACTGTAGGAAAAAGTTACCGCTTGAGGTAGTAACAGCTGATAATCTTTAAAGATAACAAAAAGATTTCTTTATTTGATTTTTTCCTCTTTTATTTCAAAGTAGAGCATAGGAATACTTAAGAGAAGAAATATAGTGCATTTTGTTATGTACAAACATTTAAATCACAAAATATTTGACGACCTCAGAAGCCAAGGGATACAAGTGAAAAAATTTCGATTTGGAGTAAATTGAGTTTAAAGATAAATGATGTTAAATTGGAACATAAATAACAATTGAATGAATTGAGATAGGAAATTTCTGCTTGTTGCATTCTGGTTGCATTCTTATTACAATAGCTGTTAAAAAATAAAGTACAATTTTCTTTAAATGAATAATTAATCAATATTGTTTGTTTTTCGAAAAAAGTGGTTTGCCTCTATAACTCAGAAAATAATAAGAAAATCACTTATATTTCTTTACCTGAAAAGAAAAAAGCATATTTTTAGGTCGTCTGTGTATTAGCCTTCGATGCTATTTCTTTCAGACAAGCTAAAAATGTCGTGTCATCAGCCCTGAATTTTCTACGCAACCGATTTTAATAATTATTTTTTTAAATGAAAGCTATTTATTTGTAGTTGTGCCCATTTTAGTTATTTTTTTATTTATTTCCATTTTTATATTTTATTTTTAATTTTAAACGCTTTTTTACGATATTTCTTCAAAATGATGGCAATTCAGTTTAGCTTTTCTCTTGATAATAAAATTACAACATCAATTAAATACAATATTATTACGGACGCCTTTTTCATATTACTAATAACAATAACTTTTAAAAAATATTTGAAGAGAAAATGACATCACTATTTCAAACATCGCATTTTTACTCATAACGATATTATATTTCAATATTTCTTTTTATTATTGACACTGAGATTGAGATTTTACTTTCAGATGACTTCAGTTAGTGAAAATAATGTCATAGTAAAAATAAAATTAGGTTATATATATATATATATATATATATAAATATAATTTATATATATAAAACTATTTTTTTGTGAGTGCATATAAAATAAAATTTCTGAATTTCGCCGGCACTCAGATTACAATTTTAACTGAAGATCTGCGAACATTTGCATGCAAAATTGTAACTGGCAAACTTGAAATTAAGTTTGGAAATATATTTATTATATATTGATTCAATAATGAAATTACTTTTGCCTTTTTTTAAAAACCAAATCGATCGGGTCTTTTAAACATTTCATTCGTCGAATTCGACGAGATTCCGCTCGTTTTATTGTTAAAATGCATTTCCTTTTGTCTCAGAGTCTATAAAAAAGCGTTTAAACTAAAGAAAAAATCCGTTTTGAATGAATCTAGTCAATGAAGAAGTAGCACGTCAAATTGTATTTCTTTATTATTCCGCAATTCCAATGTCTCAGAGAGAAGTTGCTAATCAATTGGGTATTTCACGCCGTTCTGTTTGCTATTATATTGATAAACACAAGAAAAATGAAGTTAGTTCATTGCAATCTAAACGGGGTCGCCCTTCTAAAAAACCTCTATCGATTTTTTTTTCTTTCTTTCTTTCTAATAGGAGGCGAAACTGAATTCTGCAATGGCAGAATCTACATTCAACTTGTTTAGTTTATTTTTTTCAGTTTTGTCACTTATACCCCTGGGCTTCTGGGGTCCTTATATAATGTGAACTTTAAAATGATTAGGTTTACTTAAAAGGCGAATAAAATAATGAAATATAGATCTTAATAGCTGATTTTCATTTAAGAACATCTTAGTACTTCCAAACCTTTAATCAAGCCATTCCTCAGAGATTTTTTTTTCTTTATTTATACAAATACATGATTCCATTTTGAAAATTAACGAGACTCGTGGCTTGAAGATTGAATTAGTAGTATTTTAGGTGAACGGTAAAAAGAAATATTTAATTGTTGTACCATAAATTTTAATACGTCATTTTCTCTAATTGTCAGGATTTACTTTCGGGATGTTAAACCATAAACTCGGTATTTTATACGATAGGGAATCATTACATTATTGATTGTTTTTGCATACGATTTCTATAGATTCTCTGATAATAAATGAGTAATATAATAATATAAAAAGCGAAATTATATTTATATTTTTATATTTATTTAAATTTGAATCATTTTTTTTTCTGTTTTCATAAATAATATAAAATGATTTTATTGGTGTTAAATGATTTAATCAGATTTGAAACTGTATGCCTAAATGAAAATTTTTTTACAGCCGTAGTAAGATAAATAATTAAATAAATATTCTCCTGAAATAGATAACTCGCTGTGAAACTTCATATAAAAATGCACATCAGTACTAATTGATAAGTACTAAAACCTACACATAAATACTATAATATGTTACTATAAGTTGTCTTCTATAAGTTGAAATGTTTTGAAATTGTGAGAAATTTACAAAATCGGATTTTAGATTACTACATTTTATTTTAATATCATTATTTTATTCAAGAAAAAAAAATATTACCTTGAATAAACATACGAGAACGCATTAAATAGAGTAGTTTAGGAAATATACATACGCAAAATTTAAATGTTTTAATGTTAAATTTATTTCAATATGTTTCAAAACTGGCTTTAATAAGCTCAGTGCTTCCAGTATTAATCCTTAACCGCCTTGTATTGTGATGTATTGAGATGTATTTTTTTATTATTAAAGCACTTGCAGCTTCTATAAATTAATGAACGTTTGGAATATTAAATACAAATAATGTATATTTGAAATTTATTTGTGCAAAAGGTGAAATAAAACGACTGTATTTGTTATCAAAACACATTTTATAGAGCATTAGCTGCTCCGCCCGGCTTCACTCTGGACCATAGATGTTTTAAAACAAATTGCGAATATTTAAAATCTAAATGCAAACTAAAATCGAAAAAAAATTATAACTTTATCTAAAAAATATTTTAAATTTTACCTAAGCGAACACGAATATGTATTTCTCTTACGAAAACTTATTTTGGAAGGATAAATAAATATAATAGTTGATTTTAGCTGTTTCAAACTACAAAAATAATGCAATAATTGATTTTTCTTAATTCCTTTCTTCAGTGGGACCTGCTATTATCTGCAAAACCTTCTGAGCATGTGCGCGCCGTGCTCTGCACATCTGAACAAACCATAGGAAAACATTAAAGTATCCGTTACATAATCTACTACTTTTTTTGGATGGTGCCATGGATGGATTTTCAAGATTGATTTTAAATCAATCAGGGAAAACAAAATACTTAAAACAGGAAAAATGAACAAATGGGTGTAAAATTTGTTGCTAGCATTCAGTATCTAAATCCAGTCGTTAACTCCCATATTTACCGCCTGCTATCATTTGCTGGATGTTTCGCGAGCTGGAACGCGAGATGTTGTTGGTGAGCTACAAATAGCCTCTAACCTGGCTGCTTCATTGCCGTGGATTGGTAAAAACCTGCAAATTTTCTGTTACCTAAAAAGTTTTATTTATTTATTTATTTATTTATTTATTTATTTATTTATTTATTTATTTATTTTTGAGGAGTGGAAGTTATTGTAATGAATCTCCGCATGCCGGGGAAACTACCAAGTGGGACAAATAGGGTCTACACCGGATCCTAGTGATCTGGTGATCTTGTTCCACTTATGCATAAATAAATAAATAAATAAATAATAAAACTAAAGTGAAATTTAAAGGCTGCGAAGTGCACTTTCCGGTGTTAACATCCGCACATGACAAATTTTTCAGAGACCGGGGTGTTATAATTTCGGCGTTATCCGCGATCAGGCAGTCAAAAATCTCTTATTTTATATATATAGTTCAAATATTTGAATCAAAATTTATTTAAAATCCAAACAATATTTTGTGATTTATAATTTAAAAGTAACCATCATTACAGTTTATTTTTATTTTGAATTAATTAAAAATGAATTGAATAGGGTGAAATTGACTTCTTAAGTGGAGTGCTTATTTGGATTTACCTTAAGAGGCCATTTGTCTCCTTTAAAAAGACCCGGATGATAATGTTAATCATTAAATAACGCCATGAGTGCAATATTTTCAGATATCTCGCTCAAATTTTCTCATGATTTCTCGCTCAATATTTTCTCATGATATTTTTTTTGCATAGGTTTGTTTAGGACGTACTACTACGAGGCTAGTTTTTTGCTTTTTCGATTTTGGTTTTATTTTTATAATTACATAATAGTTTCAATTTCAGAAACGGTTTCAACCGGTTCCAAAAGTTAAAATATTTTTAAAAAAATCCATAACCAATATCGAAAAAGTAAAAACTAGTCCGATTGTAGATCGTCAATAAAAAAAAATAACGCTCCCAAAGGCTTAACACTATCATCTTTTTGAGTGAATCGAGTTGCCTCTTCATATCTGTGACTGATTTCTGGATCACGTCAAAAGTTTGATACATTTCTAATATTAAATTGCTATTTTGCTTTTATTACAATTTTAATTAGTAAATTAACTTTGAACATTAATTTAGGTATAACAATCATTAGTAGACATTTTTACTTATTGTTTGGTACAAGACACATTTTTATAGCCTGATTGCATCTGAGTTTTATAAAAAAATAATTATTTAATCTAAGTATTAAGCATGTTTACAGCTTTTCATCTTGTAATAAAAGTGCTACATAAGTACTATGTTCATATATTTTAGCACGTATTTGAAGAATTCAAATGTTGAGCGCTTATCAGCTTTAAACCTGTCGTAAAATATCAAATTAATTTGAATAATAATAACAAAAAAATCGAATTTCAATGATACCTATATTTTACAAAAGTAACCAAACTTTAGATAATTTAACAAATATAATAATATAACCATAAATAATTAGTTCAGTGTACTTTTTTCAACTTTATCACTCGCTAAAATAAATTGCTAAAAATGAATGAAGCAAAAAGCATGAAAAAAGTGCCAATATAATGAAATTATGTATTAAAAATTAGATAAAATAATATTAGAATTAGATAAAATAACTCTTTCCATACATATAAATAGATAAATTATCGTGTTTGTATAGATTTAAAGTGCTTATTTTTATTTGTTTTTTAAATTTGTTAATTACTTTTAATGATTACGGACTATAAACTGTATACATAAAAAAAAATGTTCATGTTAATTTATAGTTTTCAACTCTATGAAGCGTGAATATGGATGTTATAATTTTTATTAAGTATAAAAAATGTTCATTATTTCAGTAATTATAAAAGTTAAATGTATTTTGGGCAGATAGGAAATTTTTCTCGTGTTTATTAGTATCATGCATTATATGTTTTAATACATACATATCATCATTAGGGTGGATCGTTGTTCTAGGTTTAAAAAATGAAGTTAATATAATTAAAACCTACCTATGCAGAAAATGTGTTCTATTGAAAAGAAATTAAGAGAAACATAATTAAAGGAAGGAATCTAAAATAAATAAAAAATAAAAAAAAATCCCTAATTTTGGCTAGATAATTTTTGACTTAAAATAAATGCTTTAATAGTAATAAAATACTGTTTATGAGGGGAAAAATATCGTATTCTACGGGGATTAAGAGAAAAATAATAAAAAAAATTCAAAATTTAGAACTACCACAAAAGGGCTGAAATATTGTCAAATAAACGAAAAAATATTTAATTTTCGTTAGTTGGTTTTTGATTCAAAATAATTGTTTTAATATTAATCAGAATCTACCTATGCTGCAAAGCTGTTATACTATATGGATATTAAGCGTAAAAAATAATAAGAAATATTTTCAAAATTTAAAAATGTTGTTTAATTTTAGAAATATAATGGATATTCCATTTTTTTATCTCTCGCTTTCTATATTCACCCCTGCATAAACACACAAGCTTGGTAAAAGAACCTTATTGGGAGTACATTGCTACGTATATGTAAATTTCGGAAGAGCGCAAATTATTAAAAAAACAAATCGTATTTTTTTTTTTTTTTCATGCGTTGACAATATAGGTGTTGGGAGAAGTTATAACGTTTGGGAGAACACAAAGCTTACGTTAAAAAATGTGAAATAAAACGTTCCGCTATCGCTACCCGTAAGACATAGTGACGTCACTGCAACTTCGTTGTGAAGTCACATTGTGACTTTGTGACCATCGATTGTCGATGTGACGTCCCGTGACGTCGATGTGAAGTCACAGTGACTAAAATGTGAAGTCGTTATGGCCGTTTTAGAGCTTTTTTGTGACGTCACATTGTGACCACTTTGTGACGTCCCAATATGACCAATTTGTGAAAACTGTGTCATTTGTGACTACTTTGACATTAACATTGTGACGAACTGTGAAATTTTTTTAGAAAGTCACATCTTAGTCACATTGTGACGTCACTGAGTGGTGGCATTTTCGTCACAGATGTGATGTGACTTAAGTGACTCACAGTGATGTCATTGTGACGTCACTGTGAATATGCATGCTATGAGGGTAACCACTGTTGGTCCAATAGTCACAATTTCATTTCAATTTCAATTTTTTCCGAAGCTTCATTAATACAATATTGTTCATCAATTTATGATTTAGACTTTTGGGAAGCTTTTCATACATGGAAAAACTCTAATAATTTAGTTAATGACATGTCCAGTACACCTAGATTTTCTGAAGTTTGGTTTCGATTCCTATAACTTAACTCCTCCTCCCCCCTCCTTTTCTCCTTTACTTGGACTCTTCCAGTAGGAAGAGACATCTGATTAGTTTCCTTTAGAATGCGCGTGGCAGTTTGCCTTTACTGTTGTTTTGCGACGTTTCATGGTCAGTTCGCCTTAGCAGCGAGCTGCGATGCACATTTTTATTTTTATTTAATAATGTGACTTGTCTTTTACATTTTTATACTTATTTTTAGCACTGATGATGGGACTTTAGAGGTCCCGAAACAGCTGTATGCTTTTTAACATCTATTATTTTTATAAAATTTGTGCTTTTTAACGTTGTTTCTTTATTTATTCAATTGTAGGTGTAACAAAGTTGATTTCGATCAGTTGAGTCAGAACACCTGTCTTCAAAGTCTGTTATCTGACTTTGTCTGCCACTTCTCTGTTACCTGACATTGTCTTCAAAGAAAGTGTTATCCGAAATATGGAATTGATCCTGAAGCATCCACTAGAGAGGATTTTGTGACGTTTACAAGCCTACGAGCTCCCACAACGCCATATTTTCACGCACGTGAATCAAACCACGACTGGGCCCAGAAGCTTCACTCATGAAATAGGATTTGTATTTGTATTTGTATTTATGGCAGCCAATTATCTGCGCTAAGGGATATAGACCCTATGGGGTGGGATGCCCTCCGTGGGGGTCTTTCTAAGGGAACCTAACCCGTATTTATGCAAGGTTCGAAGAAAACCACGGAAAACTCCGAACGGTTAGGCCGACGGTCGCGATCGGGTTCGAACCCAGCACCTACCGTCTACCAGTTTGGAGGTCAGAACCTCGCGGCCACTGGTGGGGCCCCTGATGAAATAGGAAAACCCTTGACTGGATGTGAAAAGCTACCTATAGTTTCATTCATATTAATAGAATGTACCCTATGTTAAGTGACTAATAAGAAACACTTAAATACTAATAAACTGTATATAATGGCAATTTGTGAAGCCATCAACTGCGGATATTGTAATGAAGGTTTATCGAAGAGAAACCCTGCAAATGTTTGCCAATCAAGATGGGTTATAACCGCAAACAGAATTCTCAGGCTCAATGTAGCTTGAGAAAATACATCTGAGTCTTTAGTAACATTAACAGCGTCCATCGCTAAAGTCAATGCGCTAATGTAGTTCAACATCAAAACGAAACCATCGGTACAGCATTTCATCAATCAATCGTTCTCTCATATTATATGTCTAGTGATCTGAAATACATCATAGAACTTGTTATCAAAAGAAATGATTTTTTTTTATTATTATCCTGAAAATATCCTTATATCGATTTTAGCCCAAAACAGAACCCAGATAAGTCAATTATCACTTCGAAAAATTCTAAAATCGCGCGAAGTCAAACAGTCTAGTGTCAATTTAATCAATCCAGGGAATAATATCCGTATTTTCAATTTACCATATTTTGACCGTCGTGCAACGGATTATGTTGATTTTATTAAGTGAGAAAATATCGCGGGACCTCCACTAACTGAACAATTAAGTGACAACATGATTTAAGAAGAAATGATAAGTCTAGAATTTATTCGAGGTGTTCAAATAATTAATTTCCACCGCAATTTACGAACAAATTTAGCTGAAAATAATCAAAACAGTTTCTTCACGTATATTATGCGATGAAAATTGTACTAAAAATTATTGGTGCCAGTTGGCAATTTAAGCATTAAAATTAATCGTTTGTTGAATGCAAACGGCGCCTTCAAGGGTTTAAGAGGCTTCCGTGCCGCACTCAAATACAAAACGAATTGACAAAACAGCCAAGGAAAACATCTTCTGCTGTTTGTGGACGACATAGAAAAGATGGTAATTTTGTACGAAATCGCATAAAATCACAGAAACTCAAGCCAAATTTCAACACCAAGCGCAATTATCGCCAAATATAATTCAGACGTCTTTTTAGAATATTTTTGATTCAATTTTTAGAAAAAATTAAATAAGAAGCTAAAGTCTCTTTCTTTAACCAATTAAGTATCGCTTCATTGCAAAACATATTAAAAAGTACGAAAAGGAATGATTTACTTAAAAAATATCACTTTAACTTTTTACCTGAAAAAGTCTCAAGTACGTAAAATTCCACCGCCTTGCGGCAGTATTATATTTTGGAATTATTTTTTTTTATTTTCGAATTATTTTTATCTTTATCTCTTATCCACAAAGGTAGGTTTTTATGAATATTGAAACAATTATTCTGAGTCAAATATAATCTAGATTAAATTAGGATTTTTTTTCATTTTTTTCGAAATTTCAACACTATTGTGGCAATATTAAAATTTGAAATTAATTTGTTTATTTATTTTTCTCTAAATCTCCATGCAAAAGAACATCTTTTTCGAATAGGTAGATTAGGAAATTGGGAAAAAAGTTTTTATCCACTCTTATGATCATATCATGTAACTTATTTCTACACTGTTAATATAAGGTGGTCTGGTGTAATAACGCCAGGCGGGGTAATAACGCCAAGTGCTAATATTATGCATAATTATGAAATAATCTGGTAAATGACACCCATGTGCTCTGCGCAGAAGAATTTTGAGTCATATAAATCGCAAAAAACAGCTTCAAGTTAATTTGTTTCATTTATAGGTCTTATTGTTTTTACAAGACACTAAAATTAACGCTTGATCTAAAATTTGCGAGATGCGTTTTCTGATGTGAAGACTATTTTTTTTATCCAAAAATACTTTGTTAATTACATAAATTTATAGTACATTCCATGGACATTCAAAATGTTGTTGAAAATTTTGGATATCTTCTCCAGATAATTTGTAATTTAAAATGTACAGCGCAATAACTATAACGGGGTAATAACGCGAATCCTTGGCATTAATACCCCGGTTGATTCCCTACAGTGGCCGAGCTACACCCTAAATACTAATTCAAATAAACACAGTTAAAACTGTGCAATGTTTCTAATAATTCTATTTAAGCAGTCCTTTTTATGCAAAAAGAAGCTCACGGTCTGATATTCTTTTGCCTCATTCTCCTTCCCCCCACACCACACCTTTATTTTTCTTACACTTTCACAAAAAATTGAACATTTTCAATAGCTTAGAATGCAATTTGTCAATTTCTAAGTTTGTAGAGTTTATATTTTTAGAATTGGGCAATCTACATGCATTTACTCCATCTTATTTCATAGTTTTGTTTGCATGGCGTTAATACCCATATAGGTGGGTTATAACGCAAAATAGTATTGGTCAAGATATCGCGCCATTACATTTTATGAATACATATCTGTTAAATTATTTTTTTTATATAGATAAGCAATGAGTTGCTGTATCAAATCATATATTTCTTTGAAAAATACAAGCTAAAACTGAGCCGTGAAAATTGGTAGAACCTTAACGTGGCGTTATTACCCCAGGGTACCTTATATATATTTTTTTCACTGGTGTCCAAAAGTTAAGCATAATTGGTAATTAAGTAAGTAATGAAAGAAATGTAAATCGAAATGTGTGAAACTCCAGGTGTGTAAACAAATTTGTACGCGTCATATATTTTCGCGAAGAGTTTTCCCCGAATTCGAACAGGGGACCGTCAACGTGGGGACCGTGGATATCCCTGTCAAAACTAATGTAGCAAAAGCGTTCAAACTGAACATTATGATTAAGTGGCTTATTGTAATGTACTGTGTTTATTTTTATAAGAATAGCATGTATACTCGTAGAGAAATTAAGGTTTTTATAAAAACAGTCCTAAATTTTGCTTATAATTTGCAGAGTTCTTAATATAAAATAATGTTCTTTTCTGAAAATATGACAAACATCATTGTACACAATACCCTGTCATCAGAATTTAAAAATAATAAAAATTGTATGAAAAATGAGTAGGTTTAGTATATAATTTTTCATTGCGCATGCATCAACGATATCAAAAATTCATTTGCATATTGTGTTAGCTAAATGTATAGAGCAACTTCTGTAAACGTTTCAAAAACATAGCTTGAAAATTCTGAAAATGATCTCCATAAAATCAACACAAAATCCGTTATTCCTAAAAGGAAGCAAAAAGATCAGGGGTTTTATCCAAATATAGTTGTACGTGCAATATTGTGTAGGCACTAAACAATGGAATATGGATACAGCACCTCATCTTTTTGCTTCATTTAGGGAATAAATGATTTTGATCTCATTCTATCAACGATAATTTTCAGAATTTTTAAGCTATATTTTTGACACATTCACAAACGTTGCTCTGTACATTTATCTAACATAATATGCAAATGAAATTTTAATAGCGTTCACGCATGCGTACTAAAAATTTATTTAGTAAACCTGCTCATTTGTCATACAAGTTTTATTATTTTTTAATTCTGATGACAAGGTGTTGTGTACAATGATGTTTGTCCTACTTTCAGGAAAAACGTTATTTTATATTAAGAACTCTGCAAATTATAAGCAAAAAACTTGGAAAATTGAGGACTTTTTTTTATAAAAATTTTAATTTCTCTATGCGTATACATGCAATCCTTATAAAAATAAACACAGTACATTACAATAAGCCACTTAATCAAAATGTTCAGTTTAAACGCTTGTGCTACATTACTTTTGACAGGGTTATCCAAAAGATCTTCGTTCTTTTTCAATTTGTTGACTGTCCCCTGTTCGATTTCGGGGAAAACTCTTCGCGAAAATATATGACGCGTACTATTTTGTTTACACCTCTGGAGTTTCACCACATTTCGATTTATATTTCTTTCATTACTTACTTAATTACCAATTATGCTTAACTTTTGGACACCAGTGTATCTATACCGGGTGTCCCAAAAATGAACTGATGGATTTTAAAATTCAATAATTTGCAAACGATGGCAGCTATTAAAAAAATTTTTGCAGGAGGGTTATGTGTAATGTCAGGAGTTTTTTTTTTTTTTTTACCCTCATTTTTTATTTTAGTTCGCATCTCAAACAATAGGTGGCGCTGACGGGGATTGATCCAGGTGATCAGTGCTGAGTGAAGCGTCGACCTGGCCTTCAATCGCTGTCAGCGCCACCTATTGTTTGATATGCAAACTAAACTAAAAAATAACGGTAAAAAAACTCCTGACATTGTACATAACACTCCTGCAAAAAAGTTTTAATAAGCTGTCGACGTTTGCAAGTTATTGAATTTTAAATCCATCAGTCATTTTTGGGACACCCGGTATATATATATATAAATATATATATATATATAAATATATATATATATATATATACATATTACAAATTTAAAATTTTTTCGCCAAAACTAACCTTTATACTATCTTAATTTTCTTATAATAATGTTCCGTACTTACTTCAAATTATTAAATTAAAATCTTGTTTCTAAATCTAATCTGTTAATCTGTATGCAGACGATATAAATTCTTAATTTTACTTAAAAAACATTATTCCAGTATGCGTAAATTTAAAAAGATGGCTCTAAATTAAAAATATTCTTAATTAAAACTTTATTTCTTAATATTCCAAATAAAACTGATTTCTTCTATGTTTTTATCAACCCTTTTTAAGAAAGTCTTATTAAATTTATTCCAAACCCATACCTTTAAAAAATATCATTATTTTATTTTATCTATTTATTTATTTTTCCGCCGTCAACGATAATTTGCATATTAATAAATTCATTTCTTTTCTTTTTCTCTTAAAATTAATCATGTATAAAAATCGTCTGCCTAAGATATTTAAAATTCTGAGTCAATTATAAATTGGTTAAATAATATATTTTTTTTAAATAAATTTATCGTCTGTTTAAAATAATCTCGTAGCTGGACAAGAATTCTGTTTACATAAAATAATGATGGTTAGAGATTACAGAATGTTCCAGAACTTTCTTTTTAGTTTAAAAGGGGGAAGTCTCGAGATGAAGAGAAGATTCTTCTGAAGATTTCTTGGGTTGCTTCTTCGATGAGGACAGCTCGCTGAAATAATGATGGAATTTCTGCAAAAAGGAGCTTTTCCTTCCTCATTATCACGAATTTAATAAATGAATTTACAGCAGCCCATGACTAATTATTGGATCTTCTACATTTATTTATTATTTTTGTTTTTTCCCTCGCTTGCCATGACTGCGTGTTTCTGTTTAACCAGTGGAAATAATTCGAGTTCTCCTGAAATCGTCACATACATATATAGGATGATTCTAAATTTTTTTACAATAAAAGAGGGGTGATAGTACACATCAAGACAAACAATATTAAATGGGAGACCAAAGGTCCCAAACGTTTTCCAAAGGAGATAGCCGCCTTTTAAAGTGTAGGGACCAAAATTTCAAATAAACATAAAAAACGGAAAAATCAGGTGATTGATTTGCTGTTAACTAACACTAAAATTGTTCTTTATGTCGGCATTTTGTTGAAATTAAATTATAAAGATAAATTTAAATAAATGACAATAGAGGGCGCTTTAGACTTTGGAGTAACGAACAACTATTTTTCGCCGGTATTTTTTGCATCTCATTAAATGTAATTGTAAGCTTACACTCAAACTTAAATTTTTAGCTCAAAATCTGAAAAGTTGGGAGCGGTTAAGTAGCATAAACTGAGCTGTGTTCAGAGGGTTCAAATTTCGAATGATTATAAAAGACGGAAAAATTGGTCGATTGATTTGCGGTTTTCACTAAAACTATTCTTTATGTACTTATTTTCGTGAAAATAAATTAGAAAGATAAATTTCAAAAAATGTCGATAGAGGGCGCTTTAGGCATTGGAGTAACAAACAACTATTTTTTGCCATTACATTTTGCATCTCATTAAATGTTTTCGGAATCTTAGACTTAAAGAGCTCAAAATCTGAATAGTAGAGAGTGGTTAAGTAGCACAAACTGAACTGTGTTTAAGGGGGGTAGAGGTTCAAATTATAGAAAATGGAAAAATTGGTCGATTCGTTTGCAGTTTAAAATAGAACTATTCTTTAAGTCAGTATCTTCTTGAAAATAAATTTTAAAGATAGTGTTCAAAAAATTCGGTTAGAGGGCGCCTTAAACTTCAGACTAACCAATAATTATTTTAAAATTTATTTTTTGATTCTAATTAAATGCTTACAAAAGCTTATGAAATGTTTTTGGAAGCTTAGATTTAAACTTCAATTCTGAGCTCGAATTCTGAATCATTATGAGGGGTTAAGAAGCGGAAACTGAAGTGTGTTCAGGAGTTGAAATTTAACCCCCCCTCCTCGAATACAATTCAATTTTTCGCTACTTAAACACTACCAACGATTCAGAATTTGAGCCCAAAATTTAAGTTTATGCATTTGAAAGCATTTAATGATATTAAAAAAATAACAGTTAAAAATAATTGTACGCTATTCCAAAGTCTAAGGTGCCCTCTATCGGCATTTTTTAAAATTTATCTTTAAAATTAATTTTGAAGAAAATGCTGATTTAAACGTTAGTTTTCGAGAAAACCGTAAACGAATCTACCAACTTTTCCGTTTTTTACATTCATTTGAAATTTGAACCCTCTGAACATAGTTCAGTTGTCTACTTAACCACTCCCAACTATTCAGATTTTGAGCTCAAAATTTAAGTTTGAGTCTAAGCTTACGAAAAGATTTAATGAGATGCAAAAAATACCACCAAAACATAGTTGTTCTTTATTCCAAAGTCTAAAGCGCCCTTATGGTGGCAAAAAAATGTAATAAAAAGCCACTTTTATTAGATTGGCCGAGATCGTAGTTCAATATTATAGAATACACCAGGTCCGTATTTTACTTTTTTTTTCTGGAACGAAGTGATATAACCATTTTCTGATAAAGAAACTCAGTTCATAAACATCTTGAGTAAATTGTCTCTATTTTGCATACTACGAGAAATATGAGCATATCAAAACACTAGGAATGCAGCGTATACACACAAATGTTCACAAGTATTAAAAGAAACATCGTTAATTTTCAACAACCACGAATTGCGCATGTTGACATGTCCTCGACAAAACGTAATCTAAATAAATCTTAATCTAATCACTAATCAAATTAGTGTACAACAAATTCCAGACCTACCTGTTTAACATTCAACTTGCTTTACTCTTCTATCACTCACTGTTTCCAAGTTTTGCCATTTGAAATTTGGGGAGTCCTTTTTGGAACGCCCAGTAAGTATAACATAAAATATATATAACATGAACTTTAAAACATTCACTGATTTACTAAAAAGGCGCTTAAAATAATCAAAGTGATGTAATAGTCAATTGTAATCAGTTAATTTTTTAGCTAATTGATATTTTAATCAATAGTTAATTTTGATTAAGATATCATAGTACTTTCAAACCATATTGATTATTTTAATCAGAAAGTATTTTTTATAACTAATTGAGATTTCGTTTTGAAACACATTTATATAAATTCGTATCTGTATAAATAACAACAGTTATTTACAAAAATATGCACTGGTAAAGAGCCAGGATAATGTTTTAAAGTACTAATATATTTTAAATAAAATTAACTTTTAATATAGCTTTGGTTATTTTAATGGCGTTTTAAGCAAAACAGTGAGTGTTTTAAAATTCATATTATATATTCTATTTTTAAAACGAGATGAAACTTGCGCTCTGTTACATGTTTTTATGACTTTAACATGTTTGTATGTCAGAAAATACTTCAGTTATTTAACATATCTATTTTACTGTGTTAGGTTTAATTTATTGTATGACTGTAAACAGTTTTGCGAGAGGTGAAACGGTTTATCAAAGTTAGAAAAATAAATCTGAAATTTTCTTTTTAAACTTTTATATAAAATTGTGTTTTTATAATAAAACATTGAATACAAAATGATAAGCTATTTTATTATACGGATATTACACGGAGAAATGACGATCCAAAAATATTTATAATGTTCATTTTGCTAATGTGCTTGAGCCGATCAAAACAGAACCATATTTCAATAGAAGTGAATGAGTAACTGATATCACTGAATTACGTAATTGTCTTACTACATCGTTAGAATAAAATTTATAGCCAATTTAGATGAAACAATCCCATTGTATGAGGATACATTTATATTGTGTGGAATTCATGAAAGATTTATATTTATAATAGGAGCAAAAGTTACAGCTTCAGATATCTGAGTGAGTATATGTAATGTATTATCCTTAATGAGCACCTGTCATGCCAATTCTCAAAAAACATTCAGATAATTATGCCACTAATGTTTTTGTGGTATTGATGCTAGTCACTTTTTCTAAAGCAAGTGGAGCCAAAAATCCTTTTTATTAATATGAATTAAATTTTAAAAGCATTAAAGTTCATAATCATTAAAGTTAATACTTTACACGCATAATAGTATAATTTATAAATTTTGATTTCATCACATATTATGTTTAATCATTTATAATGCGAATTAAAAATAATAGTTCGTTCCTCTTCAATAATCATTTTCATTAAACTCTAAAGATTTCCAACTCAATTTATACAATAAAAATATGAGTTTTAGTCGGATTTTCAAGCAAAACCGACGGAAAATAGCGGAATTAATATATTTTTTCAAATTTATATATATACAGGGTGTATCTAAATTCTTGAGCAAAACTTTAAACGCTGATTACACATTAAGACAAACAATATTAAATGGGAAACTAAGTGCCCCAAACGTCTTCCGAAGGAGATAGGCGTCATTAATGTTTAGGGTCCAAAATTTCAAATAAACATAAAAAAAACGGAAAAATTGCTCGATTGATTTACGGTTTTCATTAAAACTATTCTTTATGTCAGTATTTTCTTCAAAACAAATTATGAAGATAATTTTCAAAAAATGCCAATATTGGGCGCTTTAGACTTTGGAGTAACGAAAACTATTTCTTGTCGTTATTTTTTTCATCTCATTAAATGCTTTCGAAAGCTTAGACTTAAATTAAAATTTTGAGCTCAAAATCTGAATAGTTGGAAGTGCTTAAGTAGAGCAAATTGAATTGTTCAAATGATTATAAAAAATTGAAAAATTGCTCGATTTGTTTGCGGTTTTCGCTAAAACTACTCTTAAAATCAGTGTTTTCTTGAAAATAAATTTTAAAGATAAATTTCAAAAAATGCCGATAGAGGTTGCCTTAGACATTTAACGTATAACTATTTTTAACCGTGATTTAAGTCTCATTAAATGCTTGCTAAAGCTTAGACTTGAATTTCGAGCTCAAAATCTGAATCATTGTGAATAATTAAATAGGGCAAATTTCAACTGTGTTCGAAGGGGGGGGGATTAAATTTCAACTACTGAACATAGTTCAATTTGAGCAACCACTCCCATCGATTCAGGATTTGAGCTGAAAATTTAAGTCTACACTTTTGCAAACATTTAATTAGGTACCAAAAAAAAAAAAAAAAAAAAAAAAAGGTAAATATAGTTATTGGTTTCTCTTAAGTTTAAAGCAGCCTCTAACGAATTTTTTTGAAAGATTTTTTAAAAACTAATTTTCAAAAATTACTGACATGAAGAATAGTTTTAGAGAAAACTGCAAATGAATTGACCATTTTTTCCGTTTTTTATAACCATATGAAATGTGAACCTTCCTCCCCCCCCCCTTGAACACAGTTCAGTTTGCGATACTTACCGCTCCCAACAATTCAGATTTTGACCTAAAAATATAAGTTTATATCTAAGCTTCTAAAAAAAATTCAATGAGATGCAAAAAAAGAAAAAAAAACGTAAAAAATAGTTGTTTGTTACTCCAAAGTCTAAAGCGCCCTCTATCGGCATTTTTAAAATTTTATCTTTAACATTTATTTTTAAGAAAACACTGATTTAGCGAAATAGTTTTCTAGCGAATAGTTTTAGCGAAAACCGTAATCGAATCTACCAATTTTTCCGTTTTTTATGTTTTTTTGAAATTTTGGACCCTAAACTTTAATGGCGCCTATCTCCTTCCGAAGACGTTTGGGACCCTTAGTTTCCCATTTTATGTTGTTTGTTTTGTACTATCACCCCTTAAAGTTTTGCCCAAGAGTTTAGATACACCCTGTATTTTTTTGTAAAATATTTACAAGAGTAATTAGATTCATTAAAAAGAAGTAGTGTAATGCAAACTTCGCATACGTTCTCAGATCCTATCTGTAATTATGAAGCGTTTTGTAGTTACAGATATTATAAAAAGATTTTTTAATAGAAAAAAGTCAAATGCACGTAAACATGCATGTGTTATGCAAACACTTGTAAAAAAAAAAAAAAAAAAAAAAAAAAAAAAAAAAAAAAAGTCAAAAATTGCTAGCAGCAATGTTGCCAGCATTTTTTATGTAAAAATCGTCTCAAAATTAGTTGTAAAATTTATCAGATACATTCCGTTATTTCAACGGTTATAATTAAAGTAAATTTCACAGCCTTTTTTTCGTAAAAATTATTTAAAAAATGCTGTAATTTTGTGCTGCAAAAAAATTGCTGTAAAGGGTGGTCGTCGAACATGAACCCAATAGATCATGTTTTGGATATTCTAGACAGACTTGTTGCTGGCA
Organism: Maratus speculifer; assembly: GCA_964019185.1. Classification (NCBI taxonomy): domain Eukaryota; kingdom Metazoa; phylum Arthropoda; class Arachnida; order Araneae; family Salticidae; genus Maratus; species Maratus speculifer. The sequence goes on along the minus strand of OZ025290.1, from coordinate 424,894,278 downwards.
GCTTATCACTCCCCCCCCCACACACACAAACAATACACAAATACACTAGCGTCTCCCTGTAGTCTCATTGACTCGATTACGGGAATCTTCAACTCGATATAGTATCTCAGATGTGTAAAAAATGAAATTTTTACTGAAATTTTGCAGGTAAAATTTCAAATCCTTGAGTATTATTTACGACGATTTTGCTGTTAAAACCACATATTTTTTTCGATTATTTTACGCAGAGTTTACTGTACAAATTACAGCACTTACTGTGGTACTTTGCACGGAAATATTGCTGTTAAAATTACTGAATTTATTCTCCTCAGTCCTGAGACAAATGTTACGAACACCCCCCCCCCCAAAAAAAAAGTTCAAAATTGCTATACAGCATCTCCAAAGATGTACCACTCTCGGTGCCTATAATATGTACGCATTTATTAATAAGGTCTAAAAGTAATTAAAAAAATTATAAAAACATTTAAATTCCTTTAAATTGATTTAAAATATCTGTGAAATTTACTTTAATTATAACTGTTGAAGTAACGGAAAATATATAACATAATTTACAACTACTTTTACTGCGATTTTTCCGTTACAACTGCTGTCAACATTGTTGCCAGCAGTTTTTGCGGTAAATTTAACGCTTTTTTTCACAGCAAACCTCTGAAACGCACTTTTATCTTATCTGTAAATAAGAAGTGTTTTGTATTTACAAATATTTCGCAAAACATTTTTGTAATAGAAGAGAAGCCCTGTACATTTAAAAGATCAGATAATAATCACATGAAAAAGTATTTAGTTTCAACGGCTATGTTGTGCATAGCTAATATGATCTAAAGTGAAAAAAAATCGTTAAATTTACGGGAAAAGCTGTTGTCAGAGTCAAAAATACTGCTGGCAGCAATGTTGCCAGTAGTTTCTGCCGTAAAAATTGCATTAAATTTATATGTAATTTTTTTATTACATTTATTTCTATTTTTATTGCAATTTTTACGACAAAAACTTCTTGCAGCAATGTCAGATGTTTTGTACAAAATTTTTATAAGCATGTAGATTTCCGCGTCTTTACATCTGTAACATTACATATTTTTTTTATTATGTATGAACGAATGATTTATTTTTCGTCATTAGAAATGGAGAAATATACCTCCTAGTATTTAAAAAAAAATCTTTCGCGTGTTTAAACGTTTAATTTCGATTCTGTCTTACTGGAAAACATGCACTAAATTAATTTTTATGAAAGAGTAAGATAAAAGTTCCTTCTTGGTCTAGACAAAAGCTTATTAAATGTTATTAATATCGAATTTGTGAAATAATTAAAGTTTTAAGAAGTAAAACAAATTTTGTGCATATTTACTACACTGTAAAAAAAATTCAAGAGGTTATTAAAATTTTTTTAGTAAATTTGTATTCCACAGAATTTTTTAGTAACCATTACAAACTTTTTTTTTGCAAGTGAAACAAGCATTTCTTTTGTAAACTGAACAAAAGAATATTTTGCATAACTAACTTAAAATTTTTTAGTATGAGCCACCAAGCAAATTTTAGTAATAGCTCCAAAATTATTTTTAATAACAATTACGTGCGTCCGAAGGGCAGGAGCTTCCTTCGAGCTGCATCCAGACATCTGAAGTGATAAATTTTCGGCAAAAACGCAATAGATGGCAGCACCAAACATTGCGACCAGATCCAACAAGAAATTCATACACCCTTTATTATAGCGTACTTACACTACATACATTCGGGGCGTACTTGGCGCTGTCCAGTATTGAACCCGGGACCTTTTAGCCTGGAGTCCGTTACTATAACCACTATGCTATCGAGGCCACGCCAAGTGAGTTTTAGTAATAGCTATTAAAAATATAAAACTATTAACTCTATTCGTTGCTAACTTTTTTCTAATAATTCTTACAGATGTTCTAGTAACCGACTAAGATTACTAAACATTTTTTAGTAATTACTGGGATTACTAAAGTTTTTTTAGTAGATCGATCCTTTTTCTTTTACAGTGTAGGATGAAACCTAATTATTGTGAACACTAATATAAAATCTGAAAATAAATATGGAAAGTATATTTTTTCCCTAAAAAGAAGAGGTACGTATTAAGTTTAAAATACAAAAGAGTAGATTCGGTTTGTTAGCGTATTTTGGCCAAATGACAAAATGTGGTGAGATTTATACCCCTATGTGTTAACGTTCCAAATTAGACGTCATAGCGTAAATGTTTTTAAAAATTACATCGTAAAAAATTCATACGCGTGTAAAATATGTCAAGCAAAGTTTAAAACATAAAATAAAATTGCAAATTGCAAATTTCATTTTTTTTTTCAAATTTCTTAAAAGGTATAATAATGATTTTTATACCTTTTTTTTTTTTAATAAGCAAGTTATAAAAAAATAAAAACTGTTTCAATTTAAACTTTCTATAAACTTTAAACGGATACTGTAAGAAGTTATTTCTTTTATCTTCAAAAAATTATTTCTGAACAATGGTAAGAGAATGCTATTTTTAAAAATAAAAGACATACTTTATGAACAATGATAAATTTTCCATGCAAAATATTTCTCCTTTATTCGAGAAATCGACCTATTTAGAAATTAAAGAAAATCAAAACCAAATGCTCTTTGTTAGTGAAATACGACTTTACAGAACAATATTAATAAAACAGACAAAAAAATCCAATGTTTTTAAAACTTAAATTACACATATCATTGAATTTATCATAACGACGAAAATGTTTTGAAAATAAATAATCAGAGTATTTGAAATTTTTGCATGTTATATCTTTTAAATAGTGAATATAATGTTTTTGTTTTAACACTGCAAATGTATACACAATAATTTAAAGACAGTAATTTAAAATCTAACGGTATTTGATAGCATAATAGAGTTTGTTCAAAGAAAGATTTCATGTATTATAAGATTTTGCAAATTTTTGTTTAAAAATTACCACAAAATATTCATGAAATTCAATAATTAATATGCTTACTGCCTTTTTTCTGAAAAAGATAATTAGTAGATTTCAAATAAAAACATCTTAATGGATGCATTAGATAAACAATGTCTAATAGTATTTTATTATATTGAATATATTAAAATATTATATATAAATATTGTATCATTTAATACATTTCATATATTCTATTGAAATAAAAATGTAAACGTTTTAATTTAACACATTTTTTTTGCCTATCACTTAAAAGTTTTAACAATGTTTTTTAAAACGTTTTTTATTTCTGCAATAAACAAGATATGAAAAATAAATCCTGTTTTATTTTAAACTTTTCAGAAATTTTAATCGGGGACTTAGGGAGTTATTTCTATTAAATTCTAAGATTTTTTTAATTACTTCTGAACTCTATATTTAAAAATAAAAAATACATTTTACCTACAATGATAAAATTCCCATGCAAAATATTTCCCCTTTATTCGAGAAATCGATCTGCTAAGAAATGAAACAAATGAATACCAAATGCTCTTTATTAGTGAAATACGATTGTACAGTATCTTGTTAATAACACGAAAAAAAAATCCCCAATATTTTAAAAACTTCAATTGCACATGTCATGGGATTTATTATCAGGACAAAAGTATTTCAAAAATAAGCATTGAAACTATTTAAAAAAATCGTTTTATATGTTTAAAGCTGCGAATATTGAGTTCTTGTTTCGACTATTAATGTAAATTAAAGACATTAAAAGACAATAATTTAAAGACATTAATTTAAATTCCAAAAATGTTTGAATAAATAAATAAGAAAAAATATATATGCGAAAATTCACAACATGGAAAAATGCGAAAAATTCAAGTACGTGTAAAATGTGTAAAGCGAGGTTCAAATCGTAAAATAAAATTCAAAACTCAAAATTCATTTTTTTTCAGTCGATTACTTTAAAGGTATATTATTGTTTTTTATAATTTTATTTTTATTTACAACAATAAACAAGATATTAAAAATAAAACTTATTTCATTTTGAAATTTTCATAACTTTTAAAAAGAATTTTAAGAAAGTTTAAGACTGTAAGAAGTTATTTTTATTAAATTCTAAGCTTTATTTCTGAACAATGGCAAGCAAATGCCTTATTAAATAGTATACATATACTTTATATACAGTGATAAAATTCCCATGCAAAATATTTCTCCTTCATTCAAGAAATTGATCTGCTCAGAAATCAAAGAAAATCAAAGCCAAATACTCTTTGTCAGTGAAAAAAGATTTTACTGAGCCTTGTTAATAAAACTGACAAAAATATTCCAATATTTATAAAACTTAAGTTCCATGTGTCATGGGATTTATTATGACAACTAAAATGTTTTGAGAATATATAGTGACAATATTTCAAATATATCGCATTTTATATGCTTTGAAATGCGAGCATGTAGTGTCTATTTTTACACTATTGATATATACGTAATTATTTAAAGACATTCATTAATTTCAAATCTAACGGTGTTTAAAAAAATAAAAAATGAATTTATTACGTTTAACAAAATAGAACGTAAGAGTTTAACGAAAATTTTGCGTGTTAATTTTTTTTTCTTTTTATAAGCTGACGCAACAAATTCATGCAATTTAATGAATAATAAACATATGATTTTTTTCTGAAAAGATGAAGTTAATTGGAAGATTTTGAATAAAAATAAATCGAAGTTTAAAACGTAAAACAAAATTTAAAATTAAAACTTTCAAAAGTTTTTTTGGCCTACTAGTTAAAACGTACAATAATGTTATATAAAAAAATTTCTTATTTTTTAATAAGCAAGATATGAAAAATAAAACCTGTTTTATTTTTAACTTCATAAAATTTTAAAATTCATAAAATTTAAACGGAGAATGTAAAAAGTTATTTTCATTAAATTCTAAAATTTATTTCTGAACAATGGCAAACAAATGCTATATTTAAAGATAAAAAATATATCTTAAGTACAATGATAAAATTTTCATGCAAAATATTTCTCCTTTATTCGTGAAATCGATCTGCTCAGAAACGAAAGAAAATCAAAACAAAATGCTCTTTGTTAGAGAAATACGATTTTAGAGTTCCTTGTTAATAAAACGGACAAAAAATATCCCTATAGAGTTTATTCAAAGAAAACTTTCGTGTATTTTAATAGTTTGTAATACTTCATTTACAACTTAGCACAAAAAATTCATACAATTTAATAATTAATAACCTTACAGAATTTTGTTCTGAATAGATGACGTTAATTAGAAGTAGATTTCGAATAAAAATATTTTAATGAATGTATTAGATAAACAATATCTAATAGTATTTTAATATATTGAACGTATTTAAAATATTATGTATGTATATATTATATTATTAACTATGTTTTCTATTGAAAAGAATTGAAACATTTTCTTTCACCATTTACTTTAACACTTTTTTTTTGCCTGTAACTTAAAAGATATAGTAATTTTTTTTAACATTTTTATTATTATTATTTCTGCAATAAACAAGATATGAAAAATAAAGCCTATTTTATTTTAAACTTTCCATAAACTTAACACGGAGATTGTTAAAAGTTATTTCCATTTAATTCTAAAATTTACTTCTGAACAATAGCAAGCGAATGCTATATTTAAAAATAAAAAACATATTTTACGTACAATGATAAAATTTCCATGCAAAATATTTCTGCTTTATTCGAAAAATTGATCTGCTTAGAAATGAAAGAAAACCAAAACAAAATGCTCTTTGTTAGTGAAATAGGATTTTTCAGTACCTTGTTAATAAAATAGACAACAAATCCCAATATTTGTGAAACTTAAATTGGATGTTTCATGGGATTTATCATCAATAAATAATCAGAGTATTTGAAACATTTTCCATGTTATATGTTTTAAACAGTGAATATTTTGTTCTTTTTTTCACCCTGTTAATGTATACGTAGTAATTTAAAGACATTAATTTAAAATTGAACTACCGTAAAATATCGTTATTCCGCCCACCGAAACGTGACGAAAAATTGTAAAATAAATAGAGGGGGGGCGCTTACACGGGATTTTTCCGCGATCGGTTTACAAAATTTGCATTTTTTGTGAGATATCTGCAGGATTTTTTCGCGATATTTGACGAGATTTGCAGGGTGTTTTCACGATACTTGAAAAAAAATTTGCGTTTTTTATGAGGATGAGCATAGGATAGGCGATTGAGAACGGATGAATGATGATGAAAAGAATGAATCATGAATCTTTGATGAAATGTGTGTTTTTTTAATTTTTTTTATACATTTCCTGCTTTTTTTTGGCTTTTTTTCAATTTTCTCTTTTTTTCTGCGTTTTTCGACAGAGTTTACGTTTTTTCGCAATTTTTTGACCGTTTATTTATAGAAACGACATATTTGCGTTTTTTCTAATAATTTTTTACAAAATCAGCGTTCTTTTTGGTGATTCAACTTCACGATTTTTTCACGATCTTTTGACATTTGTTTTTAGAGATTTTTTGACATAATTCGCTTTCGTCGAAATGTGTTTTTTTTTGGCGATACTTCGGCAAAATTCATGATTTTTTCGCGATCCTTTCAAGAAATTTGCGGTTATTTTTCTTGATTCTTTGGCGAAATTAACTTTTTTTCATCGATTTTTATTGAGAAAGAGGGCGCTTTCTCGGGATTTTTTGAAAATTTCAATTTTTTTATAAAGTTGGGAGGGGGCGTTTGATCGGGAAGGGCGGATTAACGGCATTTTACGGTACGTTTATTCTATGAATTAATTCGTGTAATTTAAGAATTTTTACATTTTTCTTTGTAAGCTAGCATGACAAATTCATGCAATGTAATAGTTAACAAACTTACTTCCTTTTTTCTCTAATTCTGAAGTTTATCAGAAGTAGATTTGGAGTAAAAATATTTTAATGAATATTTTTTTCTAAACAATATCTAATAGTAATTTAATAAATTATTACATTAGAATATTATACATATTTTTTCTGTTGATATTTTTTTGTGTAAATAGTACCATTTGCTTTAATATGCCAAAACAAACAAAAAAAACTTTCAATTATAATCAGAGCCCGATCAAACGGAAGTTGGGCCCAGGTCATGTTAAAAATTTGGGCCACCTTACATTCCAATTTTCTGTTACACTTTCACAAAAAAAGAAGGTTTTTTTGACGAGTTGACAAAGTTGTTTGGGTGAAAGTGCCAAGGTTAAAAGCTTCTAAAATTTTTATTGAGTCATTCAGAATATTTAAATTTTATATTTCATATTGTATAAAACAATATTATTTGAAAAGTATTTGATTAAAGGAAAAAATCAGTCACATAATTATTGGGCCTCGAAATCGGTGGCTCTAGAGCCAAGGGCCCGCAGGCCCGTACATTAATCAGGCCCTAATTATAATATCTTATCTTTAATCTTTCTATACGTCTGAAGATTACTTTTTTTTTTCAAGCAAATATGTGAATGACCACTATATCTCAGAAAATAAAAAATCTCCAATTTGAATTGCAAAAGAAAGAGGCATTTTCATCTTACTTTTTAGAATATAAAACGATAATTTTATTAAATATGAGGTCTGTATGTGGAAGTAGGGACTATATTGAAAATCAAATTTCCTTAATTTTTTTTAAAATGCGTTTTTATTGGTCCAAATCACTTTTAAAATACTTATTAACATTTTTCTAACTGTAATTATTTGTCCAAGACTAAAGATTTAGCAATCCGCCAAACAGACATAGTTCATGGTGGCTTACTTCAAATTGATTATATATATGTATGTCGGTGTTTTGTTTTGTTAATAATAAAAAAAAATAAAAAAATGCCTAAAAATATAAGCAAATTTCGTAACCCAATAAAACAAAGTTTCATGTCATTAGAAATAAATATTTTGAAAAATCTAATCATAAAAGTAATTAATTTAAACATTAATCTGAATAATAAGCTAAATATTAAGCTGAAAAAAAACTAAGTGTTTTCCCCTTTCGTGTATGTATGAAAATATTTCCCTACAACAGTAAGATTCATTGATTCCCTAAAATTAATCTATATTTATTTTATAATCCACAGACAGAAAGATTGTTTTAAGTTTAAAGTATGACATACATTTTCTTGTAAAACAGCTAAAATGTATTAAATATTTACTGAATCATTAACCATTAAATATACTTTGCGAAATCTTATAAGCACATATTTATCTTCTTAAAATAGTTTATTTTGACCTAAATAATAAAAATTGAATCCAATATTTTGAAATTTTGTTTAAGAAGGTAAACAGAGTTATTCAATATGTAAATAGTATATTTTAGTCATGTTATTTTAGATTTTATTTAAACTCCGAGTTGCCATTATATTTAAAAAGCAAATAAAATCCGAAATTGAGAAGATTATCAATTTGTAATAAATCATGTTATTAAAATATTTGTTATATCTTGTAAACAAGATTATTTGTATGTAGTTTATTTCAAAAACAGGAAAACTCTGACACTTTGATGAACGATTCGCTTTATGAAGAAAAAAGAAAAGAAGTAAATAATACAAGTGAGAGTTTTTTGACTACCGAAATTGCAGCAGAATTGAAATAAAAAGAACATTGCCCAGTTAAACTGATGGCATTGAGCTCACTGGCTACGCATAGTTATACATTACACCCTTATATTTTCAAGGGTTAATTCCGTTCGAATAATAAATTAAGGAAGGGAAAAAGCTCCCCCATTTTCCTTTTTTATACTTAATCATGAAACCCTCTAAACTAATCAGGGACATGCTTTATCATATAAAAAATCTATATCCAAAACTCAGAGAAAATCGGAAAATTCTTAATAAAAACCCATTTATATAATTTAAGAAGGATTAGTCCCCATCCCCTCTTTATACTTATCCAATAAACTCCCAAAGCTAATCATGGCGGTGCCCTCATCAGAATGATCCTTTGTCTAAAATTTTAACGAAAACTGATAATTCTACATGCAAAACCCTTTTATATATATTTAAGGGCTTGTCCTCTTGATCCCCTTGAACGTTCCTTCTCTTATACATATCCAATGAACTCCAAAAACTAATCAGGGAAGCGCCTTTTCAGAATATACCTATAAACGAAATTTCAAGTGGATCGGATATTTTTATCGCGTTACGCACGAACATACGTGCATACATACAGAACGGGCGAGCACATAAGCTCTCAGTCTTTGATAGCCTGTGGGCTAAAAACTAGCATCCCTGCAATTGAAGATATAAGAGTATCACACAGAAGAACAAATATTTTGTATAACTGGCACCTTAGAATGAATAGATATTATTTTCCATGCTAAAAAAGAGGGAAATTTGCGGAAAGAAATATAACAGAGAAGAATTTAAGATTTTAAGAGTGATTGCTCTGAATTTATAGAATAGCTAAATTTGAATTATTGTAGCGTTGCGGTAGAAACTTGTTGTCGAACTTATCAGATGAAGAAGGCATAACAAATCTGAAAATATATTAAAAATTTTGTAGGAAAAAGGGATTCCTAGATCTTTTATGTAACCACAAAATCAAACATTCATATAGCAGGTACACATTTGCAATGTAAATCAGAAAATCTGTATGGTTGTTAGGAATATTTAAGGAAACTTGGGTGCCTAAAACTTTTAATGTAACTCCAACCCGAATTGTTATAATTTCGAGAGATTCTTTCATGAAGATACGTGTTTCTGAGACTTTACAAAAACTAGATTTATAGATCTATATACTTTTGTGTACAATGTGCAGATAAAATTTTAATACGGATACAAATAACCGTTAGAAATAGTGTAACTTTATTTATGTAAAATTATAGTTTTTTTTCAGTGCAGGAAATGTAGAGACACGTTGATTTTCTAGTTTTCATTGTCATACTCATTTATTAAAATAAATTGTTTAGATTGTCACGGATAACGCGTCAATCTTGCCTCGATTTGAGGTTGGATATCGTTTTCTCTCGGTAAAAAAGCATGCCCCATAATTTTATAACAATTTTTTCTTTTTTTTTTTTTTAATAAAAGTTATGTCTTAGTTGGTTGCATAGGTAACTTTGCGAATATTAAGGAAAAATTTAGCAGTCGATACTCAATCAACTTTTTTTGTTAATTTGTGAGTAGCTTTTTTTTAATATAAGAAAATATCAGCTAGAATTTTCGCGTCTTATAATTTATGACGTTATATTTCAATTTCTGAACTGTCCAAGAGGAATTGAACAACATATTATTGAACATATTTTTCTGAAAATTTTTACATTTGAAAATAGAGCAAGTTTCAATATTGTATAGCAGAACCAAATTTATATTTTTACAATGTAGTAAAGTGCTAATTTATTACATATTTGTAAAGTAATTAAATATATATATATATATATATATATATATATATATATATATATATATATATATATATATATATATATATATTAAAGTTTTTGCCAAAAATTAATTCGCAACCACGAAATGTTTATTTTTAGATGTTAGTTCACCTTTTTAAAAATCAATTTACTTAATAGCACATAATAATATTCCGAATATGAAAACATTTTAAAATTTTACGAAAAAAAAATCTTATTCATTTTTAGATCAACACATTTCCAATACATTCAGTTTAGTAATGCTAACTTTAAAAAAAATTCTAATCGGTTTGTATTTGATTTGTAAATATACAAACTTTTAATAATAATTTAAATTCCATAATCAAATTGTAAAAACCATTTAAATGAAACTAAATGACTAAATAAAGTTCTTAAACGTTATGGCCTTGATCAAGGATGCCAGTAGAGAAAAGTGTTAAAACAAAATATATTTCCATACATGTACAAAAATAAATAACATAAAGGATTCAAAAGAACTCTTCCAGAATCATATTACGTGGAAAATTTACTCCAGTACATTAAACACCAATATAGTATCTAATCTTAGTTCGATATCGGAAAATATTTTATAATTATAAGAATAAAGTCTGACTCACTTTTTATTCAGCCATTTTCAATAACAGTCACGTCAGTAATGTCAAATTAATGTTATCATATCTATCTACGTTAAAGAAGATTATAAATTTCATAAGAAGTAGTATCTTATCAAAATTTACAGTCATCACATTGGTTTTTCATTCTAAAAGTCATTTGTTATTTGGTATATGGATTAAAATGAAACTGCGCTTTCACGAAAGTGTGTTCTAATCTATTTTAATGAAAAAAAATATCAATATGTAGGTATAGTTTTAGTGGAATGTGACATTTGTCGATAATATATTGATTTTTTCTTTAAATCGAAGTATAATTTTTATATATTTATAGAAAGGGATAATATAAAGGTTAGGGACCAAAGACCGACCATTTTTTATTTTAAGGAAGATCTAAGAACGAAATTGGTTTTGAATTAAAGCGTTTTTGTTATTATATTCTCATTGTTTATAACTTGTAATATATTTATTTTAAAAGATGGAGTCTTCCCAATTCATAATAAGTTGAACATTTACTCAGATCGACTAAAAACTTTTACGCTTAGCGTGATACGACAAGTTGTTTTGTATTTATAAGATATACCTTATCGAGTCGATTTATTCAGTAAAAGTATTGAAGCGTTTGTCATTGAATGAATGTGATAAAATATATATATGTATAGATATATATGTATATATGTGTATATATAATATCAGAATATATTAAAGCACTCATAAATTAAAGTCTGAATTTAATTGTTATTTATTTAAGTTCTACACATTAAGAGAGACTTGTACGTACATTTTGTGTTTACTTCCAATATTTATTGCTTAATACATTTCCCATCCCATTCCGATTATAAATAACCTAAAAAAGCATTTTATAAAACATTTTACTACATTTAGTCATTTATAAAACTATTTTATCTTTAAAAAATAATACAAACAAAAAAGTATACATAAATAATAATAACAGTAATAATAATAATAATGATAATGATAATAATAAATACACATTATAAGTTTTAAACTGTAAGAAATCTTAAAAAGACCGTACATTTTGTGTTCATTTCCAATATTTCTTGTTCGATAAATTTCCCATCAGTTCCAACTATAAAAATAAGAAAACAGAGAACAGTTTACTACCAGAGATGCAGTGGAGGATATACAGGAGTATACACCGTATACCATCTGGATTTTTTAAAGGAAAACCGTACACCCTCTACCTATAGCGTATATCATCTGCTTAGAGCACATACGCTCTGCTTATAGGGTATATTCTCTGTTATTTTTACGACTACACCCAAGTAATTATTTATATCTTTTAGCCATTTTTAAAGTTATGTCATCTCTTAAAAAAATAGTAAAAATAATAATACAAGAGAAATACATAAATAATTATTATTAATAATAATAGTAAATACACTTGATAAGCTTTAAGTATATATAAGCGCATTTATCAAATTATTTGACCTAAAAAACCCCATAAAAATAAAAAATGAAATACATAAAGAAATAATAATAATAATAATAATAATAATAATAATAGTAAATACACTTGATAAGTTTTAAGCATAAATAAGCACATTTATAAAATTATTTGATCTTAAAAAAACAATAACAAATAAATAAATAAATAAATAAATAAATAAATAATAATAATAATAATAATAATAATAATAATAATAATAATAAAGACACTTTATAAATTTGAAACTGTGAAAAATTTCAATTTTATTTCCAATATTTATTGCTTTATACATTTTCTATCCAATTCCGATTATAAATAACCAATTTGTTTTTCCAAGAAAAAAAAAATTAAATATAAAATAATAAAAAGTAATACATAAATAAATAATAATTACTATAATAACAATAACAAATAAACTTTATAAGTTTTAAAATGTGAAAAATCTCAAAAAGACCGTACATTTTGTGTTCATTTCCAATATTTATTGCTTTATACATTCCCCATCCAATAAGATAAAAGAACATTTTGTAAAATGTTTTACTACATTCAGCCTTTTATAAAGTTGTTTGATCTTCTATTTTTTTTTTCAAAATAAATAAATAAATAGATAAATAATAACATATGAAATGCACAGATAATAATAATAATAATAAATCCACTTGATAAGTTTTAAACACATATAAGCACATCTATAAAATTATTTGACCTTTAAAAAAACAATGAAAGTAAAAAAAAATACCTAAAGAAATAATAATTATAATAAAAATAATTATAATAAATACACTTTATAAGTTTAAAACTGTGAAATATCTCAAAATGACAGTACATTTTATGTTCACTTCCAATATACATTGCACTATACATTTTCCATCCATTTTCGATTAGAAATAACCGAAAAAAAATTTAAAATGTTTTGCTACATTTAGCCATTCATAAAGTTATTTGATCGTTTTTTTTTTCAATTAAACTTAAATATAAAAAATGTAATACATTAATAATTAATAACAACTATAAAAACTATAGTAAAAAAACTTTATATAATTTAATGTATAAAAAATCTCATAAAGACCGCAAATTTTGTGTTCATTTCCAATATTTATTATTTTATACAGTTTTCATTCAATTAGGATTATAAATAAGCGAAAAAGAGACCATTTTTGAAAAAAGTTTCACTCATTTAGCCATTTATAAAAGTATTTGATTTTTTTTTCAAAAAATAAATAAATAAATAAATAATCAGATGAATAATAAAATATGAAATACATAAATAATAATAATAATAATAAATGCACTTTATAAGATTAAGAATGTGGAAAATCACAAAAAGACCGTACATTTTGTGTTCATTTCCAATATTTATTGCTCTATACAGTTGCCATCCAATTTCGATTATAAATAACCGATTTGGTTTTCCAAGAAAAAAATAAATTAAATATAAAAAGAATAAAAAGTAATACATAAATAAATAATAATTACTATAATAACAAAAACGAATAAACTTTATAAGTTTTAAAATGTGAAAAAGTAGTTTGACAACATCAATCATGTAACATGTATAGTGTAGAGGTCGTAATTGGACAGTTACATTGTGTGTAACTTGGTCTTAATATTTTTTAGCAGACTCGTACTGGGCCGAGATTAGGCTTGCATTCTTTTTCTATACATAGAGAACCTTGCCCGAACTAGACTTAATTGCTCTCATGATGTGTAGGGCTAACATGGTTTGTAAAATTATTAATAGCGCTAAAAGAAGTCGTGTAAACGTAATCATTGGATATATACTTCTGGGTGTTTCTTTAATTTACTTCTCAACAACGCGAAAGTTTGACACATCTTCTGACTAATTTTTAACGGTAAAAGTATAAAATTGACAAGCCTGACTATTGAAGGCATTTGGAATCGAATAGCCGTTTTCATTTTTGGTAAATAAGATATTTGCATAATCTTGTTGGGATAGAAGAAATTCTTGTAAAATGGTTGCAGATTTTTCTCCTTTCCATGCTGTAGCTTTCGGAAATTCTATTCAAAAATCTAAGTTTGACAGTATTTTCTTAAATTGTTTGTATAAAAATATTGATAACGCCATTCCATTACGTAATTTCAGAATAGAAACAATTGCTAATCTTATGCATTTCCGAAAAAATATTGAATTCAGAAATGTTTCAGAAAGTATCTCTTTTGGACATGAGAATGATATTTGGATTTGGAATCTTTAATAAAATGATATAGAAATATTTTCATAAATCTACTTTTATAACCATTTAACGGAAACATAATGTAGGAGGCGTTTCGAGCTACAACAATAGCAGTTCTTCATCAGCTGAAGCAACACGAGTCCGTAAGGGGACAGAATAGCTTGAAAAGCACTCTGCTTTGTTTTTCACTACTTTTATTACACAGCTTCAAAAGTTACGATGTTTTTAACTTTCCTTTTTTCGTTTATTCTAAACCATATTAAATTTTAATGAATCTCTATTTGAATGTTGAATGCTTAAGAATCTAAGTAATCATTAATGTTGCTAATGTGCATTTCTTTTAAAATATACTGTAAAATCATTCCAGAGATTCGTATGCAGTAATTTTTAAAGAAACTTTAAATATAAAATAAAAATCTGTTTTTTTTTTTTTCGAATAGTTAAAATTGTGTAGGGCCATAACGAGCCGGGCCGGCCGGAACAGGGCCATGAAATTCTGATCCGTGCAGATCTCTAATTTAGCCACTTATAAAATTATTTGATCTTTTTTTTTCAAAATAAATAAATAAATAACAAAAATGAAATACATAAATAATAATACTAATAAATGCACATTATAAGATTTAAACTGTAAAAAATCTGAAAAAGACCGTACATTTTGTGTTCATTTCGGATATTTATTGCTCTACACATTTCCCATCCAATTCCAATTATAAATAACCGAAAAAAGAGAACATTTTATAAAACGTTTTACTACATTTAGCCAAGGTTTTTTTTATCTCTTTTTTCAAAAAATAAATAAATAAATAAATAAATAAAAACAATAAACAGATAAATAATAATAATGAAATACATAAATAGTAATAATAATAGTAATAATAAATGTACAATATAAGCTATAAACTGTAAAAAATCTCAAAAAGGCCGTACATTTTGTGGTCATTTCAAATACTTATTGCTCTACACTTTCCTCAACCAATTCCGATTATGAATAACCGAAAAAAGAAAACATTTCATAAAATGTCAGCTGAAACGTCTAAACTACATTTAGACATTTATAAAGTTATTTGATCTCCTTTTTAAAAAAAAAAAAAAAAAAAAAAAAAAAACCCTAAAATAAAAACCAAATAAAAAATAAATATATAAATAAATAATGATAATTGTAATAATAATAATAAATAAACTTTATATGTTTTAAACTCTAAAAAATCACAAAAAAGCCTTACATTTTGTGTTCATTTCCAATCATTGTTGCTCCATACATTTCCCAACCAATTTTCGTTTTAAATAATTGAAAAAAGATAACATTTTACTAAACGTTTTACAACATTTAGCTAATTATAAAGTTATTTGATCTTTTTTTTTCTAAAAATAAATAAATAAATAAATAAATAAGAAATACATAAATAAATAATAGTAATACTAATAGTAATAATAATAATAATAATAATAATAATAATAATAAAAACACTTTGTAAGTTTTAAACTGTGAAAAATATTAAAAAACCGTACATTTTGTGCTCATTTCCAATGTTTATAGCTTTACACATTTCCCATCCAATTCCAATTAGAGATAACCTGAAAAAGGAAATATTTTTATAAAACGTAAACTGTAATAATAAATAAGAGATTAGCGATACATTCATTACTACGCTCAAAAAGAATAAGGATCGTAAAAAAGAAAAATATGTTCAATAACTTCCATCTCTTTAATTATATAACTACCCTTCAGAGAAATTTCGGTGCAGAAATAAATGATTTAAAATTTGGCAGTAGTACAAAAAATTAAACACTTTTCTTCATTTTTTTTATTATTTAGTGTTATTTTTGTTAAAAATCTTTTTCTCTTCAAAACATCAATTTATTACTAAGAACAGTTCAAACCTTAAAGTCTTATTGTAAATATTTATAGATTTTCCTGCTTCAAGTAGTTTATTGTATTTATTTTTCAGACTTTAAATTATCATGTAAATGTGTGTAATGAAAAAAAATAGGAAAATTAACATACTCATGTGGCACTAATATATCTCCTTAATAATAATTCAATTAATATTAATGTGAAAATTAAAAAAAAACTAATTACAGATTTTTTTAAATATTTGATATTAACAATACAGTTAAGCAAGTTATGGCATAAAACACAGATAGATATAAAGGCAAGCAAAATGTAAAGATCACATAATTGACAACATTATAATAATTTTTTTACAAAGTGCTGTTTTTTAAAAAGTACTTGACATGTCACAATCTAATACTCACATCAAAGGAATTTTTTTCTGTATTTCATTCCATGGATTAACAGCTTCCCAGATTTTCCAGTATGAGATACGTGTTTTTGCAAGTCATGATTTGCCCGTACGTGGTACGGGCATGTACATTCGGAACATGATTTATTATTCTCACCAGTAAATGTTTGTTTTTATTTAATCCGAGCATCTTTCTAATTCAATTAGGGAAAATTTTCTGTTTTGAAGAACCGGTGATAAAAGATTAAAATCTCTGTAAAACACAGGAAAAAATAGGTATGTTTTGCAGTTTTTTTTTTTTTTTTTTAAATATTGCGTCGTTAAATGGTTAAACAGCAAAGGTATACAGCTCTGAAGCTGCAACGAAACTAATTTGCGTTGCTTGCCATGTTATAGTGCTGGCCAAAATTGTGGAAACTTTTGGAAATTTTTATGTTTTCCAACTTCTTGTTTAACCCTTTAACGCGCAGCGCAGTGTTGTCAGGTCTAAGGTTCCCCCTGTTTAGTGACACAAAAACTCCGTGAATATTTCAAAAACTACTCTAATGGCTTCTTTAAATCTTTCTTATGAGTTCTAGATGGCAGAACCACAGAGATCAAACTCTACTGTTTTTAAATAATAGGTAAAATGTTTTACTGTAATACGCGCTTCAAAGCAATGCTCTTCTCACTGCGCTTATCAATGCTTTACTTATGGAAGTTTAC
Organism: Maratus speculifer; assembly: GCA_964019185.1. Classification (NCBI taxonomy): domain Eukaryota; kingdom Metazoa; phylum Arthropoda; class Arachnida; order Araneae; family Salticidae; genus Maratus; species Maratus speculifer. The sequence goes on along the minus strand of OZ025290.1, from coordinate 424,876,791 downwards.
CACTTCGGCAACAGCTGTATAATTAAAATGGTTAGTGCAATCTTTACAAAACAATACCTGTGTACTCCTCTACGCCTAAATGGATTGCCTAACTTTTTTTTCTTTAAATTCCAACTTTAAAGAGTAGTGCGCAGGAAAGGGTTAAAATGGACTATTTTGTTAAGTTTCACTGTGTGAGTCTTTGAAATGTCTTTTAATGTTTCTTACATTCTGCTTAAATTTATATATAAGAGTTTGCTTTTTTTTATGATTTCTATCAGTATAGAAAGTTTGAAATCATAAAAAAAATCACAAATTCAAATAGCCGCCATTTTAAAACTAGTTTGTGGATCAATCTAGCCAACGATTTCAGTCCAGAATTTTGTATAGCTCATATTCAAAATATTAGAATAATTCATAAAAAGTAATAAGAAAAAATATTTTTCAATTGTTTATTTTGATAGTAAGTAAATACATTTTTTTTTTATAAATTAGATTTGGAATGTTTAGATAAGATTTAAGATTTACATTATAAAATTAACATCATACGTTAACATTTCACTATAAGTTAAATTACAAAAAATAAGGTATACAGCTTTCTGAAATACATCACAACATAATATATAGATGAAATTTAGATTACTTAAAAATATTAGAATCTTTTATTTTACGCAACAATATTACCTTAAGAGTATGAAGGAAATAGTGGTTAATATTTTGTAGCATTCCCTTTTGCGTTCATAACAGCGTACAATTGATCTTGCACACTATTTCAAGGTGTTTACAAATATTTCTATCAATATTAGCCCAAATAGCTTTTATACACTACATGGCCATTGATGACCGTCCACTTGCGATTTTAGACATTTTGTTAAATATCTAAAAAAATAATGAGGAATTATCCCGAAACTCTCAGTGTATAAATATAATAGTAGAAGACATACATTTTCGTGAAAATTTTTTTCCCGAAACTCCATAAGGAACCGTCAACAAATTAAAAAATAATGAATATCTTTTGGATAACCCTGTCAAAACTAATGTAGCAAAAGCTCTCAAACTGTAAATTATGATTAAGTGGCTTATTGTAATAAACTGTTTTCATTTTTATGTGAACAGCATGTATACTCGTAGAGAAATTAAGGTTTTTATAAAAATGGTTCCAAATTTTGCCAAGTGTTTTGCTTTTAATTTGCAGAGTTCTTAATATAAAGTAACATTCTTTTCTGAAATATGACAAATAATATTGCACACAATATCCCGTAATCATAATTAAAAATAGTAAAAATTCTATGATAAATGACTAGGTTTATTAAATAATATTTCACTGCGCATGCGTCGACGATATCAAAATTTCATTTGTATATTTTGTTAGCTATGTTATGTATATGTATTTATATGTGTGTGTATAAATGTATAGAGCAACATTTGTGAAAGTCTCAAAATCATAGCTTGAAAATTCTGAAAGTATTCCTTTACAGAATAAGCATAAAATCCAATGTTCCCAAAATGAAGCAAAAAAATGATGGATTCTATCCAAATGTAGTAGTACGTCCCATATTGTGTATTCTATATTGACACTAATCAATGAATATATTGGATACAATCCCGCTTGTTTTTGCTTCATTTTGGGAATAACGGATTTTCAACTTATTCTATTGTCGATTATTTTCAGAATTTTCAAGCTATGATTTTGCGACTTTCACAAAAGTTGACCTATACATTTAGCTAACATAATATGCAAATGAAATTTTGATATCGTTGACGCATGCGCAGTGAAAAATTAATGAGTAAACTCTACTCATTTTTCATGTAATTTTTATTATTTTTTTTAATTTTTAATGCAGGGCAAACTGATTGCTTAAGTATTGAAATTAATGATTGACACCGGAATTTGAAAACATATTTGTAAATAAGAAATCGCTATATTTCACGCATTCAATAAACCGTGATTTTTTAAACAAAATTCCGGTGCCAATTAAAATTAAATGGTATATCTATGAAACCACCACGCCGCAAGCGTTAACTAAATTTTACTTGAAGGAAGATTTTGTTGGAGTTTTACTTCATACTACGCCATACGATTTTGATGTGATTAAGGTCTAGTGAGTTTGATGGCCAAGGAAGTATCTTAATGTCGCATTAGCGAAACCAGTTCTTAGTTGACACTGATATATGCGGTTACACTAAATACTGTAGAAAGATGAAGTTTTCAAATAATTCTTCAGATGATGCAGTCTTGTAAAATTACAAAATGTCTTGATATATCTGAGAGATAAACTTTTCGTTGACGAGCATAAATTCTTAGGTTCGCATCATTCAGCAACCCCAAATAATAGCAGCAAATTTTACGGAACCTTTAAAGCATTTTTTTATCAAAATGTTTGTACAAATGTTTTTATCAATATGTTTGTACAAAACTGCCTACAACGTAATTTAGTTAAAGTTTAGGAATTTATTAGAATAAATACTTCCGTACAAGCCGCGCTGAAGTAAAAAGTAATAATAATTTGCTAACGATTGAAATTTACAGCAGCCTGTTTCAATTTGATATTTTCTATGATAAAAACGCATAGATCGGTTGCATATTTGTAAAATTTCTGTTCATTTAAACAATGAAACTTGAATGATTCAAAATTAAAAATAATTCGATTTTTAGTTTTAGTCCCTACATTTCATAATTAAAATAATGTAAAAATGTTGTGTTTCATTCGTATTTTATTTTACGTAATTCCAATTTTTTGTACTATTTTTCTTAAAAATTTTTGGCAATAATTGTTTCTGGGGCTTTTTTCAGTTAAGATGCAAAATATTTGTAAAATGTATTTTAAAGGTTCTTTTTTCAAGATTAGATTAATGTAGATAATTCAATTTTTCAGCCGAATCATAGGGCGGATTCGCATTCTATCGCTAAAATATTGCATTCAAATAAGCAATCAAAGATATTTGACTTTTTAAAATAAAATTTCTGATTAAAAGAAAAAAAATGTAGCAGTATTCCTAAATGAAATTTATGTATAATATAATTTATTGCGGAATAACTCTTTTATTTATCTTGTCTTTTTGACATTATATGTGTAATTCGTTTATGTGGATATTTCGAACATTTATCTTGTCCCTTAAACTTCAAATGATGCACGTGTAACTATATTATATATTTTTATTCATTAATTAATGATTAATTTAGTGGCGGTTTATTTCTTGAAATAAATACTGAAATATATAAACAGTTTTAACTTCAATAGGTTTAGCCTGTCCTAATCAGGCTGCAAAAGATAGATATTTTTTTAAAATGTCATTCTTGAAATTTAAAAGTTATATGAATTAAATTAATTCCTATACAGTTTTCCAACGAATTTAATTTGCCAGAAAAATTTCTTCATCTTAACGTCAAAAAAATGTGCGGCGATTTACAAAATTTAAAACAGTGAAGTAAAAGCGAAACTTCTGGTCTATCAATATGAGCCCAACATTTTGGCCAAATATATTTTTGCTTTATTTTATAGATTTATCGCAATGCAGACAGATAAAAAAAAATCCCGGTCTTATGCATGTCACATATAATATATATTAAAAGCTTCAGGCGCGTTTGACACTGTCCAGGAATATGTATATTTTATTTAATAGCTTACATTAAAATTTTATTCTCAAGAAGCATTTACAAAGACATTCTTAAAAAATAGCTTTTGTAAGGAAAGTAGTGTCCAAATCAGTTTGTGCTCTTTTAATAGTGTTATGGGGTAGTTCAAAATTTAAGTGCAATTTTCTGAAAATGTTGATTTTTCTCATTCCACCCATAATTTGTAGGAAATGGCAACACAGACTCTTGTGAAATTTATAGATGTCTTCATTAAATAATAGATGAACAAAAGGACCTGTTTTCATAAAGTATGAAATTTTGAATATTTGGCGGTTTTTATTTTGAAAAACATCAAAATTTTGATATTTTTTAATTTTACATTTTTTTTTGTAAAGAAATAATTATTACGCTTTCTCAAGTGTAGATAATTTTGAACACGCATCATATCGCTAATCAATGAAAGAATGGGTGTATACTCTGGGTCTCTTAAATTATGAGAAATCTTGCGCACAGAATATATAAGGCATTAATAAATAATCACTAAATTACAAATTAAGTTACCTATAATATATGCAAATAATATAATTTTTTTTAAATTGGATTTTAAAGAAAATCTCATTAAAATGCTTTCATCCTTTTGATGGATAGCATGAATAATAAAAATTAATATAATATGCTTTAAAAAAAATACTAACCGATTTCAAAGAGAGAATCAATCTTGGCGACAACTTGGCGCTGACGCATATGAATGCATAGTTTTAATATACAGACTTTTGAAAACAGTTGCAACAATAAAATATAATTTCCGATAAATCATTTTTTTTTGTTAAATCATAAGCATAATAATTAAATCTATGCATTTATATGCGTTAGCACCAAACTACTAGAAAAAACTGCCTTGAATCTGCTTTCGCTAACTTCGCAAAATCTATATAGATCCCGACCTTTGTTTAGTCCTTATTTCCCACTTTGAAGAAAAAAAATCTCGTCTCTGTGTAAGAGGAATTACCTGAAAAATTAACTCTTTTAATTGGACGATTGCTTTGAAAAGAATTTGATTTTTTAAAGTTTTCACTTTAAAAAAGTTATAATCATCTCAATTTAATGAAAATTAAAAAAGGACCACATGGGTATCTTATACTTTCAAATAAACAAAAAAAAAGAATTATCAAAATCGGTTCATATTTCGGTTAGTTATGAGTGAATAAGGAATACTTACAGGTCGAATTCAATAACTAGCTCCTTTAATGTCGGTTAAAAATAAATAAACAAATAAATACCTAATTCCGCAACACCACTCTGTGAAAATATATATCTAGAATCTAAATTGTGGATCTAAAGAAAAAAATAGTTCCATGTCATCCTTATAAATTCTAGCTCCCTTTTCTAAAGATTTCTAGAGCCTCCTATTGGAATTCAAAAGAGTTCAAGTACATTCTCGTTGCCAAACTTATTTAAAAATCTATGCGAAAAGATGCGAATACAAAAGGTTCGATTTAGTAACTGTTATTCTAGTTTATGAAACCACTAGAGAAATCTAGCGATAATTTCTCGTTACTGAAACGATTCAATATCGTTTCGCCGCCTACAAAACTAGAAACTATAAATGCTAGGTCATTTCTTCTATTCACTTTAGTTGATTAGCCTATTCGCATAGTTCGGCATTTATATTTCTATTTTAGATATTCATAAAGTGACTAACTATTCCTTCTAGGTGAAGGCGGCATATTTTTTTTTTAATTCGCAGTGCAGTTTATATCTCTTTGTGGTGCATAATTCCAGAATACTTTTCTATATTTTATGACAACAACGCAACTATAATTCTTGAGAATCTTTATTTATTGAGAAAATAAGCATTTGCATCACACGACGTAAAATACGCAGAATAAAAAATAATGTTGTTATATTATTTTTTAAAGTAGATTTTTTAGAAGCAACATCTGTAAATAGAACAATTAAAAGTATAATTTTGAAAAATAATAATGCATTATATCACTATCTTCAAAATTTCTTTAAATATGCATTGATAATATCTTTAAACCATATGAAATTTCATTTGGTTACTTTATCAGATTTACTCTCACTTTTACAAATCGTATTGTATATCTATACTGTAAAAGAAAAAAAATTATTAAATTTACAGCAAAAAAAATGCTGGCATCACTGCTGCCTGCAGTTTTTGCCGTAAATGTAACCGATTTTTTCTTCTTTTTTTAACAATGTATTTAAATGTTTGTTATACTTATGTAACGTACTTAATTTTAAAAAAATAAGGTTCTGATAAAACTAGTTATTATAAAGAAAAATAGAATTTTTTTTTTTTTTAAATAATAGGGACATCACATAGATTAGGAAATCTAATTTTTTCTAGTTTACTAAATGTCGCTATGTAGCTAAAAAAACGTATTAAGAAACGACACCTTTATGCATATCAATGAAAAATATAATTTTGATCAATAAAAGAACATTACATCGTAAGCCCAAAAAAGCATTCAAATTGCGTTTATATATATTTTTTTTAATTAAATGAAATTATATTTTATTAATTCTTGACTTCTATTATTTTTTATTTTAATATTATTTTAGAAATTTAAAATTTCACGTTAGATATTCATGTTTTTATCAGGGTTATAAAAAATTCTTATTTAAAAGATAATTCAAGTTTCTAAAAAAAGCAACCTTTATATAATAAAAATTAAAGGCAAACAGATAAAATATTTATTTTTTAATAATAGGGGCATTACAAAGTGGTTTAGAAAATATATCAAATTCTCATTTTACTAATGTACAGTACAAATAAAAATAGAAGCATTTTTCAATCTAAATAAAAACATAATGTATGTTACTTAATTACGAAATTGTTCTACTTCAGTGCCAGACTAAAATTTATCACCCAATTAGATGAAACAAGTACATTGTATGAAAAACACATTTATGTGGTGCGAATTGTAACAATGATTTACAAATGCATTCTATGAAACAATGTTACAATTTCAGTTACGAGGATGAGTTTATGCTCTTCATTTATAATTGTTAGATTGTAAATCTCATGCAAAATGTCACAAAAATTTCAAATAGTTGTAGTACTGTCACCCTTTTAATGTTACATCAGTGGTTTGTGGAATGCATATAGGCCATATATATTCGGTTAACATACATATTCACAGTTTAAAAAAATCGCCGCTTATAAAACTCGCTTTAATTTCGTTATTTTATAGAAATGTCTGTCTAATATATCCTTTAATCATTAGAGATCATGTATTAAACAATAAGCAAATGGAACAAATATGTAATTAAACTAAAAAAAAATCTGATATGTAATATGATTTAAGTGAGAAATTTATATTAAACATCAAATAAACTAGTCGGATGTGCCAATCCGAAAACTTTCTTTATCTCATACGTACATTTTAATATATTCATAAAAATACTTACTCATTTTAATATTTTAATAATTTTAATTCAATACCATGCGAACCTTGGTTTTCATCTTAAATTTTTGCTTCAACCAATTAATCGGAGTAAAAAAGAATTTTAGTCTCTACATAAGGTCTCTACTCATCTTAGGCCGATGAACAATAGAATGATAAGCAGATTTTTCTTTTTTTAATTCAGGGAGGACCTTTTTGCCTTACCAAAAGATAATCATATGCAAAAAATTTAGTTCAGTTCATACACTTTTAGGTGGTGCAATATTGAAAATGGCATAAAATTGGCTATTGCATCGTAACCTTCCAGCGTATATTTTTTTTCAAATTCAGGGAGGACCAACTAGCCATAGCCATACACTTACACAAAAAATTTGGTTCAATTCGTTGTACAAATTCATATACTTTTCGTCGGTACAATATTGAAAATGGCACAAAATTCACGATTGCAGCGCCCCCATCCGGCGGATTTTTTTCAAATTCAAGGAGGACCAACTAGCCATAGCCATACACTTACACAAAAAATGTAGTTCATTTCGATGCATAACTTCATATAGTTTTTGTCGGTACAATATTGAAAATTGCACAAAAATCGCAATTGCAGTGCGCCCTTCAGGCGGATTTTTTTTTTAAATTCAGGATGGGCCAACTAGTCATAGTCATTACACTTGCACAAAAAAATTTGGTTTAATTCGATGCATAACTTCATATACTTTTGGCCGGTACAATATTGTAAATGGCACAAAAATCGCGATTGCAGCGCCCCCTTCTGGCGAAATATTTCAAAACTGAAGGAGGACCTGCATGCCACAGCCATAAACATTCATAAAAAAATTGGTTCATTTCTATGCATCACTTCATACACTTTTTGATGGTAGAATGGCGACAGACACATAGACACACAGACACATGGACAGACAGACATATTGCAAAAACAGATTTTTTGGAATCTCTGACCCCTAAAACATGTAAATCCGTCGAAAAACGGAAGTCCAAAAAATTTCGATCACAATACTTTCTTCTATTGAAGATAGAAGATGGTAGATTTAACATTATGTTTATCTTTCTCTTAATCCTCTATGTTTTTATATCTTTCGGTGTAGTAAAACACAAAAATAAACCTTCTAGGCATGTATTAAAAATTGTGTTGCAGGTACGCAAAGGTATGACATCACAGACCAAATGCATTTTAATATGCTAATCGAGTCCTGTATGTTTCTAAAATTACGGCTGCCAACTCGATGAGGTGATGCATGTACAGTCATTTCCATGTCTAAAGGAAGTCCGAACCACTTATAAAACAAATTTTCTGCATTTTCCAAAAATAAACAATTAAAAAATATATATAAAACATTAAACTTTTTTTTAACAGAATTATTCCCAGTTTAGGACATTAAAACATTTTTTTTTTTCATATTATGGCGACTACTTTTTTCTGTACCATGCTAACTACAAATAAAAATATTTATATTAAAAAAATAACAATAATAAAATTTGATCGGAAACCAACTTATGTTAAAAATTGTTTATAAGAAAACTCGCGTTCTTTTCTTCTGTCAAGATGGAAAATATTTTAGTTATACGCTTGGGTAAAATGACATTTTCGAATTTATTTTCAATTATTCATTTACCATATTTCTAAACTGGATATAGAAATTTATGTATCTATATATATATAAGGTAGTTTGTACTGACTGGTTGATAATCAATGATTAGACCAATCTACTCAATGTAGAAACATGGAAATTAATAGATATACTTCTTATGGTGTAAGCGTGCACTAAGAGTGGATTTTTGAAAATTCTCCCCTAAGGGGGGAAACGGAGGGGGGGGGGGAATTCTGGAACATCTTCCTACATCTCAGCAGTTTATTAAGGTATCAGCATGAAATTCCGGAAAATCAATATATTAAAGAAATAATTAAACAGATATTTCAGGGATTTTAGAAATTGCTTTCGTAAGGAAGTAAAAAGGAGAGTGGAACAATTTAGAACATGTGGAACATCTCAGCAGTCATTTTAAGTAGAAACATGAAACGGAAGAAAATAAATTTATTAAAAAAATAACTATGAGATTTAAAATTTTTAAGAAATTTTAAAATTTTTAATCCCGAAGGTAGGGGTTAAAGTGGGCATCAAATTTTCCAAACTTTTTTTCTACCCGACATGTTACATATCATCGGTAAGCTCTCGGACCACTCTTTCATATTATGAACCTTTCATTCCTGGGGGCAATTGTTTGTGGTTCGAAAATGTTTTAAATTGTAGCATTTTATCATTACAGGTCGGAATTTTTATGGGGTTGTCTGATAAATATTTTTTAGAATACATGAAAATTTCAAAGAGAGTGGAAGATTTTATACCAGGTAGGCGTCATAGTGGAAACACTTGGGAGCAATTTTATATTTTTGGAATGCACCCCCTTATGTGATATATCATTGGAAAGTTCTCTAATTATTATTTTAAATTATACACTTTATCTCCTCTCAATTTGCCTTCGCGTGGGTCACTCTTCTATTTTAGCAGACACATTTCATATATATATTGTTAAAAAGCCCTGTGACCACTTTTTCATGTTACGTACTTTCCTTGCCCTTCCTCCAAATTTGCCCCTCTCGGAGATTCAGTTATCGTATACAACTAGGAGCTTCAAAATGGGGAAATTATTGAACTGATCTCAATGACGTTGAAAAATCAATAAAAAATATTGTTTCCATTTAGTTTCCGTTTTTGCCACCAAGTGTGCTTTAATTTATTTTTTTTCTATTTCGAACATTTTGATGCTAATTGTAAAAAAATTCAAATTTATGATATTTAAAGTTTTTTATCCTTTTATTTTAACTAGCAGGTTTGAACCTTTTTGCAAAAAGAAGATACCTACACATGACCGTCAATAATTCTTGTTCCCTTTTAGCTTTTCTTTTTCGCATTGTTTTTTTTTAATTCCATCCATTTTCATTTACCATGTATTTGCTAATATCCTTCATAACTAAATAAAAACAATTATTTTTTACGGTAGAATGTAGAACATCTTGATTGTAGATTCATGAAAATAATCGATGGCTGCATCGATTGTGTTTATTATGATGGTGATATTTTTCGATTGGTAAATATTTGAGAATCACTTATCACTAGCCATATCCTAGCAACAGTGAAATTTAAGATAAAAAACCTATAAAATATTTATTCCAGCGATTTTAGAAATCCCTCTCATCAAAATATATATAAAAAGTACGAACATTTAAGCCATTCCACTATACCTCAGCAGCAGTTTTAGATAGAGATATTAATTTGAGATTAACCTATCTATTAAAATAAATTAAAACATTCATTTTATATATTTTAGAAATTCCCACCAAAGCGGGTATCATGGAATGGTAGCATAAATTTCGCTATCTCTCACAAGCAGATTTATGTAGAAACGGGAAATTCAAGGTAACACACCAACTAAACAACAGTTAAACATAGGTACTTCAATCATTTTAGGACTTTTTTCTATTATATCGTCAACATAGACTTTAAACATGATAACGTAAGATATACCCCACTAAAAAAGATCTCTAGAAAATCTATAGCTTTTTGGCCCAAAAATCTGTGGGAAATCCGTCGGTATTTGGCCCATTTTGAAGATATTTTTAAGAATCTCTTTAAAAATTCTGCCGCTATTTTAAACATAAAGTTAAGTCGGCAAAAAATTTCTGTAGCATTTCTGAAGAAAGTAGTGATTTCTTCAGATAATCTTAAAATTAATTAAATATTAATTTTTACTTTATTTATTTTTTTATTTATTTTTACTCGATGTATTTTGTTTGATTTAAAATTCTTTAAGAGGAACCAACCAGCATTAAGACTGATATTTTTAATATATATTGTTAATAATATATATAATTCTGGAATATATGAGAATTTTGAGATTTCGATGAAGTGTTCACCTTAATTTACTGAATTATAATTGAGTATTTTGTGAAGTATTCTGCATATTTTTGATACAATTTAGTCTATATTTTCAAACAAAAATGGCAGGTAAAGTAGTTTTAGGATTTAGTCACTTATATATACAAAGTAATTTGTCTACAGGAATATATTATATGACAAAAAACTAAAAATTATGCATTCACTTATTTGCAGGTTAATCTTTAAATCATGCATTATCTAAATTTATATATAGATATATTTGCCGTTTTTTACTGTCATGACTCTTATCCAAGAAAACTCGTTATCTTGTTGTATTTTCAAAATGCAATATTATTTAGTTATACGCTTATTTAAAAATAAATTCATTAATTGCGGTATTTATAAACTGAATTAGGTCTTATTATGAATTCATTACCAAATTATGAATTCATGAAAATTTCATCTTCGAAAGAACTTTTTGTGAATTTTTAAGCAACTTTAGAAGATTTACATGATCATATAATAAATTTTAGAAAGATTCGATAATTGGAATGAATTAATTTAATTTAAATTTGTAGAGATTTTGTGCAAATTATTATTTTATTATTTATAATACCACTCAAATCTCTTTTTTCTTTCGTATTTTATAGAATTAAGAAATGTACACATAAAATGCTCTTACATTAAAAGTATAGAAATATCTCAAATCTCAAACTTTTCTCCCACAATCTTTCAACGTGAAAAAAAAATTAAAAGTGCAAATTCAAAAGAAATCATCCTTTTAATTTTTTTTTTAATTTTGAAAATATAGAAATTTTTAAAAATATTATATCTAAATCTATATTTATTTATTTATAAATTTATATAGATTGAATTTTAAAATTTTGAAATAACTATGAAATTTTGAATTAAAATGCTATAAATCTTATGAGGATATACATGACAAACTTAAAAAAATGAGCAAATACTTCCAGGTTCTGTTTTAATTCTGTTTAAATAATTCTGAAGAGCTTTTTGACATATTTTACTCTTAATTTTCATTAAAGAGACAAGTGATGTAATTTTGAATCTAGTATTTTAATAATATAAATAAGAATCTTTAAACGTATATGTTCTCTAACGGAAAGCACACCTTATTGAACCTCTGTCAAATAATATTTGAATTTGTAATGTGGTTTTTATAAATAGTTATTAAATCTTGATCAAGGCACTCTGGAGATTTTCCGTACAATATTATTCTTCATTTTCGTATATGTGACATGTAATATAATTCGAAGTTTAAGATGTTTACAAATTTAAATAATAATTTTGGTAATTATGTTCTTTTATTATGTTACGTTGTTATAACTATTGCTATTATTTAAATATATACATTACCCGTGACCCGCTCTAAAGTTTTTACTTTAATACATATATTTTACTATATGTTTTATGTTTAATACATATATTTTGTTTAAATGTTTTTATTTATATCGCATTGATTTAAAGCAATGAGTAATAATTTGTATTATTAATACTTTCTTTTATGTACATAATAATAGTATTATGTCATGTAAAACAAATCACCATTTTTAACAGGTAAATAATGCATTTAAAACAAAGTTACAATTTTGCCCTTTAAGAGAAGAGTCACAGTATTTTTTTCAATCCTTTACAAGATTTTATTTCCTTACATCAAGTTATTTTAAATTATGACTAATGAATGCGTGGCCTGGCATTATATAGATTCTAAATTTTTAAGTGTATTGACTGATTATCTTCAAAATAATCAATTATACATACAATCATACGAATTTATGTAGATTCCACATTCATCATTGAAATAATTATTACCTAACGGCTATAAACTTACTACCGGCTTATATGATTCTTTGTTATTAAAATAATCGTAAAATATGACGAAAAACTTCATAGCAGTCGAAACAGTAATCTGAATTAAATTTATAATAATGTTTTTTAAAAATGCGCAGGTTATGTAATCGTAATGGTTATTACGAATATTATTAGCGTCTGTGCCTTATTTAAACGACGAATTAAAACAAAATTAATAAACATATTTTTAAAGGGTAAAATAGTCAGTAAAACTTAAAAATCACCTTTTCATCTATTATTTCATACTTATAGCACTTTTCTAAATAATTTTATTTTATTTGTTTATTAATAAAATTGCAGAGAATAAACATATTTTGTTATAAAATTTCAGAGTAGAATGTGAGTCGTTATTCTTATAAATTTCTACAATAGATTTCGAAATAATAGTTCATGTACCCTATATCCAAGAATAAAAATATATTTTACGTACTTTCATCAAATACATACAAAATAGTTTGGGTTTTTTCGAAACATCGATATACTTAGACATGAAAGCATAAAAAGACATACTATTTGCTAGTGAAATACGATTTTATAGTACCTTGTTAGTAAACTGAGAAAGAAATTCTAATATTTTAAGATTTTAATTCTATCTGTCATGGTATTTTTCATGATGTCAAAAATATTTTCAAATAAATAATCATATTATATAAAAGAAACTCCTCAATTCATATATTTTTAAGTATGAATATTTTTTTTTTGCTTCTAAAATTAAAAAAATGCATAAATATTTAGAAATTAATTAAAAAAATAAGGATTTTTTACTAAAAAAAATGCGATTGTACAAAACATATTGCATTTCTTTATACATGTAAATATTTTTATTAGAAAGCTATTACAGTGAAAGAGATATAAGAAATTATTTGAATAAAGTACACAGATAGAAAAACAAAAACTTTTCAAAGAAAAAAAGAAACTTTCCAGAGAAAAAAAAAACTTTTCAGAAAAAAAAACATTTAAGAAACGGAATACTTATCTATAACTTTTTAAAAAATATTGTTCAAATGGTGAACTATTTGCTTTTCATTATTTAAATAAAATCATATTACAAAAAATAATTCATAAAAATTAAATTTTTAAAAATATTATTTTTTTTTAATTCTACTATTTTTTAAGTAATATTTCCCCCTATTTTTATGGTTCAATACTTAAAAATTGACAAACGGAATCATTATCATTTTTATATCATTCCCGTGTCTGTGTACATCGGCTACTTTGCTCGTAAGCTATGAAACGCTTAAACTTGAGCTTTTGAAAATCAATAAATACTACTGACGCACGGATTTACAGATTATAAAACATACACAAATATATTAATAAAAAATGGAAAAGGGGGACAACTACGTTATTTGAAAAAAAAAATATGTTTATGACATGTGGCGTAACGTAAGAATTCTTTCGTAACGCTGAACTCAACAGTACACTTCTTTTCCTTTTAGGTATTACATTAACAGATACATAATCAAAAATGTAGCTCAAAAATATGTCCCATTCTCCTTCTATTTCTGAGTCTACGGAAACTAAAATTATGAGAAAACAGTTCGTAGACTTTAACTTTCCGCGAAAACTATAGTAGCTATCCTACATCACACACAGTTCTCAGCAAAAGTTTGACACTGGTTATATTTAACCTTTAAATGAAAAATACGAACTCTTAGGTTATACAAACAGTTATACTTATTTTAAAATATATTTTAAATCTTTTAGGATAAAAATATTAGTTTTAATATGAGATAGTATTTAATTTAACTAAAAAAAGTGAAATTCGCATATTGCAAAAGTTTTGACGCTTTCTAGATTTTGGGCAACTGTTCAAAGAAAATGCAAAAATCAAACTTACAACGTCACAAGCATGAAGTATCTAGCGCTTCTTTCAATAGCGTCGATTGTAAAGATAATGATAGCTAGACGAATTAATCTGTTATAAGACTATTTTAGTTAGATGAATTAACTGAAGTTTTGAAGCTGAAATCGAATGGGAATAGTATTGCAGAAATTTCAGCTAATTTGTATCGTCCAAAAAAGCCTATCTACCAAGTTTTGTCTAACGGCGAATCTTTTAGAGCATAACTTAGATCTGGAAGGCCTTTTGTGACCAGAAAACAAGATGGTAGAGAGATACATAAACTGGCATCTACACAAATGATGGTTGCTAGTCACATTAAAAATTAACCGGGATCTGCTGTGTGAACGGAAACGATTTTAGATGAATTAAAGAAAGATAATAAAAAATAGTTTATGCAAAAATGATAAAACAGATTTGAATTCGCACTACAAATTGATGAGAATACAGTGGGCTCACAAATATATATCATATGGACGCAGGTGGTGCGCTGTGATACTCTGTAATGTAAAAGAAAATCGTTATTTGGATGCTTCACTTGGCTGCATATGCTATTGGCACTTCTTGCATAAAAAGCCTTGAACTTTCTTTAGTCATTAACAAGGAGGTGACTATTTATATTATTCGGGGTTTATTTTACTTTAATGCTAAAGCATCTCTAATGTTCCTCGATGGTTGTCAAGCAGCTTAAGGCTTCATACATACACTGGAGAACAATTTACAGGTAAACTTTTAGGTCCAAAGTATAATTTAAGCAAGAAAATACTTCATGTCACATACTCTCAAAATATTACCGTTATTCATTAGCCAACGTGTATCCCTCCCTTATCAAAACCGAATCTAAAATATTTGTGGCATCGCATCGTGTAAGATTTACGTTATTTTTTTACAATACCATCCTGACTTTTCTATTAATAAGCTTCGAGCTGCTGTGGACGTGTTTGGTACAAAATAGACCTATAAGTGATGTAATATTTAGTTTCCTCAATGGAAAGTCACATTTTTTTCCACTTATTTCAGACAATGTGGTTTCAGTTCGATTTTAGTTTATGGTTATTTTTCCCGTAAACATACAGATTGTGTATACTTTTGCAACAATGTTATTTTTTTGTTATTATATATTATGTAATGCGTATAATTTAAAATTTCTTGTTCATGAGTAAAGAATAGGTCACAAAAATATGTGAGCGTTCAGTTAAAACAATTCGTTGCAAAAGAGCAATAACGTCTAATTATTAAAACAGATTAACTATATTTGAATTAATCACATCGATACGATACGATTTGCAACTAGTTTGCACTGAGTGAATCACTCAACACGCCTTCCGTGTCCGTAAAATTTAATTGATAATCTTTCTGGAAAAAATGGGGATCGGACCAAGTCTGTCTTGTATCTTTGCGACCTTATTTCGAAGTGTGCTTTGCGCTATATAAAATTAAAACTTTAAACAAGGGATTTATTATGCATACTTTAATAACCACAAACAAACTTCCCTCATCCTTTCATTAAAATTTATCAAACACAACGACGGTCGAAATCTGTAAATCATTGAACGCCACACTATTCTCTTTTTTGCGAGTTTTCCTATAGATATCACGATCATTGAACCCTTGAGTCTATTATATGTTGCCACGCGTTCGGCGAGCATGACTCCGAAGGACTTTTACTTCTAAGATTACATCAAGGCAGAGATCAATACGACGGTGCCTGGTTCTCTGGAATAAGGAAAGGGCAGCTGACGTCACTGTGGACGAATTACTATGGATAAGGGAGAAAAACCAGTCCGTTCTTTAACGACTGACACTGTACGGATGTACTCCGGGAATTTGATTGGTCTGCAGACATTCAGTCGTGCATTGTCATCAATAAAGGAAAAATTTGCGGTATCTCTAGCCGATTCCTGCATTTGATGTATTCATTTTTTAATGTAATTGTTTTTTTTATATTTTTAAAAAACAGACATTTATTTTCCTGTTTAATTTCAATATTTCATTCTTTTTACACACAATTTGACGATAGCAGCTAAAAGTGGTTTCGCCGTAAAATTAACATTTCCCTCAATAGATTTCAAAATCATGTGTAAAAATCTCAACATTCATAATTTTTTACCTGCGTCACTTTTTGTTCTACAGAAGTCAAACTTTTTGTGTTATATCTGTTGTCATATGTTGAAACTTTTACATAATATATATAGAGAGATTGGGGGACCTTATGAAAAGTTAGATTACGTAATTTTTATGAAATTGATTTTTTACTTTAAACAATTTCACAGTGCGAATATTTACCTTTCTTGAAACGTTATTCAAACTGGAACTATGTGTCTGCGATCAAAGGTTCAGATGTTGAAAAAGGAAAATAAATTCTTCACCAACTTAAAAAATTTTCTTTCTTTATTCAATTATATCGTTTTAGCCGTAGATATTTTATTAAAAATTAGTTCATGCTTCAGTAAGTTGAAACAAAAAAATATCTATTGATACTGTCTTTCTATAAGTCAGTGCCAAAACAATAATTTTTTGGGGGGTCTCGGTTTTCTGAAAGTATACGTTTAATCACAAATAATAATAGTACCGAAAAAGGTTTTGAACATGAAAAAATAACTCGTATTTTTAATCTTCCCTTTTCCAATAAAATGCAGTAATGTGATTTTAATGTTACGATTTCCTATCTATTTTTAACGAGATCTACATAGCCTACAAGGCACAATATCTTATCTAGTTTAATGGGCATCACAATGATTTTTCATTTTAAAAGTCATTTGTTATTCATTGTGTGGGTTAAAATGACATTGAGCTTTCGGGAATGCATCTTGTCGTTTACATATTATGAATATAATCTGAAAAATCCATTAATAGAATATGACATTGGTCGATTATTCTATTATCGATTTTTTTAAAAACAAATACATTTTCGTTTACTTACAGAAAAGTATAATATACAGATTATAAGTTAAAATAGATATGTCATCTTTTAATTCTGTAAGAAATGTGTTTATCGTAGATTAAACATATTAGGAATGAATTTCCCATTGTATATCATATAAAAATAATTATAATGTAATGCAAATATCCACTATATTAAAGTATTGGAATACATATTTGGCTATGAATAATAGCACTTTTTCCCCCTAAGTAACGGAATAATTGTAAAGATTTTGCGAAGTATTGAAAAGTGTTTCATAATACATGCTTAACATATGTCTTTCTTACTTGTTTATGTTAGATATAGAGCACTTATGAATGTGTGCAAATAAACTATTTATAGGGAGTACCACACTTTTGCATAATGTAGTGTTGCTGTTAACGTGCACTATAATGCATAATGTAAAGATGTAAAAAGCTCTGTACAGAGAAATTAAGGCTATCCAGAACGATTTAATTCATATAAATAATTTGAGGACAAATCACAATTACATAAGATTTCACAAATATTTCCATAGGGAAAAACCTGCCTTTCCTTCACGTTTGATAAAAGATTGAAAATGTGAATTCCTGTTCATCTTCGTTTCCATGTATTGTTGTTAGTATCTAAGATTGCTTCATTTAAGTCATGTTTTAATGAGAGAATGAGACATTATAAAAACAGCATTTGTCGTTAATTTTTGACAGATGCTGGATCTTTGGCCAAATAATCTACTGTATCTTTCGCCTGCATCTTTATGTTATCTGTAACAAAAAAATAATATATAAAGATTACCTTATACTCTTTGACCTTATAACATTTCTAATTGCGGAAATTGTATAAGGAATATTTTTAGAAACTAACTTTTACAGATAAAATTTTTATAAATTTCTGTAATTTTAGTAGATTATTTTGTAAAGCTACCGATTTCTGTAGTTCTGCTCACAAGATTTATATATTTACATATTTTTTTGACCAGATGACCAAAACAATTTTACCAAACTAATAAATTATTCTAACTTTACATCTGGAGAATTGCAATTTTTTAAAAATTAAATTTTTTAAGTAACTTTTTTTTAATATAATTAAGATTTTCTTTATTTTAGGTTTGTGATTTTCGTGAAATATTTCCAAAACAAACATTTCCAATTTTTTTTTTTCGATGCCAAACAAATAATAAACAAAAATTATTTAAATATTTTAAAATAAAAACTTATCAGAAAATACAACATGATTGTCATCATATGTATGTAGGAAAACTCGTTATGTTTATTATTTTCTTTTGCTTTCAAAATGAAACATATTTTAGTTATACGCTTGGGTGAAAAATACATTTTCAAATACAAAATTCTTCAACTGTCATATTAAAAACTGGAAAAAGCAAATTTATACGTTATTCATAAATGTATCTTATATTATATAACATTTTTGCTTTAAACATTTGAAAATTATGAGAATCTTTGACATTTCGTTGAAATGTTTACAAACATTTTCTGAATTATTTTTAAAGAGTTCTGATAACTTTTTGGCACATTGTATTCTTCATTTTCAGAAACGTGACAGGTAATTTAATTCAAAATACAAATATATAATAATATTAAGCGAATTCTCTAACAGAACTTTGCACTGCATAAAATCAGCTGCTGGTTTCACTTCAACAAATGCATTATGCGAATTAAGGCCCCTGTCCTCGCTCGAGGAAACGCTCGCGAGCTAATGCATTTTTCTAATAACTCTTTCACATTTTGACATTTTTGAATTTTTTTTTTTTTTTTTTTTTTTTTTTTTTTTTTTTTGCATTGGATAGCTGGGGTGCATGTTGATAGCGCACGTTTTTTACTTTTTCGATTGTGGTTGCAGATATTTTTTACAAAGTTAGTTTCATTTTGAAAACCGGTTTCGAAACTGAAAGTGCTTTTTAAAAAATATATCAGCAACCAAAATCGAAAAAGTAAAAAAGGTGCGCAATCGGCATGCACCCCAGCTATCCAATGCAAAAAAAATTATTCAAAAATGTCAAAATGCGAAAGACTTATTAGAAAAATGCTTCCTCATAAGAATAACATTAGCTCGCGAGCGTTTCCTTGAGCGAGGACAGGGACCCTAAGATTTTATTTTTATTTTAGAATAATTTTAGTGGTTTTATTACTACATAATCGAGTAAAAAAAAATGTTTCATTTTTGTCATTTTCAAGTCATTCATAGCATTGAAAAATTTTTACTTTCTTCTATCTTAAAAAATTTAAAAGTTTCGTGAAAATTTTTCAATTCCGGTAATTTACTATGCAACATTGAGAAACTGAAAAAGCTTTTCTCCTCTATCGAAAATATCTCATGTTGATTACTTTTTAACATTTCTATTATACACTGTAAAACATACGTTTGTATTACTCCATAAAATTGGTGGCAGCCATCCTGCAATCAGTTTTATAAAATATTTAAACCTATATAACCGGTATAACATGGTAATGTTACACAAGTAATATATGTGTTATTTACACCATTACATAAGTGAAAAAAATTACTTTATAAAATTGGAGGCAGAAGCTGTCACCAATTTTATAGAGTAAACGTTACACATTTTTTTTTTTTACAGTATGGTCTCATAGTGTTTACGAAATTATTATGTTTATGTCTGCCTGTGTAACCTAACTACAGCCTGATTGCACCCAAATTGATAAATTTTATTGGGGTTTCTACAGCATGTTTGGTATTGAATTGAATTGTGTAGCATTTTCGGTTTATATATAGGGCCAATTCAGTTAATTCATTATGTGTTGTTTAAAGGGAAAATTCATATCCTTTGCATTTTAGTGCTATTACAGTATTTTAAACATATTGAAATTGACATACATAATTGACATTTATGTTTTATAGTGTTGGGGTCTGTATGCGATAGAGTAATATTTTTTCAAAAAATATATGCTTGAATCCTGTTTCTAGAAGCACTTTAAATTAGAAAATTGTGATATGTTTTTCAAAGCTTCTTTTATATTTATAATTTGACAGGGCGCTTTAAAAATGAAAAGTATGCGATAATTAGACGTTTAAAAAATTGTAATCATGCAAATATCAAAATTAAAAATTAACTGTCTAACTTTGTCATTTTCAAAATAGCGTCCGCATTATGGATACATTTCCATGGATATGTATGGATATTTATAGATATGTATGGATTGTATATATATGTATTTAAAATGGTGAGTGATAAAAGCTTTTAAATAGATTCTTATTGAAGAGCATATTTAAACGTTTAAAAAAATAGAACGAATTTTTTTTTGTTTTTATTTAAGCGAGAGAGCATTTTTAGTACCGATATTAATATTCCAAAGTTTTATGAGATTATTTAGCATTTATAGCTAGACACCCTTGGCGACCAGTTTGGTCAAAATTAAATGTAATTCTTAGCATTTTATGAAGTTACTTTTATTCATAATTTAATTAACATTACAATCCTTTAGATTTTGGCAGAGAAATGAATTCTGAACATTTAATTATGCTGGATGTAAGTGATAAATCGCACAAAAATGTTCCCCCCGCGTTTTTTTGCATTCCATTAATTTCACTTAAAATATAAGCTACTATCTGATTATCAAAGTGGACCGATTTCGTAAAATTATACAAATTCATATCTTTCTATCTATCTATCTATCTATCTCTCTATCTTACTCTCTCTCTCTCTCTCCATATATATATATATATATATATATATACATATGAAATAACAAAAGAACAAATAAATTGGTAAAATATTAATAAAAATACAAATTAAAAGTGTAAATAAAAATAACTTTCTGATGTAATAAACACGTGTTTTGTGTTTCACCCATTATTGGCATTTAACCTTATAGTTTGGCGATAGTTTTTTAGTCGGCGGGATAAACATGTAGCACCAAATATAATCCTTCAATTCATTCATTCATTCTATTTAAAATACATAGCTTTTCTTTAAAACTGAAACATTTAAAATTAAGGACATTTATTTATTTCTTTAAAAAAAATGAAAATGAAAATGAAAAACAATAAATAATAACATATGTCATGACATTTAAGAAAATAATTACTTTAATTTATTACGCGAAAAATTAAAACGTTAAATGACAAGTTAAGAAATTGCAACATTTTCTAGAACGTAATAACCAAATCCAAAACATTTACCACACGCCACACACACACACACAAACATAAAAAAAGATCTGAACAGGATACATAACTTTTCCCACATTTCATATTTAATAAATGTTTATCAAAATACTGTTTTGAATGCGATTGATCTTTGACAATTTTAAATATAATTGGCGATAACAAAAAATTACGTTGATAAATGTAAATGATATAGGTGCCAAATTAACTGACGTTAAGATTCAAAATTTCATTAATTAAGTATTACATGAGTTGTGCTTGTTTGGATTTCACTCCATGAAGAAAACTTTTTGGAAGTTGAGTTACACAGCACTTCCCGCAACAAAATGATACTAATGTTTGATACTTGCGTTACATGCTGGAATTATTTTTTGCTTGGGAACATTCATGCTTGGAAAAATTGCTATGTGAATTATTACCTCCATAAATTAGTATTTCTTTTCTCACTCATTGAAGAATGAATCTTTTTTGTTGGATTGATAATTTAAATTTCACCAAAGTAATATAAAAAATATATATACATCAATGCAACTCATCTGTATTTTTTTTTCAAATGATATTTATAAAAGTGAAACTTTTATGCAATTTTATCCGAAAAATGATTTTAATTTAAACTGGCCGCTTGGCATGTAAAAAGGAAGTGGTCATTCCGGCAAATTTCAGTTCACAGCCAAATGCTTTGCGCTTAATAATAATAACCTGTACACAACATTTGGCGATTTATCACCTGCGCATGCTAAAATTCAATACAATATTGGCCGCATTGCCTATAAAAATTGAAAAGAGTAGCCTGGAACTGTCGATGATAGTCACATGATATAGGCTTTTATTATATACATTACGTTCACATTTACTGTGCAATTATAAAGCCCTATTTTTTAAATGTAGAAATTATTTCAGTGAAAAAAAATATATTTTTCCATAGAATGACATATTATTCTAGTTGAACAACGATATAAAATATGCAGAAAAAAAATCCATCATGAGTAATTAAGAAATGTTCCGAGTTGAATATGCTCGAACTAAACAGCTGAGTTATTCAGTAATGTTTTTTTTTTTTTTTTTTTTTTTTTTTTTTTTTTTTTTTGTATTTGGAATTACCTTCTGTCACAACACTTTTTACATACATGCAACTTTAGAAATATTTAACATATAAAATTGTAATAATAAAATAAACATATTTTTGATATTTAAAAATATCAATTTTATTTTCCTATTTCTAACTTAAGAAATTTTTTTCCTTTTGTTGTTTAGTGACCATTTCGGATCTATTCATCACTTATGAACTAAATATCCACTCCCAAAACCTACTTTTAAAATAAAATTTCTTTCAAAATTACTAAGAAAATGTAATCGTCTTTTTCGAAAATTAATTAAAAAGGGAAATAGATTAAAAAAAAAAAAAAAAAAAAAAAAAAAAAAAAAAAAAACGAAAGCGCCTAATAAACCTAAATAAAATTAATAATCGAAGTCAAAAGATTTAACTACAATAGATCTGACAACAATATCCTTTTTTATGAGAAGAATTTCACTATATTATTTAATATAAATTTTACTATATTTTCCATAACATCATTTACACGAATATTTTCATGTGATAATACGCATATCATTTCTTGTGGCACAAAGGAACATATTAAAATGCTTCAGAAATTCAACATATTACAGTCTAGTAGCAGTTTATTGAATAAATAATGACTTATACTTGGAAAGTAACTTTAGAATGCAAAATTTCAATTCCCTTCAGATTATCTAATTATTGAAAAACAGTTATGTCTCTTGCAAAATATGCAGAAATTTCTTACACATGATAAAGCATTGTAAGGAAGAGTTTTGTTAAAGATATTTATTCTATGTTACTCTAGAGATAATATTATAAGTAACGATAACCGTTGAATTTCGAAATATAATTCATACACAAATAAATATTATTTATTAATAGTTTTATTAAATTATTTTATTTGTTAAAATCAAGGGGGATTTAAACTATGGATAAAAAAATAAATAAATCGTAAGACATGTTACCACGCATTGTTTGTAAAATTAGATTAAAATAAGCATGCAAATATAGAAACAAGAATAGACGATTTATAAGAAGAAGAAGAAGGTATCACATATCACATTAGTTTTAAAAATATAACAATCAAGTAATGACTGTAATCCTCTATTTTGAATTTTCAAAAAAATAAATTACACTTTTGGATTATATTTGAATAATTTTATTTTAACATATTTTATCTGACTAAAATAAATAACTCTGTTTTATAATTATTTATAAGTTAGACTTATTGCTGCCACCATCGATGAAAGATCTAAATAATTATAAATTAACGGTTAGAATTTAATAATAAATGAATAAGTTGTTTTGAAAGAAATATTAAACGAAAACCTCTGTGGGATCTGCGATCACTGTTGTTCACTTGTTTTATCTCACTAATATGATTTTGCATAGATATTACGAAATCACTTTGTGTCTCCAATTAGTTTCGAGGTCTCATTTCACTTATGTACTTACACGAGTCGAGATGAAATCGTATTTAATTCTAACACATGCAATATAATCAATTTTGAAATTGTTCTACTAGAATGAGAAGGCGAAACTTATCAACTATTATAAATAAAATGTTCCACTAGCAGAAAACACATTTATGTAGTACAAAATGCGAGACTGATAGCATTATAAAACGAGTATGGAAATTACATTTTTGGTTATCTGAATGAACTTTTCTTTATTTACTATTGTCAGAAAGTAAATTTGACTCAAACCACCCTAAAGCTTAAAGTTAATTTTAATGCGATTATCCTGCAAATGTTCTTCTAAAACTAAAAACATTTTTAAAATATCTAGAACGAAAAGTAAAATAAACACTATTTCATAAATGTTAGACATTTTAAAGGATAACTTATCAAGTTCCATTTAAAATATATTTGAATAAAATAATCCCGTCAATGCAAGATGTCGAACATCTGTTTTAATTGTTGTATTTTATAAAATAGCAATTATCCAAAGCAGCATTTGAAAACATATTTTGTTTTATTCATTTTCTAAAATGTAATACGACAACGCTTTTTTTTAACAATTTACACACATTTTAACGTTTACATTCATTTTAATATTTACATCCATTTAAACATTTATACATTTTTTTTTATATTTACCATTTTGAAATTTACATTAAATTAAGATTCCAGTACATTTCGAATAAAATACGATTTGAATGTTTCTTTTTTTTTTTCATTTCTAGAGAAAAATACTAAATACATTTTTAAAGTACTAAAACATTTTTTTTTAATATTTTTATTTAAATATTATGCATTTCAAAATATAAAAGTTACGTAGTAACGTGAACCGTTTTCATACATTAATTTTATATTTAAAATGAATGGAAACTTAGATTTCGCATATCACTCATTTTTTAGACTTATTCATTTTAATTTTGAAACAGGTTTATAACTTCACAATCATATCGAAGATAGTAACAATATAAGATCAGAAGCCTGAAGTTTGGAAGTAATTAAATTAATATTATATAAAGATCATTGTGCCTAAATGAGTCATGATTCTCCATACTTTTGTTAATTTTAGAGATTATTTCGCATTTTATTAAATACGTGTATATTTCATTAGGCAGCAAATTACTGAATACTGTACCTTTAGTTCAAAACTAACTTTTTTGGTTTAAAGATTACAGTTATCTATAGTATAAAACAGCAATAATCGATTGTCATATTTAGAATATTTTTGTCGCATTTACGGCAGCTAAATCCTAAATGTAAAGTCTATTGTTCTAAATCTGATCATGCATTTTATGCATGAAAATTCATCTGAAAAAGTTAATTTAACCTTTAACTGCTATGATTAAAAAAATGCCAGATAACAAATGTTAGCATTCTGCGAAACCATTCAATTGAAAATTGAAAATAAGACACAATTAACTCATAAAATATTGCATTTTTACAAAACTGTATGTACAGTATTATTTGTAATAAAATTTCGCCCTTTCAAACATTTGAAACTGTAGTACTAGGACACCAAATTGAGCTAAATTTAACTGCATCGATATTTATTCTGGAAATTACACGTTAAGAATTGAAAAAATTTTAAAAAGCAGCACTGAAAATAGTTAATGGTTAGTTGCAATTCTTTTTAATTGCTTAATTGTTGACCGAGAGAGCCTCTACTTGATCAAGGCACCTTAGGTAGCAGGTCATTAAAGATTGTTAGATTACAGGATTACATAAGAAGTTACAAAATATCTATTCACTTCTACGTACACTTCCCCATAAAAAATATATATATTTCTTTTTTTTAGATAATTCGAAAACTACATGGAAGAAAATTTTTTAATTTTACATTTCTATAAAGCTTATTCATTTAAATAATCTAAATCTATGAAAGAAAGGTAGTTTGCAATTAATAGTTTTCTCGAATAATAATTTCTTAATATCAAATTATTATAAAAAAATGCGAATTCAACCTTTTTATGTTTATGTATTTTCGTATTATTGTTTTTAAAAAATATCACAGTAGGCATATAATTTAAGGAGGTATTAATAAAAATATGAAACTGTAATTTAACATTAGAAGCACTAAATTTTGAATGTTTATAATTCAAATATCTATCAATCAAACGACTTGAAATTCTGTGTCTAGGCATAATTTGAAATGTGTAGTTGAAATTGTGTATTGATATTGATAAAAAGAAATTTGTGAACGTTTTAATATGCAGATGCTAATTTTATATAATCTGCTAAAGAAATATTAATAACTTCATTTAAAAATACACTTTATTTCCAATATTTTGGTACCAGTAACTTTATTCTACAATAATCTGTTGGGGTGCTAGTAGGGGATGTTCACCTTTTTTTTCCATGACTGTCCAACCGATATCTATAACTCATTCTAAACAGTATTATTAAGAATAGATATATTAAATTAATATTAAAATTTCATTTTATAAGTTACTTAATGTACTTGTAATACCTACACGGGGCCTAAAGAATTAAAATTTTCTTAAACTTTACACTTCTTTCCAAATCATAAGTCATATTATTTGGGAATTCTCAAATATATTTCTTTTATAAAAATAAATATATGCTACTTAAAGAAATAAAAATACATTTTATGTCCATTGGTAAAATTTTCTTACGTGATATCTCGACTGATTCTGTTAAATCGATCTGCTCAAATTTGAAAGGAAATCAAAACCAAATGCCCTTTGTTAGTGAAATACGATTCAACAATATCTTGTTAGTGGAACGAACAAAGAAACTTTAATATTTTTAAGACTTAAATTGCATATGTCATGGGATTTATCAGGATATCGAATATACTTTTAATAAATAATCGGAGCTTGACAATATTTTTCCATTTTATGTTTAAATTATTTATATTTTGTTTTTTATATTGTAATGATTATAAATTACATATTATTTTAAGTAAAAGCTACTGTTTTTTTTTTTTTTAATAATTTGAGTTTTCGCAAATAAATATCAACCTCTGCTTTAAGAACAAGACTTAAATTGCCCATGTCTTGCGGTTTATCAGGATAGTGAGTATATTTTTGAATTAATAATCGGAGCTTGTCCATAATTTTACATTTTTATGTTTAATGCTGTATTAATTGAAATTGCACATTAATTTGAATAAAAGCATTTTAATATTAAAAATTTACCGAATCAAAGAATTAATATTTGAACCGAAATTGAAGCGCTATCGAAAAAAAGTTTGGGTTCTTTTTAATAAGCATATGCTGATTTTACATGCTAATTTTGAATAATTTGCTAAGAAAAATTTAGAGAAATCATTTAAAAGTGGACATTTTTTTCCAATATTTTCGTACCAGTAGCTTACCTCTACAATAATTTGTTGAGGCATTAGTAGGAAGTGTTTTACTTTTTCTTTTCCATGACTGTACAAGCAGTATCTTAACCCATTCTTAGCAGTATTAGTAAGAATAGATAATTAAATCAATATTATAATTTTTAATATATTAATTACTTTATTATTTAAAATATTATAATACATTAAAATATTATATTACTTTATTTTCTATTCTAAACAACAACAAAAAAAGCCATCATTGTTTTTTAACTTTGATATAAGACCTGTAAGTTCTTAAAAATAGATCAAGGAGATCTACACCTCCCATATACTAACACATATAAAAAAACACACATCTAAACACTATTATCTATCAAGTACCAAACGATTCAAATACACTATGCCTTACAAAATAACAAACTAAAAAGCAGTTAAATACAAATGCATTTTCCCGTACTGTTGCTTCTCCGAACCCAGGTACTTAAATTTTTCTTATGCGTTTATTTTTGCGCCTTTCTTCCTAGGAGTGAAATCTTTTCTTTCTGAAAACGCGCTCTCAGACAAAGGGGAAAAAAATGCTACTACAAAGCCCAAGTGAAAGCCTAATTGAAAATGAAAAATTCAACTAAAATCAATTTAAATCAACTTAAAATAGTTTATTTTAATTAAATTAAACCTAATTAGGCTATTTATAGGTTAATTGGGTGATTTCCCTCCCAAAAAGGTCAATGCACCATATGTGGGCATATGCATATGCGTTAGGCTTAACTAAGTGAAATAGAAAAAAATAAACTTAAATCAATTAAAATCAACTTAAAATAGTTTATTTTAATTAAATTAAACCTAATTAGGCTATTTATAGGTTAATTGGGTGACTTCCCTATGTAAAAGTACATATGCACCCAATAATGCATATATAGATTAGGCTTAAGTAACTGAAAATGAAAAATTCAACTAAAATCAATTTAAATCAACTTAAAATAGTTTATTTTAATTAAATTAAACCTAATTAGGCTATACTTGTGGAAACAATCCGCAAACACCTCTTTGTTTATTGATGAAATAAGATGTTGTATAAATCATCATAAACTAAAATCAATATATATGAGGAATTTCGAGCTGAAAAACATAAGAATCCATAATCAAGCATTGCGAACACCTGACCTAAGGGTTAAAGATTACAAATTTAGCAATTTGTGAACTTCCTCATGCAGACACATGTTCAAAGAAGTTCATAACAGATTGTCATATCTTCCATCTCAAAACTTGTCATGTTTATGGTTTTGAATTTATGATGATTCATACAATATCTATTATTTGAATTTTATATCAGCACGTAAATTTATTTCTCTAAATTATAATTGATTACCTGCTTTATATAAAATGAAAAACATCATAACACTATAGAAATAGTGTATGATGACATTAACGGGAACAAAAAGGCCAATCAGTAAAAGAAATTTAGCTAAAGTGTCCGGTTTCTCACATATAATAATACATACGTGAGTGTAGTATATATATTTATATTTATGTATATATATAATAAATACCCAGTTCATATTTTGTTTCGTCTCATTTTCCTCCAAGAGTTTTTTTAAGGTTATATAAACAGTAATGTATGAGTAAAAAGTGGAATCCATCTGATAAAGTCAGAAATGATAACATTTTTTTATATTATAAAATATATCTTCCTAAAGACTCGCTAACATTTACTATTCTCAAACTTTAATGTAACTCCACCCTTGAAATATACTTTGGGAACTCTGGAAAGTATATATTTACCTAAGGTTAATATTTCAATTTCACACACTTTAAAAATGATTCTACTACAAGGAAAAGTGAATTGAACGATTTATTTTGTTATATTGTGGATAAATAACTGTAGACTGCAGTGTTTTAATTGAGTTTTATTGACTATTGCTGGGTTTTTACATGGAAAAAATATATGTATATACATAGTTATAATCATATAGTTAAATTAAACAATGGTACTATACCATTTTTTAATTTACAATTTGAAAAAAAAAATGATTTTCACAACTATTTTAATTGAGTTTTAATGATTAGTAGTGTGTTTTTTCGTGGAAATTCATAAAAGAATATACAGATATAATCATATGATTAAAGTTAATAAATGGTGCTATACTATTTTTACAATTTGTAAAAAAAAAAAAACCTGATATTGAAAATGATTTTAATTGATAAACATTTCATGTGAAATGCGAACACATATTCGTAACTTTATTGATCATTTTCACATAATGACGATTTTGTCACTTTCCACCTTTATCAACTAAGATGTCCATATTTTTAACTTGAAATTTTAGCTTTTTATTCAATCTTATACAGGTACTATAGATATATGTGAATATTTTACGAGCATAGTTTGCGATCGAACGTTATTTTGAAATCAGATTTTAAGCATCGACTTTCGAGGACAAATATTGGAAAAAAATATATGAAAAGATGCATAATATTTACATGAAGCATCTACGAAAAATTAAAAAATATATATACTTAAAATGCTTTACTAAAGCGCATTTAAAATACTACATTATTTTTTTATAATCAGATCAAATCAGAAAGGTAATTTTAAATTTGATCTTGGTGTATAATCATGTAAACATAAGATGTCCAATATATTATAATTATTTAAACGGAACAGAAAAAATAAAAAAAAAACAAAAGGCTATATTAATCACGTAAAAACATTTGTATAAATTAGAAAGTCCCCCTGCCCCTCTATTCATTTGTGACCTTTTCTCAGTCCATATACGTGTTTCGCTTGACGAATGACAAACTGTTATACTGCCATGATCAAAATCGCATTCTATAAATTCATCCTATGAATGTGATATAAGGTGACTTATACAATGTTTTAATATTTAAATAACATATTCGATTCTTTGCATTTGTAACCTGTTTATTATACCCTCATTTGCTCCAAATGTGCAATTCATTTTAAAATGAGCAATTATACATCAACAGACATCTTTGATACATTAGCACTTCCTTCAGAAAATTAATCAGTTTACTTTAAAACATACTGCCATATTGTTCATAGTATGAAATATTAAGTCTAAAAAAAGTTTGACTGTGGATTTAAACAAATTGTTTTTTGATAGGGAAAGGGCAGGGGGATCTAGTAAGTATTTTTTTTATATAAAACTGCCTTCTCGAGAATATTTCTAGAATACTCCTGAAAGCTAAATAACGAATAAAAGAAAAATCACGCATCAAGTAGAATTACTGAGGTACTCATGGGCTCATAAAATCGCACGGATTGTACAGAAAGTTGTTTCTTTCAAAGGAGAATAGGTTCATAGCATGTGGAAATTTTAAAGTATATTTTTTGTATATTAATAAAACTATTATAACGCTTATTCAATTGGCGGCAAGACATTTTGAAATATATAATGAATATGCATAATTAGCCGAACATAATCCATCAGTTTCTGGAGCAGTTTCGGCTTCTTCTTCTTCAAAAGATTATTATAATCAAGTTGATTTCGCCTTTTTAAATGGTCAATGTACATATACAATCCATGATATAACGCAGACAATTTTGAGGATGAATTTCTCTTCAATGTTTCTTTCCCCGTCCCCTCCCACCACAATTTTTTTAATCATTTTTATCATTTAATCATTAATACGGGCAAAAAAAGGGATTAGACATTTTATTTAACTGCAACAACAATAATTCATGAAACGCATACACGTTTGCACTGCAAATCAAGCAGTCTCAAAGACGTTTTTAGGAAAATGGGATAAATTTTATGTAAATGCAACCCGGGGATGCAAGTAAAATTTTAGTAAGATTACTATAATTTTATTAGAACCTTTTGCAAAGCTGCTGATTTCTGGTTAGCTTTGCAAAAACTAGGTTTGTAAAATACCATCTTTTCTGTACTATGTGCAAATAAAGTTTTACAAATTTCTGTGATTTTACATCTATTGGATTAGAGATTTTTAATTAGAGTGTAAGGAATTATGCATTTTTTTTCGTATATAATATAATATAATTTTGTTAATGCATAGTAATTTCTATAAATATTATCTTTCCATTTAAGGTCTTATTTATACTGCTTACATTAGTTTATTTTGTAAAGCTGCAAATTTCAGTTGATTTAAAAAAAACTAGTTTGTGTAGATTTTAATCTTTTTCGTACAGTGCACATATAAAGTTTTACAGTTTTCTGTAATTATACATATGTTGTATTACATATTTTCGTTTACACTGTAACAAAGTTTTAAGCTTTTTTATCATACATAATATAACATTTTCTTAGTAGTACATGAAATTTTAATAAATGTAATGTTTGAATTTTAGAGCTTTTTCCAATTGATTCAATTCAATTTAATTGTTTGAATTTTGTTTCAAGGTTCTTAAGATAATTAAATGTACATGCTATGTGTATTTCGATTTTAGCTAAGCACCTGATACTATCTTGTGAGTGACACTAAACATAAACAAATAAAGCTATAGTTTCTATTAAAATGTGTTTATTTTCCCTCCACTCCATACAATATATCATTTTTAGTAAGGGATGCATTTTTGCCGATCCCATTGAAGCTAGCATAGGGAAGAAAAATACGGGCTTCTGATTGGTCGAAAAATTTTGCTTTCCTTCATTTTAGAGTTTACGTTGATTTAATCATCAATTTCTGTTTGAAAAGCTTTTGAAAGCTGGATTTCCCTTCTGTTTTTACATATTTGTTAATAGATAAAGAAATACATAATTCGGAATTAATAATTAAAGAAGTTAATCAGGATGTTTAACAATTGTTCTATATTACTTTTAGAAAATAAAAAAATTGCCATTTCTTCTTTCTATTTTCTTAACATGATATGCACATATATACACAATCAGAACAATTTATTTAGAAACAATAATATTTTCATTCTATGGCTTCAAACTCAATTGTTCTACATTACTTTTAAAAAAATGCAATTTCTTCTTCTTACTATTATTTTAATGCTATACCCATATACGCTCCTAATACGTACATTAGCATTCAGGATGATCTATTTGCAAACAATTTTTCGACCAATCAGAAGCCGTATTTTTCTCCCCTGTGCTAGCTTCGGTGGGATCTTCAAAAATGCGTAAGGGATTACAACACGCAAAAATTAAATATGTAACAATGCAGCAACATTTAATTTACTTATGGCTCAAATTACTCAATTGTTACAAAAAAATGTAATAATAACGTGCATATTATGGAAGAATGCGTGGGAAACTGGATGGTGACGAATGACAGTCAGTGAAAATTTTGAAATTATTATTATTATTATTATTACTTTGAAAATAACTAAGGCAGAATCGAAACATGTAAACGGTTTAAAAACTTTTTTCTACTATTTTTATAATTTTAATTTACCATTTTTAGCAATTAAAATTAGTATATTGTTATAAGGATTTAATTTACTGTATATCAGAGGTATTTTTAAGATTTATCAAATTTCTGCCGAAAAGACATTTTACTTTTAAAACTCTTATTCAGAAGTAATACATTTATTCTTTAGTATATAAACTGTATAGTATCAAATATGGCTAAATTCGTTTATATTTTCACAAAAGCATGCATTTGTGCAACATAAAATCTGCTACCTATATTTCTGAAGCATATTATCTTCAAGGAAATAAACAATTTTCTGCAGAATATCTGCAGAATTCTGTTTCATGCATTTTGTCAAATCTTCCTCCATGCAATTTTTCTCACAAGCGTAATAAATCCTTCCTGTAATAATTTAAAAAAAATCCTATAATTTAAGTAAGTGAATTCCTCAATCGTTTCTTAAAATCAGAAATAAGCATTTCAAGGTAAAATAATCACATGTGAATGGCTTAACAATATAGCTATCTATACTATAATTCCAAAATCTTTTTTGGAAATTATTGGTCTTGCTCATGCTTCATTTAATATATACTTTTTAACAATATAAATTACATCTAATATATCTTAATTAATATAATATAATAAATCATTTTCTATATATTTGTGGTATTTTTAAGATTGTGGCATTTTATAAAATGCCTTCTTAAATGACCTTTTACTTTGAAAATCTTATTCGGGCGTAAGGTTTTTTTTTCATTAAAGTAATAACTGAATAGTATCAAATATAGCTAAATAAGTTTATATTCTCACAAAAGCATGCATTTGTGCAGCATAAAATCTGCTACCTATATTTCTCAAGCACATTATGTGCATGAAAATAAACAAATTTCAGCAGAATATTTTTTGTATCAACATTTCGTCAGATCTTCTATCAACTTAATTAAAGAGTAATCTCTGAACGCAAGCTAAAATGACACACAACAGAACGTGAATTATCTTGAGCATCATCTGGAAGCGTATCAAAGGGACAGTTTGAAATGTTTTAAATTTGGAATGCATTTTATTATATAAGGACTTTATACAACGCACTATATATAATTTCGTTGAATGCTTTTAAGATTTGTTTACTTTAAATAGACTGGCAGAGTTCTGAAATCATTTCGCTATGGCATTGCTACTGATATTTAAAGGAGTAGGAATAAGAAAAATAAATTTAAGAAATCGTTAAAATATTGAGGCGTTTTTGTATATTACCATGCCAATTATGATTTTTTTAATTGTAAAAACTATAAATGCATTAAACATTTTATATTTTGAAACAACAAAGGTTATTTACATTAAACAAGTTACTCTTTCTTTAGATAAAGAGGCATCTTTCAAAAAAAGTGATAAATTTTCTTGTAATATCAAAAAATATCACACCATTTAATTCAAATTTTAAATTATTCTTTTTAGAAGGAATATTATTATAAGCATATTAATATAAAGTTTAAATTTGCTATATATTGAAAATCTTTTAAAAAATGTATCAAACGTCATATTAATAAAAAAAAATTTTAACTTTTAAAATTCTTATTTCGACGAAGCATGCTTATTCTTTAAAGTAATAATTGTGTAGTATCAAATGTGGCTAAATTTATTTACAGTTTCTCATGTGCATACATTGATGTAACATAAAATCTTTTACCCATATTTCTCAAGTATATATTATCTCGAAAGAAATAAATAACACTTCCGCTGAACATTTTTTATGTATCGTGCAATTTGTCAGGTGTTCTTCCAATTTAATTAAAGTGTAATCCCTGAACACAATCTTCAATGATAAAACTCAGCATAAATTATTTTCAGTATCATATGAAGACGTATTAAATTGTCAGTTTGAAATGTTTTAAATTTCAATACATTTTATTCTATATAGATTTTAAACAACATACCATATATGACTTTGTTAAATGCTTTTATGATTGGTTTAGTTTGAATAAAAACTCGCAGGTCTGAAATCATTATATTATTCATTACTACTGATATTTAATGGAGTATGTATAAGGAAAATATATTTTATGAAATGGTTAAAATATTGGAATAGTTCTGTATACTACAATGGCGACCATGATTTTTTTAAAATTCATGTATAAGTTCATTTTTATGCATATATTACACATTTTTATGCTTTGAACTAGTAAGGAATAATTGCATTATACAAGTTACTATTTCTTTTGTTAAACAGATATATTTTTTTTACACAAAATTAAAAAAATCATTACTGGCTTTCCAAACAATATCATATCATACGAATTGAACGCTCAGTTGGAAATATTCAATTCGTATGATA
Organism: Maratus speculifer; assembly: GCA_964019185.1. Classification (NCBI taxonomy): domain Eukaryota; kingdom Metazoa; phylum Arthropoda; class Arachnida; order Araneae; family Salticidae; genus Maratus; species Maratus speculifer. Next base: position 424,841,658 of record OZ025290.1, on the reverse strand, counting down.
ACTTTACCAATCAGTTAGATTGTGTTAAAATAATAAAATATCATATCATTTAAGACAAGGAATATCTCTTTCGATTTTTTATACAGAAATAAGCATTTGAAGGTAAAATAATTACAGACTGAACGGACTAACAATATTGCTATTTATAATATAATTGAAAAATCTATTTTGAAAATTATTGTCAATGTTCATGCTTCATTTAATTTACACTTGTTAACAATTGAAATCAGTAAATAAGTATGAGTTTTTATTTTCTATACATTCGTTGCATTTTTAAGATTTATATTATGCCTTCTTAAATGATATTTCACTTTTTAAATTCTTATTCGGACGAAATATGTTTATTCTTTAAAGTAATAGCTGCATAGTACCGAATATTGCTAAATTAGTTTCTCATATGCATGCACTGATGCAATATAAAATCTCTTGCTAACATTTCTCAAGTATAATATCTCCAAAGATATAAACGAAACATTTATAAAATATTTTCTGTATCATGCATTTCGTCAGATATTCTTCCAATTTAATTAAAGAGTAATCCCTGAACGCAAGCTTCAATGATATAAAACTGAGCATGAATTATCTTTAGTATCATTTGGAAGTGTATCAGAGTGATAGTTTAAAATGATTTAAATTTAAATACATTTTATTCTATAATGATCATAAACAACGCACCATATATAACTTTGTTGGATTCTTTTAAGTTTGGTTTAAGTTTAATATAGACTGGGAAGTCTGAAATCATTACGCCATGCATTTGTACTGATATTTAATGGAGTATAAATAAGGAAAGAATATTGATAAAATTGTTACAATACTGATATATTTTTCATATTATCATACCAGTTATGATTTTCATAATGTAAAAAATCTAAATGCATGTTTTTTTTTCATTTTGAATATTTGTATCACCCAAGTGATGTCTTCTTTTGATAAAGATATATTTCTTTCTACAAAAATGAAAAGTCTTGTAATTTAAAAAAATATATATATCATTTAAGTTAAGGAATTCCGTGATTGACTATTATAAAAGAGTAAGCAATTTAAGGCAAAATAACCAAAGTTTAAATGATAAACAATATAGCTATTTATAATACAATTGAAAATATATTTTGAAAATTATGGTATAGTTCATTCTTCATTTTATTTACATTTTTAAAAATTGAAATTAGAATATAAGTATAAGGTTTTAATTTGCTATATATTGGTGGTATTTTTTAAATTTATCAAATATCTTCTTTAATGATTTTTTACTTTCAAAGCACTTATTCGGACGTAAAATATTTATAAAGTAACAACTGAATAGTATCAAGTATGGATAAATTAATTAACAGTTTCTGGTATGTTTGCATTGATGTAACATCAAATATGTTACCTATATTTCTTAAATATATTATATCCAAGGAAATAAACAAAACTTTTGCAGATTATTTCCTGTATCATGCATTTCGTCAGATCTTCTTCCAATTTAATTAAAGACCTGAACGCAAGCTTCAATGACACTAACTGAGCTTGAATTATCTTTCGTGTCACTTTGAAGTGAATCAAAGTGACTGTTTGAAATTAAATATATTTTATTCTATAACAATTTTATGTAACGAGCTATATATAATTTTGTTGAAGGCTTTTAATATTGTTTGAATTTAAGTATAGAATGGCAAGTGTGAAATCATTTCGCCATGCATTGGTATTGATATATAGTGTAGTATAACAAGGAAAGTAAATTAATGAAATGGCAACAATATTAATATGCTTTTTCATATTACCATACCAGTTATGATTTTTATGTTAAAAGTCTAAATGCATTTTTTTTTATTTTATTTTATTTTATTTTATTTATTGAATTTTTAATATTTGGTTCATTTAAGGGTGTATTCGAAAAAACGCTTTTCCACCTTCAACAGCTCGAAATTTTCCAATACAATTTCAGACACATTTTTAAAAGTACAAACATGAAACTTGCTGAGGGGATTATTGAAGGGACGTATGAGGTGCCGTGTGAGGTCTTTTTACGCTCAATTCATTAGAATTTGATTTATAAACAATTATCTGATCAGCGTGACTCTTTTTTCGTTCCCAGATGTCTCGTTTGGGAAAAATCGGTTCGAAATGCCGTTTTTGATTGCTTTTTTTGCAATATTTTCTGCATTTATCAAAGAATTGACAATCACGGCACCTTGTGTACTTTCCAAATAAAAGATTTTGGAAGTTTGGTGTATTTGAGAGCAAAAATGATTTCAAAAATAAATCGGAAAATAAGCAGTTTGAATCGAAATACACCCTTAACCCCTTGAAGGGCACCGGTATATTATATATACCACTTACTTTTAATTTCCTTATGCCACATTGGCACCGGAATTTTAGTATTATGATTTACTTTTTACAATGTACACGAAAAACAACTTTTACTTTCTGTCACATGAATTTGTTTGTGAATCCCGGTGTCAATCAATCATTTGAACATTTTAAGAACATAAGTGCTTTGCCCCTCAAGAGGTTAAATGACGGTTTCTTTTGATAAAGATATATTTCTTTCCACAAAATTGATAAATCATGTAATTTCAGAAAAATATCATATCATTTAAAATAACGAATTCCGCGATCGATTTTTATATAAAGAAATAAGCATTTCAAGGTACAATAACTACTGCTTGAACGGATTAAAAATATAGCTATTTATGATACAATTGAAAAATCTATTTTGAAAATTATTGTATAGATCATTCTTCATTTAATTTATACTTTTTAACAATTGAAATTAGTATATAAGTATAAGGTTTTATATAAGTATAAGGCAAAATTAATTAAGAGTTTTTCGTATGCTTGCATTCATGTAACATTAAATATGTTACCTATGATTCTCAAATATATTATCTTCAAGGAAATAAACAAAACCTTTACAAAATATTTTTCGTATCATGCATTTTGTCAGATCCTCTTACAATTTAATTAAAGAGTAATTCCATAACGCAAGCTCCAATGACACAATTGAGCATGAATTATTTTTAGTATTATTTGGAAGTGTACCAAAGTGAAAGTTTGAAATGATTTAAATTTAAATACATTTTATTGTATAAGGATTTAAACCAACGCCCCATATATAATTTTGTTGAATGCTTTTAAGACTGCTTTTGTTTGAATATAGACTGTCAAGTTTGAAATCATTACGCCATGCATTGCTACTGATATTAAATGGGGTGTGAATAAGGAAATAAAATTTATGAATTGCTTAAAATATTGATATGTTTTTGCATTTTACCATATCAATTATGATATTTTACTTGAGAAAAGTATAAGGGTATTAAATATTTTTGTGTTTCGAATCAATAAAATTTATTTGCATTATAAAAATAAAATTTCTTTTGATACAGATATATTTCTTTTAACAAATTGATAAAATCTGATATTATGTCATATCCCTGATTTAAAATAAAAATGATTATGAAAGGATATCCCTGATCGATTATTATATAAAACAATAAGCATAACAAAGTAAAGTAACCCCACTTTTAACAGTTTATCAATATAACTATTTGTAATACAATTTATTTTTTTCTTTTGCAAATTATAGTATAGTTCATTCTTAATTTAATTTACTCTGTTTAACAATTGAAATTAGTACATAAGTATAATGTTATAATTTGCTATATATTGGAGATTATACACTATATTGCTATTGATTATGGGACACTTGCGATTTTAGACATTTTACTAAATATCTATAAAAATACATGAGGAATCATCTCGAAACTCTTAGTGTATAAATATAATAGTATAAGTCATACATCTCCGTGAAGATTTTTTCCCGAAACTCAAAAGGGGGCCGTCAACAAATTAAAAAAAGAATGAATGTCTTTTGAATAACCCTGTCAAAACTAATGTAGCAAAAGCGCTTTTTATGCAAATAGCATGCATACTCACAGAGTAATTAAGGTTTTTATAAAAATTATCCCAAATTTTTCCAAGTTTTTTCCTTATAATTTTCAGAGTTCTTAATATAAAATATTATTTTTTTCAGAAAATATGACAAACAACATTGCACACAGTACCCTGTAATCAGAATTAAAAAATAATGAAAATTGTATAAAAAATGAGTTGGTTTACTAAATAATTTTTTACTGCGCATGCGTCAACGATATCAAAATTCCATTTGCATATTATGTTAGCTAAATGCATAGAGCAACTTTTGTGAAAGTCACAAAATCATAACTTGAAAATTCTGACAATAATCGTCAATTGAATAAGTCGAAAATTGTTATTCTCAAAATGAAGCAAAAACAAGAGGGGTTGTATCCATACATTCATTGATTAATGTCAATATAGAATACACAATATGGGATGTACTACTGCATTTGGATAAAATCCCTCATTTTTTTGCTTCATTTTGGAAACAACGGATTTTGTTTTATTTTCTATAGACGATTACTTTCAGAATTTTCAAGCTATGATTTTGAGACTTTTACAAAAGTTGCTCTATACATTTAGCTAACATAATATGCAAATGAAATTTTGATATCTTTGACGCATGCGCAGTAAAAAATTATATAGTAAACCTACTCATTTTTCATACAATTTTTATTATTTTTTAATTCTGATTACAGGGTACTGTGTGCAATGTCGTTTGTAATATTGTCTGAAAAAAAATAATATTTTATATTAAGAACTCTGAAAATTATAATGGAAAAACTTGGAAAAAGTTGGGACCATTTTTATAAAAACCTTAATTACTCTGGGAGTGTGCATGCTATTTGCATAAAAATGAACACAGTGTATTACAATAAGGCATTCAATCACAATCTAGAGTTTGAGCGCTTTTGCTACATTAGTTTTGACAGGGTTATTTAAAACATATTCATTCTTTTTTAATTTGTTGACGGTTCCCTATGGCGTTTCGGTAAAAAATCTTCACGGAGATGTATGACGTATACTATTATATTTATACACTAAGAGTTTTGAGATGATTCCTCATGTATTTTTCTAGATATTTAGTAAAATATCTAAAATCGCAAGTGTCCCATAATCAATGGCAATATAGTGTATATTTGCTATAGTGTCTTTCAAACAACGGACCATATATAATTTTGTTGATGCTTTTAAGATTGGTTTAGTTTGAATATAGACTGGCAGGTCTGAAATCATTACGCCATGCATTGCTACTGATATTTAATGAAGTATGAATAAGGAAATAAATTTAATGAAATGCTTTGATTTATTGAAAATATTGATATGTTTTTGTATTATACCATGCTAATCATGATATTTTAATGAAAAAGTATAAGCGCATTAAAAATTTTTGTGTTTCTAATCAATAAAGTTTATTTGCATTATAAAAGTGACTGTTTCTTTTGATAAATATATATTTCTCTACACAAATTGATAAAATCTTTTTTGTTATTTAAAACAATCGTATACCATTTTGGCAAAGGATATCCCTGATCGATTGTTATAGAAAACAATAAACATAACAAGGTAAAGTAACCACATTTTGAACGGTTTAAAGATATAGCTATGTATACAATAATTTAAAAATATTGTTTGAAAATTATTTTAATTGCACATGCTTTATTTAAGAAGTCACCCTTAACGGATCATTTAAATTCAACCTGAAAATTTAGTTATACTGTGACATATACTTTCAAATAATTTAATATTTTGAATGAATATATATTTTTTTTTACTTGAATATGTAAACACAAGTTTGGTTTTTCAGTGATATTTATACTTATGAGGTAGTTGTATATATAGCGGGAGAAGTCTTTTATATTTTTTTAATTATATTGTATTTATGTGTCGTTTTTTCATTCTTAATATTACTAAAAAATCAAGTATGAAATTAGCAATTTTTACACTGGAATCACATTAATGCAGAATTAAAATTCGATCTAGTTAAAAAATATTATATTTGAAATTATTTAAAATGGACATTTTTTGTTTAAGGGGAAAAATATTACAAAAATTTAGCTTTAAACATTTTTGTGTTTCGGATCAATAAAGTTTATTTACATTATAAAAGTCACTGTTTCTTTTGATAAAGATATATTTCTTTACACAAATTGATAAACTCTTTCATATTGTTTAAAACAATATTATATCATTTCGGCAAAGGATATCCCTGATCGATTGTTATATAAAACAATAAGCATAACAAGGTAAATTAGCCACATTTGAACGGATTAAAAATATAGCTATGTAAACTATAATTTCAAAATCTTGTTTGAAAATTATTTTTATTGTACAATCTTTATTTACGAAGTCACGCCTTAACGGATCATCCAAATTCAACCTGATGCAACCTGAAATTAGTTATATTGTGACATATACTCTCAGGAATTGACAAAATCTTGATAAAATCGTAATAAAATATTTTGAATGCATATTATTTTTACTTGAATATGTAAAAACATAAAAACTGTTTGGTTTTTGATTGATATTGATAGTTATGAGGCGATTATACTTAGCATGAGAAGTCTTTTGTAATCGTTTTAATTATGTTATATTTATGCGTTGTTTTTCATTTTTAATTTTACAAAAAATAAACATTAAATTACCGATAAATTACACTGGAATCATATTGTGGCGGAATATGAAATTCAATGTAGTAGAAAACTATTATATTTTAATTATTTTAAATGTGCATTTTTCATTCAAGGGAAATAAGATTACGAAAATCTACCTTAAATGACGCATAGTGTTTTAAATTCATATTTTTTAACAATCGCTTACGTGAACAAAACCTTTAAATTGATATTTATACAAATAACGAGCCTATATAGAGATTAAAACAGTCTGCAATAATCTTAACTATGTATTATTATTATTATTATGTATTATTATTATTATTATTATTATTATTATTATTATTATTATTATTATTATTATTATTATTATTAAATGTCTTTTTACTTTTAAAATTCTGACATAGACATAGCATGTTTATTATTTAAAATAATAAGGATTTAGTTCCGAATATGGCTTTAATTAATTTACAAATTCTCATATACAAGCATTTATGCAATATAAAACTTTGCTTCATATACTTCTCAAGCATATTATCTCTTTGAAAATAAATAACGATTCTCCTGAAAATATTCTGCGTAGTGTATTTTATCAGATATCCCTTCAATTTAATTAGAGAAGAATCCCTGAATGCAAGCTTTAATGACTCATCTGAGAAGAAATTATATTAAGTGCCATTTAGAAGTTTATTAAAGTGACAGACTAAAATGTTTTAAATTTGAAATGCATTTTAATCTATAACGGTTCGAAGCAACATCTCATTTATAATTTCGCGAAATGATTTTAAGGTTGGTTTAATATGCATGTTGACTTCCAGGGCTTATGTCGTTAAGCCAAGCGTTTCTTATCATATTTGACAGAGAATAGTCACGAAAAATAAATTTATGAGTCGAATAAAGTATTGATGTATAGCTTTTATTTGGAATAAAACTAGCTATTTTTTTAAAATTTTATTAAGCACTTTATTAAATATTTTTTCTTTTAAAAATCCGATTGAGAGGTAGCATCCTTTTATATAAAAATAACTGTGCGATTTCAGATATTTCATGGATTAACTTATATATATTTTTTAATTAATGCATGCAGCCAACGTAAAACACTGTTATATAAATTTACCAAGTGTATTATATCCAAGAAGAAAAAAAATAACACTTCTTCTGAGTATTGACTGTATGGTTCCTTTTATGAGATCTTTTTCAAATTCAATTAAAGAGAAAGAATTGAAATGAATGAAATTCTGAATGAAATTTTCATTGATACAACTGAGTAGAAATCAACTTTATTATTATTTAGAAGTCTGTCCAAATGACAATTTAAAATGCATTTTATTTTACAAGGTTTTTATACAGCATACCATATATAATTTCTTTAAAAGCTTTAAAGTTTGGTTTAATTTGAATACAGACTGGCATGACTAAAATCATTATGAGAAGCATTTCTACTGAAATTTAACAGGAAATAAATAAGGGAAATTAATTTAGAAATCGGTTAAAAGGTTGATATATTTTTGTATATAACTATGCAAATCACGATTTATTTCGCATAAAAAGCATACCTGGATTAAACATGTTTATGTTTTGAATTAATAAAGAATTTTTCATTATACAGGTGACTTATAGTTCTTCATACAAACACATATAGTTACACTAAAGTTTATTATTATTATTATTATTATTCGCAAAATATCATATAATTTATGTAAAGAAATTCACGGATGAATTATCATATACAAACAATTCGCATTTTAAGTCAAAATAACCACATTTTAAATGGATTAAAGTTTCATCTAATTATGATCCAATGTAAATATCTGTTTAGAAAATTATTCGCATTCTACCTTTTTCGTTTGAGGTAGATGAGGTTACAGAATTGACCTTGAGTGCATCATGCGGATTGGTCCTACAATGGAGCAGACTCTCAGACGATTTAATATTTTTAATCAACGTTATTTTACTTATTACATATAAAACAAGTTGGAAATTGTACGTGAAGCGTAGCAAATGAGGTGCTTTCGTACGATAACGAAGTTATAAAAATATCACTCTCATATATCAATCTCATAAAATTGTAAATAATTACAATTAAAATGCGCACCAAGCAATGTTCTCCCTATACCATTATGCAAATGAATATTATTGTGTGGCCTTGTAAATCAATAACAAATATTCTTTGCACCTCAGATTATGCAAAATGTATATTATAATATGTACTTTATCGATGTATATCAATTTTATTACGTTCAAATAAATGCAACACCATTAAAATACATTTGAAACAATTTTCCCTATTAATCGTAATGTATCGGAATACTTTTGATAGTCCCTGTAATTGAACTATGCATCCGATTTTGATAAAATTTTAAATAAATAGACAAAATTATGTAATAATTATGTATCTAAAATTTCAAAACATTAAAATGCATTTTAAACTTTTCCCCCCATTGACCGTAATGTAACGGAATCCTTTTGATTGACCCTGTAATTGATCTATGCATCCAATTTTCTTAAAATTTGAAATGACTCGACAAAATTATGTAATAATTATACATTTTAAATTTCAAATAATTCGGTTGAGTAGTTTTTGCGTTGTTATATGCGGACAGACAGACAGACGGAAGGACAGACTGACGGACTGAACGACAACAATAGTTGCTACGTATTTACATAATTACGAACGCACCTAAAAAAATAGTTTTGGTTTTCAGTAGGTACTGGTACTGATATGGCAGTTGTATTGAGTTGCCCATTGCCATTCTTTTAATTATATGACAATTATGTGTTGTTTTTCATTCATATTATTATTATACAAAATTAGTTATTTCAAATATTAAATCGGTGGTCACACTGGGATCATGTATGCTTGTCAAAATGTATAATTTTTATTCAAGAGAGATTTATGTGTTGTCCTATACATAAATTATAAAAAAATTACTACTTTAAAAAATAACTGAATTGTGCATGTTTCATTCAGTGGTGATTATACTACAGTAATCGATACTCAATGAAGTGTGTTACATTTTACCAGAATATATAGTTACAATATTGTTACTATATTATCGATATACAAAAGAATGAAATATTCTTTTAAATACATAACTTTTAGCTTGCACAGGCTTAAATGTAACTTTTGATCGTGGACTGATATTTGTATAGATGACAAGGTTGTTTAAAAATTTTAAACAGGCCATGTAACCGTTTTAGATATGTGATATTATTTTTTTTATTATTATAATTATTTTTACAGTTAAATATCCTTTTACATTTAAAATTCAGATTCAGACTTAGCTTGCTTAGTTCTTTAAACAAATAACTGTGTCGTTTCAAATACTTTATACATTACTTCACAGTTTCTTGATTGCATGCATTGATCCTACATAAAGCATTAATATATGTATTTTTTCAAGTGTATTGTCACCAAGTAAATAAATACCACTTCTCTTCAATATGTTCTGTATCGTACGTTTCATAAGGTCATCTTTCAAATTAATTAAATATTAACCAGTCGGCTTGCGACGTTGCCGGTGATCTGTTGGTTAAATGAAGACATAATCTTAAGTATAAGTTAAAATCAAACAGTTTATTTAAACCTCTGGGACATGGGAAGTGGAGATAGAGTCAAGATTTCAGTCACTAAGCAGAATACTAAAAAGGTTAAATTGCAAACTATACTCAGGTCCACGGCTTAAGCTCAACTCGTGGCACTTACACCAGGTTTACTTTCAGGTCGCTGCTAAATGCTACGTTAAAGCTATAAAAAAAACCGCCCGTGGCTGCAAACAATCTTCATTCCCAAAATATCAACGTATTAAATAACTTTTACCCACCGACTTTCCTCTTAGGTAACTCAGCTCACCACACAAGCTAACACGGCTCGCAATACTAACTATATCACTTTAGAACACCTTGCTTTGCTTCACGACACAATCTGTCTTACTTGGCTGACTTCCGCCTCCTAACCACACATCGCGCACTCCAACTCTTAGCTTTTATACATTGCAAACTGAAGAAGGAGCTATAAATTTGCATAATACTCCTAACCGCAATTAACTGTAGACTCGAGGGAGCCACATACACTCTGGAAAGTTAAAGTTGAATAAAGGATAGATGTCGCTTTTAGGCCACACATGTTAGAAAATTGATGTCACGATCTCATTAAAATGCTAAAGTGCCTTTAGCACAAAGGACACTCCCTCGCAAGCTTAAGCTGCACTCACACAACCGAGCGAAAGTTATCTTTAGTATTATTTAGAAGCATCTTAAAGAGAAAGTTTATTTATTTCTTTATTATTTTTTTTTTATTTCATCCTACAAGGATTTTAATTAATGTGCCATACTTAATTTTGTTGAATACTTTTAAACTTGGTTTAATCTGTATTTAACTGTATATATTTGTATTTATATCCGAAACCGTTATGTCTTGCTTTGTTACTGTTATTGGTTGGGACATAAATGAAAAAAATAAAACTTACGAATTGGCTTAAGTATTAATATATTTCTGAATATTACCACGAACATCACAATTTCTTTTACTTAAAAAATTATAAGTGCACTGTAAAAAAAAAATTGGGAAAGTTACAAAAATTTTTCTAGTAGAATTGTATTCCAAGAACTTTTTATGTAACGGCAACAATAAAAATTCATGTAACAGATACAGATTTGCACTTTCAATCAAACAAATTTTAAGGTTACTAAGAATTTTTTTGGGAAATCGTATTCCAAGAACTTTTTAAGTGACGATAACGAGCATTATAGATAAAATTTTAGTAAAGTTACCAAAATTTTAGTAAATTCTTTTGTAAAGTTACAGATGGTTTTAGTTTTGCTTACAAGTTTTGTAGATTGACATCATTTTCTTGTATAGTGTACACATAAAATTTTAGTAAGCGTAAGAGATTTCGGTTAATTTAGATTACTAAGGTTACAGATTTTTTTTTTACAGTGTGCATAAAACATTTTTGAATTTTGAATAAATAATGATTATTTTAACTAATTTTAACCATGTTAGAAGTGCTTGTCTCTTTTGCTACAGACGAACTCCGTACACAATAGTCGAAAATCTTTCTTGAAAATTCCAAATGTATCATATACTTTAAGCATATAATTAATGTGTTGTTTTTTTTTATTTTTATTATTTGCCCAATTATTTATTTAATGTAATAACTCATCACATATTTTCACTGCGACTATTTTCATATTCTGGCAGAGTATGAAATAGATCTAGTAGGAAAATATTACTTTTAAGATTATTTGAATTGCAAATTTTAATTTCACGGAAAGTTAGATTACATAAATCTACCATAAACAAATGCGAAATTCTTACATTAACCGTTTTGGGTGGGATTTTGTTTAATTTTTAGAAAAAATACTTTTACATTAATAACATTAACACCAGCTATTCAGATAGATTAATTAGTATCCAACGAATATTTCATTTTCCTAAACATTACGAATGTTGTCATTTTGTGTACTATTCATTTCATATTCATATGACAATGGGCTAAGGAAGAATGTTTGGAGATGTTTAGAAAATATTCTATTACAATAAGATTTAACTGATGTTACAACTTCCATAGTTTTTCGGCTTTATCATACATGATGTTTTCAGGAAAGTAACTTTTATTTTTAATTTAAATAGCAAAATATATGTTTAACGTAAATGAATTGCAAATGGCGTAAAGAAAATTAAGCAAATTGTAATAAATATTAGACATAATACAATATTATTACATGTAAATAGTAGCAAAACTATTTATTAAGTAATATTCCATTAGACATGTACTATTAAAAGTACACCAGACCCGAAAGAGTTCAATTTACAGTTTATATAAGAATTGGTGCAACATAAAACAGTGCTATATATGTTACAGACCAAACCCGATTTTAGGTCAAGCTAGATTGGCCTAGGCCAAACTAGTTTATCCTAGCGCCCATCGGATAAACTAGTTTTTCTAGGCCAAACCGGTCTATCCTAACGCCAATCGGATAAACTAGTTTTTCCTAGGCCAAACCGGTTTATCCTAATGCCCATCGGTTAAACTAGTTTTTCCTAAGCCAAACTAGTCTATCTTAAGGCCGATAGGATAAACTAGTTCGGTCTGAACTAGTTTATCCTGACCCGATCTACTTTATCCTAGGCTAATTGAATTTGAAGTGATTTTATTGAATTCAATGACCGCCTCAGCGCCAACATTCTAGCTTGTCCTAGGCTGATCTAGTTTATCATAGGCCAATGTAATTTTACAAGTTTTTAGCTCACAGGCGTTAATGTCTGAGAAATAATGGGCTCGCAGGTTCTGTATGTATGTATGTACGCATATATGTACGCATGTACATAAAGCTATAAATCTTGATAGAAATATCCGATTTGCTTAAAATTTTAGATGTAGGTTCATTTTGATAAAATACTTTTTCTGATTAGTTTTGGGAATTCATTGGATAAGAATAAAGGGGCGGGGGCAAACGGGAGGCTAATCCCCTACCGTTAATTTAGAGAAATGGATTTTACATCCAGAATTATCAGTTTTCATTTAAAATTTTAGATATAGGATCATTCTGACAAGGCGCCTCCGTGATTAGTTGTGGATGTTATTTTTTAAATGTAAAAGAAAAGGCAATGTAGGTAGCCCCCCCCCCATAATTTAGATAAATGGTTTTTGATGCAGAATTTACGGATTTGCTTCAAATTTTGGATATAGTTTTTTTTTTTTTTTGATAAGGCAATTCCTTGAATAGTTTAGGGTTTAAGTATGAAAGGAAAAATGAAGGATTACCCTCTTACCTAGGAAAATGCAGTTTATCTTATGGGCATTTGGATAAAAAAGTTTGGAGTAGTAAAATCTTGTTTATCCAACTTGCATTAAAGTAAAATAGTTTAGCCTACGCTAATCTACTTTGGCTTGAAATCGGATTTGGCCGGTAAAAAACATATCTTCCACTAGAAAAAGTATAAATGTGTGTCATTGCTTATAACATCAATACAGAAATTTAACATGTCCACCGTAGAGACATGATTCATAGGACATGGGGTTTGCTTATTTTAATTATTATTTTTCTCTCTGCTGACTCGTGCCAGCTGAGATCAGACTTTTATTATTATTATTATTATTAATATTATTAATATTATTATTATTATTATTATTATTATTATTATTATTATTATTATTATTATTGCATATTCGAGAGAGCTAGGAACTGAACATAATTTTGAATCGAACAGCGTTTTCCATTTTTGAGAAATTAATTACCTGTCGACATATAAGCTATTCTTCTCACGGCGTCAAGTTTTTATTTTCCGTGAAGTCCTAACCGGAAATTTGATTCAAAATGTAGCTTTAATAGTATTTTCTCAAAGATACACCGCTTGTACGAAAAAATGGTTAACGCCATTTGATTACATGTTTTCTGAGTGAGAATGCCTGTTAATCTTCTGCATTTCCGAAAAGGAATTAGTTCATAAATGTGTTTGGATGTAGCTCCTTAGAATTTGAGAAAAGCCTTAAGGAATGACACAGAAATATATTCACAAATCTATTTTTTACTAAACAGATTCAAAAGTTATGATGTTTATAATCCTCCTTTTTTCTTTTATTCTAAACTACATTTATTATTTAAGGAATCCCTATTTGAATATTGAAAAGTCTAAGAATCTAAATAATCAATAATACATTGTATATTTTCCATTGTGCGAACGCATCGTATTTAAAAATACATTGTAAATTTATCCAATAAATATGTATGCAATATTTTTTAAAGAAATCTTAATTGTATGTGAAGTAAAATCTCAATTTTTTGCAGAAATGGAGTAGGGCCAGATCGAGCCGGACTGAGGGTCATTTCACTGATTTTTGTACAGGCAAGGCTCGGGCTGAACTTTTAATTTTTACACCGGGTCAAGGCAAAATAACTTTCCTTCGAAAAGGGTGAGGCATGGGCCTCGAAATCGGCAAATGCAAACCTATAAGAGCATTCTACAACCCTTTGAATAAAATACATTATACAGGGGTGATGGCAAAACCACTTTGCACAAGGTTCGCAATGAAACAGCAGTCGAGATCAATATTAAAAATAATATTGTCCAGTTAAACTGATGTCTTTGCATTGGCAGGCTGTTTACACTAATTATATATTACATCCTTATTTTTTTAAAGAATAACGCCCTCGAAAAATAAAGTAATGGGTATTACTTTTTCCCATTTCCCCCAAATACTTAACCATTGGAACCCCAAAAATTAATCACATATACGCTTTATAAAATTGAACAATTATCCAAATTTGAGGAAATCAGATACTTCTGCTCAAAAAACAATTCATCTTATTTAAGTAGGTTAATCCCCCATTCCTCCTTTTAATCTTAATCATTAAACCATCAAAAATATTCAGGGATTCGCCTTATAAAAAAACTATATTCAAAATTTACTGCAAATCGGTTAAATCTGCATAAAAAACCCATTTATCTAATTTAAGGAAAGCGATAAATCGTCTACTACCCCATTATACTTAACCCCCCCCCAAAAAAAATAAAGAAACGCCTGATCAAAATGAATTCATGTCCAAAATTTTAAGCAAATTTGATATTCTGTATTATAACCAATTTATCTGATTTAAGGAAGGAAATAAATTGTACGTTTCTATTTTATACTTAACCAAAGAACCACCAAAATGGATCAGTGAAGCGCTTCATCAGAATGAACAAATACAAGATTTTCAGAAAATCGAGTAATTCTACATGAAAAACCTACTTGCCAAAATTAGGCGGGAGCCCTCCATTCTCCCCTTTGTTCTTAACCAACTAACCCCCAAAACGAATTAGGGAAGCGCCTTACCAGAATGAATCTAATTATACAATTTTAAGCTAATCAGTGACATCTGCGTTAAAAAGCATTTAGTTAAATTATAAGGCGTCAGTCCGATTCCCCCTCCCTTTATACTTAAACAATAAACTCCTACAACTAATCATAGAGGCGCCTCATCAGAATACTCCTATATCAAAAATTTCATTAAAACATGCTAATAATGCATGGAAACCCATTTATTTGAATTAAAGGAAGGGGCGAAGCAGCCTCTCGTTCTTCCTCCCCATTATTCTTCTCCAATGACCTCCCAAAATTAATGAGAAAAGCTCCTCATAAGAATAAACCTATATTGTAAGTTTCATGCAAATAGAGTATTTCTATCATAAATTATTGCGTTTTGTACTTACGTACATATATAGATACAAAACCCACAGCCACATAAGTTCTCTGATTTTGGTAGCCTGGTGAGATGGAGTCACGACAAATTACATTATTTCTGTAAAGAGTTATCTCGTTACGTACATACGTACGTACATACATGCGTACATCCAGGACCTGCGAGCCCGTTATTTCTCAGACTTTGACGCCTGTGAGCTGAAAACACGTTAAATTACATTGGCTTAGGATAAACTAGATCAGCCTAGGACAAACTATAATGCTGGCGCTGAGGTGGTTATTGAATTCAATAAAATTACGCCAAATTCAATTGGCTTAGGATAAACTAGATCAGCCTAGAACAAACTAGTTAAAACCAATAAATAGCTGACAAAACTACTTTATCCCATTAGGGTTAGGCCAAACTAGTTTAGCCTAGGAAAATCTAGTTTTTCCTATGGGTCTTAGGATAGACTAGTTTGGCCTTGGAATATCTAGTTTATCCGATGGGCGTTAGGATAGACCGGTTTGGCCTAGGCCAATCTGGCTTAAAATCGGGTTTGGTCTGTAACATATACATTTCATACGTATATTAGTAAGAAATAAATAATACTTCATATGAATATTTTCTGCATCATGAGTTTCATCCGATCTTATTCCAATATAATTAAAGAGTATTTATTCCCTAAAAACCAGCTTCAGTGATACAATTGAGCAAAAATTATCCTTAGTAGAATTTAGAAGAGTATCAATGTGACAGTTTGGAATTTTATTAATTTGAATTGCATTTTATTCTATACACATTTTAAACAACAATTACATTTTATGAATATTTTTAAGGTTCATTTCATTGGAATATAGTTCGGTAGGTCTTAAATCGATATGCCATACTTTTCTGCTAATATATGAAGGAGCATAAATAGGTGAAATAGAATTATGAATTCGTTAAAGTTTCGATATATTTCTGTATAATAAAATGCAAATTATGATTTTTTTATGTAAAAAGTACAAACATATCAAACATTTCTTTTCAATCAATAAAAAAAGTTTACCATAGAAGGAGATATTTCTTTTTTATTATTATTTAAAATATTAAATTATCATTATTATACACTGGAATCACATCTTTTAATCAAATATGGAAGTACATTTAGTGGAAAAATACAACAATGAAACAGTTTGAATAGTTCATTTTTCGTACATGTGAAGTTACATAACATAAATTTACACTAAACGATGTCTATTGTTTTAAATTTATAATTTTTAAATACTTTATTGTGTAATTTGGTCTTGTAGAAAAGACAAGTATGTGTACACTGTAAAAAAAAAAAAAAAAAAAAAAAAATCTGTAAAGGTACTACACTTTATCTAGGAAACTGGGATTCCAAGAACTTTTCCTGTAACAGTAACAACAAAAACTCAAGTTTTAGAATCGGGTACATGGATTTTGCCTGTTATCGTTACATGAAAAGTTCTTGGAATCTCAGTTTCCTAGAAAATGTTTAGTACCTTTACAGATTTTTTTTTACAGTGTAGAGATTGAAACAATGTGTTGTTAATGTCTTGTTTACGTGATATTGCTGCTCTTTGTAGCTTTTCTACAGAGTATTATTAAATGACTTTTTACTTTCAAAAATTTGAGACGTAGCCAGTTGAAAATGTACTGTGAAACGTAGCCAGTTTATTATTTTAAAATAGTCCGACGTGCTATTTGCAGAACTTTTTTTTATCTAGTAGATATTGATGCTTCAAAATCTACTACCAGTTGGTGAAAAAGAAACAGCTATCAATGTCCATCATGAATATTCTAAAAATACGAAATTTCGTGCGTTATTTCTTGAAATATGTCTTTTGCTACAATCATAAAATCTTGCAAAATGCAGCACAGTAGCGTCACTTTTTGGGCTATTTACACTAAATCCTAATCAGCAACATCTTTTTTCAACGTCGTGCAGTAATTTTGGAAATATAATTATTGCGGAAATCGTGAATGATGCAGCATAGTAGTGCCACCATTTGGGGTAACTTACACTAAAACATAACTGGACCAAACTCATAACACTTTTTTCTGAATATGAAGTTGATGAAATGATGACACTGTAAAAAAAAATCTGCAAAGGTACTAAGCCTTTTCTAGGAAACTGGATTCCAAGAACTTTTCCTGTTACGGTAACAGCAAAAATTCAAGTTTCAGAATCGATTACATGATTTTTTCCTGTTATCTTTACATGAAAATTTTTTGGAATCCCAGTTTCCTTGAAAATGTTTAGTACCTTTACAGTTTTTTTATTTTTTTTTTTACAGTGGATGATATGTTTTTGATATGATGAAAATCCGTGTTTTAGTTTTGGGATAGATCTACAAAGATCGTGAAAAATGAAGCATAGCAATTCAATCTGTAGGACAATTTACACCAAAAATTAGAAAGCACCAATTTTTTACCAGAGATTACCTGATTCAACATTTTAGTTACAGTTTTGTCCGTTACACTATCAAAAATTTGTGTAAAGTTACTAAACATTTTCTACGAAACTGGAAATTCGAGAACAGTTCATGTAACGGTAACAGAAAAAATTCATGTTAAAGAACATGTTGCACGGATTTTTCCTGTAACTTTTGCATGAAATGTTCTAGGAATCCCAGTTTCCTAGATAAAGTTTAGTAACTTTCCACAATTTTTTTACAGTGTACTTCTTGAGGTAGAGCACTAACAAAATTTATACCACAAACATATAGAGTCAAGAACTCACAGACAGACAATTTGAAAAACATGTTTTTGTGAATTTGTAGCCGAAAATCTTTCCTATTCAAGTAATTTATTTTGTACATAAAGTAGAAAGTAGTATTAACTATATAGTGCATAGTCTCAAATCCGGCTTATGTTAATAAACAGGTTCTTATATGCGTGTATCGAAGAACTATATAAAACCCTGCTAATGTATTTCTCAAGTATATCTCCGGGGAAATGAATAATAATTCTCCTGAATATTTACTGGTACGTGCATTTCACCATATCTTCTAAAATTTAATTAAAGAGTAATCAACGAATTCAAGCTTCAATGACACAACTATGTAGAAATTATTTTTGTATCATTTAGAAGTGTATTAAAGTGACAGTTTGAAATGCTTTAAATTTAAATACATTTTACTCAGTGGGGATTTTAAAGAACGCGTCTTTTATAATGTTTTTGAATGCATTTAATGTTGATCTAATTGCAATAAAGACTGGTAGGTCTAGAATCATTATGCCATATTTTTCTACTGCTATTTGACGGAGTATAAGTAAAGAAAATGTATTTATGAATTAGTTGCATTACTGATGTAATTCGGTGTTATGCAGTTTATGATTTTTGTTTACGTGAAAGGCAAAAATGCATTAAACATTTTTTCTGCTTTGAAAGAATAATGATAATTTCCATTATACACGTAACTATTTCGTTTTATAAAGATATATATAATCCCAGTGCAGTTTCATTATATTGTTGTAAATTCTAAACGTTTCATGTGATTTATTCCAACAAATTCACAGATCCATTACTGTATACAAACAATATATATTTGAAAGGAAAATAACCAAATTTCATTTTAACCCCCAAAATTTTATTTTGAAAATTATTGGTACTATATTTGCCTACTTTAAGATAAATTTGGTGACAAAAACCTCTCAACCTAGCGTAAAAAAAAAAAAAAAAAAAAAAAAAAAAACCTAAATATTTGATTTTTACTATGACCGATATATTCAGATGATTTAATATTTTAAACATATTTTTGTTATTTCAACATGCAAAAACGCAATTTTGTTATTCGATTATTATTGTTACTTTTATGGCGGTTGTATCGAAATGAAAAGTCTGTTGAAGTTGTTTTAACCTTCCTACCCTGTTTTAAAAAAAGTTACGTTTTACCTGAATGGGTCGATTAGTCCCAGCTTAGTTGTTTTTATTTATTCTACCTCAATACAAGTATTTTCAACTAGCTTTATTTTAGATATTATTTTTGTATTCACTATTAGAGACCAACAAATTTTATAACCCCCCCTCCCACTTTAACTGCACACCTCCCCCTCTTCCTTGCAATGCCTTGTTTGGCAAATAATAATAAAAAATGTACATTAGAAATTTGTTTTATTTCCATTGTTTTGATACATCTTTTATGATAAACAAGATTTACAGTACACATTTACATGCTCCTGGCAAAGAAAAGATAAGCATGAAGTACATCTTGTCTGCGTTTTTCGATCTCTCTTTGGACCACATTCTCTACATCTTCCACGTTTAACTGAACTAATACTCTCTTTTTTTTTCACCTGCTGCGTTAGCCAATTGCTCGTTTATGGTTACTCGGATATTTTGTTTCATCCTAATATCTCTGTGAGGTTCGGTTAGCTGTTTCCCAAGTTCCTTTAGAAAAAGCCGCATTTTGTATAGTTTGTTTTGATTGCAAGAAGGATTTACATGCATAAAAACAACAAATGCATTTATTGCAGCTAGATCAATTAAATTGTAAAATAAACACACAGGCCATCGCCTAGTGCCCCTTTCGCATGTATATACAGCAGCTAATTTATCAGTAGTATCCACTCCAGCTTTAGTTTCATTATAATATAAAATTATTTCCGGTTTCTTTTCTTTCTCATTTGAAACTTTGGCCTCATGATGCATAGTTGAAAGGAGGATTACAGATTTTTTTTTTCGGCACATACGAGACAAGTGTCATATCTTTTTGAAACCCGAATAATGAAGAAAATATTTCTCGCTCACATTATGATTGAAACTTAGGAGGAATAAATGGTTTATTTTTTCTTAGAGTACCGATAATAGTTAATTTTTTCCCCAATAATTATTTGGCAAGAATATAATCCGTGAAAAAATTATCGACCGTAATATTTCGGGCTGTACCCTCAATAGAATTTGCTAGGCGCAACACAACATTTCTACCTTGATTCTTTTCTCTCTTACCATCTGAAGGCTTCCCAGTATAGATCTCAGCAGCACAAACATAAGCTTTTTGACATCAGACATCAACTACATTTTAATGCCATATTTCCCTCTTGGATTTGACGGTATATATTGCCTAAATGGGCATTTACCACGGAAATAACAAGCTGTTCATCAATTGTATCAATTTCGTATGGAATGAACATCTTTGGCAACTGAATAACAAACACATCAAACAATGATCTTATTGCAGCTAGCTTATCTAAACGACGCCGATTTGCTCTACTTTCTTTGATGTCAAACCTAAGAAACTCTCTAATAATTTCAAAACTTTGCAAAGACATTGTTGCACGAAAAATGTCGAGTCCCTCTTCTTCGCTCTATAACTCTTTCAGAGATTCCCCCGCTGACTTATATACACCAGCTAAAAGTAGCAAACCTGTAAAAAATATATAAAAATAACTAAAAAAAAAAAAAGAAAATAATGGATAAATTTCAAACCGCGGAATCATTTGCATTTTTTTTCATTTTATTTATAAATTATTCTATTTGAGTTCAATTTTTTACCAATGTAAGCTTCAAGCTCCTCAGCAGAAACCAATGTATATTTTTTATTCTTTTCTGAGCATACTCTCTGCATTTCTCTGTTAGTTTCTTCTAGAATTAATTTGAGCATGTCATCTGTATAGAACAGCTTCATTGCTGACAGAGGATGTTCAGTTATCCTCTGACCTGCAAAACGTGTAGGACCAGGATTTAACTTCATAATGTTATGTTGCCTATAAAATAATAATAGAAGCCAGAAAATACAAACGAATGTAAAATTTATAAGAACAGGAGTAGTGCTAAAGTATGCATGACGGGTGACTAAGATTCCTCTAAAGGGCATTTATTTCTTTTCCTAACATGCAAATTTTGAACAAATATCTATCAATTTCCTCGAAAATAATCTTTTTTGCCCTGATGGTAGAAGGGGGGGGGGCGTGATCGGAAGGTGGCACAAACCCTGAATATGAAAAAATATATATAAAATAAATATCAAATTCAATAAATATAAATTATGAATAAGTACATACCGTTCTTTTGATATAGGTGGAGAGGATTTACACCATTCAGTTTTGTTGCGACTAATAAAGCAGGATGGAGACGACACTGTTTCATCTTCTGTATCGGAAATATCTGTTTTCTCTTCCTTCTCTTCGATGGACAAATGATCCCATTCATCAGTTTCAATCAAATCATTATCACTCCCTTCATCAGATTCATCACTAGGTAGCTCTTGCCAAAGATTTCTAATTTTATCATCAGTAAGACCGTCCTTATTACGTGCCATATTGCATAAAAATGGCGAAACACTCCAACACAAGAAGAACATTACTTTAGAATCTTAGTATAGTAGCGCCACCTACCAATCATTATTCAAAATACACACTATCTAATTGTTTTCCATGCATTTATATGCGATTAGTGATATGGGTCGATTTGACCCATTCAGGTAAAATGTGACTTTTTTTATTTTGGCTAAAAAAATAATTTCGGAAGTCTGAAAAAATTATAAACTGAAGATGTTTATCTGTTTGAGGAATACTTAAAATATAAGAGCTCTTAGTTAAAACCCGACAGAGCTATTATGAAACAAATAATAGAAATGGGTCGATTAGACCCATTCAGGGTAGAAAGGTTAAAATGTTTAATAATTTTATGTTGGTTTTCATTTATATTATTATTATTATTATCCAAAATTTATTTAAGCTTCTCATATTCATCCACTGATCCAACATAAAACTCTGTATTTACTTCTCCAAAATATTATCTTCAAGGAAATAAATATCCCTTCCTTTGAATATGTACTACATCGTCCATTTAATCAATAATTCTGTTAATTTAATCAAAAAGTAATCTCTGTATGCAGGCATTAATGACACGGCTGAGTAGAAAATGTACATTGTATCATCAAGAAGTATATCAAAGTAACACTTTTAAATGCTTTAAATTTGAAATGAATTTTTTTTTTTTATGAGGAATTTGAACAACACACCATATATATCTTCATTGAATATTTTTAACGTTGGTTTAATTGATGCATAGAACGGCAGGTTTTAAATCAGTATAACATGTTTTCTACTGTTATTTGATTGAGTATAAATAAAGAAAATAAATTTAAAAATTGGTTAAACCTGTACTATATTTTAGTTCATTATCATGCCAATCATGATTTCTTATATTTAAAAGGAATAAATATGCTAAACCTTTTTGTATTTTGAATCAATACTTTTTTATGCAAGTGTCTGTCGTTTTTGATAAAGATGAACTCTTTACAATCATTTGAAAATCATTCTTGGAAATTCCAAAAATATCATATTATTTAAGCCAAGAACTTCGCTGATCAATTATCCAATAAAACCAATATGCATTTCAATATAAAATTACAACGGAATAACTATGTAGCTATCTACAATTAAATTAAAAAAAACTATTCCGAAATTTATTGGTATTGTACACTGTAAAAAAAATCTGTAAAGTTACTAAACATTTTCTAGGAAACGGGGATGCCTAGAACTTTCCTGTAACGGTAACAGAAAAATTTCAAGTTTCAGAATCGATTACATGAATTTTTCCTGTTATCGTTACATGAAAAGTTCTTGGAATCCCAGTTTCCTAGAAAATGTTTTGTACCTTTACAGCTTTTTTTACAGTGTGCATGCTCCATTTAAGCGAGATTGTGTTACAAAAGTTACCCCTTAACATAGAATGTAATTTCTGAATATTTAGCTCTTCTGTGAAATGTACTATCAGGTGATTTTATATTTAAAATCCATTTTTTTACTTTAACATGCATAAACAATAGCTTTGGTCTTCGATGGATATTGATACTGATGAGGCGATTGCTTAGAGCTCAAGATGTCTTTTGTAACTGTTTTAATTTTCTGATCCTTATGAGTTGTTTTTAAATGTTTATTATTGTTCAAAATTTATTATTAAAAATGTTGAACCACCACACATTTAAACTGATACCACATATTCTGAGAAAATGTGAAAAATACTTCTAGTGAAAAAAAAAAATACTATTTTTAAATTTATTTGAGTTGTACATTTTTCGTTCAGGAGAAGATATATTACAGAAATATACAGTAAAAGAAGTCTAATAATATACATTAATTTACTTACATTATCTTAGAATTTTTTATATCTGCACTGTAAAAAAAAAATCTGTAAAGGTACTAAACATTTTCTAGGAAACTGGGATTCCAAGAACTTTTCATGTAACGATAACAGGAAAAGTCCATGGAACCGATTCTAAAACTTGAGTTTTTGTTGTTACCGTTACAGGAAAAGTTCTTGGAATCCCAGTTTCCTAGATAAAGTGTAGTACCTTTACAGATTTTTTTTTACAGTGTGTGAATAAAGCAACGCAAAACTCTGCTACATTCCTTTCTTAAGTTACTTTCATAACCAACCTTCTCTTGAATATTTTCTGCATCATACATTTTGTCTGAACTTCCACTTTAATTAAAGAGTAATCCCTGAACACAAGCTTCAATGACACATCTGAGTAGAGATTATCTTTAGTGTCATTTAGAAGTACTACAAAGTGACAGTTTGAAATGCTTTGAACTTCAAATGTATTTTATCATATAAAGATTTTTAAAATTGTATCATACATAGTTTTATTAAATGTTTTAAATGTTGCTTAAATTTGAATATAGACTGAAAGGACTCGTAATACTGTGCTATGATTATTTACTGATATTTGATTGAACATATATAAAGAAAATAAATTTATGAAATGGTTAAAGTATTGGTATATTTCTGTATATTATTTTCCAAACTAATATTTTTTTAGTAAAAAATTTATATGTTTAAACGGAATTTTTTTTAATCAAACGTGATTATATTTTTTCTATTTACATATCAATTATAACATGATTCTAAATATTTTTAAAAAACTTTGTTACTTTACTCTACACAAATTT
Organism: Maratus speculifer; assembly: GCA_964019185.1. Lineage (NCBI taxonomy): Eukaryota > Metazoa > Arthropoda > Arachnida > Araneae > Salticidae > Maratus > Maratus speculifer. Next base: position 424,817,065 of record OZ025290.1, on the reverse strand, counting down.
TATAAAAATTAATTATAAGTTTGTCTATATAAAATTTTATCGACAAAACATTTAATTTTTTTTTAGTCTGCATCTGCATTATAAAAAAAATATATGTAAAATTATTAAATGTTTTCTAGGAAATTGGAATTCCTAGAACCTTTTATGTAATGGTAACAGCAGAAATGAATGTAACAGATACATATTTACAGTGTAAATCAAAAATCTGTGAGGTTACTAAGTATTTTTTAGGAAACTAGGATTCCTAGAACTTGTTATGTAACTGTAAACTAGGTTAAAGATAAAATTTTTGTAAGATAACTCTATTTTTAGAAGATTCGTTTGTAAAGTTACAGATTTCTGTAGCTTTACAAGAATAAGTTTAGTAGATTTACACATTTTCTTGTACAGTGCATAGGTAAATGTTTGTATGCATACCGATTTCGACGACATTACATCTGTAGGATTACAGGTTTTTTTCAGTGTACAGTAAATATATTACAATACTATATACGGTACTATATATAAGAAACTGTAACGTATTTTTATAAAAGTAGACCTGCATATATTACAGAAAGAAATTTGTTCTTAAGACATAAAATAATACTTGTTAATTGGTATGTAAAAGGGAAAATTATAAAAAAAAACAGACGTACAAACAAAAACATAGATATTTTAGATAAACATACATTGTGAAAAGGTTTGTAGATTGATTTCATACTTCATTTTGTTCGCTTATTTAATAGAGAAATATTCACAAAAGAAACGAAATTTGTTAATATATATTTTTATACATCATATTTCATATCTGTTGGATTTTATATTGAATATAAAGAAAATTAAGTGACATTTCATACCATACAATGATGCTTTATATTACAAAATGCTTTATAGAGTATTTACGTGCATCATTTTCTAAATCTATTACATGGAAGAAGGTTTTCAAGTATAAGAAAATATGTAAATTTATACTTTTTAACATCGAATGTCATATGTATTTGATTCTATTTTACATTTTAAAGCAGATTGGAACAAAATTCGTACCATATAATTACTAATTATTTTTTTAAATGTTCCTATTTATCCATGTGTGATTACCATTTGTTACAGAAATTGTTAAATAAAACTAAATAAAGTTAAATAAAAGACTTTTTGCTCCTAAAATACATAGAAAAACAGCGCTTGTTTCTGAATGTCAAAATATCAATCAGAGAATATTTATTTTATTGCATTAAATATAAATACGTCATAATTATAGAAGGCTCTTATTTTTATTTAATATATCCCTTTTATTTTTAAAAAGAGAAAATGTTATTATTTTTTTAATAAAAAAGTAAACAGACTAGAAATGATTTTAACAGCGCGTGGGATGAAGTATTTATTCAAAGGAAAGCTGCAAGAATAAAAAAAATATTTTAGAAATAAATGCAATTAAACTAGTTTTAAGTCGTTTTCTATAAGAATAAAGCTGTAGATTAAGACATCCTCTGCAATATATTAGTTGGCTGTAATACGAAATTTGCGATTTTTTTTCTTGGAATTTTAATTTATTAGATATAAAGTTGCGATTTTTAAATTAATTTACGCTAAAGTGCAAAATTGTTTAATTTCATTTGAGCCTGTTTATATTTTGAGCCTTGAATTTATTTCGATACGGATGGTCTATTCCATGTAACCACAGGTATTCTGTATAATAATTGTACGCATCTTTATTTCTATAAAACGTTTGATTAAAAAAACTTCACACATAATCAGATCTACCGATGTTTAATTTACTATTATTAAATAACAACAGCACTGATTATATACGATATTTTTTCCCCCAAAAGATATGTTTTAGATTTTATGTTACAAATATTAAATTACCTTAAAATTTATTATTCGAAATATATAAACTATCACCCTGCATTTTTATGTAAACACATTAATATTTTTTTTTAATTATGAATTGGCATATTTATAATATATATATATATATATAATAAATATGCCAATTCAAAAAGTGATTTCATAGTTTATATGAATGACAATAATAAGCTTAAAAAACGTATGCAAAAAATTACAGCTCTCACTTTTATTTTATAGAAAATAAAATGTTTTTGTGAAAAAAAAGAAAAATATACAATTACGAAGGTATCGTAATTTCGCGTGTAAATTTTGTTGTATTTGAACTACTGTTGTCAGTTTTGTTCACAACAACCAGTAGAGTCTAGAAATGTCTGGAAGAAGTCGTTTGCCTGAATCAATAAGGTGGCGGGCGATAGGATGGATGGAAATGGGGTTGTCACACAGACCGATATTGCTATACGGCAAAATGTGTCTTGCAGTGCAATTTTAACAGTGCATATTTTTGTTCATGATTGTCATCTCTTTATTCCCATCATGTATGCACTGTTAAAATGTTGACCCTTTTGCTAATTTATCACTCCACCGGTTTTATAGAAAAAGATTACTTCAGCCTATTATGGAGCATTCTCATGGGTCAAAAGACAGATACTCTATAAAAACGGTTGAGTGACGATGCAGCAAAATTGTCAAATTTTTTACAGTGTGTCTTTACAAGCAGAGTTGAAATTGATGGAAAAGTCTACAGAGCGATCCTAATGTCAATTCACATTTACTTCTTCCTTTTTTTTTTTTTTTTTTTTTTTTTTTTTTTCGAATTTGATGACAAAATGTTTTTCACCGAAATGCAGCAATCAAATATTAAGTGAAAAATGTTTCGTATTATAGATTTTTTTATATGTGGGGTGCGGCCTGCAAAACGTACCGAGTGCGAGTAATAATGTTCTGAAAAAAGACGCGACATACTTTTTTTTGTGTTTGGGCAGGCAATTTGCAACCACTTTTCATGATATATTAACCTTTCATTGTACGATTTTTTCTCTTTTTACATATAAATACAATAGTTAACACTTTATATCAGTCTAACAATGGCTGAAATAGTAAAAAAATAAACAAATTTAAAATTTTCAGCTAAAGTTTGATATTTTATGGCATATACTTAATATACATTTAAGGTTTTTAAATATTGAACTGCTATATTTTGCAATTAAATGGATTTAAATTAGTTAATTTTATCTCATTAACACTGCAATTTTCTTTAAATTACAATTTTTAAGTAGTCAGTAAAAATAATAAAAGTAAATTTTGACTTAATAACTTGATCGATTTTTATAAATAGAATATTTTACAACTTATTTCTTTTATAGATTAAATTCTATTTTCTCTTTTCAAATGTTGCCGTGTGACATGGAGAAAGTAAGTTTTATTCCATTCTTTGGGCTGCTTTTGACCAGTTACAGCTATCACATTTCTTAAATTTATAGAATATAATGACAATTATCGTGTTTTTAAATGTCTGAATAAGATTTTTCTTTCTTTTTTGACTTTATCAACACACTGAACAAGCATTTAGTATATCACTTCTTACGCAGAACATAAACGACGCTCAACTGAACAACGGTGGGGGAAGATGGTCTACACTTGCCTCTATGCAGGTGCAGCGTTTTGTTTCCCCCAGTGTTGCCAGATCGGTCGTTCTGAATTCATTCACCGAACTTTATTGTCAGAGGTAGTAATTAATGAATTAAACCTTACTAATAATTTTGCAATTTTTCCTAATAATTAATGAATTAAACGTTGAATGTTAATAATATCTTTGATCGAGAAATAAATGTCAGTACATTTTTTTTTTTGTAAGCTCAGGGGGAAATCCATGGCCATTAATATTTGACCACAACCATGTGTACATTAGGATGGATCGATTGTCTATGGCGAAAAAAATTTTTCGATTAATCAAAATCTACCTATGCGGAAAAGATGTTCTATTGTATGGAGATTAAGGGGAAAATAGTAAAAAAAATTAAATTTAAAATTTAATGCTGCCACAAAAGGGGTTGAATTTTCGAAAAAATTTGAAAAAAGACCGAATTTTGGTTAGGTTATTTTTGTCAAAAACTAATTATTTTAATAATTTTAAAATCCAACAATGCGGAAAAGATGTTATACCGTATGGAGGTTAAGCAAAAAAAAATAATAAGTAACAAATTCAAAATTTAATACTGCCACAAAAAATTTGAAAATTCGATAAAATATTGAAAAAATGGAAAAAGATCCAATTTTGGTTAGATTTATTTTTGAGCCAAAATAATCATTTTAATATCAATCAAAACCTTACTTTGCTTAAGAAATATTATATTGCATGGATATTAAGTGAAAAAAAATAAATAAATAAACTAATTTCGAAATTTAATACTGCTGCAAGCGATATAAAGTTTTGAAAAACTGGCAGTTCCAGTTTTTTCAGTTAGGATTAGTCTGATTGTGTATTGAGTAGCTTAGTGTACCTTGAATATTACTGTACCATGGCGTTGTTAAAAAAATAATAAAAATAAAGAGAGAGAGCGAGAAGGAGATGAATTACACACTATTTGGGTCTGGCTTTGATATGCTAGTAAATATGCACCCTATTACAAAAAGTTATAAAATTTACATATTGGTATTTAAAAAATAACCGAAGAAAGGAATCGGTCAAAATCTATTTATTTCCTGCCAGTGAGAATAAGTTACAAGTGACCTGTAAATGGGATTCAATCTGAATAATTTACCACAGCAGCATTTTAAGAAAAATTAAACTGTTTATCTACAAATATTGCGCTCTTCTTAATTCTTGTAAAACAAAATAAGATATTGAAAGCTACTACAGTCTTTTGGACCATTTCCGAAAATACTGCCTATTTTTTTTCAGTTCAATAGATATGAATATGAATATGAATATTGAGTGTAAACTAAACCGACGTATTCAGAACAAACTCACTTTTCTACATCATCAGCTATCATTGAAAAGCCAAAATACTGCCGAGCTAGGTGTCACATCATCAGAATATTGGACAGTTTGGGCACTTCCGACCAAGCAGGTGCTGCCATCGTGTCTGGTGCACTTCAAGACGTAGGCATTACCTCACAAAACTATGAGTCGAATGGTACTGACAGAAAAAAATCGGCATGACAAAACAAACCAAAGACCACTCCATCGTTTTAGTCATTCCCTTTAGTTATTTGTAAAAGAGTATGACCATGGCCATTTTCTTTAAACTTTTATGGGTGTAAAGATTGACTGCATCACTAGAAAACAACAGAAGAAAAATCATAATAGAAGCAGACTTGAGCTTGAACAAAGAACTGGGTTCCGAATACATCGGCCACATATTTATAAATTCCGGGAGAGTACCAAACAATTTGAAAATACGACTTACATTTTTTTATCATGCGTTAACAGTAATATACATGTAACAAAGTTGGTTGCGATCGGTTGTGATGGAATATATGTTAACATAGATGTTAAAGGATGTGTTATTCGAAATATGGAACTGATCTTCAAGCGTCCACTACAATGTTTTTTGTGCTCGTTACATACCAATGAGGTTCCACTATATTATCTTTTTGCAGCGTTGATGGAACCGCGGATGGGCATAAATGTTTCACTAGTGAAATAGATTATTCGCAGCATGTTAGAAGCTTTTTGTATTTTCATTTATGTCAGTATATGAATTCTAAAAGCGCGCGAGTGAAATCAAACGGTCTGCTGTAATCCTCATCATTACATTAAAAAATATCTATATTTTCCATTTACCAGCTTTTTGACTTTTTGCGACGGATTACATAGATTTAATTAAATAGGAAAATGTGTCGAACCTCTACTAACTGACGGATTTAGTAACGACATGATTTCAGAAGCAATAGGTAAATCCAGCAATCTTTCCAGTGGCAATAACATCTATTATCAATAATATCTATTCACGCAACGCTCATTCTACAAAACTAATAATCAAAAGAGTGACGGAAGTATTTCTGCTGTGTACGGACCATACATAAGAGACGGTTTTATAAAAATTGAATTGAATTACAAAATCTCATGTCGATTCTCAATACCGAAAGTCATTATCGCCAGTTGCAATGTTGACGATTTTCATTGATTTAATACTAATGAAGCTGTTAAATAAGAAACTAAAGTTTTTATCTTGTAATCAATTAAGTATCCCCTCATTGCAATAAATGTTAAAAATTCTAAAATTCATACTTTATTTTACAAAAAAAAAAAAAAAAAAAAAAAAAAAAAAAAAAAAAAAATATTGTAAAAACGTTCAAATAGATAAATTTGAGCCACATTGCGACAAGTTTAAATTTTGAAATTAATGTTTTTAATTATTTTTCTCATACTCAGCATATAATATAACATCTTTTACGCATAGGTAGGTTTTGATAATTTTTTAAACTATTATTTTGAATCAAAAATCATCTACCCAAAATTACGACTTTTTTCACTTTTCGAAATTCAACCTTATTGTGGCAGTAGTAAAATTTAAAATTAATTTTTTTAATTATTTTTCCCTTAATCTCCATCCAAGAGAACATCTTTTCCGCATAGGTAGGTTTTGACACTGTGAAAAAAAAAATTTCGATCCACCCTAGTGTACATGTACAACGAACGACATGTACACATGGTTTGGAGTACATTTGGAGTACACAGTTTGGAGTACATTTGGATCGGGGCTATTTTGGGTATGTGACGTATTTATAATTGAGTACTCTATAGTCGATTTTCAATACCTATTTTTTTAAGTGTACACCACGGTTCGTATGTTTCAAGGATCTTTTACCAGAATGTTTGTAAACTAACATTTGCCTCGTTTAATGGGGAAAAATATTTTTAGATACAGCAATTCGTACTTTACGATTTATCTGGTGCAAAACCACCTACAATTACAGATATCCCCTGATAAGTACAAACACTGTACACGGAATGTTATTTTTTTCGGACGCTGTCAGACTTCAACTAACATTTTCAGATGCATAATAGAAATTGAGCATTAAATTTTATCAGAAAATTTTTTATTTTAATTCTAATGTTTATTACGTTATATATATATATATATAGTATATATATTTATATATTCAGATAAGTTTCCTTTTTTTCGGAACAAACGGACATTTTCTAGTAAATTTATAGAGAACTTTCCGTTATAAACAGTGAATTGTTTTGGCGTTCCGAATTCCGCTACAATCTCCGTAAAATAGTCCTTTTTCTACACCGGAATTCGTTTAAATCGTAATTTAATTCATGATTTCATTCGTAATTGTAGTACATTTTCGTAAAATAAGAAATACATGTCGTTTATATTGATATCTGTGAATAAATTAAAATTAAATTATATTACTTTCTTTATTTAAAGAAACTACTATTTTCAGAAAACAAAATATCCAAGCATTTCTAATAAAAGTCATTTTTTTAAAACTGTAATGAAAAATAAATTCAGAAGATTCAGAGACCGTAATTAAGTGCATATGTTTGCTTAGAAACATCTGATGCATTTTTTTTCACTTGACTGACTTCTGAGAATTATTTTTTTTTCGTATTTTAATGAGTAAGGATTCTTTAAACAAATAGTTTATGTCCTCTAATTAGTAGCTATATTTTATTTCGTTTTGGTCGATAAACTGCTTGCTTACAAAGCATTTTTTTTTTAAATTTTCAACTTAAATTTTATTCTTTTTGTTTATCCTCGTGGAAATACTTTAATAATACAATAATTTCAATGAATAAAAGAATTACGTTTCATTCTAAAATGTAATTGTTAAATTAAATAATTGCACGGAATGTAACTTATTGTAAGAGAAAATATGTAATGTTATACAATTCCTTGTAATTGTAAAATTTTGAGAAAAATCAATGCACATAATTAGATCTGTTGACGTTAAATTCATTCGTAACAAACAAAAATAGCATTCATTATGTTTTTTTTACTAAATAACTTAAGTTCCTTATTTTAAGCTATAAATAATAGATTTATCTTGCAGGTATGACTTGGAATATAATTAATTAATCACTCTAAATATTCACGTAATCTTTTTATTATTTTTACTTATGAATAAATAATACTCACACTGCAATTTAAAAAAAGTAAGTATTAGTACTATATTTAGAATTTGCAGTAAATGTATATAAAATGATTTCGATCACATGCATTCATTATTCTGGATTTCTGACAAAATTTCGCGAATGGTGTCTAATTAGGTTGACAGCAGGAGAAATTGTAGTTACTGCCAAGCAACGAATTTTATTGACGAAGCGCAGTCCAAAGCATCACTTTCGTAATGGAAAAAGTGTTTTGAATTTCATTAAAACGTTTCTCAAGTAAATTAACAAGAAGTGTAGAACAACAATACATTTTCTCGATGTCATGTAAATCTCGATGTCATTTTGGCACATATCTGAGCCTTATTACGTCATAAAAGAAGTCTAAAAGTATATCATTATAAAGATGTATAACAACAGCTGGCAACAAATTCTATTCACTCACACGTGGATTTTCCAAGCAGCTCAAGACATGTAGAGCTATACCAGCGCAATGTAGTTTTATACTTCCGTAAGAAACCGATCCTACAACAAATTGCAGGACGCCAAAGATTTTTTTTTCTTTCAGAAATGGCCGTCACACTAAATTAGAAAGCAAGAGGGGCGGGAGAATATACGAGTTCTCAAAGCCTGTTGGAATGATTCTTATGCAACACGGTCAGCACGTGCGCTCGGAATGTATTACTGTATATTGAGCAAGATTTTAAATTTAAAATACGATATTAACAAATATCAAATATCTCAATTTAAAAGAATAAAGTAAATTGGTAGATTTTAGGAAAAGAGTTACTGTTAACAGATTAATGTTTTTTTTTTTTTTTTTTTTTTTTTTTTTTTTTTTATAAGAAATAAAGTATGTTTTGATTAAGGTTATGGCATTAAAATGTAATATAAATGTTAAGATATAACGAAAAGACCGCATAAAAGATAGCTATGAGAATTTGGAAAAAATATGTAAGATAAATGACGAAAATTTTTATTATTACACATTTGATTCAATAATCAGTTTCCTAAAGTTCATTATGGGCGCCTTAATATAAGATAAGTGTTAAAATATTTTTAAAGAAAAATAAACGTCCACATCTGAACATGAAGGCGATTTGAAACCGTTTTTGTCGTTCTATTCTTGAGAATTTACTTTATTAACATGCCAAAATAAATATTTTTTATTTAATTATATAACCATGTGTATGAAGTTATGTCTGGTATTTTTCATTATGGTGATTCATCGCATAGAGGACATTATTCCAGTTATCATCGATTGGAAGATGGATGGTACCATGCAAATGATGAATATATTGTGAAACAGGATTGGCCAACTTATAGTGAAAATTTATATTTTCTTTTATTGAAGAGAGTCTCATCAATTTAATATTTTAGAATATAATTTTCATAAAACAGTGAATGATATTATTTTGGTAAAAATAAATTTTTTCTTCTTTTTAAATCTATACTTTAAGAGCATGAGTTCAATCATTTAAACAAGAATTAATATATTCAGATATGTACATCTGCCTACCTTGCTTCTGACAGCAGAAGCCCCTTTTCAAAGATTTATTTTTGGATATATTTTTCTATTTTAACATGAATGGAGATTTTAAATATTTGCAATTTTGTTTGAAAACATCAATGGTCCCGAGCAACGCCGGGCGGGTCAGCTAGTTTAATTATATAACCAAAGGAAACAAATTCTTATTTCTATATTACAAACGTAATGCACACTTACTTTTTCTATGCCATTTAATACAGTCGTGTTAATAAAAAGAATAAACAATATTAACAAAAAAATATATACACGGTCTATTTGATATTTCTGAAAGAATTTAATTAATTTATTTTATAAATCTTCTCCTTTAAAAAACTACTACATCCCACGAAAAATATCCGAAGTATTTCTATAAAAAGACATCTTTAACACATGTAATGAAAAATAAATTAGAAGAATCCGATTGTAATTAATTTACATTTTTGTTTTGAAACATCCGAAACATTGATTGTATTTTTTTTTTCATTTGACTGACTTCACAAAATTATTTTTCTATAACATTTTAATGAGCTATTTTTTAAAAATACATATTTAATTCCTTTTAATTAGTAGCTTTATTTTGTTTTCTTTGTTATTAAATTGCTTACTGACAAAGCAATATGTCTGTTTGCAATTAGAATTTTATAGTTTTTCTTTTCCTTTATACTCGTTAAATCAGTTATAAAATAAGAATAATTAAATCATTAAAGAAAAAAAATATCTTTCTTTCTAAATTGTGGTTGTTAAAATAAATAATTAAAAGCTTTGCATTGTGCAACTTATTGTTATCATGTTATGTAACGTATTGTTATAAAACAGTGTACATTGTTAAAAAATAAACATACATATATATCTTTATATTTGTGAACAAATTTAAATAAAATTGCCGTCTTTTTTTATTTAACAAAACTACAACATAAATATATATACATATATACCGGTTGTCCCAAAAATGACTGGTGGATTTTAAATTCCAATAACTTGCAAACAGTGACAGCTATTTAAAATATTTTTGCAGGAAGGTTATGTATACACTGCAAATTCCCAGCACACATTGAGAACACATGTGGAGCACTTTGATTGAAAAAAAGTGTTCCAGTCACCTTAATGTGTACTGAAATGTGTTCCGGATGTGTTCCACTATAAAGAAAGTGTGCCGACAGTGTCCTGAAAGTGTTCCGAAAGTGATCTGCTTAGAATATTTGTTAAATCTAAACTTGGGAACACATTTAAGAGCAGATTGGGAACACATATGGGCACACTTGTGAAATCATGGCTTTCTGTGTTACAATGATGACGACCATAAGGAGTGTTGATCGCAATCAATGTGGATCTCAAGATCAATTTGGTAAGTTAATTTTTTTTTTTAATTTACTTATTTTTTGCATGCATGCATATAGTGATTATTACTTTTGAGGCTTTCATAAATTCATAAAAACCTCGAGAACAAGAATAATAGGTGCACTGTGTGTGCGTGGGGGGGGGGGGGTGTAACATTAACATGGAAAGGAATTTTGTGGTTAATTAATTCAATTTCATATTCAATTCCACTTTCAAATACTGATCGTAATGACGTACAGTGGTGTCAGGAATTGGGGAACTTAGGAGGAAAGAGTTGTCATGTAATTCCCCCTCCCCCTTTCACAGGGCCGTACAGAGAGACCACGTGTCCTGGTAGCAATCCAAATGCAAGCCCTCTTTCCTCTCACATCATAAATATAAATTTGCTAAGTCGAAATTTAATAAGTAAAATTACCGTCTTAGACAGGTTGTTTCCGTCTTAGGAGGTATAAATGCATAATATCCTTTTTGGTTTTCCGTATGAATAAGAATTCTGTTTTAGACAGGTAAATTTAAAAAACAGTAACTTCTGACTTTTTAATTTTATTATTTGTTAGATATTTAAACTAAAAAATAATTAACTTAAAAAAGTACGATTACACTGTTTTGCTACTTTATTTTTAAACAAGGACCGAAGCCAGGTGCTCTAGTAGAGATGGTAACAGGTGATCAGGGGCGTGCGAAGAGGAAAATACGCCCAGGGAAAAGGCTGAATTTGACGCCCCCCCTCCGGAACTTTTTCTTGTAATAGGCAAAAAATAACGTTGTGAGCATAAATTTTTGCGCCCCGTATATTTCCGCGCCCGGGGCAACGGCCCCTTCTCCCCCCCCCTTTCGCACGGCGCTGCAGGTAATTTGTACCATCTGTCAGAGTTGATTTCAGGAAAACGTCCGAGGGGGGGGGGCGATCCTCCCCCCCCAGAACAATGAGATGTCTCCCCGGAAGATTTGTGATTTTGTGTTTTCAAAGGCAAAAAATGCACGCCCACCCCCGTAACTCTACAATGTCCCCCTCCTCCCGAGCAACAGAAATCCTTCTTGGTAAAAGTGTCTAAATTTAACATTGTCGTCTACCCCCCCCCCCCCATTTTCTACGGACTGCTCCCCAACTCCTTCAGGTTTGGATTTTTTAGTGAATAATTGAAAAATGAATATAAGTGAGATGAAAAGATAAGTGTTATATATTTTGAGCTTCTCCCCCCTCTAGACTACATGTCCAACTTGCTAAAGTTCTTGGCATAGAGCATATAACTGTGTGGCTCTTGACATCAGGAGATTTTTCAAGTTAGTTGGAACATTTTATTACAATGAAACGTGTCTTTCCCTCAAATGCAAATGTTCCCTTAACTTAAGAGCCCATGTATACTTATAATTGGAATAAATATTGATAGCCCTTTGCTGTTTTTTCATTACATATTTTGCAATTAAAAAAATCCTTAAAGTTTTTTTTGTGTGTGTGTGAGTGAGGGGGGGGGGGAGAGATGGGAGGGGGATGCGGAATTTTCTTTTTCATTTTGTTTCAAATGACAGCAGAAGCATAGCCTCACCCCTTGAGCAGATGATGGATGCAACCGTCCTTCTCCTCTCCTTAGTTACTAATGATAAACTCAGTACTTACATTATTATTAATATTATTATTATTTTAAAATATTGAATCTAAATTGTATTACTGTATTGTCCTAATTCTTATTTGGCCTAAAATGCGGTCGGTATCTTGATACAGTACATTCTAAATTAAATAATTAAGAAATATGAATAATAATAAATTATAAAACTTCTAACTTGCAAAGAATGATAATTTTTTCCGAAGTACTGTAGTGGAAAGTTTTTATCAAGTTGGTGTGGCAACATCGACGCGACGCGCGGGAAATGGAAGCTGAGCTGTTTGTTTATGTTTACATTCCGACTCGGCGTCTCTGTGCAATTCGCAATTTTTATATATTTATATTAATATAAAGGTTACTCGGCTTGTTTCTTTGAAAACAAGATTTTCTGTGGTACGTATTCTATTGCATCTATTGCATTTTGTTTGTCGAATTAATCAATATTCAGCCTAATTTATTTTACATAGGCACGTGATCTACATTTTATTGTGACATCTGAGTTTTGACAATAAAGGCAGGTATTCAGATATCCCATAAGGAACACACTGTTTTAAGATTCTTTAAATCCGAGTGAAATCTAAAATTCGATATTCAGATGGCATCCATATTGCTTAAAAAAAAAAAAAAAAAAAAAAAAACGTTCGGTGTAAAAAACGTTATGTTTGCATATCTATATCTGTATTGTATGTTAATCTGTAATCTCCCGTTTTTATATTAATCAAAATGATTTTAGTAACAGTATTACAGTAAACTCTCTCAAATATATAGGTACATCTTCAAACCAGCAGTTATGTATAGTGTAAATGTTTTGTTTGCATTTTTTTTTAAGAGTAGGGTCACCCGGGGTAAAATGGATATAAAAATCAGCTTTTTTATTTTTAATGTTTCATTGTAGAAATGTTGTGAAATAAATTCATGTTTTTGTTCAATATTTTTGACATTGTGTATCTTAGGTCTAAATTAAACATAATTTGTGGTTCCCTTTTTTTTAAATTTTTGTGTAAAACACTATACCTATTTTACCCCGGTGTATACTCATTTTACCCCATGGTTCGGGGTAAAATGGGTATATGCTGGTTAAATTTAAATAATAAATTAAATATACTTAAATACACGATAATTAATGTGTAAACCATTTAAGAGTTTTGTACTTTCATCTTCTGAATCATGTGTAAACTTGGAAGGTGAAGGGAAGGGGCTTCAAAAACTCCCCACTTCAATTTGCTTATATTTTTTTCTTGATGTATAAAAACACTGTTATGAAACTAATGTAAATAAGATGAGAGTACTGACAAATCCTATCCTTCACCACATCAGTTTACACACATGCTGTGAATCGTGTTTCTCTTTAAAGGTATTTTTTTTATTATTATTTAATGCAATTCAAAAGCAGATAGATATCAGTATGAATATCTGTAGGGAAAAATGAGAAATTAAATTACACTGGAAAATCAATGTTTAATCAAAAGCAATTCATGCAGATAGGTATAACATAATAAAAATTTACATGCAAAGTGTATACTGGCAAGGACTATTGCAGCTTGGTTGAGATAGCTTTCTGACAATTTGGATGCGTTCACATCAGCAACATCGTCTTTCTCTGGAAAGAAATAAAATAATCCAGCAGATGACTTTGTTGCAAACTTCACAGTATTTTCACCTTCATCAGGGATATCAATAATGAGACCTGTGAATTCTTGAACAGACTTCTTTACATTAAATTTTACAGGGACTCAATCGCCAATCATTGGATTCATTGCAGTGAAAACCTTTGGCTTAACTTCTATTTTATGGGTTGCTTCGATTCTTTTAACTGTTTGTACTTTTTTTGTGTGTGTGTTCCTAGTGCAAAGACTTGTAGCCACCTGCTCTGTAATTAAAACTTCTCCTATCTTTGCTTGTACTCTCTTGCGTTTTTCTCTGAGTTTTTTTATAGCCTCGCCAGTACTAGAAAATGTGTTTTAATTTAATTTCACGATATTTTTCTTACCTTGTGTTCCTGTACATTTAATCAATTTGCATGTATTTTAATGTCACCCGAAATAACCTAATTTATAATATAAATGATAAATTAATGATATAAGTAATAGCCTAATTTCATATAACAAAGCATAATATCAATTTAAAACATAGGATCAATAACAATTTGCCTTCAAAGGTCTTTCAACTTTGATCAATCTTCATACATTCATATCTTGACCTATACCCATTTTACCCCATATGACAAAAAACGCTATAAAATTTTTGTGAGTAAATAAATTTACTTAATTTTACAGTTTTCAGTTAGAAGAATCCTTCTTCTGTAAATATCAAACAGTTTATTCCTAAAATTCTTCCAGTATATTTTTCTGGAAAGAAGTTTTTCAACCACTAAAAACACTTTGTTCTATCTTCTGTAAAACAAAATGGTTGCCAAGCCTATTATATGTGTCGCCAGTTTGTTTTTATAAGGTTTAAGTATTGCCAGATATGTAAGCACTTTGTTCATAATTTAAATTTTTTTTAAAAATTTGTCTGGTAAAATAATAAAATAAATAAAATATACCCATTTTACCCCGGGTGACCCTATAATTTGAATGTAATTAAATATTAAAAAATATAATGATTGCTTAAAATGAGTAAAATATTAATTTAAGACCTAATTGATAATTAAATTAAATAATAAAAAATTAGCTCTAAAATGAAGCCCTATCAAGCTGTTTCATACTTTGAAATTTTTGGGTTATTGTCAACTAGTGTGTTTTCTTTTCCTGTCATTTTTTTATTTGAAATATTTGGAATTATCCATATTAGGGGGGTGTGCATATATAACTATTATCATTTTAGGGGGAAGGGGGGGGGGGGTCTGGCACTGGCAGACGATATCTCTAGGGGGAGACAGAGTTTGTTTCTTGTTATCAATATCATTTTTGATCCAACCAAAATTTTCTCTTTTTTATTTGTAACATACATGGTCTTTGGTTCAAAATAGTATGTTTTTTTTGCCTATTTTTATGAAAAAGCAAAACCGTTATTGAAATTACGAAATTATTATAAAGTTGAATAATTCTAAACATGGAATTCCCCAATGTTTTACATTCCTATTCTTTGTATGTGTATGCATTCATAATCGCTGTTCGACAATGCAAAATTAGTATATTTGAGATGAAACTTATGTTTACTAATAGGTAAAAGAGAAAGAATGTTGTTCGCTTGTTTTGTTGATAAAAATTTCTATCTACACCCCCTCCTGTCCCTCCCCATTCATGAGCGGTAAGTGAAAGAAGACACTATTACTGTTAAATAGATTATGTTACAAAAAGCTATTATAAAATTCCTTTAAAAAGTAACTATTTATTTTAAGTGTTATTTCATACATAAACTGATTTATATCTTATATATAAAGTTGTATTTTATTAACTTCCCTTCTTTTGAATCAATAAAACATTAAAAAAAAATATTTTATATGTCACTCTAAACAAATTTAGTAAATTTTAAAAGTGAAAAAAGAAAATTTAGACATTGATAACGATATTACTATGGGGAGTGGGGTCGAAAGATGATAACATTTGATATCGGGAGGGTGGAGGGAGTCCAGATTTTCCAAAAAGTTGATAATATGTATGAACAAACCCTAAGAAGAATTATGAAATCAGAAAAAAAAATTAAATTATTACATATCAAAACTGAAACTAATACAAACAAATAAGAAAAAGCATGCGTCAAGCATATATTATGAAACACTTCCTGAAATGTTGAACAAAGCATCGTTTTTTAGATAAATAAGGTGTTAATGTCCATAGCCAAATATGGGTTTTGATACTTTTGAACAGACCTGTATTTGATCTGCCGGTTGATATATATATATATACTGTATACTGCGGAAGTTTAGTTTAGCAAGAAAACGCCTAACAAGTTGAAATTTCTCGGTATTTATGTATTAACGCCACCACAGTTACAGGTTTGGCGATTTTTAATCTACACTTAAATTTTTTTGACAAATCATAAAATAAAACACTTTATATAAAATTAAAGCACTTTCAAAATTCAAAACACTATATTTAAAAACAAAGTAACATATCAGATTTCGGTGGAAAATGGGCCGATATAGAGTCACTCCTGCTGCGGTAGCGTTAATAAGTAAGTACCAATTTCTCTTCCAGCTATTTATACTAATGTATGGAAAAATATTTCAATACTTTTGTTAAGCCATGTATAGTGTTCATTCTAGGCTATTTTTGAAAGGGTGCAACACCCTGCCCTTTTTCAAATTTGCAAAATGCACCGCTGGTTTTACCCAGAGATTTTTAATAAATATTTTATTCTGTATTATTTTAAAATTTGTGTGCCCAAAAATGTTACAATTTTTTTCATTTCTTTAGGAAAAAGAACATCAAACTATTCAATTATGGTTTAATTTAATTGTATTTTTAATTTTTATGTCATAAAATCATTCAAAATTAATATTACTTGACTTATCTTCAGTGTTCTCACTGTCGCTCGCCATTGTGCCAAATTGCTACTAAATTCTTCATTTGGCAAGCAAACAAGCGATTTGATTCGTCAAATTGCAAGTGCTCAACTTTTGCCTTTTCTTTTCT
Source organism: Maratus speculifer (assembly GCA_964019185.1). NCBI lineage: Eukaryota > Metazoa > Arthropoda > Arachnida > Araneae > Salticidae > Maratus > Maratus speculifer. The sequence goes on along the minus strand of OZ025290.1, from coordinate 424,800,118 downwards.
TTTTTTTTTTTTTTTTTTTTTTTTTTGTGTGTGTGTGTTTTTGCCTTGTGTTTTGAAGAGTATAATTTTGAAACTGCATTTGAAGTATGGACTTCTTAGAAAAGCCGAATTCTAGAAAAATAAAAGTTCATTTGAATATGACATTTTGATTTTTCAGATTCATTGTGTATGATATCATAAAATTCTGAATTAACTTAGGAATTTTTATTTCATAACATTTTAATGAGTTAAATCAGTTTTAGATTTTATTTTTCTTGATTACGCAAGATATTTAGAACAGAAATGTATAATATAGACGCATGCGGTGCGCAGAAAACTTTATGAAGTTTGCAGAAAATTTTAAGAAAGAAGCAATTTTTATTTATTTACTTACTTATTTTTTTTAGTACCAAAAAATAAAATTATTCCCTCAATTTTATCAACAAATTATTTACTGTTAACGCGAATGTCTTCAAAAAAAGCATGAAATTTAATAAAGAATCGCGTAAAAACATGCATTTCACCAAAGAATTGCATAAAAAAAACCTCCATTTCAACAAAGAATCGTGTAAAAAAAATCCAACATTTCGACAAAATACCGCATGAAAAACGTGAATTTTGTCCAAAGGCTGAGTAAAAAATGTGAATTTTGTCCAATGACCGCGTTAAAAACATAAATTCCATGCATGAATCGCATAAAAAAATACAAATTTTGTGCATGAATCGCATTAAAAAATACAAATTTTGTGCATGAATCGCTTAAATGATCGCATGAATCGTGTTAAAAAGGCAATAATTACGTTCAGAAATTGTATGAAAAGTGCAAATTACATCTATGAATCATGTAGTAAAACGCGAATTATTTTCAGAAATCATTCAAAAAACGCGAATTTTGTTGGCAGAAAGCTGAAATGCAAATTACGTCTATAAATCGCATAAAAATAGCAAATTGTGTTCATAAATCGCATAATAAATGTGAATTGCATTCATGAATCGCATAAAAAACACGAATTACGTTCATGAATTGCTCAAAAAATGCAAATTACGTCCATGAATCGCGTAAAAACATGAATTATGTCCATGAATCATCATTTCATTAAAAAATCAAGAAAAAATCCAAAAATTTCATCAAAAAATTTAAAAAAAGCAAAAAAAAGTAAATTTTGTTAAAAGATCGTGAAAAAAAAAGGCAAATATTGTTGAAAGATTGCAAAAAAGCAGACAATTTTAGAAAATCACGAAAAACAGCTGATTTTGTTAAAAAGTCACAAAAACCAGATTTTGCCAAAAAAAAAATCTGAAAAAAACGTTAAATTTCATGAAAAGATCACAAAAAATGGAAAATTTCGTTAAAATATCACAAAAAAGGCAAATTTCGCCAATTTTGTTGCGTTTAAACACAAAAAAAACGCAAATTTTGAAAAAAAAAAAAGAGCACATAGTTTGTAACTGGTTTGGGGGCCCCAAAGCACTGAAACTTAAGGGGCGTCAAATTTATACTACAAACATCATTTTTAGGCTGTCGCAAGAAAAAGTTACGAGAGGGGAAGGGGCCTCAAATTCTAATTATTCCCCAAGTGCAATTTTCTTTTCGCACGCCCCTGATTGTGAAGCAAGAAAATCCGCTTTAAGAGCAATAAAGGCACAATTTTGAAGCAGGAAAATCAGCTTTTATAACAGAAAAATTCCCTTCTCACATTAATTTTTTTTTGTGCCCCTTTGACGAAATTTACATTTCTTTCCGGTCTTTTGCGAAATCTGTCTTTTTTTTGGGGGGGGGGATATTTTGATAAATTTTGCATTTTTTCGTGAATGTTTGGCAAAAGTTGTCGTTTTTTGCAAATCTTTTGACAATTTTCCATTTTATTGCGATTTTTGGACGAAATTTACCGGTTTTTTGCAAATCTTCAGATGAAATCTGTCATTTTTATCATGATGTCTGATGAGAGTTGCCATTTTTCATGATTTTTGGCAAAATTTGCCGTTTTTTGCAAATCGTTTGACAAATTTTCATTTTATTGCGATTTTTGGACGAAATTTATCGTTTATTCACTATTTTTTGAGGAAATCTGCCTTTTTTTGGAGATTTTGTGATGAAATTAAGCATTTTTTCGCGAATCTTGTTAGAAATTAGATATTATTTTGTGATTTTTTAATGAAATTTGTCGGTTTTTCACGATTTTTTTACGAAATTACTCGTTTTGTAGGACACTTAAGAGCTGTTTTTTTGCCTAATTTATGCACAATACTGCATATTTTGTCAAAAGATCAGGAGAAATATGCCATTTTTGTTAAAAGATCTGGAAAATATGCAAATTTTGTCAAAATATTGCAAAAGAAAAAATAGAATTTTGCCAAAAAGCGAGCAAAGAAGACATATTTTGTAAACAGATTGCAGAAAATATGCAGATTTTGTCGAATGATTGGAGAAAAGTCACAATTTTGCTTAAATACTGGGAAAAAATATGGGAATTTTGTTGAAACATCATGAACAAAATGCGAATTTTGTCCAAAGATTACGAATATTGTGCAAATTTTGTCCAAAGATTACAAATATTGTGCAAATTTTGTCCAAAGATCACGGATAGTAAGCGAATTTTGTCAAAAAATCACGGAAAGTATGTGAATTTTGTTGAAAGATCGCAGAAAAATGCAGATTTTCTCAAAAAGGGATGTGAAAAAAACACGAACTTTGTGAAAGGATCATGGATAAATGCAAATTTCATTGAAAAGATTGTCGAAAAAAGTGCAATTATCGCCAGATGGTCACAAAAAATGCAAATTTTGTTAAAACGCTGCAAAAAAAAATGCAAATTTTGTTAGTGGTCCATGAGGCCATGAAAGTTCAACTTTTTCTTTGCTGAGCCTGTAGCATGTCTGCAGCAAAGAAAAAAAAGGTGAATTTCACCAAAAGATCTCAGAAAAATGCAAATTTTATGAAAGAATTGCAGGAAAATGCAATTTTCATCAAAGAAATGCTAATAAAATGCAAATTTTATCACAGAGTTGTGAAAAGACGCAAATTTTATCAAAGGATCATGAAAAATTGTGAATTTCATCAATGGATTTTGAATTAAAAAAAATGCATATTTTTTAAAATAATTATGGAAAAAAATGTCAATTTTTGACTAAAGATTGAGGAAATGCTAATTTCGTCAAATGTTTGTGAAAAGCAAGAATTTTGGCCTTTGCAGAAAACATGCAAAATCAAAGATGATTGCAAAAATTCATGATCTTTTGGCGCCTGATCAGCAAATTTCATGATTTTTACACACTTAAGGACAAAATTTGCGATTTTTTTTCCGTGCTCAATCAACACAATTCACTTTTTTTTTCCCCGGGCAATAAGCCAAGAAAACATTTGATTTTTCTGCAGCTGGTGAATTTGAAATTTTTTTCATGCATCATCAACAAAACTGACAATTTTTTCTTGCCCAGTCAATGAAATGTGTAGCTTTTCTCGCTTCAACAAAATTTGCAACTTTTTAGAAGTCGATCAGTAAAAATTCATGATTTTACAGTGGCCAATCGACAAAATTTGCCCTCTTTCTGTTTTTAATTGACGAAATACATGTTTTTCTGTGCCCAATCAACAAAATTTGTGATTTTTAACGAACTCTGACAAAATATATATTTTTTTACACAACAAAATGAAATTTGTGACTTTTTTTCCTTGATAAACTGACAGAACTCATGATTGTTTTGTTGCCGATCAATGATATTTTAAAATTTTTTCGAGCATTATGAATAAATTTGCAATTTTTCCATGTGTTATCAACAAAATTTGAGATTTTTTTTTTTTTTTTTTTTTTTTTTTTGTTGTTGTTGTTGTTGTTCTTGATTACAAAATTTGTTATTTTTTTCATGTAAGATCAATGAAATTTGCTTTTTTTTTTGTGTGATAAACCAAGAAAACATGTGATTCCACAAGCAATAAATTTTATTTGCATTTTTTTCATTTATCATCAACAAAACTGATGATTTTTTCTTGCCCGATCAGTAGAATATGCATTTTTTTGCGTATAACCGACAAATTCATGTCTAATCGACAAATGAACAATTTCACTATTTTCCACACTTAATCAATGAAGTTCACAATTTTTCTGTGCTCAATCAGTGACATTTGCAATTCTTAAGTGATTGACAAAATTTCATATTTCCCCACGATACATTGACAAAATTTATGATTTTTTTCTACAATCTATGCATAAAAATCGCAATTTTTTCCAATTGTAAATTGACGAAATTCACAGGCCGCAGGTTTTGGTTTTGCATCCCTAATATTAGATATATTTTACATCTAATGCGGTGCAATAATGAAGTTTAGTTAAATTGTGGCTTAATTATTGACTTTTGAATTTTTAGTACCATATATTTTTCACTGAGTAAATGTTTTTCAACCTATTTTCCTACTCAAATTTGCTAATTTCTGTCACTCTTAAGCCTTGTCATACCTTTTTTTTTAAACTCTCTGTATCTGTCAGATTTTTGTAAAAGAAAAATTGTATGTATCCTTTCTGATTTTTTTTTTAATGATTTTAGGATTTTCTCTTACCTATGGTAGATATATGTGGTGCCTACCCCAGATCGAAGAAAAACTGGTGAAAAAACACAGCATCATTTACGATTAAGGTATAGCTAATTTATTGTTTATTAATTTAAGTTTATGCATACATAAACTTGTGCTTAAATGTATTTTAAGAAAATGCTGCACATTTACTGTCTCTGTTATGAAAATCCTGCTCATAGGCATGTATTTAAAAGTGTATGTGGCTCCAATTACTTTTTTTTTACGGGGAACAAATGGCAGCAATTCCCCGATGGTAAAATTTCCTGAGGAAAATTTCAAGCTATGTTACCAACTAATAAATTGCAATACAGTCAAGTCTCTCTATATCAAAACTCCATGCATCGAATTTCTCTATATAATGAATTTTTAGTAGGAACAGTCCCCTTTTTGCATGATTACATTAAAAACAGTCTCTATATAGCAAAATATCTATTTCCATATAACAAATTTTTTTATAAATTGGTCTTAATTTATTCTGTTTTAAAAAAGCTTCAAAATTATATGGAATCCATTTTCCATCACTTATTTTTGATTTATCATTCAGTGCTGTTTTTTTTTTTTTTTTTTTTTTTAAATATTACTTCTCTTCTTGTTCTTTAAATCCAACGAGTTAATCCCACCTCCCACACACCTTTCAACATCCTTCTCAAAACAGAATCAATTGGATTGTTACACACAGGGTTCTCGCTGTCGCTCGCCATTGCACCAAATTGCGACTAAATTCTTCATTTGGCGAGTAAACAAGCGATTAGATTCGCCAAATTGCTAGTGCTCAATTTTTGCTTTTTCTTACTTTTCTTTTTTGTTTTCATACATATGCATATATACATATTTTTAATAGATTTGTAGCAGATAGTTGAAACTAGATTAATAACAGCCGGTGTCGCAGTTATAAAAATTTAGGTTATTTTAGAACATACGGACATAAGGGGGGGGGGTGTTCATTAAAAGGTTAAAGATAATTTTTTAGTGCTACACAGCGAATCTATTTTGCTAATACTTTTTTCATTTGGCGAATGTTTTTTATTTTTAATTAGCCAAATTACTAACGTCGGTCAAATGTCAGCGAGAACACTGGTTACACATATAAAAGAGGAATCAATGAGAGGCCTTCAAATGGAGGAAAATGTGAACTACAATTTTTCATTCCTTGCTAAAATTTGAGCATTTTTTTTAAAGAGTGTTACAATTTTAAAATCAAAACAACAAAAAATTACAGATTTCTTCCTCTGAAATTAATGTAAATCTTTCTCATTTGATTTTCATTAAGCTTTCAAATAAATGTCTATTCTTTTCTTTTTTCTTTCTTTCTTTTTTTTTTTTTTTTTTTTTTTTTTTTTTTTTTTTTTTTTTTTTTTTGAAACTGCTTAAATAATTAAGAAATGTTAGATTTACTTTTAAACATTTCAAATTCTTAATTAAATAAATCAAAAATAATTTTTGTTCAAAATTTACACATTAAATATGATTTTTAACATCATTCTCTATACTAGGGATGCACCAAATATTCGGTATCTATTCGGTATTCGGCCATGTTACCGAATATTCGGTTAGGCCGAATATCAAACTATTCGGTTAAGCCGAATATGAAACTATTCAGCCTGCCGAATATTCGGTTTGGCCGAATATCAAAGTATTCGGCCAAATCCAATACTTAATAAAGCCTTTTAAAGAACATTTTTTAAAACTTTTCACAATTTCTACTTTTAACTGTCAATTTATAAATATATTTGAAATAATATGAAAGAAAATTATTTAAATAAAATAGAATGTTTTTACATTATTTATTTGCTGTTTGTAAAATGTAACTTAAGAAAATTAACCATGAGAAGGATTAAAATGGTGATTTATTAGGATTCTCCTTAAGAATAAATGATGCAAGTGCAGATGCAAGTTCCTAGATTTTATTTAGTAAAAAGTCTGTTTCTTGCTTTTCCCAAATAAAAGTCTTTAAACAAGAAAGAAAAACTTTTGAGATTAGTAATAGCTATCAAGGCAGACAATTTGTGTTCATGAAACCATAATCATAATCAACTTATTGAGTCATAAGTACATTGTATTTCATCTCACTCTAGGTCAAACTTGTGTTTTCGTTTGTTGCATTAACAATAAATAAGATACCATAACTGTATTTTCAACTCGCATGCTTTGATTTCTGTAAAATATGATATGATATGTTAAGAAGGATGGAAAATGCCGCCATTTATAAGATAAGAACTATGATCTAGACATTCCTTTTTTCAGAATTAAATTGAAAGTACTTATACTTTATACTGAAAAAAATCTGTCTAGAGTTATTTAAAAAGAACAATTATGAGACGCTACAGTTTTTCTTCAACCATTTTTTGATTATTTCTCTTTGATTTTAAAATGTTTGTTTCAATTTGTTGAAGAAATCATGAAATTTAAAATTTTATTAATTAAAAAAGTCTCATAATTGTGCTTCTTAAATAAATAAAGGCAGAATTTTTTCAATACTAAATGCTCTTATAAAAAGCTCTTGTTTATCAAAATATAAGTTTCTCTTATTAAATATTATGTAAAATTGTTTTAAAAAGTAACATTTTAATACCTTTAAACTTTGAAATATAAAAAGTATTTGGAAAGCCGAATATTCGGTATTCGGCTGAATAGTTACTATTCGGATGGCCGAATATTCGGTATTCAGCTTAACAATTACTATTCGCCTTGCCGAATATTCGGTATTCGGTTCAGCTGTCGGCCGAATATTCGGCATTCGGCCAAAATCACTATTCGGTGCATCCTTACTCTATACATCAAATTTCTCTATATGACCAATTTTTTACAGGAACGATGGTTTTCATTATATAGAGACTCGACTGTTATTATATTTATGTATATCTCCACTCTGAAAAAACAGTTCAAAATAAACATTTATTGCAATAATCTGTTCAATCACAATCAAAAAAGGCTTTTTATATGTTAGTATCTTTATAGTACCTTTTATTATTATTATGTTTTCAAAGATTTTTACACATATAACTTGGTCTTAGATTGATTTATGCTCTTAAATTGAGAGCAAGAATACAAAACAGAGAGTTTGAGATTAAAAAATCTAGAAAGTGTGAATTTACATTTTTCTGTTGAATTTAATGGCCCATAATTGTTTTGAACTTGGAACAAAAGCAAAAATGCAATTAAAAAAGGAAAAACTTAAACCATCTGTGCTGCATGAAATGACCACTCTTTTAGCCTAAGATGTCTCAAAATGTAATTGCTGCTCTTTTTCAAAACAAATGACCAGTTTTCATTTAACTAATGCATACAAAAGGTGTCTCACAATTTTAAATGCAATATTCACCCTTTAACTGAATCACTTTCTAGAGCAGAATTTTATTCAACAAAATTATGGATTCTAAGTAAGCCAAAAATTTTTTATATTAACTTTGATTTTGATTTATAAAAATGGCTAATTGGCTTAACCAGTGATTCATATAAGAGTCAATATTATATTAATGAATGTTGCATTATAATATATACTACCAGAGTGAGTCATAATTATCGAAACAATATGCTATCTTGTTAAATATTGTCCCTTTGTACAATGCTTCCAATTGCAAAGTTTCATTTAAAAAAATGTGAAAATTTTCATAAGATAAGTTGCATTACCATGGAGGGTCTTTTTAACAAAATACAAAGATTAAATTTTTATATGCACCCCCCCCCCTCCCCCAGGATAAAAATTCCAATTAGGAAAACTTCCCTTATTCAGGCCCGAATTATATACAAAAAATTGCATCTGCATATCTGCAAAACTCATAAGTGTTATACCCATTTAAATAATTCATCAGGTTTTAAGGGACACAAATTGAAATAGTACTCACAATTCATGAAACAATGTTACTTTAACAGTTCTAGGAATTTTTCAAAGGCAACACTATTCCATATGAAGGGTACATTTATTTTCAAACATGGAACACACTTCTAAAAAAAGGGCACACTTGTACCTTGTTCCACCAAAATATTTTGAACTGCTTTGTTTAGAATCCCCTAAAATTTGTGATATTTTCCCAGAATCAATTAAATTGCCACAAAGTACATGGGAAAAGTTAAAAAGGGTCATTGGACGCACCGGAAATGTTTAAAAGAACCATCAGACCCATAAAAGAAATTAAAAGGGCCACCAGGTGTTGCGCCTTGATAAAACTACTTCAAATAATAATGTGATCTGCTGTGAGATTATCAGAGCTCAATACTGTTGGACACAGGATGTTGTTAGACATGGTTAAGTTTTGGAATAATATTACAGTTTATATTTTTCAAACACTTACATTTTTTAGCGATCCACATTAAATATTGTATTTGGACTTATCTTTTTTTGGTTATATCACTGCAGATGATGATTAATATATCTTACACCTCTTTCTAAAATGCTTTAGTGTTGACTCTATGAAAAAAGGGCTGCCGGGCAGGAATTTTACAAAAAGGGGACATTATTCTGTAAAAAAGATACACTTGTACCTTACCCAAAATATTTTGAACTGGTTTGTTTAGAATACTCTAGAATTTGCAATATTTCCCCATGATCAATTCAATTGCCACAGAGCATATTGGAAGTTTTAAAAAAGACCACCAGGTGCATCAAAAGGATTTAAAAGAGCCACTAGGCACATAAAAGAAATACAAAAGTCTGTCAGGTGTTACACCCTGCTAAAGTAGTTTAAAGTCGACACTATGCTTATTATATTTAAATAAAATTCAAAATTGTCATTAGCTAATTTTTTTTTTTTTTTCAATATACATTATGTATCTGATTTTTTTTTTTTTTCTTTAGAAGGATGACAAATTTCAGACAAAAACTGAAGGATGTGCCAGCCTCTCGATCGCCAAGTGCAATAGTATGCATTAAAGACATGCTAATCTTCTATGCCACTGTCCTGTATTTGTTAGCAATTGTTAAGTGAAACTTCAGCAAGTGTAATGGAGTTATGAATTGTACTGTTATAGATGAATTACAATTTGAAACTAAATTATCCTGTGCAATATATGTGCAAGCAATTGGAGCATTAGGAGTCTTTGTATTGGACCAGCACAGTTATAAACTTTGAAAAAAGTCATAATTGTTTAAGCCCTTTTAAAATGTAATTGAGAGATTTTAAAGATAATAAAAGTTTTGAACAAATTTGAATAATGGGCTAAAGTTTAAATTTCCATTGTTGTTATTTTTATACATAAGTAATAATCATGTGTGCAAGATCTTCGGTCTCAGCTGACTGATTTCAGTCTTGAAGAGATTTTTGACTAATAGTAAATTTTGCTTTATCTGCAAAAATAACAATAATTTTACTCTAAATACCTTTTAACCCGTTTCTTTTATTATAAGAAATAATTTTAAACCTAGAAATCATCTTGGCCATTTACATCAAGCGATTTCTAATACTCAGAAAGGTTTTTACTCTTGGCTTGGATGGGCTTTTTGCATCCATGGTAATAAAAAAAAAATATTCAATATTTTTATTAAATTTCTGTGAAAACTTTTTTCTGTGATGTTATTTTATTTTTTATGCTACATATCTTTATTTTTTTACTTAATTTTTTACATTTTAATCATGAAGTATGATCACTAGGGAGATTTATGATTCCATCTGGGGTTTTGGAAAATCATAGTTAAAAAAAAAATATAATGGATCTAACAAAAAGATTTGTATAACTGTAACATAAATGAATTCCTTCAGATTTCAATTGTGGTGCTTGTTGGTAAATAGCAGATCTTGTATGATTAAGTAAATGCTTATAATTCGACTTGTGAATGAATATTCATATGTATTAGGAAAAAAAATCTAATGGACCAAAAATTAAACAAAGCATCATGGTGAATTAAACCTATCAAAAACATGAATGTGAAAGAATGCCAAGTTTGTAAAAGGTTTCGCTAATGAAAGAAGTGAGATCTAACTGCAAACCAAGTTCTTTCGAAGCTCCTTAAATCATAGCTCCTGTCATGCATAATATTCTTCAATTGCTTAAAATGAGTTGGTATGTTACTTGTTATTCAATAGAGCGACTTACAAGTTTTCTGTTATTCAAATTTCTCCATTTAATTGATCAGAACTTAAAGTTGATCACTTAATTAATTTATCGATACCTTAACTTCAATGTAGTTATTCGAACATTTGAATGACTAGATCTTTCCCAATCAGATTCTAGATTAAATTTTACTCAAACATTAAAGTTAGGTACTCAAACATTAAGTACTTACTCAAACATTAAAGTTAGGGGCTGAAAACTTGCCAAGTCGCTCTATTGAATAACAAGTAACATACCAACTCATTTTAAGCAATTGAAGAATATTATGCATGACAGGAGCTATGATTTAAGGAGCTTCGAAAGAACTTGGTTTGCAGTTAGATCTCACTTCTTTCATTAGCGAAACCTTTTACAAACTTGGCATTCTTTCACATTCATGTTTTTGATAGGATATCATTATTTTTTGTCAAATCACTTCTTTTATTAGCGAAATCTTTAACGAACTTGGGATTTTTTCACATTCATGTTTTTGATAGGATATCATTATTTTTTGTCAAATAAGTCGGTATTTGTTTCCTTTTTGAAATAAATTGGCTTAATATTAAATTAGTTTTATTTAATACTAGCGGCCCGCCCTCGCTTTGCTTCGGGTAGTCCCGTGTCACTACTGACACCGCAAATTGTTACTACCACTTCATCCCATTAAATTCAACTACTAAAACCATTACTATCCTTTTAAGTAGTCGGGTAAAAAGTAGCCTGTATGTTAATCTAAGGTGCCAGATAACTCCATACAAAGTTTCATAAAAATCGATCCTTCCGTTCTTAAGTTATAGATGGTGTAACTAACACGAATTTGTTTATGGATATAGATTATAATAGTCCACCTAGGCTTTGTACGGATATTAAAAAAAAATTCAAGTTATAAATTTTTACACATATACTGATACTCTCTTCTTTGTGGGTGGAGTTATTAAAAAAGTGTAAACTTATAAAAGAAAATTCGGATATTAGTATTATTTTTTATTTATTTGTAATTCATACACTACATTTTTACTTATTTACTTTTTACATTTTTACCTATTTATTTTATTTTAAAAACAATTACAGGATGTCTTTATACACAATAAATCTTGTAGGGTTCAGCCTGCGTTTGCAATGTATAAGCGGAAAAAATGAAATTATTTACGACATCACATTAAAAACCTCAAAAATAACAGTATTTCTCCACTATTTAATGGATGTTATTATACATATAAACCTTCCTCTTGAGTCACTTTATTTATTAAAAAAACCGCATCAAAATCCGTTGCGTAGTTTTAAAGATTTAAGCTTACATAGGGATATAGGGACAGAAAAAGCGACTTTGTTTTATACTATGTAGTGATTTCTCCACTATTTAATGGATGTTATTATACATATAAACCTTCCTCTTGAATCACTCTATTAAAAAAAAAAAACGCATCAAAATCCGTTGCGTAGTTTTAAAGATTTAAGCGTACATAGAGATATAGGGACAGAAAAAGTGACTTTGTTTTATACTATGTAGTGATAAATCTTGTAGGGTTCAGCCTACGTTTGCAATGTATAAGCGGAAAAAATGAAATTATTTACGACATCACATTAAAAACCTCAAAAATAACAGTATTTCTCCACTATTTAATGGATGTTATTATACATATAAACCTTCCTCTTGAGTCACTCTATCTATTAAAAAAAACCGCATCAAAATCCGTTGCGTAGTTTTAAAGATTTAAGCGTACATAGGGATATAGGGACAGAAAAAGCGACTTTGTTTTATACTATGTAGTGATTAATTAATCTTACAGCTTTTTCCTGCGTTTATTCACTGTTTCTTTGAATCAAATTTAAAACTTTTAACATTAGGATTGCTTATGTTCCATTAAATTCCACTAATAAGGATGTTTCTTTTATGTGATTGGGTACTACTTGATTATCTCGACGACCAAGTTTGTCTCCAACTTGGCGATATATCGCCAAATTGACGACAAAAATTACCCGCCAAAAGTGATACTAACTTGGCGCTATTTCTGGTATTTCGCCAAATTCCCATAGACTCCCATTGTAATCTGGCAATTTATCCAATACTGTTGTTAGAGCAAGGACTGCCACCATCATTTTGACTTTTTTTTTTCTTTTTTTTTTTTTTTTTAATCGGTTCGCTAACTTTCCAATATTGCTGATATTGCTATTTAGAACGTTTATAGAACGCTTTTCGCGCATTTTTACCCCTTTTAAATTTTGTATTTGTTAACAAATGTTCTTAGTGATCATTTATATCTTATAAGTAATGAACATGCCAAATTTGATGTTTCTAAGCCCTTAACATACAGACATCGCATTTTTAGAATTTTTTTTGCTCTTTTAATTCTTTTGGATTAGTGGCATTGACATAAGATATAGCCTATATTGGAGCAAGGAATGTCACCATCATTTTAAGATCATTACTTTTAAGATCAGATGGTTGTTTGCTGAGATTGCTTAAAAATCCCAATTTAGAACAGTTTTAGAATGCTTTTCGTGCATTTTCACCCTTTTTGAATTCTTTATTTTTTAGCAAATGCCCTTAGAGATCATTTTTATCTTATAAATAAGTAACATGCCGAATTTTGTGCTTCTATGCTTATTAGTAAAACAAAAATCTCATTTTTAGAATGTTTTTTGTTTCTTCACTCTCTTATGGTTAATGGTATATACATAAAATATAGCATATACTTGAACCGGGGTGAATACCATCATTTTGGTACTATTAATTTTGGAATCGGTTCATAGTTTCAGAAATTAGCTCCGATACTCGCCAAAAAAGACGCCAACTTGGCACTATTTCTGATATTTCGCGAAATTCCCGTGAACTCTAAAATGCCAAACTTTTTAATTCTAGTCCCTTAACATACAGACATCGCATCTTTAGAACGTTTTTGTTCTTTTACCCCCTTTGGGTTAGTGGCATCGACATAAGATATAGCCTATGTTATGTTGGAGCAAGGACTATCATCATCATTTTGATATCATTACTTTTAAAATCGGTTTGTTGTTTGCTGAGATTGTTTTAAAATCGCTATTCAGAACGTTTTCAGAATGCTCTTCGCGAATTTCCACCCCTTTTAAATTTGGTATTTTTTAGCAAATGTCATTAGTGATCATTCATATCTTATAAATAATTAACATGACAAATTTTTTGCTTCTAGGCCCTTCACTAAAACAAAAATCCCATTTTTAGAGTGTTTTTTGCTTCTGAACCCTCTTTTGGTTAGTGGCACAGACATAAGATATAGTCAGCGTTTGAACCGGGGCGAATACCATCATTTTGGTTCCATTACTTTTGAAATCGGTTCGGTAGTTTCAGAGATTAGTCCCGATACTCGCCAAAAGTGACGCCAACTTGGCACTATTTCTGGTATTTTGTGAAATTCTCATAAACCGCCATTGTAATCCAATAATTTATCTTCTAACAACCATTAATATTTAATTAATGGTGATTTCTGATTTTTTCCTATTTATAGATCCAATAACTTACCTCCACACCAAATTTCAATTTCCTAAGTCACCTGGAAGTAGTCAAACATTTCTATGAGTGAGTGAGTGAGTCAGTGGGAAAAACAGTGGTTTTCAGACGTCAATTTCTCGTGAACGGTAAAAGATTTTTTTAAAAATTTATAGGATTAGGAAATTAGAAGATGGTCTTACACGACACAAAAAATTGCAATTGTGTAGGTCAAATAGAATTTAAGTTATTGAGGGGTCAAAAGTGGCCCGAAATGGTTCGGGTAATATAACCCACGGCCGGTGTGTCGACTTTTACTTTTTGAACTTGGCTGACACACTGCCGTGTGTCTAGATGAAAGCATATCAGAAGAATAAGAATAATTTTTGTTGCTTGTTACTATCAGCATTAAGAATAAATTTATTTTGTTTTGATTTTGGGTTTACATTTGTTTACCACAAATTAAACAGCTATTCAAATTTTACAATTTTTTAAATACAGTAAACTCAAAGGCAACTTGAATTCAGTTAACTAAATGATCTGCTTATATTCAATTCTCCAAGTCCTGAAGCTTTTTTAAGCTAATGACTGTGAACATTTTTACTGTTTTTGTGGTGGTGGTGGGGGGGGGGGGCATAATTTTTTCCCTCTTTGATCTATGAGTTTACTGTGTATCATGCATTTTTCAATAATTTTTTTATTATTCTAATATTTCTAATCTAAGTTTTCTCTTTTAAAAGAATAAATCTTGATCTTGATATACAAGCTTGCATTATTCAGCTATGTGTTAGCGACATATATCCACCATGTTTTAAAGTTGTCACCAGCTAAGTTAGAAGTTGCAACAAGATATGCAAATCTTTTGGGTGTACATTTGTTCCTTAAAAAATATGTTATATAGTTGGCCTTGTTAAATCCGCATTATTTGCAATTATCTATCATCTGCACTTTATTTTCAGATTTAAACAAATGAAAATTGCTCTATGAAGTTTGTAAGAAAAAAATAACAAATTATCGAATCCATATTTAGTAAATTTTCAAAGAAATGTTTAGTTATTTAAGAATTCTAATGCAGTTCATCTATTTAAAAGAACAGATTTTATATTGAAGCTCATGATCGCAAACCAATAAATAGATTGTACTAAATGGCATAGCAGATTAAACAATCAATAAAAACATTTTTTTACTATATTTTTTACATTATTAATTTTCTATAAATTATTAATTTCGACAATATTGTTAATTTTAATGTTTCATTTGTATGCTATATTTTCCTGCGGTATTTTTAACTTATATTAATTGTCTGAGCGAAGCGAAGTCTTTATACTCAGAGATACGTAACGATATTAAAATTCAAAAAAATTCTTTCGTCAAGCAAATCTCAAAAAGTACTTGTCGGATTTTGATTCTGTTTGTACCAATAGGTACCTATGAAGGTAATCTGGTGACTGCACTACATACGAAAAATTAGTTCCAAATAGTTTAAAAGTTATATTAAAAAAACTGATAAAAAAGCACAATTTATTTGCATACGTCACAGAAACTTGGTGTGCGGGATTTTTCATCGACGTGATATTTTCATAGACAACCGAACCAAAACACATGGAGTAAATAGTAATTGCCTGAGCCAAGCGAAGGCTAATACACAGCGCAGTATTACTTTCTGGACATATACAGATACGAAACTATATTAAAAGTCAAACAAAATTCTTTTGTCAAGCAAATCTCAAAAAATACTTGTCGGATTTCGATTTTGTTTGTACCAGAAGGTACCTACTACGAAAAATTAGTTCCAAATAGTTTTAAAATTATATATATAAAAAAAAAAACTGATAAAAAGCTATTTGTTACGTCGCGGAAATTTAAAGTACGTCATTTCTATCAGTAGAAGATAGTCATAAAGTTTAGAGCACATGCAGCAAAAATATTGTGCACGTTAACTTTATTCAAAAGAAAATCTCTTTTTTCTATTGGAAATAAAAAATAAACTTTTTTTATGAAAAGCTTTTTAGCACTAAATTTTTAACTTCTGACATAATTTAATAGTAAGTTTGTGATTTTCTTTATTTGATTTCTTTTTTGTTCTGATTGCACAGTTTTAAATCTACACACTTTAAAAAAAACTGCTACTATTTGCAAAAAAATGAAAAAAAAGATGCTATTAGCGAGATTGGCGGGCCATGAGACAGTTCGCCAAAAGTGGTTGTCTGTTGCGCGTTTTGTTTATCGTTCCCAGTGATATTTAAAATAGTAATTTAACTAACATAACTTTTTAAAAAAAAGTAAACAATGTCAAATAAATAAATATAATAAAGGTACTTCTAGGTTATCCCGTCGACCAAAAAATTATGGCCAAACTATAAGATTAAATGCCAAAATTGGATGATCGTGAATGTCACATTCAATGACATTAAATGCGATTTTTGTGTTTAAAATGTTATTAAGTGATTTTTATTTCGACTTTTTATTAATATTTTTATTAATATTCTACTAATTATTTGTTTTTTCGTTATTTAAAATAAAAATTATGCCAACGTGTATAACTTCGCTATTAGTTTGGCGATTTGTATATTTTGGCGAAATTGGTCGACGGGATAACCTAGAAGTACCATAATAAATAAATTAAAAAAACTGTAAAACATTATAAATAAATAAATTGTAATAAGTAAATAAACTACATTATGTATTATTTTCTTATGCTCTTATTGCGTATGATATGCAATAATGTTGTTAAAAAATAATGGTTACCAGAATTAATGTATTTGGCACCATGTTTGGCGCAGTTGTATCTGACATGACCCGGATTGTATGTAAGTATGATACTACTTAATTATCCCGTCGACCATTTTCGCCAAATAATAGAAATCGCAAATTATTTGACAAATTGTACAAACTCAAGTAATTTTTTTTAAATAACGAAAGAATATATAAATTAGTAAAACATTATTTATTATTTTGATTTTAATAATATCGAGATTTTCGTAAGTGGTGTACATTAGCGTGCATGAACGAGAGTGAGCTGAATAACAAGCTTCTTAGTTTACTTAAAATCTTTATCAAATATTTGAAATTTTACTGAAATAAATCTTTGGCTATTTTTTTTAATTTTTACCGTACATATATCTACATTATAAAAAGATCTGCATTAATGTATGAAACACTTTTTAAAGATATGCATTTCCCTACAACATAGTGTTTTTCAGTGATTACATGAGACCCATATGAATTCTTAAAATATTTTTTTCTCTAATTTAGTACCGATTCACAAGATACTGCTATGAGAAGATTCACGACTGTTTGTCTTAGGCCTATTCTGTATTAATGTTCCACTCTTTTTGAGATGGCCCGTACTAAGCATTGGAGTAATAAAAGAAACAAAAAGCGTCGGAAGAAATATCAATATTTAAGAGTTCAATCGTCTGAAAGACTTCATGCCCGGGAGCAATTAAGCCGTTCTGTTGCCAGCTGTCTAAATCCAGTACTTCTTCAAGAAAATTCAGCATCGAGAATTAAAACCAGTGAAAATGCACATCATTCGACTATAGCTCCAGTCACGTTTAATGAAGTAAATATGAATCTCGACATTGAAGATGCTAATATATGTAATGTTATGAGTCACCTTGAAGAAATTCAATCTCTCAGGACGGATGCACATAGTTCTAGCATGAATTCACGCTTCCATCCCTATAAAAAATCTAGAACTAGACAGCAATCACGCTTTTGTGTTGCATCTAGATCAGATCCAGAACCTGTTTCAAAAAGTTCAGAATCAAGAATTGAAACAAATGATCAAGCAAGCCTTTTCATAGCAGGTGCTGTTGTAGAACATGAAATAAAATCTGCAGATGAGGCACAGACATGCTCCTCTGATCTTCATATCATGAAAAAAGTTAAAATAACTAAGGCATATGAACGACTGGGCTTTGAATTTGACGCGGAAATGGAAAATTTGAAGTGGAACAGCTGTGAAAATTGTCATAGAGCGTTTCCTGGACTCAGAAGAAATTCATCTGGGAACTGTATCATATGCTCACCTCCTAGGTTATCTGGTATGTTAGATGAAGTTAAAGAAAAACATTTACACAAGTTTACGAGCTATAATAATATGGATCCTGGGCATGTTCCTGATGTACTGAAAGGATTGACCTATATTGAGCAGATGTTGATTGCTCTTGTGCACCCAGTTATAAGTTTATATAAAATTAATGGTCAACAATTTGCTTACCATGGAAATGTCATTAATTTTCACCAAGATATTATACCAGTTATACGTAAGCTTCCTGATCTTGCTGCTGCAAGTCAAGCAATCATTCTCATCTGCAAAGAAACACCAAAAGGATTTTCACATTTTAAAGTTCGATCAAAACGTGTTAGGGAAGCTATCTCTTGGTTAATTCATAATAATAAATATTATCAAAATATTGAGCTTGATGAAAAAGCAGTTGACTCTCTGCCTGAAGATGGTGACGCTATTGCAATTTTATCATTTTTTCCTACTTTTCTAAGTGAGAATTATGAGAAGATAAGTGATCCTCGAAACCAAAATGAAGCTATTAAAAACTTCACTCAATCGTTTTTTCCTAGCATTCCAATAAGGAACCAAGATCAAAGTATCAGAAATCTGTGCTGTGACCTTCAGTGGCCTGCACAAAATGTGAATCCAATAAATGAATTCCGCGAGGAAGGATACATCGTAAAAGCTTTTCCGACTCTTTTCCCATATGGAGATGCTGATTTTTTGCAACCGAGACCAATCAAAGTACACTTAACCGAGTATTTCAAGTTTCTCTTGCAATTCCACGATGGACGATTCGCAAGAGATCCAAGATTTAGATTTCTTGCAATGAATACTGAAATGCGTTTACAAGCACTGAAACAAGGTGATATATTCGTTAAGAAATCGGCCCTACAAAATATTTCAAGACAGAAATTCCAAGAGCTCATACTGAAGGATAATAGCCTTGCTAACTCAGTCATGTTCTACGCCAGCAAACTCAGAACTTCAAAAAGTTTTTGGTACCAGAGAAGTGGAGAATTATTAGATATGGTTAACCAAATCGGAACTCCTACAGTTTTCTTCACTCTGTCAGCTGCAGATTATCACTGGCCTCATCTTTTCAAACTTTTGACGATGAAACCACCAAACGATTTAACTGATAAAGAAAGAGCAGATTTGATGCATCAAAACCCTTTGATTACTGCTTTCTTCTTCACTAAAAGGGCAGAATCGTTTCTTAATAAAGTCATAAAGAAGGTGTGGAAAGTTAAAGACCACTGGTTCAGATATGAATGGCAGTGGAGAGGTAGTCCTCACCTTCATGGTTTACTTTGGTTAGAAAATGCTCCAGATTTTCAAAGTTTAGATAATGTTTCTGATAAAGTAAAAGATGAATTTCTGACTTATTGCTCAGACATATGTTCAGCGTTCAATCCAGATCAACATCTTCCACCAGCTTCACAGCATCCGAGTCGCCGTACATTTTCAGAAGCTCAAGCTGATTCGTCTGATTTACCACAGCTTTTAAATACTTTCCAACGTCACACACGGTGTGGAGATCATTGCCTTCGCAAGAATAAAGGAACTGTAACTTACAAATGTCGTTTTAAATTCCCTCAAGAGCAGCTGAAAAAATCCCGATTTGTGAAGGATAGTAATGTTTGGATATTCCAACCAGCAAGAAATGATGAGCTCCTTCAACGATATAACCCTCTCTTCACGAGAATATGGCGAGGGAATACAGATTTCACACCAATTATTGACAAATTAGCAGTATTAAATTATATAGCAAAATATGCCTCTAAAGCAGAGCATAAGTCACCAGCATATTCAGATGTACTCGATGAAATAGCTGCAAATAATCATGATTCAGAACCAAAAAAAATAATTAAAAAACTCATGCTTACATCAACCTCTGAGAGTGACTATTCTGCACAGGAGGTTGCGCACTTTTTAATGGGTTGGCCATTGTATAGAAGTAGTCGGACATTCATTACAATAACAATAAAAGATGAGGAATGGATTAGCATGATTAGACCAGATGCTAATAATCAAGCTGCAATTATTACGCGTTATAAAAATCGCGAGCCCGAACTTGAAGATATCAGTCTTTTTCAATTTGCTAAAAATTATCATTATATAAAAGGAGCAAATGTGTTCAAAGCAAATGACAAAGTTGTACGAGTGTTTCCAAGGTTCAAACAGACACATCAATTAGCAGAGGATGAAAAGTTTTTCAAAATGTTAGCTATATTACATCTTCCATGGAAATATGACTACGATAATCTCTTATCTGGTATCCCTCAAACTCGGTACCCATGGTTTCATCTCTGTCAGCAATACGAATTATTTAGAAATTACTTTCAGGATTTTCCCGAGGATGATGATAACTTCATTTTTGAAGAATGGGAGAGGGAGAACCCACAGAAAATTCATGAAGAAGCATACATGGCTATATCAAGAGTAGGGCCCAATTATAACAATCAAGATGCACTAGGCCGTCGTCAAATAGATTCGGCATTTGAGTGGGAAAATTTAAACGCTGAGGAACAGGAAACTGCGAAAATAGTATCATGGCTACAAGTTGAAAAGTCAAGATATACACCTGATGAGCAAAAAATTATGAATGAGCAACAAAATTTATCTGTGGATCAGCAAAAAGTTATGGATATTTTTCTTGATCAAGTTAATTGCATTCATCAAGGTATTATTCCATCCGTAAAAAGAGTTATGGTACAAGGTAAAGCAGGATGTGGAAAAAGTTTTTTAATTGGAATGATGAAACAATATGCGACTGAAAAGTTAGGTCGTGATTCTATTGAACTTCTTGCTCCAACTGGTGTTGCTGCTGTAAATATTAGTGGTAAAACATTGCATTCGTTTTTAAAAATTTCAAAAAGTAGCTATACTCCACTAGCAGGTGAAACGCAAAGAAGGTTCCAAAATATTATCAAAAAACGAAAATTCTTAATTTTTGATGAAATGTCGATGATTGGTTTGCAACTTTTAAACAAAATTGATCTTCGTTTAAAAGAAGGAATTGGATCAGGAAACGAGAGTTTCGGAGGTTTGGTTATTTACTTTTTTGGGGATATAAGACAGCTACCACCGGTTTTGGATAAACCAATTTATAATCCACATCCTTCAAATGATGATCAATCTTTTGGAAAATTAGCAATTGACAGCTTTGAGAAATACCTTCAATTGACAACGAACCATAGACAATCTGATGGTAATGAAGCTTTATTCCGAGAAATTCTCGATTCTATTGCTAAATATCATTTAAGTATCGATCAGTGGAAGATGCTTCTAACGCGAAGAATGGCTGTCCAACCTCAAAAAGAGTTGGATCGATTCAAAAAATCCATAAGATTATTTCCAACAAGAGAACGCGTCGAAGAGTACAACAAAGATTGCTTAGGCTCATCTGGCCATCCCGTCGCTTTCATACCAGCTCGACATAACAACAGATGCGCCAGTAAAGCTCCTGATGAAGTCGACCAGCAGCTTCCGGAGACTTTATATTTATCAATCGGATGTCGAGTTATGCTCCGAAAGAATATATGGACTGAAGTTGGTCTGGTGAATGGCTCTCTTGGAACCGTCAAAAACATCATATATAACAATTCTCGACCCCCTACTCTTCCTGAATGTGTGTTGATAGAATTTGATAATTACAAAAGTCCATTCTTTAAAGATAACTTAGTTCCAATTGTTCCAATTACAAGAACGTGGAAAGACATGGATATTGAATGTTCAAGATCTCAATTACCATTAAGTTTAGCGCATGCAATTACGATACATAAATCGCAAGGTTTAACACTTCCACAAGCTGTAGTCGATTTTGGAGAGAAAGAGGTTGTGCCAGGATTAATTTATGTCGGGCTCAGTAGAGTGAAGAAGATGAACAACTTGATGCTAGAAACTTGTGCTGATTTTACAAATTTTTTAAGGAGCACTAAAAATGTTTTATACAGAGAAGAATTCCTCCGAAAATTTTATTAACTACAATATTTATGAAAAGCTCCTGGATGTGTATTCACATGGTACATGGTACTACTTGATTATCCCGCCGACCAAAAGACTATAACCAAACTATAAGATTAGATGTCAATATTGCGTGATCGTAAATGATACATTCACTTGACATTAAACACATTACACATGTTTGTTACGTCATATAGATTTTTTTAGTCGATTTTTCGTTTGCATTTTTATTAAATATTTACTAATTTATTAGTTCTTTCTTGTTATTATACAAATTATGTTAATTTGTATAATTTGGCAAACAGTTTTGCTATTTTTTAATTTGGCGAAATTGGTCGACGGGATAATCAAGTAATTCCATTAACATTAAACAAGGATAATTCAAAGAATTACCATAATAGCTAAAAATATATGAAATGATATGTGATATTTTGAATTCTAACATTTTTGTTTTGCTATTTTACATTTTTTAAATTTGTATATTAATTTCATAAATTAAAAGTAGCTTATTTTCTTCACTTATAAGAAATTATATCAGAAATAAGTGTAGTCACTTGTGACAAACTAAATCTATGTTCGTAGCAAAATCGCTCAGACTAATCCCTTTAAGGGAAGTCCTAGTTATTATATTGTGTATAAATTTGCTGTAAATTGTTAAATTGTTTTCACATTGCAGTTTAAATTTTTATAATAATAATCAGATTCAAACAAAAAAATTGTAAACAAAACTATGATCTAAAATCCACCAATTTTTCAGCCTCAATGTTGGCCGATTTGACAGAGACAATACAATATATACTTATACTTTTTAACTGCATACTGACATCAGGCTTTTCCTGTTTAATCTCAAATTAGTTGTCTGAGCATTTAAAATATTTTATTATATTGGAGAATAACAGGAATGCATACAACATTTTGTCCTTTTAAAAGAGGTGCCCACATCAATAAACAAATTGTCTGAAATGGTTAATGTGTAAATATTTTTGGTCATAAAAAAACTTCATTGAAAATATATGTGCACCTGCAGAAACTATGTGTAAAAGAAAATTTTTTTAAATATATTCTGAGAAATGTGCTTGAATGTGTACTAGAAAAAGATCAGTTTTCCACAAGCATTCTAAAAAGTGTTCCATAAGCATTATAAAAACTGTTCCATATGTGTTCTAAAAAGTGCTCCAGAAAATGCGCTGAAAAGTGTTCCAAAAAAGGTGACAAAACGTATTCCAAAAAGTGTTCTCAAATGTGTTCTAGAAAGTGCACTGGAAAGAAATAAGCGTTCCATATGTGTTCTAAAAATGTGTTCCAAAAAGTGCGCTGAAAAGTGTTCTAAAAAAGGAGACAAATATGTGTTCCGAAAAGCATTCTCAAATGTGTTCCTTAAGTGTTCTGAGAAGTATTCTAAAAACTGTTCCAAAAAGTGCGCTAAAAAGTGTTCTAAAAAAGGAGACAAAATAAGTGTTCTAAAAAGTGTTCTGAAAAGTGTTTTAAGATTTGCAGTGTAATGTCAGGAGTTTTATTACCGAAATTTTTTATTTTAGTTCGAATTTCAAACAATAGGTGGCGATGATGGCGTTTGAAGGCCAGGTGATCAGTGCTGAGTGAGGCGTCGACCTGGCCTTCAATCACCGTCAACGCCACCTATTGTTTGAAATTCAAACTAAAATAAAAAATTATGGTAAAAAAAAACTCCTGACATTATACATAACTCTCCTGCAAAATTTTTTAAATAGCTGTCACCGTTTGCAAATTATTGAATTTTAAAATCCATCATTCATTTTTGGGACACACGGTATGTATATATGTATGTATGTATGTATGGATAATTGTATAGTTATTCTTATTAAATCTATTAATTTGATTTATTAAATAATTTCAAAGATTAACTTGTACCTGAACTTTAACAATTTGGATAATACTTCAAATACTATTTCTAATTGTATGGAATGAATGTTTTCATTATTTATTTTAGCCCTTATTTCATCTTAGTTTAAGATTTTGAGATTAGGTTAGTTTTGTCAAATTAAATGATTTTGTGCTACATCTTTTTAAGGTAAACTATAGAGTATGGTATGTTTTTTTCTGTTTTTTTTTTTTTTTTTTTTTTTTTTTTTTTGCTTTATATTTCTATCCAATTTAATAATGTTATTACAATTTATTTTTAATATGTCTTTGTCCATTTAATTTTGGTTTTATGTTTGGTATTAAATTCGTATTGCTTTTTCATAGCTAATGCGAAGATGAAACTACACAATTTATTTGAAGTTCCAAAATATTTATGGGCCTGATGATTCTGCTTTAGTTTTGTAAATTTCATTTGTATTCATTTTAGTCTTTTCCCCCATGTTTCAATGTGGTAATATTGTATTGGCTCATATATTATTTTGCAATTAATGGTACAATCGACTCTTGTTAATTCGAACTCGTCGGGATCACAAGAAATGTTCGAATTATCCGATGTTCGAAATATGGAGATTAAATTAGAATGCATAAATACATAATCTAATTAACAGATTAGAGACAAGCAAAATGCAAGAAAAATTTAAAGTGTCGCTAATGGACAGACGGGCCACTAAGAAATTGGATATCAAATGCATGGGATTATATGTATACTCGTTCGAAACAATTTACACAAAAATCAAAGAAAGTTATAAAATGATTTGAAATCCGTGAGAAAGAAAAGAAAAATGGAAAATCGAAATTTGCGTTAGTTCAAATTAAACCAAGTCAAGAGAAATAAGTTCGAATTCATGAAAATTTTTAACGTTATTCTGCCATTGAAAATTTCGGTACTTCATGTTTAGTTCGAATTAAGCGAAGATTCGAATTATCCGATTTCGAATTAACGAGAGTCGACTGTATTATATAGATATATGTATGTGTTTGTGTTCTATAAAAAATACCAATTATTTTAAAATTTATTTGTTAAATTAAATAGCTTAATGCTGTGTAACTTATTATAAACGTGATATATATATATGTATATTATTGTAATAAAAGAAGATACATTGTCAAAAAATAAATACACGCTTTATTTCGATATTTGTAAACATAATTAAATTAAATTATCATTCCCTTTTCTTTTAAGAAAAGTTTTACAATTTAGAAGAAAATTATAACAAGTATTTCAGAAAAAGACATTTTTAACATATGTAATGAAAAATAAATTCAGGATATTCGTAGATTGTAATCAAACGTATATTTTTATTTTGAAACATCTGGCGTATCGATTGTATATATATTTTTTAATTTAACTGACTTTAGAGGATTAGTTTTCTTATACATTATAATGAAAAAAGATTCTTTAAACAAATGTTTGATTTCTTCTAATTAGTAGCTTTTTTGTTTTGTTTTGCATTAAATTGCTTGCTTACAAAGCAATCCGTCTGTTTGCGATGGGGATTTTATAGGGGTTTTTTTGTCTTTCTTGTAAAATGTAATTGTTATAATAAATAATTAAAAGCTGTACATTGTTCAAGTTTTTGTGAATATTCTGTGTAACTTATTGTTATAAAAAAGTATACAGCGTTTAAAAAAATAAATATACGTCATTTTTTATTTAACGAAACTACAACATTCCAATACACACACACTCACACACACACACACATATATATACCCCAGGTATTTCTAATAAAAATCATTTTTAACAAATGTAATGGAAAATAAATTTTGAAAATTCCGAGCTTTTAATTAAGAATATATTTTTTCTTCGATGCATTCATTGTATTTTTACTTCTTCTTTACTTTTCTTTAAGAAAGTATTGGATTCATGAAAATTTTCAAAATCAAATTTTCGACGGATTTACAGGTTTTAGAGGTCAGAGAAACTGGAAAATATGTTTTTAAAAAATGTTTGTCTGAGAGTCTGGCAATCCGTCAGTCTGTATGTGAAAAAAAACATTGTGAGTGCTTTATTTAAAGAAATAATGCACAGAATTCCACAAAACTTTAGATTCTGTTTGACCTTTATATCAACTACAGCTGATTAGGTTTTGGTGCATATCGTTCAACAGATGGCGCTGTTATGCTGAATTACTCACGATTTTCACAATAGCTATATATGAAGAGCTAGTGTATGAATTTTCATGAAACTTCAGATTTATTTATTGCTTATTATGACATGGTTCTGATTACATTTTGGTTCAAATCGCACAATAGGTGGCGCTGTCATGGTGCATTATTCGTGATTATTGCATTAGCTTTAGCTCAAAAACTAATGCACGGAATTCCACAAAACATTAGATTCTGTGAGACCTTCATGTAAACAATAAGTGATCAGTTTTTGTTGTATATCGCTGAACAGGTTGCGCTGTTATGCTACATTATTAACAATTGCCACAATAGCCATATCTCAATATCTAATGCATGAATTTTCATAAAATTTTATATTTAGTTATGATTTGATATAGTGCTGATTACGTTTTCATGCAAATCGCTCATCAGGTGACACTGCCAAGGTGAATCATTCGTGATAATCGCAATAGCTCTATTTCTAGAACTAATGCACGGAATTTTCTAAAACTTCAGATTCATCAAATTCCTGATATAAATTAGGGTTGCTTATTTTTTGTGCAAATCGCACTATAGATTGCCCTGCTATTTTGCATTTCTCTCAATTTCTCATTGAATGTATCTCAAGAACTAATGAATGGATTTTCATAAAATTTCACATTTAGTTAGTATTTGATAGAAGATGGATCTGGTTGTTTTGGAAGTACATCACACAACATGTGGTGCTGTTATAAAGATATTGTTATGGATTTTGCAATAATTCTTTCTTAAAAACGAATGTTCAGTAGTAAACTCAGCTATAATTTGACATAAGTTGTTGCTGACTAAATTTTGGTTTAAACCACCCAACCAGCGGCACTGCTAGGCTGTATTATTCTGAAAGGATTGACATGTATAATATAGAAGAGAGTTTTGGGATTGCCACATGTAACTAGTTCTTTTTTTTTCTCAATTGACTAACTTCGGAGAACATTTTTCTATCAGATCTTAATAAATAAAGATTACTTAAACTAATATGTGACGTCTTCTAATTAATAGCTTTAATTTCTTTGATTTTGTTCATTAAATTAACATTTTAGGCGAATTTTCTTTAGGCGAATTTTCAATCTGATATATATATTTTTTTCTTTATCCTCATGGAAATACTTTTAAAAGGAAAACATAAAAAAAAAAAAAAAAAAAAAAACTTTTATTTGAAAATGTATTGTTAATTTAAATAATTAAAGGCTGTGCAACTTATTCTAAGCGTATATATATATATATGCTTTTTTAAATAACTGCGAACTAATTTAAATTAAATAACATTCCTTTTTCATCTAACAAAACTACTACATTCCAGAAGAAGCATTTTCCAATTTTTTTCTGATAAAAGACAATTTTAATAAATGCAATGAAAAACAAATTCAGAAAATTCTGAGATTTTAATTAAGTGTATATTTTTGTTTCGAAGCATTCTTTTCACCGTTTTTTTTTTTCGTTTCATTTATTTCTGAGATTTTTTTTTAAGATTTTAATGAACATAGATTCTTTAGACAAATATATCATGTCTTTTAATTAGTAGCTTTATTTTGATTTGTTTTATTCAGTAAATCGCTTGCTTACTAAGCGATATTTCTGTTTTCATTTGCAATTCTATAGTTTGAACTTTATCCTCCCGTAAATACTTTTAAAAAGTAAAGAAAAATTGCATTTTGTTCTGAAATGATCTTCCTCTACAAACTGGCCCAATTAAAATTTATTTTTTGAAAAATTGAATGTAGTTTTTAATAGAACAAGAGTTAAATAAATCCATGTCACACTGGAAAATGTGCCCCGTATGCGGGGCAAGTTCTCGAGCCCACAATTTGTAGATGTAAATTTTCCAACTATAATTTAAGTGATAAAACACAGGAAATAATTCCTGCTATTAACCCTTTGCGGCTCAGAACTAATACAGCGCTTAAGTGTTGAAATTATTGACTGACACCGGAATTTGGAAATAACTTTATTTGTAAATAATTAAAAAAAAAAGCTACAATTCACACACTCCATGAACCATAATTTTTTGTACGAAAATTCCAGTGCCAATGTGGCGTTTGGGAAATAAAATTAAGTGGTTCCATAGATATAACACCGAGCCTCAAGGGGTTAATAAACAAGAGTTTTTTTTTATTGTAAACTAAATACATAGTAACATTACAGCAACTCAATATCTACAGAACTCATGTGTCCTATAGGATACACATCTTTAATTTATTTTTCTTTCAGTTTAATAAGTGATTTAAAAAAAGAAAATTAGAGTGAATTTAGCCTAACAGATAACACAACTAAAAAAAATAGTATTTTGTCTCTTGTGTACATTTGACTTTTTTAGCAAGCTATGTGTTATATAAAAGATGCTAGCATCAGAAATGTGTAAAATGTACAAAAATGCAAACATGAATAATTTTAATATGCGTTAAGATACTATTTATATAGTTCAATTGTAATAAAGAAATTGTTTAATATGCATTTATTTTATGTCTTTCAATGTCCTTGCTAAAGCAATAAATAAATACATAAAATAAAGAATTCCTAAAAAAATTGTCAAAAAATAATGCATTTTTTTGTCCCCATCTTAAAAATTTATATACAAATAATAAATTTTTTTTCGCTGTTTCATCTTTCTTGTATTGGGTTTGTTAATATAAATCCATGACTAATGCTTTAAATAATACATAAATAAACCCTAGGATTTTGAAAATGATAAAAAAAGTATTTTAATGCATTTTACATTTCAAGATGAAGTTTCAGAAACCTTCTTCCTGGATCGAATAAAGTTTTTCTCTTCTTATTTAGCTGATTTCTCTTGAATTTTCCCATTATTTAGATGAATATTTTTTTTCTAATTTCTGAGATTTTTAACAGGATATAACAATATTCAGTCAGTATAAATGACTTCCTATTTTTCTTGCCAATCCGTTTTTGCCCCTCCAGAGCTATCTTCACAAACTGCCTCAATTCCTCTAGTATAAGAAAAGTTTTTTAGAAAGTAGAACAATCGCTTTTTTAAAAATAAGTAACAGTGGTATTTCGAGTAGAACTTATGAAATAGCTTCATTGGAAGTAATGGCCTGTGTCGCTGTAGAAGGATTTGGTGCTTTTAGTCTCTGTATATATATATATTTGATAGAGGTGGGGGGGGGGGGGGGAAATTTAGAAAAAAATTAATCTTTTCAGGATTCTGAAAGTGAAAATTAGGTATGTTAAGATTCAATATTGGGTGGGATCGGGCCCCATGGAGTCATATAAGTCGGCGCTACTGTAGATAGTGATACACTTCAACAGAGAGATAATTATCGATTAATCTTTCCATGCCTTTGGCTGCTACTAAATTTAATTGGTGTTGACTGAGTCTCTCTGTAAATGTAAATAGAATAAAAAGTAAATAGAATGAATGGCTCCTTGCAATTGAGCATGGAAAGCAACATCGATCGTCCAATAATGCGGACAAAAATCTGTACGGTACTAAAACACGTAAAAAGAGCGAAGTTAAACTCTCGCTATTTGGCGAATGGTTATTCGTTTACTCGCCAAATGGAAAATTTTCTGGCAATTTGACACAATGGCGAGCGGCACCGAAAGTCCTGAATATTTCGTTAGTATTCTTAATCTGTACTTTGATTTTAAGTTGTAATGCTGTATATTATAATTTTAATTTATTAATCAAACTATTCTATTATATTTGTAATTCTTAAAATAAATTAAAAATATATTTTGCATACTTTATTACCTTTTTGTTAATAGTATCTAAAGATTTTTTTTAAATGTCCGTAGTTTCAGAAATGCAATAATAAGAAAAATATAAATAGATCCGTGCACTAATCTCTAAAATTTTGTACATAAATGTCTTTGTGTAGTACCATATTTCATTGTGTGAAATACACTTCAATGTTATTAAATGTAATATTTAAATTATTTTTACTTTGTTTTGGCAAAAATTAAAATTAAAATGATAATGAATCGTCGACAATTTTAATAATATTTAATTTTAAATTCATAAAAATAATTATTCTGATGATAAATATTTCTTGTTATTTTTAATTATTATATATTTTTATGAAATACCTGTTTATTCAACTGAATTAAATGTAATATAATAATACAATATATACGTTATTTTTTCATCAAAGCAAATTTTAGTTAATTATATTTTTCTTCATTAAATATTTTAACAAAATAACTGGAATAATATAATTCGTAATTTTTTTAAATAGTTACATTATTCATCAAATTAGAATAATTTTTTTCGATAGTTTCTGAATATAAAATATTTTACAATTAAAAAGATTAAATTTCTGCTAGACAAAATTAATAACTAATTTTTTTCAGCAGTTTTTTTGTTCTTCAGTGTAAAGAAAAATATGATAAATGAAAAATATACGAATTCAAATTACATAAACATATGCATAAAACTATGCGTGTAGGAGGAATGTCGGAATGTATTTTTCATTTTAGAATAAATAGTTTTAAATGTCAAGAGATAAAAAGAACAGCTTTTCCAGTGATTTATAAAGCAGTTATAAACGTGAGTTACAGGTTTTTATTTCCGAATAGGCCAAACTTCCAGTAGTTGTCGACGAGTGCACTTTTCTTTGTTAGGGATCAAAGTTTTAAGGCTTATGACAAATGCTATCTCGGAAAATCACAGGTGATAGGTACTTTTAGGTTCTTTCTTATTTTAACCCTTTATTGCCTTATCTAGTAAATAAATCAAGACATTATGTCATAATGTGACATGAATTTGGCCATTATGATTTCCGTATCTGATCTGTAACACACTGTTGATCTGGGTCTATGATTAGTAACAATTCAATGAATGGAAAAACTTTCAAGTTTTCCCATGTCAGATCGCTGCACTAGACAAAAAAATTAGAATTTTTCTTTGTAAACAAAAGAAATTTCGATGATGACAGTTACTTTATTCATGAATGTAGGATTTTTTGGGACTTTCAATGCATAAAATATTTTACCTTTGAAATGATTACATATCTATTAAAAAATATTTAATTAACTTTGTTTTAAGCAAATATTTCGTACTTTTTGGTACTGATAAATATGGTAAATGAAAAAAACAAAAACTTACTAATCCATATTTCATAAAACTATTTGTAAAACTATGTTTGAATAACAGTGCAAAATTTATCTTTCTGTAGGAAGAATGTCGTAAGTATTTTTCCTTTAAAAATAAGTTTCTTTAAAGTCAAATTAGCAGTGTCAGTCAACATAGAAGGGTTTTTCGAAAATTATAGTTTTAATGTTCTTGGGAGTCATAAATAAGTTGTAATCGTAAGTTATAGGCTTTTACAAACCATGCCTCTAATATACCAGTTGTTGTCGACGAGTGCACTTGTCTTTGTTAAAATCTCAGTTTATCAAAAGACGATTTTCGAATCCGTACAATATGCGCGATCAGCGGGATTCCGCATATGACAGCTGCGTTTAGATGTTTTCTGATTTTAATCCTTTACTGCACTACGTGCAGTAAAATTACATAATTCAAAACCTGGTACATAAATCAAAACATTGTAATTGACCTTAATCTTGTAAAGTTCGGAAAAGCTGTCTCGGTATACTGCACATGTGGAAAACGAGGAACCTCGCTCCACTACGCAACGCAATGCACACGAACATCCATATAGAGTCGGCTCTCGTTAATTCAAACTCTCGGGATCACAAGAAATGTTCGAATTATCCGAAGTTCGAATTATGGAAAATATTAAATAAAAACATGCTCAATATGGTACTATTACAAAGGAATTAATGTTATAGTGTTTTTTAAATTTAATTCTTCTGTTATCATTAGAATATGACTTAATATTAAATTAAAAGATATAAATACATAAACTAATTAAAAGATTAGAAACAAGTACAATGGAAGGAAAATTTAAAGCGTCACTGATAGACAGACGGTTCACAAAAAAGTGGATATCAAATGCATTGAATTTTATGTACACTTAATCAGAACAATTAAAAAAAAAAAAAAATCAAAGAAAGTGGATATCAAATGCATTGGATTTTATGTACAATATTTTAGAACAATTTAAAAAAAAATCAAAGAAAGAAAGCTATTCAAATGATCTGAAATCCGTGAGAAAGAAGAGAAAAAAGGAAAATCGGAATTCTCGTTAGTTCGAATTAAACGAAGTCAAGAGAAAATGAGTTCGAATTAATAAAAATTTTTAACGTTATTCTGTCATTGAAAAATTCGGGACTTCATATTTAGTTCGAATTAAGCGAAGATTTGAATTATCCGATTTCGAATTAACGAGAGTCAACTGTACCACCTTAGAATCTCTCGAACGATAACTCCCTCTTCATGGTTCAAAATAATCGGAAAACAACCAACACTGTTTCAAAATAATATAAACTACGTAACACTGGAGGAAAACAACCCAGGTCTTTTCCAAATGCCTCTACGGGATCTTTTATATAATACTGATAATGAACAATGAAACTAATCAAACAAACTTTTACTTTAAAACAGTTATGAAATTAATATTATTGTTAAAGATGAATTATGTGTTATACGTCTGTAAAACACTCAGCTCGTCTATTTTGCTATTGTCTCCAGTACTTATTTCATTATCTCAATTACATTTTGTTACCTATCTTTATTTTATTACTGTATAATTCTTCTGTAATTTTTTAATAAACAATATTGGATGGGGCTAGTTAAGCTCAAACCAATTAATATCCCCCCCCCCCAACCTGGCTGAATCTGATTCTGATTTGAATCTGCGCCATGAATTTGGCTAATAAGATTTCCTTCTCTGATATGTAACACACGGTAAAACAAAACATTTGGAGGATTGGCTGCCCCCATCTTTATGTTGTAACGTTACACTTTTTTTAAGTGCAATCTAAATAATGGAATAAATTTTATATTGTTTAACTTTTATATAAGCCGAAAGTACATTTTAATTTAATATATACCATTATTTTCTTTCATAGAAAATGGTTTCAAGCATGTATATGTATTATTTACATATTTATTTTTATTAATGATAGGATGATGTAGTCAGGCTTGGGTGTAGTTTTTAATGAATAAAATAAGTTTAATAAAAAAAAAAATAAGATTTAAATAAATAAAGAATATTATTTATGAAAATTACATTTAATATGTTATCGGGTATAATACGATCTCTTGTTATGTCCCTTGAGATGTGTCTTAACTCTTCTGTGCACCGTGTGTATATATATATATATATATATATATATATATATGCTAAGTCCAAATAATAGAACAGCACTTATTTTGTCCATGTCAGATTTCTGCATATGACAAAAAATTAGAATTTGTTCTTTAAAGACAAAATAAATTTCGATGAAGCTATTGATGTAAAATGTTCATTATTTTTACAGAATGCCAAAAAATATTTACATAAATATATATTGCAGAGTATTAGGCAGATAAAATTAATTACTTTAAGCTCATTTAGTTGTAAACAATACAATGTTTAAAACACCCTAATTATATATATATATGGTATAGACCCTAAAATATAAAATTTTAACTGAAAATTACAACGTTATTTCTTTTATTATTTTTTCCATTATGAAACTGATATACATATTTAGATTTTTTTTTCATAAAAAAACAAAAACGCGTACAGTAAACAGTTATGATACGTTAAATTTCTAATATATATATTTTTAAACTATTATTTTTTTCTCCACAGCCGAAATACTATTTCTCAACCGTCAGAGACCAGTTATGTTGTTGCAAAGATCTCTGACTTGGCGGAATACTGCGCAAACTCTGGAAAACTACAAGTTATTTAGGTACTAGATAACAGACAACTGCAATTAAACTAGGACAATTATGACAAAGGCCGGCACACATACAATCTAATAATGAAACTATTTTTCAAAATGAAATGAGCTATGTGGGCCCCAATTTTTTTAAGTTCTTAAGGATATGGTACAACTTATTTTGGGCCTGTTGGTGCCTCCTATGCTTCTCTTCCCGCCTATACCATGTTTCAGTATTTTTTAGTCTGTCAACGTATCTTCTAATTTTCTAAATTTTAGAAAGTGATTGCGCCACTGGGGTTATATTTAACCCGGTGCTCTAACTCGGGAATGCTAAAGCTCCACTCGAGTATGCATTCTTAAAACTTTAGAATACATTGTATTTAATCTTATGTTTATTTTTTTTTCTCACTTTCGATAGAGGTTTAACAGGCGTTGCGACCAGGAATGTTGTGGAGGGTACAAGGGGGTATACGCCGTATACATTCTGTATTTTTTAAAGGTACACCATATACCCTCTATTTAGCAATAAAGCTGTAGTATATGCAATCTATGGTATACCCCCTGCCTTGAGCGTATACCTTCTACTTAGAACGTATATCCTCTGGCTTGTTTTGCGACCACACCTCTGGTTGCGACTCACTGCAAATACGTATTAAGCACCAGCGTTGACTTGACACACCACACACAGTATCGTTTCTCACAGGGCATGGTCTCTTTGAAATTTATTTCCACAAATTTTAATATGCAAAAACATGCCTTTGCGAGTGTGGCGCAGTGGCGTTACCCTCCTACTATTAATTCAACTTCTTGCTAACAACGCTTTAGCATATTAAGAAGCCCGTCATTCCTCCGAAAGGAAATAATCAAAATAACACTGTATAAAATAACCTGAAATGTTTAATTTTCGATGTATAGTTTTTGTTCAGATAAAACATTTCAATGCAACGATTTTGGCCAACTTTAATTTTAAATACCTCATTAAATTGTCATTGAATTTAAAATTTTCTACATCAGCGTATTTTTCATACGTTTCTCTATAATTCTACTTATTTTCATATTTTTATGTGCAACAGTTGTCTTAATATTAGCGAAGAAACTCCCTAGGTCTCAAAAAATTCATTGTCGGTAACAGTGACAGCGTTATTTATTTATTTATTTATTTTTTAAAATCGAAAAACTTTAAATAAATACCGTATAATAGATTAAAAAAATTGATGTAATATTAATTTAACGAAAGAGAAATTTTCTTTCGGAGGCTTAGCAAATTAAGTTTAATTGATATAAATTAATACATATATTACAAATTTTAAATTTTTTTCGCCAAAACTAGCCTTTATACTATATTAATTTCCTTATAACAATATTCCGTACTTACTTCAACTTATTAAATTAAAATCTTGTTTCTAGATCTAATCTATTAATCTTTATGTAAACGATATACATTCTTAATTCGCCTTAAAAAACATTTATTCCAACACTCGTAAATTTAAAAGATGGCTCTAAATTAAAAATATTCTTAATTAAACTTTATTTCTTAATTTCCAAATAAAACTCATTTTTTCTATGTTGTATCAACCCTTTTTAAGAAAGTCTTATTAAATTTATTCCAAAACCATACCTTTCAAAAAATATTATTATTTTTATTTATTTATTTATTTATTTATTTTTCCTCCTTCAATATTTGATACTTGTGCATCAATAAATTCATTTATTTTCTTTTTCTCTGAAAATGAATCGTTTGAAAAAATATCGTCTGTCTAATATATTAGGAATTTTGAGTCGATTATAAGTTAGTTAAATAATGTATTCAAAAAATAATAAAATTATCGTCTGTGGAATAAAATCTCGACTCTAGGTATGAGTTATGTTTACATGGAAAAATGATGGTTCGAGAGTAGAGAATTTTCTACAACTTTCTTTTAGATTTAAGAAAGGAAGCCTCGAGGTGAGAAGGAAGATTCTTGGTTTTTTCTTCGATGAGTACGGCTCGCTGAAATAATGATGGAATATTCTTTTTGATGCTTCGGTTAAAGACAGTTTGCAAAGGGAGCCTTTCCCTCTCTCATGACTACAGTTTAATAAATTAACTTGCAGCAGCCAATGAGTAATTTATTGAATCCTCTACATTTAGTTACTTATTTTTTTTCTCGCTTGCCATGACTTTTGTGCTGTAAAACGGGGAACCTTGCGATGATGTTTTTGGCTCCTAACTTTAAAATGTCACATATATATAATAATTGTATAATATAATTGTATTTTGATGCTTATAAAGGAATGGATTATAGCTTAACTCGTTATATTCAAAAAAGAAGTTTTCGTAATACCAAAAAAAAAAAAAAAAAAAAAAAAACCTCTCTTTCTGACAATTGGTTTCTTTGAAAAGCAATATTTTACAATGCTTAAAATGTAAGATTGAATTAATTTATGTCTTTTCTTTTATTGCAGATTATGGCTCTTTATTGGTGGATGTTCACCATTACAATAGATTCACAGAAAAAAAAACATGATTTGTTTAATTTTCGATAAAAAAGAGTTATTCAACTTAGGTCGCTAAATTCTTATTCTTTTAATATAAATTATTGTGACAGTCAAAACAGTAACTTTAATCGTTTTAAATGATATAAATATATAAATTTTATTACGACACAAAAAAGCAGTAGTTTGCCAAAATAATAATAATAATAACAAATGCATTGAAATTAAATATTATGTAATAATAAAAAGACGAATAATTATAAACTAGTCAAATGTGTCAATCTCAAAACTTTCCTCTATCTCATACATGTTAATATTTCAAAATTCGCTTCCATCGTGCCGAAATTAAATGACAATCAATGCCCATCGTGAGTATTCTAAAGGTATGAAATTCCATGCATTAGTTCTTAAAACAGGATTATTGCAGATATCAGGAAGAATACAGCATATCGGCGACACCTATTAAGAGATTTACACAAAAGATTATTCAGCAACAATTTATATCAGTGACTATCTGAATGTAAATTATTAAATTCTGTGATTTAGTTAAAAACCGTAAATTAGTTCTTCAGGTACATCTGTTTCTAAAATTGTAAAAAAAAGGCAGCATAGCAACGCCGCCTCTAGCGCGATTTACACCATAAACGAACTAACATAAATGCTTTAGTTCTAGATAGAAAGTGCCCACAAAATTCATGTTACTTGCACACAGACTCACAGACAGACAAAACGTGTAAAAACCTTCAAAAACAGGAGTTCAAAAATTTCAACGAATGCAATATATTCTTCTTGTAAATATAGGAGAAAATCTAAAAATAAAATTAGCATATGAAAATATGTTTCAGAAAAATATGTAAATCATGCTCAACATTAAAACAACCCATATATGCGATATCGTCGTCTTGATTTCATTAGCAGAATTATTCCAATATATAAGGACATGTAAAATTATATTTTTAATTCATAAATAATAAAAAATTGTTTTGCTATTAACAAGAAAAGTATAGAAACGATTACACATTTACACGAAGACATTACTAAAAATATAATTTATTATACTTATCATGTGTTTTCTTATATATAAAATGAGACAGTATAAAGTAAGAGAAAATTCATTTTATGCAAACTAAATTAGGAAGTATAATAAAACTTGATAAACACGAAGAACTATAAATATTTTATGTCGCTGAGGTGTATTACTTTGTATCTAGATTTTTGTTTCATTTGACAGAGTTCATTATTTGTGGTGGTCTTCTCGTTGAATATGTGTAATTTTTCACTATGACATCTTAGTCAGTGTGTTATATTAAAAACAACTTTCGGTGTATACACCGAATCTATGCAGTTTAATTCTAGATGAGTATGTTTTTTAGCCTGTTCAACATTGCGATATAATTAACTAAAAATGATTCAATTCAATTTAGATTCTGGAAGCATGATGCAATAGGATTTTACTCAGTTTTAATGCACTGAGAAATATATGAACAAAACAAATTATTTAGCGGATTTTTATGATGATAAATCAGTTAACATGAATTGAGCTGTTTAACAGAATAAATTGAAATAAATGCAGTTTGATTAACTACGTCTATGGGAAAGCAGAACATTAAAGAAAATAGTATTTTGCAGAATTTACATTTCCTACTTGGTAAGTATTGAATCATAAAAATCTCAGAAAGATTATATTTCAATCAGAAATGTATAAAGTTATTTAAATGCAAACAAGTTAACACTAGAAATATTAAAACTATTCGTTTTAAAAATGGTCAAATCGTTTTGAAATTGCTTTTATTACCTACCTTCTTTTTATATTTTACAAAATAATAATGAAAAAAATCAACAAATTCTGTTTAGATTGATTTTCCGATAATGTCATTCTCTTCTAAAATGTGGAATTTTTTTTTTTTTTCTTTTGTAATAACAACATTTTTCAAAATTGCTATAAAGTAATTATCTAGGGACAACATTTTAGAAAACTTAGAATACCAGAACATCTGAAATCTCTCTATATTTTTTTCTTTTTTAACAAATTTAGAAATGCAGTATTTTACGTGATTTTTTTAGCCTTATTAAAAAAACTTTCGGGCCCTTGGATATTATTTACTCCTAACATATTTTTAGCTCATTACTCACTTTTCACAGAACTCTTTGCGGAATTTTACTCACTATACACATTATGTTAGCTTTTATTACCAATCTGATGCGAGCGACGTCATATTTTGTAGTATTTCGAGTTTGAACAAAAAACAGCAGCATTAGTTGAAAACGCAGAAATTGAGCGATTTTCAAATCGATAACATTTTACGCTCTAAGACAACTGATTTCTTTGGTTCTAAATTGCTTCTAATATCCACAAGAGTTGTCATAGCAAGACCTAAGGTTTAGATTAAAGTATTTTAAGATACGAATTTCGGTATATAGATTGAATCTATGCAATTTACTTCTAGATGAGTATGTTTTTTAGCCTGTTCAACATCGCAATATAATTAATTAAAAATGATTCAATTCAATTTAGATTCTGGAAACATGATGCCATAGAATTTTACTCGCTGTCTTCTAAGACAACTGCTTTTTTTAATTCTAAATTGCTTCTAATATCCACAAGGTTTCTCATAGCAAGACCTAAGGTTTAGATTAAAGTAGTATTAAGATACGAATTGTTTTTAATTGATGTGTTCTTAATAAAGATTAAAAGATAAGAAGATGCTTTAATGTTCTCATGGAGAAACTGCTAGTTATTACATTTAATATGTATTTAATCACTTCATAACCTGCATTTACGGCCTGCAAGTGGTCAGTGTTCATCGAAAATGACCTCATGCACAAACGGATGTTTTTACAATGCATTCGACTGAATGTTTACTCGTTTTATGTGTCACAACACAGCATTAAAAAGCCGGAAGAATTTCAAAAATCTACGAATATATTGAATACTTACCGCCAGATTTGCTACAATACTACACAAACACATATATAAACATATATATCGATAGATCTATAGATTGATTGATTGGCTGATAATCAGTTATAATGAAAATTTAAAGAAATAAAGTTTTAAAAACGTCCTATTTTCTCTCATAAATAACAGATGTCTTACAGTTCACTTGTGTCATGCTACATTTTTGCATACTTCCTTATTATTTACAAATAATATTTATATGTGGCAGTTAAATCTTGTGATTTATTTTTCAGATACTTTCTGTTGATATCGAGTTTTGAAAGACAGAATATACATGAGGGAAATACGTGGACTGGCTATTGATTTTTGTAATTCAATTCCTAAGCAGAAAAACGGGGTTAAATGAATGATTCTCGATGGATAATGCAACATCAGCCATAGAAATGATTTTTTGGTGAAAAGCATAATGGTAATGGCAGAATTACCTCCATAGCGTTTTGGGTCAACGTGGCAAAATATGGATGAATTCAGTGGCAAAAATAAGTTTTCATTTTTGAAGCCAATCTGACAATAGCTGGCTAATTTCAAAATTTATCAATTATATGTATAAGTTATCGGAAAAACCCGGTTAAAGGCCAAACTTGCTTATCTCATCTCATGTAGGATAAACTAATTTTTCCTGGGCAAACTAGTGTATCCTTACGCCCATAGGTTAAACTAGCTTTTCTAGGCGAAAGTAGTTTGGCCTAACTCACATATGATAAACTAGTTTAGCCTACTATTCATTGGTCTGAATTAATTTATCCTAAGCTGATCTGGTTTATCTTAGCCGAATTCAATTTGGTGTAATTTTATTGAATCCAAATATCGCATAGGCGCCATCTTTCTATTTTATAATAAGCCAATGTAATTTGACGTGTTTTCATTCATACCAACAGTTTCAGACCACTAAATAGTAGGATAAACAAGTTTGTACAGCGTAATTTTTTTTCCAACAACCTTCGTTGTTCCAAGGCCAAGCTCGCACTCTGATTGGTTGTTACTCTCGGCACTGATTTCACGTAATTTAGCGATAATCGTACTTGGCGTAGCGATAGACACTTCCGTCGAGTTTGATTTCCTTCCGAACCGAGTACGAAATAAACCGAGTACAAAGTAAAAAGTTGTGTGTAAAAACTTTTAAAGAGTACAGCTTTCATTAAGACACGTTCCATCCAATCCAATGCTGCAAGAGAAAAGTTACTTTGTATTCTGTTCGGAAGGAAATCGAACTCCTCGACGGAAGCATATATCGCTACGCCAAGTATTATTATCGCCAAACTACATGAAAACAGTGCCGAGAGCAACAACCAATCACAGTGCGAGTTTGGGTTTGGAACGACGAAGGTAGTTGGGAAAGAAAAATTACGCGTTTGTACTATCGAGCGTTAGGCTAAACTTGTTTGATCAGTGAGCGATAGAATATATTAATTTGTTCCATGAAAAACGTTTTCATTCTAAAGACGTTAGGATAAACTAATTTGGCCTTTGAAAAACTAGTTTGTGTGATGAACGTTAGTATAAACTTGATTCACATAGTCGAACTAATTTTATCTTGGCAAATCTAGTTCGGCCTGTAACATATATATATATATATATACATATATAAACATATTTGTGATATTATATATATCATACATTGTATTATACATATTTGTGACCTTTTAACGAAAGCTTATATTTTTTTCATTACATTTACTATTACTGAATTGACATTATAATTGTATATTGATGTTTGTGTCTCTTATTACGTTTTTTTTTTTTTTTTTTTTGCATTACAAATATTACTTGAAGAAATATTTAAACGAAATTTTCAGTTAGAAATATAATTAAAAGTATAATTTACATATAAAATTTATTCAAAATTGTTCTGCGAGAATTAACTATTCTCTAAATAAACTATTGAAGCAATTAAATAAACAATTAATAGATCTAATTGTCCTATCAAAATAATTGCGTTCCCTTCTCTCCATATTCTTGTTCTCTTGGGTAATTTAATACAAATAATGCTACTGATGAATATCTTATCTTAATGGTAGTATTATTTCAATAAGGACCAAATTCTTACGCTTTCTAAGTAATCAAAATGTACTTACATTCCTTGTAGTTTTGAAATTGCAATAGTTATAATTAGGAAAAGATGATTTTGAATTCATGCAGTTTTTAAAAATTTCATTATTAGATTTATATACAATCTTATTAGTTATTGAATTTCTATAATTATCATTCCGAATACATACGGCAATATTAACATTAAAACATATCAAATGTTCATTTTCATTTAAATTTAGCGTTATTACTTACATCAAGAGTTTTTCCGATAAAATGGTAGATACAATAAATGTGAAGAGAAACATTAATATCACTTAAGTATAAAAGTTTTATAAAATTGATAATACTAGACTAAAGTCCAATAGCTTAAGGAGTCTATAACTTTCATTTTGATATAAAAAAATATTGAAATACATATTTTATTTATTTTAAAATATCCCTCAATATTCTTAGAACATTCTATCAAAATTTTTGAACGAGTAGATAAAAAATAAAGAAAATATACTTAAAGCATAAAGAGGAAAATTTGTTTTAATTCATTTTTCTCAATTCGCAATACGCAGTTCGTTATATTTTTATCTTAATTTAAATATTCATAATTCTACAAA
Organism: Maratus speculifer; assembly: GCA_964019185.1. Taxonomy (NCBI): domain Eukaryota; kingdom Metazoa; phylum Arthropoda; class Arachnida; order Araneae; family Salticidae; genus Maratus; species Maratus speculifer. Next base: position 424,758,232 of record OZ025290.1, on the reverse strand, counting down.
AATTAAGCAAAATGTCTTTTTTTAAATATATTTAACCACTATGGGATAATTCAATAACATGTTTATGGTATATTGGCACCTTAAAAATGTATATATTCGAACATAAAACACATGCTATATTCCCAAGATTTTTATATACGTCATTCTTTAATTACTCTCCTTTTCTTGCAAATATAATGCAATAATCAAAAATCTATTACTTTTATTTATAGAAATTTATCCGAATAATAGGCAAAAAATCCATTTTCAAATATGAAAAATTAAAAATGGTTTATTTATTTTTTATTTTCTTACATTATAATTACAAAAGTTATTGTTAAATTTAAAAATTTTATAATTTTATAATCAATTACCAATATACTTTATTTATATATGAACTAAAAACATAATATAACTATTTTTTAGGAAATAACCAATTTGATACCTAAGTACTCTTTATATTTCGAATTTCTAAGGAACCCTGGAGGTAATAACGCAACGTTAAGGTCTTAGGTTTATTTTCATGGCTTTGTTTTAGATTTTGGTTTCAAATACAAAATTTGATGCAGAAAAGTATCGATTATGTGTACAAGTTAGTATATTTTATCAGATATGTATTCATATGTGTTGTAGCGTGATTTATTGACCAATAATTGTTTTCGCGTTTTCATACACCAATGTGGATGATAACGCGATGCAATTAATAAGATGGAATATTCACATGTAAATTGTCCAATTTTAACCATGCAAACTCCTTAATTCTAGAAATTTACAACTACGAGATATCGGAATGCAGTAATAACCCTTTGATATTTTATTCTTCTGACATGAATAAAATAATAACATTGAAGGTATACAAATTTCTTTTTATGTTTTTTAGTTTCCATCAATGACAATAATGCAATGTGATCAACATTTATGTTCCATTGTGCTATAAAAAATAAATAAATGAAGCATTTTTAAATGTAGTTCACCACTCAAAAAGAATAAATAAATATATAAATAATAATCAGTTAAATAAATAAAATTGAAAAAAAATCGGTTAATAACGCAGGAGGATGACGTTTTTAACCCAGTTTACAAATTGTACAGTATATTTCAAATTACAAGTTACCTCGAAAACACATCCAAAATCTACGAAAGCATTTTGAAAGTACATAAAGTACATTGCAAAATTCTGTAAAAAAAAAAAAAAAAAAAAATTCAAATAACAATATAGTTTTTACATCACACATCTTACATCGCAAATTACCCTTTATGTTTCCTGCTTATTTTCCCATTTACGTTTAATGATTGATAAAATAGTAGCTTTGAAAGGTATTGGTATGAAAATTAATATTTGATAACCTTGCATATTTATTGATCTAATTTACTACAAAGTGTTAGCTTTAATATTAATTTTCTGTTAAATCGACCTTTGTTTCCAAAAGTTACAAAAGACCCTGATAGGATGCTTAAAGGGTTAAATCTCGCGTTGATTTTTTCATGCTTCTTTTAGGAATAAGGTATACAAAGGGAACAAATTAAATTTTAGCGTTTTTTATTTCATTTTTTTAATTTCTTTATTTTTTATTTTATTTCCTTAAGCACATATCCCGAAGTGCTACCTCCTGTTTTCCTGATTTCCTGTACACATAATCTTAATACTTGATGTTACTACCCACCTTGAGGTTATTACTTCAGGATACCTCACATACTCGCTTACAAATCTTAATATGAAAAGTCAAAGTTATTCTTATTTAAATCATGTATAGACCTTTCGTATCTAATGGATAATTTCAGACGAGCTTTTGATTATGAGAATGAATTACAGTTGGCAAAAAAAGTATTTGTACACTCTAAAATTTTTAATTTTTAACTAAATAAAAACAGATATTTTGTCAAAAATAGTTTTAATACAGTCTGCTTACCGTCCGTTTTAAATTACACAACAGAAAATTTCGATAAAGATGTAAAATAATTTTCTAATAGGAAAAGTTTAAAAATTTCTTGCAAAAAAAGTATTTGCACATTTCTCCATCCTGATATGTACTGTGTTTTATTGTGTTTATGGTTCAAAGGACTACTTTTACAGAAGCTGTTAATAATTTTTAAGTTCATATTTTATTTGTCTGACATTTAATCTAATTTGCTCTTGAAGTAATTGAGTATAGAATCTAAAACTAGAGAGGCACCTCTAGATATATGAAATCCTATGATTGAGCATAATAAGAATTTTAATTCGCAACAAGAATTTGTAAAAGCTATTAAATTACCATTTACAACTATTGGATGTATAGTGAGAAACTATGAATAAATTAAAAGCATCGAAATTCAATGAAAACCAGGACTTCTTAGCAAACTAACAATGAGGGAAAAAGGGAGTGTTGTTAAAAAAGCTTTAAAAAATCCTATGCGTTCGGTTCAAAAATTTACTGGAGACCTTGCAACATCTTCTCGCATTAGAGGAATACCTCAAACAATAAAAAATATTCTTCTCAATGCAGATTTAAAAGGAAGAACCTCAAGGAAAAATACATTCATCAGCGAAACAAATAGGCGAAAACGCATAGTATTCTCTTTCGCATACAGAAATAAATCATTGGATTTTTGGAAACCAGTAATTTTTTCTGATGAGGAAAAATTCGGAATTTTCTTACCATCAAGCATTCGAAAAAATTGGCGTAAAAATAAAACTGTTCTAGATCCAAAATGTATACTTCAAATTATCAAGCATGTTGGGGGGAATATTATAGTTTTGGGGTGTATAGCTTCTAATGGAGCAGGACATTTAAAATTTATTGACAATGGAAGGACAGGTTTAACATACATTGATGTGTCGCGCCATAATTTATTAAACTGTGCCAAGAAATTATGCATAGAGGAAGCTTTTCACTTTATGCAGGATAACGACCAAAGCATACTGCTGTGATCACCAGCACATGCTTACGACAATACTCGAAGACGACTGGTAACTCCTCTAAAATCTCTAGACTTGAATCCAATAGAAAATTTGCAGATGCTATTGGATGCAAAAATCCGAAAAAAATATGTATCAGTAAAAAACAGTTTTAAAGAAGCTCTTATTGTGTCATGGAATAACATTAACCAGACCGCTACAAAAAAGTTGGTGGAATCTATGTCACACCATCCTGAAGTAGTCCTAAACGCTAAATGAATTCGCACAAAATAATAATTTGTATCATTTTACTAAATTTTCATTAATTATATTACATTAATATAGTGTACAAATACTTTTTTTTTTGCATTATATTTTTGTATATTTGTTTATTATAATGTAAAAAATCGATTCGTTTAATTTTGTTTTTGTTTCTATAATATTATAATGCATTAAATTAATGTATTACAGTATTTTTTGCTAAAATATTTTGTTTAATTTCATTAAAATTAAAAAAAATGAAGTGTACAAATACTTTTTTTGCCAACTGTATTTTGTTTATTTTCTGAAATAATTTGGTGAATATTTAAAACTACATAAAAAATCAGTTTTAAAATCCAAACTAGTAACATTCTATCGTGTTTTTCATATTCATTTTTGTTTGCAAACGAGAACGAGCTCTAATTATCGAAAATTAGAATTATCTCTTATTAGGAACAAACGGAAAAAATGACTTTTTATAATCGGTAAAGTCACAAAATCTTTTTAAAATTTCTATTAATAATTCCGTTATCAACCGAATTTCCAATCGCCACTGCTCAATAAAATGAGAATACTGCTGTATGAAAACAATAGTTGCTTGATACTGAATATTATATTAATTTTTATTTGGAATGATAGTAAAATACCTGTGCCTAATATGGACATCCTAAGGAAAAATTATTTTTTTCTCCCCTATGTACACGTGATGGGACTCCAAAAATATATGACCATGATCCCTGGACTGTTGACTATCATTATTAAAATTAGCGACTTGTAACTAAATTAAACTCTTCCGGTTTAATTTAAATGATAAAAACAAAAAAATGTTTACAAATGTCCATATAAGGAACTATCAGTCTCTATTATGGACAGGTGGCTCCTTATTCACCGACTATACAGGGTGTATGGAAGAATCACTCTTCTATGGAATTTTAGAGGAGAGTGGATAAAAAAAATATATCTTAAAGTAATGCGGGGGAGGAGAGAGCACAATCTTGATATATACAATCGATTGTATTTATAAACACATTAGAACTATCACAATCTTCATATATGCAATTGATTGTATATATGAACACATTAGAACTATCACAATCATTGTATATATGAAGATTGTATACAATTATATACAATCTTCAGAACATGCACTATAGAACGGGTGTTATTTTCGGTTGTGGCTCTTCGAAGACCGATACGAAGCTCCTCAGTTACTACAAAATTTTATGAAACAATGTAGTTAGTTTTGCTTAGCTTTCTATTTCTGTGAATCCGGAGATTCACTTGCTGTACTTCCAATGTGGACATAAGGTGTCCATATTAGGTATCTGGAGTAGTTTTATCAAATCTTGTAATAAATAAAAAAATAAAACTTTTTTAAGCAACATATGCAATAGCAATCGAAAATATGTTTTATAAGCTTTCTAAAAGCTTTCAAATATGTTTTATAAGCTTTCAATATTTTAAGTAATTTTCCAATATCTAATAATAATTTAAACTTACCTGTAATTACGATCAGTGCATCACGAAACAACAAGTTTCCATCTAAATGTTGAACAGCGCGCTTTTTTGTACTTTCCTGACATGTTTATCTTTTCAATTGCTTTTATTTCACGGATATGTAGAGCGATCTTTCCATCAAAATTGTAACTTTAAAAAATGTTAGGGGTGCCCATATTGAGAGCACTGTCCATATTGGGTATAAGTACCTTATTTAAGTAATTTTCAGTTATAAATATAACTATAATTTAGCACGATAAAGTAGATTCGAAATTGCTCTATGAAAATTAAATATTCATTCTCGAAATAAACTATTTAAATAAAAGTGTCAATAATTAATATATTTAACTTTTCTTTTAGCCTTTTATTTATCGAAATGATTACATTCTTTTTCCACATACTCTTGCTCTCTTGGGTAATTTGAAACAAATAATGCAACTGATGAATGTCTTATCTTAATGATAATGGCCGTTCTCCAAGGGCCTGTATTCTAAGTAATCAAAATGTTCTTATATTTATTACAGTTTTGAAATTATACTCATTATAATGAAGATAGAAATCCATCCTGAATACATGCTGTTTTTTTTATTACATCATAATGTTTATCCATAATCATATCAGTTATCGAATATCAATAATGATGATTCCGAATATATACAGTGACATGAAACATTTAACGAAAATGAACTGCTCCTTTTAATTTAAACATAGCAGAATTACTTTCATTAAGAGCTTCTACAATAAACTCGATACAATAAGATGCGACAAGGGTAGAAGAGGAAATTTAATAATATTTAATTATAAAAGGTTGTTAAAATTAATAATACTTGAATAAAATTCAATAGCTTAATATTCCATTTTTTATATCTCGACATCTAAAGCTTAGTGTAAATATTGGGAATGATTCTTATTTAACAATTTATATACTAAAATTTGAATAAAAACATGTGCAAGACATTCAGAGGAACATATAGAACACTAAACGGATTTTAAATACATTTTTATTAAAATTTTTTTAACAAACAGTTGGAATAGTTATAACAGTATAGTAGTTATAACAGTAGTATAGTTATATTATAGTAAATAACAGTTGGAAGTATTTTTGCAAAATATTTGCAAGAAAAGTAAGATTCATTTACAAAAGATAATATGGAGATCTCATATTTTCTACGAGAACAGTGTAAATAAATGTAGTGCGATCCTATATGTAGCAGATAAGTATCTGGTAGGTTTAAATTTTTCGTGTAGCGTTTCCTAAAAGGCATACCTAGGTAAAGTGTTGAGAAATTAACAATATTAAAACTAGTCGAATGTGGTTGTCTGTAACATTCTTATATTTCATACATGTTAATGCTTCCAGAAAAATGAAGCATAGAAGCATCACCGGCTAGATTACTTACACCAAAATCTAATCAGAAACAATTTATGTCAAAGTCTAACTGAATCTGAAGTTTGATGAATAGTCGTGCGTTTTTTGAGATAGAATCATAACAGAATTCGTAAAAAAATCTGGATAAAAGCGTCATCTGTTGAGTGGCTTATTTTAAAAAATAGAGAATATTGACTTATATCATGGAATTAATAAATCTCAAGTTAAAAAAAAACATACATTAGAATAATCATTTATTAGATAGATCTAATACGATAATCATGAATAATGCCACATAGAAGCGCCACCTGTAGATCGATTTATACCAAAACAAAACCAGCACCATATTATATCAAGGACTAACAGTATCTGAAATTTATGAAAATCAGTCCATTAGTTCCTGAGATATAGCTGTTACGAAAACCGCGATAAGGGTAGCTTGGTAGCGAGAGCAGTTTCGCTATATATGTTTCGTAATAAATACTAGAATCTGTATTAAACTAAAATCTCTTACCTCGGTGTAGGTTATTCGCTTTTATGTGGTTTTTCTCGTCTCAATGATAAGTATATTCTTCAATAAAGCCTTCCTTTGGACGTAACTATGACATTTAATTTACAGGACGAGCATAAATATTACATGAACAATATTACTTTTCTTTTACATCTCAATTTATAATGCGTACAAATGTACGTCTCGTTCTCGTTTGCTCAGAACTATCTCAGAACAACAACAAATTAAAACAAAAATATAATACAAAAAAAGTCATTAGTTCACGCAGCTTGCAAAATGTTTGAGCCATGGAGTTTCGAATGTGAGAGTATGGAAACACAACATCCTCGGCCCAGAAATATAAGCTATTCATCTTTACAGGAAAGCTCCAATGGGTATAAGTGTTGGACTGCTCGCCGAATAAAATTACCTGTTGCTAGTCTTATGGTGCATGCACGAACTTTTCCGTCTCTACCAGGATGGATATCTGTAATAATGCCTAATTTCCACAAGAGCCTTGGTTGATTGTCTTCTTTGATCTGAACGACAGCTCCTTTTATTACTTGTATACCTTTGGAGTGATCAGTATAATGGAGAGATTTTAAGTCCATCAGATAAAACTGTTTCCCCTTCAACCAAAACTGTTGCACTAAGTTTAACCTTATCTATATCTGCGAGTTAATTCATTTTTTGTAGAAGGAGTCATTCTTGTCTTTTCCGGTGCAACGCTGTAAGTCTTTTTCCCACAAGAAAAAGTGCTGGACACAAAGGAGTTGGTTCATTGGCATCACTGGACACAAAGGTTAATGGGCGGGAATTCAAAATAGCTTCCACTTCCAGTAAAGTAGTTCCAAATTCTTTGTAGTCTAATGAAGATCTTCCAAGGATTTTCTTAAGGCACATCTTCGTTGAACGCACTAGTCGCTCATAGAATCTTCCCCACCACGCTGCTCTTTCTACGATGAATTTCCACTTAATTCTTTTTTCACTAAAATAATTTTGAACCTCGGGATTCCTTATCAAATTCCACAATTGCTGTAAATTTCTATCCGCTTTCTTGAAGGTCTTAGCATTGTGAGTGTAAATAATCTTGCAAATTCCACGCCGTGAGATGAATCTTCGAAAAGCCATTAAAAATTCGGTTGTTGTTAAATTCATAACAATCTCTAAATGTACCGCTCTTACTACTGCGCAAGTAAATAAAACAACGTAAATCTTTGCACCATTTTTTAGATATAAAGGACCTAGGAAATCTGCTCCAGTGACTTCAAACGGTGATGCTTCTTTAATTCTATCCGAAAGAAGGGGTGCAATATCTTGGCAATAACGCTTGGTGCTGAATTTTTTACAGATGATACATCCCCTTATTATACGTTTTACTTGTTGCATTCCCTTTATAATCCATAATCTTTCTCTTAATTGAACAAGTGTTTCGGAAACTCCAGCATGAGCTACTTCTTCATGAGCTTTTCTGATTTGAAGATCTGTAAAATGACTTTTGCTTGGAAGGATAATTGGATGGGCTTCTGAATAACTTAAATATAAATTTTGAAGTCTTCCTTTTAATCGAATGATTCCATCTTCGTCTAAGAACGGAATTAAATTTAGAATTTTGGAATTTCTTGGGACTAATTTCTTCTTAAACAATGCTTCTTTTTCTTCTGGAAAGAATCTTCCTGTTGAATGCGTCTGTTTTATCCAATATTGCTCTGCTTTCAACATTTCTTCAGCACTCAAAGTTCCTGAAAATTTATGTGCATGTTTCTTTGTATTATTCACAAATCTTAATAACCAACAGGTGATGCGTAGTAGTCTAGTAATTGTACTGTAATTTTCAATTTTAAAAATTGTATTCTCTTCTTGAGTCACACAGGTAGTTTGGACAATTTTTGTTCGCTTTGATTTTCTTTTCTCTTCTTCAGCAACTTTGACATCAATTAGTTTTGTTTCTTGAGGCCAGAATGTTTCACTTTCTTGCAGCCACTTGGGTCCGTTAAACCATGCATTATTTTTAAAAGTGATTCTGCTTTTTTACCTCTGGTTAACAGATCGGCTGGATTTTCTGAGCCAAGACAGTGTGACCATAAACTTGGATTTGCTTTCTGTTGTATTTCTCGAATTCTATTTTGAACAAATATCTTCCATTCCTCGACATTACTTCTGATCCAATGCAGGACAATCATTGAATCGGTCCAAAAATGTAGACTAGTTTTCATTTCTTTGAAAAGATGTTCATTAACATAGGCTGTTAGTCTAATCCCAACTATTGCACTCATCAGTTCTAATCTTGGCTGATATAATTTCTTGATTGGAGCTACTCTGACTTTGGAAATGACAAAACTAGTAAATATTTGTTCATTGACACGATATCTTAAATATAAAACACATCCATAAGCTTTGGAACTAGCTTCGTTAAAACAGTGTAGTTGTACATCTTGAATTGCATCTTTTGAGTTTTCACCAAAATAATGTCTGGAAATCTCTACAGCTTCAATAGAACTTAGTTGCTCGCACCACTTAATCCATATATTGTGCATGTTTTCATTTAATTTATCTTCCCAATTCAGACCTTCTTTCCAAATTTCTTGCATAAGAATTCTTGCAGTTACTGTAAAAGTGTTTAAAATTCCTATGGGATCATATATCTTTCCTATCATCATTAAAAATTCTCTTTTGGTTACACCGCTGTTCTTATTTTCATATTTCATAAAATTCTGCAATTCAACTTTTAAATTATCTTCTTGAGAATTCCATTTGTAATCTAAAACTTTTGTACAAGCAAATTTTTGATGGACAGCTTCCTCTTTTGAATCAAATTGCGATTGAAGACTTCTGGAATTTGTAGTCCACTTGCGCATATTGAAATTAGCATCTTTCAAAATGCTCTTAACCTCAGCATGTACCTTCAAACCTTGAGCTTCTTCGTTCACACCAGTGAGTAAATCATCGACATATAGACATTTATTTAGTATATCAAACGCTTCTGGAAATGTGGACTTGTATTTATTAATATGATGTTTTATCGTTGCAGATAACAGAAATGAACTAGGGTTGGCTCCTAATAAAACTCTTGTCATTCTTAATGTTTTCAATTTAAAATTTGATTCAGTATTAGGGGAATTTCCAATCCATAAAAATCTAACAGCATCTCTATATGCAGGATCTAAACTAATTTGCAAATATGCCTGTTCAATATTTCCAGTAATTGCGATCTTATGTAATCGAAACCGAAGTAAAAGATCAAGTATATCTGGATTTAAATTTGGACCGGCATGCAATCAGTGATTCAAAGAAATAGTTTCGGCAGAGTGAGAAGACGCATCGAAAACTACTCTAAGCTTGGTTGTTGTTTTGTCTTCACGTATAACTGCTTGATGAGGCATATAATAAGATACTGAGCTTGGCTGCGAATCGACAACTTCTGCCATTCCTCTCTCTCAATAATTATCTATAATATTGGCGTATTTTTCATAAAATTCTGGACATTTCTCAAATTTCTTATTATTTAAACTTCTTATTTAAACTGTATAGCCTTTTCTTCGCTAACTCATAATTATCTGTTAATACTACAACTCTTTCATTCCAAGGCAACCGCACTTCATATACATTATTCTTAAATTTAACAGTCTTATTATAATTTTCTAACACGGCATTCTCTATATTTTCTAGATTGACGGTAGACGGTATTCTCTAGATTGTTTTTTTTCTGGTTTTAATCCTATAGATTCTAACTCCCAGAAAGCTTTTAAAGTATCATTTACATCTGTATTTCTGTCCAACTGAACATGCTCCGAAACTGTTTTCATAACACTAATCAAAGTTTGTAAAATATTAGCATCTTTAGACCTGGTAGAACCATTGACAGTCCACCCTAAAATTGTTTCCGAAAGTACAAGATCATCCGAAAGTCTACGAATCTTCCCTGTTACCATTTTCCAATAATAATCACTTCCGATTAAAATTGATAGTCGTAAATACTTTGAATCGCCATATGTTCTATCAGCTAATTGTAATTTACTTCTGCATACAAAATCTCGAATTTTCTTCTCGGGTACGGCAAGTAAAGCTTCGCTAATTTCAGGTGTCTCTAACACTTCAATTGAAATACCTTTATTTTTCATTTCGGGATTTTTCAAAATAATTCTGTGTCGCTTGAATTTCTGATTTATCGTGTCTTTCGAACCAAAAGCGTGAATCGTAACATCTTCCTCACCCACTTCTTGTAAGCCTAATTTTTCTGCAACGCTACACAATATAAATGATCTCTGCGATCCTAAGTCATATAATAAACGTAATTTCAACTTATGTTGTTTTCCAATAGCTAATGCAGTAGCGGTTTGCAAATAAATATCTCGTGTTAAATTGAATTGATGAAACTAATGTATCGGTTATTTCTCCTTTATCCACCTTTTCTTCACAAATTACTGAATTATGTCTCCGAAAACAAAATTTACATCTATTTTTAGATTTGCAATATTTAACTAGGTGAAATTTTTTCAAACATAAAAAACATCTTGCTTGACTCTTTATAATATTTTTCTTCTCCTCTGTAGTTTTAGAACAAGTTTCTATATCATGTCATTCTGAACAGAATATGCATCTATTTTCAACATTTGCATTCAAAGTAGCTGTCGTAGGCATTCTGTGCTTAAATGATTTACTATTAATGAAATCTGTATCTGAAATTTCTTTTTTTACGACTACTTTGTTTTCAAATCTTTTGTTTTCATCTGATTCTGTCTTGCAAAACGAAAATGTACGTTCTCTTGTTTTTATTTCCGTTCTTAAATAATCTAACAGCTTTAAGACATTCCACGATTCTGTTTCACTTTAATTTTCTCTATTATAACTCAACATTAAATTACTCGGTATTAACTTTGTCATAATAGGAAATAATAAACTTCCATAACTTTCTAATTCGATTCCTAATGATTTTAAACTGCGAATATGTATTTCGCAAGTATCATACAAATTGCGCAATTCTTTCAAACTAGACGAATTACGGACAGGTGGCAAATTTAATAACTTGTTAATGTGAGATCTGATTAATATTTCCATTTTTCATAGCGGTTCTCTAAAATATTAACAGCGATATCATAATTTTCTTCAGAAATCGATAATCCTTGAATAGCAGTATTCGCCGATGATTTTAGAAGACTTTTTAAATATGTAAATTTATCTATTTTACTTATTTCATCGTTATCATGAATTGCTGATTTAAACTGACTATAAAATTCTTGCCAATTTTCTAAATTACCATCAAATTTCTCTATGTTCAGCTTAGGCAGGTTAACACGAATTCTATGCTCAGCCAACAGAGACAAATTGGTGTTTATATTACTAGAGGCAGCCGTCAAATTTAAAGCGATATTACTTTCACTTTTCTGTAAATCTTTCATTTTGCGATTCAATTTAGTTTTTACGGAAATTTTTTTTCCCTATACTCGTGGTTTGATTCAAAATCTGACTCTAAACTTTTTAAATCTGTTATTTCTGCTTCAATACATTTACACAATTCAAGAAATTGATTTTCTTTATCGTTAATTTGCGCAGACGATTCTTCTAACCAAAGCATATCAATCGTACTATCAATGATTTTGAAATACATCATTGATATTATTCATAAGCTTCGTTGCGCTAGTCTTAATACTTTTCCGTTTTAATTTTAAAGCATCTAAAGTTTCCATTTTAATATTCTCAAAAGAAATAAATACTTATCAAAGAATAATATTCATACCAAATAAAAGTGCGACGTATGGGCGCCAAAATCTGTTTCGTAATAAATACTAGAATCTCTATTAAACTAAAATCTCTTACCTCGGTGTAGGTTATTCGCTTTTATGTGGTTTTTCTCGTCTGAATGATAAGTATATTCTTTAATAAAACATTCCTTTGGACGTAACTATGCCATTTAATTTACAGGACGAACACAAATATTACATGAACAATATTACTTTTCTTTTACATCTCAATTTATAATGCGTACAAAATGTACGTCTCGTTCTCATTTGCTCAGAACAATCACAGAACAACAAAACAAAACAAAAATAGAATACAAAAAAAGTCATTAGTTCACGCAGCTTGCAAAATGTTCGTGAGCCATGGAGTTTCGAAGGTGAGAGTATAGAAACACAACAATATACAGAAAAATGTAATGATCCCCAGTTTATATCAAGATTTAAGTGAATTTAAATTTTGTGAAATTCCGTGAATTGGTTTTTGAGATAGAGCGCCCACAAAACAGTGAGGAAGATTGGCAAAGTTAAAGACATGGAGCTAAGAAGGTATATGGAGGAGACATATCAATCTAGCATCATGGTGAGCCCTGATGCCGAAAAACCAGTTCTTTCCCCCTCTTTCATATCCACCATATTTGACTTTTACCGTAGTTGACTTGCGCTCCGAGGAGCTTCCTCAATATGACGATCGGTAGCAGACGGGAAAAGGCATTTTACCCAGGTCAAATATGGCGGCCGCGGCGTTGTAACGGGGGGGTAGGAAAAGCTTCAAGTGACGTCACATATGTCTCCTCCATATACCTTCTTAGCTCCATGGTTAAAGAATAACAGAAGGTCTCACAGACAGACATTTTGTAAAAACAAATTTTGGGGGTTCTCTCACCCATAAAACGTGTAAATTCGTCCATATTTTAAATATATTTCGATCGGACACTTATTGAAGAAAATCGAAATTGTTCTTATTTAACCATTTATATACTAAATTTTGAATAAAAACTTTACTTCACTTAATGTCAATTTACGATATTGTCCAATATATCCAGAAGAATATATATAATGCTAATTTGATTTTAGATGACATTTTAACTAAAACTTTTTTTAGCAAACTGGTAGTTAGAGGAATTTTTGCAAAATATTTGCAAGAAAAGTAAGATTAATTAACAAAATATAATTCTATGGAAATCTCAAAATTGTTATGAGAACAGTATAAACACATTCATGAAAAAACTTTTGCGACGCTAACTGATAATAATAATTAACGCTTCGAACTAAAATCATTTTTGATTGCCTTGTAAATGTGTTGTAAATGTGTTGTGCTAGGAAAAAAAAGTTTAAGTTTGTTGTTAAAGATGCGTATTTTTTACAGAAATGCAGTTATCTAAATCCGCAATCGGCCCAATTTCGTCGGCTCCCCTACCCACGGCTCGAACAGTGAGACTCTCTTGCCCGTAAGCGCTGTCGCTGGTAAGCCACCACGAATAGCGTCAAAACTCTCTTCCCACGTCCCAAGCAGTAAGACTCTCTTGCGCCCCAAACGATTCTACCTACGACCCGAATACTTTAGACTCTAAATAGAACAGGAAAATAATGAGAGAAATTGATACCGGACAATTTTAAAAGAAAAAAGTAGACAAATTAAAGACACTGAAAAACGGTTACATACGGGTGGGTGGGACGATAAAACTAACGATCGCTCCTGCCTACATCCCGAAAATATTTGTCTCGGACGGCGGTTGGTGAGTGGGTAAAACGCCGGGATGAGTGGCCTAACTTCTTCGGCGACCCGCACCTACGGCCAAACGGTAAGACTAAATTAGTCAACTCAGTAAGCATTCTCCTGCAGTTTTTTCCCACGAAGCGAACTGCCTTTTACTTCCTTTTTAGGTGCGCTCGTAATTATGTAAATACGTAGCACCTATAGTTGTCGTTCAGTCCGTCCGTCTGTCTGTGCGTCTGCCTGTCTGTCTGTCTGTCCGCATATAACAACGCAAAAACTACCCAACCGAATCGTTTGAAATTTAAAATATATACTTATTGCATAATTTTGTCGAATCATTTAAAATTTTATGAAAATCGGATGCATAGATCAGTTACAGAGACAATCAAAAGTACTTCGTTACATTACGGTAAATGGGGAAAAATGATTCAAATGCATTTTAATCGTTTGAAATTTAAAACATATAATTATTACGAAATTTTGTCGAGTCATTTAAAATTTTATGGAAATCGAATGCATAGATCAATTGCAGGGACCATCAAAAGTATTTCGTTACATTACGGTCAATGGGAAAAAAAGTTTCAAATGCATTTTAATGGTGTTACACTCGTTCGAACAAAATAAAATTTACATGAACCTATGAAGTATATATATATATATATACTAAAATATACATCCTATACAATATGTTACACGAAGAATATTTAATATCAAATTACAGGGCCACACAAAAGTATTCCACTCCATAATGCTATACGGAGAAACGTTGTTTGGAGCGTGTTTCAATTATATTAAACTGTTTCACATTTTATGAATACGATATACGTTGGTGAGGTGTACTAAAAATTACTTCGTGTATATTTAGAGGAACACAAAGATTTCGACCACAATACTGTATCCGAAGTATTGTCTACTATATCATTAAGATATGAATATTTTGAAAACTTCGTTATCGTACGAACGCACCTCATTTGCTACGCTCCACGAGCAATTTCCAACTCGTTAAAATTGTGCAATTTTTAAGGCATCATATGGAAAATGCATTACATATAAGTTTTACAGTATTGTAAATTGTGTGGTGTTTACAGTGAATTCTAATCGTTTCATCTGACGGCAAAGTATTGTGCAACACAACACTATTGAAAGAAAATATTTTCAACAACGATATTTACAATATTATTTAACCACAATTAACAGCACTATTTTAGAACACACTTAGAGATAGCAACAAATATACAACATATTAAGAACGCAACCACAATACAAAATGTTTGTATATGTTTGTTAAAAATTCTCAATATATTAATGTGTTGCTATTATTTTAACACAATCTAACAGATTGGTAAAGTTATCATACGAATTGAATATTTCCAGCTGAGCGAAAAATTGCCGCAAAAATTTTTGGCAATTTTTCGCTCAGCTGGAAATATTCAACTCGTATGATAACTTTACCAATCAGTTAGATTGTATTAAAATAATAGTATATCTACGTATCCATCGTTCTATGGAGTTCCATTACCTGCGGCTTATTCTGCCGAGCGTTCTAAATGACAGACCAGATGTTATGGCCAATAAGGTTATCTGAGCGAAAAATCCCAGTCGGTTATCGCCCGGGTAGCTTAACAGGTAAAGCATTGGCCTTGTAAGCCAAGTATCCGGGTTCGATTCCCGGTCTGGGCAATTTTTCGCTCAGCTGGAAATATTCAGATCGTATATTAATGTGTTGTTAATTTGGTGACAAAGAGTTTTTTTAACCGTTTATTTACCGTATTATGATTTTATGAAAATTTTACATTCTAAAACATTTTGAGCAAATTTTTTAAACTGAATTAAAAGATTTAAATAATCATTTATTGAATAAAGATTTTAAATGTATTGAGTGATGTAGAAGGATTAATTAAATTTGAATTTACAGGGAGTTTGTGCAATTTTCACAACCCCACTCTAATCTTGTATTTTTCTTATTTTCTTAGTATTTTGTAGAATTATAAAATGTACAAATAAGATGTTCTTACAATATAAATTTAGAAACATTTTCGCTTTGAAAACTCCCCATCCCTCTCCCTCAGCGCCAGCAGCAAAATAAACATCCTTTTAAAAATATTTTTGTTTTGTATAACCAATTATGTTTTTTTGAACCAGATAAAGTAATGACTCTGTAACTCATTCTAAACAGTACAAAGAAGACATATTAATAGAATTTTATAATAAGTTATTTTAATAATACTTATAAGTACCGTAGGTAGATAAAGAGTTAAAATATGTTTATTTTTGGGCATTGAGAATTTGCATTGAATATATTGTGATCCTATCTCTAACAGGGAAGATTTTTGTGCTTGCAAATTTTTCGTATAGCAACTACCTAATAGGATAAAAGCTACTTTTAGGAAAGAGGTTGAGAAAGTAACCACTTAAGGGTGTATTTCGATTCAAACTGATTATTTTCAGATATATTAGGTAGCTTTCATTACAAAAAGTAAAAAGCTACTTATTGCAGCCGTCCGGAGGAAAGCACTTCCGGAAAATTTTGGCATATTTTCACCAATCATGACCCCCAGACCCCCAAAACACCCTCCGTTCAAATGTTGACATATATACAGGGTGTTTCAGCGAAGTGCGGACAAATTGTAAGGGGTGATAGAAGGCATGATGACAAACATTAGGACATAGGAAACCATGGGGCGCAAACGTCTTCTGTAGGAGCCAGGGGGCATCAAAGTTTAGCGTCCAAAAAATCAAGCGATGATACAGTTGACGTACAGTTTTGGTGCCCTCATTTTTAGATACAGGGCGCCGCCGATACTTTTCCAACATTTCATTGACATTATCCCTGGATGTGTTACTAACAGACCAGCATACTTGCAGGAAGTGTTAGGGATGTAAAAACTACTTGTAATCGCATGGGAATGTAATGATGGAAATGCTTTGTTTGCGAGTTAGAGTTAAAAGAAACGGAAAAAATAGCAACAGAAAGAAACAAAAAATCAGCAAAAGGTGAATGTGATACAAAACATTTTATTGTAAGGTTTTACTTAAATTTCGTGAAATTTCGCTACTTATTCATTCTGGACGATTCCGATTTTGAGATAAACATTTAAGTGAATGTTCAAACTTTGCTAAACATTCAACATAACTACAACTATCCCGTCAAAAAATACTGGTTTTTCATTACTCCAAAGTTTGAAGAACGTTTTGCAATCGCCTTTTGCAGTAAAACCTTACAATAAAATGTTTTGTATCACATTCACCTTTTGCTGATTTACTGCTTCTTTCTGTTGCTATTTTTTCCGTTTCTTTTAACCACAACTCGCAAAGCATTTCCAACATTACTTTCCCATGCGATTACAAGTAGTTTTTACATCCCTAACACTTTCTGCAAGTATGCTGGTCTGTTAGCAAAACACCCAGGGATAATGTCGATGAAATGTCGGAAAAGTATCGGCGGCGCCCTGTATCTAAAAATGAGGGCACCAAAACTGTACGTCATTTTGAATAAATCAATTACTAAGGGAATGGCCTGCACTCAAACCGCAACAAAATCGATTACT
This sequence comes from Maratus speculifer, assembly GCA_964019185.1. Lineage (NCBI taxonomy): Eukaryota > Metazoa > Arthropoda > Arachnida > Araneae > Salticidae > Maratus > Maratus speculifer. Next base: position 424,740,755 of record OZ025290.1, on the reverse strand, counting down.
TTGCTCATTGATTATGAGCGTTTTAACCCCGCTCGTTTGTTCACAGCTCAATTTGCACATCTTAACCGTTTGGGATTATTCCAATTTTGTACTCAAAATTTAAGTTAAGGTCCAATCTTTAGAAAACTGTTAACAGAATAAAAAAGAAATCAGTAACACGTAGTTGTTCGTACTCCAAAGTCTACAGTGCCCTCTACCGTCATTTTTTGACAGTTCCCTTTAAAAAAAATTTTGGACAAACTTTCGATATAAACAAAGTTTACAGCGAAAACTGGAAATGAATCGACCTTTTTTTTCCGTGTTTTATCATCGCTTGATCTTTTGGACGCTAAACTTTGAAGCCCCCTGGCTCCTACAGAAGACGTTTGCGCCCCATGGTTTCCTATGTCCTAATGTTTGTCATCATGCCTTCTATCACCCCTTACAATTTGTCCGCAATTCGCTGAAACACCCTGTATACATATGTATATATATCTGATTTTTGTCATGCGATAACTAACGTATTTAGTTATAGTCCAGAACACTTTTTATTTTGTCTATATCTTAAAAAATGATTGAGTTATAGCACTTTGAATTTTGCTTATGGCACTTTGAAACGGTCTGATCTGAACGATCCATCATGTTGCTTTAAAATGGCATACACTTTATGATATCGTGGAATTTGGCGACTCTCTAAATCGCTTAAAATAAAACCAGGTTGAATAAAAGATGACTAATTTCTAAAAATTCCTATTACTATTCAGTCTTGACAAAAACTAGTATTCAATCTTATAAAATCACTAATTTTATAAGATTATTTCCACTAATTTGAGCTTAGTATTTTTCAACAATGTAACTTACTTTAAAATAAATAAATAAATATATAAGCATATGAAAGCTACCTCTTCCTCCCGGCATTGCCGGAAGGACTTTTTTAAAATTCATTTTTGCTCTCAAATGCACCAAACTGGAAAAATGTCTTATTTAGAAAGTGCACAAGGTGCAAATATTTGATAGATGCAGAAAATATTGAAAAAAAAGAAAAAAACAATCGAAAACGGCATTTTTTAACCGTTTTTTTCCAATCTGGGAACGAAAAAAGGGGTCATACTCAGAAGATATAAATTAAATTCTAATGAATTGAGCATAAAATTACACACACGGCACCTTATATGTCTCTTCAAAAATCCCCTCAGCAAGTTTCATGTTTCTCATTTTAAAAGTGAATCTGAATTTGTATCAGAAAATTTCAAGCTTTTGAAGGTGGAAAAGGGTTTTTTCGAATGCACCCTTAAAAAATAGCTTCAGCTATATCGCTGTTCAGAGAATTGAGCCAATTATTTTGCATAAAAAGTGCAATCTGATTTTGTTAGTAGACAAATTATTGAATTTTTTCATTGAATATTATTTAATGGTATTGAAATTTCCGTCATAATAAAAAGGGTCATTCCACACCAAATAAGCAAATCAGGTGTGGCTGACATGTCACAGCTTTTATTGATTATCATATAAGTATTATTATTTATTATCATATAAGTAGATCACAATCATTTACGAGGAAACGGAAAGTAGTGGAGTTCAGACTAGTTTATTTCAGTATAAAAAATTACATTAAAGTTGAGACGAAATCGAGGTCTTGTGTACATGCTTGAAATTTCAAGTTTGATTATTTGCCGTAGGAATGGAAAGATTGTAATAAAAATTATTTACACTTAAGAATGAACCATAAGTAACAGATTAGCATAATTTAGTAATTGTATTTTTATTTTATAATTTAAAAATAAATAAATAATAAAAAAAATCGTGGAAAAAATAAAATATTTCAGTTATAAGTTTTAAAATGAAGGACACTTATTCCAAATTCAATTTTTTTTTGCCATTATAGCTATTTGAATATATTTAATACATCTATAATTTAATTCATGCCTTTTTCATTCCTTTATGAGAAAAGAAATAAATAGTGAAAACTGCTGATTAAAAAGTCAACATTTTTTTTCATTTTTTTGGAGACGAATAAAAGCTTTTAAAAGTTTTAAACTCTTTGATATTACAGATAAAAGTATATATTTTAAGTATACGGAGTTTTATTCTTGCTTTCAGTTTATTTTTGCCTCAAGAATATTTTAAATTTGTATAGAAGAAAAACTATTTTTTTCTTAAAATAACTGTATTTTAACACTAGAACCGCGGGACTTTCGGTATACCTAGAACCGCGGAGCGGGTCAATTTGACCCGGGGTGGAAAAGGATTTATAAATATGCCCAAATACTTAACTTGATTAGTTAAAAGATTACATTTTATTACAATAATCAATATTCTTTAATATTTACATTGTATTTTACACAAAGTCAGCAGAAATATCCTACATTTCAGAAAATGCTATTATTCAAGATTACATTTTATTCAGTATGATGAAAATATATTGAATAAATATTGAAATATATTTTAAACATAAATAAACTTGGACTTAGTACATATTAAAAATAGACTATTCCATTCAAATGAATCTAGATATAAAATCTAAGAACAATTTTTAAAAATATAAAAAATACAATTTACTTACTGATTTATCTAATCCAATTCATTGTATGCATTGCTTGAAAAACATGGTTAAAGATTTCGCACGTTTACCAAAAACGTGTGGGTACATTATAATTTGAACAATTATATTTAATTTAATTTTCATTATTTTTAGTTATGATAACAAACCCTTTTATGCTTAGTTTGTTTTTTTCACAGTTTTTAGTTTTTCTTCTTACGCAAATGATTTATTTATTTATTTTATTTATTATTTTTTGGGGGGTGGGGATATGTAGAGGGGAGAAGTTCGCAAGAAGTAACAAACTATTTTTGAACGTCTTCAACTAAGTTTTGAAGAAATTTACGTATACTAATAGATTTTGAGGTTACAGGTTTGCATAAAATATAAGCATTGATAACAGCAAAATACAAAATATTATAAATTGCATTCATTGGCTTCCTGTAAGAAATAGTCTTGACATAAGGAGACTTCCTGTCATCGGGGTAATCATAAAGTTACATTGAATTTAATTGCATTGTTGTAAAAAAGTGCCTTAAGTATTTTTTAGAATTATTTAAAATTTCAACAGTTAGATGTAGACTGCAAAGCAACAAAACAATTTTTCACTTTTCTCCTTGGTAAATAGTTATGCTGATGTATAAATGAGATAGAAGAATAGTCGTATGCAATTTCGATTTTGACATTTTGACATCAGTATTTTGTATTTCTCGTCTTAGGCGATTTACAGTTTCTGTGTTATTTGCAATTTATCTGGTTTTGTTATACATATAATGAATAAACCTACTAGCAGATTTTGAAAGAAATAAGTGCTCGTCTACGCTTATATTAGGCCCTTTTAAATAGTTAGTCTTGCAGTTTTTTTGTCATCTTCTTTATTTACAGGTGTGAATGTGCACGTTATTGTTTATTTATTTTTCAAATTTTCATGAGTATAAAATTTAAATTTTGTCAACTTTTGTTCAAATTTTTAATTCTGTTTTTTATATCCGATTTTTTTCTGATAAATATCGCAAACTTTCGTTCAATACTGATAAATTTTCGTTTATACTCCAATGAAAAAGTCCAACAATGTTAATAGTATAAGCAGAATCATCCTCACTTTCATTTTCATCACTAGAATTTATTTTTCTTCTTTTATAGGCAGATATTCATCCTCAATAATTTGCATTATTAATAATTTTCAAATAATAGTTGCTAACATTCCAAAGCGTCTTTGGCGGTAATATAAAAACATCGAAATCTTATTTTAACTTTTATTAAATGCTTTATAAAAGTAAATTTAATGCTACTTCTAAATATTTGTTGTAATTTTTTTCTGCAATCGCCCATTGTTCACATCAAGAATAAAAAATCTTGATTGAAAATTTTCACATTCCCCCCCTTCCGATTGTGCCCTCACGTTCGCTGCCACTTACGTGAAGATGTGATTATAGTTAATGCCGCACTGTAGAAGTGGGTTTTTCCCAGAAGCCGGTTTACTTTTTATAACAAAGAATAAGTGACAGATTTTCCCGCTCAAGCGCGTGACTGGCTATTGGACGTCACCCCACATCACGCGCTGGCGCGTGAGTGGCACCTTAACGTTATTAGAAGTGCGACAGATATTATTTATCATTACTTCTGAAAAAATGCATCTCTATTTTGTCATTTATGTGTAAAAACTTATTACGGGTCAAATTGACCCGCTTCGCGGTTCTAGGTATACATGGTTATAACTCAAAAATTATTTATGATATTCGCTATTAAAGACAAAAAGTTGTTGCTTACCTTAAAATATTAAAAGTCAGAAAAGGAATCGTTTTTTCGATGAATACTTTTCGCGCGGCGAGAAATTAAATATCGATTTGGGTCAAATTGACCCGCTCCGCGGTTCTAGTGTTAATCTTAAATTCAATTAACAAACAAAGATGGCATCAAAGTCTATTTTTAGCAAGAAATTTTCAAAAAAGCGCGTGTTTTCAAAGAAAGATTGTCTTTAGAATGTCTCAAATATTAGTTTTTTGAACCCATTTTTGTTATATTAGAAATTAAAAAGGCAGTATTGAAACTTTTTTAGTGTGTCAAGGACTTATTAATTCTTATGTACGTGTAATATTGTTGATGTAGGAGTTGTCCTTTAATTGTTTTTTGAGGTAACATAAGAGGAATAATTATGATGTTGTCATTTTTTTAAAAGTTTCTAAGTTTTTTGAAGATGAAGGAAATAAATAACAACTTTGAAACTTTGAGAAATCGATCTTCATACATAGTACTACATCTTGCATCAATTTCAGAGATGTTTTTTAAATCCTTTAATTTTTATAACATTTCAAAATTTTAAAAAAATAACAAAATTTCAATATTTACAACCAATTTTTGATTAATTATGATATTACCAAATTATTGTTACTCAATAAATATAAAGATTGATATCCAGATATTTCAATATCATAAAAAAAGTTCATTTTTGTTAAATAGTTTTCAAAATATAGAACTTGAAACTTGCAACTTCCGACGATTATCCGCAAGCCATTCTATATCACAAGTTTTTTAAATGTCCAAAATTGATAAAATAATTAATTTTTCGTGAAAATATTGTGCTCACATACATTTGAATATGAAATGAACACGTATCTCAAATTTTATTAAAATCGGATTTTATGCAGCCACGGCTTTTTTTACATTTTTGCTCATTTGACGTGGAATGACCCAAAAGGAATAAATTATATACAAATCTTTTTTTTTCTATCAACAGTCAGTTTCACATGAGCTTTTGATCACAGTGTATTCCTCAATTTTTATTTTGTTTATTTTGTACTTATTTTCAATTTATTGTATATATAATTTTTGTTTTATATTTATTTTTTAATTATATTTATTTTATTTTTTATAATATTATATGTTTATCGTATATTTATTTTTGTATGTATTTAATGTATTGTGTATTTTTTTATTTGTGTTTTTATATTATTTATTTATTCGACAATTTTACAAATATTTAAAATAATTGCTTATGCAGTTTAAAAACCTAACGGGTTCTTCCCTGTCATATTTTTCAAATTTATTTTTGTACGAACACGATCAATTTTGAAGGAGTTCTTACTAAAAAACAAGGTTTTATTATGATTTTACGTGAAAATAGCAGATCTTGCTGAAAATGCTACTAATTGCATTTCCCCCCAAATTGTTTAACGTGACTTAACAATAAAGGGAAACAGCTGCTGAAGTGTTATAACAGTAGCTTGAAACTTCAGTAGAAATTAATTTTTATTTGTAATGATAGTATTTTTTAAAGGTTTTTAAAAAGTAATTTTCAGTTATAAACATAATTACAATTTAGAAAAATGAAGTAAATTCTAAATTATTTTGTTAAAATTAAATATTCTCTAAATAAACTATTTAAACCGGAGCATAAATAATTATTATGTATAATTTTCATTCCAGACTTTTATGTACCGAAATAATTGTGCTCCTTTTCCACATATTCTTGCTCTCTTGATTAATTTTAAACAAATAATACAACTGATGACCATTGTATCTTAATGTGAATTACGTTCCGTCAAGACCAGATTCTTATATATTCTAAGTAATCAATATGTACTTATATTCATTACAGTTTAAAAACTGCATTCGTTATCATTTTTAAAATCCGCGTGAAGTATGGTGACGTCACTGCAACGTCGTAGTTAAGTCACATTGTGACTTTGTGACCATCGATTGTCGATGTGAAGTCACAGTAACTAAAATGTTAAGTCGTTATCGCCGTTTTAGAGCTCTTTTTAGAGTGACAAATTTGTGAATAATGTGTCATTTGTGACTAATTTGACATTAACATTGTGACGAAACTGTGACAAAAGCGACGATGTATAAATTGCCAGAAACACGTTTTTAAAGTAAATAACATGTTTTAAAAGATATTTATAAATTTCTAAAGATTTTTAAGAAAGTCACATCTCAGTCACAATGTGACGTCACTGAGCGGTGGCATTTTTATTACAGATGTCATGTGACCAAAGTGACTCACAGTGACGTCACTGTGACCATGAAAGCTATTAAGGTAAATCTTAAGTTTCATACAGTTTTTTTTTTTTTTAAACTTGCATCATTATATTTATTGATAATCATATTAGCTGTCAAATTTCCATAATCATAATTAAGAATGTTATACAATGTATAAAATGTTTGACGCAGATCAAGTGCTCATTTTCATATAAACTTAGCTTGAATATTTACATCAAGAGCTTTTCCAATAAACTCGTAAATGCAATAAGGGTATATGAAGGACTTTAGTAGCATTTAAAAATAAATGTTTCATGAAAGTAACAATACATGAATAAAATTCGATTGCTTAATATTTCGTATTCTAATTATATAATTATAAAGTTTAATGTAAAAATATGTATAATTTATTGGAAATATTAATGTATCGGAAAATAATGTATCCGAAATTATTATCATTTAACTCTTTATATCCTTAATTTTCAATAAAAAAAATAATTGCACCTAAATATTTATTTACGCTAATAACTGAGAAATCGTGAAATACAAATATAATACTAATCTCATATTTAGATATTTTTATTTTAAAATCGATATATTTTATTGATAAATAAAGATCTTTTTGTAAAATATTTATAAGGATAATTACTATATACTTTATAAGTATATAATAGTATATACTTATAAATTTTAATGTAAAAATGTGTATTATTTATTGGAAAATAATACATTCGAAATTATTATCATTTAACCCTTTTTATCGTTATTTTTCAATAAAAAATAGTTGCACCTAAATATTTATTTACGCTAATAACTGAGAAATTTTGAAATATATTAATATTAGTAATCTTATATTTAGATTTACTTATTTTAAAATCGATGTATTATATCGATAAATAAAGATCTATTTGTAAAATATTTATAAGAATAACTGCCGAAAGTAAGCCCCTTCAAAATAGAAGACTCACCCCTCATAAATTTTGTAAGCTGTATAAATCCTGGGAAATTTATAAATTTTAAATACATCCGCTCACACTCCTAATTTTAATTATCTGTTTTACAAAACGTCCATTTATAAGTATCCCTTAAATATATTAGAATTCACTGTTTGATAAAGAGAGCTTACACTGTTAAAACTAAAGGTTGCATATGACACTCCTATGGGTGAAACGCTGGTCCCGTGAGCGATATCCCTAAGGGAGCCAGAATTGTACCCCTAGAGGTGCCCTAGGACATCTAGGACACCTAGTTGCTGACGGGACGAGTGCTTCAACCCTAGGAGTGCCATATGCAACCTTTAGTTTTAACCGTGTACATTCAGTAGTTCAGGGTAGTTTCATAGCCAAAAATCCTGTCCCGAAATTCTTACAATTCTTATGTACAGCAGTGTAGAGCAGTGTAAATTTGATCCCATTTGTAACACGGAATAGTTTTCTATAGAGAATTTTTATGTGTAATATTTCTTAATTTGAGAATAAGCTAAACCATGAAAAATAGTTAAAAAAGTAAAAACATTAAAAACTATATTTCGACTGTTTCACTTTGATTGAGGGAATTATTATGTATTACAAGTGCAGTTTATTTTTATTATTAGACAAATGACATAAATTTTGCATTGCATTTTCTTTCATGGCACTTAAAAGTAACATAAAAATATAATTAGTGAAACCACACAGAAACATTTTCATATTCACAGTGAGTTCATACGAGTTTTTGACAATGTTTTTTCCATTAGTTTGTTTATTTTTTTACTTTAATTATTTTGTAAAATAATTTCATAAATATTTAAAACTACATGTTAATCAGTTTTTAATACCTATTTAGTTAAATTCAGTGACATTCTTCACATTTATTTTTACGTGAATGAATCAAATTAAAAAGAGTTCTTATTAAGATAAAATGAGATAAAAAACTGTTCTTATATCATTTTTTGTGGAAGTAAAAAATCTTATTGCCATTAATATAGGCATTTTCAACCGAATTCTCGAACGCGACTACCCAACAACGTAAAAAAGCTCCGGGATTGATTTTTATTCACATCGAGACTGTTATTTTGAAAATGTTAAAAAAAATCTACAGTTATAAACATAATTCTTAATAAGGGCGTTTAATAGTAATGAGGTGGAGACCGTCGAAATTCAACGAAATAAAATCTTCAAGATGAACTGTTTCATTGATTTATATTAAATCTACAAAATTAGTCACAGTAAAAAATACTTCTTATATTGGTCAGTCAAACCTTCGAACAAATATTATTTTAAGCTAAAATTAACAAAATACTACAAATCTCATTCATCCAAATTATTAAACGAAATAAAACCGAAATTTACCAGATTTTATGACAGACGATATTTTTGAAATAGTATACGCATTTTAATTTCTAATTTTGTTTTCGATTTTAAGAGAAAATGAAGTGATTCTGTTGCCACAATTACAAAATTGGTACTAAAAATATAAAAGAAATAATATCTCAAAAATAAATTGAGATACCGCTTTGAAACAAATTGCATTTAAAAGTGCAATTTCTTCTCTATACGACTTTGTAAAAATTTAAAATTTGCGATGTTTAGAAGTGTAAAATTTATTGTAGCGAAAATTGCAAAATCGAAATTGCAGGGGAAAGTGTTGCCATTCGCAAAATGGCGTATGCGTTACGCACAGATACGTTTGGCCTTTATAATATAGATATATAAATGCATTAGTAATTGTGTTTTCAACATAATTGTTGAATGTTTCTGCCCAATACAGGAAATCAACAGTCGTATTGAAACAATAGTGACCCGAAACTAAATTTAAATGGATTTTTTATTTATATTAGCAATATTGTTTTAAAATAGTTAAAAAGGTCATTTCAATTCATTTATATATTAATATCTATGTATATTAGAAAGGTCAAACGTTTCTGTGCGTAACGCATACGTCATTTTGCGAATGGCAACACTTTCCCCTGCAATTTTGATTTGGCAATTTTCGCTACTGCACATTTTACACTACTAAATATCGCACATTTAAAATTTCTACAACGTCGTATAGAGTAAAAAATGTACATTTAAACATTGTTGCCAGGTTGTCGAAAGCAAATTTCCCCAAAATTTGTGAAATTTTCCCCAAATCACTGTTTTTTTTTTTTTTTTTTTTTTTTTTTTTTTTTTATTATTATTATTTTTTTTTCAGAAAAAGACCCCAATGCAATTTCTACTCAAAAAGCCAAGTTCTCAATTTTCAATTTTCTGCTATAAAGAATTTTTAACAAATTTAAACTCAATTTTTCCCCAAATTAAGCACTTAAAAAAAAAAATTCCCCATTTACAAAAAAAGAAAAAAAATCATCAAATTTATCAAAATTTTTCATGTATATTCACAGGTAATCGACGATAAAAAGAGATAGATTTTGCAACGAAAAGCTCGTTTACATTTGTTATTTAAATTGTTGCCAGTCGATGATGCAGGCCTATCATTTCATTAGATCCATCTACGCTTTTTATACCAATAACTTTTTCAAGGTCTTGACTATCTCTGATAAGTTAGAGTTTGAATGAATCGGACATGATGTTGGCATTATGTGCTTCTATCTGACTTAAGCTATAAAACATTGTTTTCAATTTTCTGTCATTCCTCCCCTACTGAAGCAGCTAATCAATGCATAGCATCTATATTGTATCAATCACTGCGATTTTATCAATAATAAAACAAATATCGCTGCTTTTAATATCTTTAATTAAATCTTTTAAAAAATACAGTATATGAACTTTTTGGACATGCCCAGAAGATTTAATAATGTAAAGATCTAAGTCGTTTAAGACAGCAGCGTTTTCATTTAAGTTTCTTATAAAAAGAACGAGGAGGGCTGCTGCATTCATTGAGCGTTATTAATTTTAATATTCTTCCTGACTTTTGGACCACCCGTTGTTTTTGACGTTTCTTTTAGCCCTTTATCCATTAGAATAATTGTGTTCTTTTTCCCTATATTGTTTCTCTTTAGGGTAATTTAAAACAAATAATGCAACTCATGAATATCTTAATGGTAATAGTAAAGGACGTTCTCTAAGGGTCACATTCTTAAGTATTCTGAGATCAAAATGTACTTACATTCATTACAGTTTTGAAATAATATTAGTTATAATAAAGAGATGCACAATTCTGAATGCATGTATTTTATTTTAAAAAATCATCATTATGTTCACCGATAATCATCTTAGTTATCTAATATGCATATTGATAATAACGAATATATACAAAAATATTGTATGTTTGACGCAGATGTGTTGCTCATTTTTACATAAACTTAGCTTGTTTATTTACATCAAGAGCTTTTCCAATAATCTCTTAGATACAATAAGATAATATGAAGGACGTTAATTTCTTAAAATTTATAATACTTGAATAAAATTCAATTGCTTAATATCTCGTATATTAAGTGTCAATTTATAAATTTAATGTAAATTTCGATATGGTTCTTATTTAACCCTTTATATTCTTAATTTTTTAAAAAAAAGTATTGCTACACTTAATAATTTTTATGTTAATGCCTAAGAAATCGACAACAACATATACCGTATTTACTCGTATATAAGGAGCACCTTTTTTTCCAAAAAATTAAGGCAAAACTCCTAGGTGCGCCTTATACACGGAATAATTTTTTACTTTTGGATGCAGTTGAACGATATACATATGAAACAAGAAATTATTCAAGGAAGATATAAAAATTCGGAAAATGTTACTTAATTGAAGTATTACTGCATATTTATTTCATTTCTTGCAGTTTTTTATACAACAGAGCTAAAGACATTACCTAAATGCTAATTAGCAATTCTCTTTACCGCCACTCATTCCTATTTCCCGCCATTCTCTTACAACTCGAAGTCTAAAAATGCATTTTAGTCTTGTTTTCTGGTCTGGTGTAATGTTTGTTTCGACTTTTTTTCCCTGAAATTCATTTGGTCATTCTTCATTAGCGTATCAAATTTATGGTGCGCCTTATATACGAGATTTTAAGAAATCGACATTTTTATTTGTAAAGTAGGGGTGCGGCTTATACACGCGTGCGCCCTATACACGAGTAAATACGGTATAATAGCAATTTGATATTTAGATAGTTTAATTAAAATGATTTATAACATCGGTAGTTAAAGATCTTCTAGGAAATAATTTACAAGAATAATTACCGTAAATTACCAAAAATATTCCTCACCCAAATACAATCTCCTCCTTTTTATATATTTTACAAGCTGTCCTGGAAAATTTATAAATTCCAAATACCGCCCCTCGCCCTCCTAATTTTACTTATCTATTTTAATTCCAATTATATTCATCCCTTAAAATTATTATAATTTCTTGTCGATTAAAGTTGAACTTACTTTCAGGACTTTTAGGTAATTTCATGAACAAAAAATACTGTTTTGGAATTATTACCATTGTTATAAAAACAATGTAAATTTGTAATCCCATTTGTAACACTGAAAACATTTCTAGGTAAAATTTTATCATATAACATTTTTCTTACCAAACATACGATGTATAGGATAAGTCTTCCCGTCGTTTAAAAAATAATTTTTTTTGGGCGGCATTGGAGAATTCGCAAAATATATATATATATATATATATATATATATATATATATATATATATATATATATAAATATCGTCCGTTTGTCTGGTGGGTCTGTAAGTACTCTATATCCTGAACAAACTGAGATAGAGACAGGAAGTTGGGTGCGTACTTAGTATTTAATAATGGTACGAATCCTATGGAATAACAGTAACCTCGATTACCCGTAATTTTTTTTAGATTCTCGAAATATTCGTTATGATAAAAGTCATATGCAAATTTTCGATTTTTTTCTTAAGGAGTGGACGTAAAATTTATTAAAAAAACATACAAATTACATAAAATATAAAGTTGTTAAGATAATTATCTGCCGAGATATTTGTAATCACATTTTCTACAATCAACGATTTTTTATGACCCCCTATTTCATTTTATTGTATATTTTAATAGAAAATGTTAATTTTAATCCGAGGAAGTAAATTGTTAATTCATATGGTTATCATTTTTGGAGTATAAAGAAGTTTCTTTGACGCAGTTCGGTAATACTTAATTATCCTATCTACCAAAAAAAAAAAAAAAAAAAAAAAAAAAAAAAACTATCGCCAAAGTATAAGACTAAATACCAATAATGGCTTATCCTAAATGGCAAATTCACTTGATATTAAAAACTTCACATGTGTTTGCTGAATCATAAAGTGATATTTAATTTGACGTTTTACATGTATTTATATTAATGATTTACAAAATTATCTCTTTTTCCTTATTTAAAATAATATTTATGCTAATTTGTATAATTTACGAGTAGTTTAGCGATATATATAGTTTTTCCAAATTGGTTGATAGGATAGTCAAGTAATACCCGCAAATGAGTAACAGAGCATGACTAAGTATTACAGTTATTTAAATATGTTTAAATTTTAGAAGTTTTGGAATAACTGTGTATTTTATAAATAGTTTTCGCATGTTTTATTTCCATATTTAAAACTATGCTTATCCATGATTTGTAAGCATTACTGTGCCCCTAACGACTAGTTTAATTAGAAAAAATAATTCTAAACTTAGCTAAATTGTTGAGAAAGTAAACACATTAAAAAAAAAAAATTCGACAACTTCACTGTGCTTTTTAAATAGGATTGAGAAAATTATTATCTATGAAAAGTTCTGTTTAACTTTATTAGTAGACGAATTTTTAGAATTATTCAGTTTTTACTTACCCATCATACGTAGTATAGGGTAAGTCTTGCAATCGTTTTGAAAATCGAAAAAATTTTTTTGACGGATTTACACGTTTTAGATAGTGGAGATTCCGAAAAACATATTTTTAGAAAAAAAATTTGCCGTCCGTCCGTCTGTGTGTCTGTGTGTCTGTCTGTCTATCTGTCTGTCTGTCTGTCTGTAACCGCTCTATCTCCCGAACAAATTGAGATAGAGCCTTGAAATTTTGTATGTACTTTGTATGTAAGAATGGGACGAAGCCTATTTAATATCAGTAACCTCGATTATCCGGAACTATTTTTTTCGGACCCTCGAAAAATTCATTCTGATGAAACGTATATAAAAATTTTCGAAATTTTGTATTTTAAGGAGTGGATATAAAAGGCAATAAAATAACACAAATTTTGCATAAAAAACGAAGTCGATCGGATTATTCGTTGCTGTGATACGTGTAATGCTATTTTTCACATTCTATGATTTTTCATGACCCTGTATTTCATTCAAATTTGAATTCAAAGCTATATTTTAATTGGAAATGAGACGCTTCATCCGACGCAGTAAATTGCTAGTTAATACGATTATTATTTTTGGAGTTATAAGGATGTTTCTTTTACGCAATCCGGTATTACTTGATTTTGGCGTTTTATATAATTTGTCGAAATTGGCTCATCAGCAATTCATTAATAAATCATGACTATGTATATTAAAACTATTTAAATATGCGTTAAAATTTTTATTTTGGAATTGCGATGCATTTTATAAATAAGTTACACATGTTTTATTTTCACATTTTCTATTATGCATATGTATGATGGGTAAGTATTACGGTGGCCTCCAACGACTAGTCTTTAATGGCACTTACAAGTACCACCAAAACATAATAATTTAAATCATACGGAAAACCTTTTCATAATTAACAGTTAGTTCCTATGAGCTTTTGACTATATTCATTTCATATATATATATATATATATATATATATATATATATATTACATTATTTATTTTGTAAGATAATTTGATGAATACTTAGAATTATATGTTAAATCAGTTTTTTTTATCCTACACTGTTAAAAGTGAAGGTGACAAACCGGTGCCATTTGGAACCCTAGGGTGCCATAGGGACTTGGATATGTGGTTGCAGTGCCGACAGGTCTCTTACTGGGTTATTGAAGTTAAATAAGGTGCCACACACTTCGTACTGGCAGCAATATGGCACCTCATCGGGTGACATGAACTATGCGCATGCGCTGTGACGTGTGTCTTTCTGTTTTCTGTGACGGCAAGTAAAATCTATGGCTATGAGTGAATGAAGGTGAGCTCGATGGCCGAGCTGTTAGAACTCTGAGCTTGTAATCAGACGTTGTGAGTTCGAATCCTTCAACGGCCAAAAGTCGGTTTGTATATATTTTAAATTTTTTATTATTGGACACTCTGGATTAAGGGTGCCATCTTTTCACTTTAATTAAAGGTGTCATTCTGGCTCCTTTAGGGGTGTCACCAGTGAGACAAGCCTTTCACCCCTAAAAGGGGTAATGTGTCACCATTAGTTTTAACAGTGTAAGATTTTACTTTCCGTCACATTTTTCACATTTATTTTTGCTCGTAAGCGTTTTAATTTAAAAAGAAGTTCTTTTTATGACAAACTGGACAAAACTGTTATTATTTTTTTTTTTTGAGGTAGCAGAAAATATTTCTTAAAATGTTGTTAATAAAGGTGTTTTCATTAGATTGCTTGAACGCGACTTGAAAATTACGAAAAAGAAATTTTACATTGAGACATTACTTGCATGAAATTGATCTTATAAGCAATGACAATGTTGTTTTATAAAATGTTCAAAAGTACATTTCAGTAATAATCATAATTACTGATGATGACGTGTAATATTAAAATATCAATAAATAAATATATTAATGATTGTATTTTTAACTGAATTGTTGAATGCGACTGCCCAATACAGGAAAATAACAGCCGTATTGAAACAATAATCGCGAGAAATTAAACATGAAATACATTTTTATTTGCATTGAAAGCGTTATCTTAAAATAGTTAAAAGTGATTTTAAGTTATAAACATAATTACTAATAACAGCATTTAATATTAATTTATTAATATTTTAATAACTGAGTTTTCAATCAAATTATCAAACGTGATTGAAACGGAAAATAAATGCTGTATTGAAAAATAGTCGCTTGAAGCTAAAGATAAATTTGATTTTTATTTATATTGACACTGTTGTTTTAAAATAGTTGAAAGTCATTTTAAGTTATAAACATAATTGCTAATAACGGCATTTAATATTAATTTATTAACACATTAAGAATGAAGTTTTCAATAGAATTATCAAACGCGATTCCGCAATAACGAAAATCAACTTGTGCATTGAAAAAATAGTTGCTTGAAACTAAAGAAAAATTTTATTTTTACTTGTATTGACACTGTTGTTTTAAAAATTACAAATTCTGAAACTAACATTAACAAGATAATTTCAGTTATACACATAATTATAAATACACTTGCGAAAAATAAAGCGGATCCTAAATTGTTCTGTAAAAAATAAATATTATCCAACTATTGAAACAACAATGTAAATAATAAATACATTTGACGGTCCTTTCAGACCTTTATCTAGAAAAATAATTGTGTTTCATTTCCACATTTTGTTGCTTTCTTCAGTAATTTAAGATAAATAATTCAACTGACGAATGTCATATCGTAATGATAATGGTCGTTCTCTAAGGGCCAGATTCTTATCTATTCTAAACAAACAAATTGAACTTACACTGCAAAAAGACAATGTCCTAACGAAAACGGACTTTTTATCTATGTTAACGGATTTTGCCTTTAAATTAACGGTTTTTGGCTGGAAAACACAAAAAAGTTAAGGAAATTGACCGTTAGTGTAAAAAAAATAACATATTCCGTAAATTTACTGGATAATTAACGGTAAAATACCGTAAATTTACATTTTTTACAGTATATATCTATTGCAGTTTTGAAAATTTTCATTATTTGATATAATGAAGAGAGCAATCCATCTAGCAAGCATAACGTTACATATATTTTTTTAATTATACCCTTACGTTTATCGATAATCATATTAGTAATCGAATATCCATATTAATGATTCTAAGTATATAGAGTGAAATTAAACATTTAAAACAGATTAAGTGATCAATTTCATTTAAATTTGGCGGATGTACCTTCATCAAGAGCTTTTCCAATAAACTCGATACGACAAGATACGCTAAGTGTAGAGAATTGGCCTTGATAAAATTTAATTGTAGAAGTTTCTAAAAATTAATAATACTTGATTAAAATTCACTGTGCTAATGCTTCTTATTTTATATATTGACATATAAAGCTTACAAGGAGAGGGCCGATTTTGATAATCACATATTTTTATTATTTTAATATAAGTTGTAGGGCAGATACTTCTTAACCCCAAGTTCAATGGATTTCATAGAAAGCTCCTTATTTCTTGAGAAACAGGGGGGGGGGGGGTCAAATATTATGACACGACCTAAATACTTATTTTGTAATTAAAGGTCGTGGTTAATCGTAGCTTAGTTCGCGGTCCGAAGGGAGCGGGATCGATGCCCGGTAGCGCTACATTTTTTAATATCATTTTTAGCTCACAGGCTATCATAGCCTGAGAGCTTATGTGCCCGTCCGTTCTGTATGTACGTTCGTACGTGCGTTCGTGCGTAACGCGATAACTCATGATAAAAATATCGGATCCACTTGAAATTTTTTATATAGGTATATCCTGATAAAGCGCTTCCTTGATTAGTTTTCGGAGTTCATTCGATAAGTATAAGAGGGGGAACAGGGGGCTCATGCCCCTCACCTTAATTGATATAAACGAGATTTTCATGCAGAATTAACAGTTTTCGTTCAAAATTTAGATATAGGATCATTCTGATGTGATTCCGTGACTGTTAATGGGTGTACATTGAATAAGTATAAACAGGGGGAACGGGGGGCTCATGCCCCCCTCCTTAATTTATATAAATGGGATTTTCATGCAGAATTAACAGTTTTCGTTCAAAATTTAGATGTAGGATCATTCTGATGAGGCGATACCGTGGCTGTTATTAGGTGTTCATTGAATAAGTACAAACAGGGGGAACGGGGGGCTCATGCCCCTCCCCTTAATTGATATAAACGGGATTTTCATGCAGAATTAACAGTTTTCGTTCAAAATTTAGATATAGGATCATTCTGATGAGGCAATACCGTGGCTATTATTAGGTGTTCATTGAATAAATATAAACAGGGGGAACGGGGGGGGGGTCATGCCCCTTCCCTTAATTGATATAAACGGGATTTTCATGCAGAATTAACAGTTTTCGTTCAAAATTTAGATATAGGATCATTCTGATGAGGCGAGTCCGAGGCTGTTATTAGGTGTTCATTGAACAAGTATAAACAGGGGGAACGGGGGCTCTAATGACCCTCCCCTTAACTTGTTTAAATGGATTTTTCAATCAGAATTGTCAGATTTCGTTCAAATCTCTGAATAGTTTTGGAAGTTTAATGGTTAAGTATAAAAGAGGGGAATAACTCTTCTTAAATTATATAAATGCTAAATGGGTTTTTATTAAGAATTATCCGATTTGCTCTAAATTTTGGATATAGATTTTTTAATGTGATAAAGCATGTACTTGATAGTTTAGAAGGTTCAATGATTAAGTATGAAAAAGGAGAAAGGGGAGAGCTGTTTCCTCTTCTTAATTTTTTTTTCGAACGGAATTAACGAAAATACAAGGCTGTAATGTACAATTAGTATGCGTAGCCTGTGAGTTCAATGCCATCAGTTTAACTGGGCAATATTCTTTTTATTTGTTTTATGAATATATAATTGAAATTAGAAATAAAAAAATGTATAGTCAATTAAAAATTACAATACTGCATATCATTTCTATTTTAACATTTTTACTTTTTTATTTGTGACTATATAGTTGTATAAAACATCATAAATCGATCCAAAACTTTATTTGTCATCAAATTAGTTTCAAAATGCATTTCATACATTCTTTAAGGATGCAGTAATATTGAAAAATTCTGTCAATTCGGGATTTTAAAGAAAGGTTGTTTATGTATTGCTTTATAAATGAAAATTAATGTGATGATAATATTTCTCTGTTTTTAAAGTAACAAACACAATTATATTTAAAATCAGCATTTGAATATTTTTTATTTTATCATAAATACATAGCGCCTCAACAGTTTTCGTACTTAAAAGTATTGGAAGAAAGGCGAGTTTTGGAAAAAATCTAAATAAGTGATAAAAAAATAATTGTTTAAAAATCAAAAATGATAAATTAATATTTAAATACGTTAACATTATACTTAAGATAAGACATCGAGATTTTTAAATTATATGAAGGCTTTATAAAAAAAAAATAAGTTAAAAATTTATAGCGGTGCAGGCATCGATCCCTAGTCCTCGGGTCAGTAAACCAAAGATTTACCAACTAAGTTACGATCAACCAAGAACTTTGCTTTCAAAGAAAGTATTTAAGTGTGTCATAGTATTAGACTATTAGACTAGTTTCACAAGAACTATGAATCGCTGTACAAAAATCCATTGAAACTGAAGCTAAGTGTCTCCACCCTACAACATACATTAAAAATAGTCAAAATCTGTGATTATCAAAGTTCGCCCTCTCCTTGTTAGTGTAAAAATTCAAAGTGATTCTTAATAAACTTTATTATATACAAAATTTTGAATTAAAAAAATTCTCCATCTGAGAGACTATTTTTGTTAACGTTTTAGATATCCAGAACAACATATATAATAATAAATTGATTTTTAGATAAATTGGTTGTTTAGGTATCTTTGAAAAATATTTACATGAGTAGCAATCGTTAATTATAAAGAGGCAAGGGGGCTACGCCCTTAATTTAGGTAAATAGTTTTCTCATGCAAAATTATACAATTTGCTTCAAATTTCGAATATATCTTAATTTATCTAAGGCGTTTCCTTGATTATTTTCTGGGGTTCTTCTGTTAAGTATAAAGATGGAAACAGCGATTACCCCCATTAAATTATATAAGTATTTTTTATGCACAATTATCTTATTTCCTGCGAATTTTGGATATAGATATAGTTTTATAAGATGCATCTCTGATTGGTTTTAGGAGCTCAATGGTTAAGTATAAAGAAGGTAAATAAGGAAATAATCCCTCCTGGCACTTAGGTTTTCATAAGATATTATTCATTGAAAAAATCCAGACTGTAAATGCTATTAATGAGACTAGCATATGAGATCAAAGACATCAGTTTAACGGGACAATATATTTTTTAAATATTTGTATTAATTTTCAATTAAAAACGCATTTATAATTTAGAGAAATGAATTCAATTGTAAAATTTTCTATTAATATTTAATATTTTCTAAATAAACTATTTAAACAAGAGTATAAATAATTAATATATATAATTTTCCTTTCAACGTTTTATCTATAAAAATAATTGTGTTCCTTTTCTATGTATTATTACTGTCTTGGGTGGTTTAAAACAGATAATGCAACTGACGAATATCTTGTCTTAATGTTAAGTGTTGTTCTCTAATTGCCAGATTCTTATGTATATTCTAAATAATCAAAATGTACTTACATTCATTATAGTTTTGAAATTGTATTCATTATAATGAAAATAGGAATCCATCCTGAATACATGCAATTTTTTAAAATTATTTCGTTACGCTTATCGATAATCATATTCGATCATATCAGTTATATAATCGAATATCCATAATAATAATTCCGAGTACATACAGTGAAATTAAACGTTTAACGCAGATGAAGAGTTCATTTTTATTTAAACTTAGCGGAATTACTTTCATCAAGAGGTTTCCCGATAAAATCGATATGACAAGATACGATAAGGGTAGAGAATTATCTTTAATAATGAATAATTTTAAAAGTTAAAATTAAAAATACTTGGTTAAAATTCATTGTTTACATTTTGTATTTTACATACCGACACATAAATCATAGTATAAAAATTCAAAATTATTATTTTTTAATCATTTATATACTAAATTTTGAATAAAAAAATTCCTTAAACCTGAGTTATTATTTATGTTAATGTCTAAGATATATCCAGAAGAATATACAATGGAACACCACTTATATGTTTCTCGTTTATACGTTTTTTTACTAGTCCCGGCAAAATACAATGGATATTAACGTTAACCTCCTGACTGCCGCCGGCTGGTTTTTTCACACACTAAGCTGCTATTACTTATATTGCAGGTTTCACTGCAATATAAGTAATATTTAAATTAGTATAATTCCACAAATAAAACTCAGTTCTGAAAAATTAAGTTAGGATTGATGCTATCAAAATTATACACCGATACTAATAACATATTTTGTATCAGGTTGGAAAAAACATCTTCTTTTAAATATTTTTAATAAATTACAGAGAAAACAACATTACAATATTACCCTTTGGCTGGGCAGTCAGGGGGTTAAATAATTTCATTTATACATTTTTCCTTAAATGGCGAATTTCAGTTATATGTTTTTTCAACAAATCAAGAAGAGAAAAAATGCACGTTTCAACCTCAGATTCCCAATTCCCAGTTTGACCAGTCTGAGAAAACACCTTTACCAACATCCGCCCAGTGGAACAAAAGTCGTATCCTTAAGCAATATGAACATCCTACTTTCTATAAATAAGGCTGCGAGCGAACAGTACTAGTTTTTATTACACTAAAAGAGCAATCAATCAACCTTTGTTTCCGAACGGAACAGAGGTGAAACCTCTTTAAATTATTTTTGAAGGACTGACCCTACCAAATTGACAAAGGAAGGGGAACTTTTATCTACCCCATCTTCAGTCGTAAAGCTGTCAACTGATTTCGAGTACGATTTCTCTCTTGAAGTTCAAAAACGTTCACTGAAAAAGTACTTTAAACATCAAAGCGCCGACAAGAAAGATAAAAAATAGCGACACCTGACCGCAAGAAGTTAGCGCTATGTGTCTGGTCCTTTAGGGTTGTTGCTGTGCTCTCCCCAGACACGAAGCGAACGATCCAATGCAGTAACCTTTTCTTGAATCCTACGTCCCTGACTACAATCACCTGATTTTGATGGCAAACTGATTTTTCTTCCAGCCAGCACCGAGCATAAGGGGGGCAAAGGGGGTGGTCGCACCGGGCGCGAAAATTTATGGTGCGCCAAATTTATACTACCAACCTCATTTTTGACATATTACAAGAAAAAGTTGGGGGAGGGGAGCGTCAAATTCTAGCTTTGCACCGGGCGCAATTTTCTTATCGCTCGCCCCAGCTCCCGGCAAAAGCTCCTCGTAGTCTCTCTCCGGATCTTGAGTTGACCGGTACTGAAATTTGGAAGTTGCCAATAAAGGGATCACCCCCAAAAAGGATATCCTTATGGCGATGAAAGAGTGAAAACATGTTGGTTTCAAATTTTGCCTAACAGAACAATAGAGTTTGGTCTCTCAAGTTATTTCCTTGCAGCTTCAGCTCTTGAATTTTTTTATCGTTCACTACCAGTTCACGATGACTTTGGGTAATAGAAAATCTCTGTCATTGAAGGAAAAAATGCGCATATTAAAAAGAGTGGATGAAAACCAACAATTTAAAAGAGTAGATCTTGCGAAAAAAATTGGTTTACCAATTTCAACTTTAAACAGGCTAATTTATAACTGTAAGATCGTCGAAGAAAGCCATCATCAAAATGGATGTAATGCATAAAATAATAATAATAATAATAATAATAATAATAATAATAATAATAATAATAATAATAATAATAATAATTCGAGATGAAAAAACTTCCAAAGCGGAAAATTTGCTGATGTTGAAAAATTGCTTTTACAGTGGTTTAATCTGTGTCGAAGTGCAAATTCCCATCTGTGGTCTTTTGCTTATAAAAAAACGAGAAATTTCAAAGAAGCTGAATGTGTCGTGCGATGCATAAATTTCTTCTTGGTGGCTTCAGAAGTGTAAACTAAGGCATAGCATAATAGGCAAAACTGTAAGGAGAGAGCCTAGAGACGTTGACTACGAAACAGTGGACGATTGGATTCAAAACCAGTCTGATGAAAGGATATGAACAAAAAGACATTTTGAATGCAGATGAAACCGGTTTATTTTATAATCTTCAGCCATCTAAAGCTCTTGCAATCGAATCAGATACGTGTCATGATGGGGAAAAAAGTAAATCGCGATTAACAGTGTTATTGTGTGCCAATGCAGATGGATCTGAAAAATTGTCTTATTTTATTATTGGCAAATCAAAAAATTTCCGCTGCTTTAAAAACATGAAAGCATTACCAACAATTTACCTGGCGAATAAAAAATCATGGATGACGATGCCCTTCTTTATCGATTGCTAAAAAGAATTAGATGATAAAATGTGAAAACAGAAGTGGCGAATCATTTTATTCATTGATCAGTATCTAGTTCATCCATCTGATACGGACTTACTAAAAAACATAACTGTCAAATTCTTCCCAGCAAATTGTACCAGCAAACTGAAGCCACCAGATTTAGGAGTTATAAAATCCCTAAAACAACATTATTGAAAACTTTCGGTGAAAACAACTATCGCCAGTTTAGACTATGGTAATTTCGAAAATGTGAACATTAACAACTTACAAGCTGTGACTTTCATAATGATGGCTTGGCAAAATATTTTACCCAAACCGATAAAAAAACTGCTTCACACTTGCTGGATTTTTAACTCCAGTGGATGTCAATTCTATTGAAATCGCCGAACCTGATCAATTTGCTCCACCAGAAAACTGGTCAAATTTAAGTTACGTTACTATATTTGAAAATTATGTGCAATGTGATTCGGAACTTGTAATATGTTCTCTTCTAACAATCGGTGAAATGATCGCAAATTAGGAAACTATCAGTGCAAAAAGGATAACTGTGCTGAAAAACCATTGCCAAGTTTTCAAAAAGCATTGTTGATTTTTAACACCATGCAAGAATATCTCATTAGCAGTGATTTGAATGGCAATGTTAAGATGACACTTTTAACTGTGAACAGTGAGCTTTTTACTGTACATTCCAAAAATTTCGTACAATCTAAAATAATAAAATATTTTGCACATGGTAAATGATTATGAATAACGGTAAGTTCTAAATTATATCCCAAATAAGAAGTTTTGTATTACATGCCTCTTGTATTTAATTTCTTTTAATTCATATCTCATGTTTTTTCGTTGGCAGTTACGGATATTTTCCATGAATTTCGTTTACATGTTTTTAATTTATACGTTTTTTTCCTTGGTCCCATGAAAAACGTATAAACGGTGCTTCACTGTAAATTGATTTTAGGCAAATTTAATTTTAAACTCATTTATTAAACCGGTAGTTAAAGGTGTTTTTTCAAAATATTTACCACATTAGTAATAGTTAATTATAAAGAGAGTGGGGGCTGCCCCCAATAAATTAGGTAAATAGGTTCTTCATACAGATTAACCGATTTGCTTCAAATTTCGGATATAGGATCATTCTTATAACAAGCTTCCCTGATTCTTTTCAGAGTTCTTTTATTAAGTATAAAAATGGTAACAGCGATTACTCCCATTAAATTAGATATTTGTTTTTTTTTTTATGCAGAATGATTCTATTTCCTGCTAATTTTGTGTATAGTTTATTCTTATAAGATACATTCCTTTGTTTTAGGAGGTCAATGGTTAAAGATAAAGACAAGAAATAGAACTAATTCTTCCCCTAATTTATTTTTCAAGGTATATTATTCATTTAAAAAATCAGGCTGTAATATGTCCTTAGTGAGAATGGGGAATTATCAAAACGTGGTAACATTAAACGTTAACTATTAGTGATTTTTTAAATTTTCAAATTTAAGGCCAAGTTTTTTTACAATACAGTACATAAGTCTATAAACTTATATACAAACATTAAAAGACAGCAGTTATTTTGGAAAATTAATTTTTGAAGCATTCAATTAATCAATCTACACGTGAAAGTTGAGCGTGTTTCTAAGAAAAATTATATTATTACAGGTACTAAATACGATTTATTTTCAAAAAACACATAATTATTTATAATAAAACATTATAATAAATATGTTATTATATGTTTTAGGACATCAGATCATCTTTAAAAATAAATTTACGAAAAAAAAAAAAAAAAAAAAAAAAAAAGTCGGCTTCTAGATTGTTACGCAATTCGGACATACCAATTTCTAATTTGAGAAAAATGCATTTATTGCAAAACAATTTTAAGAAAGTAGATATATATACTTTCGAATTAAACAAAAATGATTTTAAAGATAGATAAAAAAGATTAAAGTACTTACTTAACGTGTTTTGCGTGAAAATAATAGCTTTGTTTCCATCGTTACTTTTGGACATGAAAAATACAGAAAAAGTGTTTCTAGAAAAGTCCATCTAACTTCAAAAAGCAATAAATTAGTGTGCCATTTGTTAACAAAATTATAAAACAATCATCCATTTCTTTTATGCATCTCCTGTAAACAAGTTAAAACTTTTTTTTTTCTTGGTACATTGGAAGAGTTAACGTTATGAATGTCCAAAATTGGCCACTTTGGTCAAAAAAATTATAATTTTAAGATATTTATACAAAACTTTTTTATATAAACTGTATCAATTTTTGTCTCTGAACAGAATTAAAAATTCAGTGAAAATAAAAATTAAAGTCAATGATGATTACATTTATTTAATCAAAATGTGTTTATGATGTGTTTATGATGATGTTTATGATGAAGTTATGATGTGTTTACAGTGCCCACCTTTTGAGAACGTCTGGAATAGCATATGATTTCAACGACAACTGTTTAGGCAATATTCTTTTTTATCATTTGTATTAACAATGTTATTCTTAAAATGTTAAAGAGTAACTTTCAATTATAAACGCATATATAATATAAAATGCAGCCGAATCTAAATTCTTCTGTTAAGATTAAATATTTTAAAACTAAACAATTTAAACAAGAGCATAAATACTTAACATATATAATTTTCCTTTCAACCATTTATCCATCAAAATAATTGTGTTCCTTTTCCATACGTTGTTGCTCTCTTGGGTAATTTAAAACATATAATGCAACTGATGAATATCTTATTATACTGGTGAGTGTCGTTCTGTAAGGGCGAGATTCTTATGTGTTGTAATCAAAATGTACTTACACCCATTACAACCCTCATAGCATGCATAGTCACACTTTGGTCACATCACATCTGTGACCAAAATGCCACCACTCAGTGACGTCACATTGTGACTGAGATGTGACTTTTTTTTTTTTTTAAATCTTTAGAAAATTATAAAAATTCTTCAAAACATGTTATTTACTTTAAAAACATGCTTCTGGCAATTTAAATATCGTCACTTTTGTCACAGTTCCGTCACAGTGCTAATGTCAAAGTAGTCACAAATCGCACATTTTTCACAAATTTGTCACATTGTGACCACTTTGTGAAGTGGTCACAAAACAGCTCTAAAACGGAAATAACGACTTCACATTTCAGTCACTGTGACGTCACATCGACGATCGATGGCCACAAAGTCACAATGTGACGTCACCATGTTTTACGGGAATTTCGAAATTGCATTCATTATAAAGAAAACAGGAACAATACTGGGTGCATATATATATATTTTTTATTACACCATTACGTTTCTCTATAATCATATCAGTTATCGAATATCCATAATGCTAATTCTGAATATAAAGACTGATATTAAATATTTGATGGTGATCAAGTGTTCAATTTCATTTGCACTCAGCATAAATACTTTCAGCATGAGCTTTTACTGTAAACTCAATGTGATCAGATACTATAAGCGTAAAGGAAGAAATCTAAATTCAGTTATAAAATTTTATAAAAATTAATGATACTTGAATAAAATTATTTGATTAAAATTTTGTATTTTATATATAAACACATAAAGCTTAATGTTAAATTTTGAAATGAATCTTGTTTTATCATTTATATACTGAAATTTAATTAAAAAATTTTTCGTCCTCCGATTGTTTATTTACACTGATGCCCAAAGAATCCAGAAGAACATAGATAATAATAAATTGGTTTTAGATGATATCTTAATTAAAACTGTTTTAGCAAACCTCTTGCTAGATGAATTTTTGCTGAATATTTACAAGAATAACAAGACAATTAATAAAAAAATAACTATATGGAAATTTCACAACTGTTTTCATAACAGTGTAAATAAACACTAAAAATTCGTGAAACAGGTTTCCAATAGACACTGAACGTAGTCATTAACGCTCCTTACTAAAATCATTTGTGATTGTTTTGTGAATGTGTTATAAAGGTGTTGTGATAATTAAAAAATGTGCAAAAAGTATTATTAAAAAATACATTGTTTTTTCAGAAATGCAATTATTAATATTTATTGGTCATTCATTCAGTAATTGCCTGTTTTCCCCATTTATTTCCTTATTAAAATGGTGCAATTATAAAGGCACCATGTAGAAAGTGTTTTGAAAGTGATTTACATATAGTCCCTGGCCAAATTATTGGACGCAATTGTGTGTAAAATTATATTACTTTTTTGTGTAAAATCATATTACTTGCTTCATAGAAATATAGCTTTTAATAGTTACGATTGATTAAATGTATCTTCGGTAGGGTTATAATAGATAAAAAGCATGCCAATGACTTTAAAATTTATTTTTGTAAATTATATTAAAAATTGCTGAAATTGGAAAACTTGAAACTAAAATCAATATTTTGTGGGGCCTTCTTTGGCGGCAATCAGTGCCTCTATTCTTCGTGGCATGCTGTTAATACAAAATTGAATGTTGCTTATGTATGTGGGTCATAATTTCAGACATGGATAATTTCATATATGAGCTGGGTTTTGCTCATTATGACCTCTTCATCAGCTTTCAAAAATTTTCTATGGGATTCATGTCTGATGAATTACTCGGCCTGTTTTAACTTGTTTTCGTTCTGTTGACCTTGAGACAATGATATAATGAAACATGTCAACAAAAGCAGTTTCTGAAATTAGGAAAATATATGTCAAGCATTAAGAAATTAAATACTCTATTACCTCGCTGAATTAGTTTCTAGAGTCATTACATAATAATTATGCTAATAAAAGCAACTGCGTCTAAAGGCCAGGGACTGTATGTTGTTAATAGTGTTCTAAATTGCCTGGTGTTTGTTATGTGTTGTTAAATTCGTGACAATGATTTTTGAAGCACAACACTAATGTAAGAAAATATTTTCATGAACACTATATACAACACTATTTCAACACAATTAAAAGCAATATTTAAAAACACATTTTAGATAGTAATATTTTAAGAACACATTTCCAGGTAGCAAAACTTTTGCGACACAAGAACACAATCACAACACAAACAACGTTTTGTATGCAGTGTTCTCGCTGACATCCGACCAACGTTAGTAATTTGGCTAATTCAAAAAAAAAAAAAAAAAAAAAAAAAAAAAAAAAAAACAGAACTCTGTTTGTATATGAAGTTTTCCAGTTAACAGTACATTAACACTAGAACCGCGGGACTTTCGGTATACCTAGAACCGCGGAGCGGGTCAATTTGACCCGAGATGGGAAATGTTATATAATTATGCCCATATACTTAATTTAGTTAGTTAAAATATTATATTTTCTTACAATAATCAACATTTCTTAGCATTTACATTATATTTTACACATAAAGACAACAGAAATTACCTACATTTCAGAAAATACTATCATTCAAAACTACACTTCATTAAGTAAGATGAAAATATACTTGACAAATACTGAACATATATTTTAAACATAAATAAACTTGGACTTAATGAACATCAATAAAAAATTGATTAACGCATTCAAATAAGTTTAGATGTAAAATCGAAGAATAATCGAAAAAAAAAGTTACTTACTAGTTTTATTGTTATATCTAATCCAAATTATTGTATGCATTGCTTGATAAACATAGTTAAAGATTTTACACATTTACCAGAAACGTGTGGTGCATTATATTTTAAATAATCATCTTTAGTTTTATTTTCATTTTTTTAATTGCGATAAAATACTCTTTTATGCTTAGTTTGTGTTTTTCATCGTGTTTAGTTTCTTCATGCGAAAATAAGTTTCTTTTTCTTTTTTTTTTTCTTTTTGACAGAGAAATAACAAACTGTTCTAGTACGTCTTCAACTAAGTCTTGAATAAAAAGACGTAAACTAATAGGTAATAGACATATACTAACTATATTTCCGGTTAGAGATTAACATAAAATCAAAGCATTGATAGTAGTATAATATGCCAAATATTAAAAATTGCAGTTTAGCGGCCTCCTATAAGAAGCAGGCTTGACATATACAGACCATATGAGAAACCAGACAGTTACACTGAATTCAGTTGCGTTCTAGTGTATTTATTACCTTTAAATGCATTAGCATACTAAGTGTATTTAATATTGTTTTGGATTATCTAAAATTTCAACAGGTAGATGTAGACTGCTAAGAAACTAATCATTTTTACCCTTTTCTCTTTGGTAAATATTACACTGAAGTCTAAATGTCTTAGAAGAATAGCCGCATGCAATTCCGATTTTGACATTTTTACAGAAACTTTTATTTCTCGTCGTAGACATTTTACAGTTTCTATAAGGTAAGTTTTTTCTCAACATCTGTAAGAAACTAGAACATGATATGATACTGAATTTATCTGGTTTTGGTAGACATATACTGAGTAAACCTACTCTCAGGTTTTGTAAGAAATAATTGCTCATCTACGCTTATGTTAAGCCCTATTATATAGTTAGTCTTGCAGTTTTCTTTTCATCTTCTTTATTTCCATGTATGAATGCGAAAGTTATTGCTTATTTTTTTTTCAGATTTTCATGAGTATAAAATTCAAATTTTGTCACTTTTATTGAAATTATTAATTCTTCCTTTTTATATCCGATTTTTTTAAATGAAAACTATCACAAACTTTCGTTCATTACTGAAAAATATTAAACTATATTCTGATGAAAAATATCCTACAATATAAAGTGTATAGAAAGAGTCGTAGTCATTTCCATTTTTATCATTAGAATTTTGCTTTCTTCATTTACAGGCTGATATACACCCTCAACCTTTTGCAATCTCAATTATTTTTAAATAATAGGTGCTAGTATTCCAAAGTTTCGTTGAAATTAATATTAAGACATCGGAAATCGTATCTATACTTTCAATAAATGAAGAATAAAAGCAACTTCAATGCTGCTTCTAAATATTTGTTGTAATTTTCCACTGCAATCATCCATTCTTCACATCATGAATATTATTAGATCTTGATTGAAAATTATCACTATTCCTCCCTTCTAATTTATGCTTATTAAAGGAATTAGTAGAGAGGCAGATATACTTTCTCATTACTTCAGAAAAATGCATCTCTATTTTGTCATTTATGCGTAAAAACTTATTACGGGTCAAATTGACCCGCTTCGCGGTTCTAGGTATAATTACCCAGCAAACACTGAGCTATCGGTAAGCAATCGGACGATAGCCGCTTGCCACTGCCAGCGGTATTGGACCAATGCCGGTTGTCGCTATCGGTTCCATATCTTTTTTGATACGCCGCGCGAATGCCGCCCGATTCAGGAGGCACGCAGCCGGTCCGGTATCGGCAAAAAACTGTGCCGATAGCTAACCACAATAATACTGACTGAAACCGGCACAAGCAAAAAAAAATTGGTGGCGCCATCTATTAAACATTCTAGCAAGCATTTTGAGAGCCAATGAACATACTTCAGTGCGGGAACAGGCGGGGTTTGATCTCGCAACCCCTAGCTCAGAAGGCGAACGTCTTAACCACTAGACAAGTCGGACCTGTTTAGGGGAAGGATTATGTGTGGTAATAAGGGTGTGGCTTTTCAGTAAGTGTCACGTAAATGGCGAGTGTTGTTGACGTAAATGGGGGATAGGAAAATTGTAATATTAAAGTGTTTTTATTTTATTTATGTATTTATTTACTTGTAATTGTCTTATGCGCCTGATTTTAAAAAATAATTTAATATTTAAATTAATAAATTAGGAAATTAATTAAAGCAAACGAATTGTTTTTCTTATAAATTTTAGAATCCTTAAATAGTATATTTAAAAAATTAGAAATATTTTTCTTTTCAGAAGTACTGTTAAACAAATAATTTTTTTATTAGAAACTATAACATAATTACATGCTTTGTGTTAATTTCTAAAGTGTATAATTTTAACCTGGGAAAACTTATTTTAAATAATAATAAATTGGTAATAATTAACTTTTAAATAGAATAAAAAATTATGCTATGCCATTTCATGATTTAAAGTAGTATTTATGATTTACGATTATGTTGCAATGTTATGTTGTTTATTATATACATTTATTAAGTAAAAAATAAAACAAAAGTAACACACACACACATATATATTATATTATTATTATATAAATTATATTTTTTTTACGAATTATAAAGTTTCTAAATGTAGTAATAATGAAAATAATAAGGAAAAAAATTAACAAATATATATTTAAAACGTAAAATAACTAATTTAATAAAAAAAAATAATTTGGTAATTAATCACTTTTAATTAGAATGAGAATTCAAAGTCATTTCATGATTTAATGCCGAATATTTTTTTATTTATTATGTAGCAATATTAATTCCGAATAATTGTGCAATAATAATTTTTAAATCTTAAAATAAAATAGCAATATTAATTTATTTTTCATTTGTGAGATAATATTTAAAAAAAAATCTGTTTTTTATGTTAAAAAATGGGTAAATTTCTTTTATATGTTTTGCCTTGTAAAATAATTTCAAGCACTTTTTAGTAATTAATATTAAAATAAAATAAGAAAATGAGTTATTGCTTTGAAAATGAATAGTTAAATAGAAAATAAATTCAATTGCCTTACAAATTATTTTTCTGTTTTTATATGATTAAGTTCCTAATAGTGAATAACAATTTAAAGGAGAGAATTTAAAAATTCTTTTTTTGATTAAAATAATTGTAAGTCATTTTAAAAATTACTTCAAAAACAATATTTTTAAATAAATAAATATAGGTTATTTTTGACATATTTTCTGTTTATGACTGTCAGAATTTTTAATGAAATACATGAGCTATACATTTCTTATCAAAACTAAAACTCAAATAAAATTGATAAAATAAATCGGTTAAAATTAAATATTCTGAATTCGGACCGATGTTGGCAAATCTGATCGGTCCACTATCAGAACTCAGATATCGGTCCTGCGTCACTTGCCGGTATAAGTCGCTAGCCGATATATAACCAAATGTGGACCGATCACCGTAACCGGCTGTCAAAAAAGCAGATTCTTAAGTTTCAGTTGCCAACCTGCTACCGACACTTAACCGACATTGACGGCTCCGGACCGATAGTATGCCGAAAGTTATGTGCTTGCTGGGTAGTTATAAATGAAAAATTATTTATGTTATTAGCTCTTAAATACGAAAAGTTGTTGTTTACCTTAAAATATTAAAAGTCAGAAAAGGAAATATTTTTTCAATGAATACTTTTCGCGCGGAGAGAAATTAAACATCGATTCGGGTCAAATTGACCCGCTCCGCGGTTCTAGTGTTAATGTGCTGTAAATTTGGTGACAAAATGTGCTTTAAAATGTGTTTATTTTTGTGCGATCAGAATTTGCCGTGAATAAGTGCGATTCTATCTTAACAGAGTATTTTTTAGTTTCACATATTCCATATAGCTTCTAGCTAATTGGATAAAATCTGCCTCTGCCTTTCACTAAAATTCAGCCAATTCTAAATTCTTCTGTTAAGATTAAATATTCTCCAAATAAGCAATTTAAACAAGAGCATAAATAATAAATATATATAATTTTCCGTTCAACCTTTTATGTATCAAATTGATTGCGTTCCTTTTCCATATATTAATGCTGTAAATGTAGTTTAAAACAAATAATGCAACTGATTAATATATTGTCTTTCTGGTAAGTGTCATTCTCTGAGGGCAAAATCCTATAAGCGAGATTCTTATGTATTGTGATCAAAATGTACTTACATTAATTACAATTTCGAAATTGTATTCATTATAATGAAGACAGGAACAATCCTGGGTGCATATAGATATTTTTTATTACATCATTACGTTTCTCGATAATCATATCAGTTATCGAATATCCATAATGCTTATTCTGAATATAAAGAGTGATATTAAATATTTGACGCAAATCAAGTACTCAACTTCCTTTACATTCAGCGTCAATACTTTCATCATGAGCTACTACTGTAAGCTTAATGTGATAAGATACGATAAGAGTAAAGGAAAAAATATAAATTCAGTTATAAAAGTTTCTGAAAAATTATGATACTTGAATAAAATTAATTGATTAGTATTTCGTATTTTATATATCAACATATAAATCTTAGTGTTAAAGTTTGAAATGAATTTTTATTGTATCATTTATATACTGAAATTTAATTTATTAAAATAGCGCTATTAATAGAATAAACTATTTTAGTAAATCTGCAGCTTGATGGATTTTTGTCGAATATGTACAAGAATAACAAGAATCATTAACAAAAAATAATTCAATTGAAATTTCTCAATTATTATGATAACAGTGCAAATAAACCAAAAAAAATCGTGAAACGGTTTTACAAGACAAACTGAACATAGTAATTAACGTTTCTTACTAAAATTGTTTGTGATTGTCTTGTGAATGTGTTATGAATGTGTTGAGATAGTTAAAAAATGTGCAAAAAGTATTATTAATACCATATTTACTCGTGTAAAAGGCGCACTTTTTTTCCAAAAAATTAGGGCAAAACTCCTAGGTGCGCCTTATACACGGAATAATTTTTTTACTTTTGGATGCAGTCGAACGATATACATATGAAACAAGAAATTATTCAAAGAAGATATTAAAACTCGTAAAATGTTACTTAATTGAAGTATTACTGCATATTTATTTCATTCCTTGCAGTTTTTATACAACAGAGCTAGTGACATCATCTAAATGCTAATTAGAAATTCTCTTTACCGTTACTCATTCCTATTTCCCGTCATTCTCTTACAACCCGAAGTCTAAAAATGCATTTTCGTCTTGTTTTCAGGTCTGTTGTAATGTTTATTTCGACTTTTTTTTAAAAAATGAAATTCATTTGGTCATTCTTCATTAGCGTATCAAATTTATGGTGCGCGTTATATACGAGATTTTAAGAAATAGCAATTTTTACTTGTAAAGAAGGGGTGGCCTTATACACGCGTGCGCCCTATACACGAGTAAATACGGTAATAATTTTTTTTTTCAGAAATGCAATTATTTATATTTATTGGTAAAATTAGCCACTCATTCAGTAATCGCCTGCGTTTTTTTCATATAAAACAAACTGTCTTTTATTTATTTTTTTAAATGGTGCAGTTATAAAGGCACCATGTAGCAAGTGTTTTGAAAGTCATTTACAAATGTTGTTTAATAGTGTTCTAAATTCCGAGGTGTTCGCAATGCACTGTTGAATTACAGACAAAGTGCTGTGCACCACAGCACTATTGTAAGAAAATATTTTCATCAACACTATATGGACCATTTTGAAATTTCGCTTACATATGCTTTCCAAGAAGAACAAGTTGGAAATTGCACGTGAAACGTAGCAAATGAGGTGCGTTCGTACGATAACGAAGTTTTAAAAATATCACTCTCATATATCAATCTCATAAAATTGTAAATAGTTACAATTAAAATACGCACCAAAGAATGTTCTCCCTATACCATTATGCAATGGAATTCTTTTGTGTGGCCTTGTAAATCAATAACAAATATTCTTTGCACCACAGATTATGGAAAATGTATATTATAATATGTACTTTATAGATGCATATAAATTTTATTATGTTCGAATAAGTGCAACACCATTCAAATGCATTTGAAACATTTTCCCCCAATAACCGTAATGTAACGGAACACTTTTGATTGTCCCTGTAGTTGAACTATGCATCCGATTTTGATAAAATTTGAAATAACTCAAAAAAATCATGTAATAATTGTGTATTTTAAATTTCAAACGATTCATTTGGGTAGTTTTGTCGTTGTTATATGCGGTCAGACAGACGGACAGACAGATAGACGGACGGACTGAACGACAACAATAGGTGCTACGTATTTACATAATTACGAACGCACCTAAAAAGAAGAAAATTGAAAAATAAATTAATATTTAAAGTTTGATTTGAGCTATGCATTAGCTAAAGAAGATTATAATGATCATTTAAAACATGAAAAATTAAAAAAAAAATCAATACAAATATTTGACATATAAATCTTTAATATTTTGATTCTAAGCAAAAATGAATGTCCAAGTTTTATGTTTCTAACCGTGTTTTTTTTTTTTTTTTTTTTTTTTTTTTTTTTTTTTTTGCGCAAACTTTTTTAAATAAGAAGGATTAATTATTTTAAATATGGAAAGTTAGTGTTCTATATTCATGAAAGAATATATTACAAAAGATATTTTCTTTAAGAAATTAACAGAAATCTTTTGTCCCTCACTTTTTGTCAAGTCCGTTACCTTGTGATTATTTTAGTCAAAATAGGTTTCGAATTCTGCCTAAAGTTAGCAGCAAATATTCGGCGATAAAGTTAAACTATTCATGCATCTACTACTTGAAATTTTTTATTCTTCAATTGTGAAGCAATGTAATAGTGACAAGAATAAGCTTTTATCAAGGTTAGTATTTTTTTCACTATAAAGTTTGTTACCGTAAATTTTATTATTAAAGTAATGATTTTTGCACTTTTGTAATTATTAAATATTGTTTACTAAATAGTTTCAGATGGTACGTGTATTATTATCTAAGTTAGAAATTGAACAAGCTTGTTCATTTCTAATAGTTAAATTTGAAATATCAAGTCCGTTACTTGTCAAGCCTGTTAACATATTTGTAAGCGATGAAATGTAGGCTGCTAAGTAAGTTTACTAAATAGTTTTAGAACGTATGTAAATTATTATTTAAGTTAGAAAATATACAAACTAGTTCATTTTGATAGTTTTTTTTTTTTTTTTTTTAGTTTTATTTGAAATGTCAAATCCGTTACTTGTCAAGTTCCGTTACCATGAAATGTAAGCGAATGGTGAAAATGGTCCATATACAACACCATTTGAACACAATTAACAACAATTTTTAAAGAACTCATTTCCAGATACCAATACTTTTGCAACAAATTAAGAGCACAATCAAAACGCAAACAACGTTTTGTATTAGAAGTTTTCCAGTTAAAAGGACATTAATGTGCGGTAAATCTGGTGACAAAGTATTGTTCAGCACTACACTATTGTAAGAAAATATTATCATCAATATTATATACAAAACTATTTCAACACAATTAACAACAATATTTATAGAACATATTTCCAGATAGCAAAACTTTTGCAAAATATTAAGAACACAATCACAACGCAAACAACATTTTGTATATGAAGTTTTCCAGTTAAGAGTACATTAATGTGTTGTAAATTTGGTGACAAAATGTGCTCTAAAATGTTTTTTTTTTTTTTTTTTTTTTTTTTTTTTTTTGTGCACTGAGAATCTGCAGTGAATAATTGCAATTCTATCTGTAACAGAATATATTGTTTGTTTTTTTTTTCAAATATTCCGTACATCTTCTGTCTTATAGGATAAAAGCTGATTCTAGGTGAAAGATGTGAGAAAATAATCACATTAAATATTATATTTGGCTTAACCCCCTGACTGTCCGGCAAAAGGGTAACATTGTAATGTTGTTTTCTCTGTAATTTATTAAAAATATTAAAAAAAGATTTTTTTCCAACCTGATACAAAATATGTTATTATGTATAGGTGTATAATCTTTGAGAGTAATAATCCTAACTTAAT
Organism: Maratus speculifer; assembly: GCA_964019185.1. Taxonomy (NCBI): domain Eukaryota; kingdom Metazoa; phylum Arthropoda; class Arachnida; order Araneae; family Salticidae; genus Maratus; species Maratus speculifer. The sequence goes on along the minus strand of OZ025290.1, from coordinate 424,704,633 downwards.
TTTTCAAAACTGGGTTTTATTTGTAGAATTATATTAATTTAAATATTGCTTATGCTGCAGTGAAACCTGCAAGTTAGTGTGCGAAAAAATCAGCCAGCGGCAGTCAGGAGGTTAAGGGGTCAGGTACCTCTTAAAGAATCCTAAAATCGATTTTTTAAAAAATAGTTTATAATTAAATATGATTCTTTAAATACATTTAAAAACAAACCGCATTCAAAAATTTGCACTAGAAAAAGAGTTACGTCTAAAAAACTTTGCGCGTGTCTTATATGACCAATGGTAAATTTAAACTTTGACTATTTTCTCAAAACAGCGATTTTGATCATTACGCGCACGATTTCTTAAAAACGGTTGCATAGAATTTAACAAAATTTTCGCTGAATGTATTAAACGTACACATGCACAAAATGACCTACTATTATGTTCCTTAAATTAGAAGTTTAGAATTCACGACTAATTATTATTTTTTTTTTTATCTCGATATTTCGAATTTCTTTAAAAAATAATTTTTTTCTCGGGACCTATAAGTTATATTTTTTTCATCGTAGTTCATTTTGAAAACACATTATATCTCTATTCAGAAAAAAAAAATCTTGGTTTGTTTTAGCTATTCAAATTTGAAAAATCGTGCGCGCAAGGCATGCTAGATTTATTCTTTCGTAAAAATTGTATTATCTTAAAAAATAATAAAAAAAACATTACATGCTTGTATACATTTTTTAACAACTTTAACTAATAAAATAAATCTTTCTTAACATGTGTTTTCAATTTTATAGTCAAAAGTCAATTAGATATAGAGTGGCGGAAATTCTTACAGAGGTCACTTTTTCACTTATTTTGTTAGTTCGAAAGGTACCTGACCCCTTAAACTGTTTTACTGCGCTTTCTAAATAGGACTGAGCAAAACATTTTGTATAAAAACTGCAATCTGTGTTTGTTAATATACGAATTATTTAAAGGTTTTATTAAATCTCCTTTAATAAAGTTAAATGTATCATCAGGATATAAAGTATTAAATGTTATACAAATCTTTTTTTTTCTTTAACATTCAGTTTCATACGAGATTAGAAACGCAGTGAATGCGTTATTATTTCTTTTATTTCTTTTATACTTTTTGTCCTCATTATTTATTTATTTTGTGTTTTGTATTTTATTTTTTTATTCTATAATTTTATAAATATTTAAAATACATGTAGAAGTGGTTTTTAAATACAAACTGATACTTTTCTGTCACATTTTTCAAATTCTTTTTTGTTTGCAGAAATCATGAGCAGTCCTTTTTTTAAAAAAAACAGTGTTCTTATTAAGATTGTTGATGAAGACATATTTTTTAATGCTAATTACGCATACTAAAACCAAATAGGCGTAAAGCGGGAATGCACTATAAACTAAAACTATTGCCGCATTATTATAACAGTAGCTTGAAATTAAAGCAAAAATTGATTTTATTATTATTATTATTATTATTATTATTATTGTTATTATTATTATTATTGACTATTGACATTGTTCTTTTTCTAAGTTTAAACATAGTTTTAAATTGTAAATATAATTATAAGTAAAGTTTAGAAAAAAGAAAGCTATTCTAATTACTTCTGTTAAAATTAAATATAATCCAAATAAATTATTTAAACCCGAGCATAATTAATTAATGTATCTAATTTCCATTTTAGTCTTTTATCTATTAAAATTATTGTGTTCCACTTCCAAATATTCTTGCACTCTTGAGTAATTTAAAACAAATAATGCAAATGATAATAATGTAATGATCATCTTATCTTATCGGTAATGGTCGTTTTCTAAGGACCAGATTCTTATGTATTCTAAGTGATCAAAATGAACTTACATTCATTATATTTTTGAGATTCTATTCGTTATAATAAAGAGAGGAACTATTCTGAATACGTGACATTTTTTATAAAGTTTTATCATAATGCTTATTGGTAGTCATATTATTATCGAATATCTATATTGGTGATTCGGAATATATACAATGATATTAAATTTTTAACCATTTAAACGTCAATATTCCCAAACGGGGACATTGCATTATTTGTAATACAAAACATATATTTTACAACATACTAACGATGTTCTTATTTTTCCCTTAAATTACAAGGTTATTTTTAACTTTTCAAAAAAATATTTATTTTTACGCATTTATCACATGTATAAGGAAAATGTAAATTCATTAAATCGCATAAAAATATATTATTTGTTTTTTTTATTGTTTTCTCTGTATTATTTACATTTTACCTCTAGGGATGTTTTCGGAATTCGAGAAAATACTCAAGAACAATATGCAACAGCATATAGCGAAAAATAATTTGTTACATTTGCATAGGTTGTCAATCAATAATCATGTTCCAATAATCATTAAAAGGCAGAAATATATATATATATATATATCTGTTATTTTTTTTAAAGTTGTATGCATAAATTAAAACATTTGAAGCTGTAATATAGGAAAAACAAAATTATAATTACATTGTGATACTAATTTGGCATTTAAACGGTTAACGCAGATGAAGGTCTCAATTTCATTTAAACTTACTTTCTAGAGATTTTTTGATAAACTCGGAGTAGAAATAAAGGTTGAAGAGTAAAGTTTTAAAAAAATTATGATGTTTGAGTGATTTTCTGTGGCTTAGATTGACTTAATACCTGCTATTTTGATTAAAAAATATATGATGCAAATAACGAATTTCATATCTTTATATTAAAATTTTACATATAACTTTTTGACCAAATATTGAAATGATTAATTTCAAGATTTTACGTACAAATTTTAAATACAAATTTTTGACAATAGCGGTTTCATTACATTTTATTTATTTTGCAAAATAAATAAATAAATAAATAAATAACGAATATTTAGAACTTATTTACAACAACGTGTTAAGGTATATCTTAAATCAAAACTGATTACTTTGCGTTACATTTCTCAATTATTTATATTTGTTTAGACGGGAGGGGGCACTTGGCGAAGCCTTAAAATGTTCTTGAAAATATTATTAATAATAACCATTCCAAGCAAATTGTCTAACACGGCTGCGCAATAAAGCTATATTGTATTTTCGAAATAACCGCGTGTTTTAGTATGAACTAAATTTAGCTAAATACTAGCGTGCAATAAAGGTACTAGGTAAGCCACAGTTCTGAATAAAAGTACTTACGTATGAATTTTAGCTATTAATAAAAATGACTGAAAGGAAAATTCCATTTTTTTGCATTTTCTCTAGCTAAAATATATTTTCCCATTACATAGTATACATATCAACAAGCAGATAAAATAAAGGGCTGTTAAAAAGTAATGAAATACATATTTTGCTATAGACAATAACAACTTTTTTTTCCTAAATAACGAAGTTTTGTTAAAGATTTCAAGAAGTGTTAGAAAGTGTTTCGTAATGTATGCTTAAACATGATTTTTCTTTCTTTTCTTTTTTTTTTTTTTTTTTTTTTTTTTTTGAATTAAACAGCAATTTTCAGTTATAAACATAATTATAATTTAGAAAGATGAATCCTTTTATAAAACGTTCCATGAAAATTAAATATTCTCCAAATAAATCATTTAACCAATTACCTGATCAATATTTAAAAAAAATTAAATAAAGCCTGTTTTTTGTATATTTTACATAATTTTAAATCATTTATCAATGGTTTTTAGAAATAGAAATTTTTAGCTAAATCAATCATAAAAACTCTCGATTAAATAAAGCATTATTTACATGAAAAAACTACAGATGAGAATAATAAATCATGATTGGCAAAAACACATTGCCCGTATGAAGTTCGGGCAAAACAGGTAAGCGGTCTAAAACCTTTTTACTAGTACAAGCCCGTGTTAACACGTTCTCTAAGCTCCAGGTTTCACTGCAATGCACTCTCTTAAAAAGCCAGCCACAAAATAGCTCAAGTTGAGCTGAAATCCACTTATCTCAATGTTGAAAGGCAACTTCTCAAAAAAGAGTTGAAATAACTCGAGTTTTAAACAATTTAAATGAAGTTGAGCTATTTAAATAACCAATTTAGATCAAGAAGATTTAATCGTTTGAAAAACAACTCTTTTATGATCGAAAAAATTAGAGCTCTTTCATGAGAAGCCAAATCAGCTCTTTCGTTTTAAGAGTGCAAGCAATATTTTAAATAATATAATTATATTCATTTAAAAAACTTTTAATATACTGAACAGTAATTAGTGCCTTTAAGGATAACATTCATATTCGCTTTTAAGAATAATTTTAAAAGGATCGTCCTTTTTAAGCATTTAAAAAAAAACGCAGAAAAAACAACATTCCAATTAGTCCCTTTTGCAAGACTGTCAGAGGGTTAACAAGATCATGACTAAATAATACATATTTTTTCTTTAAGTCCGTTATCTATCAAAATAATTACGCTTCGTTTCCCGTACTCTCTTGTCTAATTCGAAACAAATATTATCTGATACAGTCGACTCTCGTTAATTCGAAATCGGATAATTCGAATCTTCGCTTAATTCGAACTAAACATGAAGTCCCGAAATTTTCAATGGCAGAATAACATTAAAAATTTTCATTGATTCGAACACTTTTTATCTTGACTTCGTTTAATTCGAACTGACGAGAATGACGATTTTTCATTTTTCCTTTCTTTCTCACGCATTTCAGATCATTTGAATAACTTTCTTTCTTTTATTTCTGCGAGAATTTCTCCAAACGAATATACATATAATTTCATGCATTTGATATCCACATTTTTAGTGCTCCGTATGTCCATCAGTGACGCTTCAATTAGGTAGCTTTCATTACAAAAAGTAAAAAGCTACCTATTTTCTATTCCATTGTGCTTGTTTCTAATCTTTTAATTAGTTAATGTATTTATACATTCTAATTTAATATTAAGTCATATTCTAATGATAACAGACGAAATAAATTAAAAAAAACCCTATAACATTAATTTCTTTGTAATAGTACCATATTAAGCATGTTTTTATTTCTTACTTTCCATAATTCGAACTTCGGATAATTCGAACATTTCTCGTGGTTCCGACGAGTTCAAATTAACGAGAGCCGATTGTATATTGATATAATATACTGATAATATCAATATACCGATAAATATCTTACCGTAACGGCAATGCCCGTTCTCTAAGGACCATTATTGCAAAAAATTAAAAGACTATTACATTAATTACAGTTTTGAAATTTATTCTTTAGATTGAATAGAGGGGGCGATACTAAAGGCATGCAGTTTTTAAAAAATACACCATTATTCTTATTGATAATCATTTTATTATCGAACATTCGTATTGATAGTTCAGAATATATGCAGCGATGTTAAATTTTTAACACAGAGGAAGTGCTCATTTTCATTTAAACTTAGTGGGCGAAAAAGGTAACCTAGACTCAATGGCGTTCGATCTCCATGACGACCGCTAGTCTGTAGACAAGAGGGGTTTTATTTTCTCTCGTCTGCCGAGCGAAGTTTCTTATTCGAAAAAATGTTTTGGCATCAGATGGAGCCGTTATTCTGTTTATGATTCATTCTATTCTTCCGAGAGGTATAACCCTGTTGTTTATTCTATTGCATTCGATTCGACGAAATATTCCGGCATCTATAGATGCGGAATTCAATTATTCGGTATGCTATTCTATGCAACGATAATGAAATTAAATGAACGATGTATGATTCTATTCTGTTTGAAAAGCCTGTTCTAGTCTACTATGAAAAAAGAACAATGTTTATTTTTAAAAACTCGAAACCTCTTGTGATAAATGCGTGAAAAGTCATTCAGTTAACAAACTGATTCGATATGCTATTTTATAACAAAATGTGGAATATTCAAATGTATGATGTCAGCCTTTTATGTAACCAAATTAACAAGCAGCCATAGCTTTCAAAATTCGACAAATCTGTTCTTTTGTATGTATGGTGTTCGATGAAAGTAAATGTGTTTTATAAGAATGCCAGCCCAATTTTCCTTCCAGTTTTCATGTTCTTTATTGGGAGATGGGTAACCCATTTTTGTTAACATTCTATTCATCTTATTCGATTTAATTTAAATTATATTTTTGGTTTTAAATTCGAAATTCGTAACTCTAAAATTTTTATTCTTATTCGCAAATTTTATAACCCATTCTTAATTCTAATATCCACTTAGCATTATTACTTTCATCAAGAGCTTTTCCGATAAAGTGGTCGATACGATAAGGGTAGATAAGGGACCACTTAAGATTAAAAGTTTCTTAAAATTAATAATACTTGGATAAAAGTTGATAGTTTAACATTTAGTATACATCTACATATAAAGTTTAGTAAAACTTTTTAAAAAATACACCATTATTCTTATTGACAATCATTTTATTATCGAACATTCGTATTGATAGTTCAGAATATATGCAGTGGTGTTAAATTTTTAGCACAGATGAAGTGCTAATTTTTATTTCAACTTAGCATTATTACTTTCATGAAGAGCTTTTCCGATAAAGTGGTCGATACGATAAGGGTGGATAAGGGACCACTTAAGGTTAAAAGTTTCTTAAAATTAGTAATACTTGGATAAAAGTTGATAGTTTAACATTTAGTATACATCTACATATAAAGTTTAGTATAAATATCGAAATTATTCTCATTTAACACTTTATATCCTGATTATTGAATAAGTAATATTTCACATGATTTGTTATTTACATCACTGTCTAAGATATCAAAGATACCATACATAATAATAATTTGGTTTTTAGGGGATTTTTTTATTATTATTATTTAAATTAATTTAATAAATTGATAGTTAGAGCTTATTTCGAAAACAGTTGCAGAAATAATTACATTAATTAACAAGAAATATTAATTTTCAGTTTTAAACATAATTATAATTTAGAAAGATGAAGCCTTTAATAAAATGTTCTGGGAAATTTAAATATTAACTAATCAATATTTTTAAAAAAAAATCTTTTCAAAAATACCTACTTTTTGCGTGTTTTACAGAATTTTTCATCTTTTACGAACGGTTTTTCAAATCAGAATTTTTTGGCTAAATTTATCAGAAAAATGTTCGGATTAATTAATGAAAAATTTACAATAAAGATTTACTGGTGACAATTAAAAACTTTATTAAAAGATTGAATAATATAAACTAAGACAGACTTGAATACATTTTTTTTAAAATTGAATAAAATTTATATATAAAAAATAAAATACTTAAAAACATTTAAAAATACAAGAGTAAGTATTTCGCCAAGCTACAAGCAAGGCTTCATCAGTGCAAATAATTATTCATTGCATAACAAACATTGGAAAACATCAAGACAGTTGCAGTTAGTTATTATTTTTAGTTAGAAAAAGTTAATATTCATTCGGGACAGCACGATGAATATATTTTACTAAACATTTATTTAAAAAAATAATTTCAAGTCTGTGTTAGTTTCAATTATTCAATCTTTTAAAAGTTTTTTTTTTTTTTTAAATTCAGACGTTAAATTTCTGTATTGAAAGTAATTAAAATTAAAATCGTTATTTGAAATCATTTCTCGGCACGTGGTACGATCAAATTACACTCGGCTCTCGTTAATTCAAACTCGTCGGGACCACAAGAAATGTTCGAATTATCCGAAGTTCGAATTATGGAAAGTATGAAATGAGAACTTGCTTAATATGGTACTATTACAAAGAAATTAATGTTATAGTGTTTTTTTAATTAATTATGTCTGTTATCATCAGAATATGACTTAACATTAAAATAGAATGTATAAATGCATAAACTAATGAAAAGATTAGAAACAAGCACAATGGAAGAAAAATTTGAAGCGTCACTCATGGACAAACGGGGCACTTAGAAAGTGGATATCAAATGCATGGAATTATATGTATACTCGTTCGGAACAATTTTCACAAAAATCAAAGAAAGAAAGTTATTCAAATGATCTGAAATCCGTGAGAAAGAATGGAAAAATGAAAAATCGGAATTCTGGTTAGTTCGAATTAAACGTTGTCAAGAGAAAATGAGTTCGAATTAATGAAAAAGTTTAACGTTATTCTGCCATTGAAAATTTCGGGACTTCCTGTTTAGTTCGAATTAAGCGAAGATTCGAATTATCCGATTTCGAATTAACGAGAGTCGACTGTATGTTAATTCACGCAAAAACACGTTAGCTGTATAAAGTACGGATAAAATAAGGAAGCGTTTAAATAGAGGCAAAAAATAACTAATACATCTAATTTTTCTTTAAGCCTTTTATATACCAAAATATTAGCCACGTATTATTGCTCTCATCTTTAATTTAAAATAAATAATGCAACTAATGAATATCTTATCCTAATGATAACAGTGGTCCTCAAAGGACTGTTATTCCAAATAATTAAACTTTTCTTACATTCATTGTAGTATTCAAATTGTTTAATTTAGATTGAATAGCGGGACAATTTTAATGCACGTTGTTTTTTTGTTTAATTACATCATTATGCTTATTGACAATAATTTTATTAACGAATAATCATAATGGCAATTCCAAATCTATGCAGCGATATTAAGTTTTTAACGCAAATAAAGTGCTCTTTTTAATTTAAACATAGCATTATTACTTTAATCAAGAAGTTTTCCGATAAAGTCGTAGACACGATAAGGGTAGATGAGAGACTTTAATATCACTTAAAAATAATAGTTTCTTAAAATTATTAATACTTAATTAATTTCTGATAGCTTAATAATTCGTATCCATTTACGTACAAAGATTAATACAAATTTCAAAATTATTTTATTTAAAAATGTTATATCCTTTTTATTGAATAAGAAAAATAATCTGCTGAATAATTATTTACATTCCTGTCTATAATATCCAGGCGAATATATATAATAATAATTTAAATTTTAGGGTTTTTTTCAAAGTTAAACTGTTTTAATAAATCGATAGTTAGAGCTCAGTTGCAAAAAAAAAAAAAAAAAAAAAAAAAAAAGCAGAAATAATTTGATTAATAAACAATAAATATTAATTTTCAGTTTTAAACATAATCATAATTTAGAAAGATGAAGCTTTTTATAAAATGTTCTGCGAAAATTAAATAATCTACAAAAAAACAATTTAAACAATAAACTGATAAATATATTTAAAAAAAAAACTTTCAATACTTTACATAATTTTTAATATTTTACATAATTTTTAATCTTTTGTCACCAATTTTTAAAAACAGTTTTTTTTTTTTTTTTTTTTTTTTTTTTTTTTTTACTAAATGTATCAGAAAAATGCTCGGATTAAATAATACTTCATTTACAATAAAAATTTACTGATGAGATTAATAAATCTTGGTTGGCAAAAACATGTTCCTGTATTGCGTACGAAGAAATCAAGGAAGCGGATTAACATGAGCATAATTATTGTTTAAAGATAGAAAACCAACGATTATAAATGCACAAATAAAGTATGAGAAGGTAACAAATAGCTATTTTGAATCTACTATCGAGATTTTTTTTTCACTCGCTTTTTAGTTTTTGTTTTGCTTGTTCTCCGATAGATGTCGCTACTTGTCCACCCAATTGTTTTGGCTGCTTTCTTCTCATTGGTTGCTTTTCTTTAGGCGAGATTGTTCCCATAGCGGGAATATAAGCCTGCGTCTCTCTGTCTCTTTGCTCAGTTTTGCTATTTTTTAGCTTGCTGAGTTTTGCACTGATGAAGAATCTCGATACTAGATTCGAAATAGCTATTTGCTACCTTTTCATACCTTATTTGTGCTTTTTTAATCGTTGGTTTTCTACCTTTAAAAATTTGTGCACAAAGGCTTTATTTGATATTTTAACATGATTATTGTATCTAAATTCGTCTTTTATTTATCAAAATAATTGAACATCTTTTCCCATACTCTTACTGTATTGGTTAATTCGAAACAAATAATGCAGCTGATGAATATCTTATCGTAATGGTATGGACCTTTCTCTAAGAACCATTATTCCAAGTAATTAAAATGCTCTTACATCCATTAGAGCTTTAAAGTTATTTTCGTTAGACTGAATAGAGGGACAATTATAAATGCATGAATTTTTTCAAAATTACATCATTATGCCTTTTGATAAACATTTTAATATCGAACATTCGTAATGATAATTTTGAATACATCCAGGGATGTTAAATTTTTAATGCAGATCTAGTGATCATTTACATTTAAACTTCGCAATAATAGTTTAACGAGAGCTTTTCAGATTAAGTCGTCAACACGATAAGGGTAGATGGGCGACTTGAATAAAAGTTTCTTAAAATCAATAATGCTAGAATAAAAGTCGATAGCTTAATATTTCGATGGGCGACTTAAGAATAAAAGTTTCTTAAAATCAATAATGCTAGAATAAAAGTCTATAGCTTAATATTTCGTTTACATCTACTTACAATGCCCGTAAAGCATGGTGACGTCACTGTAACGTCGTTGTGAAGTCACATTGTGACTTTGTGACCATCGATTGTCGATGTGACGTAACGTGACGTCGATGTGAAGTCGTTATGGCCGTTTTAGAGCTCTTTTGTGACGTTTGAACGTGAAAAATGCGTCATTTGTGACTAATTTCACATTAACATTGTTACGAAACTGTGACAAAAGCGACGATATTTAAATTGCAAGAAACATGTTTTTTAAAGTAAATAGCATGTTTTGAAGGATATTTATAAATTTCTAAAGATTTTTAAGAAAGTCACATCTCAGTCACAATGTGGCGTCACTGAGTGGTGGCTTTTTGGTCACAGATGTGAAGTGACCAAAGTGACTCACAGTGACGTCACTGTGACATCACGTCGACCATGCATGCTATTAGGGGATTAATGTAAATTTGGAAATTATTCCTATTTGACCCTTTATATCCTGATTAAAAAGTAAGCTAAACAAATATTTCATCAGAATAGTTATTTATATTACTGTCTAAGATATCCAGGAGATTTTATATAATGATAGTTTGATTTTTATGGTATTATTTAATTTAATAAATCAGTATCGTTAGAGCTTATTTATAAAATAGATCGAGAGATAATTAGATTAATTAGCAAGAAATGTTAATTTTCAGTTATAGACATAATTATGATTTAGAAAGATGACAACTTCTATAAAAAGTTATAAGAAAATTAAATATTCACCAAATAAACTATTTAACTTCTTAACTGAAAAATATTATTGAAAAAAAATAATGACAATTTTTTGGTATTTTATAGAATGTTTAGTCTTTAGTGTAGAATTTTTACAACCTTTTTTTTTCCAAAATTGAATTTGTCTAAATAGATCATGAAATGCTCTGATTAAATAATCCAAAATTTACAATAAGAATTTACTGGTGAGAATAATAATTCAAGTTTCGTATCTCGCATGACGTTCGAGCAAAACTCGAAAGCGGTTTAACAAGAGCATAAATAATTAATATATTTTATTTTTCTTTCAGTTTTTTATCTATTAAAATAATTGAATTTTTTTTTTTTAATTCTTGTCCCATATTCTTGTTCTTTATTCCATAATCTTGTTCTCTTGGCTAATTTAAAACAAATAATGCAAATGATGAATATCTTGTCGTAATGGCAATGGCCGTTCTTTAAGGACGAATATTAAATTTATATGTTACAAAAAACGTTCTCTTATTCCAAGTATTTAAATTAATCTTACATTCTTTACAGTTTTGAAACTGTATTCGCCAGATTGAATTGAAGAACAACTTTAAATACATACATTTTTTAAAAATTATATGATTATTCTTATTGATAAACACTTTACTATCGAACGTTTGTAATAATAATTCCGAATATATGCAATGATGTTAAATTTTTAATGCAGATGAAATGCTCATTTTCATTTAAACTTAGCATTATTACTTTCATCAAGAGCTTTTCCGATAAAGTAGTCGATGCGATAAGGATAGATAAGGGACCACTTAAGGATAAAAGTTTCTAAAAATTAATAATACGTGAATAAAGGTCAATAGTTTAATAGTTATTAACCAAGTACTTGTAAAGTTTAGTATAAATTTCGAAATTATTCTCATTTAAGGATTATATCCTGATTATTGAATTAAAAAAATCACCTGGATATTTATTTACGTAACAGTCTGAAGAATCCAAAACATACATAATAAGAATTTAATTTTTAGTTTTTTTTTTTCAATTAAAACTGATTTTATAAATCGATAGTTAGAGCTCATTTGCAAAATATTTTTAGAAATAATTAGATTGATTAACAATGAATATTAACCATCTAACATTTTGGAACGTAATACTCCGTTCCCCAATCTTCATATTTCATTGCAATATGAGCAATATTTAGGATATTTTATTCCAAGACACAAACTATAATTTTACATGTGGAAATCCACATAGATATTGCCATTTTTAGGTAGATTTCGTAAGAAATACTACCTATTGCAATCGCACCAGATTATATATATATATATATATATATCACTTTTTTATGGACACTTCTTCTGATAACTTCTATAATTTTTCACCAATCTCCACCAAACTTGTACATAAAATCAAAGGGGATAAAATCTTGGCTAAGTTCGTTAATGGGCAAAATCGGACCAAGGTGGTCGGAATAGGGGGCGTTTTTGTGAAAACCGAAAAAACGCCATAACTTCTTAATTAAAGTAGATATCGAATCGGTTTAAAGTTTATATTACTTCTTAAAAATGGGCCAAAAGTATATGCATGACAGATTTTTGATAAATTTAGAAATGGGCTCCAAGATATCAAGTTCAAATAAATTTTTTGTAAATGTTCTTAAAATTATCTAAAACTTTTGTATTTACAAGTTTTTGATAGGACCAACTTTTACCGACGAAAAAAATTAAAAACGAAAAGAAAAAGGGCGCTGAAAAAAGAGAAAATTCCATAACTCCGTCAATTTTTAAGATATCAAATCTGATTAAATTTATTTTACATCTTCTCAAAAATATCTACAACTTTTATGCTGACAAGTTTTTCATAGGATCAATTCGTATAGCAAAAAGAAATTAAACAAAAATAGGAGTTGGAGAAAAAACCTCAAATCCAAACTGCTTATATTCTGACTCATTTTTAAATTCATTTTTGATTCTAAACGCATCCAAATAGTAGATTCCTCTTATTTAGAAACTGTATAAAGTGACGCATTGGTCAATTTTCTGATAAAGACAGAATATATTTCAAAAAAGGCTACCAAAAAGGGTATTTTGAACAGAATTTCCGAAAGTCATCCGGACTGAAAATTGAAGGAAGTATTCAAATAAGAAATTGCGTTTTTTTCTGACTCGTTTTTAAATCCATTTTTGTTCTCAAACGCATCCAATTTACAGATCCTCTTATTTAGGAACTATATAATGTGATGCATTGGTCAGTTTTTTGATAAAGACGGAATATATTTCAAAAAAGGCTACCAAAAAGAGTATTTTGAACAGAAATTTCTGAAATCATTGTGACTGAAAATTTAAGGAAGTGTTCAAATAAGAAATTGCATTTTTTTCTGACTCGTTTTTAAATCCATTTTTGTTCTCAAACGCATCCAATTTACAGATCCTCTTATTTAGGAACTATATAATGTGACGCATTGGCAAGTTTTTTGATAAAGATAGAATATATTTTTTAAAATGCTGTCAAAGTGAGTATTTCGCACAAAATTTTTCGAGCAATCATGAATAAAGAATTAAGCATGTATTCAAACAACAAATAGGTTATTTTATGACTCATTTTTAAATTCAATTTTTTTTCTCAAATGCATTCAACTGACAGTTTTTTGTTATTTAGGAGCTGTATAATGTACTGTTTTGGTCGATTTTTTTAATAAATTCAGAATCTATTTCAAAATATGTTGTCAAAACGGGCATTTGAGCTGAATTTTTCTTAAGATGATTCTGATAAAACCAGTTTTTGAAGAAAAATGAAATTAAAAATTTTTCATAAACGGGCAATTGAAGTTATTAAACTGGGTTTATCTCTAATCATATATTTTTTTTGTTGAATTGAGCACTCTCCGAATTCTACCTCAGCCTATAGGCCCAGCCGACAGGGATTTTTGATTTGCATTTAAAGCCAAAAAATGAAAAAAATCAGATTTTAAGTAATGAAATCAAAATGTAAAAATATCATTAACGATAAATAAAATAAGTTCATATATGGGAACCTTGATCGCGAAGAGCCATTAATGATGTATTTTAAAATAAGTTCATATTATAATGAACTAATACATTGATATAAAAGACATATTCAAACTAACGCATACTAATAATTGAATACCAAACTTCACTCTGAATATACCTTGCAGACAAAAACTGAGGTTCCACATAGATATTGTCATTTTTTAATTTGCATTTAAAACTAAAAAATGAAAAACCAAATTTTAAGTAATGAAATCAAAATATAAAAAATCCCTGTCGGCTGGGCCTATAGGCGGAGGTAGATTTCGAAGAGTGCTCAATTCAACAAAAAACAAATATATGATTAGAGATAAACCCAGTTTAATAACTTCATTTGGCCGTTTATGAAAAATTTTTAATTTCATTTTTTCTTCAAAAACTGGTTTTATCAGAATCATCTTACGAAAATTTCAGCTCAAATGCCCGTTTTGACAACATATTTTGAAATAGATTCTGAATTTATTAAAAAAATCGACCAAAACAGTACATTATACAGCTCCTAAATAACAAAAAACTGTCAGTTGAATGCATTTGAGAAAAAAATTGAATTTAAAAATGAGTCATAAAATAACTTATTTGTTGTTTGAATACATGCTTAATTCTCTGTTCATGATTGCTCGGAAAATTTTGTGCGAAATACTCACTTTGACAGCATTTTAAAAAATATATTCTATCTTTATCAAAAAACTGGCCAATGCGTCACAGTACATAGTTCTTAAATAAGAGGATCTGTAAATTGGATGCGTTTGAGAGCGAAAATGGATTTTAAAACGAGTCAGAAAAAACGCAATTTGCTATGTGAAAACTTCCTTAAATTTTCAAATCACAAAGACTTCGGGAAATTCTGTTCAAAATACCCTTTTTGGTAGCCTTTTTAAAAATATATTATGTCTTTATCAAAAAACCGATCAATGCATCACATTATATAGTTCCTAAATAAGAGGATCTGTAAATTGGATGCATTTGAGAGCAAAAATGGATTTAAAAACGAGTCAGAAAAAAGCGCAATTTCTTATTTGAACACTTCCTTAAATTTTCAGTCACAATGATTTCGGAAAATTCTGTTCAAAATACCCTTTTTGGTAGCCTTTTTTGAAATATATTCCGTCTTCATCAAAAAAACTGACCAATGCATCACATTATATATTTCCTAAATAAGAGGATTTGTAAATCGGATGCGTTTGAGAACAAAAATGGATTTAAAAACGAGTCAGAAAAAAACGCAATTTCTTATTTGAATACTTCCTTCAATTTTCAGTCCGGATGACTTTCGGAAATTCTGTTCAAAATACCCTTTTTGGTAGCCTTTTTTGAAATATATTCTGTCTTTATCAGAAAATTGACCAATGCGTCACTTTATACAGTTTCTAAATAAGAGGATCTACCATTTGGATGCGTTTAGAATCAAAAATAAATTTCAAAATGAGTCAGAATATAAGCAGTTTGGATTTGAGGTTTTTTCTCCAACTCCTATTTTTGTTTAATTTCTTTTTGCTATACGAATTGGTCCTATGCAAAACTTGTCAATATAAAAGTTGTAGATATTTTTGAGAAGATGTAAAATAAATTTAATCAGATTTGATATCTTAAAAATTGACGGAGTTATGGATTTTTCTCTTTTTTCAGCGCCCTTTTTCTTTTCGCTTTTAATTTTTTTCGTCGGTAAAAGTTGGTCCTATCAAAAACTTGTAAATACAAAAGTTTTAGATAATTTTAAGAACATTTATAAAAAATTTAGTTGGACTTGATATCTTAAAAATTGACGAAGTTATGAATTTTTTTCTCTCAAAATCCCTGTTATTTTCTCCCCTTGAGCCCACTTCTAAATTTATCAAAAATCTGTCATGCATATACTTTTGGCCCATTTTTAAGAAGTAATATAAACTTTAAACCGATTCGATATCTACTTTAATTAAGAAGTTATGGCGTTTTTTCGGTTTTCACAAAAACGCCCCCTATTCCGACCCCCTTGGTCCGATTTTGCCCATTAACGAACTTATCCAAGATTTTATCCCCTTTTATTTCATGTATAAGTTTGGTGGAGATTGATGAAAAATTATAGAAGTTATCCTGTCCATAAAAAAATGAGATATATATATATATAGATAGATAGATAGATAAACTTGTGCGATTGCAATAGGTAGTATTTCTTACGAAATCTACCTAAAAGCAGAAATGGCAAATAAAATAGGTTCATACATGCGAACTTTTAACTCTTCAGACCTGAGGATAAAATAACTCTACTATTATAAATTTATTGCTTTTGCATAATCGAAATGACACCATAGATGACATAAAGAGCAATTTTTATGGAATCAGTACATAAGGGGACTGGTAATTTAGTTTTACAAATATGGAATAGAAATACTAATCCCCTTAAAACACCAGTTTAACTATCAGTAATATAAATTTACGCAATAACAAAATAAAGATCTTTAAACAAGTAAATGATCGGCAAATCCTCAAAATTCTTTATTGTAAAGCCTTCAAGTTAAATAATCATGAATATTTCTTACTTTCTTGGCCACAATGTCTTGAAGGTATTTTCGAAACTCGGATGAAAATAATACTTACTTTATGAGGTAATATTCATCAGTGCTGACATTTATTGGTTTTGTTTTAAAGGAAAAAACATTCAACTGTATAGAAATAAAGTAAAAAGTGCAAAAAATTCGAACAGTTTAGTTTTTATGAGGAAAAGAATGGAGGTGCACATTTGTGTACCTCAAACCTGAAAAGGTTAGGAGGCTAAACTTTAAAATTAGATTTTTGTTACATTTTAAATTATCCATACCTTTTTTAAACACATATGCGTTGAATACGGCAATACTACAATAGAGATATATTGTGAAAGACCCAGTTAAATTTAAAATTATTTCTAAGGAAGTTTTGACACTCTTTTCTTTTCAAAAAGAAGTTTCTGTTAATGCCTTCATAAAGTCATTAAATCACCTATATTTATTATCTATCACGCTTTTCTTTGTAACATGCCTGTAGAAAATTTTGCATCCTGATAACTACAACATTTTATTAGAAGTGTATTTTAAAACAATCAGTTAAGTTTAAACTTTATTTATAATGCGTTTTGACACTGTTTAAAATGGTTTTACTATTTTTTAATTAATTAAATTTTCACTTCATAAATATTTTAAGACAAGCACTCTAAACGTCCTAAATAAGAATTTAATCATTTTCAATTGTCATTCTTTTCAAAAACAAGTGTCTGTTAATGCTTTCATAAAGTCATTAAATCACAATTATTATCATCTCGTACGCTTTTTTTATAATATGACTTCG
Source organism: Maratus speculifer (assembly GCA_964019185.1). NCBI lineage: Eukaryota > Metazoa > Arthropoda > Arachnida > Araneae > Salticidae > Maratus > Maratus speculifer. Next base: position 424,687,229 of record OZ025290.1, on the reverse strand, counting down.
AAATATGAATCGAAAATATGAATCGAATGTTTTGCGCTCTGTATATTGAAATATTTTCTTAGATATGTATTATTAAAGAGTCAGTTAAGTTTAAACATAATTTCTAAAACGTGAGGACACTGACTTAAAACTTTTTTTAATGACTTGAGTTTTTTTTTTTTTTTAATTTCTTTTAAGACGAACACTCTTAATGCCTCAAATATTAATGTAATTATTCTTCAAGTGTCTTTCTCTTCAAAAAGAATTTTCTGTTAATGCTTTAATAAAGTCATTAAATCAAATTTGTGTATTATCGCCCCGCTTTCATTGACAATATGCTCTTAGAGCATTTTGCGTTATGACAACAACATTTTATTAGAAGTGTATCTTAACACAGTCAGTTAAGTTTGAACTTTATTTCTAAACAGTTAAGACACTGTATAACCCTTTTGGGTCTGAATTTCTTTTTCAGTTTTTAGAAAAAAATACTTTTGCGTTAATAACATTAATACTAGCTATCCATATAGATTAATTAGTGTTTAACGAGTACATCATAGTCTGCATTATAGCTTTGCGTATTATTGAATTAATATTCATATGGTCAATAGGCTAAGAAAGAATTTTTGGAGATGTTTTGAAAATGTTTTATTACAATAAGATTTAACTTTCTTTTACAACCTTCTGATACTTTTTGCACTTTATTACACATGTTTCTTTTATACTATTAATATTATACCAGACCCAAAAGGGTTAAAATGGATTTTCATCTTTTTTGATTAGGGGCCGTCCATTGATCATGCGAGGCTCGAGAGGGGGGGGGGGATCTATAAAAAAATCACGAAATATCACAAGGTTCCCCTGGTGATATTTCGTGATTTTTTTATGGAAATCGTATATTTATTATGGGGGGTGTAGTAATATATCACGAGTATTTATTTTTTCGGCAAACGCGTGATACTGAACCGAAAAGCGGCGTTTCGTGTATTTATTTTTTCGTCAAATGCGTACAAAGTCGAAAACGGCTTGTAGTGTGACTTTGGGGACATTGTGGGGTCTGAGGACATTGTAAAATAAATTATGTTTATGTATTACTACAAGAAAATTTTCGCATTTCTTTCATTATTTTTATGTCAATCCAAAACAACTTGCAACCTTCTGTTTTTCCTTTTAAGGTTGTTATTGTAGTTTTTTTTTTTATTTTCTAAAAACAAATTTGATGATACTTGAACCTGTATTTTATAATAAATATTCTAAAAAAATTAAGATTCTTTGTAGGTATTAAAAAATACACGTAAGATATAGGGTAAAGGGAGGGGGGGTAGTCTTGAACCTCACCATGCATCACTAAGGGGGAGGGGGGTTTAAAAATGCCAAAAAAACATCACATGATTAATGGGCGGCCCCTTAGTTAAATTTTCTCATCACATTTCTTTTAATATGAACACACTAAACGCCTTAAATAAATATATAATTGTTTTTCAAGTGCCTTTGTTTTCAAAAAAAAAATTTTGGTTACTGCCCTCATAAAGTCATTCAATCACTTATGCGTATTCTTGCTGTTCTTTAAAATATATCTTAAGAACAGTTTCCGCTCTGAATACTACGATATTTTCTTAGCAATTTATTGTAAAACAGTCAGTTACGTTTAATCATTATTTCTAACGAATTTTGACATTGTTTATAATAGCTTTACATGTTTTCTAGTTAGGTAATTTTTCTCTGTATACATCTTTTATTACAAGCATCCTTAGTTTACTAAATGTGAATTTAATTATTTTTCATCTGTCTTTCTTTTCAAAAAGAAATTTCTGTTAACGCCTTCTTGAAGTCATTAAATCACACATATGTGTCCCCGCTATTCTTTATAATATACCTTCAAAAGCATTTTGCGTTTGGAATATTACACTATTTTCTTTGCAATTTATTGTAAAAGAGTCAGTTAAATTTAAACATTATTTCTAACGAGTTTTGACTCTGTTTAAAATGGTTTGACCTGTTTTCTAGTTAGGTAATTTTTCTCTTTATATTTCTTTTAAGACTAGAAATTTTAAGTATTAAAATCCAAATTAAATTATTTTTCAACTAATTTTCTTTTCTAAAAATTGTTTGTTAATGATCTCATAAAGTCATTAAATCATACATGTGTATCCTGTTATTTTTTATTATGTAACTTAAGGACATTTTGCATTCTCAATGCTACAATATTTTCTTACCAATTTATTGTAAAAGAGCTAATTTTAAACATTATTCTAACGAGCTTTGACACAATTTAAAGTGGTTTTGCATCTTTTTGAATTAGTTAAAATTTCTCCATCTATTTTTTAAAACTTCATAAACATTAATTTAATTGTTTTTCAATTGTCTTTTTTTTTTACAAAAAGCAGTTTTTGTTAAAACCTTCAAAATGTTATTAAATCACACATGTTTATCATCTCTCCCCCGCTTATCTTTATCATATACGTTTAGAAAAATAAATCTGTTTCTTGCCTTAAATCTCATTAAAAGAATCTAAAATATTAGACTTTTATACAAATGAAATATAAAATTTGAATGTAAACTCATCGACAATTTTTAAATATTACACATTATTTTAATATGTGTAAATTGTATTGAATTCACAATAAGATGAAAGATTTGCGATGTCAACTTCACAATTAGTGTAGAGGTGATTTGAATTCCGAAATCTTGGGAAGCCTTAAAAAAAAGAGAGAGAAACAATAAATGTTTAAACGCGCGTGGTACACAACAAGAGATAAAATGACTATAAAAACTTTAAAAAGAGTGTAAAAAGATTAATTTAAATTAGATGTAAAAGAAAATACAATGAGTGTGACAATGTTGCGCGGTTTGGATTGGTTTATTTTTGTCGGCCGATTATCTACGCTAGTTATATATGCCCGGGGATAATGCCCTGCGTGGGGGTCTTTCTAAGGGAACCTAACCCGTATTTACACAAGGTTTGAAGAAAACCACGGTTAGACCGACAGCCGCGATTGGGTTCGAACCCAGCACCTGCCGTTTACCAGTTGATAGGTCAGAACCTCTCGGCCACAAGTGGTGCCAATGTTGCGCGGAAAAAGTTAATAAAAGGTAGAAATATCCCATTTATTCCAAAAGGATATTACTAAATTATGGTATGGTCTTCTACACAGAAGTGTGCAGGAAGCCATTTAAAAAATATTTATAAATTTAACGACATTACAGTTATTAAAACATAAATACATTACAGAAAATGCGCAAAATGCGATGAATAAATTGTCAGCAATCTTCAAAATATATCGTCATGACGAAAAGTTCCATTGAGTTTTAAACTCCCCTCGACGGAGATGTTTCCAATGATATGACTCTACAAAATAGGCCGTTAACACTTCTTTTACTCCCTTAATGAAAGTCGAATTTAAATTTTTATGGAAATGGCCAAGATATTAATTTTGAAATATCAAAGAATATGAACCTTCCGCCGGGCGCGCAAATTTTCATCACATGAGCAGGCGCGGTTTGTAAATTGTACATATACAATAGGACGAAAACATTCAATTATTGTTGTTTTGTTTTAATTTTGCAAGTAATTTAACATATAAATATCATATAAGTTTTCTGTGCTCACATTTTATGAAAGTATTCCGCAATACACTTAGATTTATCTTGTTATAATATATTAAAGCATGCATATTTTTTGTTTCAAAGAAAAAAGAAAGTGAATGATGTACTTTTTACAACAGTGCGCCCGCGCGCCGGAAGATTAATGAAAGAGTTTTCTTTGTTTTAGTGATATCGTGAGTGCATATCTGAAATATCTGAATATTTTTAAGAAGAGTTGTAGCAAAATAAAAAGAATATTGCCCAGTTAAACTGATGGCATTGAGCTCACAGGCTACGCATACTAATTGTACATTACAGCCTTATATTTTCAAGGGTTAATTCCGTTCGAAAAAAAATATATTAAGGAGGTGGGATCAGCTCCCCCCTTTCCCCCTTTTATACTTAATCATTGAACCCTCTAAACTGATCAGGAACATGCTTTATCATATAAAAAATCCATATTCAAAATTTAGAGCAAATCGGAAAACTCTCAATAAAAACCCATTTATGTAATTTAAGAAGAGTTATCCTTCTCTTTTATATACTTAACCATTAAACTTCCAAAACTATTCAGAGATTTGACCTATATCTGACAATTCTGCATGAAAGACCCATTTATATAAATTAAGGGGAGGGGCATTAGAACCCCCATTTCCCCTGTTTATATTTATCCAATGAACACCTAATACCAATCACGGAAGAGCTTCATCAGAATGATCCTATGTGTAAATTTTGAACAAAAACTAATATTTCTGCATGAAAAACCCATTCATATCAATTAAGGGGAGGGGCATGAGCCCCCGTTCTCCCTCTTATACATATCGAATGAACTCCAAAAACTAATCAGGGAAGCGCCTTATCAGGATATACCTATATACAAAATTTCAAGTGGATGGGATATTTTTATCCTGAGTTATCGCGTTACGTACGAACATACATACAGAACGGGCGGGCACATAAAAAATGCATATATACATACGGAATTATGAAATAATGATAACACAATTACCTATGGGTTTAAAATGTAAACAAAGAAACAGACATTAACAACAAAAATGACCTCATACTTTATTCATGAAAGTAGATTAGTGATTATGTAGAATTTATACAACCGAGTACCTAGTTTTATTTTGTAGCTATTCACAACCTCTAAAATATCCTTATTTAAAAAAAATTGCTCTGAAAATAATCGTACGATTTTCTCGAAAACTTAGATTAAATCTAATGAATAGGTATACAATTTGTTTTAAATGCCAGACCTAATTACTGGTTTAGAAAAAAAATTGGGGTTTGTTTTGATATACAGAATGTTCCTAAAGCAATGTTTTCAAAATTTAAAACTAGATTTTATTTAAAATTGTTTGGTATCGGTAAATTTCTTCAATAATAATTTGTTGCAGAGTTAGTTGAAGTTGTTTACTTTTTTCCACGACTGTACGCACAACATTACGAAAAGATCTCGAAAAACGTATTGCTCAAGCAATCGATGATACCGCATAAACTGATTATGACAGTCCAATATGTGAGGTGTGAAGTGCATATTGCTGGTGCACATAATGCAAACATCTACCACTTTTGTTTGGTGTTATCACACTTAAAACAAAGGCGAGAATGTCTGTTAAATGTTTTATCATAATATACTTCAGATTTCTGAAATTCATTACCGTCAACCCAAACTGAGTTAGGATGAAACACCCTGTATTTGTGGCTCAATAAATGGTTTGCGGCCCTCTGTGATTTTTTATCCTTGCCGTACGCTTGATTTGTCATATCAATTTGTCCACGTTATTTTGAATCACCCTGTATATATATATGAAAAAATGGAATAAACATTAAAATAAAAATTAACAGTTTTCTGATAAAGTTTCATGCGCAATTTCTATTATGCATCTCAAAATGTCAATTGGAGTCTGACAGCGTCCGAAAAAAATAATATTGCGTGTACAAGTACGTATCAGGGGATTTCCGTAATTTTAGGTGGTTTTGCACCAGAAAAATCGTAAAAAACTAATTGCTACATTGAAAAATATTTTCCCCCATTAAATGAGGCAATTATTTTGAAATACCCTGTGTATATATATATATATATATATGATTTCAAAATGTTTTTAAGAAATACAGATTCATTACAACTACAAAATAGAATAAATGCACTATTTAATAAGAATTATCATGATTTGAATTTATCAACAAATATGGATACATAATATTTTTATACTTTAATAAATTTCACTAACAAGGTGGTTGTACTTCCAGTTTATTATAAGACTTATATCATTATGAGTGTAAATATATTATTAATGAAATACATTTATATCAATATAACGACGATTTAATGTGTGTGTGTGTGTGCGTTCATACATATTAATACATATTTTAATACAGTGTTTATAATAAAATTTTAGTCTTTGAACAAATCATTTTCCAAAAAAACGTTGTATTTTTTTCGTTAATTTGCTTGATAAATATCAAAATTAGTTTCTCTTTATTTTTAAAATTCATACCAGACATTTTACGTTTTAAAAGAAAAAGCTTTCAAATATAAGTGCGATTTTAACACAATACATTATTTTTTTATTTATAGCAGTTCTAAAATTGTTAAAAATGGCTTTTCATCTGTTTTTAATGTGCTTAAAAGTTCTTTTCATATTTCTTTTAAGACACTTTTAGGAACTTAAATATGAATTTAATTATTTTTAAAAAGAACTTTCTTTTAATCCCTTGTTAAACTTATTAAATGACACATCTTTCTCCTTTCCCTGGCTGTCATTTATAATATGCTTTCAGAACATTTTGTCTGTTTGGTGCGTTAAATCTCATTAAAAATAATTAAAATTCTAGATTTATGTATAACTGAAATATGAATTTAAATTTTAACTCATAAGTACATTAAGCGAAAAATCTTATAAATGAAGTAATTAGATAATATACATATATTATTAAATTCAATGGCTCATATATTTTAATACGATTAATGGTTTTATATATATATGTGTGTGTGTGTGTAATTGTTTTACATGTTTAAATTTTATTGATGCAGTTCGTGATCGGATGAAATAATTACGAAATAAAGGAACAATAGAAGAATCTAAGCAGCAACCTAAGCCATCATTAAAAACTAATCAAATGATGATTTTTATGTTTAAATAGGTATACATTTTTTGTTGTTGTTTTTGCAATAAGATACATTATCAACTCATTTTAAATGGTATGAAAATTACCTAACCTAAATAGAACAAATATTTTAATTCTTGATTCAAACAAAATGTTTGTAAATGGGTCTTGTTTGAAAGAATTTACATTCCGACAATTCAGTGTTGCTATCTATAAATTCACTTTTCTTTGTTTAAAGTTTTGCGTCATCAATATCAAATGATGTCACACTCTTACATCGAAATGGTCCATTTTCTTTGGCAACATGCCAAGATCTGTCTTTCAATATTTCGCAAATAGTATTCAATTATATTTCAAGAATTAATAAACAACTTTAGTTTTACCTAATTGACAAAGATATATTGAATATTCGAAAGTCAGTAAAACGTTGGATTTGACAGAAAACATCAAACTAAAAAATGAATTTAAAGATAACAATTATGAATCATTTAAATGACAGTGGATATAGTAAAAACTATTTAGTATGTTTTAAATATCGAAAATCAATTCCTTTTGACAAGACTTATCCAAAGACATTTTGATTAGATCAAGAATAAATTAATTTCTTCCGTTCATGTTTCTTATTTTACACCATTTAAAATTTCGATACTTTTTGGTTAGATATCCGCAGGTGTTTATATATATATATATATATATATATATATATATATATATATATGTAGCGACGTTTATTTTCCTGATCTGAAAAATGGAAAGTGAATCATAGTTCAGTTCAGTCTTGTAGCGGAGAGTGAATGGAGCGGGACGAGAACATTTCAAAGTTTTGGCGGATAGCGAATAGAATGGGACATTGGCATACTCTGGTTTCGCGTCCTCCGGTCCTGTGTGGCATACTTTTGGCGAGAATGCAGATGGGCTGGAGAACTCAGTGGAGCTTTTCGATCACTTGATGTGAGACTTCATCGATGAAGCGTCGTGTTGTTAACGGCCGTGGATCGGTCATCAAATATAATATTTAATATGTTTAATTTACAATATGTTATTTATACAATTGAGTTTTTTATATGTTAATAAAGATTTATTTTGTTAAAAAGGAAATGTGTAATCACAGCTCACCTACAACTCACAACATATATATATACATATATATATATATATATATATATATGTATATATATGTATGTATATATATATATATATATATATATATATATATACATATATATATATATATATATATATATATATATATACATATGTATATATATATATATATATATATATATATATATATATATATATATATATATATATATATATATATATATATATATATATATACATATATGTATATAGATATACATATATATATATATATATATATATATATATATATATATATATATATATATATATATATATATATATATATATATATATATATATATATATATATATATTACAAATTTAAAATTTTTTCGCCAAAACTAGCCTTTATACTAGCTTAATTTTCTTATAATAATGTTCCGTACTTACTTCAAATTATTAAATTAAAATCTTGTTTCTAGATTTAATCTGTTAATCTGTATGCAGATTTTCTTTTTAGTTTTAAAAGGTGGAAGTCTCGAGATGAGGAGGGGAGAGATTCTGAAGTTCTTTCGTCGATGAGTATGGCTGGTTGAAGTAAATGATGGAATATTTTTTGGACATTTCGGTAAAAGATCGTTTGCAAAAAGGAGCTTTTCCCTCTATAATGACTACAGTGGAATAAATAAACTTACAGCTACCAATGAGTGATTTTTTGGATCTGCTACATTTATTTATTTTTTATTTTTCCCTCGCTGGCCATGACTTCTGTGCAAAGAACGGGGACCCTGGCGATGATGTTTCTGGCTCCTAACTTTAAAATGTCACAGTCTTTTCTAGATCCGGCAGGATGTTTTATGCCTGCGCTGCCTTTTTTGGTTTTTAAAGAAACTTGCTATGGAACGAAATGATAATAAAAAATGTGGATCGCTGAATAATTTGCCCGTCATTATTGGATGTGTTCTTAAACAAGAACTGCCATAGTCTCATGATTTCTGGAGTGACAAAAACAGAGGAATTGTTCCTGTAAAGTGCTTTGGTCGAGAAAAAGTAGTCCTCTTATGATGAAAAAGAAGAAAAAAATAATAATAATTACAAGACCATTTCTTGTTAATTGGTGAAACTAAAAATATTTTTTCGAGATAGTTGAGACCGATAGGATTTCGAATTTCTGGTTACTGTGAGCTTTGGTTCCCGGATTCTTATAATTTATTTAAATTCAGTAAGAAAGATGGAACTGTGCAAGGCTGTTGCTAGAATTTTGACTGATAAATATGATTAATTTTTTCAGTAAATTTTGTGATTTTAAGTAAGAAATTACCTATAATTAAAATTTTTGAATCTGTTTATGATCTATAAAATAATAGAATTAAAAGTTGATCCCAAATTAAGGTACATCTATGATATTTACAATTTCTGTTTATATAGATAAAATTTCTGGTTAAAGTTAGCAGCTAAATATAGTTATAATTTTCACGATAATTTTGATTCAGATTTTTAAAATGGAGGGTAATGGTTTTGTGTGAGGCAGTTAAAATGTATACAACTCCAGTAGACAAAGCCCTCAAAATTGCGAAAGCGCGAACTCAGGAATTTCACCTTAAAAGTAAGAGGCTCTATGATCGAAATTTTGTCAAATGCCCATTAAAAATACAAGACTCTGTAATTTATGAAGAATTTAAATACCCTAACACTCGAAAATTAGAACCTACTTTCTCTGGACCGTACAAAATTATAAATAAACTTTCTGATGTAACTTATGAAATAGATAAATTTAATTATGAGACAGGACAGAATTCCGTTATTGTGCATGTTTCTAAATTAAGACCCTATTTTTCACCAGAAGATTTTAAACTGTTTCATGAGCAACCCAAAAAACAAACAAAACCTCAAATACAATCGCAATCACTAGATCAAACTAAAGTCAAGACAGTAGATTAAATTTTAATTCTTATTCTTTAAATATTTTATCACCATAATTTTCAAAATTAGCAGGTACGTTCTTGGTGCGCAACAAGAATATTACTTGTTTTTGGGATTAAATTGGGCTCCTTATGCAGGCATAAGGTGTGCACTTTGATTGTAAAGGCTTTCAAATTGATGTTGATAAATTAATTTTAAGTGTGTTTAAGTCTAACTAGATTTACTCATTTATTGGCATTAGTATTATTCTACTTATTCAGCAGATATTTATGTTATAACAGTTACATCTGATGATTCTACTCAAACCTATAACATAATATGTGATTTTCAGTGATTGTGAAAACTACAGATATTAAAAGTTTTTCAAAAAAAGCAAACTATTTTTATTTCCATTTCTCAATTAAGAATGACACCTTTTATTCCTATTTGTATTTTATTATTAAAGTTTATAAACCATGTGTAGATAAAACATTATTCTACATTTGGCATTGAAAACTTATATCCAAATTTGACAATTTTTTAAAAGAATATCAGAGAGGAATTATTGTAAGGAAATTCTGGTTGAGAGTCCATTTACTAAATAATTAGATTTAATTTTATTTGGATTTTGGAATTATTATGATTTTTTTTTATTTATACTTTCGGCTAGCAAAAAATACTTTCTTATGCTATTAGAAGATAAGAAAATTATTTAGTTGCTATGTAATTATTTTTATCCTCAACCAATATTTTCCCTATCAATAATAAACAAATAGTGATATTTTCTTTTGATTATACTCTTGTATTACTGTTATTATTATTATTATGATTTCTATAATGAAGTTTAGTATTAATTATACTCTTATTGAAAAATATTAGGATATGGAGTCTTATTATACTACTTATTATTGTTGTTGTTATTATTATTTAAATTTTTCTATATTATTTATTATTGATATTGAGAGTGATGCTATTTATTATTAAAAAAATTGATATATTATTGAAAGAAAAATTTGATTGATTGTTAAAAGATGTTGGATCCAACATAACATAAAAAACAAAGATTAAACTAGATTTGGAGATCTTTAATTAAAGAGACTGTATTCAGTGAACATTGGAAAAGACTTTTGTACACAATGGAAAGACTTTTTTCATTTGAAGAACTTTATTTAAAATAACCTATGCATCAAGTTATTGTAATTATTTAAACTTCCATGAGAACGAATTGTTATTGTTTTTATTATATTTTTTATCTCTTGCTTATTTATATTTATAACTTATTTACTGTTATTGTATGTATTATCTCCTATGCACTTACAAATAATAAGTGATATTGTAACAGTATTGTATCTCTTTCAGGGAAATTCTCCTACCTAAATTTAATTCAGATTAATTTCCTCTTAACTATTTTATTTTAATCGCTAATATTTTTATATTGCGTTAATTTTCTTTTCTTCCATCTCTTGGCTTCCTGGGTTTGACAGTTTTATTCCAAAATTTGACTTTTCTAAATTATTATATTTCTGTTGTCTGAACTTGTAGTTTTATTTAACTATCAATTTCATACAAATTTTCGGGGAGGGGGGATAATATTACAAATTAAAAATTTTTTCGCCAAAACTAACCTTTATACTAGCTTAATTTTCTTATAATAATGTTCCGTACTTACTTCAAATTATTAAATTAAAATCTTGTTTCTAGATTTAATCTGTTAATCTGTATGCAGACGATATAAATTCTTAATTTGCCTTAAAAAACATTATTCCAGTATGCGTAAATTTAAAAAGATGGCTCTAAACTAAAAATATTCTTAATTAAAACTTTATTTCTTGATATTTCAAATAAAACTGATTTCTTCTATGTTTTTATCAACCCTTTTTAAGAAAATCTTATTAAATTTATTCCAAAACCATACCTTTCAAAAAATATCATTATTTTATTTTATCTATTTATTTATTTTTCCGCTGTCAACCTTTGATGTGTGCATTAATAAATTCATTTCTTTTCTTTTTCTCTTAAAATTAATCATTTATAAAAATCGTCTGCCTAAGAAATTATGAGTCGATTATAAATTGGTTAAATAATATTTTTTTTTAAAATAAATTTATCGTCTGTGTAAAATAGTCTCGTATCTGGACAAGAAATTTTTACATAAAAGGATGATGGTTTGAGATTACAGAAAGTTCTAGAATTTTCTTTTTAGTTTTAAAAGGTGGAAGTCTCGAGATGAGGAGGGGAGAGATTCTGGAGTTCTTTCGTCGATGAGTATGGCTGGTTGAAGTAAATTATGGAATATTTTTTGGACATTTCGGTAAAAGATCGTTTGCAAAAAGGAGCTTTTCCCTCTATAATGACTACAGTGGAATAAATAAACTTACAGCTACCAATGAGTGATTTTTTGGATCTGCTACATTTATTTATTTTTTATTTTTCCCTCGCTGGCCATGACTTCTGTGCAAAGAACGGGGACCCTGGCGATGATGTTTCTGGCTCCTAACTTTAAAATGTCACACATATATATATATATACAGATAACGTTATTTTATCTAATCGGAAAGTACAACAATGTAACATAACACCATTTTTTCTAATTACATACTGGTGTGCTAAATCCCTAATATATACATTTACAAGTATATATGTATACATATGCATATGCATATTTGTGTATATACATACGTGCATGTATGTGCATGAATATGTTTATGTATATCACTGGCGCTCAACTAACCGAAAAATACCAAAATTTGCTGATAATGTATTTTATATCTAAAAATACACATTTAAACATCTGAATTATCATGTTATTAATCTTTCAGAGCTCTAAGGATCTCACGCTGCCTCACATAGCGGAAGTTTACTGTGACTGGAAAAAATGAACGAATACATAAAAAATAGAAAAATAAACCTAGGTTTTATACTATAACGTAGATCAGGCGCCCCTGGGCCCTAGCTCTATTACCTATAGAATTGCAGAAAAAACACATATATATATATATATATATAGATTCTAAGAATCTTTAAAAATATTTTAATATGTTCTTTAACGACTTAAAATTTCTCCTCAAATTTCTTTTAAAAGGAACAACCTTATCGCCTTAAATATAAATGTAATTTTTTTCCAACTGTCTTTCTTTAAAAAAGAAACTTCTGTTAAAGCTTTCAAAAAGTAATTAAATTTCTCCTGTTTCTCATTTTTCCAGACTTTTCTTTAACCTGTTTTCAAAAAAAATTTGTCTTTTTCTGCATTAAATCTAATAAAAAGTAATTAAAATATATGACTTTTGTAGAAATGAAATATGATTTTTGAGTTTAAACTTTTAAGTACATTAAGAAAAAAAAATGAATGTTTATAAATAAGAAATAAATTATTATAAATGATTTTAATAATCGTGTATCTTTAACACGTTTAAATTTTACTTCTAAATGCCATTTATAATCAGATATAAATAGTTTCAAAATAAATGAAAAATGAAAAAAGAACTAGCTAATGACTATTTCACGCTCCAACTTGACATCTTGTCAAGAGGTAATTTCTATATCAAGTACGTAAATGAGTCTTAAAAATTGATGCACAAACATAACTGGTATCCACAAAAAGAAAACAGGCAAATGGAACTAAAAAAATGTATAATTTGATGTATAATAATAATAAAAAAAACGTGAAACATAACAATATAATGTGAATGATTCAGTGTTGCTATCTTTAAATTCATTTTTCTTTGTTTGAAATTTTGCGCCATGAATATCAAATGATTTCAGCTTCTTACTTCGGAATGCACCATTTTCTTTGGCAACTTGCCAAGGTTTGTCTTTTAATATTTCGCAAATAGTATTCAGTATTTATTATATTTATTATATCTCATGAATTAATAAACAACTTTAGGTTTCTGAGCTGGGCAAAGATATATTGACTATTTGAACGTGAATGGCACATGCGATATGACAGAAAACCTCATACTAAAAAATAAATTTAAAGATAACAATTATGAATCATTTAAATGACAGTGGATAGATTAAAAGCCATTTAGTATGCTTTAAATATGTAAATATAATTCCTTTCTACAAGACTCATCCAAAGACATTTTGATTAGATCAGGTATAAAATTATAACTGCAGCTCACGTTTCTTATTTTTCACATTCTTTAAAATTAAGATACTTTTTGGTTAGATGGGCGCCAGTTTTTATATACTTGTTTATACGTATATACACATGTGCATGTATATTAGTGATGGGCTTTTCCGTGGTTTTGAGACCCATTATAACCTAACAGAAAATGTTATTTTATATAATCGGAAAATGCTGCGATGTAACAGAACACAATTTTCTCTTATTATATACTGTTGTGCTAAATGACGAAATGTTTCTCTCCTATTATATACATGTACAAGTATATATGTATTCATAATACTATGTATATATGTATGCATATATACATAGGAGCCAACTTTGGTCCCAAAGCTGGGTCTGCCACAAGGGCAGTTGTTTGAGGGGATGTTGGTGAACACGCGATGTGCCGGATTACAAAACGATCTGAATGAACTACAGGGTCTCGGTCATAATCCCAGAAGCTGATGCAATTTAAGAATTTTAATGCAAATTAAGAGTACTTTAGACTTCTTACCACTTTAAGACGAAATTCGTAATTTTCTTCGCATGATTGATAAAATTCAGGATTTTTCCGCGCTTGATCGACGGAATTCACAATTTTTACGAAGTCGATCAACGAAATTTGCGATTTTTTTTGCGTCTGACAGAAAAAAATTGCGATTTTGACGAAGCCGATCGATGAAATTTGTGATTTTTCAGCGCCTAATCGCGAATTCCGTGATATCCCTTCGCATGATCGTCGAAATTCGCAATTTTTCCAAGCCTGCTTAACCCTTTCCGGCGCACTACTCTTTAAAGTTGAAATTTAAAGAAAAAAAATTAGGCAATCTATTTAGGCCTAGAGGAGTATACAGGTATAAATTTGTAAAGATTGCACAAACCATTTTAATTATACAGCTGTTGCCGAAGTTGTAACACCGTGCAAGTACAGCATTGATAAGCGCAGTGAGAAGAGCTTTTCTGTGAAGCGCGTATTAGAGTAAGATATTTTACCTATTATTTAAAAAAAGTGAATTTGATCTCTGTGGTGCTGCCATCTAGAACTCATAAGAAAGATTTAAAGTAGCCAATAGAGTAGTTTTTGAAATATTCACGGGGTTTTTGTGTCTCTAAACAGGGGGAACTTTAGGTGTTGCCGACCCGGCAACACTGCGCCGGAAAGGGTTAAAAAATTTCAGGATCTTTCCGCTACCAATGTACAACTTTCGAAATTTTTACGAATCCTATCGACGATATTCGCGATTTTTACAAAGCTGATTGACGAAAATCGCGATTTTTACTCGCGTAATCAATAAAATTCACAATTTTTCAGCGTCTGATAGACAAAATTCGCGATTTTTCCGCGCTTGATCGACGAAATTTGCGATTTTTCTGCGCTTGATCGACAGAATTTGCGTTTTTTTCGCGCTTGATTGGCGGAATTTGCGGGTTTTCCGCGCTTGATCGACAGAATTCGGGATTCTTACGAAGCCGATCGACGAGATTTGTGATTTTTCAGCACCTTATCGACGAAATTCTCGATTTTCCTTCACATGACCGACAAAATTCGCAACTTCTCTTCGCACGATCGTCAAAATTCGTAATTTTTCGTGTTTCATTGAGAAAATTTGCGATTTTTCGGTGCTTGATCGATAAAATTAGCAATTTTCGCGTGCTGTATCGACGAAATTCTCGATTTTTCAGAGCCTGTTTGAAAAAATTCAAAACCTTTCCGTTCCAAATCAACAAAATTCGAAATATTTACGAATCTGATTGACGAAATTCGCGATTTGCCCGCACCCGATCGATGAAATTCGCGTTTTTACAAAGCCGATTGACGAAATTTGCGTATTTTACAAAGGTTATTGAGAAAATTTGCGATTTTTACAAAGCTAATCGACGAAATTTGCAACTTTTCCGTTCCAGATCGGCAAAATTTCCGATTTTTCCACGATGAATTGACAAAATTCACAATTCTTACGAAGTGAATCGACGAAATTCGCGATTTTTCTTTGCATGATCGACAAATTTCTCGATTTTTCAGCCGACGGATTTTCAGTCTCGATTTTTCAGCCGACTATCGATTTTTCGATCAAGACATTTAGAATTTTTTAGAGCCTGATTGATGTATTTAGCAATTGATCTATGTGGGATGAACAAAACTCGCACTATTCACTTCTATGACCGACGTAATTTTTTGGAATCCAATCAATAAAATTCGCGCTTTTCCACCCTTATTTGACGAAATACGCAATTTTTCGCGTCCGATCAACGAAATTCACGATTTTTGTACTAAATCTGACAAAATCTGCATTTTTTATGCGACAAGATGAAACTTACGATTTTTTCTCTTGATAAATTGACGAAATTTACGATTGTTTCGCAGCCGAACAGTGGAATTTCAAATTTTTCTGAGCGTCAAATTCGCGATTTTCCGTGTCTTATGAACGACATTTACGATTTTTTTGTGTTCGATCAACGAAATTCGTGTTTTTTTCAGGCAACCGATGGGTTTATTTTACAATTTTTGTCGAGTATCATAAACTGAAAAATTTTTTCTTGTCCGATCAACGAAATATGCAATTTTTCGCGTCCGACTGACAAAATTCGCGAATTTTCCGTGCCCGATCGGGGAAATTTGTTTTTTTTTCCTAGCCTCATGGGCAAAATTCGAGATTTTTCCATATCTGATGAGCGAAACTTGCGATTTTCCCGTACCGATCAATGAAATTTGCGATTCTTAAGTGACGAAATTTTATATTTTCCCCCGATAAAGTAATGAAAGTTACGATTTTTTCCTGAAAAATATGCACGAAAATTGTAATTATTTCCAGTTGTAAATTGATGAAATTCGCCAGCGATACATTAACCTATCGTGGGCCACAAGTTGCGCATCCCTAGTTTAACACATAAATTGCAGAAAAATGGGTATGAGATAAAAAAAATTTATTACAGGTGAAAATAACACAGTTTACTCAGTCATCTCAGGAATAAATATCAAATCAAATAAAAGTATCTTAATTTTTTTTTAAAGTCAACGAATAATACAAATTACATGGAAGATAGAGGGGTAAATGAAATTATTCAAGTTTTACCATATTTTCCTTCTATGTCTTTGTGCAATATTCGAGTTTTTTGCTCCATTTTGCTAAATTTCGTGATTTTTAGAAATTTTCATTTTTTACTTGCAATCTTTTACCGAAATTCACGTTTTTCCCCCGCGATTTTTTGCCGAATTTCGCGTTTTTTCCGCTATCCTCTGACAGAATTTCCTTTTTTCCTGCTATCTTTAAACGAAATTAAGTTTTTTTTTCCGCGATTTTTTGCGTTTTCATCACTATTTTTTGACAAAATTCACGTCTTTACTGCGATTTTTTTAGACTGTGTGCCAAAATTCACAATTTTCTTGCGATTTTTCGACAGAATATGCGTTTTTTCTGCAATTCTTTGAAAAAATCTGCGTTTTTTCCGCTATTATTTGCGAAAATCGTATTTTTCTACTATCTTAAGCGAAAATCCGCCTTTATCTCTCGATTCTTTGACAGGATTTGCGTTTTCCCTCCTATCTTAGAACAAATACCGCATTTTTTTGTGTTTCTTTGACAGAAATGTGTGTCTTTCACACTACTTTTTGACGAAATTTTCCGCAATCTTTGGACGGTTTTTGTGTTTTTTCCACGATCCTTTCACTAAATTAATGTTTTTTTCGCGACCCTTTGACGAAGTTGGTGTTTTTCCGCGATCGTTGTACGAAATTGGCAATTTTTTGCCACTTTTTTTGACATTGTTCACGTTTATTACCCGATCATTTAACAAAATTGAGTTTTTTTCGTGATCTTTTCTCCGAATTTTCGGATTGATGACTAACTTTCTTAAATTTCGGAACAAATCGCTCCCGCGAAAAACGGCAAAGATAGCGAAAAGCACTACGGAAAATCGCGAATTCGCGGAAAAATCTCATACCTGCATTTTTCAGGGTCTGCCAAGATATTGCAAGGTCTGCAGAAATTTTTCAGGGTCTGCGCGGCAGACCCGCTGACCCGGAAGTCGGCGCCACTGCATATATAGTGCATGCATATGTATGTATATGTGTATATATATCACTGGCGCCCGACTAACCGAAAAAATAAAAAAAAGTTGTTGATATGTAATTTATATCTAAAAATACACATTTTAACATCTGAATTATTACGCGATTCAGTGCGGTAATACTCTCCCTTACTAATGCTGACACGCTGCTTCGCATAGCGGAAGTTTACTGTGTCCGGCAAGATGATAGATCAATGAGATCGGTCTGACTGCTGAGAAATATTATAAAGCAATTGCACGAATAATATATGTCAATTTCAGCCTTGATACTTTTACAAGGTAATCCTATATTGTATCGAGCATTAAAGTGTATGAACAGATATAACATACGGAAAGCGTCAGTTCATAGGTAATGTGACTTTTTTATACATTTCCTATTATTTCCCATCATATTTTTTTTAAAATCTCTGCTATTTTAACGTACATTAACAAAAATTTTAGACCTTTTCGTATTAAATACCTGCCGAGAAACTACTGAATCAGTACTAAGATCTAACGTTCTTCTCTACTGTAATATAAATTCACACACACAAAAAAATGCACTAGGTTTTTAATCATGTTTTTTAATGACTTAAATTTTCTCCCCATATTTCTTTTAAAACGAACACCCTTAACGCCTTAAATATGAATTTAATTATTTTTCAACTGTCTTTCTTTTTGAAAAGAAATTTCAGATAGAGCCTTCATAAAGTGATTAAATTTCGCAAGTGCTTCGTTTTCCGCATTTTTCCTTGTAATCTCTGCTATTTTAACGTACATTAACAAAAATTTTAGACCTTTTCGTATTAAATACCTGGCGAAAGACTACTGAATCAGTACTAAGATCCAACGTTCTTCTCTACTGTAATATAAATTCATACACACAAAAAAATGCACTAGGTTTTTAATCATGTTTTTTAATGACTTAGATTTTCTCCTCATATTTCTTTTAAAACGAACACCCTTAACGCCTTAAATATGATTTTAATTATTTTTCAACTGTCTTTCTTTTTCAAAAGAAATTTCAGTTAGAGCCTTCATAAAATGATTAAATTTCGCATGTGCCTCATTTTCCGCATTTTTACTTGTAATATGTTTTCAGAAAATTTTATCTTTTTTCAGCGTTAAATCTTATTAAACATAATTAATATACTAGATAGTTCTGTAAATGAAATATGAATTTTAGTTTAAACTTTTATGGACATTAAGAAAAAAAGGAATGTTTATAAATAAGAAATAAAATGTTATAAACATTTTTATAATGTTTATATAATTTTAATATGTTTAAACGTTATTTCTAAATGCAGTTTATGATCAAAGTAATTTCAAAATAAATGAACGATAGAACAATGAAAGAATTACTAGCTAATGACTACTTAACGCTGATACTTTATATTTAGCTGGTATTCATAAAGCAAAAAAATGACCAATGAAAAATAAAAAAACAGTATAAACAGAGATATTTTTTAATTTAATGCATAGTGAAATATCTAAAGCATAACTATATAATGTGAAGAGAGAGAGAGAGAGAGAGAGAAATATACCATTTTTCCGAAAGTTTCAAAGGGACAGTCTTCATTGGTGATTGTGCTCTACAATATACATAAAATAATTAAAACATTAAAGTATTAAAGAGGTAAAATAAATAAAACATTAAGCTATTATGCACATGACATTTGGATTTCGAGATTAGAGAAATAAGTACATTAAAAAATAAGATTAGTGGTTTTAAATTAAATATTTAGATTAAATAAATATACTTTAAAAATAAATGTATATTTTTTAACATCTTTATTAGTTTATATTTATGTAATTCATAATCACATGAAATAATTTGAAAATTAATTATGAATCAAACAATAAAACAATGTGAGCAGCTTAATGGACTATCTTGTTACTTGCAACATTTCACGCAGTAAAGAGATGCTTTGTATTGCAAGGATGTTACAGAGCATTAAAAAAGAATGTTTAAATGCGAATGAAAGCCCCAATGGCAAAAATTACTAGTATAACTATAATAAAAGGTAAACGGATAAATGCAAAATTAAGTTATAATTTAACAATATAGTGTGAGGAAAAATCTAAAAAACAACAAAAAGAGAAGTATTTCATTAGTTCCAAAATGTAAAATTCCTCTTTTGGTTATGGTCATTTAATATAAAATTATTCAGGAAGCCGATTAACAACAAAATTGCAAATTTTACATAAATACATTATAAAAAAATTAACCAATTGCGTTACATAAAGTGTCATTTATCTTGAAAACTTCTGATTTGAGACGGATTATTATATTAAGTTTATTTTCCACATGAAAATTTCAGTCTCATCAAATCCACGAGTATGTTCTGTTAATCTTAATATTTTAAAGAAGAGTCGTAAAAAATATTACATATTAATAATAAATTACCAATGACCTAGCTACCCTTGGGGTCAAGAAGAAAACAAACAAAATATGCATTTTTCTACGGTGCCTTTTTAAATGTTTCATGTATTTTATAGAACACTAGCTGACCCGCCCGGCGTTGCCCGGGTCCGTATTAACATTATTAAACGAGCTTGAAATTTGTATGATTGTATCATTAACTCGTTACATGCAGAAATGCATTGTCTGAAATACGTAGCCACTGACTGTGTGAAAAATCGGTTTTAAAAACAACTAATATTAAGCTCTAAAAATACTCAAAATGAGCAATGAAAAACGCGGGAGGGAATATGTCTCCAACGATTGCATGATTCGTGTAAAAAAGTTTATATTTACCCATAAAAATCACTGTTAAGTCACGTAACTAATTATTATTTTCACATACAAATCCCAAGTGAAATATTTTGAATTTCAAACTAATTATATCACTCTTAAACCCGACTATACCATGAATGAAATCGATACACGATGGTAGCTAAAAGGTTGGTATATAGTGTTATAATTTCAGAGCTATTTAACAAAAGTAAGTGTTATTTTTAATCAAATCTTGCTTATAGGTTCACTCTGTGTAAAAATTCCTAACCTTAAACTTTTATACCGTAACCAGAACCTGTCTGTAACCTAACAGCGACTTAACAGTACCCTACCGTAAATTAAATATAACAGAAATGTAACCTAGCCTAAATGTATTCACTTTATTGTAACATATCCTTATTCTAATCATAACATAAATGCAATTTAACTTTAACCTAAATAATATAATAGAAAAAAAAACACTTAAAAAAATTACTATTTCTTCGTAAAATATGCTTCAGCTGTAATTCGTTTCTTTCAATTCGTTTTATTAATACAAAATTCCTTCCTAGTGCTTTTATTTGAGACATTAAAATTTCAGCGATAAATGGTTTAATATTGCAAACCACGGAGTAAGACACTTCTTACTCCGTGTTGCAAACCTTTTTTCGGTTTACTTTGCCTCCACCTATCTTTTTCTCCATGGTGTACAGCAGCTGTGATTAAAAAAAAAAATCCTCATTTAAACTGACAGTTTGCCAGTCTATGAATTTTAAAGTTCTGTCCCAGCTTTTTTAATTATTTCTGTGAAAATTTTATGCAACCAATCAACCATAAGAAAATGAAATGGAAAAAAGCGAAAAAAGGCGATTTTTTATGAGAGTGAGCTTTGGAATTTAATTAATTACTCAGTTAATAAATAGAATTTTGAAATTCTGAGCTTCAGGTGCATCAGGATAGACATTGGGCTACTCTCAAAAAAATTTTGAGCTTCGTACGTGCTGTAGATTTTGCTAGCCATCGCAGACACACACACACACACACACACAGACAGACAGAGCGTTTTGTTCTTTTATTAGTATAGATTTTACGCTTTGAATACATCAACATATTATTAAAAGTGCTATTTTAAAACATTTAGTTACGTTTTATTTTTATTTCTAAAGAGACCTAAGTTTAAAACAGCTTTACGTCTTTTCAATGACAAAATTTTTCTACATATGTCTTTTAAGAGAAACACACTTTACGCATCAATCTGAATTTAATAATTTTTTAACTGTCTTTCTTTTCAAAATGAAGATTCTGGTTATCCCTTGTTAAAAGCTTTAAATGAGACCCGTAAGAAAAACCCAGAATTTTATTATTGATTAAAGTAATGAATTTTGGTGTACTATTTAAGAACCTTTTTGTAAGGAATAATTAGCAAAAAAATTCACTTTTTATTAAAAATATATTTTTATGTCGATTTTTAAGATTTGTTTTTTCTTTTTTTGTGGAAAAATACACTTTTTAAAATTACTACTCCTCATACAATTTTCAATATTTTAGTATTACTAAAAATTCTTAAATAGTGTTATAGTATATGGAAACGACCAAGGGAGAGATATTTTTAATTTTCTATTTTAACCAGCTTTAAAAAAAAAAAAAAAAAAAAAAAAAAAAAAAAAAACGAAAGAAATTACGCGTGGTAAATTTCCTTAAATTCGTTATAATTTTCATGTTTACCAATTTATATAAAATTTTCAGAAATAGTTAAAAAGTATATCTCTCCTTACTTTTGTTTCAAATATTTTTACGATTCTAAAAACATAAACACTTTGTTTCTAAACCATTTTACCACTGAGCCTTAGTACTTTAAACTTAGGCAAAATATGGAAAAAGTCATTTTCAGGAAAACACATTTTAAATGGCCGCTAGTCCTTTAAACTCTAGTGACTACAATTAAAAAAAGCTCATTTGCAACCTGTTCCAAGTGTCCCCGAGTTCTGAAATTTTGCATCGATATTTGCAAATATGTATTTTATCGTTTTCTGAGATTAAAAAAAAAAAAAAAAAAATTGAACTTTTGATGATTTTTGGCCGAAAATGGGGTTCGGGTCCCCCTTAAATAACCCATCTTCCTCATTTCCCAAGCTTTTTTTATTTTATGCTTTCGGAACATTTTTGTTCTGTTTACTGCGTTAAATCATATTAACCCTTTCGGGTCTGGTGTACTATTAATTGTATATGTGTTTTCATCGAGTATTATTTTGTCTGAACAATTACTTAGTTGTTTTTCCATATAGAAATGATAGTATACGGCAATCTCTTTCTTTTTATCACTTCATTTATGTTTTGATATTTAGTACTAATAATAAAAAAAAAATATTTTCTTAATTCTCTTTGCATCGTTGGCGATTTCTCTATGTGTATATTACGTGTATATTTTACGCTTTATATTAATAATATAAGTTACTTTCCTGAAAGTATCATGTTTAATAAAGCGCAAAAAGTGTTAGAAAGTTGCAATATCATTCTAATCTTACTGTAATATAATGCTTTTAAAACAACTCCAAACACTCTTCCTTAGTCTATTGACATATAGATATGAATTGAATAGTACGTAAATCAAAGACATTCATCATGTTTCAAACAATGAAATATTCTGTTAATTCTAATTAATTAATTTGGGTTACTGATATCTATGTTATTGACGTAAAAGTTTTTTTTTTCTAAAAATGGACAAAAAATTGGATTCGAGAGGGTTAAAAATAACTAAAGTACTAAGTTTGTAAAAATGAAACATGGATTTCTAATGCAAACTTA
The DNA here is from genome assembly GCA_964019185.1 of Maratus speculifer. Lineage (NCBI taxonomy): Eukaryota > Metazoa > Arthropoda > Arachnida > Araneae > Salticidae > Maratus > Maratus speculifer. The sequence goes on along the minus strand of OZ025290.1, from coordinate 424,663,887 downwards.
TATGTAACTTAAGAAAAAAATAGTTAAATGTCATAAATAGGAAAATTAGATAACATATAAAATTTTTAATATTATATATAATTTTTAATGTTGATGTATATATATATATATATATATATATATATATAATCTTTATTATAATATATATAATTATATAATTATTAATATATATAATTTTTTGATGACTGATGCAGTTCATGATATCAGGGATAGTTGCAAAATAAATGAATAAATAATAATTAAAAAATGAAATGAAATGCTGTTAAATACATGTACTGTTAAATTGTACATATTTTCTGTAATATTCAATTAAAATTAAATGCCTAAATTTCATTTTATTATTTCTTTTTACATGTGAAAATATTTTATTCTATCAAAATGTGTAAAACCCTTACTTTTAATTTACATAATAATTCTTATAAAATAAAGTATGTTTCACAGAACATTTTACAATTTGATTACTACAACATTTTATGAGACGTGAATTTTAAACAATGAGTTACGCTTAAAATTCTTTCTAAAGAGATCTAAGAGTGTTTAAAATAGCTTTGCATTTTTTTAAAATTTAAATTTTTACTTCGTAGTTTTTTTTAAACTAACTCACTTAGGATATTAATATGAATTTAATTATTTTTAACTGTCTTTCTATTGAAAAAGAACATTCCCGAAAGAAGTTTCTGTTAATGCCTTGTTAAAATCATAAAATGGCATATGTTTTTCACTGCCCAGGATTTTTTTATTTCACGCTTTTGGAACATTTTTTTTCTGTTTGGTGCTTTAAATCATATTAAAAATCATATCAAAGTACTACACTTTATTAAAAAAGAAATATGAATTTCGAGTATAAACCTACAAGTAACTTAAGCAAAAATAGGCAAATGTTATAAATAAGATAATGAGATAACATAAATATATATATTTCTAAATATTTAAATATTTTTTAATGTTATTACATTTTATTTGTTGATGCAGTTCATGATATCACAAATAATTGCAAAAAATATAATAAGAAAATAATAAGAAAAATGAAATGAAATGCTGCTAAATTTTAACATATTTTATGGAAATTTCAATTAAGACTTAACACCTCAGTTTTATTTTTATTTGTTTATTTATTTCTTTATTTACATCTGAAAATATTTTATTGCTTCAAAATGCACCAACTTTTACATTTACTTTCATATGAACTTTTTTTATCAAATAAAATTTTAGGTTTTTAATTTATATAAATAAAAATACAGTGTATATTGTGTATTTTAATACATTTTACATAGATATACTGTTTTTAAAATTCATTCATTTTAAGGAAAATGTATGTACATATGAATGTGTATGAGATATAGAAATAAATTCGATATATAATAAATTGAAAGCGTAAGTTTCAACATCCCTTATAGCTACTGGGAGACAAGATTGTTGAGGCTTAAATTTCGAAGATGTGCCACCGTTAATGACTTCTGTAATGATATATGCCTAATAGGATGTGCTGAAAAATTGCAAAAAAAGTTTTTTAATTCGTAATATCGCAAATAAACTGCGAATTTAGAAGACAAAATATTGAGTAAAAAAAGAAATAAAATCGGTTAATATATTAAGGTCACGAATTTACTGAAAATTTTCCGAAATGTGGAAAAATTCGCATTATTACAAGACTTATTAAACTAGCCTATTCACGAATGCAATAGCTGAAAATCTTAAGTATTAAAATAACAAAACATAACGTTAAAATATTATTTGAATCCACCAACATCCTCCAGTCGCGTATGTGCTCTAAAATTGTAAAGAGCTATTACACTTAAATATTGGCAAGCTAAGTAAGGTAAAGAATTGTCGTACGAATGTGATTTCTTGCCAAATTTAAGCGCATGCGCGGGTGGAACATGTTGGTGGAACTTCGTAAATTATTTCAACATTTATAATTTGTGATTCTAATACATAAGAATTTCAGCTATAATATTCGTTGAGAGGATAATTAAAAACATTTTATAATAATGTGAATATTTCTCGCATTTTGGCAAATTTTACTGTACGTGTGAAACCGGAAGATAAAAACCGATTTTATTTCTTTTCTTAATCATTTTTTTTAGTCTCCCGAATCCACAAATTTTCCGCGGTACTCCGATTTGAAAAACGGTTTTATTTTTTATTTTTTTTTTTTTGGCCTATCCAATGTATAATTGACATTACTTACAAATAGTCACAATAGTTACACACGCAGGCGTTTGCCTGCGTGTGTAACTTTCCTCAAATAAATCGTATTTTTCGTACTATTATCCACGCCTATTGGGTGTTTTATTCTACTTGCGTGCAGCTGACGTCAGATAGGTAAAAGCCATTGTTCAGGCAGTTTTCCTGCGGCTAGGTTAATGGTTAATCCATCCTTAATTCAGATATGTTCTGCATTACAAACTCACGTAAGAACTGACGAAAAAAAAATGTTGAGGATTTCCACTATAAGGAACTTAATTATTTTAATGTAAAGGATCATCCTACAAAGTGTACGAAATTCACTATGGAATATATGGATATTTACATACAGCAGGAGGAAGAGAGAAGTCCTCAAGAGAAGAAAAAATGAAAGACAGACTTACTTTTAATAAGACTAAGTAAGATCAAGTTATTACGATTGTAAGACCTGTAGTAAGATAATTTACTACAGTTTTCTTTAATAAAAGTGCTCTCTAAACTACCACCTCCCCGATAAATAAATAAATAAAATAATTGATAACGATGTGATAAAATTTAATGCATTTTAAGTTAAGTCACACTAAAGCTATCAGACTATAAATTAAATTCGTTGTTATTCGGTGTTTTTCTTCTCTAGTCGAAAGAAGGAAAAACGATGAGATAATTCCTGATTTCAAGAAATCCTTAAGAATTGCAGATTATTAAAAGTAATCAAGGCGAGAAATAAATATTTCGCTGATAGAAATGTTGTATTTTTACGACAAGACAAATTTCAGAAAGTAAAAGAGTTTGTGAAAGAAATAAAAGTGATTTACTTCTTTGATGTTGTGTTTGTCTTTGTCAGTTAATTCTTTTAATCTCATATATTAACAAATTTTAGAAGATTATGTTTGTAGATGCAAAACGTACTTTTTTTGGAATTTCTTAACAGAAAAACACAATAATTCAATTTACCAAAAAATATTAATTTTTATTTTTTGCATTCAGGAGAAAAAAATATCCCTAAAGCCATCATGCGTCTAATAATGAAATTTTATTACTACGTTACAGTAGATTAAAATTTTAGTTTCTGTGCACTTCTGCACTGTTGCTATCTATCTTTAATTTTTTTTTTTTAAAGAAACGTTTCTAATGTATAAATGGAAATATATAATTTTGTACAAAAGTAACCGAATATTTTTAATATTAATTTTGATGTTAAGACTGATAATTTATCTTGTACGCTGAAAAAGAAAATACTTAAATGAGAATCAATAACATCGGAAAAAATGATATATCGTTTTACAAGATTGATTATTGAATACTTTTTTCAGAAATTTTTGTTTAAACCATGCAGATCCAGTGTTTAACCGATCTGCAAAAATGTAAATGTCACATTTTTTATTGTTAGAGTTAGAGTTTATATTTCCAAAAAACTTATTAGAAGTAAAAATTACGTTAAAAAATAATTGCCTTTCTTTACAGTTCATGGTTTACAGGAACATTAAGAATCTATGTTTCGGTTTTTCAAAATGTGTGGGAATGAGTAACTATCTACATTAATTGGCATAAAAACGGTTTTAAATACTGTTTTAAAAACCCATTTTTAATAAATAACCTAATAAAATGCATTTAAATAAGTCTGTTTGAAAATATTCGATGGTAATGATAAGCAAAATCTTTTTATCCCAATTAATTTAAAACTTTTTTTCATATCGTTAACTCATTAATTAAAAATTTCGTACTTAATTTCACTGAATGTTACTACATAAAACAAAATCTGATTACTGAATAAAAGTCCTCTCAAAAACAACAAACAAAAATTTCAATAATAATAAATAATAACACAACATGATAAGGCGATGTGATAAAACTCATTACGTTTTAAATTAACTTCCACAAATGTTACCAGACGATAAATACAATTTAGTGTTATTCAGTGCTTTTCTTCCACACTTGAATAAAAGATAAGCACCGATATAAATTCTGATTTCAAAGAACTCTTTGTAAGAAATCTTTAAGACTTGTGGACTGTTAAAGCAATTGAGTAGGTGTACGCGAGCATTACTGGTCATCAAGCAATCAAGACCGGAAATATATATTTAGCTGATAGAAGCATTTTATTTTCACGACAAGTCAAATATCAGACAGTAAAATATTCTGTAAAAGAAAGAAAAGTGATTTATGTAGCGTTTGTCTTTGTTTGTTGATTCTTTTAATCTCATATAAAAACGAATGTTATAAGATTATGTATGTAGATGTAAAACGTACATTTGCAGAAATTCTTAACATAAAAACGCAATTTATCAATTATTTATATATATAGATATATATATATTAATTAAAATAATTTTTTCAGAAAATTTGTCTCTAAAGCCGACGTGTGTCTGATAGTGAAATTTTATTATTTGGTTGGAATAGATTAAAAAATTCTCGAAACAAAATGCAAGTATTGCATAAATGAACATGCAATTTAGTAGGTATAATTTAGGACAAGTGTACCATATAATTTTAATATTAATATTAATTTATCATGTTCGGGGAAAACGAAGATATTTAAAATACGATTAATAACACAAAAAAAATCTCATATTGTGAATAATTATGCAGTTAAAACCATTCAAAAATGTCTCGTGAATTAAATAGAGCAATACAAATTATTTTCAGGAATATGTGAAGAAAATTCTATATTTCATTCGTCGCAAATGTCAAGAAATGAGGAACTATCCACTTTAATTGGGATAAAAGCACTATTTAAATACCATTTTTAAAACAATTTTGTGGCTAATAGTCTAAGAAACAGGATATTAAAATGAACCCTTGATTATGCTTGAGATTAACGTTATGAAAAATGTTTTTATTCAAATTATGGTAAAACATTGTCGCACTTCCTTAGTTCGTTAATAAGAAAAATGCTGTATTATTAAATATGAAAGTAATATTCACTTTAGTTTATTGAATAAAAGTCCTCTAGAAAAAATATGCAAACGTGTGATAACTATGTAATAAACTTATTTAAATTTAAATGAACTTGCACAACAAATATCATACGGTAAATTGAATTTAGTCTTATTCTGTATTTTCGTTCCTTTTTCAAAATAATAATACATCCTTATAATAATAAATCCTCTGAAATGAACCCTTATGTCAAAGCACTGAATGTAAGACATCTTTAAAACTTGTGGATATTGCTAAAAGCAGTCACAAAAAGAAATAGAAAGGGGGTAGCGGGTTAAGGGGGGGTCTGGTGGCCCCCACCGAATCTGGTAAAATCGTTCCAAAAATCTTGAAGAGGGTCGAAAAACAAGCAGTATAAGCTTTTTACCGACATTACAACCGCAAACGAAAACACAGTAATGGCGAAAAATATGATTTTTTGTGATTTTTATTTTTTTCAACCAGTTTAATTTATTTTTAAATGGTTTAAACGCAATTAAAAATTTGTTTTGGATGTGTAAAAGTCCCCTGAATTTTTTCAGGTTTTTTGGTCAAGTAAAAACATGTGAATTTTAGGTTAAATGCGAAAAAATCGTGAAAAAAGCGTCATTTTCAAGATTCAACCCTCTAATTTTTAGAGTTGTTTTCATTTTCCCGAGGGGTGCTGTATAGTATAGATAGCGGCAATCGTCCTCTTTTGAATGCAGGCAACGGGACTCAATTTGGTCAATTTTGGTGAGCGGGGCGATTTTTTGAAAAAAACTCGAATTTTCAACTTTCGGTAAATTACGGCGCGTACTTGGTACAGTGCGTCTTTGCTATACAAAATACATCTCTATAGGGGTTTTTGAGGTCGCTGATCACGAATTTGATGTCAAAAAAATTTTGACAACAAATTCACCCATAATTACTTATTAACACAGGTTTGATAATGTAAAAAATATCATTGAATCACAGCATTTAAACAATTTTAATATCGTGTTCAACTAATATAATCAATGAAACTAAATTTTCTGGTATAAATCATATTTTATTCAAGCTTACGTAATAGTCACACATTAATATAAAATAGCATAACACTTTTTTACAGAGCTAAGTTAGCAATTTTACAGTTTTAATCCTAGTCACTGTCTTCTTCAATAACAGGTTCAATGCTTTGAACATAGAAAAGATTTGTGAGAATCTGTGCTGGACGAATAATTCGCGACAAATATCTCGCATGCCCTAAGAAGTAAATGATAGTGGCCACATGTGCACAACAACCGACAGTTCTGAGGCCATTCGCACAATCGCATACGTATTCTTCTATACCACTTCTTCCAATAGCGTTAGGAACGTATTTTACGTAACACCTGTACTTTTTCCGACTTATGTGCCTCGATTGAACTTAGAATTTCAAAATTGATTTATCTTCCAACAAGTAATGCATATTAAGAACTCCATCTTCAGTACATAATTCTGCTAAATAAGAAACGGTCTATGATAACTGGTAAGACCATGTAAAAAGTATCTTCAGATCTCTTTCTGTCAACTCTGGAAAGTCTACAACATCATTTGACGTCAGAGGTCTGAAGATCCTTTTTTTTCTGTTCCAGTTTTTCTCTTCTACCACTTTCGCTAAATCATTATTAACGTTTTTTCTGAGCAACATTTCGTTAGTGATCTCATCTTGTAATTCGCTATCACAATTGAGTCGTTTTTCGAACAAGTTAACCAGAATATTTGCTATTTTGCAATAAGTTTTAGCTGATAGCAAACGTTTATTGTCAAACTCATGATGCAAGAGTTGGAATTTGCTGCCAATGATCCCATGAACAGCCTCTACAACCCATCTTAGTTTAGTTACAAATCGACTGTCATTCGCCTCTTGAGTCGTTAGTTGTTTCCTTTTTCCTTTTAACGCAGGCATCAAAACAAAAGATCCTTCAGACTGTAAGAAATTTTTTACATCTCGAAATCCTCTATCAAGTATAAAGACGTCGCCTTTTTGAAGAAGTGATCTCAAACCGCTTGGATCTTTAAAAATCTCCATCATGATTGTAGCATCATTAACCGTTGCTTCGTAAGGCCCGAAAACATCAACCACAAACCCATCCGTGGTACAAACCGTGAAGGGTTTAAAAAGTGGAACGTTTTTTTTTGCCCTGAATACGATTTTTGTTGATAACAATTGTTGCTACTTTTTTCATGTTGAACATACGATCCATCAGCTATCAAAACTAGTAAATTCTCATAACCGTGTAATTTTTTCACGTACGGAGAAGTGTGATTAGCTATCAAGTCTTCTCGTGAACACGCTTGCACCCCAAAATGATATGGAAAAACCCTTTTATTGAAGGAATTCAAGACCGAATCGCAATAATCAGATACTTGTTGATCGTATATAATATCAAATATTGACGCTGCTATGCTGTTGGAATTGCCAGTTCTGAGTATAAAAAGAAATACAAAAAGAGCTTGATTCACGCTGCGATTACCGGAATTGCGCATTGAAATTAACATTTTTTTTAATGTGCTGGTTTGTTCAATGTCATATCCGGTCAACGACTTGATCCATTCATCGGATAAATTGTTATCTTCTAATCTGTCTAAAATACTGTTATTACATGAATCTGAAAGTACATTTAAAAAATGTACTAATTCATCCGAATCGATTTTACACGTATTTGCGAAGACCTGCAGTTAAGAAATTTCATCAGCATAGAAGCGTTCACCGATAAGATGTTCAGAACAACACCGTTTGTTTTTGGGTATGAAAATTCTTGAATTAATAAAAACTTGTAACCGAGCTCTGAAAGGAACAACGACGAAGTTTCTATCTTGAACAAGACAAACACAACAATGTTTATGAGACGCGGTAACTCTGTTGATTGGCATAATTATCGGTTTGCTTTGTTTTTTCTCTCGGACAACAAAAGTCGGGTCACTAGACGAAGACGATTGCGATCGTGAAGACAGAGATGACGAAGATTGCGTTACTGATTGTGAAGATAAAGAAGATGAAGACTGCGTCACTGCTTGTTGAGCGAGACGGGGCGGATGTGCTGACTGGGGTTCGTTACCTGATTCTGACAAATTGAACAATCGTGATGACTGCCTTTCCATTGGATCAGCTTCTGACGGGGTGTTTTCTGGTTCTGGTGAATCCGGCTGCGGCCTGGGATCGTCAGGTTCATCTAGATCCATTTCTGGCAGAAGATTGGCTGAAGCGACCTCTGGCGATGAATGGCTGCGACTTGTTGAAGGTTGATCAAGTTTTGTCTTCATTTTATATGCTTTTGACCGGCATTTGTGGCATGAGATGTCTCCTATATTCATTTGTACGCCCAAACAGACTGAAAATGTTTGTGCTTCATCGTTTGTTAGGATGAAGTTTTGCAGTCCAGTATCATGACGAAGCTGAGTGTTGCATGAGACGCACCTTTCACCTACATAAGATTTCCGTTTTTTAGGCGGCATCTCAAATGTACTGAAAAACAGGTTTTTATGAATGAAAATATCTATAAAAAATATTTTTTTTAAAACAATATTTTTTAAAAAAACTTACTTTATAGTCTTCCTTCAAGGTCTAGGAAAACCACGTCTCTACACGAAATCTTTTGTTTGGATAGAACTATTTCATAGAATTTTTCCTGCCGGTCTGAAAAATATATAACTTAGTAAAACGAAGAATGTAAAAAACATTTGATTTAATGTACAAGAAATAACAATTCATTACCTTTTATAAAATGTAGTAAAGAAGGTACAACTACGTGTTGCAGCGGTGACACTTGACACGTGTATGCGACGAACGCTGACGAGGAAAAGAAAGCTAGAGTGATGCTACAGCGCTATGGCGCGTGCGCAGTAGCATGACTTCGGGTTGGGCCTAATGCCTCGAGTCGTGGGCCTAGTAGTGTAGTCTTTTACCAGATGGCGGTTCAGTCAATTCATTTGAATTTCAAATTACCATTATCAATGCAGTTAAAATTCATATTAAGTTATCGGTAATTATTATATTTTTGACTAAATAAAATAACGATAAAAATTCAACGACATATAATTTTTTTTAAATTAATGTTAATATTATTAATAATATTATTAATACTATTAATATTACTATTAATATTATTAACTTTTTCTGGAATAAAAACTAAAAAACAGTTAATTGAGAGAAATTAAAAAAAATCTTTCATTAATATTTTTACATTATCAAACCTGTGTTAATATGTATTTATGGGTGAATTTGTTGTCAAAATTTTTTTGACATCAAATTCGTGATCAGCGACCTCAAAAACCCCTATAGAGATGTATTTCTTATAGCAAAGACACATTATACCAAGTACGCGCCGTAATTTACCGAAAGTTGAAAATTCGAGTTTTTTTCAAAAAATCGCCCCGCTTACCAAAATTGACCAAATTGAGTCCAGTTGTCTGCATTCGAAAGAGGACGATTGCCACTATCTATACTATACATATACAGCACCCCTCAGGAAAATGAAAACAACCCTAAAAATTAGAGGGTTGAATCTTGAAAATGACGCGTTTTTCACGATTTTTTCGCATTTAAACCTAAAATTCACATGTTTTTACTTGACCAAAAAATCTGAAAAAATTCAGGGGACTTCCACACATCCAAAACAAATTTTTAATTGCGTTTAAATCATTTAAAAATAAATTGAACTGGTTGAAAAAAATAAAAATCACAAAAAATCATATTTTTCGCCATTACTGTGTTTTCGTTTGGGGTTGTAATGTCGGTAAAAAGCTTATACTGCTTGTTTTTCAACCCTCTTCAAGATTTTTGGAACGATTTTACCAGATTCGGTGGGGGCCGCCAGACCCCCCTTAACCCGCTACCCCCTTTAGCTTACATAAACAGTGTATTTTTATAACAAGACGAAAATCAGTAAGTACAAGGCTTCTGTTACCCAAAGAAAAATGACGTACGTTGCGTTCTGCCTATGTTGTTATTACTTTAATCTCAACTAAGAATGAATGGTTAGTTATTATGTATGTTGACACAGGATGCAATTATTTGGAAGTTTTTTTTACATAAACATGCAATACATTTAAAGTAACACTTATATACAATGAAATCTACCCCGATAAATTATTAATTAAAATAACCTTTAGCTTCTAGAACAACGCGTCTCTAATGTCCTCGTGTGTCTAACAGTGAAATGCTACTATTAAGTTTAAGTACATAAAAATATTATTTTCGCCTCTCAGAAGTTAGCATCATTTACTTATATATTTATTTTGTAAATGAAATATAATTGTTGTATAAATTAAGACACATAAGATTGTAGAAGAATTATCAAATCTACAATAATATCTAAATAATATAAAAAATAACATTGATGTTAACGCTGCTAAATTTTCCCAGTCGTTGAAAAGAAACATGTTCAAACGAGGATTAAAAACATCCCGAAAAAGGGTACCTCATTTTCTGAAATTTATTAATCTACTGTAAGAACCTCTCAGAAAAGTGTCTGAAATTAACGGCAGCAGAATAAACTTTATTTTTTCATAAATGATTCTGTATATGAAGGAGATTCGTCGTTTTTGTTGGTCTGCAAAAATAAAAGAATGCTTTTCTGAATGTTTAGTATCGCGGAACAATTTATATTTCCGGAAACATTAAGAAATTCTTTGTTCCACGTCTTCAAAATGTCAGGAAATTAATAACCATTTACTTCAATTGGGATAAAAACTTTTAATAAATACTGTTTTTAATAATTATTTTATAATTATTAACTTAATAAGCAGGGTATTACGAAGATTACTTTACAATGTGATACTAAAGTTATACAAAATGTTTTTATTTGAATTTACATTAAAACGTCGTTACTCCTCTTTACCTTATTAATAGCAAAATTTATACCTAATTACACTAAAACTCTTAAAATTATTTTTTTTAATTACAGTTTATTGAATAGATGTTATCTCTAAATTAATAATAATAAAATGTATTGAAAATGTTGCGATAAAACTCGTTACTTTTTAAGTTAACTTTCACAGAGGATATCAGACGTTAAATTTAATCTAATGTTACTCAGTGCTTTTCATCCCTACTTGAATCAAAGGAAAGCGATGAAATAAATTCTGATTTCAACGAATTCATTGTAATAAATGTTAAGACTTATGGATCGAAAAAAGCAATGACAAAAAGGAATGATAATTTAGCAGAGAGAAACATTGTATTTTTACGATAAGACGAGAATCAGGCTATAAAACGCTTTTGTAAAAGAGAAAATAGTGATTTATACATTTTACCTTTGGTAGTTTATTCTTTTAATCTCATCTATGTACCAATGGTAGGTAATTATGTTTGTTGAGAGAAATTGTATTTACGGCGATTTTTTTAAATAGAAAGATAGATAGAATATAGATAAAAATATAGATAAAAGATAGATATATACATAAATATAGATAAATATAGATAAAAATGGATAGAAAATGCTTCTCTAAGCATGCTGTACGTCTAATATTGATTTATTATTATGATTTTTTACAATGAAGTATATATATATATATATATATATATACATATATATATGCTATATATATATAATATGCTATATGTATATATTTATGTTCTTATAAATTTTTTTTTGAAAATGAAAGGCATTTGTTGTATACATTGAGACATTTCGTACAAGAATAAACAAACATGTAAAAGTAAACAAATAATGTAAACAATTAGACTGGTGTGTTGGCTGTAATTTATCATGGTTGAAAGAGAAAATGTTTAAATAAGCATGAAAAGGAAAGTGATATCTTGGTTCATCAAAAGCAGTGTATAACATCTACACAGATGAAAAATTATGGATCAATGCTTATGAGCCTGAAACAAAAGAGCAGTTGACTGTGTGGGTCTTCCAAGATGAGCTAAACCAAATAAAAATTGTTCTAGAAAGAAGACCATCGAAGCAAATTGTTGCTTGTATCCTCAGCATTGCTGGTCACATGGCGACAGTGGCTTTTGAGCAACGTAGGAAGGTCAACTGTGAATGATACTCGACCATTTATTTGCCCGAAGTGTTCGAATAAATTAAAAAAAAACAGAAAAACAAGCGATTTTTTTTATCATGACAATGTGCGCTGAATAAATGGGCTCAAACAAATGAATTTCTGAAAGGCCAAATCATTTAATTGATGGGTGGGGCCCTAATTTCTCACCCAATAACATATTTTCATTCCCACACTTTTAAAAGATAAATCATGTGGACAGTGATTTTCGACTCCCGAAGAACCGTTTGTTGCGTTCTAAACAAATGTTTCGAGTTACATCCATAGGAGTTGAAATAGTGCTTCGAAAATTGGTTCAAATGCATACAAAAGTTTATTGGTCTTCTTGGAGAAACAATTTACGGTAAAAGACTCCGTTTAACTTACCCAGAATCTCAGGGAATTAGTAATCATCTACTTTAATTAGGAAATAACATGGCTTAAATACAGTCTTTTGAATTCATTTTGTAAATATTAAACCAATAAATTGGATTTTAACATGACTACTTGATCACGTCTGATAGTAAAGTTATGCAAAAGGTTTTTATTCGTACGATTTTAAAATTTCGTTGCATTTCCTTTAATGATTAAAAAAATGTACACAACTGTATTGAATAATATTACCTCTCAAGGAAATCATTTACGATATTTTATTGCATATACGTCCTTTCCAAAAAAAGTGTAATAATTTTTTTATTTGTTTCGTAAATGATTCTGTGATGAGTTGAAAAAAGTGAACAGAATACAACTATATTTCTGTTTTAAAAATCTTCTGTCACGTTTAAAGCAATTGTAAATAATAAAATATTATATTAAATTATTTATTTAAATATAGAGATATACATCGTTTTTTTTCCATTCAATAAAAAGCTGTCTCTAAAGCTGCAAATATTGAAATTTTAAATTTTTGCACGACATCAAAATTTTATTTTTAGTGCATAGTTGTTATCTTCCTTTAAACTTTTCTTCAAATGAAATGAAAGCATTGTATAAATGAAGATATATAACTTTTCGCAAGATTGATTACGTAATTTATATATTAATATTGATGTTATGGCTGTTAAGCTGTAATAAACGTAAAGAAAATATTGGCAGTGTAGAAGTCCCGACAGAAGTGAAAAATTCACCAATTACTTATGTACTGGATCGCCAGGACATATTTTTCATACTTAGGGTAATATTTTATTGTACAGGAAATACTTTTAAATAAAATGCATGCGCGCATGCACGTCTGTCCTGCAGCGTAACTGTTGGTACAGATTTCACGAGTAACAAAAGAAGAAAAAGAGACAGCTGACGTGTACATATCTATACTAATATTATAAAGAGGAAAGATTCGAATTTTTGAATTTTTGTAACAAATAAAGACTTAATAATATTTATATAGCACAAATGTCATATACATATCACATTGGTCCATTTGCTTCAGTTGCCAATTTGGCGAAAAACTTGAAGAAGTTTGAGAAAATAAAATTTTAACTCATGCCAGAAAAAAAGAACGGTTGTATGGGAAAAAATCGGAAATTGAAATAGCAAACAGAACGGCGAGTAACAGATAGCTATGTGTAATTTTTTCTTCCTGCTGTAGCTCCCATAGAAGCAAAGCTATAGCGTTTTAAATATTGAAATAAAGTGAAGAAATGAGCTAAATTAGCTGAGTAACCTAAAGTGGAGGTCCACAGCCCCGGGGGTACCACGTAGCTTAAATTTTTAAGTTAAAAATATTAGAGAAATTAATTAATCGTAAATTTAAAGAGTATGTTGGAAAGGTGCAAGCCACTTCTTCCTCGAAGAGGCCCTGAAAAACAGAACTTTAAAACGATGCGTCTTGACTCCAATAACTTCACAACAATAACTTTTATTTTTAGTATACCGTCCTATCTGATACTTCAACATACATAATGTATGTACATAGTTGTATACAGATATGTCGATTACGGTAACAGTGTAGTGAGTTCAATGGGTTTTTTTTCCCATCTCAAAAATGCCCAACCAGCATAAAGAAGTTTTCACTTCAAATCGAAAATATTTTAAAGAAAATTAATAAAATTTGAAAAAAATGATATCTCTTTTTCCGAAATTTATTAATATAATGTTAACATTATTTAAAAAGGCAGCAAAAGGAACATTTTTTCAGAAATTCTTTTTAACTCACAAAAATTATTTACTTTTGTGGGTCTCTGACAGTAAAAATATTGTTACGAATTTTGTAAATAGTTAGTGTTTCTACTGTAAAATAATGTAAATAATCTTATTAAGCTCCATTCCTTTATTAATATTAGTTTTTGTTACACTGTCTCTGTTATCAACCAAACTTGCCTATTATTTTTTAGTGAATGTCTATGGCAGCTTGGCGAAATATTAGAGATATCGGCAAGTTGGCGTCACTTTTGACGACTGATTTTGGTCGCCAAATTTGGAGATATATCGCCAAACTGGCGACAAACTTGGCGATTGTTGGCGATGGTAACCCTTCCTTCTCTATGGTAACCCCTCTTTAGATATGCTGATACATTGGATGTTATTCCGTGGTTTTCTGGAATATTCGAGAAGCCTGTGGAAATTTCCAGTGCATGCTGCGAGCCTATATAAGGAGAGCAATACGAGCTGTTGTTGTTATTATTTATCAGTCAGTCAATGAGTGGGATACCTGACGATTGTTTAAGCAAGTTTACTTGAGTTTTACCTACGTTGTTTTGAATGCGATTTAGTGTTGAGACGTTGTATAAAGAGTTTCTGAGACCTATATCTGTACTTGTACGATAGATTTGAACGGTTATTATTTGAACATCTAGTAATATTTGTGAGTTTCGAAGACTGTGTTATTCTAAAGATCTGTAAATAAATTATTTTCTACTTTTCTAAGAGACAAGAGTTTGAAGTTGTCTAACTATAAGATCAAAAGAACCCTATATACGCTGTAACAATATGTTTTTTCTGACTAATTAGTAAAGTGATGGAGTTTATAATGAATTTCCGAATAGAGACAAAAAAAAAAGATTAAATAAAATTTGTCTTTCTTTACACTATATGGTTTACAGGAGAGATACAAGTCTTCGTTTCAATTTCCCCGATGTCAGGGAGTGATAATTGGAATGAAACGTAGATTAAATACCGTTTTTAAAACCAATTCATAACTAATAGCCTAATAAACAGGATATTATCAGTATCACTTGATTATGTCATCACTCGAAAGGTTTTTATTGGAATTATCTTGAGGGCGTTTTGTCACTCCGCAGCGATTTCCCCTCGGTGATGTGAAGTCTTTGTGAGTTTGATATGTATTCTTGTTTTTAAAACCATTTCTCCAGAAACTAATATTTCTAATTTCTTCTTTAAGCGTTCTCTTCTTAAATGATGACACATCTTTCTTAACTTTCCAAAAATATTTCTAAAATCTACGTTTGATCTTATATTAAACAATAAAATTTTAATCCCAGTTCGTTAATTTTTTAAACACAAAGTATTAAAGTAAGCATAGATTTTAAAATGCAAGTAAAGTAATCATCGAATTTTTTTTTTAATCATACTAAATTGTGCTATCTGTTAACAAAATCACTTACGGAGTGTATTGAATTAAAGTCTTCCCCAAAAACAAAAAGTAATAACACAATATTATGAGAACGATATGATAAAACTTATTACATTTTAAGTTAAGTTTGTACTAAAGATATCAGATAATAAATTCAATTTAGTGCTATTCAGCGCTTTTTTTTCCTACTCGAATCACAGAAAACCGATGAAATAAATCCTAATTTCAAAGAACTCATTGTAAGGACTTGTGGATCGCAAAAAGCAATCACAAAATGAAATAAAAATCTAGTTGATAGAAACATCTTACTTTTACGACTAGACGAAAATCAGGTACCAAAAGGCTTCCGTAAAAGAAAGAAAAATGATTTATGTGTGTTGCATATTTTTTAGTTAACTCTTCTAATCTTATCTAAGAACGGTGATTATATATAGCTGATTATGTATATTGACACAATTTTGTATTTATGCATAAATTTTGAATATTAAAACGCACTACATTTCAAATAATACTTATGAAAAAATTAAATTACCGTAATACAGTATTATTATTTTTCATTTTATAAAAATGTGCCTGTAAATCTGTCATACGTGTAATATTAAAACTTTATTAATACGTTGACGTAGATAAACTTTTTAGTTTCTACTCATAGCAGCATATCTCTTTAAACTGTTTTGTAAATGAAATGCAGTTGTTGTAAAATCTACATATAACTTTGTATTCATTAGACGATCGTTAACATCTAGATTTCTGTTAATCAAATTGAAACTAAAATGAGTTTGATAAAATATTATGTGCGTTATTTTTTTGAGATAGAATCATTTCAATAATCATGAATAAGGCACCATAGCAGCGCCAGAGGTTGAGCGATTTACAACGAAAGGCAATCAGTACCATATTATATCAAGAACCATTAGAAGATGTAGTTTTATGTCTATTACGTCGATTACGTCTTTATATATAGAGACTAGGTTTTTAATCATGTTTTTTAATGACTTAAATTTTCTCCCCATATTTCTTTTAAAACGAACACCTTTAACGCCTTAAATATGAATTTAATTATTTTTCAACTGTCTTTCTTTTTGAAAAGAAACTTCAGTTAGAGCCTTCATAAAGTGATTAAATTTCGCATGTGCCTCGTTTTCCTCATTTTTCCTTGTAATATGCTTTCAGAAAATTTTATCTTTTTCAGCGTTAAATCTCATTAAAATAATTAATATACTAGATAGTTCTGTAAATGAAATATGAATTTTAGTTTAAACTTTTATGGACATTAAGAAAAAAAGGAATGTTTATAAATAAGAAATAAAATATTATAAATATTTTTTAATGTTTATATAATTTTAATACGTTTAAACGTTATTTCTAAATGCAGTTTATGATCAAAGTAATTTGAAAAGAAATGAACGATTGAACAATGAAAGAATTACTAGCTAATAATTATTTAACGCTGATACTTTATATCTAGTAGGGTGGAGCGAAAAAAAAAAAGTTTTTATTTCCGAATCGCTATAGTGCGGAAAAGTTGCGATTTGTAAATACAAGAAAAACAAAAAAAAGAATTTTTCGAATCGGACTTTATCTTCCGATCGCGCAAACCACTTAAAAATTCGAAAAAATTGAAAATTGAAGATTTTTTCAGAAATGTTTAAAAAATATTACATATACATATATTTTATCACTATCGAAAAATATCTGCATATTGTACTGTTTAATAATAATAAAAAATAAATTGCGTTTAGAGAATATCTTCCGATTGCGCAAGCTCATTATAAATCGGGAAAAAAAATCAAATTTCAGTGATTTTGATGTATTAAGAAAATAATTAAATGAGTTCAGTTTGCGGTCTCATGTTAAAATTTAAATGTAAATTAATACTACTGAGCATATTATGCCATTTTTGAACAACCTAGATCTTACCACGACGGGATCACTGCAAGACGAAAAGGTTTAGTAGTTCGCGCAACTCCTGTTAGTTACGTTTAGAAATAGTGCTGAAATAGCCCTAAGTGTGCACATCCATCTCTCCTCACCCTCGTCCTCTTGCGCAGTGCATTATTTCGTATCAGTGAGCCCATGAACGAATTTCATTTATTAATTGAATATATTGTGTTAATTTAAATACGTATACAAGTGACAGGGATACGGATATGCATACGTCATCGTTGACTGAGAATATTACTAGAAAATCCTTTCATTGTCCTATATTCGGTCATCCATTTTTTTTATATCATCAATTACATTACACAATCATCAATTACATTGACGTAAAAGTTATTTTTTTCTAAAAATGGACAAAAAATCGGATTCGAGAGGATTAAAAATAACTAAAGTACTATGTTTGTAAAAATAAAATATCAATTTCGAGAGTAAACTTACATGTAACTTAAGGAAAAATAATTAAATGTTATAAATAATATCAATAAATATTATATATAATTTTTAATATTATATAATTTTTTATTGTTGATTATTTGATGATTGATGCAGTTCCGGATAAGAAGAATAGTTGCAAAATAAATGAATACATAATAAAAAAAATGAAATGAAATGCTGTTAAATATGTACTGTTACATTGTACATATTTTCTATAAATTTCAAATAAAATTAAACGCATAAATTTCACTTTATTATTTTTTGCATGTTAAAAAAATTATTCTTTCAAAATGTCTAGAACACTCACTTTTAATTTACATAATAATTCTTATAATATATAAAATTCTTATACAAATAAAAGTTTTTCAAAGAACATTTTACACTTTGAATGCCACAACATTTTATTATAAGTGCTATTTTAAAACAATTACTTGCAGTTTAATTTTATTTTTAAAGCGATCTAAGACTGCCTAAAATGGCGGCCTAAAATAACATCTTTTTTATGACTTAAATTTTTCTTCATATTTATTTTAAGACAATCTCACTTTACGCATTTATCTGAATCCAATTATTTTTTAACTGTCTTTCTTTTCAAAAAGAATTTTCTGTTAATGGCTTGTTAAAATCATTAAATGATTCATGTTTCTCATTTCCCATATTTTTATGTTTTTATTGTATGCTTCCGGAATTTTCTGCTTTAAATCACATTAAAAATAATTAAACTTTTAGATGTTAATAAAAAATGTAATATGAATTTCGAGTGTAAACTTATAAGTAATTTAAAAAACAGTTAAATACTATAAAAAATAATTAATTGATGTATATTTATATATAGTTAATATTTATATAATTTTTAATATTGATTTCTTGTTCATTGATGCAGTTTATTATATCTGGGATAATTGTAAAATAAATTAATAAATAAAAAGAAAAATGGGATAAAATTCTGTTAAATATATATATATATATAGTTAATAGTAACATAATTTCTGTAAATGTAAACTAAAATTTAACTCCCCAATTACCTTTTATTTATTTATTATATATATATATATATATATATATATATATATTTTATATGTAAAAATATTTTATTGTTTCAAAATGCATCAACCTTTACATTTTATGAAAATTCTTTTAAAATGTAAAATTCTTATAAAATTATATGTGTTTCACAGAACATTTTACACTTTGATTACTACAACATTTTATTAGATGTGCTTTTTAAAACAATAATTTATGCTTTAAATTTCTGTCTAAGGAGATCTAAGACTGTTTAGAATACCTTAGCATTTTCTAATGATTTGAATTTTCTCTTCATATTTCTTTTAAAACTAATTCACTTAGGACATTAGTATGAATTTAATTATTTTTTAACTGTATTTCTGTTTAAAAAGAAGTTCCTGTCAATGCCTTGTTAAAACCATTAAATGACACACGTTTCTCATTTTCCAGAATTTTTTCTTATATTACGCTTCCGGATTTTTTTTTTCTGTTTGCTGCTTTGAATCAAATTAAAAATAGTTAAAGTATTAAGCTTTATTAAATATGAAATACGAATTTCGAGTGTAAATTTATGAGTAACTTAAGAAAAAATAATTAAGTGATATACCAGGTGTCCCAAAAATGACTGATGGATTTTGAAATTCAATAACTTGCAAACGGTGAGAGCTATTTAAATTTTTTTTGCAGGAGAGTTATGTATAATGTCAGGAGTTTTTTTACCGAAATTTTTTATTTTAGTTCGCATCTCAAACAATAGGTGGTGCTGACAGCGATTGAAGGCGAGGTCGATGCTTCACTCAGCACTGATCACCTGGCCTTCATTTGCCGTCAGTGCCACCTATTGTTTGAGATGCGAACTAAAATAAAAAATTACGGTAAAAAAATTCCTGACATTATACATAACCCTCCTCTAAAAAAATTTTAAATAGCTGTCACCGTTTGCAAGTTATTGAATTTTAAAATCCATCAGTTTTTGGGACACCCGGTAAATAGTATAATTAAATAATATATATATATATATACATATATATATATATATTAAATATTTTTTATATTATGTAATGTTAATTTTTGATGATTGATGCAGTTCATGATATCAAGGATAGTTGTAAAACAAAAGAATAAATTATAAGAAAAATGAAATTAAATGCTGTTAAATATATACTGTTAAATTGTAACATTTTATCTGTAAATTTCAATTAAAATTAAATTTCATTTTATTAACATTTTTTTACATATAAAACTATTTTATTCTCTCAAAATGGGTACAACCTTTACTTTTACTTTAACATAATAATTCTTATAATATATAAAATTCCTATAAAAAAAATATTTTTTTTTTTCAGAACATTTTACACTTTGATTACTACAACATTTTATTAGAAGTGATTTTTAAAACAATGAGTTACGCGTTTAAATTTTTTTCTAAAGAGGTATAAGGCTGTTTATAATAGTTTTGCATTTTTAATGATTTAAATATTCTCTTCACCTTTCTTTTAAAACTATATCACTTAGGACATTAATATGAAATTAATTATTTTTTGACTGTCTTTCTGTTCAAAAAGAAGTTTTTAAAAAGAAGTTTCTTTTCATGCCTTGTTAAAATCATTATATGACACATGTTCCTCATCTCCGAGATTTTTTTTCTATTTTATGCATTCAGAACAATTTTTTTCTGTTTGCTGCGTTAAATCACATTAAAAAATAAGTAAAGTAGTACCTTATTGAATATGAAATATGAATTTCGAGTGTAAACTTATAAGTAACTTAAGCAAAAATAGTTAATTGAAATAAATATTATAATTTAATATCATATATAATTTTTAATATTATGTATAATTTTTAATGTTGATTTTTTTATGATTGATGCAGTTCATGATATCAGAGATAGTTGCAAAATAAATGAATAAATAATCAGAAAAATGAGGTAAAATGCTGTTAAATATATACTGTTAAATTGTAATATATTTTCTGTAATTTCAATCAAAATTAAACGGCTAAATTTCATTTTATTATTTTTTTTACATGTAAAAATACTTTATTCTCTCAAAATGTGTACAACTTTTACGTTCATTTTACATAATAATTCTTATAAAATATAAAGTTCTTATAACATAAAATGTGTTTCGCAGAACATTTCACACTTCGTTTACTACAATGTTTTATTAGAAGTGCTATTTTTAAACAATTAGTTACGGTTTAATTTTATTTTTAAAGCGATCTGAGACTGCCTAAAATGACTTTACATCTTTTTAATGATTTAAACTTTCTCTTTATATTTACTTTAAGACTAACTCACTTAGCGCATTAAGATAAATTTAATTATTTTTTAACTGTCTTTCTTTTAAAAAAAGTTTTTAGAAAAAAGTTTATGTTAATGCCTTATTAAAATCATTAAATGACACATATTTCTCATTTCGCAGCTTTTTTTTTTTTTTTTTTTTTTTTTTTTTTGTTCTTTTATGATTTCAGAATAAATTTTCTGTCTACTGCGTTAAATTCCATTAAAAATAATTAAAATGCTAGAATTTTGTAACAATGAAATTGGAATTTCGAGTGTGCATGCATAAGTAACTTATAAAAAATAGCTACATATTATAAGTAAATTAAGTTAAATAATATAAGTATATTTTTTAAACATTTATATAATTGTAATCCTGTTAAATTTTATTTATTGATGAGGTTCATAATATCACGAATAATTACAAAATGAATGAATAAATACTAAGTAAAATCAAATGAAATGCAGTTAAATATATACTGCTAAATTAAAACATAAATCTAAAAATTTTCAAGAAGAGTCGTAGTAAATATTTTATATTAATTTGGAATTACAGAGGACCTAGTTACCCGTGGAGTTAAAAAAAGTGTCTCTTTCCATTTTGCTTTTATAAATGTATCATGACTTTTACGGAACATTTAAGCTTTGAATACAGCGTTTTATTAGAAGTGCTATTTTAAAACAGTTAGTTATGTTTCTTTTTATTTCTAAAGAGACCTGAGACAGTTTAAATCAGATTTACGTCTTTTTAATGACTTAAATTTTCTCTTCATATTTATTATAAGACAAACTTATTTTTAGCATTAATCTGAATTTAATTATTTTTAAACTGTCTTTTTTTTAAATAAAAGTTTCTGTTAATGCCTAGTTAAAATAATTAAATGACACATGTTTTTCATTTCCCAGACTTTTTCTGAATTTTATGCTTTCGAAACTTTTTTTTTTCTGTTTGCTGAGTTAAATCACATTAAAAATAATTAAAGTACTAGGTTTGTAAAAACAAAATACGAATTTAGAGTGTAAACTTATATGTAACTTAAGCAAATATAGTTAAATGTTATAATAAATAAACAAATTGCATTATAAAAAATTGTCAGTTATCTTGAAAACTTCTGATTTGAGACGGATTATTTCATCGAGTTTATTTTCCACACGAAGATTTCACTCTCATCAAAATCATTACGCAACACTTCTTGCACTTTCCAAGTAAGAACCGAAATTTTAGTTTTTTGGAAACTAGCCGAGATATTAACTTTAAACCTTTCCGGAAAAATTCTGTTAATAAAATGAGAAATTATCGACAGACACCGGAATTTACAAACGACATTTTAAGAAATCAAAAACTCCTTAATTTAAGCTTTTATTGTAAAAGCAAGTTTTTATTAAAATATTATTAGTGCCAATTGCAAGTTTGGAATTAAAATTAGGCGTGTACAGACCGGACACACTGCGCCGGTCTAGACACGCGCCGGACCCGACACACTGCGCGTTAAAAGACCAAGGAATTTTAAGGAACGTGTTTTCCTTTTACTAGAGATAACTAATGAGTATGTTCTGTAAATATTAATATTTTCAAGAAGAGTCGTATTAAATATTACATATTAATGCTGAATTACCGATGACCTAGCTATTCTTGGAGTCATGAAGAAAACAAACAAAATATGCATTTTTCTACGGTGCCTTTTTAACCGTTCCATGATTTTTACAGAATATTTTACACTTTGAATACTGCAACATTTTATTAGAAGTGCTATTTTGAAACAATTAGTTACGCTTTAATTTTTTTAAAGATATTTGAGAATATTTTAAATGGCTTTACATCTTTTTAATGACTTAAATTTTCTCTTCCTATTTATTTTAAAACAAACTCACTTTAAGCATTAATCTGAATTTAGTTTTTTTTCAACTGTCTTTCTTTTCAAAAAAAAAGTTTTAGTTAATGCCTTGTTAAAATCATTAAATGATACATGTTTCTTATTTCCCAGGCTTCTTAGGTGCGTTCATAATTATGTATAGGCGTAGCTCCTATATTTATCTTACAGTCAGTTCGTCTGTCTGTCCGTCCGCATATAACATA
Organism: Maratus speculifer; assembly: GCA_964019185.1. Lineage (NCBI taxonomy): Eukaryota > Metazoa > Arthropoda > Arachnida > Araneae > Salticidae > Maratus > Maratus speculifer. The sequence goes on along the minus strand of OZ025290.1, from coordinate 424,640,520 downwards.
GCAAAAACTACCCTACCGAATAGTTTTAAATTTTAAATATATAATTATTAGATAATTTTGTCGAGTCATTTCAATTTTTTTTAAAATCGGATGCTTAGACCAATTACAGGGACAATCAAAAATATTTCATTACATTGCGGTCAATGAGGAAAAAAATTCAAATGCATTTTAAACGTTTGAAATTTAAAATACAAAATTATTACATAATTTTGTCAATTCATTTAAAATTTTATCAAACTTGGATGCATAGTTCAATTACAGGGGTAATAAAAAGTATCCCGTTACATTACGGTCTAAGGGAAAAATGTTTCAAATACATTTTAATGGTGTTACACTCATTCGAACATAATAAAATTATGCATCTATAAAATACATATTATAATATACTTTTTGCATAATCTATGGTGCAAAGGACATTTGTTATTGATTTACAAGACCAAAAAAAAGTATTCTATTACATAATGGTATAGGGAGAACATTGTTTACTGCGCATTTTAATTGTAATTAACTATTTACAATTTTATGAGATTGATATTTTTAAAACTTCGTTATCATACGGACGCACCTCATTTGCTACGCTTCACTTGCAAATTCCAACTTGTTTTATTTTATGCTTTCGGAAAGTTTTTTTCCTTTTTCTGCGTTAAATCACATTAAAAATAATTAAAGTACTATGTCTGTAAAAATGAAATATGAATTTCGAATGTAAACGTATGGGTTACTTAAGCAAAAGTAGTTAAATGTTATAAATAGGAAAATTAGATAATATATATAATTTTTATAGTATATATAATTTTTAATGTTGATTTTTTGATAATTCATGCAGTTCCTGATATCTGGGATAGTTGCAAAATAAATGAATAAATAATAAGAAAAATTAAATGAAATGTGGTTAAATATATACTCTTAAATTGTAGCATATTTTCTGTAAATTTGAATTAAAATTAAACGCCTAAATTTTATTTTGTTATTATTATTATGTTACATGTAAAAATATTTTATTCTCTCAAAATGTGTGCAACCTTTTCTTTTATTTTACATACTTATTCTTATAAAATATAAAAATCTTATAAAATAAAATGTGTTTCACAGAACATTTTACACTTTGATTATAACAACGTTTTATTAGAAGTGCTTTTTAAAACAATGAGTTACGCTTTAATTTTTTCTAAAGAGATCAAAGACTGTTTAAAATAAATTTGCATTTTTTAATGATTTAAAGTTTCTCTTAATAGTTCTTTAAAAACTATCTCACTGCGGACTTTAATATGAATATAATTATTTTTTGACGGTCTTTCTGTTTAAAAAGAAGTTTTTAAAGAGATTTTTCTGTTAATGCCTTATTAAAATAATTAAATGACACATGTTTCTTATTTCCCATTTTCAATGCTTTTGGAACATTTTTTTTTCTGTTTGCTACGTTAAATCACATTAATAATAACTAAAGTAGTATACTTTATTAAATATGAAATATAAATTTAGAGTGTAAACTTATAAGAAACTTAAGCAAAAACAGTCAAATATTATAAATAAGATAACTAGATAATATAAATATATTTTTTTAAATATTTATATAACTTTTACTGTTGTTAATTTTATTTATTGATGCAGTTCATGATATAAAGAATAATTTCAAAGTAAGTGAATAAATAATGAAAAACAGAAAATATAAAATGCCTCAATTTCATATTAATTTTTATTTATTTATTTATTTATTATTAACACATGACATTTTTTTATAATATATAAAATTTAGGCTTTTAATTTAGATAAATCAAAATATTGTGTATCTCAAAACTTGATACATAGATATACTGTTGTTACAATTCATCCATTTTAAGGAAAATATAGGTACATATATATGTGGGAGAGAGATATTGAAATAAATTCCATAACTTGATAAATTAACAGTGTGTGTGTCAACAACCGCAACGAGCTACTGGGAATTACTACAAAAAATGCAATATATATATATACATATATATATATTCAATTCATAATATCACGCATAAGTTGGGAATTTGCAAGAGTAAAAGTTGGACAAAATAAGAAATAAAATCAATATATATCTTCCGCTCACGCCATTACACGCCTTACACAGCTAAGTAAGGTAAAACATTGTCGTAAAAAAGGTGATTTTTGAAAAACTTGAAGCACATTGGCGACGGGAAGATGGTGGTGGATCATACAACACTATCGTGTTGTAGAGCTCCGATGCATCTCTAGTGTTAAAGTCCAAAATTTCCCCCTAATAACTTTGGACCCAATCATCGGACTGCGACGAAATTAAAAAGGTGAAGTGTCATACTCTAGACCCCAAAATTTATGAAATTTCATCCAGATCTACCGATTTGTTACGGAGATCCATAACCCTTGTTTTGTCACCTTTTTTTACCATGAAACAAGATAGAAGGGCAAACAACTCATTTATAACCCGGAACAAGAAATATTCAGCAACGTGTAATAGCTTGTTTGAAAGTTTTTAATTTATGTATGTGCGTTTCGAAAGTCCTGTCAAAAAATATCTAATATTAAAGAAAGGGATCCATTTAAAATTTAAATAGCGCTATATCTTCCATGATTTAACATTATAGAAATATCTGCTTTGTAATTTATAATTTAATCATTTTTGCCTAGTTTCCACCAACTAAAAACAGTACAATAATTTTAAAAAAGAAATGACACCACTTGTTCTTTTTTTATAGGTCAATAAAAATTCAGATACTTCTGATAGATTTTTGCATTTTTTAAATTGACGTCATTCAAAACAGAAAATGCATATTTTTCATAAAAAGATGTATAAATTATTATGAAATTTATATTAAAACAACTTCACATCTTTATTTAAATGTTTCCGAAGTCAAAAGAGTTATTATAAAACAGATGTTTCCATTACAAAGTGATAATTTATAAAAAAATATAAATAATAAAAAATTATATAAAAAATTACGATTTGGAAATAGAACAATGAAAATCTCTGTAGATACCAATGAAAAAATGAAAATCTCTATAGGTACCAATTGACAAATAAAAATCTACATAGATACCGCGAAACTGTTGAGGGGGTATTAATAAACAACGCCTAACGGTTCTGTCGCCAAATGTCACCAATTTTGTCGAAAACTTGGCGATGTATCGTCAAATTTGGCAATCAAAATTATTCACCAACCGTGACTCCAACTTGGCGCTATTTCCTATGTTTTTCCTCACTAATATGTGGATATTTAGATGGAGCAGGTGGAAGAGAGAAGAAGAAAAAGAAAGAAAAGAGAAGAAGAAAAAGAAGTCAAACACAGACTTTTTTTTTAATAAGATTAAGTAATATCCTGTCATTAGGAATGTAAGATCTGTAGTGAGATAACTTAACATAGTTTTCTTGAATAAAAGTGCTCTCCAACCCCACCCCTATAAAATAAAATAAAATAAAATAATTGAGAACAATGTGATAAAATTTAATGCATTTTAAGTGAAGTCACACTAAAGTTATCAGACTATAAATTCAATTCAGTATTATCCAGTGTATTTTTAACCAGTCGAATGACAGAAAAACGATGAGATAATTACTGATTTCAAAGAAATCACTGTAAGAAATACTTAAGAATTGCAGCAATAAAGACGAGGAATAAATATTTCGCTGATAAAAACGTTATATTTTTACGACAAGAGAAATATCAAACAGTAAAAGATTCTGTTAAAAAAATAAAGTGATTTATGTTGCGTTTGTCTTTTTTTGTTAATTCTTTTAATCTCATATAAAAACAAATGTTAGAGGATTATATATGTAGATTTAAAACGTACTTTTTCTAAATTTCTTAACATAAAAACACAATAATTTAAAATAAAACATTCAATATACCAAAAAAAAAAAAAATATCAAATTTTTTTTTTTTTTGCATTCTCGAAAAATGTATCTCTAAAGCCGACTTGCATCTAATAATGAAATTTTATTACTACGTTGCAGCAGATTAAAATTTTATTTTATCGAGATACCTTTAAACTTTTTTTTTAAAGAAATGCAACTAATGTATAATTGAAAATATATAATTTTGTACAAGAGTAACCAAATATTTTTAATATTAATTTTGATGTTAAGGCTGATAATTTTACTTGTACGTTGGAAATGTTTAAATGAGAATCAATAGCATAAAAAATGATATATCGTTTTGCAAAATTGATTAATAAAAAACATTTTATTCAGGAAATTTTCTTTAAATGCATAGTTTAGAGATCTATATAGAGCTCTATAGTTTAATCCATGTGCAAAAATTTATATTTTATAATTTTGTTTGTTAGAGTTAGATTTTATATTTCCAAAAAAATTAATACAAGTAAAACTTAGATTAAAAAAAATTGACTTTCTTTGCAATCTATAGTTTAGAGGAGCAATAAAAATCTTTGTTTCAGTTTTCCCAAATGTCTGGAAATGAGTAACTACCTATTTTAATTGGCATAAAACAGATTTAAATATAAACTTTGAAACCATTTTGTAATAAATAAACTATTAAAAATGATACAATTAAGGCTGTTTGATAATATTTGATGATCATATTATGCAAAATGTTTGTATCCGAATTTTTTTAAAAATTTGTTGAATATCCTTAACTCTTTAATAAAAAATTTCGTACTTAATTTCACTGAATGTTATTCACAAATCATTTACAGCTGTTTACTGAATAAAAGTCCTCTAAACATAACAAACAAATTTTGTAATAATAATAAATAATAATAAAACATTATGAGACGATGTGATAAAACTCATTACTTTTTAAGTTAACTTCCACAAAATGTTATCAGACGATAAATTCATTTTAGTTTTATCCAGTGCTTTTCTTCCACACTTGAATCAAAGATAAGCACCGAAATAAATTGTGATTTCCAGGTACTCGTTGTAAGAAGTCTTTAAGACTTTCGAATGTGAAAAGCAATCAAGACCGGAAATAAATATTTAGCTGACAGAAGCATTTTATTTTTACGACAAGCGAAATATCAGACAATAAAAGATTCTGTAAAAGAAATAAAAGTTATTTATGTTGCGCTTGTCTTTCTTTGTTAATTCTTTTAATCTCATATAAAAACGAGAAGATTACACAGATAGATATAAAATATACATTTGCAGAAATTCTTAATTTAAAAACGCTTGAAAAAAATTCAATTTATCAATTATATATATATATAATATATGTATATATATATGTATATATATATATATATATATATATATATTACAAATTAAAAAAATTTTCGCCAAAACTAACCTTTATACTATCTTAATTTTCTTATGATAATGTTCCGTACTTAATTCAGATTATTAAATTAAAATCTTGTTTCTAAATCTAATCTGTTAATCTTTATGCAGACGATATAAATTCTTAATTTGCCTTAAAAAACATTATTCCAGGATGCGTAAATTTAAAAAGATGGCTCTAAATGAAAAATATTCTTAACTAAATTTTTATTTCTTAATATTCCAAATAAAATTCATTTTTCTATGTTTTTATCAACCCTTTTTAAGAAAGTCTTATTAAATTTATTCCAAAACCATACCTTTCAAAAAATATGATTATTTTATTTTATCTATTTATTTATTTTTCCTCCGTCAACCTTTGATAGTGTGCATATTAATTAATTCATTTCTTTTCTTTTTCTCTTAAAATTAATCATCTCTAAAAATCGTCTGCCTAAGAAAGCCTGAGTCGATTATAAACTGGTTAAATAATATTTAAAAAAAAATAAAACTATCGTCTGAATGAAGTGTTTAATCTCGAAGCTGGACAAGAATTCTGTTTACATGAAAGAATGATGGTTTGAGGTTACAGAATGTTCTAGAGTTTTCTTTTTAGATTTAAGAGGGGAAGTCTCGAGCTGAGAAGGAGGATTCTTGTGTTTTTTCTTCGATGAGTACGGCTCGCTGAAATAATGATGGAATGTTTCGGTAAAAGACAGTTTGCAAAAGGAGCTTTTCCCTTTCTCATGACTACGGATTAAATAAATGAACTTACAGCAGCCAATGAGTAATTTATTGGATCCTCTACATCTATTTATATATTTTCCTCGGTGGCCATGACTTCTGTGCGGTGAAAGGGAAACCCGGCGTTGATGTCTCTGGCTCCTAACTTTTAAATCGTCACACACACACACACACACACATATATATATATATATATAAATTAAAATAATTTTTGCATTCTAAAAAACGTGTATTTAAAGCCAACATGCGTCTAATATTGAAATTATATTATTTGGTTGTAGTATTGCATAAATGAACATGCAATTTAGTAGATATAATCTAGGGCAAGTGTACCAAATAATTTTGATATTGATGTAAACACTTTATCAGGTTCGTGGAAAATGAAGATATTTAAAAAAAGATGAATAACACCCGAAAAATCTCAGTTTGTTAAATTGATAATTATACAGTCAAAACTATTCAGAAATGTCTCGTAAATAAAAGGCAGCAAAATAAACTAGGGGATGCGTTATACTTTAGGAATGCGTTAATTTTTTTTTCATTTGTCACAAATGTCAAATAATGAAGAACTGAAATTAGAACTAAATTTACTTTAATTGAAATAAAAGCACAGCTTTTGGAACGTAATATTCCGTAGACTAATCACCAGGTTTCACTGCAATATAAGTAATGTTTAAGATAATATAATTCTGTAGATTTAATGAATTTTCAATGTATTGAAGAATGATTTATATTCCCATGGATTAGATTCATATTTGTAATGAAGTTTTTTATATACAATATTGAAATAATCATATTTTATTAGCATTTTAATCAAAATGCAGAGAAAACAACAATACAATTTTACCCATTTCCAAGACGCTCGGAGGGTTAAGTATAATTTTTTAATACAATTTTGTGGCTAAATAGCCTAAGAAACAGGATATCAAAAAGAAACTTTGTTTATGCCTGAAAGTAAAGTTACGCAAAAGGATGTTATTCAAATTATGATAAAACATCCTCACACTTACTTGTCTCTTTGATAAAAAAAAATAGTTGTATTATTACATTTGAAAGTATATTTACGTTAATTTATTGAACAAAAATCCTCCAGAAAATTAAAATATAATAATAAAAACGTGTGAGAACTGTGTGATAAACTTATTACTATATAAGTTAATTTGCTCCAAAGTTATCAGACGGTAAATTCCATTTAGAATTATTTTGTGCTTTTCGTTCCTATTCAAATTAGAAAAAAAAAATCATGAATTAAATCCTTATTTCAAAGCAGTGATTGTAAGACATCTTTAAAACCTGTGGATATCGCTAAAATCAATCACAAAAGGAAATAAAAATTTAGCTTACATTAACAATGTGTTTTTCCGACAAGGCGAAATTCATGAAGTAAAAGGCTTCTGTAACAGAAATAAAAATGACTTACGTTGCGTTCTGCTTCTATTGTAATTTCTTTTAATCTTAACTAAGTACGAATAGTTAGTTATTATGTATGTTGACACAAGATGCACTTATGGGGAAATACTTCACATAAATATGCAATACATTTAAATTAACACTTATATAGAATTAAATTTACCACAATAAATCATTAATTAAAATAAACTTTAGCATTTAAAACAACGCGTCTCTAAAGTCGTCGTGCGTCTAATAGTGAAATTCTACAATTAAGTTGAAGTAGATAGGGATATTATTTTCGCTTCACAAAAGTTATAATCCTCTTTTTTCATTGATTTTAATGGTGCTAAATTATCATAGTCGTTGAAAACAAATATGTTTAAATGAGTATTTATAACATTACAAAGAAGGATAATTCGTTTTCTGAAAATGTTTAATCTTCGATAAAAACCACTCAGAAAAGTGTCTGAAATTAGAGAGATCTGAAATCAGAAGAATAAATTTTTTTTCATAAATGATTCTACATATGACAAAGATTCATCATTTTTAGCGGTCTGCAAAATGTATGATTTTCGAACGTTTAATATCACAGAACAACTTATATTTCCGAAAATGTTAATAAATTCTTCGTTTCACTTCTTCAAAATGTCAGGAAATAAGTATCCATTTACTTGAATTGGGATAAAAACCTGGAATAAATACTGTTTCCTAAAACAATTTTGTAACTTAATAATCAGATATTAAGAAGATCACTTGATATTGTAATTAGTAAAGTCATACGATATCTTTTTATTTAAATTATATTAAAACGTCGTTACACTTATTTACCTTATTAATAACAAATTTTCTACTTAATTACACTGAAAACACTTACCCTCGAATGATTTTTTTACTACAGTTTATTGAATAAAAGTTCTTTCTAAATTAATAATAATAAAATATATATTGATAATGATGCGATAAAACTCGTTACATTTTACGTTAACTTTCAAAGGAACTATCAGACGTTAAATTTAATCTAATATTACCCAGTGCTTTTTATCCCTATTCGAATCAAAGAAAAACGATGAAATAAATCCTGATTTCAAACAACTCATTGTGAGAAATGTTAAGACTTGTGGATCGGAAAGAGAAATCATAAAAAAGAATGATAATTTAGCTGATATAAACATGGTATGTTTACGACAAGACGAGAATCAGGGAATAAAATGCTTTTGTAAAAGAGAGAAAAGTGATTTATATTGTGTTGTACCTTTGTTAGTTTATTATTTTAATCTCAACTATGTACCGATGATAGGTAATTATATTTGTTGACAGAAATCGTACTTACGCTGATTTTTTTTTTTTATAGAAACGCACTACATTCAACGTAATTTTAAAAAATAATCATTTTTTCAGAATAAATTATTAAATTTAAAAAATTGTATGCTAGAAAAATGCTTCTATAATCCCGCTGTGCGTCTAATATTGATAATATTATAATTTTCTTAAAAGATTTAAAACATATACACAGTTGCATTGAATAATATTACCTATCAAAGAAATAATTTACGATGGTTTATTGAATATGAGTCATTTCCAAAACAAAGTGTCATAATACAAAATTATGTGAACGATGTGATAAAACTTATTTCATGTTAAATTAACTTGCTCAAAAGTTATTTGTTGATTAATTCAATTTAGCATGTTACTCAGTGCGTTTCTTCTGTACTCAAAACAGAGGAAAGCGATAAAATAAATTCTTGTAGGAAATCTTTAAGCTTTGTGGATATCGCTTAAAGCAACCAACAAGATAAATAAAAATTTATCTGGTAGAAACGTGTTTTTTTTATGACAAGACAAATAACAGGCAGCACAAGGATTTTGTCAAATAAAGAAAATTGATTTATTTTACGTTTATATTTGTTAATTAATTCTTTTAATCTCCTCCAAGAATGAATGACTGGTTATTATATATGTTGATGCTGGAATTACATATGTGGAAATTCTTACCATAAAAACGCAAAACCTATAAAAAATGACCATGCCACAGTGAATCATTTATATATATATATATAATAAAGACCATTGGTGAATCTTGTCTACTTTTAATGGTATTATATATATATATATATATATATATATAACAAGTCGGATGCACCGAAACTGTGGCATTAGTGGTACAATGGTTTAAAAAAATAGAAATTAATATAGAAGTAAAGCAAAAAAAAAACGACGTACGACATATGAAAAACTGATTGATGGCGTTTTAGATTAATGAACCTTAGACTTTTCAACTTTGGAATTTAACTTTTAATCTGTTTTGAAAAAAAATCTGTTTTAAAAATCTTCCTTGAACATTTTAAGCAATTATAAATAATAAAATAATAAAGTATATTTATTTAAATACATATAAATTTTTAGAAACAGAGATTTTTTTTCTTTTTTGCATTAAATAAAAAAATTTCTCCAAAGATGTCTTGCGTCTAATTATATTTTTTTTTCCGTAACAGATCAAAATTTTATTTTTAGTGCACAGAGGTTATCGTTCCTTAAACTCCCTTCGAATGAAATGAATGCATTTCATAAATGTAGATATATAATTTTGTACAAGAGTAACAAAGTAATTTTGATATTAGTGCTGATGCTAACCTCTTCAGACCTGAGCATAAAATAATTCTACAAATATATATTTATTGCTTTTGCATAATCGAAATGACACCATAGATGACAGAAAGAGTCATTTTTATGAAATCAGTACTTTAGGGGACTGGTAATTTAGGTTTACAAATATGGATATAAAAGTACTAATCCCCTTAAAACACCATTTTAACAATATGTAATATAAATTTACGCAATAACAAAATTAAGGTCTTTAAACAAGTAAATGATCAGCAAATCCTCAAAAATTTTTATTATAAAGTATTTAAATTAAATAATCATGATTAATTTTTACTTTCTTGGCCACGATGACTTGAAGGTACTTTTGAAACTCTGATGAAAACAATATTTATTTTATGAGTTAATATTCATCATTGCTGACATTTATTGTTTTTGTTTTAAAACAAAAGATCATTCAGCTATAAAGTAGTAAAGTAAAAATGCTAAAAAATCGAACAGTTTAGTTTTTATGAGGAAAAGATTGGAGGTACACATTTGTGTACCTCATGTCTGAAGAGGCTAAGGCTGTTAATATGTCATATTCGTTAAAAAAGAAAACGTTTTAAAGAGGATTAATAAAATCTGAAAATAAAATGATATCTCGTGTTCGTGTTATAGTTATAGTAATATACTGTTAAAGTTAATGAAAAGATTTCTCTAGAATTGAAGACAGCAAAAGAAACATTTTTTTTTTTTTTTTTTTTAGAAATTATTTTTGAGTCATGAAAATTTATTAGTTTTATGTGTAAGACAAAAAAAAATATGTTTTTTTCTGACTAATTAGTAACGTGGTAGAGTTTATAAAAAATTTCAAAATCCTATTAAAACAATTAGATTAAAAAACATTTGTCTTTCTTTACATTATGTGATTTATAGGTCTTCGTTTCAGTTTCCCTGATACACTGTAAAAATAATCCGGTAAATCCGCAGCTGGCAATCTTGTTGTCAGCAGTTTTTGTCTTAGAAATTGCAGTAAAATTAGATGTAATAGAAAATTTACATCTAATTTTAGTGCATTTTTTATTGCAAAAACTGCTGACAACATTGCTGCTTGCATGTTTTGGAAATTTAACGGATTTTTTAAAAGTGTATCAAGGAGAGATTTACCATCTATTTAATTTGGGTTGAAATTAATAATTTAGGTTAAATACCGTTTAAAAATATTTTATAACTAATCGCTTAATAAACAGGATATTATCACCATCACTTGATTATGTTTGGTAGTAAAGTCATACGAAGAGTTTTTATTCGAATTATCTTCAGGGTGTTTCAGCTTCCGACATTCTCTTGCTAAAGTAAAGTCTATGTGAATTTCATGTATTCTTATCTTTAAAATACCTTCTCAGAAAATTAATATCTTTAATTTGAGTGTTCTCTTCGTAGACGATGTCACATTTTTCTTAATTTTCAAAATATTTCTAAAATCTACGCTTAATTTTATATGAAGTATTAAAATTTTACTCCCACTTCGTCGGATTTCAAATCATAGAATAGTAAAGTAAGCATAGATTTTTAAAATGTTTTGAGAACTAAGTAAAAAGCTTCTTTACTTCATACTTTTTTCATGCTTTATGAATCGAACGCCGAATGTAGAATTCAAAAATAAATAATTTCCTTAGGAGATATTTTGAATAAAAGTATGCATTAAACAACCATTGACTTAACTCTACGGACGGGTATACGGAAGATGAGTGATCAGCTACCTTAAGACGTCGTCGCATTTCCTTACCTCATTAATTAAAAATCTGTTTTATCACTCGTAAAATCTTAATTAAACTGAATAGTGTTACCTATGAACGAAATAATTTACGGTAGTTCATTAAATATTGTAGTTAAAATTAAGTTTTTTTTTTTCCAAAAAAACCATAATAGTAACATATTATGTGAACGGTATCTTAAAACGTATTACATTTTAAGTTAAATTTCACAAATATTACCAGACGATAAATTCAATTTAGTGTTATTCAGCGCTTTTCATCCCTACTCTACTCGAATCAAAGAAAAGCGATGAAATAAATCCTAATTTCAAAGAACTCATTGTAAGGACTTGTGGATCGGAAAAAGCAATCACAAAAAAGAAATAAAAATCTCAGTGATAGAAACATAGTATTTTTACGACTAGAGGAAAATCAGGCAGTAAAAGGCTTCTGTAAAAGAAAAAAAATTATTTATGTTGCGTTGTATCTTTGTTAGTTAATTCTACTAATCTTATCGAAGAATAGTGATTATGTATATTGACACAAATTTGCACTTATGCGTAAATTCTTAGCATAAAAAACGCACTACCTTTAAAATTATACTTATAAAAGAATTAAATTTACCACATATTATCACAATAATTATAATTATAATTTAAATATTATTATTGTTATTATTTTCATTTTAGAAAAATGTGTCTGTAAAGTTGTCTAATATTGGGACTTTATTAATGCGCTGAAGTAGCTAAAAATGTCAGTTTCTGCTCATAGTAGCTCTGTTTTATATTTGAAAAGACAAACAATCTTTTGTGAATTTTATACTTATGACATGGAGAAAGATCATGTTGAAACAAATCGACACCATTAAGGGACATTTGCATATAGGGAAGCATTTGCTTGCAATATTTAAATGAAGTCTATGGAGTTTTAAATTCCCACTATGGGTAGTGAGTTATCATGTTTTGTAGTTTTGAAAAACTTTTGAAAGTATCATTTTGTTTTGTTAGAAATAGAGTGTCAAAAACTCTAACAAGGAATGTGTAAGAAATTTACTCTTCGGTTTTGACGAGAGTAACATAATTGGAAAGATCTCATCATTTAGAATTGAAAACGCAATGGAACTGCCCGTCGCAAACTCGAGTTTCTTATATATCCATCAATGAAATTCATAGAACTTTAAGAAATGTTACATGGCGATTTAGACGACAGTGATATCGTTGTAAAAATCCCATTGTTTGAAGAAAAAAATCAATGACCTACCCATCGCAAATTTGCTATTTTCAAGATATCAGCCAATGAATATCACGGACATTTTTGTTATTTGTCTGTTTATGCTGCAATCGGATATATGATAGACAATGTTGTGCATGAAGTATGTGTAATTTTTGATGCTATATACTTATAGGTGTCATTAGTGTTTTTGATATTCTATAGAGTAATGCACACCACAGTGGGTTTGATTCCAGAAACTATTTAGAAATTTCTGCTAGTCGCACTTCCTGCAGACCTTCTCTGTTATGATAAAACTGATTTGACTTACTGGCTAGAAGAAATAAATATGTGTTTGTTACAGAGTCTTCAAAAAGCATACTGTCTCATAGCGTGAAATAGAGAAGGGGTCATTCCATGTCAAGTGACCTAAATTTTGGCATGGTTCCCGCTCGACCCCCTTCGATTTTTATGAAATTGATACAGAATATACATGTAGGTATATGATGAACATTTGGAAACTGTTTAGTGCAAAAAGTTGTATAGTTGGAGCACCAGGGGTCCATTTGTACCAATCACTATTTCATGGTTGTAGAAAAAACGGCCAAATCATGAAGTTTGGCATCATATTGCTCATGATAAATGAAACCTTACTTATTGAAAAGAGGTGATGTAGTACAACTTTTTGTGCTAAAAAATGTAATTGCAGTATTAAAAATCACAAATCAAAACTATCGTGATTACTAGGCCTCAAAGTAGGCCGTACGGCCAATCTGGTTGAATTTTACCCTTACTTTAACATGCTGTAACTACTGCAAATATTATTTTAAAAATTTCTCGCTTTACAAACTAATTACCTATGGATATATCGTAAAGCCGCTGTAGTTGTTTTTTGATTGCTTCAATATTAATTAAATTATTGATGTTCAAAATCTAATAAAAAATTAAAATCGTCGATTTTGCCCCATATTAAAAAGCGTATATCTCAAAAGGGACACTTTTGATTTGGTTACAATTAGCACCACTGGAAAGAGCATATCTTAATTTATAAAAAAAACTTTATTTCATTTTGGGCCTCTTAGATACAGAAGGAAAATAATAAAATTCAAAAACCTGTTGTACGAGATAATCCAGATGCATACAAGAAAGGTATAAATTACGACAGGTTCTTTCAACATATTCTGCCCCATTCTTTTTTATTACAACGATTAATGCATATAATAATTATCACTTTTCCTGGTCACAGTTACTTCCCCTTTACCATTATGAGTGATTTGTAACCGCATTGCCAATGAGTTATATCCAATAACCAGGCAAGACTAGCTCCTGGTTGGGTATTGCATGTTTAACAAGATTTATACAAAAATATTCCTTTTCTCTTTCAGTTTATGCTTTACATTACTGTTAAAACATTCTGTATTAAGATTTTAGCTCTATGGATTCTCATAATTATGATCAGAGTCAATGCAGCATTGGCTGTGCTGATAATTCTCAGTGCCATTTGACGACTTATTGTGCAGATAAAGGTTTTAAGCTTTTTAAAGAATTTTCCTCTGAAGAACAGGAGTTAATTAATCGCCGAAGTTTATTGCATCTTGAAGAAAATTCTCAGATATGCTTTCATCACGAAACATTGCTTTTGCATATTTTGAAGAAATTTGAGTTTCTTCAGCGAACATACTGTAATCCTTTCACTAAAGACAATTATTGCGTACGAAAATCTTTGCGGTCCATCAATTTAGAAAGTTCTAATCATTTGACAGATTTAACTAAGAAAAATGTCAAACCAGGCCAAAAAATATGTAGATCATGCAGAAAAGAATTCGAAGGAACAAGAACAACATGGTCCTCTTCTTCAAGCGAATTGGAGCAAGATGAAATATGTAACAGAAACGTTGAACAAAAGTCTAACAGCTAATAATTTATCTCCTTTAAAATTTCAACGAACATCAACAAGAGATATTAAAAGCTATGAAAAGTGAAAGATAAATGAAACTGAAGATGTGATTTCAAAGAAAATAGTTATTGTTGCTGGTATAGATTCATGTAAATTAAGACAACCTACTACATGCAACCAATGCCTAGACTGTTTAGATTACAAACAGCTAATTAAAAAATAGAAGGAGAAGTTACAGTTGTCAAAACGTCCAGAACAAATACAAATGTTAATAACAATCAGTGGCGCAGCCAGAATTCGGTTCTAGGGTGGTTTTGAGTTTCTAATAAAGGTGATTGCCGGTTATTTGAATCGCCGATTAATAGAATCAGTACTAATTAGAATATTCACTGTATGATAGTTAAATTCAAAGAGCATCTGTGTGGCAGGAAATCATCATTCTTTTAGCATATTCTGCCTCAGAAAAGTAATTTAGTTCAAATAAACATTTTTTACTTAACTAATCCATGTAATATGACCTTTCACAGTTTTAAGTTGAATTTTCGCCATTTAATTGAACTACTTTATTAAAAGAAATGGGATTCAATAAAGCGACGGATTCCGAAATACGCCAAAACATGTAAATATTATGTTTGGTCTTGATTCATATAAGCGGCAATTATAGCAATCTTTCTTAGCTCTGGGAGGGGTTTTATCCCCCAAAACCACCCCCTTGGCTGCGCCACTGTTAACAATGGCACCTCAAAGTTGGACAATAAAAAAAGTTATGGAAGAGTTTGAAGTTTCAGAAAGAATGGTGAAAGCAGCGCGAAAATTAAAAAACAGACATCGGGATATTGGCTTTACCTAGAGCAAAGTTTGGTAAAAAGTTGCCAGGAAACATAAAAGAAAGAGTATTAAATTTTTTTCAAGATGAAGAATTTATTCTAATATGTCCAGGAATAAAAGATTTCATTTCTATTCGGATAGATGGAAGGAAAGTTCAGATGCAGAAGCATCTATTACTAAGCAATTTGAAGGAAATTTTTGCAGTTTATGAAGTAGTAATGGACCGGAAATCGGATTCTCCAAATTTTGCGAGTTAAGACCAAAATGGTGTGTGACTGTCGTTGCATCAAGTTCACATTCTCAATCTGTGTGTAAAATGCATCAAAATATGAAGTTGATGCTAGCAAGATGCCCAACTGATGTAGTCCTTATAAGTAATACAGCTTGTGACTTGAATTCTAAAGATTCTATGCTTCATCGCTCGAAGAATGTCCTGCAACAGATGATTTAAAAAAATTTTTGGAAAGTATTTTCAAAGATAGTGATCCAGAAGACGCCGTTGAATTTAAACAATGGGTTCACACAGATCATGATACGTTAGAAACAAAGCAGATGACAATTGAAGATTTTATTGAAGAATTGGTATTGAAAATCTCAGCACTTTCTACACATCATTACATTTCAAAGCATCAAAGCAAACATCTGAAGATGACCAAAGATACTCTTAAGCCAGATGAACTGACCATATTGATGGACTTCGCAGAAAATTACAGCTTTGTAATCCAGGATGCTATTCACGGTTTCCATTGGGAAAAGACCCAAGCAGCATTGCACCCATTTGTTATCTATTTTAAAGATAATTCGGAAACTAAAAGTGCGAGTTACTGCATAATTATTGATTGTCTCAAACATAAATCAGTTGCTGTACATACATTTTTAATAAAACTAATGGAGCATCTGAAAAAAAGCTTTGACGAAATTACGCATATACATTATTTTAGCGATGGATCTTCTGCGCAATACAAGAATTAAAAAAAAAATTCTGAATCTTTGTTATCACCAAACGGACTTTGGAATTTCTGCAGAGTGGAGCTTTTTTGTCTCAAGTCATGGGAAATCACTTTGAGACGGAATGGAGGAAAATTGTAAAATGGTTAGCTGCAAGGGCAAGTCTTCACAGGCCAATTAAAGACCAAATTTTTACTTCGACGGATCTATAGTCAGCAATACAATTTACCGAAAGCTGTTGTAATCGCAATCAATAAGAAATTTGACAAACTGAACCAATGAGTAATGTTTTTGATAGATTGAGGGTCAGGAATCAACATAATGGGAGCTTGAAATAATCAAAACATTTAGTCTATATAATAATCTATGGATCTCGTTAGGTACTCGCATTCAAAATTTAAAACATGCAATACCCAACCAGGAGCTAGTCTTGCCTAGTTATAGGATATAACTCATTGGCAGTGCGGTTACAAATCATTCATAACGGAAATGCATTAATAGTTGTAATAAAAAAGAATGGTGCAGAATATGTTGAAAGAACCTGTCGTAATTTATACCTTTCTTGTATGTATCTGGATTATCTCGTACAACAGGTTTTTGAATTTTATTATTTTCCTTCTGTATCTAAGAGGCCCAAAATAAAATAAAGTTTTTTTTTTATAAATTAAGACATGCTCTTTCCAGTGGTACTAATTGTAACAAAATCAAAAGTGTCCCTTTTGAGATATACGCTTTTGAATATGGGGCAAAATCGACGATTTTAATTTTTTATTAGATTTTGAACATCAATAATTTAATGAATATTTAAGCAATCAAAAAACAACTACAGCGGCTTTACGATATATCCATAGGTAATTAGTTTGTAAAGCGACAAATTTTTAAAATAATATTTGCAGTAATTACAGCATGTTAAAGTAAGGGTAAAATTCAACCAGATTGGCCATACGGCCTACTTTGAGGCCTAGTAGTCACGATAGTTTTGATTTGTGATTTTTAATACTGCAAATACATTTTTTAGCACAAAAAGTTGTACAAGACCACCTGTTTTCAATAAGCAAGCTTTCATATATCATGAGCAATATGATGCCAAACTTCATGATTTGGCCGTTTTTTCTACAACCATGAAATAGTGATTGGTACAAACGGACCCCTGGTGCTCCAACTATACAATTTTTTGCACTAAACAGTTTCCAAATGTTCATCATATACCCACATGTATATTCTGTATCAATTTCATAAAAATCGAAGGGGGTCGAGTGGGAGCCTCTAGGCCAGTTGACATAAAATGACCCGAAGGTGAGAGTTTTATGAGGATCAAATGATGAATTTTCAATAAAATCCCTCAAATTTAAAAATTATGATTCCTACGTAAGCTTCAATAAGTAAAAGAAAATTCAGACATGTGTTTGAATAGATACTTATATTCATGGAATGTTTGCACGTCGACTGGCTGGAGGTACGTGAGTAGTATTGAGTTAAGAGAACATACACTCTGCAACCACTTTCATTTTATCTTTGATGAGGTTCCTTACCTTCCTTACTATTCCTTACCATCGATCCAAAAGCAGGAATGTTTTTTCACTGTCTCTGAAAGCTTTCTAGTTTGTGAAGTACCTCCCAATAACGCATTTAATGTTTTTGTCTTCGAGCATACTCTAACAACATTATGATTATACATTTTTTTCTAGGTTTTCTTGCTTTTAGCCCCCAATTAACTTTTTGATTCCCCGTAAATGCTGGAAGTCCATCTTCAATTCTGGTACCCGTTTTTAAATGCAACTAATTCCTAATTATTACTCGGTAGGTATAAAGTTTGTAGATCATATAAGAGGGTCACACAAAAGTTGTGCGCAGTAATCAATTATTGGCTAAAGATGCAGAGTGGAAATTTTCAACTGTGCTAGGTGTTAATCATTTGCGGCGAAGAGCACTTTTATTGCTTAATTGTGTAAATTACTGAATGACACATGAATTTAAAAACAACTCAGTTTTTAAAAATGAAAATTCTTCATTTCATGCAAGTAGTAAAGCGAAATTATTTTACAAAAATTGTTGTACCAATGTGACTTAAGAAATTAAAATTAAATGGTTTCATGTATATACCTTCGCTCTTCAATGAGATAACTAAATAAATATTTAAGTAATATTATTATATATTTGTCGATCATATGCAGAGCTGCAAACGAAATTGTTTATGTATTACCAGCTATTTATGGTAATAGGAAAAATCAGGTTTTGAAATGCGTTTTATCATTTTCCAATTTGTTATAATATTCTGAAAGTGTTGAAAACTGCCACATAATCGATACTGTACGCGTGATTTTTAGGCTATGTTTTAAAAAAAATCCCTTTGAAACATAACTGCGTCCTTGTAATACCATTTTTTATATATAATGCCTTTAAAATTTTTGAATAATAATATCACCATATACCGTTCAAATAGCAATTAACTAAATCTGCAATATCACTTATTCATTATTATTCATTCGTTATTTATTCTTCTAGAAAATGGAAAATATTTTATAGTAGCATATTTTTTCTGTGAATTTTTAAAAATAAGATAAAAATTGTTATAAACATGCAAAGAAAAAAAAAAGATATTTTTAAATTAAATTGTATTCAATAAAAAAATTTATCGTTCCTATTATGATTCTTATATATATATACAATATGTATAAAAAATTTCTTCCTTAAATGTATTTAAAAATCTAAATAAAATGTGACTTACCCAAAGATATAAAAAAGGAACATACAACTACGTTTTTTAAAGTTATAATCAAATACAGTTTTTTTATACGCACAGTATTTGGAAACTACAAATTAAATTATGGTAGATTTTAAATTCTTTGATGCAGAAAATTTCAGAAATATTTGTTTTATTTGCAGCAGATACAAATTGAAATTCGGAGCAAATACGAATAAAGGCTATAATATTTGCTTCATGCAATCACATATGACTTTATAAAAAGGAATGTAAAGAAATTTTATGAACAGATTATATTTGTCATGAGAGAAGATTGTTTACAAATATGCTATAAAATAAATATTTTTTTATTTCGGAATTTTTATTACGTATCTTAGCAGTATGCTTAGACGTTGCATATATGTACGTATCTTAGCTGTATGCTTATACATTGCATATATATCCAAATATACATGGTGTATTAAAACTTTTGTCTTTACATTTTTACGATTATATAATGATATAAAATATTTATTTGATCATTGAACCGGAAATTAAGTCTGCTAGTCATTTTACATTGGTATTGCTAAGTCTAAGGGTGTTTCATGCATTCGTATTTTTTTTTTAATATTTCTTCGGAAAATTAACATTGTTTACTTCTTTTTTCTGTGCAGTCTCTTTAAAAAAAGGTTTTCTTTTTATTATCTTAGTTCCCTTGATGATTCTAAAATGTATACTTTATTCTATATGCAGTGTTAAAATTTTACTCGCAATTCGTCAGCTTTTTACACGTAAAATATAAAATTAAACATAGATTAAAAAATATATTTATTTTCTGAATTACGGTACAAGAGACATCTTTTACGGAAAGTGCAGTGACAACAAAAGAAATCTTGGCACCAAAACCACAATTAAAATATTCGACTGTTTTATTTTATTTTTTTCCAGTAGAAGGGGCGCGTGAGAGTTCCTATCACGCGTTCGTTACGGGGAATGGTGGCCCTTGCAGTTTATCACGTTTTAAAATTCCCTCTTTATATTTTTGAGTCTTGGTAGTGGTTTGAAGAGAGGGATTATTAAATTACTTTCTCTTCTGGTGCACATAATCAACATAAAAACCTTAAAATTTTTCAGCTGTGATTTTATTATAAAAAAATGGTATGTTGTAAAGACTCTGATTTACAAGTATCATGCAAAACTATATCTAAAAAAGGCAAAGTCGATTTACCACTTTGCGGTATACTGAAGCAAAAAAATAGGTTCAGAGAAACCGTGAAATATTTCAGCAAGGTCTGATGATTTTTTAAAACGTGACGTATTTTTACAAATGTTAACAACGGCAGAAATCAAAACAAGAAACATTAGCAATGATTGGTGCCAGAAGAAGTGATCAGAAAATGCTATCTTCTATTGTTAATGATAAATCTGATTCTAAAACGCTATCCATAGCTTGAAAAAACCTTTTCAGCACTGCCTGATAATTATTTACTTTTTATATATATTTTCTTATTACTATAAACATTTTTAATACTAATTATTATTATTATTATTTTATGTGTGTGTGTATTTACTTTTAATATAACCTGCCTTTTAACTTATTACTTTTTACTTACTTTTTACCTTTTTAACCATTCCCCCCCCCTTTCTTCATTGTATCCTTTGTTCGTTTATGCCCTTCCCTGATTGGATGTTGCCTTCTACTTTCCCATTGGCTGCTCCTTCAGCTTGCTCCCGTCAGTCGTGCCGCTACATTCATTGTAGACACACGTCTTTTCGCCTGATGAAGATAGACTAAGTTCTATGAAAAGGCCTTGCGATATTTTATTTATTTTATTCGTATGGTGTTTCAAGAAGTTTTTTTGTGTTCTATTGTATAACACCAGTTTCCAACTTTATTCCTGGATTCTAATAATAGTTCTTGATAACTAACACATTTCAATAAATTAGAAAATGTACTTCTTAAAAATAAACTTGAGCTTCTACGTTCTTTTATACTTCATTATTATTACAAACTTACCTTTAATCGTGCATAAAAATATCAAAATAGTCTTTAATAAGCAACAATAAATATCTTAAAAACATCATACTCCTAAATGAAATCCTTAAGAAATAACTTGTTTTCTCTCGATCAAGCAATAATAATAATAATAATAATAATAATAATAATAATAATATTCATAAATAGGTAAGTAAATAAGACTCACAGACAAATAATGAAAAAAATAAACCTGACCAACAGAAAATAATTAATCTAAATAAATACATAAAAAAGTACACAAAAAATAATAATCAAAATGCTACGAAAAAATTCTCACCGCAATCCTTTTAACGAATATCTCGAAGGCACGAATATCTCGAAAAAAAAAAGTTGCGTATTGACAAATTTACAAGTAACTGTCTCGTAATTAATTTTTTTTCTTCTTTTTCATCATCACGAGGAATGTGTGTTATCTCCTATTTATTAACATAAAATGGAAAATAAAAACTTGCAATAAATGAACGCCGAATCTTGGTGAACAAAAACATAAATTCTAACGCTAAATCTCAATGACTGTCACGAAGATTATCGTCACTCGAGGAATTAAGAGATAATGGCAATTCTTGTTTAATAATACTCTCAACCATGGCAGGAAAAATTTTAGGCGATCCATTGGTTTTATCGACACTTCGTTCCATAGTAAATTCCTTTCAAAATCCGAAAAAGCCACTAGCACAGGCATTAGCTATCTTGTGCGACGTTTCAATTGTTTGTGACGATTTAAGGAGAAATTCGAATTATTTTCACTGGTTTACTGGTTTAAAAAAACACACAGCCATGGCAAGCGAGGGAAAAAACAAAATAAATAAATAAATGTAGAAGATCCAATAAATTATTCATTGGCTGCTGCAATTTAATTTATTAAACTGTAGTCATAAGAAAGGGAAATGCTCCCTTTGCAAGCCGTCTTTAACCGAATCATCAAAGAGGATATTCCATCTTTACTTCAACAAGCCGTACTCATCGAAGAAAAAACCAGGAATCTCCCTTCTCACCTCCATGCTTCCTTTCTTAAATCTAAAAATCCTTTTCGGCTTGGCCTATAGGCGGAGGTAGATTTCGAAGAGTCCTCATTTCAACAAAAAAAATAAAATATGTTTAGAGATAAATACAGTTTAACAATTTTCTTTGGCCGCTTTTGAAAAATTCTTAATTTATTTTTATGTAAGAACTGGTTTTTATCAAAATCATCTTAAGCGAAATTCGGCTCAAATGCCGAATTTCGCTTGCCGAATGTATTTCTCATACAATGTTATGTATGCTCTATTAAAATCTCAATTTGGTATTTGTGGAAAACTGCAATTTTCATTGAGTACGTTTACGAGAAAAATTATATGTATATATATATATATATATATTAATGTATATTAATGTAATGTATATGTATATATATATATATATATTAATTATATGTATATTAATGTAATGTATATGTATATATATATTAATTATATGTATATATATATATCAATATTCTGCTCTGCAACTGGTATGTTATAAAGCAAAATATAGCTTGTAAATTGGTATCTGTACATTTAAGCACTATTTTTGTCTAAAAGTATAGTTAGAAAATCATGTTTTGTATGTAAAATTTGTTATATTTTTGTACATTTAAGACATAATGCAAACTTTTGCTTCATAACACAGATCAGCGATTTATTAATGTAATAATTACTATAATCATTATTTAAAATTTTCTAAAATAAAAACGCTAAACATTCTGAATAGATTTTGTTACAGAAGTTTTGGCATGAACGCAATATGCTTTAACAAAATTTCATAAAACATTGTCTAAATTTAAAAAAATAATAAAAATCCCAATAAAATATTATATGAATTTATAGTTTCGTTCAATGTTTTAACTAAAAATACATGTGTTTAATAAAAATTTCTTACTTTTCAAAAAAGTGCCCCGGAGATAGGCACATCCCTCAACAAGGTGCATTAGGTTATTTCTCTGTTTTTTATTCTCTTTCCATTATGCGTCAAAGTACATTAGTACATAAGCCAATGCATAACACATTTTTAATAAAAGAATCTAATATAATATGTTCCAAGCTACAATATCTCCATCGATAGTATTTCCTTTATCCATTATGGTCTTGGATTCGGAAATACAAGTATTCAAAACGTGGGAAGGATTCTAAATAAAATCTTATGAATGCAGTTTTTTATACCATTTTCAGAGAAAATAATGTTCTTCACATGCATATACTTTCATATATCTGCATAAAAAAGTAAGAAATATATGGTGTTATCAAAAATAAGACAAAAACATTAAACTAAAAATAATAATCTTAGATTATCCTATTATTTACTGAAAGAGATAAAAATTACAGATTAAGTACCTTTATTTATCCTGCTCGGCACATTTCATTGTTTTGTGGCAACCTTCATATATGTACAAAAAAAAAAAAAAAAAAAAAAAAAAAAAAAAAAATATATATATATATATATATATATATATATATATATATATATATATATATATATATATATATATATATATATATATGGAATTACCAAAAGTTAGACAAACACATTATACTAAAGTAAATTAATCTGACTCTAACCTTAAACTTCCTAGAAGTGTTAAGAATATTTTTAAAAAGCAAATGAACATTTTTATTTATTCAAATCGACACATTTTAACACTCTGATGGTAACTTTCACAATCTACATTACAATCTATATTATAAAGGGCAACTGTATTTGTGAGTAACGCATAAGTAAATTTGAGAATGGCAACACTTTCCCATGCGATTTCGGTTTTGCAATTTTCGTTATTGCAAATTTTACACTTCTAAACATCGCAAATTTTTACTTTTTACACGTCGCGTCATAGAGAGAAAAAAAATGTATTTTTAAATGCAATTTTCTTTAAAGGTGTATCTCAATTTATTCTTGAGATATTATCTTTTTATAATTTTTATTACCAATATTGTAATTGTAACAACAGAATCACCCCATTTTCTCTTTAAAACAATTAAATTACAATGCGTATACAATGTCAAAATGTATTCTGTTATAAAATACGGTGACTATCGGTTTTATTTCGTTTTTATTCATAAATTGAATGGTTTTTTTAGCTTATTGCAAACTTATTTCACAAACAATACAACATTTTCTGGTTCCAAAAATATATTTTAAAGAATATTTGGGTGAATATCCTCCGCATTAACTTAATTCGTTTCACAAAGCTGAAAGACTGCAATTTTATCTATCTGTGTATATTTATCATCGAAATCACAAACTGATAAAGCTAAATGTTTTACACAATTTTGGAATGTCTTTATCAGACAAGCGCAGTGAGAAACAGTGTGCATGGTCAGATCGGAATTTTTTGTCCAAAAAATAGCGATATCTATTATAAAATCTACTTATTCTCTCGCCTGAATGAATTCACTTAATCCAGTTAGACAAGCAAATAATCAAGATCTTGGCCATAATTCGAGAATTACAATAATGTCAGTTTCCAAAAGTCTTTGTCCAAAATTTTTCTTGACTAATAAAATTTTATTTCTATACTTTAAGTCATTGAACTGTAATTTCATAAAAAAAAAAACATAATTTGCTAATTTTTTTCACAATTTTGTATAACCCGTACATTTAATCTTGTATTTCTAGTCATCTGATCTTAGCTTTGCACTAAATCAATGTTACTTTTTTTTTAACTAGAAGCTGTTTATTTACAGAGGTGAATAAAACTAGTTTTTTTTTAAGATTTCTCTTTTTATATTATAATTTAAAAAAAATTATAGGAAATTTCTTCAAAATAGTGGTAATTAAGTAATTTTCTTTATTGCAAAGTTGAGAGAATAATGCTGTTTACTTATCTTCATTCATGCCATTTTCTGATAAAATGGAATAGAATCTTTTTTTTTCAATTTCTATGTTTTATTTTGTTGTATAGGATTTAGTGGTGAAAAATCCCATTGGTGACATACTATGCCAAAATATTTCGGACAGGAAATTCCATACTCCTTTTAAAACATGTAAGCTTCCTTTTAAGCTTTCCATATTTTTTTTCCTTCTATATGTGTAGTGATAGTTTTTTGAGAAACCAGGCGAATTGCTTGAGTAAGTGAAATTGACATTATATATAAAAGAAAAAAGATCATTTTCTTAGATAAAACTAAAGATTTTAACACAAATGTGTTTAACAAAACATAATTTGTTTTCATGAAACTTTACATGTACTTTTCATGAAACTCGACAAAATATGCAATTTCTCTCTTTTTTACCCTTTTAAAACTTTACATGAAGATGTATTGTATTTGTAGAAATTTTCAACTTCTGGCTTTGACGGATTTACACATTTTTGGGGTCAAAAATATAAAAAACATATTTTTACAAAATGCCTGTATGTGAGTTTATGACTCTGCCTGTCTCTCTATAAGTGACTCAAATTTTGTGGACGCTCTATTTCAAGAAGTAATGCAC
This sequence comes from Maratus speculifer, assembly GCA_964019185.1. NCBI lineage: Eukaryota > Metazoa > Arthropoda > Arachnida > Araneae > Salticidae > Maratus > Maratus speculifer. The sequence continues at coordinate 424,614,777 of OZ025290.1, read as the reverse complement.
GGAACATATAAAAATTTGTGTTCACTTATTTCCTGATATAAGTTGCTGTCGATTAGCTTTTGGTGTAAATCGCTCAAAAGGTGGAACTGTTATGCATCATTTAAATGTTTTTTTTTTTTTCAATAGCTCAATATCGAAAACAGGTGCATCTATTTTCATCAATCTTCAGAATCAGTTGGTTCTGACCTTTTCTACCTTTTCGTGTATATCGCTCAGCAAATGAACTGCTATGCTGCATTTTTGCACTTTGCACAATGACTGTACCTCTAGAAATAAAGCTCTATTTTTGATAAAACTTCGTATTCAGTTATTTCTTAAATATGACTTTTGTTGTTTACATTTTTGTACATTCGTCCAAAAAATCGCACTGTCTTTACGCTTATTAAAAGTATTTTGCCAAAGCTTTATCTCAAGAATTAATGCATGGATTTTTAACAACTTTAGAATCAGCTAAATATTGACTTAAATTGTTCCAGATTAGGTTTCGGTGTAAATAACCCAACAAGTGGCAGTGTTATGCTGCATTTTGCATGTTTTTCGCAATTTTTGCGATAATCATAGATCAGAAACTAATGTACGGTATTTCATATAAATAGGATTCCAGTGATGGCATAGATTTCCATTCAATTTGATGACTGTAATAACCAATTTTCATATATTAACCTACATATTAACCTAACAAGAAAGTTTTTGGATTGCCAAATCAGACAAGTTTTAATTTGAGCGTATGCCATATGTTAACAAATACCTAACTTGATAATAAACAAAGGTTTACGCACATTAAGGGGTTAATGCGCAGTGTTGCCGGGTCGGCAACACCTAAAGTTCCCCCTGTTTACAGACACAAAACTACGTGAATATTTCAAAAACTACTCTAATGGCTACTTTAAATCTTTCTCATGCGTTCTAGATGGCAGCACCAAAGAGATAAAACTCTACTGTTTTTAAATAATAGGTAAAATGTTTTACTGTAATACGCGCTTCACAGCAATGCTCTTCTCACTGCGCTTATCAATGCTTTACTTATGGGAGGTTACCACTTCGGCAACAGCTGTATAATTAATATGGTTAGTGCAATCTTTACAAAACAATACCTGTGTACTCCTCTAGGCCTAAATAGAGTGCCTAATTCTTTTTCTTTAAATTCCAACTTTAAAGAGTAGTGCGCCGGAAAGGGTTAAGCGTGTTATTTCAAATAAAAATATATCTCTGAATTTAAATTTCAATGAAATACAGGGTCATGAATAATCGATGAAAGCGGAAAACATGATTACAAATATCTCGGCAACTAGTGATCCCATCGACTTTATTCCTTATGCAAAATTTGTGTTATTTTATTGCCTTTTATGTCCTCTCATTAAAATAAAAATTTCGAAAATTATTATATACCTTTCATCAGAACGAATTATTCGAGAGTCCAAAAAAAAAGAAATAGTTGCAGATAATCGAGGTTACTGATATTAAATAGGCTTCGTCCCATTTTTACATACTAAGTAAATACAAAGTTTCAAGTTTTGATCTGAATTTGTTCGTGAGATAGAGCGTTTACAGCCACAGACAGTTACGGACAGACAGACAGACGGACGGCAATTTTTTTTCTAAAAATATGTTTTCGGAATCTCCACTATCTGAAACGTGTAAATCCGTCAAAAAAAATTTCGAGTTTCAAAACAATTGTAAGACTTACCCTATACTACGTATGATGCGTAAGTAAACATTAAATTATGTATAGATTTTAGAAATATTTTGCGAAATAAAGAAAAAAAGAGACATCCCTTAAGGAGAGTGCAAATAAAGATGCACTTAAAAACCTTAATTCGTGTACTTATGAATTCTATTTTCGTAAATTGAAGATTATGGAGGGAATTTGAAAAAAGTGAGTGACTATCACTATTAATTTACCCCATGACAAGCGATTTGTTAAAATTTAGTTATAAAATTAAATTAGTCCAGTTTCTTGCAATTAAAACTATAATTATTATCAATATTCTTAATATTTTTATTATTGGAACTCGATAAACGTAAAAAAATATTGCTTCGTACCTTCCAATTCAACGTCGATAAGAAATGTATTATGGAGAAACCTTATATTTTTCTGCATCGACTATCTAAAATGATGAAGGCGCTTTAATGACATTATAATACCACTTTTAAAAAATCCGTACATTGTATAGGTCGTAATTTTGCTATATAACATAGCGAAACAATCAAAGGCTTAAGCAAACATTTTTTATTAAAAAATAATTACGTCAAAAAAATAAATAAATAAATAAATAAATAAATATTGACCACAGTTTGTGTTATTGGATTATTTCAAAATATGATTAATCGATTTTCAAACAATTATTGTTACTTCTAAAATGTAAATTTTATCAGTATTTTGAAAAGAACAAAATTTTTCTAATCTAGATATTTTATTTGTTATATAACATTTAATCTAAAACCCCGCGATTTTTCATCGCATGCATAGTGATTTCAAAGTCCCACCAGGGGTCGAGAGGTTCTGAACTCGCAACTGGTAGACGGCAGGTGTTGAGTTCCAACCCAATCGCAGCCGTCGATCTAACTGTTCAGAGTTTTCTGTGGTTTTCTTTGAGCCTTGGATTTCCTTACGTAAGTACGTTGCCTTAGAAAGACCCCCCCATGGAGGTCAACCCACTTTTTCGGGCCTATATCCCACGTATTGATAATCGGCCGTCATAAAATAAGCAAAATCACATTGAATTTTACCCTTTTAAAATAGCATAATATTAATTATAATTTTTATTTTTTTTATTTTTTTTTATTTTTTTTTTTTTACAAAGATAATAAAAATATATCATTTGTTACCTTTTTTAATGACATAATAATTTAATTTACAATGTTTAATCAATAGTGTAAATAATTTTGTATTAAGCATCATCCTTTCTGCTAATCATTTTATTATGCGAAATCAATAAACTTCAGAAAAACACTTTGTATTGTGCCAATTATTTTAACATGCGTAATCTATGTATTATTTAAAATAAACGTCTTTCCCGTATCGAATATTCATTATAATTATGAAAGATTAATGAGGCTGATTCCGATACATTCTTAAATTATAGAAAACATTTAAAAATGCACCGTATCTTCGTCTCACATAAAACCAAATATTTTTACGAAATGATGCTTAATTTTTAAAGTAATTTTCGACTATTTTAGATAAAATGGAAGAAGTATTGATTAAATTTTTTGTTCTTGGATTATGTAAGCAAATATGAATTACTGATACTTAAATATTTATCCTTTTTTACAACCATAATGTAAATTTCACAAGTATTTTTTAAACAAAAGAAATTTCCTAATGAAGATATTTTACTTATGATATATTAATTAATTTAAAACCCTGAAATATTTCTTTGTATTCATACTAAATTTATTTTTTAATAATTAATTTTAGCTTTTAATGTATATATACATATATAGATATAGATATAGATATACACTGGTGTCCAAAAATTTAAGCATAATTGGTAATTAAGTAAGTAATGAAAGAAATATAAATCGAAATGTGGTGAAACTCCAGGTGTCTAAACAAAATAATACGCGTCATATATTTTCGCGAAGAGTTTTCTCCGAAATCGAACAGGGGATCGTCAACAATTTGAAAAATAACGAAGATCTTTTGGATAACCCTGTCAAAACTAATGTAGCAAAAGCGTTCATCTGCACATTATGATTAAGTGGATTATTGTAATGTACTGTGTTTATTTTTATAAGGATAGCATTCATACTCGTATAGAAATTAAGGTTTTTAAAAAAACAGTCCTAAGTTTTTTGCTTATAAATTGCAGAGTTCTTAATGTAAAATAATGTTCTTTTCTGAAAATGTGACAAACATCATTGTACACAATACCCTGTCATCAGAATTTAAAAATAATAAAAATTGTATGAAAAATGAGTAGGTTTAGTAAATAATTTTTCATTGCGAATGCGTCAACGATATCAAAATTTCATTTGCATATTGTGTTAGCTAAATGTATAGAGTAACTTCTTTAAAAGTTTCAAAAACATAGCTTGAAAATTCTGAAAATTATTATCTATAGAATCAACTCAAAATTCGTTATTCCTAAAAGGAAGCAAGATATCAGGGGTTTTATCCAAATACAATTGTACGTGCAAAATTGGAATATCTCACCTTTTTGCTTCATTAGGGAATAAAATATTTTGATCTCATTCTATCAACGATAATTTTCAGAATTTTAAATCTATGTTTTTGAGACTTTCACAAAAGTTGCTCTACACATTTAACTAACATAATATGCAAATGAAATTTTAATAGCGTTCACGCATGCGCAGTAAAAAATTATTTAGTAAATCTGCTCATTTGTCATACAATTTTTATTATTTTTAAATTCTGATGACATGGTATTGTGTACCATGATATTTGTCATATTTTCAGAAAAGAACATTATTTTATATTAAGAACTATGCAAATTATAAGCAAAAAACTTACGACTGTTTTTATAAAAACATTAATTTCTCTACGAGTATACATGCTATTCTTATAAAAGCAAACACAGTACATTACAATAAGCCACGTTATCATAATGTGCAGTTTGAACGCTTTTCCTACATTAGTATTGACAGGGTTATCCAAAAGATCTTCGTTCTTTTTCAATTTGTTGACGGTCCCTTGTTCGATTTCGGGGAAAACTCTTTGCGAAAATATATGACGTGTACTATTTTGTTTACACACCTGGAGTTTCACCACATTTCAAACTATATTTCTTTCATTACTTACTTAATTACCAATTATGCTTAACTTTTGGACACCAGTGTATATATATATATATATATACACTATATTGCCTTTGATTATGGGACACTTGCGATTTTAGACATTTTACTAAATATTTAGAAAAATACACGAGGAATCATCTCGAAACTCTTAGTGTATAAATATAATAGTACACGTCATACATCTCCGTGAAGATTTTTTACCGAAACTCCACAGGGGACCGTCAACAAATTAAAAAAGAATGAATATCTTTTGAATAACCCTGTCAAAACTAATGTAGCAAAAGCGCTCAAACTCTAGATTATGATTGAATGCCTTATTGTAATACACTGTGTTCATTTTTATGCAAATAGCATGCATACTCGCAGAGTAATTAAGGTTTTTATAAAAATGGTCCCAAATTTTTCCAAGTTTTTTTCCTTATAATTTTCAGAGTTCTTAATATAAAATAATATTTTTTTCAGAAAATAGGACAAACAAAATTGCAGACAGTACCCTGTAATCAGAATTAAAAAATAATGAAAATTGTATACGAAATGAGTTGGTTTACTAAATAATTTTGTACTGTGCATGCGTCAACGATATCAAAATTTCATTTGCATATTATGTTAGCTAAATGTATAGAGCAACTTTTGTGAAAGTCACAAAATCATAACTTGAAAATTCTGAAAATAATCGTCAATTGAATAAGTTGAAAATCCGATATTCTCAAAATGAAGCAAAAACAAGAGGGGTTGTATCCATATATTCATTGATTAGTGTCAATGTAGAATACACAATACGGGATGTTACGACTACTTCTGGATAAAATCCCTCATTTTTTTGCTTCATTTTGGAAACAACGAATTTTGTCCTTTTTCTATAGACGATTACTTTCAGAATTTGCAAGCTATAATTTTGAGACTTTTACAAAAGTTGCTCTATACATTTAGCTAACATAATATGCAAATGAAAGTTTTATATCTTTGACGCATGCGCAGTAAAAAATTATTTAGTAAACCAACTCATTTTTTATACAATTTTCATTATTTTTTAATTCTGATTACATGGTACTGTGTGCAATGTTGTTTGTCATATTTTCTGAAAAAAATAATATTTCATATTAAGAACTCTGAAAATTATAAGGAAAAAACTTGGAAAAATTTGGGGCCATTTTTATAAAAACCTTAATTACTCTACGAGTATGCATGCTACTTGCATAAAAATAAACACAGTGTATTACAATAAGGCATTCAATCATAATCTAGAGTTTGAGCGCTTTTGCTACATCAGTTTTGACAGGGTTATTCAAGGGTTCTTTCAGGGTTTTTTCAGGGTTCGGTCCCCTATGGAGTTTCGGTAAAAAATCTTCACGGAGATGTATGACGTATACTATTATATTTATACACTAAGAGTTTCGAGATGATTCCTCATGTATTTTTCTAGATATTTAGTAAAATGTCTAAAATCGCAAGTGTCCCATAATCAATGGCAATATAGTGTATATATATATATATATATACTTATATATATATTAACAAAGATATGGAAAAATACATGAATTGTTACCTTTCGTTTAACCAATGGCGTAAATATATTTTTTATTAAGCATCATCTTTGCTGCTAATCTTTTTATTATGCGAAATCAATAAACTTTAGAAAAACATTTTGTATATTTCCACCTATTTTTACATACGTAATCTATGTATTATGTAAAATAAACATCTTTCCCATATCGATTATTCATTACAATAATGAAAGATTAATGAGGCTGTCTCCGATCCATTTTTAAACTTCAGAAAATAATAAAGAGTACACTATATCTTCGTCTCACATAAATATCTTCATGAAATGATACTTCATTTTAAAAGTAACTTTAGTCAATTTAAATAAAATGCACAAAACATTGATTAATGTATTTTTTTCAGTGTTGAAGCAGTTTTTCATAGCATCGTAATATTATGCTAATCTTATGCATAATATAATATTATGAGCATTTGTTCTCCGCGTTTATGAAAATGCATCTTCAATGAGTGTGATAATTTTATGTATATTTTAGAAATGTAATTCATTCGACATATCAACCCTTGAAGGTTAACTTATTGACATTACATTAATGTAATATCGATATTACATTAATGTAATATCGAAAGTTAATATAGAATGACCCCTTTAATTAATATTTGAACCAGAAAATTTTACTTACGTTTTAATGTTTCATCTTTGGTGAAACAGAGCTCCAGTATAGATTTTCCTTATTTTGAAATTGGATTATGTAAAAAATTATTAATGATTGATTCTTAAATAATTATCCATCGTTACTACCAAATATACCCATAATAACCTATTTTATAAAGAAGTATTTTTAAAGAACATATTTTTTTCTTATACAGATAATTTACTTATAATAAGCCATTTATCCTAAAACTCTGAAATTTTGCTTTGCATACATATTTATTTATTAATTCTTTTATTTAAATAGCAAATTATTCTTAATAATAATCAAGGGAATATAAATGATTGGTTAACTTTTTTTACTGACATAAAATTAGATTATTCTCGTTTAACTAATAGGATAAATATTTTTTTATTAAGCATCATCCTACGTACTAATGTTTTTATTATGCGAAATCAATAAACTTCAGAAAAATATTTTATATTGTGCCACTTATTTTAACATGTATAATCGAAGTATTATGTAAGATAAGCGTCTTTCCTATATCGAATATTCATTACAATGGTGAAAGGCTGTCTGACATCCATTTTTAAACTTTACAATATATTTATAAAAGTATATCATATCTTCATCTCACATAAAACCGAATGTCTTCGCAAATGAGATTTCATTTTAAAAGTAATTTTCGGCTGTTTTAAATAAAATGTAGAAAACATTCATAAAAGTTTTTTTTTTTTTATGTGTAAGTTAATTTTTTTTCAGTGTTCAAAATTGAAGCAGATTTTTCATGGTTATCGCAATATTATGTTGGCATTTGTTCTGACTGTTTAAGAAAATGCATCCTCAATGAAATATCATACAAGTGTGACAATTTTATGTACAGAACAAGAAAATTTTACTTAAGTCTTAATGTTTTATGTTTCGCGAAACAAAGATCAAGTATATATTTTCCTAATTATAATATCGGATTATGTAAAAATATATAAATGACTGATATTTAAGTAATTGTCCGTCTTTCCTGGGTCATTCCATACAAAATGAACAAATTAGCTGTGTCTGCCATGACACAGATTTGAATGAACATTGGGATATAATCACAACATGTTTATTTATGAGTAAATGCAAAATAATAGATTTCAGGACAGTTTATTTCAGTGTGTATACTCACATTAAAAGTTGATAAAAAATCGAGTTTTGTCTACATGCTTGAAATTCCAATCTTGACTATTAGCTTTAGGAATGAAAAGACTATATCATAAATTATTTTCAGGTAAGAATGGATAATAAGTAAAAGATTGGCGTAATTTAGGATTCGATTTTTTATTCCTCAAAAAAAAAAAAATAATATATAAAAAAGGAAAAAATTCAAGGATAAAATTCAATATTTCTATTATTAATAAAAAAAATAAGGACATCTCTTATAAGTGTTAAATTATTTGACGTTATAAATAAAATACGTATTTTATATTGAAAAAATTTCATGTATGCCTTTTTGAGTCTTTAATGCTAAAAAAATTAAATAAGGAAAAATTTGACAGGAAAAGGCAATATTTCTATTGCATTTTTACACAAGAAGGAAAACTTTTATATATTTTCAAATTATTTGATATTATAAATAAAAGTGTCTATTTTAAATATTCAAACGTTACTACTCGCCTTTCTTTTCTTTTCTTTTCTTTTTCCTTTTTTGATGCATGCTTTTATTAAAAACGATGAGACTTGAAGAATTAATTATCTAGTAATATGAAAATCTTATAGAAGGCAGTACTGTTTTTTTTCCTTGAAATCGCGCAATTTTTTAGAAAAGCGCGCAAATTTAAAGAGAAGTTTTGAGTGGAATGTAACGAAATTACCTTTTTTGAACACATTTTTTTTAAATCGTTAGAAATAAAAAGGTACTATTGAAATTTTTCTAGCATATCATGGACTTATTAATCTTTATGTTTGTGCAATATTGTTTATGCCGGACCTGTCCTTTATTCATTATTTGAGCATAAATAAGAAAAAAATATATGATTGAAAGAAAAATATATTTGTAATTTTTTTAAAGTTTCTAAGTTCTTTTGAAGATGAAGGAATTAAATGATAATTATCAAACTTGGGGAATTCAATCTTCATATGTAATACTGTATTATGCACCAATATCACACTTGTTTTACCATTTTTTTTTAATTTTTATAACGTTTCGGATTTTCTCAAAATTCACAAATTTGTAATTTTAACAACCCATTTAAAATTAATTACGTTGTTACCAGATTGCTATTGCTAAATAAATAAAAATATAATTATTCAGCAGGTTATAAAATTGCAAGCCAAATTCATTTATGTTAAATATTTTCAAGATACACAGCTTTAAACTTGCAACATTGGACGATTGCACACATGCCATTCTACATCACAAGTTTTTTAAATATCCAAAACTGCTAAAATAATTTATTTTCTGTCAAGATATTTTGCAGAGCTTTATTTGAATATGAGAGGAATCTGTGTTTCAAATTTTATTAAAATCGGTTACCATAGAGCCACGACTTTTTACAATTTTTGGCTCATTTTACGTGGAATGAATCTTCTACCTCAATGTATTTTGTAAAGAAGTATTTGTAAAGAACATATTTTTTTCTAATATCGACATTTTGTTTATTTTATGCCAATTAACATAAAACACTGCAATTTTGCTTTGCATTCTCACTAAAGTATATATATATATATATATATATATATATTAAATAGCAAATTTTTCATAATAATATAAGTAATAATAATAATTATATTAATACCTAATATATTTACATATATGCAGACATTTACAAAGACGAGGAAAAATACATGATTGATTAACTTCTTTACTGACATAATATTTTACTTTACTTTAGCTTAACCAATGGCATTTATTATTATTATTATTATTAAGAATCATCCTTGCTGCTAATCTTTTTATTATGCGAAATCAATGAACTTCAGAAAAAACATTTTGTTTTGAAAACTTATTTTAACATACGTAATCTAAATATTATGTAAAACAAACATCTTTCCTATATCGGATATTCATTATAATGATGAAAGATTAATGAGTCTGTGTTAAGATCCGTTTTTAAACTTTACAAAACATTAAAAAAGCACATCGTATTTTCGCCTCAAACAACACTAAATGTCTTCACGAAATGATACCTCATTTTAATTTTTGATTATTTTAAATGAAAGGCAGAAAACATTTATTAATTTATTTTCAATGATCAAAATTAAAGCAATTTTCACCTGTTTAATCTTTGAACTGTTTCGTCTTTGGTGAAATGAGGCTCAAATATATATATATATATATATATATATATATATATATATATATATTTATTTTGATATTGGATAATGATATAAATGATGAATACTTAAGTAATTCTCCATCGTTAATACCAAAAGGTATTTGGTAAAGAAGTATTTGTAAAGAATAGAAAATTTTCTTATATTGTTTTTTTCCTTTATTATATGCCAATTAACATAAAATCTTGCAATTTTGCTTTGCAATAACACTTAATTTTAGTTTTTTTTTTGTTTTTTAAATAGCAATTTCTTTATAATAATGATAATAATATATTTATATATATACATACATTTACAAAGACAAGGAAAAATACATGATTGGTTAACTTTTTTTTACTGACATAATATTTTAATTTACTTTTGCTTAACCAATGGCATCAATATTTTTTTATTAATCATCATCTTTGTTGCTAATCTTTTTATATGCGAAAGAAATAAACTTCAGAAAAATCATTCTGTATTGTGCCACTCATTTTAACACATGAGGAGCCCAGAAGCCAAGGGGTACAAGTGACAAAATGTCGATTTGGAGTAAATTGAGTTTAAAGATCATTGATGTTAATATGGAACATCAATAACAATTGACTAAATTGAAATAGGAAACATCTGCTTATTGCATTCTAATCTTCGAACTCTCATTACAATAACTGTAAAAAAAATAGAGTACAATTTTCTTTAAATGTATAAGTAATCAATATTGTTTGTTTTTCGAAAAAAGTGGTTTATCTCAATAACTCCCCAAATAATCCGAAAATGACCTATATTTCTTTACCTGAAATGAAAAAAGCATATTTTCAGATACCCTGTGCACTTAACTCATTTTTTTTTCAATTTTGTCACTTATAACCCTTGGCTTCTGGGGTCCTCTATGTAATCTAAGTATTATGTAAAATAAACGTCTTTCCTATAGCGAATATTCATTACAATGATAAAAATTTAAATGAGGCTGTCTGAGATCCATTTTTAAACTATAGAAAACATTAAAAAAGTGCAACGTATCTTCGTCTCGCATAACACCAAATGTCTTCACGAAATAATAATTTATTTTAAAAGTAATTTTCGGGTATTATGAATTAAAGATTTTTTTATTATATGTGTAAGTCAGTTTTTTCAGTATTCAAAATTGAAGCAATTTTTCATAATATCGTTATATTATATAGGCATTTGTAATTAGTTTTTATGAAAATGCATCTTCAATGAAATACATTAAAAGTGTGATAATGTTATGTATATTTTCCAAATGTAATTTAATCGATATAGTAACCCTTGAAGGTTAATATATTGATTACATTAATGTAATATCGAAAGTTAATATATAATAACCCCATCTAATTTTAATTAATATTTGAACCAGAAAATTTTAATAAAGTTTTATTGTTTCATTTTTGGTTAAATAATGCTCACGTATACATTTGCTTATTTTGATATTGGATTATGCACAAAATTATAAATGATTGATACTTAATAAATTATTCATCGTCACTACCAAACTGTATTTTTTAAAGAACTATTTGTAAAGAACATAAATATTCTCTTATAAAGACATTTTACTTATTATATGCCAATTAACCCGCGAGTAGTCGCGACTTTTTTCACAACGTCATTAGTCGCGCTCGGTCGTTTCGCCGCTGTCCCCCCCCCGTATACAAATATGTAAAATAAGAAATATTTGTCACCTAATATACGAAAATAACATTACAACGAAGATATACATTTGCAGTTTTCTTAAATTATGCATTTTATTCATGAGATCTGGAGTAATTGGAAAAAGTAAAAATGAGCTCAATTAGTGATTTTTACGTAAACTTTTTCGCCGATTTCAACTTTGTTTCTAAAAATGTACCTGAAAGAAAAACAGAGATGTCCTGTTACTTCACTAAGGTGGTCGAGAAAGCTTCAAAGTCAGCTACATGGTAGATCTCCGTTGTATTTGTAATCTAATATAAGTTAAGAGAAGATAAGTTATACGGGCGGCGAAAAGACCGACACGCGACTACTGACGGGTTAACATAAAACGCTGCAATTTTGCCTTACAATAATAATGATTCATTTTTTAAATAGTAAATTTTTCATACTACTAATAATAGTAATAAAAAAATAATAATTATAAAAATAATAATACATATTTAAATATTTATACATTTACAAAGACAAGGAAAATACATGATTGGCTAACCTTTTTACGGATATAATATTTTAATTTACTTTCGCTTAACCAATGGCTTAAATATTTTTTTATTAAACACCATCCTTGCTGCTATTCTTTTTATTATGCGAAATCAATAAACTTCAGAAAAACATTTTGTATTGTGCCACTTATTTTAACATACGTAATCTAAGTATTATGTAAAATAAATGTCTTTCCTATATCGAATATTTATTACAATGATTAAAGATTAATGAGCCTGTCACCGATCCATATTAAACTATAGGAAATAATAAAAGAAGTACATCGTATCTTCGCCTCACATAACACCAAATGTCTTAACCAAATAATACTTCATTCTAAGAGTAATTTTCGTTTATTTTAAATAAAATAGAGGAAACATTGATTAAAGTTTGTGTTCTTGTATTATGTAAGAAAATATAAATGACTGATACGTAAATAATTATTCTTTATTACAACCAAAATGTAAATTTTACATGTATTTTGTATGCAAAAGAAACTTTCTAATGAAGATATTTTATTTAATATATTAATTAATTTAAAACCCTGAATTCTTTCTTTGCATTCACACTAATTTTTTTTCTTATAACTAATTATAGCTTATAATACATATATATATATATATAAAAACAAAGATAACGAAAAATACATGATTGGATACATTTCGTTTAACCAATGGCGTAAATAGTTTTTTATTATGCACATCCTTGTTGCTAATCTTTTTATTATACGAAATCAATAAACTTAAGAAAAATGTTTTACATTATTCCTCTTATTTTAACATATGTAATCTAAGTATTATGTAAAATAAACGACTTTACTATATCGAATATTCATTACAATGATGAAAGATTAATGAACCTGTCTCCGAGACATTTTAGAACTTTAGTAGATATTAAAAAAGTGCATCGTATCTTCGCCTCACAAAACACCAAATGTCTTCACTAAATGATACTTCATTTTAAAAGTAATTTTTGACTATTTTAAATAAAATGGAGAAAGCATTGCTTAAAGATTTTGCTGTTGTTGTTGTATGTCATAAGCTTCCTTCAAAATTGAAGCAAATGTTTCATGGTGCCGTAATATTATGTGAGTATTTTTTATGCTTGTGTAGGAAACATTATCTTCAATGAAGTGCCATTAAAACTGTGATAATTTTATATAGAGTTTCAAAATGTAAATTAATCAATATATTAATCCCTTGAATGTCAATATGTCGATTATATGAATATAATGAATGATTATATGAATGATTATATGAAAATAACTCAATTCTAAATCATACTGAGAAAATTTAATAAAATAACTCTTTTTATATATGTATTTGCCATAAATATATTTTTTAATAAAGGCAAAAAAAGGATGATACTAGCTTAGCTTTCTTAAAATGATTTCATTTGTAATGTTTTTTCTTGGATGTATTTCCATAAAATAATAAATTTATATAAAAATAAATTAATTAAATGTTACAAGATAAGTGTTGTTTTGAGAAGTTTCTTTCCATTTGCAATATGGCACAATTTAATGTTTATTCCTTTTTTAAAGGAAAGTAAATAGTATGTTCTCAAAGCTAATAGTATCAAGATTGTGTTAAGGAAATGGTAAATACGAATATCCTAAGAGGAAATAAAAAGCAAATGATTAAATTATTCCTAACGTGAATTGAATTACGAATTTTAAACAAGTAAACAAGAATAGAATTTGCGTAAGAAAGAGATAACAAAATAAATATCACATTAAAATATTACGAGAAATTCTGCAGTGCCAGAAAAAAATTCTTGCCACTCATTTAAAAAAAATGTGAAACTGCTAAAACATGAGCGTTACTGAAACATTCATTAAAATTTTATTTTTTATTTCTATAGGAGTAACATTTGGTACTAACAGTACGTCACGTTTTAAAAAATATATCAAACCTCGCTAAAATCATTCTAAATATTTTCGAACCGATTTATTTATTTATTTACTTATTTATTGTTTTGATGTGCTTCTGTGTGGGTTCGGCTTTTCCTTTATCAGGATATACATAGATAGTTTACCCTTAATGTCTATTCCTTTTTTAAGGGAAATAAATTAATCAGTATGTTCTCAAAGCTTATAGTATCAAGATGGTCTTAAGGAAATCGTAAATACGAATATCCTAAGAGGAAATAAAAAGTAAATGCGAGTGTAAAAGTAACGTGATTTGAATTACGAATTTTAAACAAGTAAACAAGAATTAAATTTGCGTAAGAAAGAGATAACAAATTAAATATCAAATTAAAATATCATGACATATTCTACAGTACCTGAACAAAAAAATTGACACTCGTTAAAAGATGAAAGAGATGAGTGAAAGAGTGAAGTTTGTAAGAGATGATCGTTACTGATACATTCATTAGAAATGTTTCTTTTTTAACGCCACTAACATGTAATGTAACACCTGTAAAAACAGGTGTTATATTTGATATTAACAGTACGACACATTTTAAACCTGACTGAAGTCATTCTCTATCTTTTTAAACTTTTTTGTGCGTGTATTTGTGTACTGCTATGTGGTAATTCGGCTTGCCTTTATTAGGACATAGATTGTTTGCCCTTATTCTTTTCTAATGCTATATGACTTACAGGAAACTTTTGTTCAAATATAGTCAAAGCACGAGATTTTTCAAGAATTATATGCTTTTTACGTCGTTTATGTGTATCAGGAAGGTTTCTTTATGTAGAGAAACGATTTAAAGGCGTTTTTTAACCACTACCAGAACTAACAGAATAAACATACAACTCAAAACAATGTTAACCTCCTGACTGCCACGACCGGATTTTTCCGCACACTAAGCTGCAGGTTTCACTGCAACATAAGCAATATTTAAATTAATATAATTCTACAAATAAAACCCAATTTTGAATAAATTAAATTATTATTAATACTCTCAAAGATAATACACCTATACGCAATAGCATATTTTGTGTCATGCTAGAAAAACATATTTTTTTTATATTTTTATTAAAATACAGAGAAAACAACATTACAATTTTACCCTTTTGCTGGGCAGTCAGAGGGTTAAACTGGAATGATCACTACTGGATTTAACCAAAATGAATTTCAATTTATAGAATTTGCCGCTTCTATTTAAAACTGCGAAAAAATATCAAATTCATTTCTCTAACTTTCAATATACTTACATTTCAATTTTACTTACATTTCAATGTAATAGATGTTATGTCATTTATTAAATTCTAATTCTGTTTCTGTTAAAGTTCTATTAAATAATCTGCTATTCAAATAAATTATCATCATTAACTATGTTGTACCGATTTAAACTAATTGGGGGTTATAATTATAAGTGTGTTAAATAGAAGTAACAGTCGTATTAATTAATATAATATTACTTATTTTTTTATTTAAGGTTTAAAATAATTTTTATAACACAAAACAAAGTTTAATAAGGTAGGGGGAACTGGGGCACATTGATACATCCCCTCTACTGCTCACAGGGCCATTATAGGAAGTTTCATAACAGCTTGAAAAGGTGATGCTAGTGTACGCAACTACAAACAGAACGTCTTGGTATGATTCAGTAGTTCGATGAAATGCGACTTGTGAAGACTGGATTTTTGAAGGTCAAAAGAAAATTTGAGTTGTACAATTGAAATGGTATTATACAAATATTCCAGCATTTTCAACCGAAAAGAATACTTTCCCTGGCAAGCAAAGCTGCTCTTTATCAGCTCTTCATTCTTTATTTTAGGTAAATTATGAAGTGTTGGATTTGAAACTCATTTTATTCAAAATGACTGTATGAGGCACATTGATACTGTCTATGACGGGGAACATTGATACAAGCTAAATCCTTATCTAGTTCATTTTTTCATTATCTTTTATTATTTTGTTTTGCCATACACTCCTTAATCTAACTATTTTTCGTCAAAAATTTCTAATATTAGCTTTTATTGAAGTGAAACAGCTCTAATTTTTTCGAACATTTTCTAGTATTTTTGCAAAGAGAAGACGTTCGAGTTTATCCAACATCTAGTGTTAGTCGAACTAACAAATGAAAAGGACGGCAGCCTGGTAAATCTCGAATTTATATCGATTTTCTAGAGAAAAAAGTATTTTCGAGATGAGAAATGTTAAGTACGAGAGACAAGCTGCAGAACAGCAAAGGATAATTATATTGTAAACAAAATTTTTAAGGAAATAATATTTTTTTCTGTTTATTAACTGATTTATAAACAGAAAACAGGATTATTTTTTCATTTTCCCTAAGAGAGAAGATAATGATGTGGTTGAAGTATCAGATATGATAAAATTACCACGGCCAACAATCAGACAAGGAACAGCCAAACCATCAGGTCAATATACATTTAATTTTGTTTACTTTAACATAGCTTACAAATAAATTGTGGGTGATTTGAATGCCTATAAATAAATTAAAATGATTTGCTAACTCATTTTCTATGAAAAATATGCATTGGTGTTATTTTGTGTCCATTTTTACCAAACGTATCAAAGTGCCCCATGAGGTGTATCAATCTGCCCCGGGTATGGGGCACATTGATACAAATTACATTTTTATTTTTTTTAATTACATACAAAAATACTATATAAAACAACGATTGTACATTTTTATAATACACTACACAAGTTTTGCTGACACCAGATGGAAAAATATTCCGAAATTCTTACTTTCTGACCACCGAAAAAATTCTTAGAAAAAAATTGTATCATTGTGCCCTAGTTCCCCCTATATTTAAAATATATACTAAAAAATAAATAAATAAAAGCGATTTTACTTTCACAATGAAACTATGAAGAATATAGAAATACATGTAAATAAACGCAATAAAATTTGAAAAATCATTAAGAAATATCAAGTTCCATGTAATTTTAGAGGCTAAAAAACGCACAGCTATTATGATAAGAGTCTAAGTTAAATAAAAGTTCACTTTTTTTTTTTTTTTGCTGGGTGAATTAAAACCATCGTTCGTAGTCTTTTTTGCGAACGTTGATTTATGAAAAAAGTATATATTATTTAACAAAAAATATTTCTACCTAGAGCATAATTATTTTCTCGGAGGAAAGCTACATCTCTAAAATGAACATTTCATAAATTGTAATCTTCAAATGTGCGAGTCTGAATGTATTGTAAAACAACAGTTAACAATATTGACTTTGAATTATACATCGCAAACTGTAAAAAAATTAATCGTTAATAAGCTATGAAAAAAAACCGCTAAATTTACGCATAAACTGCTGGCAGCAATGTGTCCAGCAGTTTTATTTGTAAAAATTGCAGTAAAATTAAATTGAATAAAAAATAGATTTGATTTTACTCTAATTTTTACAGTAAAAACTACATGCAACTGCATGTTAAATAATATATTTATTATGTTTGAATAAACAGTTTTTATTTTTATTTTTTTATAAATTATAGTAGAAACAACATTACCATTTTGCCCTTTGGCTGTTTGGTGAGGAAGTAAAACTAACATTGCTGCCAGCAGTTTTTTGCCCTATATTTAACGGATTTTTTACAGTGTATCATCAAAGCAATGGGCATTTATCAATAACTGCGCAATACCGTAATATAAACAAATAAACAGTACAAAAAATTAAACAAGCTGTAATAGTATTCCTGATCATTTTCACCTTTTTAGCAGTGCTGTTCTACTCTCCACACCTCCTACTCGAAAAAAAAATATTGCATATTATAGTTGTTTGCATGAATAATTTAACTTGAATCTTTTATTTGATTTTTTTATTGCACTGTAATATTTTCCGCTGTCATCCGAGGAAAATATGTATTAAGAAATGACATTGCCTGATAAATTGAATAGGAAGAATATATTCTATTTTTATACAATAAATGCATAGTTATTTTTCAGAATACCACGCATATATGGAAGAGAAACATTCGAAAAATGTTTCATATACTTTTTATTCACTCTGTGGAATTTTAATCTTGTAACCGTATAAAATTGCAAAATTAGTTATAAAAAAAATTCAATTCTATTTTGAAGTCAATCTATTATGAAGTCAATCTAGTCAATAGTTTTTGTCAATCCTATTATGAAGAACTGGACAAAATTTCAGTAAAATCGGTGAAATAGTTCTTCAGAAATCATTCTGATATGCTTCAGAAATCCTGTTTGTAGAATATATGTATATATATTGGCTTTACTACCGGTTTGTCTAACATAACGAGAAAAAATTCCAAAGGCTCTCTCTTTCTTGGATTTTTACTCTGATTGATTGATTGCAATCACCGAAAAAACAATCGCAAACATGTACTGTTGAATTAAAAAAAAAACTTTTTAAATTTGGAAATTTTTGTAACCTTTTAAGAAAATATTTAGTTATTCTGACCCTTTTATAGGTATTGTTATTAATTTAGTACTTTGAGAACTATTTTCATATACAATAAAATGAAATTATTGAAAATATCTATAGTAAAATATATCATTACCCATTTCTTTTTAGTGTATAAAATTTAAAACTTTTGTGTAAGTAAAAGATGATTTGGTAACTAAGAAACGATTTTTTAAAGTACTTGCCGTTGTCTTTTTTGTTACTCTGAAAGTAACAAGGATTCTAATAATGCAACAAAGGTACATTATATTAAAAAATTCGATTTTTTAAACAAAATCCTGAGTGTTTAATGATAAATAATCTTTTAAAGAACAAACTAATACGGTGATATGTCGTAAAGCACACCAGAATGTCGAAATATCAATAAGGAAAGGGCATGTTTACAAACAAATACTTCTGTCAATCAATCTACCGCTACATTTTTTGCCATAGCGATCATTGTAGAAATCATCTTGAGGACGTAGCCCAATCATATCATACTTACTTTTACATTGGGAAACTTAGACCAATCAAATTCTCGGAGCTCATCCTTGCAGTGTCAGTCGTTAAAGAACGGACATATTTTTCTCGCTTTCCACAGTAATTCTTCCACAGTGACGTCAGATGCCCTTTCCTTATAAATAAAAGGTAAATTAATAAGGAAACGATAAAACCATAAAATTTGTCTGTTATGTAAAATAAAAAATTTGGGACTATCTAACTACAAAAGTAGATTTTAATATATTTTTAAATTTGAAATACAACTGCTTTGAAATACAACTGTGAATTATTTTTCCTAATTCATTCTACAATTTAATTTAATAGTTTATATGTATACTTAATAATTCATTATAATTTTACAGTTAACTTTTAAAATGGATTTTCGAAACTGACATTTAAATATTATTTATTACAGAAAACTATAAATATATAGCCTAAAACGCCAGTAAAATTAGAAAATGCTAAAAAATGTTCGAAAAGTGTTCTCTTTTTTTCTTTCTAGAAATGTTATAAACTTTCATTTTCTAGACTGAATAAAACTAAGAAAACCTTTCTCAAGGCATTCTACGTTTTTTTTTTTTTTTTTAGTTATGAACAAACGGAAATGAAAGAAAGATTACACTCTCCGTCATTTACTTAAAAAATGGTATTTTGCAGGAAAAAGACATAGGAGACTCCTTTAGGAAATGAGATGTTTAGAATTTAATATTTGTAGCTAATATTCTTGGAAACAAATTTTTCTTGATAACAGTTTTTAATCTTTGCAGGAGATTCACTTTTTTGCAATTGTTATAAAAAAACAGCTCAATTAACATCAGAGGTAATAAATTTGATGAAGTATAGCGGAACATAAAAATTTTAAAGTTGAAACATAATTTTGTACGAAAATTTCTTTTATTTTAAATACAATTTTTCAATGCGTTTTATAATAAATATTCTTACATTTTGAAAAAAGGGTAAGATGCATTAAAATATTAATACTTTGCATGTTAAATAATAAATTTATCTTGTTGGAATAAACATCTTTCTTTAATATTTTTTAAATTACAGTGGAAACAACATTAGCATTATATCCATTGGCTGGGTGGTCAAGGGATTAAACTAAAATTATAAAGGTATTGAAACGACAGAGAAACACATTTTTCTGTTGATGATCTCATTTTCCTATCGCAAAATTATTTTTAATGTTAATTCATATAGAAGACCACAACAATTTAATTAAATTCCAAAAGAGGTTAAAAGATGTAGTACATAATTATTTATTTACAATTTATTACATTTAATATATATATGTATAAATAATTATATAGTATATAAATATTTATACATTTATATATTTATAAAAATATATCCAGAAAATAACTAAACATATAAATAGATTTTGATAATTTTGTTAACAAATGATAATATGCAATTCAGATTACCAGACGATAATGCCGCAATGTCACAATGTCACACCGAAATATTTTTATAATGCATGATAAGCATTTTAAACAATTCCATTGTTTTCAAACTTTTGATTAATCTATGATAAACAATCTTTTATAGCATAAATAAATAAGAGGATACATCATACTAGCACAAAGGATTATTTAAATATCAATAGCTAAAATAAATAAATAAATAAGAAAACTATAAAATTTTTTTGTTTTACTCAAAATAAAGTTTTAGAATTATCTAAATATATAGATAGCTTTTAATATATTTTTAAATTTAGTTCATAAATATTACCTGATGGATATGTTTTTCTAATTCATTGTTCAATTTTATACGAATAATTTTTATATGTAATTAAGAATTCATAATAATTTTATTACTAGCTTTTAAAATGAACTTTCGAAACTAACATTAAAATATTTCTTTTTATAGAAATCTATTAATATCTAAAAGACAACGACAGTAAAAATTAGAAAACAAAAAAAAAATGTTTAACAGTTAGTCGCTTTTTTGTTGCCAGTAAAGTTATAAACTTTCATTTTCTTGGCTGCGTAAAAAAGGAATAATTTTCTCAAGGCTTTCTAGTTTTGTTTTCGTTATAAACAAACGGAAATGTAAGAAAGATTACCACACTCCGTCATTTACTTAAAAAATGGAATCCTTCAGGAAAAAAACACAAACATGATTTCTTTAGGAAATGAGATGTTTAGAATTTAATATTTATAGCTTAGAATCTTGGAAACGAATTTTGTTTGAGAACATGTTTCTAATAATTGCATAGAATCTACTTTTTTAAAAATTGTTGTAAAATTTCGCATACATAAGTAATATATGTATAGTCGCATACATAAGTATCATATGCATAATATAACTAAACTTCCCGCTGCACAGGTCTGTAGATTAGTTCATTTAAAAACACAATAATCTGTAGAAGATGAATACATATTAAGTCTTGAACTGAAGAATACAATATAATTTTCCATCTTTATTTATCGCGACACAAAACCACAAAGGAAAACGAGTATATTCACTTTCTTAAGAAAAAAATCACTATTACATATCTATATCTCATACTACAATTTACTGTTTTTATTTTAAACTTATAGAAAGTTCAAGAAAATCATTCATCCGTTCTGCCGTTGCCCCTTTTTCCGAAATCCGAAGAAACTTGAATTTAGCCCAATATTCTGTCCGTGACAGTTCACGCAAAGCCATGGGGTCAGTCATTGGCAATAGAGTTGGTCCTCAGCCGAGCATGTTCATAACAGAGTCAGTTCAGGGCAGTAGAGTTTGTCCGCAAAGCTCCTTGACTCTTACAATTCTCTGCCTAAAAGAGCACATTAGTGGCTTTTGACACAATGAAGCTTTAAAGTACATACACACGAAAAAAATATTAGCAAGGATGAGAGCAATGTGAATCTTCCCATTTCTTTTTAATTAAATATATACAAATACCACAATATATACACTAACTTTAAGCATGAAGAACAGAAACACCAAAATACATCAACATTTAAAACATCATACAATTACCCATTTTTTAACTTTCAGAACGTCACAAGTAGTTTTTGCAGTAATATTTTTAACTGGTACGGCTTGAGCCCACCGAGTACACAAGGCGACGGCACTTATCACAAACTTATGACCTCTACGAGAAGGCGGTTCCAAAGGAGCAATGCAGTCCACACTCCACACCCCGAAAGCGTTTTCAGGTCGAACCAAGGGGCGTATAGGTATCCTATCTCTATATGTGACAGTTTTTCTTAATTGACACTGTTTGCAACTTATACAGAACCTTTTAACATCTTGTTTCAATCTAGGCCAATAAAAAAAATACTTTATTCTCTGTTTTGTTTTCTGTTCTCCCAAATGACCCGCCAAAGGAATTTCGTGAGCAACAGATAAAATATACTGTCTCTTACACTGAGGTAACACCACCTGCTTCACATTTTCACCACAGACATTTTCAGAATGCATAAGAATACCTTCCTCTATAAAATAAGCACTTTTATTATTTTCAGCCATTTCCCAAATATTTCTTAAAGTATCATCAGCTCTTTGTAATTTTATAAAAGATTCCTCTGTTTCCTTCTCACTCAAATTAAGTTCATCTTTTTCAGGATCAGAATTCAACTTTTTAACCTTTCCATGCTCATTGTCCATTTCTAACTTATTTCCACCCTCCAAATCAACATCACCAGTGAGATCAGAGACACTCTCAACCTTCGTATATAATATAACCTTATGGTTTGATGCTTCATAAGCAGTTGGACATATAAGCATCTACTTCACCAATTTCTTGGAAACGGCACAAATTACCATTACGTTTCCATTAATTTTATCATCTATTCTCATCGGTATTATTTTTAATGGAGCGACTTCACTCTCTCCGAATGCTGAAGTTATCTCAATCTTTCCTTCTGCTTCAACTGATACATCCTTCACTAAGTCTACCCGTATCACCAAGATCTGTGCAGCAGAATCATAGATACCGTCCAACACATTACTTCCACATCTAATCCTAACCACTTCCAATTCATCAAATTTTCCCTTTCTTTTCACGCAAGACAAAACAGGTATTGTTATTTTTGCAGTTAATATCGATAACTGCTCTTCTACAACTTTCTCATTCGATTGCACAGAGTTCGCTTGTGCTCTTTGTACACCTTGAGTACCACGTTGATTTGGGCAAAAGGAAGCCTTGTGACCCTCTTGTCCACACAAATAACAAGTAATTTTATTAGGTATCCGTGTTCTTGCTTTATAAATACCAACTCTTGACTCATATCTGTGGTCCGATGTGAAACCAGGATTTCTATTATCAGTGTTTTTGGAATAAAATGAAAAATTACTCTTCTCTTCGGAAAATCTATCTTTCTTAACTAACTTCCAGAAATCTTGTCGCACACTTTCATATAAGTCAAGTTTTTCAGCCAAATCAGCAGGAGATACTATTTTAGGCCATTCATCCACAAAATGATCTCGAATCTCATCAGGCACTCTTCTTTTTAATTGATCGGTTACAATCAAATCTTCTAAAGAATTGAAATCAACAATTTTAAGTCCATCAATCCATTCTTGAAAATAACCATTTAATTCAAATACAAATTCTCGCCATGTGCGTTCAGGGTTTCTTTGATGTTCCATAAACTTTCTACGGAATCTCTCAGGACATAATTTAAACCGTCTCAGTAGAATCCCTTTAATATATTCATAATCTTCAAATTTTTCCTCTGCGTCACGTGCGAGAACCTGCTTAATATCGGACGGCAGCAAAACCAACAAATTCGATACCCAATGTTTTGGATCTACACACATCCTCTTTGCTTGACGTTCAAAAATAGATAAATACAAAACAATGTCGTCCTCCTTGACATTAAATTTCGGCATTAGTTTCGCAAATTCAATTCCATAACTATAGGTTTTCATTTTCAATCCATCAATTTTTGCTTTTTCGCTATCTTTCCCTATCCTCAACTTCTCCAACTCAAACTCCCTCTCTTCCCTTTCCAACGAAATTTTTTCCATATCTTTTCTCGTCTCTATAATAGTTTCCATCAATCCCTTCACAAACTCTACTTCATAGTTTTTACTCACCATAATTAGTTGCTTTAAATCAGCTATTATTGCATCCGGTTCAGGCTGCTCTCCCAATTCTTCAGCCAAACACCGTAAATCTTCTTTACGAGCCTTACCCAAAAATGACATTGTTATTTTTTAAATAGTTTCTCAAGAGGGTAGTAAACTGTCCAACAAATTGGCGAAAACTCAATTTAACCGTAACTCGGAATCACTAATCCACCACTCTAATAAACACCAGAAATCAGTCACACTTTGTAACCATATCACACACATAAATTCAATACCATTGCGAGCACCATAGCAATTTCAAAAATTAAAACACCTTCACATGTATCACGTCACAATACAACACTTCAACTAATACTACTTCATAAATCAATCCAAATTCATTTTAAAACAAATTTATACACACCACATCAATGAACACTCATCATAATTTATAAATCCTTCAATTAACATATATACACAACAATACTCAATTACTCTCCGAAATATACACAGCCCTCCTTTCATAACAAAACATCTCATATATAAAACCAACAATAAAAAAAATCACAACCAAAATCAATTCAAAATATCCTCCCTCCAGCCGGCACTACAAAACATCACTCCTATACTGCTACAATACTACTACACCTTAACACTGACGTCTACTTAGTTACACTCAAAACAAATTCCTTTCCTTAACGTCAAAATATGAAATAAAATCTCAAAAATTTTAATAAATTTATCATAGATACAATATAAATCCTTATAATGGGAAGTCACATTAATAAAAAGCTCTCGCGTTGCATATCCTTCCAGACTACGCCACTAAACTTTCCGCTGCACAGGTCTGTAGATTAGTTCATTTAAAAACACAATAATCTGTAGAAGATGAATACATATTAAGTCTTGAACTGAAGAATACAATATAATTTTCCATCTTTATTTATCGCGACACAAAACCACAAAGAAAAACGAGTATATTCACTTTCTTAACAAAAAAATCACTATTACATATATATATCTCATACTAGAATTGATGGCTTTTATTTTAAACTCATCGAAAGTTCCAGAAAATCATTCATCCGTTCTGTCGTTGCCTCTTTTTTCCGAAATCCGAAGAAACTTGAATTTAGCACAATATTCTGTCCGTGACAGTTCACGCAAAGCCATGGGGTCAGTCATTGGCAATAGAGTTGGTCCTCAGCCGAGCATGTTCATAACAGAGTCAGTTCAGGGCAGTAGAGTTTGTCCGCAAAGCTCCTTGACTCTTACAATATATATATATATATATGATGATGAACTAGTTTTCCTAATTCATTCTCCAAATTTATACAAATATTTTATTTGTACACGTAAAAATTCACAATGATTTTATTGTTATTTTTAGTGCGAGTTACATGTACGTGTAATTCACACTGTGATTTGCGCACGGCTAAGTGGTTGCTTGCGACAATTAGACTCAATACCTCCATCTACTGAGAAGACCGGTAACATCGTACAAGTAGTTACCGAGATTCAAGGAAAATAAAATGTACCAGGTGTAATAGACTCAACCCCAGGATGACGGGTTAAAATGTGCTTTCCTAGCTGACATTTAAAACAATAGAAAAACACATTTTTCTATTGATGATCTCATATCCCTATCACAAAATTATTTATTAATATTATTTCAAGTTGAATATCAGAGCAATTTAATGAAACTGCAAAATATGTCAAAAGATATAGTATATATATACATATACAATGAAACTCCGATCTATCGTTACCTCACCTGTCGTTTTACTTCATTGATCATTTTATTTCTTCGGTCAAATTACACTAAAATAATGTTAACGAAACCCATAAGCATCGTTTCTGAAAAAGTCGTTTTCCCGCATTCATAGTTGTAAAATTTTTCCCCTCAACGAAATGAAATAAAAGTCATGCTGATCCATATGACATATAAACTGGAATTAATTCTTTTATCATAAAGTAATTCATTTGGGCTGCTTGTGTTGATGATGGAGACAATAATGCAGATGAAAAGTGGTTGTATATAACACAGGTTGAGATTATGTGTCCCTTGATCAAGACGTTGTAACATATGTGGATCAAAATGAACAAATAAATATGGTGATATGTAATAAATCGTAACGGATGTTGAAATATCAATTATTAAAGCTAAATAAATAAGTAAATAATAAAACCATACTTTTTTTTGGTTTTGCTGAAAATAAAATTTTAGGAATATCTCAATACATGGACAGATTTTAATGTTTTTTTTTTTTTTTTTTTTTTTTTTTTTTTTTTTTTTTTTTTTTTTACATATTAAGCATAACCATTATCTGATGATTTAATGTTCTTATTGCATTCTCTAATAGTATACAAATAGTTTATATGTATGCTTAAAAATTCATTAAAATTTTACTGTTTTTTTTGGAAAAGATTTTTCGAAATTATTATTTACTGGGTTTTTTTAATAGAAGACTATAAATATCTAATAAAAAAGGACAGTAAAAATTAGAAAATGCTAAAAAGTTTTTTTGTTGTTAGAAGCGTTAAAAACTTTCAGTTTATAGACAGCATAAAAATAAGATTATCTTTCCCAAGGCTTTTTTTTTTACTTTAGTCATGAAGAACCGGAAATGAAAGAAAGATTACACTCTCTGTGATTTACTTAAAAAAATGAAATTTTACAGGAAAAAAGACATAAAAAACTCCCGTAGGAAATGAAATATTTAGAATTTAATATTTGTAGATAAGAATCTTGGAATTTTTTTTTTTTTTTTGTTTGATAATATTTTTTAATCTTCGCAGAAAATTCACTTTTTTGAAATTGTTATAAAAAAAAATCACATACCGTCACCTGAGAATAATAAGGTTCTATCTGTGTTTTTGAAAAAAATAACTTACTGATATAGAAATGTTCTATTTGTAGTTATGATGGCAATTCTGGATTAAAATAATGCCATATTATTATTGTAAGGTCATATGCAAATTATATATAATTTCATTTTAAATTAAAGATGCTCTCATAGATACAAATAGAAAAAAAACTTACTGTTATAAAGTCAGGGGGTAAAGGAATTTGTGGGAATTAAGGAATTGCAATAATAATTTTTACCCTGGATGTTGACTCATATGTAAAAATAATTGTATATTTATATTAATTTAATCTATTAATGTAATTTAATAATTAAAGATTACGATTAACTTGAACGTAACATTTAACAATTTGGGCAATACCTAAAATATTATTCCTAAGTGTATAAAATCATGCATTAATTATCTATTTTATTCCTTCTTTTATCGTATACTACTATATTGAGATTAGGTTAGTATTGTCACATTACATGAAATTAATTTCAATTTTTATTTTTATTATTTTCCCTCTTTTTGCAGTGTAAGTAGGAAAACATTATGGTATTAGTTAACAAAGAATTGTCAATATAATATTTACTTATTAAGTAATTAGAATAGTGCATAAAAATAATTAAATCAAGATATTATTACAGTGTACAATTCAATATAATAATCATTATAATGTTTCATGCATATTATTTGTTACATATTTTTAATTTTTAATAAATCAATTACTTATTATATTTAATAATGTTTTTATTAATAAATAATTTACTTATATATCTACTGAGAATGAAAAAAATATATATCATGTCTTCAAATCAAGGTTTCTCATTCGAAAATATCAAGGTCGAGTAAATCATGTTTCGAATATGTAATCATAAATAATCTATAAAAATATTCTAAAATCAAAGGAATAATCTATCGTATTAATCCCCAATGTATATCATAAGTGAAATCGAAACTGGAGAAATCTTCTTCGAACGTTTCTTTAACTAATTATTTAATGAGATAAAAATAGATATTTACAGTTCTTTGTACATATTTACACAACTTTAAATCATCTTGGAGACACAATGCTCCGATTCATATCTTTTCTCAAATTAATTGTCACATCTTTTATCTAAATCAAAACATTCGAAATCAAAACGGAAATCGGCTACACTCTGTTTACAAACTTCAGAGTGTTCTAAAAGTGGAAGTGGAAGTTAAAGAAATTGCATAGCGCGTAGCGCAATCTAACTGCAATTCTTTTTCTTCACACTCCCCACCTGAACTCTTACAGAGTTCATCAATAAATTCTATTATGAAAATAAAACATTTTCATATCAGTATTTTCAATAATCTAATAAAATTTTCATATCAGTGGTTCAGTAATCTGATACAATTTCAAAATTCAAATGCAAATATCAGTTTCAAATACAAATATCAATTTCAAATTCAAAATATCAATTAATTCTAAACAAATCTAACAAAATCAATTAATTATAAACAAAAAAGTATAAAATTCAAACAATATAGTAAACGAAAAATATTACCTGCAATAAGCACGATAAAAATGACCTTTTTTTTTTTCAAACATTTAATATACTTACTTATGCTAAGCTTCAAATAATACTGCATAACTAAAAAGAAAGAAAACTTTTAGAGTTCTAAAAGAGATAAAAAAAAAGAAAGAAAGTCTATTAATGTTCATTAGTCCATAATTTCTAATGGATATAAATGTTGTACAGATCTTTTCAGCACTCCATTGGCTGTCTTTATTTCATAAGAGCGAATGTTGTTGTCTCTGCCTGGAATCGCTCTCTGAATTTTGCCAAGTTTCCAGAGAAGTTTATTTTTTATATCGCCTTCGATCAAGACAACATCACCCACTTTTAGTGGTGTATGTGAATTGGGATTTTTCGATGAATGGAATGTTCTTAAATCTAGAAGATATTGTTTTTTCCACTTCGACCAAAGTTGTTTTAGTAGTAATGATTGGTATCTTTTTCTTTTGAGAAGTGCCGATCTTTTTGAACCATTTTCAATTACATCGAAAAAGTTAATAGGAAGTGAAAGTTCTTTACCAAAATTCAAAAAAACCATTGGAGTGAGATGATGAGGTTCATCATATTCGTTATACACATATGTCAAAGGACGCAAGTTGAGGATAGCTTCTACTTCAACCAGTAGTGTCGACATTTCTTCATAGCTCAATAGAGCTTTTCCAGTAATCTTTCGTAGACACTCCTTGACTGATTTCACAAGCCTCTCGTAGAAGCCTCCCCACCATGCAGCTCTTTCAATGATGTTTTTCCAAACGATTCTTTCTCTTGCAAGAAATTTCAAAAAGAGATTGTTGGAAATGACGTTGTATAAATTATCGACTTCTTGTTTAGCTTTTTTAAATGTCTTCGCGTTATCTGAATAAATGACTTTACAATTTCCTCTTCGAGCTAAGAATCGTCTAAAAGCAAGGAGGAAAGAATCTGTAGTCATGTCGGTAACAAGTTCTAGATGCAAAGCTCTGGTAACGCCGCAGGTGAATAAAACAATGTAAGATTTTTTTATTTCACCGAAGTTTTTCACGTAAATAGGTCCCGCAAAATCTAATCCACAAATTGAAAATGGGGGAGCTTCATTCACTCTATCTTTAGGTAGGGGGGCTGTGATTTGGTCTGCAGGTTTACAAAGATATTTTTGACAAATGAGGCACTTTTTAATGAGGCTTTTCACTAACTGTCTTCCTTTTGGAATCCAATATCGAGATCTAATTTTCGTCAAAGTGTGGGCAATTCCTGCATGCATCATCTTTTCATGATCTTGACGTACAATCAGCGTCGTTAACCAGGAATGTCTAGGCAAAATGATTGGATGTTTTTCTTCTGTTGGAAGATCACAAAATTCTAGTCTTCCTCCTAAACGTATGATTTCTGATTCATCTATAAATGGAACAAAGTTGAATAGGGGTGAATTCTTTTCTACTGAATTATTATTTCTAAGAGACTCAAATTCTTCTTTAAAAAATTGTTTCTGTTCACTTCGTATTAAGTATTTTTCAGCTTCTAGTAATTCTTCAGTTGTTAGTGGACCGCTAACTTCAGTAGATTTTTTCAGCTTTATTATAAATCTTTTTACCCAAGCAGTTGTTCTTACTACTTTCTCCAAATTGCTAAATTTTTCTATACAGATAGGATTTTTAATCTCTTCAGTTATACACTCGCACTGCAATATGTCATTGGGTTTTTTCCTGTATTCTAATTCATCTTCATGAATTATTTCTTTATCTTCAGATTTCGGCCAAAATTCAGAGGGTAAACTAAGCCATTTTGGCCCAAGTAACCAAGTAGGATTATTGATGAATTTGGAGACTTTTGCTCCTCTTGAGACAAGGTCTGCGGGATTGTCTGCCCCTGGGCAATGATGCCAATAAGAAGGGGATGTCAGCTTACGAATTTCTTCAACACGATTCCGCACAAATGGTTTGAATTTTTCAGGCAATCCTTTAATCCAAAAGTATGTAATTTTAGAGTCCGTCCAATAAATGCATGGAATTTTTAGATGTAGCGCCTTCAAAATGCTGCAGCTTAATTTAGCTGAACATAATGCAGCCATCAATTCCAGTCTTGGTAAAGTGAGAGTTTTTAAAGGAGCCACTCTGTTTTTAGAAGCTACGAAAACTGTTCGAACGTCTTTTTCAGAGGTCGATATACGTAAATAGGCAATTGTGCCAAAGGCTATTGTACTTGCATCGGAAAATAAATGCAACTGCAAATTGGCAATTTTCTCGTTTGGAATTTCGAAAAAATAATGTCGAGGAATAGACAATTCAGATATTTGAGGAATTTCACTACACCAGTCTTTCCAAAGAGAGATTAAAACTTTTGGGATGGTCTCATCCCAATCTACGCCTAATGACCAAATTTTTTGCAGCAAACATTTTATTCTTAATGTGAAGGGTCCTAAAAATCCAATAGGATCAAACACTCGACCCAAAACTTGCAAAATATACCTCTTTGTGTCAATTCTTTTAGAAGCAAACGCCGCCAATTCACGAGTGTCAAAATACAAAAAATCATTTAGACTGTTCCATGCTATTCCTAAAACTTTGTAAGGAACATTTTCTGTTTCAGATGCTTCCAAATTATCACTGGAAATTACATCATTATTTTTCCATAATTATTTTAAGGACTTTGAATTAGTGTGCCACTTATGTAATGTCATACTAGCTTCTTTAAAAATAGCTATAGACTCTAATGTAGTGGATAAAGCTTGCTCGACAGAAGATTGACTTCCAATTACATCATCTACATAAATATTTTCATTTAAAAACTCGACAGTTTCTGGATATTTTTTGATATATTTCTTTAAGTGGTGTTTTATTGTGGCTGCTAACAAAAATGGACTACAATTTACCCCAAATAAAACTCTAGTAAATCTATATATTTGAGGAAGGTTAGATTCATCAAAAGGGTCTTCTGAAAACAAAAATCGAGATACATCTCTGTCTTCTTCATCTACCAATATCTGCAAAAACGCTTGTTTTATATCGGTTGTAAAGGTAGTTGGATTTAATCGAAATCGTAACAAAATATCAAAAATTTCAGGGTACAAATTCGGACCTGGGTGAAGACAGTTATTGAGAGATTGTGAATTTAAATCATGAGCTGATGCATCAAACACAATCCTTAATTTACTTGTTACGCGGTCTCTTCTTATCACTTCTCTGTGAGGTAAATAAAATTCAACATGCCCCTTATCTTCTGAATTAGGAACTAATTCTACGATTCCCTGTTTTAAATAATCATTTAATACATCTTTATATTCAAAAAACAACTGGGGATTTCTAACAAATCTTCTATTTAATTTAACTAATCGAGATTCTGCAATTTTTCTGTTATCATCCAGACCCCTTTTCTCCAGTTTCCAGGGCAATTTAACTTTATATCTTTTGTTTTCATATTTAATATCGCGTTCAAAATTTTTCATTATTTCATTTTCAAAAGGGTCAGAATCTTGTTTAATATTAATAAGTCCTGAAGTTTCAAGATCCCAAAAATTTTTTATTTGATCAGAAATTAAGTGTTCTTCAATAATTACGTTTAAAATCAATGAAGATTGGTTTTCGCTTTTTCTACCTTGGAGGCACCAGCCAAAGATGGTTTCAACAGCAACAAGATTTTTGTTTAAATGTTTTATGTTACCTGTTACTATATCATAATAGTAATCGACTCCTATTAGAAGGGAAATAGGGTCTTGACATTGTGGTGAGTCAGCAAGGGTTAAATTCTGTAAAATACTCATTTCACCAAATTCTTTTACTTCTGGGGGAGGGATATCAGAACCAGATATTTCGTCTGTTACCAATGCTTCTATTTCTAAATTAGACTTCGAAAAATGTTTATTTTCTAATTTAAGTTTAAAAACATCATAATTTTTCTCAATTGGGATTTTACTTCCGAATGTGAATACCGATAATTTTTCCTTTCTCAATATTTTAAGTTGTAATTTATCAGCAATTTCTCGAGTTAAAAAGGTTCGCATTGCAGCAGTATCCAATAATAATCGAACAGAAACTTCTTTATTTTTATTTTTTACTTTCGCACAGCAAGTTTGCAAGAAAATTCGGTTTTTTCCAATACACGAAATAGCTGAAATAATTTCATTAGTTGTTTCATTTTGTGCATTCGCTGTTTCCAAATTTTTATCTATACAACTTGTTTTATTTGGTGAATTAGATTGTTTACAAATAGCTCTGTTATGTCTACCCTGACATGTCGTACATCGTATCTTAGAAACACAGTCCTTGATCCGGTGTTTTGGCAAAAGGCAGAGGTAACATCTACCTTGCGATTTCAAAATATTTTTCTTTTTATCAAGATCAAAAACATTGCATATTTCTGACAAATGATTACTTTTACAAAAGATGCAACTTTGTTTCTCTGTGTTCTTTTTGTCTGAAACTGTAGTCATTAATTCATGCGCGGATGAAAAGTTTAATTCTCTTTTAGGAGATTTCGTAAATTTTTGTTTGTTTACTTCTAATCTATTTGATTTTGAAAATGAAAAAGCCAATTCGCGACTTTTAATTTCGGTTTGCAAGAAATTTAATAATTTGTTTATATCAGGGTTGCATGAAGATTTAATATTTTGCTTGTTAAATTCCAAATTTAAATCTGATGGTAGCAATTTTAAAACTACGGCTAAAAGCATAGAGCTGTAAGCCTGTGGTTCGAGTCCCAAAGTGGTCAATGATCTTACATTAATTTCAATATCATCATGAAGTTTCTGTAATTTTGAAGTATCACTAGATTTATAAACCGGAGATAAATTTAACAATTTATTTAAATGATGATTGATTATCATATCTTTATTCCCAAACCTATTTTCAAGAATTTTAAGTGCTACATCATAATTTGATTCCGAAACTTCTAAGCCTTCTATGGCGTTTAAAGCAGATGAACCTAAGTAACTTCGCAAATAATTGTATTTTTCAATTTTTGTCAGTGAATTATTATCATTTATCGATACTTTAAAAGTATTCCAAAAGTTGGTGAATTGCGTGCAATCGCCATAAAATTTCTGTATATTCAATTTTGGAAGTTTCACAAATTTATTTTCATTATTGGGGGTAGAATCATTAACCGAAATATTGTTCAAAGGAATAATGTTTTTATTTTCTTTAAGTTTCTTTTCAGCGAGAAAATTTGTTAAGGATATTTTGTCTGCATAGTCATATACTGTATTCATTTCATTCTCATATTCGTCTAAATTCAAAAGTGGTTCTATTTTTTCATTTATTTCATCTAAATTACATGATTTAATTTTTAATTGGTTAACAGATTCTTCAAGAGAATCAATATTAACGGTATCATTTTTTAATATAGTCTCTATATTATTTATTAGTTTCGTAACAGAACTTCTTAAAATTGTTCTGTTTTTCTTTAGCTTTTCTAGGTCAGCCATAATTAACACATCAAAATAAAATTATAAAACTCTTACCTTTAAAAATCTTCGCAATCAATAATAATCTTCTGTATTTATCATATTTCAATTTCGTTCCCGGCCTCTATATGCACCAGTGAAAAAAAATATATATCATGTCTTCAAATCAAGGTTTCTCATTCGAAAATATCAAGGTCGAGTAAATCATGTTTCGAATATGTAATCATAAATAATCTATAAAAATATTCTAAAATCAAAGGAATAATCTATCGTATTAATCCCCAATGTATATCATAAGTGAAATCGAAACTGGAGAAATCTTCTTCGAACGTTTCTTTAACTAATTATTTAATGAGATAAAAATAGATATTTACAGTTCTTTGTACATATTTACACAACTTTAAATTATCTTGGAGACACAATGCTCCGATTCATATCTTTTCTCAAATTAATTGTCACATCTTTTATCTAAATCAAAACATTCGAAATCAAAACGGAAATCGGCTACACTCTGTTTACAAACTTCAGAGTGTTCTAAAAGTGGAAGTGGAAGTTAAAGAAATTGCATAGCGCGTAGCGCCATCTAACTGCAATTCTTTTTCTTCAGCATCTTCCAGTAGATATATAATACATTTAATTAATATATAATCATAACAGTTTTATTTTTATATTTCGATAAGTCACTTTTTTTTTCAAAAATACCAATAGAACTTCATTATTCTCAGTTGACGATATGTTAGTATCAGAGCGGGTGAGTTTGATGAAATATAACGTAAATATAATGATGACGTAAAAGGAAGAAATTAGATTTTCACTTGCATAAAAAGTCATTTCACATGCAGTACAATTTTCAGTGATTACAATTTCCATGCTTTATATAAAATATTAATGCTTTGCATGTTTAATAATTTATTTATATTTTACGGGATTAAAATAAAACTGAAGAGGAGTTAATATAATTAAAAAAAAATCTGTTAATGATCTCATTTCGTTTGAGATAATAAGGATCCTATCAATAATTATAAAAATAAAAAAAATAATAATACTAATATTTCATGTAGTAGGTCACAGCAAATTAATGAAACTGTAAAACAGGTAAAAGATATGTACACTACATATATATAGAATCCAAATAAATTTAGAACTATTATAATTGCTTGCTAGACATATAATAATACAGTTAATAAAATTGTACTAAGAATTCGCAATCAAATTTCTACACTTAGAAAGACCATTCATAATACACTAATTATTATATAAAAAAGCGGTATTGTATAAAGATGGCAATATTATGGATAATCATAAATGTATAAGCAATGTAACAACATGTCATTTCAAAGATCTTTTTCATAATATACTCTTTTAGATGTACAGGGTGGTCATAAAAAAACTTTGCCGATATACGGAGCTCTAGCGGCCAGTCTGCTCAACCGATCGAGATGAAATTTCAGATAAAGCTATTCAGAGGTATGAGCTCGAAATTCTGTGAACGGCTACGAAATGGCGCTCACGGTTACGGTTATAATTACAGAAACTCGAAAATTTCCAATGGCAACACCCATTTTTTTCATCGCAAAATGCTCAGCGCATGCGAAAACCCCAAAGAGCGTTGGAACCGCACGTGTATCGCAAGAAACGCGCATGTTATGCACGCACAAAAAACCGTTCTGCGAATCCTCCCCCCCCCCTCAAAGAAAAACTCGATTGGGGCGCAAGGAGGAAATTTGCATATGGCACAGAGTCAGTACACTAACCTTTGATTACAATACAGATCAGAGAAACTAAAAATTTTATTTTGATTACACATTTTCCACAAGGGTGCCATCACCATGCAATGTGTAATTGCCTGTGATGGCACTCATATGGAAAATGTGTAATTAAAATAAAAGTAATTTTAATTAATATATAATCATAACAGTTCTATTTTTTGCTACATCATTTTAGGTGTAATTATAGTGCCTGGTATGTTGTTTCCCTTTTCTATCCATTTTAATAATGTTATTATAATTTATTTTTAATGTTTTTCTCTATTTTATTTTGTTTTTATGCGTGTTGGTAGCCCCAAATTCGTACGTTATTATTTTACTGTTTTTTTTCAGTTTTTGTTATTATTTTATTGTATGTTATTATTTTACTGTTTCATGGCTAATATGAAGATGAAATCCACACTTAATTTGTAATTTCAAAGATTCTACTTTGAATTTACAAATTCCAATTATATTAATTTTAATGTAATTTTACCATCTCTCTCTCTCTCTCTCTCTATATATATATATATATATATATATATATATACATATATATATATATATATATATATATATATATATATATATATATATATATACATATACATATATATATATGCATTACAAATTAAAAATTTTTTTCGCCAAAACTAACCTTTATACTACCTTAATTTTCCGTACTTACTTCAAATTATTAAATTAAAATCTTGTTTCTAGATCTAATCTGTTAATCTGTATGCAGACGATATAAATTCTTAATTTGCCTTAAAAAACATTATTCCAGTATGCGTAAATTTAAAAAAAGATGGCTCTAAATTAAAAATATTCTTAAGTAAAACTTTATTTCTTAATATTCCAAATAAAACTGATTTCTTCTATGTTTTTATCAACCCTTTTTAAGAAAGTCTTATTAAATTTATTCCAAAACCATACCTTTCAAAAAATATCATTATTTTATTTTATCTATTTATTTATTTTTCCGCCGTCAACCTTCGATAGTGTGCATATTAATAAATTCATTTCTTTTCTTTTTCTCTTAAAATTCATCATTTATAAAAGTCGTCTGCCTAAAAAATCCCTATTCAATTATAAATTGGTTAAATAATATTTTTTTAAAAATAAATTTATCGTTTGTTTAAAATAATCTCGTAGCTGGACAAGAATTCTGTTTACATAAAAGAATGATGGTTTGAGGTTACAGAATGTTCCAGAACTTTCTTTTTAGTTTAAAAAAGGTGGAAGTCTCGAGATGAAAAAAAAGATTCTTGGGTTGCTTCTTGGATGAGGACGGCTCGTTGAAATAATGATGGAATTTTTTGCAAAAGGAGCTTTTCCCTTCCTCATTATTACGAATTTAATAAATGAATTTACAGCAGCCCATGACTAATTATTGGATCTTCTACATTTATTTATTTATTTTGTTTTTTCCCTCGCTTGCCATGACTGTGTGTTTTTTTTTTTTTTTTTTTTTTTTTTTTTTTTTTTAACCAGTGGAAATAATTCGAGTTCTCCTTAAATCGTCACAACTAATCGAAAAGCCAACAGGATAGTTTATGCCTGTGTTGCCTTTTACGGATATTTAAAGAAAATTGCAATGGAACGAAGAAAAGTATGCTATCGTCGAAGTTCGATTGAAGGACAGTCTATATAGTATTTTCAGCTTGCTAATGGAATGGGCTGTGGAACGAAATGATGATAGGTTTGTGAATCGCTGATAATTGACTTCTCGTGAGTTCCTGCAGCTTGATATTTTGGACATAATGATAAATTTTGAGACCTGGTGATTTCGAATTGGATTTAATAAGGAATAGAAGCGCCACGACGAACTGATATTCATCTTGTTGCGGCCCAAATATGCTATCATCGACTTTAAATATTTCTGGTAGTAATGACAAGAAAAAGAAAAAAGAAAAAAAAACTTACAGGGACAACTGAACGTCGGTTGCTAATTACCTGGATAATTTTCGGGGTTCTTGTCTCCACTAGGATCCTCTTGAGAATTTCTTCTTATTAGTGAGTTATTTTTAGATGTATTTAATTATTTTGTGTATCCTTTTATTGTATTTGTGTAGATAGTTCTCTGTTTGTGAGGTTTATTTATTTGTTTGTTTATTTTTCTGTGAGCCTTATTTCTTTATCTTTTTATTTATTTATGAGTATTATTATTATTATCATTATTATTTGTTGGAGATTGAAATATTTTTATTCTTAAGGATTTAATTGAGGAGTATGATGTTCTTAAGATATTTACTGTTACTTATTAAGACTATTATGATATTTCTATGCACGATTAAAGGCAAGTTTGTAATAATAAGGTATAACTATGATGTTTACAATTTCTGTTTTATTAGATAAAATTTCTGGTTAAAGTTAGCAGCTAAATATAATAATTTTGAAAAAATATGTTATTGATAGAAATCATTAATTTTGAAATTTATTGCGAATGATTTTACGATCAGAATTTAATAAAGAAAATAGAAGAGCTTCATTTATTCTAATGAGTAAGAATAAAAAAATGATGGAAGATCCTAAGTTCTTACCGTTTGACCCGAGTTCTGTAATGAACATTTTGTCTTGGTTAACTTATTTTGACAAAACATGTGAAAAGGAGAAGAAAAATCTAGAATGGAAATTTAATTTTATTGCGCAATATTTGAAAGGGGAAGCGCAAAAAAATTATATCAATGACAGCTTAAATTGTACGGATTATGAACAAATTAAGAAAATTTTGATAGAAAGACTCATTGAATTAGACTTCCCGAATTTTTTTGATTTTTCAAATCTGAAATTAGATAATTTAGACAATTTAGAAACTTATTTTCGTAAAAAAGTGGAAATTGGTAGGAAATTACATCTTAGTGAAAATATACTATTACAAGGTTTAACTGATGGTTTAAAACCAGAATTCAAAAACAATATTATTATAAATCCTACTAGTAGTACCACAGAATGGTACCGGGTTGTCCAACAATTCGTGGAAGTTTCCACCCCACTAGTTTCAAACCAAGTAATAAATCAACCATCAGCTAGACAAAAGTTTCAACCTTTTCAACCAACTAGGCCCTGGATTCAGCCAGTTAGACCCAATAATACACCTACGAATTGGATTCCCCAAAGGCAATCTCAAAGGCCCAGAATTTGTCAAAATAATTATATTGAGAATTCATATCCTTCAAGACCTTGTAGGATATGCACAGATAGGGGTATGAGTAATGATTTTCATTGGGAAAGAGAATGTATTTTTAGGAATGACTTGCCATCCTCTAATACTCTTCCAAATATCTCACAAAATAATTCTCATAATGTTTGGCAATTAATTGTGTATGGATGTACAAATAATTATAATTTGCCATGTGTTGTAGATACTGGCTCAACTATTGCAATATTGCCAATTAAATTTGTTAAAAAACTTAATGCTAAAATTGTGACTATACCCTCAGTTACCATTGGTCAGGCAAAAAGATTCTTACATATAAATAAAAAATGTAGTGTTCTTCTAAAAGTGGGTAAAATTAAAAAATATGTTAACTTTTTAGTATGCAATACAAATTTGGATTATGCTATTTTGGGGTTAAAAGAATGTTCTAAATTTAAATTAACCATAGAATGTAAAAATTGTATTGTAAGGCAGGGAAGGAAAATTATAACTAACAGTATATCCATACATAATGAGAGATCCCTTCTTTTCAATACAGTAAATATGGACCATGTACAACAAAACAGGGATCAATCTAACGAATTTGTAACCTCAGAATATAAAAAAAATATGAAATTAAATACTGGTAATACTGTAGCAATAGATAATTATGATAATGAAACACTGAATGTAAGTAATCATGATATAGAGTTACAATCTACTTGTGGAAATATTATGAAAAATGAAGACTGTGTTGAATATGATCGCGCAATTAATGTGCATCCTGATTATAGAGGTTCCATGACTCTTCAAACTTTTCGCTATAATTCGGATTCAGATTTAACTGGGGAAATAAATTTAATTCAAGATGTAAATTTAAGGGAATTAATTCATATTTATAGTGATATTTTTTCAAAGCATAAATATGATGTGGGTAGGATTAATATTTAACCACAACGCGTTATACTTAACTCAGACCTACCTATATCTTTGAGGCCCTACCGAACATCTCCTCTAGAAGAAATAGAAATAAAAAACCAAATTCAATCATTGTTAGCAGCCGGACTGATGAAGGAAAGTAATAGCCCCTATTCTGCCCCTGTTACACTAGTTATGAAAAGAGAGGAAGGTAAAAAAACGCGATTATGTATAGACTATAGAAAATTAAACGAAATAATTAAAAATGATGCAGAACCCTTGCCCCGTATCGATGGAATTTTAGATAATTTGAGTAGTGCTCAGTATTTTTCAACTTTGGATTTAGCCTCTGGCTACTGGCACATACCAATACATCCATCCGATACAGAAAAATTAGCATTTGCAACCAATTTTGGACTTTGTGAGTGGCTCGTGCTCCCTTTTGGCATAAAAACGGGCCCTCCCATATTCAATAGAACCATTCGAAGAATCCTTAATAAATATAAAATCGACTTTGAGCCCCACTATTTAGATGATATTATAATTTTCTCTTCCTCTTTAGAAGAACATTTAAACCATTTAGCTCAAATTTTTGACATTTGCAAACAAGAAAACATTAAACTTAAACTTTCTAAATGTAAATTAGGCCAAAATAAATCAGTTTCTTAGGTTATGAAATCACTAATGGAACTATAACACCAGCAAATGCCAATATTGAAACCATCAAAAATTAAAAACCTCCTTCAAATGTGAAAGATTTACAACGATTTCTAGGTTCCATTAATGTTTACCATAAATTCATAAATAAATATGCTGAAATTAGATATCCTCTGAACCGATTACTTAAAAAAGACACAATAAGGGAATGGAACTCAGAGTGCCAGGAGTCTTTTGAAACATTAAAAAATTCTTTAATTGCAAAACCCATCCTCAAAATTTATGATCCTAAATTACCTTTACATATGTTTGTAGATGCCTCTCAGATAGCAGTAGGTGCCGTTCTAAAACAACCTGACAAAGAAAATTTCTTACATCCTATTGCTTATCATTCTAGAATTTTGAAGAGTTATGAGCAAAGTTATTTCATAACTGAATTAGAATGCTTAGCTATTATAGATACTCTTGACAAATTCTATCATTACTTTCATGGTGTCAAGTTTACAATTCATACGGACCACGCATCTCTAGTATGGTTAAAGAGTGTTAAAAACTTAAGAGGTAGGCTTTTTAGATGGTCGCTCAAACTTAGTATGTTTGATTATGAGATAAAATATGAAAAGGGTTCAACAAATGTCGAAGCAGACATGTTGTCACAAAATCCTGTTTGTCATTTTAATCAACATATTAGTTTATTGCTAGATAGGAAAGAAATTATAGAGATGCAAGACAAAGACAATGTTTGTGACAAAAAATATAAAAAAGAGAATGAAATTATTATAGTGTAGAAAAAGGGCTTCAAAAAAATTGTTGTACCAATGACATTAAGAAAAAAATTACTCCATATTGCTCATGATAATTTTGGACATTTAGGGATTCAAAAAATGCTTAATTTAATATCTCCCAACTATTATTGGCCTAATATGACAATAGACATTACAGAATTTGTTAAACATTGCGATACCTGTCAGAAAAATAAAAAACCAAAACAAAAAAGATTCGGCTTATTACAAGCTATACCAGCGACAGATCAACCTTTTGAATGTCTTTCTATTGATACTGTTGGTGGATTTAACTATTACAACTCAACAAAAAAATTCTTACACATAATAATAGATCATGCAACTAGGTTTGCTTGGGCTTTTCCCTCCAAAAATGTTACCACTGAAACATACACTAACTGTTTAAAACCAATTTTCAATATCAAAGCACCTCAAAAAATACTTAGTGACAGGCATAAATCTTTCAGATCTCCAAGATTTAAGACATTCCTTAGAAATCATCATGTTCAACAGCGTTTTACATCCGCACATCATCCTCAGACCAATGGAAAAGTAGAGCGCGTTAGTCAGACTATAGTTACCAGGCTTAAATGTAAAGTTAATTCCACTTCTTCTAAAATACCTTGGACTAGATTATTAAACCAAGTCATCGAAGAATACAACAATGCGCCCCATTCTATCACCAATTTCCCACCTGCCTATTTATTTTATGGTCAATTGCCTTATGAATCTCCTTTAAAACAAAACAATCACCCTCCAGTAGACAAAGCCCTCAAAATTGCGAAAGCGCGAACTCAGGAATTTCACCTTAAAAGTAAAAGGCTCTATGATCGAAATTTTGTCGAATGCCCATTAAAAATACAAGATTCTGTAATTTATGAAGAATTTAAATACCCTAACACTCGAAAATTAGAACCTACTTTCTCTGGACCATACAAAATTATAAACAAACTTTCTGATGTAACTTATGAAATAGATAAATTTAATTATGAGACAGGACAGAATTCCGTTATTGTGCATGTTTCTAAATTAAGACCCTATTTTTCACCAGAAGATTTTAAACTGTTTCATGAGCAACCCAAAAAACAAACAAATCCTCAGATACAATCACAATCACTAGATCAAACTAAAGTCAAGACAGTAGATTAAATTTTAATTCTTATTCTTTAAATATTTTATCACCATAATTTTCAACATTAGCAGGTATGTTCTTGGTGGCCAACAAGAATATTACTTGTTTTTGGGAGTTTTTGGGGTTAAATTGGGCTCCTTATGCAGGCATAAGGTCTACACTTTGATTGTAAAAGCTTTCAATTTGATGGTGATAAATTAATTTTAAGTGGATATAAGTCTAACTATATTTACTCATGTATTTGACATTAGTATTATTCTATTTATTCAGCAGATATTTATGTTATAACAGTTATAAAATCTAATGATTCTACTCAAACCTATAGCATAATATGTGATTTTCAGTGATTGTGAAAACTACAGATATTAAAAGTTTTTCAAAAAAGCACACTATTTTTATTTCCATTTCTCAATTAAGAATGACACATTTTATTCCTATTGTATTTTATTATTAAATTTTATAAACCATGTGTAGATAAAACATTATTCTACATTTGGCATTTGAAAACTTATAACCAAATTTGACAATTTTGTAAAAAAGTATCAGAGAGGAATTATTGTAAAGAAATACTGGTTGAGAGTCCATTTTCTAAATAGTTAGATTTAATTTTATTTGGATTTTGGAATTATTATGATTTTTTTATTTATACTTTCGGCTAGCAAAATATACTTTCTTATGCTATTAGAAGATAAGAAACTTATTTAGTTGCTATGTAATTATTTTTATCCTCAACCAATATTTTCCCTATCAATAATAAACAAACTGTGATATTTTCTTTTGATTATACTCTTGTTTTATTATTATTATCATTATGATTTCTATAATGAAGTTTAGTATTAATTATACTCTTATTGATAAATATTAGGATATGGAGTCTTATTATACTATCACTTATTATTGTTGTTATTATGCTATTAGAAGATAAGAAAATTATTTTGTTGCTATGTAATTATTTTTATCCTCAACCAATATTTTCCCTATCAATAATAAACAAACTGTGATATTTTCTTTTGATTATACTCTTGTTTTATTATTATTATCATTATGATTTCTATAATGAAGTTTAGTATTAATTATACTCTTATTGATAAGTATTAGGATATGGAGTCTTATTATACTATCACTTATTATTGTTGTTATTAATATTATTTAAATTTTTCTATATTAGTTTTTATTGATTTTGAAGTGATACTATTTATTATTAGAAATTTGATATATTATTAAGCGATGTCGGATCCAACAAAGCTTCCAACAGAACATTAAACCAAAATGGAAAAATTATGTAGTTCACTAGTAAACTGGATTGAAGATGTTTTATGTGAAGGACAGTATTTATTAAACTTTCCGGAAATTCTTATTTAAATTAACTATTGATAATGAACTACATTGTAGAATTGCATTTTTAAAACTATTAGAGAAAACTAGTAAAACTTTATTTCTTAATATTCCAAATAAAACTGATTTCTTCTATGTTTTTATCAACCCTTTTTAAGAAAGTCTTATTAAATTTATTCCAAAACCATACCTTTCAAAAAATATCATTATTTTATTTTATCTATTTATTTATTTTTCCGCCGTCAACCTTCGATAGTGTGCATATTAATAAATTCATTTCTTTTCTTTTTCTCTTAAAATTAATCATTTATAAAAGTCGTCTGCCTAAAAAATCCCGATTCAATTATAAATTGGTTAAATAATATTTTTTTAAAAATAAATTTATCGTTTGTGGAAAATAATCTTTTAGCTGGACAAGAATTCTGTTTACATAAAAGAATGATGGTTTGAGGTTACAGAATGTTCCAGAACTTTCTTTTTAGTTTAAAAAAGGTGGAAGTCTCGAGATGAAAAAGAAGATTCTTGGGTTGCTTCTTGGATGAGGACGGCTCGCTGAAATAATGATGGAATTTTTGCAAAAGGAGCTTTTCCCTT
This sequence comes from Maratus speculifer, assembly GCA_964019185.1. Classification (NCBI taxonomy): domain Eukaryota; kingdom Metazoa; phylum Arthropoda; class Arachnida; order Araneae; family Salticidae; genus Maratus; species Maratus speculifer. The sequence goes on along the minus strand of OZ025290.1, from coordinate 424,570,469 downwards.
CCTCATTATTACGAATTTAATAAATGAATTTACAGCAGCCCATGACTAATTATTGGATCTTCTACATTTATTTATTTATTTTGTTTTTTCCCTCGCTTGCCATGACTGTGTGGTTTTTTTTAACCAGTGGAAATAATTCGAGTTCTCCTTAAATCGTCACATATATATAGATATATATATAGGGCCATCTACTATGATTCTGCATATTTCGACTACTATTTTCATTTCATTTTTTCACGTTTTATTCATATATGTTGTTTTAAACTTAATGGTTAGAGCATTAACGAATGATAATATGTGTTGTGGTTACTCTTAACCACTGCCATATTTTTATTTAATTTAATTTATCGTCTTTTTTTATTTTAATCTTTAGTCATTTATTATATATTTCGCATTCTAAATGTTATCTTAATTCTCGCTTTTTTTAATCTCCCCTGTAATGTCCTTTTTATTACCTAACTTTTTGGTGATTTCAAATGTTGAAATCAGTTTGAAATTTTGTTCCTTCCGGTTTTCGAGGTTTCCTGTCTTTTCTAGAATGTTCGATGGGGTGTCTTCTTCCGTTTTATGACTCCTCCTATTGTCCAATCAGGTACTATTCTTATGATAAGTAATTTAAAAGTTAGTGCGTCCTGATATCAAGTTTTGGCTCCGCATCTTTCTGCTGATATAAAGGTTTATTCTTAAAATACAGTTTCCCTATTCGTAGCGATCCGCTTCGCCTCTCTATTTTTTCGCCACTTCCTGTTGCCCTGCCAGTTGGCGTATTTTTTAATTTTATGGCAACCCCTGCCTTCTTTCCGGAGCGGCCGCTGTGGTTTGGTCAGAAGAGAACAGAAGAGAAGGGAAGCGGTTTCGGCTCAGAGCGGAGCGGACGTCTGCAGATGTACGGAAATAAACGCCTGCAAAAATGGTGTGTGGGATTCCAATAAAAATGATTTGTTCGTCTTTTTACGACTAACGTTCAGCAATTTTTAAATGCGAAAAAATGGAATTATTTAAAAGGCAAGGAAAGACTTTTATTCCTTTGTGGATATATTGTAAGACTTGTTCGTCTATCAAAGATGCATCTTATGATTTCCAAAAAAAGAAGAAAATTTCGTATAAAGAAACATGTTTCGATTTAAGAGAGTGGTGTATTTTCCTGAAGGAATGATTGTTTTTTAAAATTGTTGGAACTTTGCTCACTTAGAATGTCCGTTAGCGGTACAGTGTATGCTCAACACATGAAGGAGCACTTCTTAGTTTTATTGTGTATGTTAATATTTTACCCCTTATTCCTCAAGAGAATCAAGAAAAGGTATAATTATTTGAAATAAGTTCTTCGATTCATTTATAAATTTTTATTCAAGTGATGATGTGCTTTCCATGCCTGGCTCTAAAAATAAGAGAGTCATTTCTTCTAAATGCTATAACATACTCCAAGAATTTAGGATCATTTATCTTCATAAAAAATAAATAAAAGTTCTTTACTAAAAAATGTTATGAACTTATTCTTCTGTGTGTATCTGCTCACTTTCTCACTCAAGCTTATGCAGGTAAGCTCTATTTTGATTTTTCAATTATATTTTTCCTGTGAATATGGCACAAATTATTCCAAAAAGTTGTTGATCTATATTGCTTCATATCATGTGGTCGTTTGCGGCCAATTCAATGCGGTGTACTACTAAAATACGATCACGCACTTAATTTTCTTGTTTCAGAACGTCGTTAGAAACGTTCCCCCCACTAGACACGACATTACTATTCCTGGTGCCCGTTCCATGTTCACAACAAAACACAACAATATGTAATTCAGAATATCAGATAATTATATTACAATGTCACACACAAAGTGAATTCCGTAATTGGTAAAGGCGTTGTAATACCATTACTGTGATATAATCTCGAAAGATATAAATCCACTAACTTCATTAGTGCCTCATAAATGTCGCAAAATTTCAGGTATATTTTTTTCTAGAAGATTTTTCATTTATAATGAGAAATAATCGATCATTCTAATACATTCATTTTTAGAAAAAATCAAATAACAGAAATGGAACATTTTTATTACTATATTTTATTATTAGCCTCCGATGCTATTTCTTTCAGACAAGCTAAAAAATGTCATGTTATCAGTCCCGAATTTTCTACTTAGCAGCCGTTTTTGATAATTATTTTTTTAAATGAAAGCTATTTATTTGTAGTTGTGCCCATTTTAGCTATTTTTTAATTTATTTCCATTTTTATATTTTATTTTTAATTTTAAATACTTTTTACGATATTTCTTCAAAATGGTGGCAACACAGTTTAGCTTTTCTATCGATAATAAAAGTTTATTTTCCAAAATGATTGCGTATAATTATGCACTTGAAAGAGAATTGAGGGAAAAAAAATATATATATTTACTGAGAAATAATACTAATAATGTAAATAAAATAACAGAAAATAATTTATGATAAAAATTAATGTTTAAAGCAAAATAAGAAAAATTTCAAATGAGGAAAATGATGTCATTCAGCAACCAGATAAATGGGAATTACAATATTATTACGGATGCCTTTTTCATATTACTAATAACAGTAACTTTTAAAAAACGTTTCAAGAGAAAATGACGTCACTATTTAAAACATCGCATTTTTAATCATCACGATATTACATTTCAATATTTCTTTTCATTATGGACACTGAGATTGAGATTTTACTTCCAGATGACTTCAGTTAGTTAAAATAATGTCATAGTAAAAATAAAATTATTATTATTATTATTATTATTATTATTTTTTTTTTTTTTTTTTTTTTTTTTTTTTTTTTTATAAAACTATTTTTTGTGAGTGCATATAAAATAAAATTTCTGTATTTCGCCGGAACTCAGATTACAATTTTAACTGAAGATGTGCAAAATATTGTAACTGGCAAACTTTACATTAAGTTGGAAATATATTTATTATATATTGATTCAATAATGTAATTACTTTTTTTTTTTTTTTTAAACCAAATCGATCGGGTCTTTTAAACATTTGGTACGTTGAATTCGACGGATTCCACTCGTTTTATTGTTAAAATGCATTTCCTTTTTCTCAGAGTCTATAAAAGAGCGTTTAAACTAAAGAAAAAAATCGTTTTTGATGAACCTAGTCAATGAAGAAGTAACACGTCGAATTGTATTTCTTTATTATTCCACAATTCCAATGTCTCAAAGAGAAATTGCTAATCAATTGGGTATTTCATGCCGTTCTGTTTGCTATTATATTGATAAACACAAGAAAAATGAAGTTAGTTCATTCGAAACGGCATTCTAAACGGGGTCGCACTTCTAAATAACCTCTAACGATTTTTTTTTTTTTTTTTTTTTTTTATCGGAGGCAAAACTGAATTCTGCAATGGCAGAATCTACATTGAACTTGTTTTTATTTATTCTTTCTCGGATAATTATAATATTTTGGCATACAATTTGCATAAGATCAAACATTATTCATATTTTATAAATTATTCTATCAATAAATTCCAAAGCGGCAGATGACAAAAAGAAAAATCGAAGTAATAAATATAGTACAGTATCGTTGCAAACTGTTCAAAATGGAATAATGAACATATATATGTTACAAATATAATTTTTTTTGCCAAAATTCACCTTTATACTATATTAATATACATTTAACAATATTCCGTATGTAGTCAACTTATTAAATTAAAATCTTGTTTCTAGATCTAATCTATTAATCTTTATGGAAACGATATAAAATCTTAATTCGCCTTAAAATCATTTATTCCTATATGCTTTAATTTAAAAAGATGGCTCTAAATTAAAAATATTCTTAATTAAAATTTATTTCTTAATATTCCAAATAAAACTCATTCCCTCCTCCCCGTTTTATCAACCCTTTTTAAGATAGTCTTAATGTAAACACAAGCAGTAGACAAAGCCCTGAAAATTGCAAAAGCGCGAACTCGTGAATTTCACCTTAAAAGTAAAAGACACTATGATCGAAAATTTGTCGAATCCCCATTAAAGATACAAGACTCTGTAATTTATGAAGAATTTAAAGACGCTAACACTCGAAAATTAGAACCTACTTTCTCTGCACCATACAAAATTATAAATAAACTTTATGATGTAAGTTATGAAATAGATAAATTTAATTATGAGACAGGACATAATTCAGATATTGTGCATGTTTCTAAATTAAGATCCTATTTTTCACCTGAAGATTTTAAATTGTTTCATGAGTAGCCCAAAAAACAAACAAAGCATCAAATACAATCACATTCACTAGATCATACTAAAGTCAAGACAGTAGATTAAATTTTAATTCTTATTTTTTGAATACTTTACTACCATAATTTTCAACATTAGCAGGTATGCTCTTGGTGGCCAACTAGTTACTTGTTAAATGTACTTACAAGGGGACCTCCAGACAATGTGCTCACAGATTTTGATGATTTCAAAGTATATTGTAGGGGTCATACCACTAATTATTCTGGTGAAAGGGTTCCTTCAAATGGACCTTGGTTTTTGAGAAATTGGGGGGTCAAAGTTCAGCGTATGTTTCAAATACCTAATTGTACAACATCTGAATGTCGATTCGTGGCGTCGTGCCAAAGCATGTGTTTGTGAATCGAAAGGTTGTGAGTTCGAATCCATCCTCGGCTTCATTTTTTCTTTTTTACTTATATTTATATTTTTTACACGTTACAAATTTTAAGTATTTTCATTTCTAGAGCAATTGCCACAACTTTTATGTTTCTTAATATAAAAGTTTTCTTAATATGCATTTACATTTTTGAATTTTTTCATGAAAATTTATTTTTTTCTGCAATTTTTAAACTAATATTTCTTTTGATAACACATCAAAACTAATTTAAGCCTAGAACTTTTTTTCTTAAACATTATCTATATTTTTTACTTTATGCGTTTAAAATTATTCTTATAAATGCATAAAGTGATTTAGAAATGTTATTAATTATTTTACGATAATTTTTAAGACTTGACAAACACAGAAATGTCATCATGAGGAAGCAATTAGCAGTCGCGTACGAAAATTTAGTATAAATGCCTAATTTCATAGAATTTTTGACATTTTCCATTTCATAGATTTTTCAAAAGTTTTTTCAATCTCATAGTTTCCAAATAAGTACACTTGCAAATTTCTCGAGATTAAAATTGCTTTCACAAATGTGTCACATGTTACCTAATTTTGATTTCAGTAGACCTTTTTTAGAATCAGAAAGATTCGCATTATTAAACTAGGGGAGGATAAAGATTTAAGGTATGTTTTTTTTTTAAAGTAATTTTTAGAATATTTCTGCTGTACAGCACGTGTGTGTGTGTGTGTGGGGGGGGGGGTTCATGTATCCGTGGCCTCACCTTTAAACCCGCTATTGAACTACGCATATGAAAATATGAGCTCCACCCTACATTTTCTTGGGCGCCCTCCCTCCCATTTCTCATTTTTAATTATAGCCCTGTGTACAATTATGCATTGCATTTTAATCAGGGTCGTAGCTAAGGGGGTGTTACGGGCGTCTCAGCCCCCCCCCAAAAAAACATTTTGAGCACCCCCCCGAAAAGATTTCAAGGTCACTAAATGAATTAATGTTCCAAAAACCCAAATGAAAATCTATTGAAAAAACTAATTTACTTTTCGGGACCTTTCATAGTTTTGAAAAAATACTAAATTGTAGCTAAAACAAATGTTTCAACACTTGTTCATTTTACTTGCACATATGAAGCCAACATTATGTTTAATACTGCACTAGTTATGCCCTCGAATTTTCCATAATCCTATTCTTTTCTTAGCATAAAATGAAGTTATTACAACAGTTTAATTAGAAACATAGTAACTAAACTACAGTGTAAATATGCAGCAATTTATCCTTCTGCGTCACAGAGAGAGAGAAAAAAATATATGAATCATTCCACTACATTTTCTTGACCCCCCCCCCCCCACACACACACACACACCCTAATTATTGACTTCTCGTTAAGGCCCTGGTTTTAATATTCTATTTGCATTTTTAAAATAAAAGTTCAAAATTTCAATAAATGTAGCTTTTACGGATAATTGGCAGCACTAACTAATATGAATTCTAGTGAAAAACACCGTTAATCACTGGCGATAAATTGATAAAAAAACTAAAAAACTGTGTAAAATCACCATAAAATGAAAAATTAAGCAGGACGCGTTTCGAGTTACAACAATAACAGCCTGGTGATTTTACAAAGTTTTTTAGTTTATTTATTAATACGAATTCTTCTAGTCTATACGATGTATGACGTATGCTCGATGACTGCGAATACCCAGTTTCTGAAGAGTAACGACTAGCGAAACGAATACTTTTTAACGGATAGAGAATTCTACATCAACGTTACCATACGGGTATTCATTTTGCCGTTATTTTCACAGCACTGCATTACATTATCTAAAAAGCAATGCACAGTATTGTGTAATACACATTTGAAAAAAAAAGTGATTGATTAATCTAAAAATATTATTGTTTAAAATTGTGGAGATTTTAAAATATTAAAATTTTCTTATACTTTTTCAAAATTTTAATTAAATACGCATTTTTATTTAATTATTTGTTGCAAAATGTACTTTTAGTTGAACCCTGAACTGCAGTCAGTTCACCAATTGAGCCATATTTTTTGTAATAATAGTAATAATAAAATATTGAAAAAGTAAACTGTCCTCTTCAGAAAATATCAAAAAGGTTCAAAGTTGTAGAATTCCCAACTCTGCTTAAAATTTGTAACATGTAAAAAATACAAATAATCAAAAAAGAAAATAGAAGGCGAGGATGGATTCGAACTCACAACCTTTCGAACCACAGACATATGCTTTGGCACGACGCCACAAATCGACCTACAGCTTTGGTACTAGTAAGTATTTAAAATATACGTTGAACTTTGACCCCCAATTTCTCAAAAACTAAGGTTCATTTGAAGGAACCCTTTCACCAAAATAATTAGTGGTATGACCCCTACAACATACTTTGAAATCATCAAAATCTGCGAGCACCATGTCTGGTGGTCCCCTTGTTAGTAATGTTACTTAGTAAGTTAATATTACTTGTTTTTGGGAGTTTTGGGGGTTAAATTGGTCTCCTTATTGAGGCATAAGGTGTACACTTTGTTTGTAAAAACTTTCAAATTGAAGTTGATAAATTAATTTTAAGCGTATTTAATTCTAACTATATTTACTCATTTATTTTACATTAGTATTATGTAATTTTTCCATAGACATTTGTATGAAAACAGTTATAAAGATTGATGATTTTACTCAAACCTACAACTTAATATGTGATTTTCAGTGATTTTGAAAACTACAGAAATTAAAAGTTCTTCAAAAGTAAATTATCTTTATTTCCATTTCTCAATAAAGAAAGAACCCTTTTATTCCTATTTGTTTTATTATTAAAGTTTATAAACCATGTGTAGATAAAACATTACTCTACATTTGACATATGAAAACTTATAACGAAACTTGACAATCTTGTAAAAGAGTATCAGAGAGGAATTATTGTAAATACTGGTTGAGAGTCAATTTTCTAAATAGTTAGATTTAATTTTAATAGCATTTTGGATTTATTATTTTTTATATATACTTTCGGCTAAAAAAATACTTTCTTATACTATTAGAAGATAAGAAAATTAATTAATTGCTATGAAATTATTTTTATCCTCAACCAATATTTTCCCTATTAATAATAAAGAAACTGCCATATTTTCTTTTGATTATACTCTTGTTTTATTATTATTATCATTAAGATTTCTATAATAAAGTATAGTATTAATTATGCTCTTATAGAAAAATATTAGGATATGGAGAATTATTATTATTGTTGCTATAAATTTTGAGTCTTATTATACTACTTATTATTATTGTTGAATTATTATTAAAGATTTTGATATATTATTAAAAGGATGTTTGATCCAACATACGATTAAAACCAAAGATTAAACCCAACACAACCAAAAATAAAAAAATTATATAATTCACTAGTAAACTACTAAAAAGGGTCAGTTAAGAAATTAAAAGACTGTATTCAATAAACCTTGGAAAAGACTTATGTGGTGAACTATGCCACTAAGGGAATTATTGCAATATTCCGAATGAAGCTATTGAAGTTAACTATTGAAAAGACTGGTTGACTTTGTTTAGTGGACTACTGATTAGATTATTGAAATTATGTAAACTCCTAATGAAAAATATTTTTTATTGTTTTTATTATATTTTTCATCTCCTGCTTATTACTAATTATAACTTATTTACTGTTATTTTATGTATTATCACCTATGCACTTACAAATGGTAAGTAATATTGTAATATTATTATATTTCTTTCAGGGAAATGCTCCTATCTAAATATAATTCTATTTAATTTACTCTTAACTATTTTTTTAATCGCTATTATTTTTTATATTGCGTTAGTTATCTTTTTCTTCCATCTCTTAGCTTCCCGTGTTTGACAGTTTTTTTCCAAAATTTAACTTTTCTAAGTTATTAGATTTCTGTTGTCTGAACTTGTAGTTTTATTTAACTATCAATTTCATACAAAGTTTTAGGGAAGGGGGATAATATTACAAATTTAATTTTTTTTGCCAAAATTAACATTTATACTATATTAATTTCCTTTTAACAATATTCCGTACTTTGTTCAACTTATTAAATTAAAATCTTGTTTCTAGATCTAATCTATTAATCTTTATGGAAACGATATAAATTCTTAATTCGCCTTAAAACATTTATTCCAATGTGCGTAAATTTAAAAAGATGGATCTAAATTAAAATTATTTTTAATTAAACTTTATTTCTTAATATTCCAAAAAAAAAAAAATCATTCCGCCCTTCCGTTTTTATTAAGCCTTTTTAAGATAGTCTTATTAAATTTATTCCAAAACCATAGCTTTCAAAATTTATATCATTACTTTTATTTATTTATTTTATTTTTCCCTCTTTCAACGTTTGATATTTGTGCATATCAATAAATTCATTTCTTTTCATTTTTCTCTTAAAATATCGTCTGCAGAGTATTCGAAAATCAGAGTTCGATTATAAATTAGTTAAACAGTATATTTTTTAAAATAAAATTATCTTCTGGATGAAATAAATATCTCGTCGCTGGACATGAATTATGTTTACATGGGAAAATGATGATTAAAAAGTATAGATTTTTCTAGAAGTTAGTTTTTGGATTAAAGAAGGAAGCCAGGATGTGATGGTAGAGATTCTTTGCTTTTACTTCGATGAGTCCGTTAAAGACGGCTTTCCGAAGTAATGATGGAATATTCTATTCGATGAATCGGTTCAAGACGGCTTGCAAAGGGATCATTTCCCTCTCTATGTGACTACAGTTTAATAAACTAAGTTGCAGCAGCCAATGTGTAATTTAATGAATCTTCCACATTTATTTATTTATTTTGTTTTTTCCCTGGCCAACCACGACTGTGTGTTTAAAAAAGGGGAACCAGTGAAGATATTTTGAGTTTCTCCTTAAAACGTCACATATATAAATATATTAACTACATATAAAAACAACGTGAAAACATCAAAGTAATTTAATATATCCGTAGAGTGATATAAATAATTTTAATCTACAAAATTACATTTTTTATTCATATTCAACATGTTTTATTATTTTGACGGCAAAATTCTTAAGAAGTAAAATAATTCATTTTATTTATTTATTTATTTTATTTAACCGATTAACCGACGAGCAAAAGGGCAAAGTTGAATTGTTGTTTTCTTTGAATTTATTAAAAATATTAAAATATGATTTTTATGAATGCTGATACAAAATATTTTATTACGTATAGGTGCATAAGATTTGCAAGTATTAATCGTAACTTAATTTTTCAAAACTTGCTTTTATTTCTAGAATTATATTAAATAAATTATCATTTGTGTCGGAATGAAACCTCCAGATTTGTTAACGGATATATCAGTTCGAGACATTCATGAGGTTATAACTGGTAAACAAACGGCAGCTTTAGTCAGGCTATATATCAAAGTACCTTTACAAATTAAATTAAAAATAGCAAAATTGTTTAATTTTATTATGCTTGAGATCGCGTGATTTTTCTTTATCAGTTTTCATTTTTTCTACCTTGGAAAATATGTGTATGTATTTAATCCTTCAGAAGGTTGTCGTCAGTGCAATGATTCATGTCGAATAAAAATAAATAAAGGTATTATTTTTTGACACCTAAAAATGTTTTTATGACTCAGTTATATTAAATTTGGTTCATATGTATTTTTTAAACTATTTCCTAGACATGGGACACTATATAATTTCTGTTTTTTGCAATAAGCTTGAAGATGTATAAGTAATACACAAAGACGTTGATAAAGCATTATTTTTTATAGAAACTAAAATGAAATGCTTTGAGCTATACTACATCGCTACACTACGACGGTATTTCTTTTTTCTGTTATGTTCTCGAATTTGAGAATGCATGTACGCAAAATGTTTAAGATATTTTAAATAAATTTTTGTGAATGCTATTGAATGCTGTTAGTGAACATTTTGGGTGAAAATCAGATACCTTACATGAATATATTTTATATAACGTACTTTACCCTATTATGGCCCATGTAAGGCTTAATTGCTTTTACTACTGTGTTAATACGAATTTTTCCAAAAAATGTCTATGCTGTTTTTTAGATGAATTAACACAAGTCACAATAAACTTTGAAATTTGAAATGGAATTTGAATTGGCTCACCCTGTCCATTATAAGTATCTTCGCCATTTTTCACCCCCCCCATTAAAAACAGGATATAATAATAAGTAAAGATTAAACTTTAAATAGTATCGTAAGTAGGGTAACAGTGTTACTATATTTCCCAACTTTGTATTAAAATTAACAAATATTAATAATACGAAATATTATTTAACTTTTGGGGAAAATAACACGATTTTTTTTATTTATTATTTATTTATTTATTTATTTACTTGCAGAAAATATCATTTCTTTCGACAGTAGTCCTTGATACGAGTTCACCTTTTTTTAATTTTAAACTCTTCCTATCATCATAACAATGTTTTCACGCTTCAGGAAATTTCCAGACTAGGAAGTTCTTCATCACCAGTATTTTCTTTTTCTTTTTTTTATGTTTGAAATTGCATTTTCTGTTTGAATCGAACACTTAATTTAGATATATTTTTCTATTTAAATATACTGATATTTATTTTCTAAAAAAATATCACAAGCGAAGCTACCATGCATGGGTATCGAGCGCGTATCGCCATTTATTGAATTAGAAATAAAGTAAATGAAATATAACAGATGAACCATATTGGGCCCATATATTTTATTTTCAGAAATATTTTCAATATTTTTTGTTCCAAAGAAATAGTGTTACAAACAAATAAAACATTATACTCACGAAAATTATTCTTTTTAATGTATTCCCGCATAGATCAAAAGTGTTCATGAATTAGTTTAAACATTGCATTTTAGGTTAGTTTTTTTATTCTGGTGTACATTTGATTTTACATGAAATGCCTTGTAATAATTACTAATGTAAATTATACTTTGAGTGGTATTGAAGATGTACAAATTTCAAAGTACATGTTGTTTAGAGATTCACAACAAATATTCCGATGTATTATTTTTAAGGGTAATAAATTTACAGTGATAATACAAAATTTCAAAAATAGCAAAATTGTCCTTATTTAACTGAATATGAATAACGTATGTTTCCCCAGGAGCATAATATAAGAAATAACTATATTTAGTTTAAAGGGACGTTAAAAAATATTCTATCAGTTTTAAATACAAACACTTTCCACTGCGGATCCACTCCAATTCTGCGGCTCCCTGCGAGCTTTTCCAGAGGGTTTTTTGCGGTGGTTAATTTTTTTCGCCGTAGAAAATACAAAATCTCAAGACGTCTGGGGAGGGACATCCCATTGAGGTAAGTGAGTCGGTGGGATTGAAAATCCCCCAATGTCCAACACCTAAATTCAACAATGAATTCCATTCCATTATAATCTATGTAAAAAATATTTGCGAGATAACTTAATAATGTTATGATACTTTACATGCAATTAAATTAAAATGAGTAACGGATGTGAAGTTCATCATGCTTTTTATAGATAAAAGAGGATTTAGTATTTAAACGAACGAAGAAATAGAATGAAGCCCCTGATTTAAAAATGAGTTCTTAAGAGAATTATTAAAATGCTATTTAATAAATTTTGATATCGATCCTTTTTACAAAAAATACCAAGAAATAGATACATGGTTATATATTAATGATGAAAAATCTGTTTACTTTCGCTTAACCAGTGACATGCACCGATTTTTATTAAGCACTATTCTTCTTCTTAATGTTTTTTTATTAGAAATCAATAACTTCAGAGAAACGATTTTGGGTCATGTTACATGTTTTACATACATAATCTAAATATTATGTGAAGTAAACGCATTTTCTATATTGAATATTCATTAGAATGTCTGTAAATTAATGAGGGTGTCGAACATAGTTTTTTAAACATTAGAATATATTGAAGTACATCGCATTTTAGCTTACATTATACAACAACACGAAATGTCTTCAGTAAATGACATTTCATTATAAAAGAAATTTGGGGTATTTTAAATAAAATGAAGCAAACATTGATTAAAGCTTCTTTTGTCGTTGTTGTATCTTAAAACTTTATTCAATTTTCAATATTGCAGCCATTTTTCATGTTATCCTAATATCATATAGTTTTTTTTCTAGATCCATTTTCTAGATTTTTATGTAAATGTATCTTTAAAGATGAATACTTCAACGAATGAATATTTTATATCCAATATAAAATTAAGATTCTCTTCATATTTTGAAAAAATCATTTTTAAATAATTCATCATTGGTTCAACATCAGCTGATGTTTATTTATGCATTATATATTTTCCAACAAAATTTCGTATTAGTGGTGTTAGAATTATTGGTAATTTAATGTTTGCTGGGTTTAAATTTCACGAACACCTGCTTTCACTTTCTACGGTTGTAAATACGCTTGTAAATTAGAAATAATCATTTGATGCTAACATAAAATACTTTGTTTATACTTTTTTTAATTGTTGTGGTAGTATTTATTTAGTACTAGCCACTCTGGCTACCAGTTTGGTCTCCAGGTCTCAGAATTTGGTCATTGACTTTATCTGAAAAAAAAGGCTTAAATGATGTCCACACTTACATTAAACCAAAATATTGTTGCTAATGTCTGTTTTGGGTACATCTGAGATACCTGTTAACTATTTCTTATAAAAAAAGAGAAAAAACTTTCGTCAAATTATTTACCAAACTATTAAATAATGAATGTCAACTGAAGCTGATCTATTCTACAAATCGATTACCTTTTTTTATTTTCAGTGCTTTTTTATCTTTAACCCCCTAACTGCCCAGCCAAAGGGTAATATTGTAATGTTGTTTTCTCTGTAATTTATTAAAAATATAAAAAAAGATGTTTTTTCCAACCTGATGCAAAATACGTTATTAGTATCGGTGTATAATATTTGATAGCATCAATCCTAACTTAATTTTCCAGAACTGGGTTTTATTTGTGGAATTATACTAATTTAAATATTGCTTATGTTGCAGTGAAACCTGCAACTTAGTGTGTGAAAAAATCAGCCGGCGGCAGTCAGGAGGTTAAAAGTACGCCGTCCGTTTTAATGATGTAGCTCTTATTTAAATTAACAGATACACAAATAATACATCTTTGTGAATTCAGAAAAACTTCGAACTAAACATCTCTTCACGAAGTATCAAACATGTGCAACGACTTTGAAATCAAGTGAATATGACGTCAAGATCATTCATTCTAATTATGTGAATGATTGCCTCCATAAATTATTTTTTTTCGCAAACTGAAGAATAAATACTTTTTTGTTTACATGGATGGCAAGAAATCTGACTTGTCAATCTAATTTAACTGAAATTATCTCGAAACAAATACATATTTTAAAATACAGCTCATTTCTCAAGAAAACATTTTAAGGATTTTTTCTAAAAAATTCAATTTTAAGCAGCTTTATTTTTTGTTAAAACTTTTCAGTAGAAATCACTGAACTTTTACGTTAGGCACATTAAAATATCTCCAACAGCATTATCCACCTTGCTAGCATTTAAATTTTGGATGTGTAAATTAGAAACAGCGTTTTAATATTGAAATAAGATGTTTGTGTATTAGTTAGTTTCATTAATATTGAGTATTTATTTAGATATCTTCCCATTATGTTGACCCCGGCTTAAAAAAAAAAAAAAAAAACTTTATGCAATTTTGGTTTTAAAAAAAGAAATGTGTTGCTAAAATATATAAACAACTCTGCAAACAAACCTGATAAACACTCATTTTTGTTTATAGATGTAATAAAGTATATATACATTTTATTTATACACGCACTCACGCATCTTTACCATTACGCATTACCATTACGCATATACCATCTTTTTAATACACAAATTACTTCTGTTTTTGGATAAAAATAGATAAAATGGCTTTTTTATATTAAAGAAATTGTATTTACACAGAAAAAAAAAATGTTGCGTTTATGAAATAGTAAATAGGTTGCCTGAAAATACTTTGCCAAATTTCTTTTTCCGCCAAGCACCTTTTCTTCAAGTACATATACTTTATATTTACTTATTGCATTTTAAACCAGATAAAAGAAAGACGTGTAATTTAAATGTATCTAATATACGTATTTAAAGTTATGTACTTTGAAAATCACGTATTTTTAAAGAAGTCAGCGATAACTTCATATTTTAAATGCCAATGAAGACATGTTTAGCGAATGAGCCATCTTCCCCAAAGTAACACAAAAGTAGCAAAATAGCCGCCTGGCTTATAAAAAGTGAAGCGGTCTAACCCGAAAGTGTTGATGTCACGTGACTTAGGCTTTTATTATATAGACGTTTTTATGATAAATGAATAAAAGGCGGGGGTTTTAATCGAATGTAATTTTAACAAAATAAAACCAGCAAAGAACTAAACACTGAAAGGTCTCGTGTTCGTTGACCGGCATCACCAAAGACCCATCGAGGTAGTGCAGGATACGCGCTAGTCAAATAAAGTGATTCTAAAAGTCATGTGGTCAGTCTTAGCAGTTACCATGGGTATAGGTCTCTGGAGAATTCCTTCACCCTCCTTCCGAGACATATCGAAATGTAAAGGTGCCGTTGTTTGGCGCTGATAACTATTGACAATACCCATGTATTTAACTTCTGTATCCATAAAACTTTTAAAAGATTGTATTATATAAACGAACGAACGGCGAACGATAGACGAACTTGAATACACATTTAAAAAAAATAAATAAAATTTATATTCAAAAAATAAAACACTGAAAACATTTAAAAATACAACAGTAAACGTTTTGCGAAGCTACACGCAAGGCCTCATCAGTGCATAACAAACAATTATTTAAACAATTGCATAGTCAAAAAATAATAATAGTAGTAATAATAATTACTAACTGTAACTGTCTTGATTTCTTGCAATGTTTTTTATGCAATAGAAAATAACTTGTACTGATTAAGCCTTGCGTGTAGTTTGGCGAAACGTTCACTCTTATATTTTGTTTTTTAACATAAATTTGATTTATTTAAAAAAATGTATTCAAGTCTGTCACAGTTTATATTATTCAAGCTTGCGACTGAGTTTTAACCCCCTTCTTGCGCGATTCCAAAGTATCGCCACATTGGTGCGCTTTTGCGTTTTGTTTCCCGGAGCGGGATTTAAGTCCAGGAGACACTACGCAAAAGACACCTTCTTTTAAAAACAAAACCAGCCTTTTTTTAAATAAAAAAAGAAATCAGTAATAGATTTTTTAAAGAAATATACTAAGCTTTGAAGTCAAATAATGTTTTTCTTTTACATATAATATGAAACTAAATAACATTGATTCAAAATATCTAAAGTACTAAAAAAAGGCCTAAAACACTTACTTTTAAATACAAAGCACTGTCTCTGCATTCAATAAAAAATAGAAATGTAGAAAATACTTCCTTATAAATACAAAACAAAGGTTTCTAATTTAAAAAAAAATCACTCGTATATTGCCCCCCAAAATTTAATCACTCGATCATACACTCTTCGAAATCCAACGGCCTCTAATGAGACACAAGATATTTAATTAATTTCAAGGCGCGAGAGTTCAAACTTTTAAATGTTTCTCCTCTCGCGTCCAATAAGAAAACTAGAAAAGAAAGAACGAACGGAGTACGCGCAAGCCGAAAAGCGAAATATCTCCGAGGAGCTTAAGAAGATTGGTGCCAAGAAGAGCAGCACCTAAGCGGAAAAGAAAGCAAGGCATAGCGCAGTCATCGCGCGTCAAAAAAAAAAAAAAAAAAAAAAAAAAAAAAAAAAAAAAAAAGCGCGAAGAAGTGGGTTAAAACTTAGTTTACCCCAAACTTTTAATAATTATTGGAAAATTTCCCGAATATCTTCACCTGCAGAAGTCTGACTTCCATTCTTTTGGATGCAGTTTAATTGGAAGCTCTAGCAACCCATCTTAAGTTTCGGACACACTTCAACAACAATAAAATTAGTAGAATACATCTATTTTCACGCTTTTATATTTTAAAAGAAAGTTATATATTTTTACCACTTCAACGTTTGGCGAAAGGTAAGTTGGGAGTAAAAGATGAAATAAGCGAAAGGTAATATTTTAGACGAAATCATTGCAATACTAATCATAACGATGAGAACAACAATTGTCAATTTTTCATTTTCACCCAGCCAACATAACAGTACCATAAAATTTTATTAGTTACCTTCATACATTAGTTTAAATTTCCTAAAATATATCCATATATTTAATTCCATCAATAGAACTCGATGCTTATTTTTAGGTTTAAATCAATTTAATTTCTACATAATGTAAAATATTGCCTTTTAGTGATAATTGAGAATTTATACAGTCAAAAAACGATACTTGTTGGATCCCAATGCAAATAGATAACTTCTACATTTTAATGATGAAAAATCTGTTTACTTTCGTTTAAAAGGTGACATGCACCGATTTTTATTAAGCACCATTCTTCTTAATGTTTTTATTATTCGAAATCAATAACTTCAGAAAAACGATTTTGGGTCGCGTTACAAGTTTAACATACGTAATCTAAATATTATGTAAAGTAAATGCCTATCCTGTATCGAAGATTCATTACAATGATGGTCAATTAATGACGCTGTCTGACACAAATTTTCATACATTCTAACATATTGAAGTACATCGCATTTTCTGCTTACATTACACAACAACACGAAATACTTCAGTAAATGACACTTCATTGTATAAGAAAATTTGGGATGTTTTAAATAAAATAGAGAAAACATTGATTAAAGCTTCTTTTGTTGTTATTGTTCCTTAAAACCTCATTCAATATTCAATATTGCAGCCATTTTTCATGTTATAATAATATCATATAGTTTTTTTTTTCTTGTTACTTTTTTATGGTTTCTTTGTTTATTTTTAAAGAAGAATGCTTCCGCGAATGAATATTTTATATCCAATATAAAATTGCAATTTTATCCATATTTTGTAAAAAAATGTTTTAATAGTATATCATTTGTTCATCATCAACTGATCCTCATTTATTCGTAATGAATTTTTTAGCAAAATTTCGTATTAGTGGACTTAATTTAATGTTTGCTCGGTGTAAATTTTGCGAATACCTTCTTTCATATTCTACGTGTGTAATTATAAATAATCATTTGATGCTAAAATAAAATACATTGCTTATACTAATATATATATATATATATATATATATATATATATATATATATATATATTAAAATATAGTCATGATAGAGGGAAAGGCTCCTCTTCTTAACGATCTCTAACCGAAGTATAAAAAAAAATATTCCATCATTTACTTCAATCAGCCGTACTCATTGAAGAAAGAACCCAAGAATTTTTTTTCTTACCTCGAGCTTCCCCTCTTAAATCTAAAAAGAACGTTCAAGCAAATTCTCTACTCTCGAACAATCATCATTTCATGTAAACATAACTCATGCCCAGAGTCGAGAATTATATTCGACAGCCGACAATTTTATTTAAAAAAATATTACTTAACCAATTTATAATCGACTCAGAATTTTCAAATATCCGTGCAAACAATATAGTTTTGCAGACAATTAATTTTAAGAGAAAAAGAAAAAAATTAATTTATTGTTATGCACACATATCGAATTTGAGGGGGTGGGGGGATAAATAAATAGAAAAACAAAGATAATGATATTTTTTGAAAGGTATGGTTTTGGAATAAATTTAATAAGACTTTCTTAAAAAGGGTTGATAAAAACATAGAAAAAATGAGTTTTATTTGAAATATTAAGAAATAAAGTTTAATTAAGAATATTTTTAAATTAGAGCCATCTTTTTAAATCTACGCATACTGGAATAAATGTTTTTTAAGGCGAATTAAGAATTTATATCGTTTCCATAAAGATTAACAGATTAGATCTAGAAACAAGATTTTAATTTAATAAGTTGGAGTAAGTTCGGAATATTGTTATAAGGATATCAATATAGTATAAAGGTTAATTTTGGCGAAAAAAGAAAAGTCAACAAAATAAAACCAGCAAAGAACCAAGCACTGAAAGGTGTCGTGCTCGATTCCGACATCATCAAAGACCCACCGAGGTAATGCAGTATACGCGCTCGTCAAATAAAGTAATTCTGAAAGTCCTGTAGTCAGTCTTAGCTGTTACTATGGATAAGATCACTAGATAAACCTTTCCATCTCCTTCGGACACATATCGAAATTGAAAAGCTGACGTTATTTGGTGCTGATTACTATTGGCAACTTTGCCAAATATCTTCATCCGCAGAAGTCTGACTCCCATTATTTTGGATGCAGTTTAAAAGAAAGCTCTAGTAACGCATTTTGACTTTCGTACACACATCAACAACAATAAAATTAGTAGAATTCGTCTATTTATATATTTTTACCACTTTAACGTTTGCCTAAAGGTAAGTTGGGGGTAAAAAATGAAATAAAAAAGATTTCCAACTGTCTTGCATATAAATATAAAATTCTAAATATGTCATTTTCTAAAGAAGTTTGGATATTTTTTTCTACAATGTTTCGTTTAAAAGTAAATGACTGAATGTTTAATCTTTCTTTCAGTGTTTTTTCGGGAATAAGAAAATAATAAATCCTTTTCATTTAGAATTTTCATTTATATGAAAATGGAAAATTATAATGTTAGATTAAAAGTATTATTTAAATCCTTTTTTAACGTATTCTCTTCTTTTACATTCATTGTACGTTACATGTATAAATTTAAGTAATATGAAAAAAAAAATGCGATTTGAAATGCAAGTTTCTAAATTGACCGCAAAATTTCTGGGAATACATTTTAACTTTCAACTGACAAGACATATCTAGATGATTTTTACGTTTTGTATTAAAATATGCGAAGTGTTAAATTTGGCAAAATTATACTCATATGGATAATTAAATGTTAATAAGTTCTTGACGGAAATGTGAAAACCTCATTATTATACCACATTAGGAAAATATCAGATTTCAATTAATAAGAGAATATTCAAATATTCATAACAACTAATTTCCTATCAGTCTATTAAAAAATTACAATCCATGAGAAATACGTTGATAATTTATCATACAGAGAAAATATTTTTTTTAATCGGTTCAGTAATATCACATTCAATTTCTTAAAACAAAGCAATTATTAGATTTTTATAAAATTACTTAAACCAGAATTAAAAGTCAGTATCTTTTAAACAAAACATTTCATGAAGTGTCATTTTTCTAGGCGCAACAAGAGTATATCAAAAAGAAAGCATACAAATTTAATTCAATGAAAATAAAATGTTTTTCCTCTTGTGCTATGATTTCATCCATTATAAAAAAACCATATGTAATCTCATGGAAAAAAATCAATATGTAAATATGCAATATCATTTATATTATTAAAATTATAGCTTTAGATACTCAATGGTTTCGAAAATAAAATATATACCAAACTAAAATGTGATGTGAATAACATGAAAAACTACTTGCAAAATTAAATGAAGGCGTTTCAAAGATTATACAATTTTAGAATATTTTTTATTTTCTGTTTCGAAAATGAACTTGGTGTAGTCGAAACATACAAATAAACTAAATAAAGGCATTATAATTGTTTTAAAAGTTTTAATTTATTCCGTTTAGCAAATAAAAATTTGTAGTAACAATTAGCTATATATTTAAAGAAACAGAAATTATTTAATAAAATGTATCATTAACTATTATTGGTTTCTATGATTTGTCAATTTCGAAATTTTTATACTTGTTTGTTTAGTTACAATTCACAATTCTCTGCAGATTACTAACATCTTAATCATTTGCGTTTTTTCTCCTCTTAGAGTATTCGTCTCTAAAACTTTCACAAAGCTAACTTAATACTTTGTATGTTGGAGAACATGCTGGTTATTTTCTTTTGAATAAGAAAAAAATAAACACTAAATTGTGGTATTGCGAACGGAAAGGAAATTTTGAAACAAGATCTTTCATGTAAGATATAATTAAATTTCTTTTAAGTAAACGTGTTATTTATTGAGATAAACCTGAAAATAAATCTTAGATGTTGAATAAATGAGAAAAAGTGTTAGAACTGTTGACTTAATTTAGTTCAAACAGAACTATATCTCGCTCTACTGTGGAGATATTTAAAAAGATGAATACTCCTCTTTCGTTTTAGAACTGAATAAAAGTAAATAAAAATGAATTCGTTTTACATTAAAATGGCTTACGAAATATATCATGTCATATTTTAGAAGGTACGATTTACCTTCTTTTCTAAATATTTGTAAATAATTTGCGCGTCCCTAAATTTAATCAATTTTAAAATACACATATGATGTAAAACAATATTTTCAATGTTCACTTAAAGAAATTATATGTGTATATAGACAGATAGATGGAGAGAGAGAATTAGAATACTTCTTTATAAGGAAACAATATGCGCTGTCTAACGCCTGATATACCATATTTGGCAAGTAACCCACTCATAAGATCATGGCACATTAGTAGTAAGATAAATAATGAATTCCTTATGAAATTTCCCATTAAATCAAACACAGACGATATCATTAAAAACACGTTTATTCGTGAGTTGCATCATCAGGTAATAATTTTACTAAACTGCGGTTCGAACTTGGTACCGGCGTAATATGCAGCAATAACAAAACTCATATTGAATGATTAGAACTGCACATATAAAAAAAATCTCTACCAGATGAGAAGGTTCGTTTTAATACTTGAAAAATCATAAAATTCGCCTTTCTAGTCAGTGCAAATCATTATATGCAAAAGTGTGCATGTATAAAGGATTTGACAACAACATTCAGTGTTGCTTAAAATTTGGAGAAGATAAGTCTTTAACCAGCACGAAATTTAAAAAGGGTGAAAAAGAAAATAAGTTCTCGAAGACGATTGGATGAATATCTTATGTAACCAGATGTTGGCGCGTCGTACAGTAGTCTCAAATTCCAACCATGTGGCCCAATATTCTTTTTTCCCTTTTAGTTATTATACATGGATCAATTTTTCATTTTGGTGTATTCCAAATGGCATTACAATGTAAAAATTAATTATAATTTAAATTAAACTAAATTTAAATATGAGATTTTAGGAACGGCCTTGTGAGAATAGAGCAAAAGAGGGGGCAAATTTTTATTAAATTATGATAAATATTTTCTCTTTTTTGAGACAGCCTTCTAATTCTGCATCCCGATAAATTTCCATCCCCCCGCATCTCACGCTCCTTTAAAACATATAGTTTAAAATCTGATATTTTTCTTCTTCTTAACGTTATTGAAAAGAAACATTAAAATATATAAAAATGAATAATATCAATAAAAACCATATTTTATTTAATTTCACCATATGGTAATCATTGATGGTTTTATTATTATTATTATTATTATTATATTTTTATTTTTATTTATTTTTTCTTGGCACAGCATATTTTTACTGTGAATTTGTGCAATTAGAAAATATACAACCAACCAAATCTGTTTAAAATATAAGTATATGACTTACAATAAAAAATAGATTAAAAATATTTGTACAGAGCGTAGTAACACGCTGCAGAACTTGCCTACGAACTCCAATACTTGCCTTGGTATTCCTCGTAGATGAGATAGGTAAATCAATTAACATTTGCTTGGCTAGAATGTTAAATTATAGCATATTTATAAAAAATCCTCTCAAGCAACCGACCATTTAAACACTATTTTTTAAGGTTTTCCTTAATAATTGCATCAGGATCAAGCAACTTAAAAAAAATACTTAAAATTGTAAATATAATTGTTTGAAATTGACAACAATGAGCTTAATTATCATTATGCATATTTTAATTAAATATAGAGCTATATTATATTTCGTACTTTTATCGATAAATTTCATTCATTGCAAAGTAAACAATCAAAATTCAACAAGTTTTTTTTTTTTTTTTTTTTTTTTTACTGTAAAAATATTTAATTATCACTAATTTTTTTTTTTTTTTTTTTTACATTATATAGAAAATAAATTGATTTAAATCTAAAAATAAGCATCTAGTTCTGTTGATGCCATTACATATATGGACATATTTTAGATAATTTAAACTAATATATGAAGTTAAATAATAAAATATTATAGTACTGTTATGTTAGCCGAGTGAAAGTGATAAATTGACAATAGTTATTCTCATCGTTATCATTAGTATTGAAATGATTTCATCTAAAATATTACTTTTCACTTATTTGAAACTTTTTAATCTTTGGACAAATTCCACATGCATAAATATTAAAGAGAAAATGTTCTAAAGGTTGACCTGCAGGAATGTAAACCAGTTCAAATATTCATTTGCGATGAAATTGCATTTGCATCAAGTAGATTTTTTTACTGAGTTAAAGAAATACTTTTATATTTAATACAATATTACGTTTGTCAATAATGTTTGAAATATACGTTTAGTCTTTCAATAGTTAACATTTTTGTATATTTAAATGATAAAAAAATATGACCCTTTTCATAGATATTTTAATAAAAATTATGCGTAAAACTTTTCTTTTGACGGTTTTTATTTACAAATTATTTTCTTTAAAATAATAATAATAAAATTGTTCTTGATTAATTCATTTAAAAGAATAAATTTTCAACAAGTTTTTTTCAGAATCAAATCTGAAGATAAGAGAATTGTTTGAGCTATTTATGTTTTTTATTTGCAATAATAGGCGTGTTTATCAAAAATGTGAACAGCTGTCCCAAATTGGCTATGAACAAATTACTGTTGTCGAACATCTCTTGACGCAATTATGTAGTATGTCCTCATAACATGATTAATCGTTAAAGTCACGCGTTTTGCTGTTTTAGTTATTGATTTACTCGGGATGAAATATGCACCAGGGAAAAGCTAATAGGGTTTCAGATACACTCTATTAAAACGAAAGAGTGTATTTGTTCTCTCAGGAAAGAGCTGTAATTTACACGATCGCGAGTGAGTCGATTTTTAAACGTTTTACTCATTTTGATTTAAACTTCTTAAAAACAACTCATTCACTTGAATTGTTTCAAATCTTTACTAGACGATGACTTTCAAATCGTGAGAAGAGTGGATTTTGGCTCAACTTGAGTTATTTTGTGGCTGAGGTCTTAAAATAGTAGAACAATAAATTCACAAACGTTTCTTGGAAAACCTGGCACAGAAACTAACACCATACTAAAATAAATACATGCGAAAGAAATGATGTCAAATTTTCAGATTTTTGAGTGTTATTAAAAATATTAAGAAATAACGAAAGATTATGCACACCACCAGCGTCAATGCACCTCAAAGTCGGACGAAAATATTTAATCCATTAATCTGCAATAGTCATAGTTTGAATATCTAAACTGTATTCGGTTGCCATGAATGGGAAAAAGTTGAAAATTTCATGTCAAGTGTAACAATTTTTATGTATTCGTGCTATAACAAAGTTTTAAAAACATCCAGATCGATGTACTAGTAAACAGTACTTCGAATATATTATCCGCCTTTGTAAATACTATATGCTTTCTCTTACACAAAAAGTAACTTGTGGAAATTTTAGCAACTTATATCAATTTAATAAAATGTGAAATAGTTTAACATAATTTAAACGTACCCCAAACATTATTTCCCCGCATACCATTAAGTAATAAAATATTTTTTCGGCACTTCTATTAATCACATTTATTATTTGTACCCCACATTTTACAAAATGCAGATTTTACTATATACTTCATAGATGCATATCAATTTGATTGTATTTGGATGAGTGTAACATCAATAAATTGCTCTTGAAACTATTTTTCCCATTTTCCTTCATGGACAATTTTGATCGTCCCTGTAATTTAACTATACATGCTATTTTCATATAATTTGAAATAACTAGACAACATTCTGTAACTTTTTTAAATTTTAAATTTCAAATGATTCGGATGGGTAGTAGACAGAAGGACGAAAGGGTGGTCTGAACGACGCTTATAGTTGTTAAAAACTTTAATAAATATGAACGCATCTAAAAAAGAGGAGTGTACAAAAGAATCTGTTATTTAATTACGTGGAAATGGAGATTTACATATATTAAAAGCGCTTATAGTTTTAAAATATTTAATTCGTTACATGTTAATAATGTATTTCATAATAAGTGTTTATTTAATTAAATGCTAATAAAAAGAACCATTTCTGATAAAATGTCACAATAATACCAAGTCGTTTATTGTACATTCATAAAATTTAACTATATTTAAATGTACATTTTGACCATATACTAGATCATGAGCATATTTATGAAATAGTGGACAACACATATGGACTTACGTAGTGAAAAAATATAAATACATAAACAGAAAGTGATAATATTGTTGACAAATTCGCAATCTATATAATGCGTTGATAACGTCACTGTGTCACACCCATAGTAAATTTCCACACCGGGTAAAAGCCTTCTAATATGATAGCTCTGATATAATCTCGAAAGACATAATCTTAATTATTCAAAAGTTCATATAAATCAGATAACTTAATGTGTAAATTCTCGGAGAAAACATTATATATATAATGAGAAATAACGTTTTATTCCATCATACTTTTTAGGTTCTATCAGACATTTTCAGAATATTTTATCTAACATCAAAACGTAAATATATTAGCTTAAATGCTCATTAAATTATTTATTTTTTCTTCAATGTTAATTATACTATGCTGAAGTTTAAGATTTGCATAAATTTAAGCATACAGTTCATACTTTAGAAGTCATTATGCTATTAAATTTTCTTGATATATTTATACGAGCTTCTTTTCTTTAATTTTGGCATTTTTGCAAAGTAAATATGAATAAAATGTCCATTTTATTGTTTTTATGCGCACGTTTTAAAAATTAATTATAAACACAAAAACAACATAATCACACACACACACATATATATATATTTATTTATTATACATATATTATATGTATATGTATGATATGAATATATATGAATTTTTTCTGTGACACAATAATCTTTCTTAACTTAAATTTTTCTGTTTAATTTGATTTTATGATTTTCTTGAAAATGTCACTACTGTAAATAAATAAACAAATAAAACAAATACTAACATATTACATACTAATATATATACATAGATAACTCTATAGCAAAAAATTCCCCTTTATTGCTGTATTGTCCAATGATACACATGTATATTTTATATACTTGCATGATATTCTTGAATTGTTCTCATTATCTTTTTTTGCCTTTTCCCCTATTTTTTAAAATGTTTAGCTTATTAAATTTTCGCCAAATCAGAGTGTGATCAAAATTTTCGTTTCTAAGCTATTTTCCTCTCACATACAAGCATAAATCATGACTACAAATATCAGTTTAAATTAGATTAGCCGCTTCGTCGGAATAAAAGTTTTTTCAAGATTAGATTTTTTTAAGTATATTTTTATCGTAACCAATCAAAATTAAAAGCAGGCAGAAATTTTATGTATATTCCATTCTATTTTTTTCTATTTTTTCTTTTTTATAATTTGCACGCATTTGCACGCATTTGCACGCATTTGAAAAAATAGAAATATATATATATATGTCAAAATTCTAAATATAAATAAATGTATATATATATATATATATATATATATATATATATATATATATATACATTGACGATATGACGATTAAAAAATGCAATAATAGTAATGTGCATTAGGGAACTTTTAATAATCACGTACATTAGTATTAATTTCACATTGGTTCAACATGTAACTATTTTACTAGTAAAAATTGATTACACTAGATCAAAAATTTAAAAAATGATGTTTATTAATTTTTTCACGGTTTACCATCGTTGCGTTTTATATAAAAGAAAATTAGACGAGTTTTATAAAAATAATAAGAGATAGTTTAATTTATTTTTAAGACTTAAGTTGCTTTTAAGTATGAAAAAATATCTCAAATAGTTTAAGTGTGGAGATATTTCGAAATAATATATATTTTAATGTATAACTATTTCATATACGAAAATGAGAAATATCCTTTTGATAATAGGAATACTCTAAAAATGGCAGTAAAGTTGTTTCATATCACAACCTAATTATTGAATTAGCCGTATAATTACTGAAATAATTCCATATCATAAGAGCTTTTAATTCTTTCTGTGTAATCAAAACCACAAAAGGTTTATTTTATAATTAAAAACTAATTATTTATCGTTCACGAGTTCATTGGAACTGCGTTTCTGTACGCAATACATTACGTATACATACGTACGTAGTTTTGGCAACACGTAAATCAATCGTTCCATTTAATTATATCCTAAAGCATCTTAATTTCCAACAGCGGTAACAAAAAATGAGCAAAAATTAGAGTTGTTGGAAAACCTCTGTGAAATGAATTAATACAATAAGAATATAATCATTTTTCTCTAGGTTATTTTTCAATTTTTAAAACTGTACAAAAAATTTTAAACGATAAATGACTAGTCAGATGTGGTAATCCCTAAATTTTCTTCTACCTTAAGTATGTTAAAACTTCCGGAAAATACAGCATAGCAGGACACTGTTTAGGTGACTTAACACAAAATCTAGTCGGTAGCAACAAACAGTCAGTCCATAACTGAATCTGAAATTTGATGAAAATCCGTCTTTGAGATAGAGCTTTTGCAAAATCCTGAAAAAACTGCATAACTGCAACATGTTGGGAGATGTATACCAAAAACAAAACACGAATCTAAAGTTTGATGAAAATACATGTATTACTATTTGACATAAATTTATTGAAAAATTATGAAATATGCAGCATATCAGTGCCATCTGGCGATCGATTTACACCAAGATCTAAGCAACAATTATTTATATCAAGTACTTAGTTTTAGAAAACTTTGTGCATTAGTTCTTGAGAAAGAGCTATTGCGACAGTCACGAATGATAGTGTCATCTAAAGAGCGATTTGCACCGAAACGTAACCAGCACCATGATATTACAAATAATAACTAAATCTAAACTTTAAAAAAAAAATACATGCACTAGTTCTTGAGATTTGGCTAGCATGGAAATCGTGAATAATGCAGCATAGCAGCGCTACCGATTGAGCGATATTTAAAAAAAAACAAATCAAATATAGTTTGTATCAAGGCCTAATAGAACATAAAGTTTTGTGAAATTCCATGCATTGGTTCTTGAGTTATTGAGAGTTTTTCGGGTTCTTTGACTCGAAACGTGTCAATCCGTCGAAAACTGGATTTCGAAATTTTTCACGAATCTTTTTCTTTGTGTAAAGATAGAAGAAACTAAAAATTAACATGAATAACAAATATTTTAAATTACGTTAACTTAGAAAATATAGTTTATTAATTTAGAGATATTTAAACAAGTTTGAGGAATGATAAACAAACACAAAGTTTTTGGTAGTTTTGAAATAAAGCTGTGATAAATACCTATTCTTAATCTAGAAACAAATATTATTATTTTATGATTTCATTCGAAGTAACTTTTGTTTGGAGATATCATATCGAGTTTCACTGATAGTACGTATTTTTCATATTTAACAAATAAATTCCCAATAATTGATATCAAATAATGAGTGCTACCGTGTGAACAAAATTTCTATTTTAAAATTTTCATTAAAATTTATTAACAATAGTACGCCCGAAGCAGTCAATTTGTAATAATCGATAGATTTCTTCATATATTTTATTTATTATGTGAAGTCTGATAATTTCTTTCCGTTACATTTTATAATATTATCTACGCAAATATCCTTTAAATTAAGAATTTCATTAAAATTTATTAATAATAGTACGCCCGAAGCAGTAAATTTTTAGCACTTTCCAACAAAGTTGAAAAGTGCTTATGCATTCGGTTTGTCTGGCCGTCTGGCCGTCTGGCCAGATGGCCGTCTGTCCGTCTGTCCGTCTGTCCGTCTGTCCGTCTGTCCGCGCTCTAACTCCCGTAAATATACTCGGATTGCTATGAAATTTTTATACGTTATTGATGTTTACCCTAGCACGAACCCTATTGAAAATGAAGTTTCTACCATGATTAGTTTATCTACAGGGCGAATCAAAAGTTTTCCATTACATTACGGCCTATGGGGAAAAATCGTTAATATACTCGGATTGCCATGAAATTTTAGGACGTTATTGACGTTTACCCTAGCACGAACGCTATTGAAAATGAAGTTTCTACCATGATTAGTTTATCTACAGGGCGAATCCAAAGTTTTCCATTACATTACGGCCTATGGGGAAAAATCGTTAATATACTCGGATTGCCATGAAATTTTAGGACGTTATTGACGTTTAGCCTAGCATGAACGCCATTGAAAATGAAGTTTCTACCATGATTAGTTTATCTACAGGGCGAATCAAAAGTTTTCCATTATATTACGGCCCATGAAGAAAAATCGTTTATATGCTCGGATTGCCATGAAATTTTAGAACTTTATTGACGTTTACCCTAGCGCAAATCCTATCGAAAATGAAGTTTCTACCATGATTAATTTATCTACAGGGCGAATCAAAGTTTCCCATTACATTACGGCCTATGGGGGGAAAATCGTTAATATATTCGGATTGCCATGAAATTTTAGGACGTTATTGACGTTTACCCTAGCACGAACCCTATTGAAAATGAACTTTCTACCATGATTAGTTTATCTACAGGGCGAATGAAAAGTTTCCCATTACATTACGGCCTACATGGAAAAATCGTTTCAAAGGAATTTTTTAAAGATGCTATACCCTGTCAAACCTATTAAAATATGCATTCTATAAAATATAAGGTGAAAATGTAGCTATTATTCATTTACATGGTCACACAAAAGAATTCCATTAGATAATGGTAAAAGGGGGAATTGTGTGTGACATATTTTAAATATATTAAGCTGTTTGATGTATAATAAAATTGATATATGTCATTGAAGCTTAATATAAATTATACGCTACTTGCATAATATGAAGTACATAGCATTTACAGGGCCATACAAAAGATTTCAAATAGTATGTTCTTTCCGGAAATGCATTTTAATTATGATATGCGCGTTTATATTTCGCTAAATATATGCACATTATATGATGTGTATAAATGTTATAGTTGATATACAGGGCTATCCAAAAGAGATCACCAACGTTACTGAATATGAGCGTAAATTAATTAAACGTTGTTCTTAAATAAGCTATGCATTTTTCCGCTAAGCTTCATTCAATTTACTGAGAAATGTTTGCAGAATATAGATAAAAGGATATACAGGGCCACGCAAAGAATTCGGTACATGGACGCCTATGAATGACAATTTATGAGAATGTGATTTCAGTTGTTTTAAAAGAGTTTTAGTTTACAATAAATTTTAGCCTAATGCTGACGTGTAATAAAGGTACAATGTAAAATACAGGGCTGAACAAAAGTATTCAAGTATGTTTCCATCTATTACTATGAAATGCTGAAAAAGACATTTCAAGCTACTGGGTATTTTCTTGCTAAGCTAAATTTTCCCATTATATCAACTGACATGTGAAATACAGAGCTGTTCAAAAGTACTGGAATACATATTTGGGTATATTTGGCTATACATTATTATTTCTCTAAATAACAAAGTTTTGTTAAAGATTTCATTAAGTGTTGGAAAGTGCTTCATAATCTATGCTTAACGCATGATTTTTCTTACTTGTTAATAATCGACTGATCAAGATTTCTTCATATATTTTATTTATTATTTGTAATCTGACGATATCTTTCCGTTACATTTTATAATATTATCTATGCAAATATCCTTTTAATTAAATATACATACATACGTATATATATATATATATATATATATATATACAGGGGTTGGACAAAAATATGGAAACACCTTTTGAAATGCGTGTTTGAAAAGAAATATTGATTATAATGAACTATGTTGATGGCACTGGAGATTTTGCCTACTGACGCCACCTATACAACTTCGTAAAATCGCTGCACCGTTCAGTCGTTGTTGGAGCACTGTTATGTGAGGTTATCATTGCATTATTTCAGAGTTAACAGACTTCGAACGTGGACAAATTGTTGGCGCGCGTATGGTGGGTGCTTCCGTAAGCAAGGTAGCCGAGGTTTTTAGTGTTTCAAGAGGTACTGTGTCGAAGATCTATTCCGCATATTTGAAATGCGGAAAAAACATCATCCGCTAAATCACAGCGCGGACGAAAGTGTGTGCTGTGTTATCGTGACAGACGATCAATAAGGGGGATAAACCCGAAAAATAAGCAGACCCCAGCTGCAGTAGTTACTGCTGAAATGAATGTCGTGTTACCAAATCCTGTGAGTACCAAAACAATTAGAAGAGAGATTCATAAATAGGGAATTGCCGGCCATGTTGCAATTGAAAATCCATCCATCAGTAATGCTAATGCCTGTAACAGGAAAAAGTGGTGTTTAAGTCATAAAGCCTGGACTATAGAGCAGTGGAAGAGCGTAATATGGTCTGATGAGTCTTCTTTCACATTGTTCCACATTTCTGGCCGACCCATATAGCACAGAAGCTCCTCAATACCTCCCCAGGAGCTCCAAGTCATCCCATATTCCTCCTAATACTAAAATGACAAGATCAGGACGTCCCGGGGAAGAGTCTTTTACGGTGTCCTCAGGAGTAAGCTCCCAGAAGTGTCCCACGGAGCAACTTCCCAGGGACGCTACTCCTGAGGAAGTACCTGGGAAGTCATTCCTGGGGAAGTACCCGGTTAATGTTTCCTGGGGAAGTGCCGAGGAAGTCACAGTGCAGGCGCCATCTCGTGAGTGATTCTGAAGTACAATATTTAGTTTATTTTTATTGAAATATCAAATTCCATTTGATCGGTCTAAATTTTTAATGAGTTAATTTTATTTTATCAATCATTCGATTTCTTATTTTTTTAGCAAGTTAGATAATTGTTATTAAATTGTAATTGTTATTTTTAATTATTGCTATAACTTTTAACCTTTTTTAGTTAAATTAAAAATTTTAATTTATTATTTCAGTTAATTCCTATTTTTATATACTAATTACTATTATATATCTTTTAAACCAAATTTTGTTAACATTTATCAATATTTTATTAATTATTAATCAATAACCTGTTGCGTTTTGCTTTTTTGTTATTATTACTTTTTTATTAATTAGCAAATTAATTTAACTTGTTTAAATTAACTAAATAGTAATTATTTATAGTCTAAATTAAACTGAAATCTCTAAATAGAAGACAATTCTGGATCATATATTTTTTCTGATATTTAGAGGTAAAGGTATTTATGCAAAGAAAAAAGAAAGATATTCTTAAAGTAAGTTTGTTCATAAGTACCCGTTTAAAACTTTGAAACGAAACTAAACATTTTTATCACAGCACATAACACTAATTCAAAGATAGAACAGTTCCCTTTAAAATGGTACCTTTGGATTTAAAATATATAAATATTGAGATGACCTCTCCCCCTCCCCAAATGCATACCAATACGTGGTTTATTTAAAAAGATTTTCTGTTTAAAAATTTTACATTCCTATAAAATCAGTTAAAAATTATAAATTCATGCAAATTTAATGTTTTAGGGTTTTTATCAATTACCTAGCCAATGTAATTAATTATATATGTGTTGAAGATACAAAAATGTTAGCTAAACAGAAGCATAAATTTAAGTGTCTTTCTGATCTGTGGCGCCAACTTATATGGCGCATGGGGCGCAAGCCCACAGAATAATTTGTTATCTCTATCCAGCCATTATTAATTGAGCCCACTAAATATTTATGTATTTGTTCAAAATGTTTTTGAGCACACTCAATATTTTTCAAAAGTTGGCGCCATTGTTTCTGGTTCTGATTCTTAAAACCTATTTTCTTTTATTTATCATTAATTATTTTTTTTTAATTTAAGATTGTCTTATTTACAAATTATTTTTCTAATATCTTTTATAGATTAGCAAACATAATATCATTATTATTATTTAAATTATGATAGATAAAATGAAATCTTTATTTTGAAAACTTCAGAAATATAAATATTTTTTGGTTCTGAAATTACAGATAAATATTTATCTATATTTCCTTAATAACAAATATTTTATCACAATTTTCAACTGAAAAAAAATCGCTTTACTTAAAACCTTCATTTAACAAACCGATTTCATATTATATTTCTTTGGATATCTATAAAGCATGGAATTTCCTGTTTTACCATGCACATATTCTTAGGTGACAATGAAAGTATTTTAAAGTAACTGCAAACAATGCTCTGAAGCAGGAATCACCGTCCCGACCTTCCATCAATTACAAGATTACTATTAGGCTCGCAATAAGCTACCCGCCCCCTCCAACCAGTTTTGCCAGCTGAGAATGTTGTAAATATCGCGGGAATCACTAAGGAGAGAAAAAGAAAAAAAAAAGAGTGTAGTTCTAAGAATTGGAAATCGGACTATTTTTTGACATAGTAAGAAAAGGTGTTACAATCAAATTTGTTCTTATGTGTAATAGAAAATATATATTAGTTTGGGATTTTTAAGATCGTTGATAAAAACATCTTATATTTTAAATAAGGACATTAGTTCTTTTAGGCTTTTAAAATTGCCTAAAATCTTAGTTACTAAAAATACATTTCAAGAAATCAACAAATATATTTCCCGTCGTTGATTAAATGGAAAAAGGTGCATATTGAATTTTTTATGCACATAAAGATTTCAAATTTTTAAAAACTATTAAATGGAGATTTAACTGAAAAGTAATTTTATTTATAACAATAAGAAAATAAAATGATTTTGTTAACAGATTCAAATTTTATTAATAGTTTCTATTTTATGTGACTCAAGCAATGTTTCAATGTAATGATAGAATTTTACAAATGATTTTTACACCAAATTCTGATATAACAAAATTCTACAAATTTGTACAATGGTGTGTTATTAATGAAAATGCAGAATTTTAATATTTTTACAATGTTATAAAATAATACAGGGGTTTTACAGTATTTTTTAATCCCGCAACAAGTGGTAAATCTCCAAACATCTGTAATTCGTATCGTACAATATTAAAATTTCATAAGTAACGGATATAATTATTCGTTAATAAATACTCGTCAAAATATACCTAATCACTTTAAAACGGGTTCGTTGATTGGTTGCATTTACGACGGCCAATTATCAACATGAGGGACATATCAAGGCAGGGAGGGGTTGCCCTCAATGAAGGTCTTTCTAAAGGAACCTAAGCCATATTTATGCAAGGAAATCCAAGATTCGAAGAAAACCCCGGGAAACTCCGAACAATCGGGCTGACGGGCGCGATTGGTACAAACTGAGCTCATCCCACCTACCAGCTTCGAGAGCTGAATCTCTTGACCGCTGGTGGGGCCCAGTATGAAACTGCAACAGTGAAATATTTCATAGAGAAAAAGTAGGAAAGAAAAAACTAAACAAATTTATATATTTTTTTCATAAATTCATATAATAAGAGCAGCTTTAACCAAGCGTAAAAAGGAAAAAAAATCGATAAAAATTTCTGTAAAAAAAGTAAGAGCGAGAGAGAGCCAAAAAGTTTCATTTTTGAAAGGATTTACTTAGATTTTATTTGCCAATCATTAAAAAAAAGAAAAAAAAATTAAGGAACTCATCAAGGGAGGAGGGTTGCCTTCCGGAGGGTCTTTCTAAAGGAACCTAACGCGTATTTACGCAAGGAAGTTTAAGATTCGAAGAAAAGAGCGGAAAACTCCGAACGATTAGACCGACGGGTGCGATTGGGTAAAAACTCAGCGCCTCCCATCTACCAGCTTCGAGAGCAGAATCACTTGGCCGCTGGTGGGGTTCGCTATGAAACTGCAAAAATGAAATATTTCAAAGAGTAAAAATTAGGAAAGAAAAGACTAATTAAATATATATATATACATATATTTCATAAATTCATTTAATAAGAGCACCAAGAGAAAAATGAAAAAAAAAAAATCTATTAAAATTTCTGTAAAAAAAAAGTAAGAGAGAGAAAGAGCAAAAAAAGTTTTATTTTTGAAAGGATTCACTTAGTCTTTATTTCTCAATCATTTAAAAAAAATTCATAATTTTAAAGAAACTATGTGTTTTAACCTCTTGCTATTTTAATCTCTGGAAATAATATTTTTACTAACTAAAATTAAATTTTATAGGGGCTATCATCAGAAACGTTTTGCATCATTCATTGTGTGCCAAAATATATAGTTCATAATCAATTTTCTAACTACAGAAAGATTTTAATGGATTTTAAGTATTAAAAGCTAAAAGGATATTTTTATCATTTAAAAATACAATTTCATTAAAAAAAATTTTTAATTCGAAGACATTTATGTTATAACAAATAATTATTGATAATTTATTTAGGGTTATTAATTTAAATTTATGTCGAATGTATGCAAAAGGCACAAAAAACGAGGACATTTCCTAGTTTTAAGTTTCAAAAGAGGAGTAAAAATGCATGTATACCTTAGAAACCTTTATTCCTTACTGACCCTACAGCATAACGGCTAGAGTGCGCGTCCAGAATACCAAGGTACTCAGGTTCAAATCCAGCAGGAAAAATGAAGGTAAGAAATTTGTTACTGAATAATCTCTGTATATGTAAATCCGTCTGAATAATAGAAAAAAAACAACATTCGCGTTTTCTTCTAAAAAATTTAAATTAAATCATAGCTTTAATTTTTTTTTTAAACATATTAGTGACCTTGAAGTTTCCCAAAGTCCTCCTATATGACTTCCTCAAATCTTCCCCAGAACCTCCTGGGGAGGACCCCCAAGGATGTCCTGGGGAGCGCGCCAGGATGCTGTAAAGCGGACATTTTCGGTTCCTGAGAACCTCCTGGTGACAATTTTCTGCATCCTCAGGGATGCCTGGGGGATGACGGTCCTGGGATGTGAATCCTCCCCAGGACATCCTGGGGAGGCAAGTGTGCTATATGGGGAGTTTACGTCTGGAGAACGCCATCTCAAGCCTACAATACAGACTGCTTTTGTCAAGAGTGAAACATGGCGGGGGTTCGGTG
Source organism: Maratus speculifer (assembly GCA_964019185.1). NCBI lineage: Eukaryota > Metazoa > Arthropoda > Arachnida > Araneae > Salticidae > Maratus > Maratus speculifer. The sequence continues at coordinate 424,534,975 of OZ025290.1, read as the reverse complement.
ATGGTTTGGGCAGCCATATCGTGGTTCTCTTCTGGCCCCATGATAACTCTGTAAGGGCGTATCACTGCTCAGACTTATGTGAACATTTTGGCCGATCAAGTCCCATCCAATGGTACAAGCTTTGTTCCCCAATGATGATGGTATCTTCCAAGACGACAACGTCCCTGTTCACACAGCTCACATTGTCCAGGACTGGTTTTTTGAGTACAAGGATGCATTTTCGCATCTCCCGCAGGCCACCAAAGTGATCAGACATGAATAATATCGAACCTTTGTGGTCTACATTGGAGCGGAGAGTGCGTTCTCGCTATCCACCACCAACATCGTTATCTGAACTTGCCACCGTTTTTCATGAATAATGGTACAATATTCCCTTGGCAAACATACAGAAATTGTATTTATCCATTCCAAGAAGACAGCAAGCTGTTTTGAATAACAACGGGTACCGTACACAATATTAGGCAAGGAAATGTGTTTTTTTTTAAGGTGTTTCCATATTTTTGTCCAACCCCTGTATATATATATATATATATATATATGTCATTACATTTCTGTAAATATATATAGAATGACAAGAGCTGTCATGTGGTCCGATGTGTGGTATTAAAAAAATCTTTTAAGATAATTATATATATACTGTCATGAGTTTTTTAATGGGTATCTTGATTTTAGGTCGAATTTTACACAATAGATAGCCCTTAGATCAATAGACGCTCAATCCAACGTTAATTTTTGGGCCTTTGGGGTTCATTTTAATCTCCTTTTTTACATGGAACAAAAGAAAAGCCAAAAACCCATTCCTAGATTTACGGTTATTGCTTGCAACGCCATCTATCACTTCTATTTTTTACTAAAACTGATATTCGCAACATAAAAACTTATGACATCTTACATAACATTTGTTTTAATATTTGACACCATTCGCAAGTTATTGAATTTGTTAATCGATCAATCATTTTTGGGAATCCGGTATATACAAAGAAAATAAAACAAAAGCATTATTTATTATGTACTTTGAATTACCGCGTAGACGTTGGAAATGATAATAAAAGATTCCAGAGACAGTGGTTTTTTATAACGCCATAAAATATGTAGTTGATGTAATAGATGAAATGTGTAAAAATATTCAGTAAAATTGTGCTCTAGATGTTGGAGAGTAGAATTATTTTTTAACATTTGTATAATATATAATTAGATTTTACGCATATCAAATATTGAACAATATATCCTTCTGAGACCATCCATTAAGATTCCCTAAATAGGTTATTTATAACCCTTTCAGGTCTGGTGTACCCATGTACTCTAAATACATGTAATCTATAATACATGTATTTTAATGGAATGTTATTTTGTTTTGAAAAATACTTTTGCTACTGTTTAAAAATAATAATGTAATTATAATGTCTATGCATTTACTACATGACTTCATTTATGTTTAGGTATTTAGTAATAACAAAAATAATAATTTTTTGTGTATTTCTTTTCGCGCCGTTTGCGATTCTTTGATTTTAAGCATGTATTTCACTCTTAAAATTTAAAATTAATGTTACTTTCCTGAAAGAATCGTGTGTAATAAGGCAATAAAATTATTAGAAATTTGTAATATAAGTTAAATTTTATTGTAATATCATATTTCCTAAACGTTTCCAAAAAATCTTCCTTAGCCTATTGCTACATAAATATGAATTGCATAGTACACAAAACAATAACATTCGTTATCGTCCAGACTGTGTGTTACTAATCTATTTTTATAGCTTGTGTCGATGTTATTATTGTAAAAGTAATTTTTTCTGAAAACGGAAAAAAAAATTCAGGCCCCGAAAGGATTTTTTAGAATCTGACAACGGCTTTTTGATTATTTGCAATATGGGAAGGGGTGAGTTAAAATGGCATTTGACTTATTGCTGCTAAGTTCTAATTTCTCTTTACTTATTTTATTTTTTTAAGCACTTTAATATTGCATGAGTTAACTTTAATGTCTTTATAATAGCCTAGATACTGTTTATCTATAATTTTGATATACCTATTGCTTTAAATCTCATGTTAAATCATCCATTAAAATGAATGTTTGGTTTTACATTAGTAATTTTTTTGTTAATTTTAGCGTTAAATTAGATTTCTATCATTATCTAGATTTCCAGTATATGGTGTTTATTTAATCTGTATGTAATATTTTATTTTAATTTTATAAAAATAAATAAATAAATACATAAATAAATACAGCAAATATTACATAGTTTTGTGTTTTATTTTAGCCAAAGATTTTATAAAATTTGTGAAAGATTGAAACTAATTGGTACATCTGATTGATTGCGTTCTTGACTTTTATGTTTCTAGTTATTGAGGTTTCGATGTTAATAAAAAATATGAAGATTCATCTTAAGATGAAAATGAGGCTGCTAAATTATGTTGTATTTGGTCTTGTATAATCTTGTAGCTTACGCTGTCAAGACGCAAAAAGGAGATTTTGGGATATTTCCCTCTTAACGGCGATACAGATGAAGACATTAGACATCAAACGAAATCCTTTTCGAAAAGAAATGAGTTTTATTTGAGTTTTAAAGAATTGTAACAATTCCACTCATTACTCAAGTTTAAACTTTGTGCCACTATAAGATACCGACATAATAACAGAATGATGTTATCGCAGTAGAAATGCATTTATTAAACGTCGTATTTCCAAAAAGGGTCAATTAAAAATAAAGACATGAAAAAAAATAAAGTACTCCGAAGCCAACATAATTCTTTATATAAGTTCTCAGCGTGGGAAAAAGGATTTTCTCGACAAACTACTAATTTACCAATTAAATTTAGATAATTTAATTTGAACCAATGAAATTTAACCCGCTGAAACAAAAAGAAACATGGTTTTATTTAAACAAAACTAATAGAATAGCTTTCTGGGTAATCGAACATTAGAGAGAAGAAAATGAAGATTTTACGCAACAAATATAACAAGTTGGAAATTGTACGTGAAGCGTAGCAAATGATGTGCGTTCGTACGGTAACGAAGTTTTAAAAATATCAATCTCATAAAATTGTAAATAATTACAATTAAAATGCGCACCAAATAATGGTCTCCCTATACCATTATGTAATGAAGTACTTTTGTGTGGCCTTGTAAATTAATAACAAATATTCTTTGCACCACAGGTTATGGAAAATGTTTATTATAATATGTACTTTATAGATGCATATCAATTTTATTACGTTCGAATGAGTGTAACACCATTAAAATGCATTTGAAACATTTTTCCCCATTAACCGTAATGTAACGGAATACTTTTGATTGTCCCTGTAATTGAACTATGCAACGAAATTTGATAAAATTTGAAATAACTCGATAAAATTATGTAATAATTAGGTAATTAAAATTTCGAACGATTAAAATGCATTTGAAACTTTTTTCCCCATTGACCGTAATGTAACGGAATCCTTTTGATTGTCCCTGTAATTGATCTATGCATCCGATTTTCATAAAATTTGAAATGACTCGACAAAATTATGTAATAATTATGTATTTAAGATTTCACACGATTCAGTTGGGTAGTTTTTGCATTGTTATATGCGGACAGACAGACAGATGGACAGACGGACGGACTGAACGACAACAATAGGTGCTACGTATTTACATAATTACGAACGCACCTAAAAATGACTCGAGTAATTTGATTTTAATAAAAATTGCTTTGAAAGATTAATGTTTTTTAGAATAAAATAAAATAAGAAATGGTTGATTATAGGTATGGAATTAAAAATGATATATTAAGATATTATAAAAAGAAAGGAAAAAAGATTCAATATTTAAAGCATTTGGAAGTAGTTAACTTAGAATTAATGCAAAAAAGTATTATTACATAAATATAATAAGAATAAAGAATGTTTTAGTTTCACAAGCATCATAAAATCTTATTTGAATAATGTTTCTCATTTTTGGTTTTCATCAAGCTATCTACATTATGCTGATATTCCACAAGAAATAGATAAGAAACACAAATGCACAGAAAATTTGAAGCATGTGATTATTTTTAAAAATTACATTAATAAAACACATATTTAAAATAAAACTAAATTTATATGTACATGTCATAATATGTTATTGTGCATTATTGTTTCACAGAAAGAAATTGCTTTACAGTTTTCTATTTAGTGTAAATATTTTTAAATAATTCCACGAGGTTCATAAAATTAATTATAAATGTATATATGTTTCGGAATTTGTAATTTTAGTGCTTTTCAGTATAATTGTACATTTGAAGAATTACAATGTATTATGTTTGTAATTTTACCAGGATTAATAAACGAAATTGTTTAAATGTTAGCCATTTAGTGTAAAAATGTCTAAAATAATTAACTTTTAATTATTGAATTAATAATAAATATGTATATGTTTCAAAAGATATCCGGCGAAGAATGATAATTCAAGAACCGACCGCGCAAAGTTCAAAGAGCACAATAAAATTTCCTTTATTTTATGGAAGTTATTTTATGGTCCCCAGTAGCCAAACATTATTGGACCAGTATTGGCTACATCTTGGAGCAATATTGGCACATTGGCGATATACTGGCATGAAATATTGCTCCAATATTGGCGTGTTTCCATTTTGCCCTTATTTAGCCAAATTTTGCAGCCAATATTATGTCAATATTGGGATTTCATTGGAAATATTGCGAATAAAAAGTCAATATTAGTTGAATATTGGGATTTCATTGGAAATATTTCCAATTTAACGCCAACATTTGTACAATATTGGCGTTTTATTTGTAATATTTCCAATGAAACCCCAATATTGGTATAATATTGGCTTCAAATATTGGTTAAATAAGAGCAAAATGTAAACATCCCAATATTGGAGCAATATTGACGTTTTATTGGTAATATTTCCAATTAATTTAATATAGGCGCAACGTTGGACCAATATTGGTTTGCTACTAGGGTAGTAACACACTGTAAAAAAAATCTGTAACCTTAGTAATCTAAATTATCCGAAATCTCTTATGCTTACTAAAATTTTATGTGTACACTGTACAAGAAAATGATGTCAATCTACAAAACTTGTAAGCAAAACTAAAACCATCTGTAACTTTACAAAAGAATTTACTAAAATTTTGGTAACTTTACTAAAATTTTATCTATAATGCTCGTTATCGTCACTTAAAAAGTTCTTGGAATACGATTTCCCCAAAAAATTCTTAGTAACCTTAAAATTTGTTTGATTCAAAGTGCAAATCTGTATCTGTTACATGAATTTTTATTGTTGCCTTTACATAAAAAGTTCTTGGAATACAATTCTACTAGAAAAATTTTTGTAACTTTCCCAATTTTTTTTTACAGTGCAGAGGAGTCTGATGATCCATGTCTGACGGAAAGGAAGTGGTGCATAAGCGAAAAATTAATGTCACAACTGGTTGACTCGTAGGATTAGCATTTTGTTTTGCTGCGCTCCGTTTTTCATGTTTTCCTACTTTTGATTGTACGGCAAACGCAATGCTAAACCTACGAGTCGACTACTAGTGGTACCAATTTTTGGCTTATGCACCACTTCGCTTCCATCAGACATGGATCATTAGATTCCTCTATTACTATTCTTCCATAAAATAAAGGATTTTTTCTTGTGCTCGATGACTTAGTTTTTGTGCGGTCGGCTCTTGGGCTATTGCAATGAAATGGAAGGAATGTTTTTATCTATCGAACTCAACAGTTCTCAATACTAACTAAACTCTGCATTTCCGCATAAAAAATCCTATACAAGACCTGCTTACTGAGGTTCTCTTTATCTGCCTTTACCATTTTAACATATAGTGCTGAACCAACCTGTATTTCTTAGATTCGTAAGATTATTCCCTAAGATTCGCAGTTTGGTATTTAATATTGATAATATGTTTTAAAATTTTAAATACTTGCATCAAAATAACAAAAAAAAAATAACCCACGTAGTTCCTCACAAAATTTATTTGCTATAGATGCACAATTTAAATTTCCATCTATCGTAAGATTGACATAAAATAATGAATTCAGTTTATGTTTTAGATGTATTCCTATAAACAAATATATTTATATATATTTAAAATTTATTTATTCTTCAAACTTTTATTTGTTCAACCTATTGTTTATTGCATTGTTTACATATTTATTTTGCTTTATTTCAGTGGTATTATAAAGGGTTTTTTTACGCATATGTGATTAACAAGTAAGTTTTTTCGTTATTTTGTTTTTAGATACAAATTAAAAAAAAAGAAATGCAGATAAAAATAAGATTCATGAAATTCTTTTTTTAAAAGAAATATATTGTATGCGACTTTCAATTTTCTCTTAAAAAATGTATTTATTTTTACAAGTTGATCCATTTAAAAATATTTAATAAAAATAACATAAAATTTTTCTCCCTAAATATTGATTGCAGCGATTTGAAATATTTTTCTTCTACAGTTTCTTCCTTCAATTTTTAATAATTAAAAAAAAACTAAAATACTTAAAGAATGTTCACGTCAAAAAAAAAATGTCTCAGACAAAAGAAAATTCCAAATCGTTGTTTTGGAATAAGTGAAAAAAAGTGCTTCTTGATATAAAAAAGTTACGCTCATAGTTTTTTCTTCAGGTATCATCACATTTGTTAAGGCAATTTTTTCTTACGATTTTTTTTTTACTTTATTGATCTGCTTTTTTATGGCATGCATTCATATAATAATATCGTGCGTAAATAAAATATAATTAAAATTTGTCACGATATTAAAAAATGCATTATTTTGTAAAAATAATGACAAGGACAAAGTATATATATGTTTAATTAATGACGATATCCTATTGATAAATGTATACTATTTGTTTTATTTCTACTATGTTGAAAAATCTATTTTGTGTTTATATTATCTCATGCACTTGATTGTCAATTTATTTTGTTAAATATGAAACTAATTTTCCATTTTGATTCAGGGATGAAACAGATGATGAAACATGCCCATGTTTTAAACATTAAATGTTGTGACAAGTATAATTACTTGTCACAACATTTAATTTCGAACATTTAACATAGAATTTAATTCGATTAAATTCGATTTATGATGTCCATTTCAGAAAAGATAAATATTTATAACAATTTTAATCTTTTAACAGCTATTGGAAAGTTTTTTTTTTTTTACTTTTTTTTAAATGTAAAATTCAAGGAAATATAATTCCGATTTTTAAAATCAATATTTACTTCTCGTTGGAAAAGTCAATAATGCCTTTTTTTATTGTCCATAAAATATTTTTTTTAATTAAACCTTCAGTGCTACTGATGCAACCCAAACAGTATATCTTACGATCAAATAAAAGAAATGGAAAATAAGTGAAAGTAGGAATTCTATAAAATATATTTATTTAAAGTATTTTAACACGGAAGAAAATTTTTATCAAACATTTTACAACGATATTTTTATAACATCTGAAATCCCTCTTCATAAAATTTTATGCTCTTTCGTTTCAAATAACAAACACACATAAAATAAGCATTAATGTTATTTTTTAGTTTAAGTTAGTCGCTAATTGCTATAGTTTTTTTTTACTCATTTTTTGTAAACGTTTAATTAAACAAAATATAAATCGCATTATAAATTAATTATTTTAACTAATTAAGCACATATTTTAGCAAATAATGCAATTATTAAAATACTTCCTTTTTAATGCTTCTTTTTATGCAGAATTTTATTTAAAATTTTATTTCGAATGTTTTTAGTTTTAGTTCAGAGTTTCGACAATATATATGACGACCTCAGAAGCCAAGTGGTACAAGTGACAAAATTTAGATTTCGAGTAAATTGAGTTGGAAGTTAAACATAAATTGTAATTAATTGAGGTATGAATCTTCTATATATATCTTAATGATCTTTGAACACTTATTTCAATGTTTAGAAAAAATTGGATTAACATTTGTTTTAAATTTATAACTAAGCAATATTTATCGTCATTCGGCACCTGTACCGTTTGGCTTCCAAGCAGTAGTGAAAACTGCTTGGAAGCCAAAGGGTATTATTGTCGAATGGATACAAGAAATAAAAAGATAAATGTATAAAAAATTAACAACAATGTCGATATAAATAAATGAAAGGACAAAATTTTGTTTTTGATAAAAGTTCTAAAAAGGAAAAACTATGAAATAAAATAAAGAATACATGAAAAATTTAACGTGAATGTTGATAATAACGATTGAAAGAACAAACTTTTATTCTAACATAAGACTTAAAATTTTATTATAAGTTTTGAATCATTGACATTTTCTAACACTGTCCAACAAAGGTGAAAAGTGAATGCAATTTCAGTTTTTTCTGTACGTCTGTCTGTCTGGCCATCTCTCCGCATTCTAACTCTCGTAGATATACTCGGATTTCCCTGAAATTTTTGGAGATTATTTACACTTATCCTAGAACGAACCCTATTTCAAATAAAGTTTCTAGCATGATTAGTTTATTTACAGTGACAGTCAAATATTTTTCGTTTAATTACGGTCTATGGAGAAAAAACGCTTCAAATGAGTTTTAAAGGTGTTACATTCTGTCAAACATATTAAAATTTATATTCATCTACGAAGTTAATTAAAATATGCATTGTGTAAAATATGTGGTGAAAAGAAAAGCTAATATTCATTTACAGGGCCACACAAAAGAATTCAATTACATAATGGTAAACTAGAAATTGTTTGAGATATATTTTAATTAAATTAAACTTTTCATGTATAATAAAATTGATATACGTCGATGAGATTCAATATAAGTTATTTCGAGCATAATATGAAGTGCACAGCATTTACAGGGACACACAACAGATTTGAAGTACCATACTCTGTCCAAAAATACTGTATATTATCGATATGGTTGATGGATGGATGAAATGCCTGCTTAATTATGATATGCGATTTAAATTTCCCTAAATTTATACATATTACATGGCATGTACAAATGCTATAGTTATATATAGGGTTCTGCAAAAGATGTAGTAAAGTTTGCTGAATATAAGTGTAATTTGCTTAAAGGTTGTTTTTAACTAAATTATGTATTTTTATGAGGAATTTCATTCTGTTTACTCAGAAGTGTTTGTAGAATACAGATAAATTGATTTACAGGAAAATGCACAGAATGGGCTACATGGTCATCAACGGATGATAATTTTTTAAAATGTGATTTCAGTAGTCTTAAGAGTTTTTTACTTTGAATTAACTTTTAGCTAAATATTGGCGTATAATAAAGGTTTTAGGTAAACTCCAGGGATGAAAAAAAGTATACAAGTATGTTTCCATCTATTAGAAAAAGAAAAAATATTTGAAAAAGGAAAATTTCAAACTGTTACGCGTTTTCGTCCTAAATTAAATCTTTCCATTATACAGTATATTATATCAACCGACAGATCAAACACAGGCCTGTTCAAAAGTATTAAAATATATATTTGGCTATGGTGAATAACACTTTATTATCCTAAATACCGAAATTTTGCTAAAGATTTCAGGAAATGTTGAAAAATGTTTCACAATCTATGCATAATTTTGAATATTCTTACTTGTTAATAGTTTGCATTTATTTAATGTAATATTTAATGCATTAAAAAGCAAATTCTAAACAGAAAAAAAAACTGATGAAAAACATTTTGAAAAACGACATACAAATCTAGTTCATAAGGTTTAAAGCGCCACACGGAGTACATAATCTTTAAACTGTGATTGATAAAATTGGCATGCGATTGTCTTTTTGTGCCAATTGTCGAGTTTAAAAATGATCAAATTTCTGGGGCATTTTCAGAGTCATGAACTGGTCTTGTATGTCGTTGGTCGCGCTTCAGCTATATAGATGTCAACGGATACAACTGCACTTATACCCCCTTGGCCTCCACGCGTTTCACAGTTTTAGGAAAGAGGTTAAGTAACTGACCCCTGAAACTCAGTACATAATTAAAAAATCACTCAAAACTCTTTACCTACAAATAAATAGACTTATTTTCAGATAGCCTGTGTACTTATTTCATTTTTTCAATTTTGTCACTTATACCCCTTGGCTTCTGGAGTCCTCATATATATATCTGTATTAATCACACATGCTTTATCTCATTTGTATTGCTGTTATCATGAAATACTACAATTAATATTAAATATTATATGACAAACATAACAGACTTTCAGATAAAATATTCAGTTTATAATTTTGAGAAACATATATAATTTAAGATTACTTGACCTTTAAATTTGTATGGTGTTATTTTTATTTGAACTTTAATAATGTAAATTAAAAATACAAATGTAAAAATTGGACATATTGACATATTTTTTTAAATTAAGTAATAAAAAATTAGTGAACAGATGGTGATTGCGTAAGTAGGTTTAATATGAGATCACCGCATCAAAGAAAAGCTCAGAAGATCACCGAAGTAATGTTTACTGATATTATTTTGTCCATGCTATTAAGGAATATAATGATTTCCAACAATTCTCTATATGCTCATTGTATCATGAATTTATGTTTATATAACACAATTCTTTATACTATGTACACGTTTGTTCTCTCTTTCACTACTATAAAAAAATAAATGCAGGTGAAGTTCCTTCAGGTATTACATAAGTAGGCTGGGCGTGGGATTTTTAGTTTTTTTCTTAATTTTGCTGGCAAGGAGCAGAGAGAGTATCACGAAAATTCTTACGTAAGCATTAGACAAGGAAGCAAGTATAGTTTAAAAGCAAAAAGCAGACAGCCATGATTTGAATGAACGTAATGACATAGGATTAACATAGTGAACAAGGAATCGAAACGAGAATCATTCCATCCCACAACTACATTGAAAACGTTATAATGTATAAGGTAGAATTATGGATTCAAATATCTTAACCTACAGACTAGAAATGTAAACGCTAAACCCATAACATTCCTATTATTCTTGTTAAGATTTTTAGTTGTGAGCCTAAATAAGTTAGAGCCTGTTGTATTCCTTAAAGGTTTTTTTTAGTTCTTGTTCAGTGCGATAAATATCATTAGAATAATAACTGTTTTGTATTCCATGAATACTATAATGGAGCGATTCCCAAACTATGGGTCGCGACTCACTCGTGGGTCGCGGCGGATATTTTAGTGGGTCGTGGAAACAATCGATTTTTGTTTGACAAAAAATATTTTGTATTTCATCTGTTTTAAATACATAACAATTCCAATAGCAAATAATATTTCGAGCAAAATTCCTGAATTTCCACAGGAAGAAATCTACAATCAGAATACCCAGAGACATTTAAATGAGCTTTGAATTCGTTGATAGATTTCCACACAACATACTCATGTGAACATGCGTTTTGTACGGCTGTTTTTGAAAAACAAATACAGAAAAAAACTCTATGTCGAAAGTGAATTAAGGTTGAAATTAACTAGTTTTAACCCTCATATATAGATGCCCTCATCGGTAAAAACCATTGCCAGATAACGCACTGATTATAAAGTTATCTTTTGAAAGGAATTAAGTATTTTTAATTATCTGTGCAGTTTGTGTGTACTGTTAATTATTAGTAGGCTTACGCACATTCTAATTACGAATTGCTGTTTTTTATTGATAGTGAATCCTTCGTATGAAATTTTGCCTTTTTCGTAGGATAGGATAACCGATAGCTTATGTAGAGGTCATACAATAATTTCCATACTGATATACAACATACTATATTAGGTAGGTCGCGAAATTTTTTTTGTTTAAATATGGGTCGCGTACAAATAAAGTTTGGGAACCGCTGGTATAATGAAGTAAGTTACAATATATTAAAACTATTTTGTTTTCCTTCGATACCACAACCATTATAGGTCTATTCATGTAAATTTGTTGGATTAGTAATGTGATTTATCGTTAACTGTATTTTATTTTATAGCACAAGGTATTGATGTTAAAATTTTATAAATTCTACATAAGCAAATGTGAAGGAGGAGGGGGGGGGTCTAGCATTTGCTATTTTGTTTTTTACATGGAGGAGTGTGGGGTACAAAATCAATAAAAATATGCTTACGTAATATTTGAACGATCCCATGAGGTGAATCATTCTTTGTCAATTGTTATTGTTATGAGGGTAATGACATTTAGGCTGAAATTCTCATATATTGAATGAGATCAACTTTATCTTAATCCTGTCGCGTTTCCGTGCATCGTGACCTTAAAATAATCATAATTTTAAGATGAACAACAAGTGTCTGCCGCAATCGCAGCAAATCTAACTACGACCTCTGATTAGCAGGCAGTCGTAAGACTTACGCTTAAGAGTGCTAATCACTCAGCGGCCTAATTTTCCCGGGTAATGTTAAGTCTATGGGCGTTTTATGCATTCATATACGAAAAATATCTTTTTAAGGAATTCATATTTTAAAGTTCGTTTTTCGGTATTCTCTTCTTAAAGGATGTCCCTTTTTTTTCTTTGTTGTCAAAATATTTCAAAAATTTATGCCCTATTTAAAATTTTATAGAAAAAGATAAACAGGAAGTAAAATTTTAACACTTCATATAAAAATAAACAAGTATTTTACAAATATTTCGAAAACTGAGAGAAAATGAGACATCCGAAGGAGAAGATAATACTGAATAAAGAAGTTAATCTCCCGAGGAGATATTTTGAGTGCAAAAGTGCATCAGGCGCCCATATATTTAACATTACCATGGTGAATTCGACCGCCGAGTGACTAGCAACTTTAAGCGCAATTTTTCCGGATTGCACATTATTTGCACCAAAATCTAGTCATTAACAACTTTTAATAACTTCTAACTGAATCTTAAATTTGTTGAAAATCCGTGCATTAGTCTCTGAAATTCCTAAAAATATCGCATATCAACTACAAATTTTAGGTAATGTACACAAAAAATCCATGTAATGTACACAGGAAAATCCATGCAATTAATTCTTGAGATACAATTCTGCAGAAGACGTGAAAAATGCAGCATAGCAGCCCGACTGTAGTTAGATTTAAATCAAAGACTACAGAAATGAGAGAAAATGGATTTACATCAGGATTTACATCAGGAACTAGTTGAATCTGAAGTTTAAAGATAATGCACGCATTAGTTCTTCAGATACATCTATTACAATAATAGTGGATAATGTAGCATAGGCGCAATATATGTTGAGGTATTTTCATAAAAAAATAATCAGCTCAAAAATATATTAAAGAAAAACTGAATCTAAATTTTCATAAAAAATCATGCATTAATTTATGATGTAAATCAATTATGTAAATTGTGAATAATGTTGAATAGCTGACCGCCAATTAAGCAATATACGCTAAAAAGTAAAAGGCTCCAGTTTATAACAAGTTTTAACTGAATCTATAGTTTTGTGAAATTCTATATATTAGTTTTTGAGATATTGCTTCATGTAAAGATAGAAAAAAGTAAAATAAATAAATAAAATTAATAAAATTCAAACGAGACATCTTAATAAATTTCTTCTATAGGATTAGCTTTAGCGAGTGAATCTTTCTAGGTGATAAAAGTAGTCGCTTATAAATACACTTCAATCGCGATATAAAAGCGGAATGAAATGTTAGATGATTAGATGCGCTTTTTTGAAATATCTCGTTCAAATTTGAATGTTTTTCAATGTGTTTTCTGTGTATAGCACAGGAGGCATCTAATTTTGCACCTGAGGACTATCTACATCCTAGCTAGTTTTTAGTTTTTCAATTTTGGATTAAGATATTACAATAAAAATTACTTTCACTCTCAGAACCGTTTTGGACCGACTATAAAATTAAAACTCTCAGAATAATAATAATAATAATAACTATAACTGTAAAAAAATCGCTTTAAAAATAAAACATTTGTAATATAAATATTATGTAAAGTAAACCCCTTTCCTGTATCGAATATTCATTACAATGGAGGAGAATTAATTAGAGTGTCTGACAATTTTTTTTAAACATTCGCACTTATTGAAGTACACAGCCTGTTTTGCTGACATTATAAACCAATAAGAAATGCCTTTAGCAACATTGTGATAGAAAAACTATAAGATAACGTGATTGATAGATATTTTGGGATATTATTACCTTCAATGAAATATCCTTTAAAGAATTTTTATTTTATAATCAATATCATATTGAAATCTTATGTGTAAATTAGAAATAGTATTTCAATAGTATAATATACACTATATTGCCATTGATTATGGGACACTTGCGATTTTAGACATTTTACTAAATATCTAGAAAAATACATGAGGAATCATCTCGAAACTCTTAGTGTATAAATATAATAGTATACGTCATACATCTCCGTGAAGATTTTTTACCGAAACGCCATAGGGGACCGTCAACAAATTAAAAAAGAATGAATATCTTTTAAATAACCCTGTCAAAACTAATGTAGCAAAAGCGCTCAAACTCTAGATTATGATTGAATGCCTTATTGTAATACACTGTGTTCATTTTTATGCAAATAGCATGCACACTCGCAGAGTAATTAAGGTTTTTATAAAAATGGTCCCAAATTTGTCCAAGTTTTTCCATTATAATTTTCAGAGTTCTTAATATAAAATAATATTTTTTTCAGAAAATATGACAAACAACATTGCACACAATACCCTGTAATCAGAATTAAAAAATAATAAAAATTGTATGAAAAATGAGTAGCTTTACTATATAATTTTTTACTGCGCATGCATCAAAGATATCATAATTTCATTTGCATATTATGTTAGCTAAATGTATAGAGCAACTTTTGTAAAAGTCTCAAAATCATAGCTTGAAAATTCTGAAAGTAATCGCCTATAGAAAAAGGACAAAATCCGTTGTTTCCAAAATGAAGCAAAAAAATGAGGGATTTTATCCAAATGCAGTAGTACATCCTATATTGTGTATTCTATATTGACACTAATAAATGAATATATGGATACACCCCTCTTGGTTTTGCTTCATTTTGAGAATAACGGATTTTCGACTTATTCAATTGACGATTATTGTCAGAATTTTCAAGTTATGATTTTGTGACTTTCACAAAAGTTGCTCTATACATTTAGCTAACATAATATGCAAATGAAATTTTGATATCGTTGACGCATGCGCAGTAAAAAATTATTTAGTAAACCAACTCATTTTTTATACAATTTTCATTATTTTTTAATTTTGATTACAGGGTACTGTGTGCAATGTAGTTTGTCATATTTTCTGAAAAAAATAATATTTTATATTAACAACTCTGAAAATTATAAGGAAAAAAACTTGGAAAAATTTGGGATCATTTTTATAAAAACCTTAATTACTCTGCGAGTATGCATGCTATTTGCATAAAAATGAACAAGGCTTATTACAATAAGGCATTCAATCACAATCTAGAATTTGAGCACTTTTGCTACATTAGTTTTGATAGGGTTATTCAAAAGACATTCTTTCTTTTTTAATTTGTTGACGGTCCCCTTTGGAGTTTCGGGAAAAAATTTTCACGGAGATGTATGACTTATACTATTATATTTATACACTAAGAGTTTCGAGATGATTCCTCATGTATTTTTCTAGATATTTAGTAAAATGTCTAAAATCGCAAGTGTGCCATAATCAATGGCAATATAGTGTATATACATATTTGTTTATGGTGATACTTCTTTTTTTGCTTGTGGATTTCTTTTGTATGTTAAATTAAATGGGTAAATGAAGCGAGTTCAATTTAATGTATTATAGATAAATTGGATAACATTAATCTATTTTTAAAGTACGAACTAAAATTAAAACAAACGAAAATAAAATATTGTTAAAATTATAAATGTGCGAAGTCTGTGATTAAAAAGATGAGATCACGACGGAATCTTTAAAGTGCTATCAATTATATTTTGTTAGAATAATTGTTTTTAAATTTTTACAGAAAATTACATTTGGTTATCTTTTTCACGATACAAAATTAGTTTACTGCAGTTTAACCAGTTTGCACAGATTTTTATTAAGCACCATCCTTCTTCATAATGTTTTTATTATTCGAAATCAATAAACTTTAAAAAAAACGATTTTCGGTTATGTTACTTATTTTAATATACGTAATCTAAATATTATGTAAAGTAAATGCATTTTCAGTATCGAATATTCATTACAATGACGGTAAATTAATAAAGGTTGTCTGACATATTTTTTTAAACATTTGAACATATTGAAGTACATCGCATTTTCTGCCAACATTACATGACAGCAAAAATTGTCTTCAGTAAATGGCATGTGATTGTAAAAGTAAATTTGGGATGTTTTAAATAAAATATAGCAAACGTTGTTTAAACCATCATTCGTTGTTGTATCTTAAAGTCTTTTTCAATGTTCAATATTGAAGACATTTTTCATATTATCCTAATATCATATAGTTTTTTTTTCTTTTCCTGGATATGGATGTAAATCTATCTTTAAAGATGAATGCTTCAAAGAATGAATATTTTATATCCAATATGAAATTGCAATTTCATCCATACGTTTCGAAAGTACTTTTTATTGTACATCATTGGATCAACATCAGCTGATGTTTATTTATTCATTATGTAATTTTCAACAAAATTTCGTATTAGTTGAGTTAGAAATATTTGTAAATTAATGTTCGTTGGGCGAAAATTTCTCCATAGCTGCTGTCATTTTTTTGCATGTGTAAAATTAGAAAAAAAATATTTTAATGTTTTTGTTTATTTTTGGATGTTGTAACGGAGTTGTTTAAACTGCTGCTTATTGTATCTGTAAATCAATAGTTTTTACAAAAATATCCAGAATTAGATATATAGATATTTTTTAATGATGTAAACCAAGTTTACATTCGTCGACAAGCACCGTCTTTTAATAAGCACTATCCATCAACTTAATGTTTTTTTATTATTCGAAATCAATAATATTAGAAAAATATTTTGGGCCGTGTTTCTTATTTAACATATGTAATCTATATATTATGCAAAGTAAATGCCTTTCCTTTATCGAATATTCATTACAATGACGGTAAATAAATGAGGCTGTCTGACATAAATTTTTAAACATTTGAACATAGTGAAGTGCATCGCTTTTCGCTTACATTTTAGAACAACACGAGATTCTTCAGTAAATGACACTTCATTGTAAAAGAAAATTTCGGATATTTTAAATAAAATAGAGCAAACACTGATTATTTTTTTGTTGGTATATCTTAAAACATTATTCAATATTCAATTTCGAAACCAATTTTTATGTTATCCTAATATCATATAGTTTTTTCTTGTTCCTTTTTCTAGATTTTTATATAAATTTATATTTAATGATAAATACTTCAACGAATGAATATTTTATATCCGATATGAAATTGTAATTTTACCAATATTTTGAAAAAAGTCTTTTTTAAATAGCTCATCATTGGTTCACCATCAGTTGATGTTTATTTATGCATTATGCATTTTCCAACAAAATTTCGTATTAGTAGCGTTAGAAATATTGGTAATTTAATGTTTTCAGGGTGTAATTTTTGCCAACACCTGCTTTCACTTTCTACGTGCGTAAATTAGAAGTAATCATTTGATACTAAAATAAAATATTATTCTTATACTAATATTTTTTTCCTTGTTGTGAGTGTATTTATTTGGTATTTTAAGCTGAATGAGTAAAAAATGAAGGTTTTAACCTTATGTATTTTAAACCAAATAAGTCTAGTGATTAACCAAGCACTGAACGCTCTCTTGTTCGATGTTCAACATCAACAAAGATCCATCAAGGTAATGCAGTATACGCACTCGTTAAATAAAGTAATTCTGAAAGTCCTGTGGTCAGTCTTATCAGTTAACATAGGTATAAATGTCTAGAGAAACCTTTTCCTCTATTTCAGAGACATATAGAAATTGAAAAAGTTGACGTTATTTGGTGCTGACTACTATTGGCAACTTTTCTAAACACATTCATCTGCAGAAGTCTGACTTCCATTCTTTTGGCTGCATTTTAAAAGGAAGCTCTAGGAACCAATCTTGAGTTTCAGTCACACGTCAACAAAAATAAAATTAGTAGAGTGCATCTATTTTCTCGCTTTTGTATTTTAAAAGAAAGTTATATATTTTTACCAATTCAACGTTTGCCCAAAGATAAGTTGGGGCAAAAGATGAAATAAGTGACAGGTAATACTTTAGACGAAATCATTTCAATACCAATGATAACGATGAGAACAAAAATTGTCAATTTAATACTTTCACTCGGCTAACATAACAGTACGATAATATTTTATTATTTTCTTCATACATTAGTTTAAATTTTCTAAAAGATGTTCATATATGTAATGCCATCAATATAGCTTGTTGCCTATTTTTAGGTTCAAGTAAATTTAATTTCTGCATAATATTTCCTTTTAGTGATAATTAAATTATACTACAGTAAAAAAAGCACACTTCTTGGATTTCAATTGTTGACTTTGCAATAAATGAAATTTATCGAAAAAAGAAATATGTGAAACATAATATAGTTCTATATTTATTTAAAATTTGCATAATGATAATTAAGTTCATTGTTGTCAATTTCAGGTAATTATATTTAAGTTTATGTAAAATGTTTCAAGTTGCGTGATCCTGATGCAATTATTTAAAAAAAAACTTTAAAATTAATATTTTTTGGTCGATTGGTCAAGAGGATTTTTTTATAATGATTTCATATTTTAACATTATAGCCAAGCAAATGTTAATTTATTTATCTGTCTCCTCTACGTGAATTCGCAAAGCAAGTATTGTAGCTCGTAGGCATGTTCAACTGCGTGTTTTTAAGTACTGTACAAGTACCTTTAATCTATTTTTATTGTAAATCATATAGTTACATATTAAACGTATTTGGTTGGTTGTATAGCTTTTAATTGTACAAAATCCCAATAAAAGTATGCTGCGTCAAGAAAAATAAATAAATAAATAAATAAATAATAATACTAAAACTCTCAATGATTAACATATGCTAAAACTAAAGAAAATGTGGTTTTTATTGATATTATTCATTTTTATATATTTTGATGTTTCTTTTCAAAAGCGTTAAAAAAGGAAAAAATATAAGATATTAAACTATATGTTCTAAAGGAACGTGAGAGGTGGAGGGAATTTTGCGGGATGCGGAATTAGATGGTATGTCTCAAAAAAGAGGAAATATTAATCATAATGAAAAACAAAACTCTCATTAAAATATTTAAAAACACTTGTAAAAAAACTAAATTTAATAAAAATTTGCCCCCTTTTTTTCTCTTTTATCGCAAGGCCGTTCGTAGAACTGATATTTAAATTGAGTTTAAATTTACATTGTAATGCCTTTTGGAATACACCAAAACGAAAAATTAAACATGTATAATAACTAGAAAAACAAAAAAGAATTGGGCCGCATAGTTGGGATTTGAGACCATTGTACGACGCGCCAAAATCTGATTACATAAGACCTTCGTACAAACGAGTGCGAGAACTTCTTTTCTTTTTCATTAATTTTAAAATTAGTACTGGTTAAAGACTTGTTTTCTCAAAAGTTTATAAACAACGCTAAATGTTTTTGTCAAATCTTATATAAATGCACACTTTTGCATATAGTGATTTGCACTAACTAAGAAGAAGAACGTTAAGATTTTTCAAATGTTAAACCGTACCTTGTCATTTGGTAGTGATTTTTTTTAATAAGTGCAGTTCTAATCTTTCATTATGAGTTGAACATTTTACTTATGCATATTGCGCCGGTACTAAGTACGAACCGGAGTTTAATACAATTATTACCTGATGATGCAATTCACGAATAAATGTATGTTGAAGGATGTCGTCTGTGTTTGATTTAATGGGGAAATTCATAAAGAATTCATTATTTATCTTACTACTTGGTGCCATGATCTTATGACTGAGTTATTTGCCAAAAACGGAATATCAAGAGTAAGCCAATACATATTGTTTTGTTATAGATAGATATATATAGATAAGTATTCTAATTCTCTCTCTCTCTATTTCTCTCTCTATATGTATAGATATATTTTTTAGTGAACATTGAAAATATTGTTTTACATCATATCTGTATTTTAAAATTGATTAAATCTTCAGACGCACGAATTACTTACAAATATTTAGAAAAAAAGGTAAATCGTAACTTCTAAAATATGACATGATATATATCGTAAGCCACTTTGCTGTAAAACGAGTTCATTTTTATTTATTTTAATTCAGCTCTAAAATGGAAGAGGTGTATTCAAATATTTGTTTTTATATCTCCAAAATAAAACTGGGTATAGTTTTATTTGAGCTAAATTAAATTTGCAGTTCTATCACTTCTTCACATTTGATTCAACCTCTAAGATTTATTTCCAGTAATAAATAACAAGTTTACTTAAAAGGAATTTAATTATATCTTACATGAAAGATCTTGTTTTAAGTATTTCCTTTCCGTTTGCAATAACACAATTTACTGTTTATTTCTTTCTTAGTGAAAATAAAACAATCATCCTGTTCTTCGACGGACAAAGTTATCAAGTTAACTTGGTTAGAATTTTCAAGACAAATACTCTAATAGGAGATAAAAACGCAAATGATTAAGATGTTACTAATCTGCAGAGAATTGTGAATTGTAATTGAAAAAAACAAGTATAAAAATTTCGAAATTGAGAAAACAAATAAATCAATAACAGTTGTATGATACATTTTATTTAAAAAATTCTTCTTCTGTAGATATATAGCAAATTAACACAATGTAATGTTATTTGCTTAAAGGAGTAAATTAAAACTTTTAAAACAGTGAAAATTCCTTTATTTCGACTATTTGCATGTTTCGATTATACCCGGCTCATTTTATAAACAAATAATTAAAAATATTCTAAAATTGCATAATCTTTGGAACGCTGTCACTAAATTTTTCATATACTCTTTCATGTTATGCACATTATATTATATTTTGCTATATATTTTTTTAAACTATTGATTATCTCAAGCCATTATCTAAATAATTTAAATGATGCTACATACTTACATATTGATTTTTTTGCATTATATTATCTATGTTTTTTTTATAATGGATGAATAGCATAGCATAGAAGAAAAAATATATTATTATTGTTGAATTAAATTTTGATGGATTTTTCTTGATATGCTCTTGCTGCAATGAGTAAAATTACACTTTAAAATCTAAACAAGTCGATGTTTTTTTTTTTTTTTTTTATGAAATATTTTTTTTTAAAGATAAGGACCAAATGCTTTTGAATTCTAGTTTTGTAATTTTATAAAAATGCACTGATTGCTTTGTTATAAGACATTGGATATGATATTACTGAACCGATTAAAAAATATTTTCACTGTACGATAAATTATAAATGTATTTTTCATGAATTGTTTATTTTTATTTTTATTTTTATTTAAATATTTTTTTTATTGATAGGGAATTAGTTAGAATATTTGAATATTCTTTTATTAATTGAAGTCTGATGTTTTCCTAATGTGGTATAATAATGAAGATTTCAGTTTTCGTGAAGAAATTAGTAATTTTTAATTATACATTTGAGTATAATTTTGCCAGATGTATGTAGGTATACAAATTATATTTAGCATATTTTACTACTAAATGTAAAAATTATATATATCTCCTGTCAATTGAAATTTAAATTGAATTCCCAGAATTTTGCGGTCAATTTAAAAAATTCTATTTCCAATCTCACATTTAATTTTCTTATATTTTACTTAAATTAAAAAATATAACATACACTGTCTTTAAAAAAAGAGAATGTATTAAAAAGGGTTTTAAAAGTACGTTTTTTAATCTGACATTGTAAACTTCTATTTTGCATAAAAGAAAAAAATCTAAATGTAATGAATTTCATATTTTCTTATTCATGTAAAAACACTAAAAAAAAAAGATTAAACATTCCTCATTTACTTATTAAACGGAATATTTTTGAAAAAAAAACATACCAAACTTCTTTAGGAAATGAGATGTTTAAATTTCAATATTTATATGCAAAACAGTTGGAAACATTTTTTTAAAAGAAACTTTTTAATCTTTGGACAAAATTCACATACATAAGTATTATGGTAAGAATGTTCTAAAGGTTGACCTGCGAGAATGTAAAGCAATTCAAATATTCATTTGTGTTGAAATTGCATTTGCATCAAGAAAATTTTTTTAGTGAGTTAAAAAAAAATACAACTACATTTAATTCGATATTACGCCTGTCAATAATGTTTGAAATATACTTTTAGTCTTTGTGTAATTAACATTTTTGTATATTTAAACAGAAAACAAATTGACCCTCTTTATAGATATTTTAAGGAAAAACATGCTTAAAACTGTTGTTTTGGCAGTTTTTATTTACAAAATGTTTTTTTTTTTTTAATAATAATAAAAAAATACTTAATGAATTTATTGTAGATGATAAAATTTGAATAGGTTTTTCGAGAACCAAATCTGAAGATAAGAGAATTCTTCTTGTTATTTTTTTCTTTATTTGCGCTATTATTACTTACCCATCATACGTAGTATAGGGAAAGTCTTGCAATCGTTTAGTTCTTGCAATCGCATATTTTTAGAAAAAAAAAATTTGCCGTCCGTCCGTCTGTGTGTCTGTCTGTCTGTCTGACTGTAACCACTCTATCTCTCGAACAAATTGAAATAAAGACTTGAAATTTTGTATGTGCTTAGTATGTAAGAATTGGACGAAGCCTATTTAATATCAGTAACCTCGATTTTACGGAACTATTTTCGGACTCTCGAAAAATTCGCTCAGATGAAAGGTATATAAAAATTTTCGATTTTTTTTTATTTTAAGAAGTTGTCGTAAAAGGCAATAAATTAACACAAATTCTGCATAAAAATCGAAGTCGATCGGATAATTAGTTGTCGAGATATTTCTAATCCTGTTTTTCACATTCTTTGATTTTTCATGACCCTGTATTTCATTCAAATTTCAACTCAAAGATATCTTTTAATTGCAAATGAGACACTTAATTCGATGCAAGAAACTATTCGTGAATATGATAATTATTTTTAGAGTTATAAGGATGTTTCTTTTATGCAATTCAGTGCTACTTGAATAGTTGGGCGTTTCATACAATTTATCGAAATTGGTTCATCAGAAATTCATTAATAGAAAATGAAGATATGTTAAAAATACTTAAATATACGTTTACATTTTGTTTTGGAATGTAATGCCTTTTATAAATTGCTTACGTATGTTATGTTTTCATATATTATGTTATGCATATCCATGATGGGTAAGTATTATGATGGCCTCCAACGACTATTTCTTCAATAATAGCGTGTCCATGAAAAATGCGAAGAGCTGTGGCCATTGGCTAAAAACGAAATGGTGCAGTCGAACATCTCTTGCCGCAATTATGTAGTATCTCCCCATAACATACTTGATTGTCAAAATCACATGTTGGCTGTTTTAGTTTTTGCCTTACTCGGAGTGAAATATGTGACCACTCAATAGGTGATGGGCTTTCAGATACACACTTAAAACGAAAGAGTGGAATTGGCTTCTCTGGAAAGAGGTGTAATTTTTTGGATCATGTGTGAGTCGTTTTTAGCTCACAGGCTATAATAGCCTGAGAGCTTATGTGCCCGTCCGTTCTGTATGTACGTTCGTAACGCGATAACTCATGATAAAAATATCGGATCCACTTGAAATTTTGTATGTAGGTATATCCTGACAAGGCGCTTCCCTGATTAGTTTTTCGAGTTCATTCGATATGTATAAGAGGGGTAACGGGGGGCTCATGCCCCTCCCCTTAGTTGATATAAATGGGTTTTTCATGCAGAATTAACAGTTTTCGTTCAAAATTTAGATTAGGATCATTCTGATGAGGCGATTCCGTGACTGTTATTAGGTGTTCATTGAATAAGTATAAACAGGGGGAACGGAGGTTCTAATGCCCCCCCCCCCTTAATTTATATAAATGGGTTTTTCAAGCAGAATTTTCAGATTTCTTTCAAATCTCTGAATAGTTTTGGAAGTTTAATGGTTAAGTATAAAAGAGGGGGATAACTCCTTTTAAATTATATAAATGCTAAATGGGTTTTTATTAAGAATTATCCGATTTGCTCTGATTTTTGGATATAGATTTTTTATATGATAAAGCATGTCTTTGATAGTATAGGAGGTTCAATGAGTAAGTATAAAAAAAGAGGAAAGGGGAGAGCTGTTTCCCCTTCTTAAGTTTTTTTCGAACGGAATTAACCCTTGAAAATATAAGGCTTTAATGTACAATTAGTATTTGTAGCCTGTGAGCTCAATGCCATCAGTTTAACTGGGCAGTATTCTTTATTTAAACGTTTACTCATTTTGATTTAAATTTCTTAAAAACAACCCCTTCACTTGAGTTGTTTCAACTCTTTACTAGAAGCTGACTTTCAAGTCGTGAGAAGAGTGGATTTGGACTCAACTTGAGTTATTTTGTGGCTGTGTTTCTTTAAGCGTAGAAGAGCGAATTCACCGAAGTTTTCTGGGAAAACCTGCCACTGAAATTTATACCATATTAAAATAAGAAATGAATTGCTATCGAGTACTTAAGTTTTTGAGCGTTATTAAAATTTGGTAAGAAATGACGGAAGACGATGCACGCCATCGGAGTCAATGCACCTGAAAATCGGACGCAATGATTTAATCCGTTAGTGTGCAATAGTCATTGTCTGAATACCTAAACTGTTGCTGCGTTGCCACGAATGGGTACACTGTAAAAAAAAAAATCTGTAAAGATACTAAACATTGTCTAGGAAACTGGGATTCCAAGAAATTTCCCTGTAACGATAACAGGAAAAATCCATGTAACCGATTCTGAAACTTGAATTTTCGCTGTTACCGTTACAGGAAAAGTTCTACGAATCCCAGTTTAATAGAAAAAGTTTAGTACCTTTACAGATTTTTTTTACAGTTTACTAGTCGGAAATTGAATGTCAAGTATAACGAATGTTCTTATTGTAACGAGATTTTAAAAATATTCGGAGCTTGGTGAAATAGTATACAGTACTTCGAATACAGTATAATATCTGAAATATTTTGCGTACCTTTGTAAATACTATGTGCTTTCTGTTTTACAGAAAACGACTTGTAGTAAACTTTAGCAACTTATACCATTTTCAGGAATTGTGAACTAGTTTAAAATAATGTAAACGTGATCCCAAACACTGTTTCTCCCCTATACTATTAAGTGATAGAATACTTTTGTTTGGACATAAAATTAATAACATTTATTCTTTGTACCACACATTTTAAAGAATGTATATTTTAGTATATACTTCATAGATGAATATCAATTTTATTATATTTGAATGAGTGCAACCTCAATCTTGCTCTATTATTACTATTTTTCCCATTGGCCTTTGTCGGACGCTCCTCTCAGTCCACAAAACTTTGAAGAATGTCCTAGGTAGTTTTAGCTGCCACCACAAATATTAATGGGTTATATCGGTCACCTGCTGTGAGGATTGGGTAAACTAACACTGACACTGTTAATGATTCATGAACTGAACTAACAGTTTATTTAAGATATAGATATGTACACAAGAAATAATATTTACAACTATTTACAATTACAACTCGGATATAGATGATCCGGTTCAACATTAAATTAACTACAATAAACGTTGGTTGTGTACCGTTCAACTTACACTTTCTTCCTCACACTCAACGCACGTTAGATACGCTTTATCAGAGATTACTGCAGAATCTCAATACACAAGGGTACTAGGCCTCACTTCTCGGCCTATAACACTATCCACCGGGACGCCTTGTCCCACGCTCAAAATATACACTATCCAACAGGACCACAAATCCTGAGCGACCTATCGGTCTCAACGCCAAGCGAGAACTGTCTCCAACCTCTCAGTCCAGAGTTGACCTTGTCAGAGATCTTCCTTCCCCCAGCAGGGCCTCTTAGAGTTCCTCCATTGGTTCAATTCCGCATACCAATCTTGAGTCATGACCTCTACTGTTTACACATCTCTCCAATAGCTAGATGACAGCTGAGGCACGCCCCGCGGCCATCACTTTCATTCATCAACGAGTGCGTCATCTGCACACCTGTGTCAACATCTGTCATTCGTTATTATAGAAAAGAAAGAAAGGTATTTCGAGCTTCACGGATACACAACCCACAATACATAAAATATTCAGATAAGGAAATGTTACTCCTTTCTAATTCAGGGCAGATGTCTTCTAGGAACCTGACAGCCTTAATGGACAATTTTGATTATCCTTGTAACTTAACAATCCATCCAATTTCCATAAAATTTAAAATGACTAGACAACATTATGCAATATTTTTAAGTTTTTAATTTCAAACAATTCGGTTTGGTAGTAGACAGAAGGACAAATAGGCGGACTGAAAGACGAGTATATGTGTTAGGTATTTATATAATTATGAACGCACCTAAAAAAGAGGAATGTACGAAAAATTTTGCAGATTTACATAAATTAAATTCGGTTACTGTTGTAAAATTTTTTAATTCATTGCATGTTAAAAATTTATTTAATACGTACTGGTAATTTATTTAAATGCTAACAAAAGAATAATTTCTGATAAAAAATCAGAATAACACGAAGTCGTTCATTGAATATTTATATCATTAATCTATATTTAAATGTACATTTTGCCCTTATAGTAAATCATTAGTCAATCTATGAAACAGTGCACAACACACCTGAACTTTAGTACAGAAAAATTATAAATATGTAAACAGAAAGTGATAATATGGTTGACAAATATGCAATCTATATAATGTGTTACTAAAGTCAATGTGTCACACCCATAGTAAATTCCCGTAACGGGTGGAAGCCTTCTAATATGATGGTTCTGATATAATCTCGAAAGACATATTTTCAATTATTCAATACTTCATATAAATCAGATAACTTAATGTGTACATTCCCGGACAAAACGTTTTATATAGAATGAGAAATAAGGTGTTATTTTATAGGTTCTACTAGTCATTAAAAGAAGATTATAACTAACACTAAATTTTACGTGTATTCGCTTTAATTCTTATTAAATTATTTATTAATTTTCCCTGTGCTAATTATGCTACATTGAAATTTAAGATTTGGATAAATTTCAGCATACAGTTCAAACTTTAGAGATTGTTCTATTATTAGTTGACCCTCGCGACGCTGTCCCGGTCCGTAATAATAATACAAAACGAAATTGAAATTTGTATGATTTTATCTTTAACTCGAAATATGTGGAAATGCATTGTCTGAAATACATAAGAACTGACTATGTAAAAAATGGGTTTAAAAAAACTATATTTATCTGTTAAAAATACTCAAAATGTATGCAATGGGAAACGCGGGAAGGAATATGTGTTCAACGATTGCGTGAATTTCTTGTTAAATTTGATATTTATACGTAAAAATTGCAGTTAAGTCCCGTATTTATTTTTTTTTCACATAGAAATCCCAAGTAAAATATTTTAAATTTCTAACTAATTGTATCACTCTTAAATAATCCTATTCCGTGAATGAAACCTATACCCGGTGATTAGCTAAAGGTTAGTAAGGTATTATAATTTCAGAGACATTATACAAAAATAGGTGCATATTTTTAAACAAAGCATGCGTAAAGTTTAGTCTGTGGACAAAATCTTAACCTTAACCTAATCGCAGAATAACTATACTAAATGAAACTTAACCGTAACCTAATTCCAACATAAATATAACACAAATGTAATCTAGCCATCACCTTATCGTAAACTATCCTTAATCTAACCATAACCTAACTACAACTAACCAACCTAACCTAACTGTTACATAAACGTAACCAAATTCTAAATAAACACTAACTATAATCTAAATATCCTAACCATGCACGTAAAACAAAGTACTTTATTTTCACTTTCCACCCCCACGGGGGGCATTATGTTTTGTTGAACATTCGACATGAATCACGGTCCCCGCAGTGGTTATAGAAAGCGTGCTAAGTGTTATTTGCTAAATGTCTCGGTCATTCTTTCCATCATTTTGATGAGCACACTTTCGTAAACAAATCTATATCTGAACATCACTTCCGATTTCCAGTTTTTCCGTAGATATATTACCCGATGGGGTGGGGATACAAATAACAATAATAATAATAATAATAATAATGATAATAATAGCAATAAACTAAACGAAAAAAAATTAAGAAATTTTCTGAAATTTCTACTCGGAAATAATAGTGACAACAATTCAATTAAGAGCCCAATATTTATGTATAAGTGCCTATGCTGTTTGCTTTACCAAACTTAAGGCAAGCGTCGCACGCCCTGTAAAATATGTTAGTTCCACTTTTTTTCTGCAGCAGCGCACTCATTTCTTAACAAACCGATATCCGAAGGACACTCCGTTAGGAAAACTATTCGTAGATACATTAGTTGAGAGTGTAGGAAAATTAAATAAGATAATAAGAAATTTAGTGATATGATTATTTTGATCTGAACCAAATCTGGACTCAGCAAAATCATTCCAATGAAACATACACCAATCCGAGTAAAACAAAATTGCAACCCGAACCGAACCTTAAAAACGTAAAAGAATAATTTAAATTTAAAATATCACCTAAACTTGCACAGAAAAAACCAAATTAAATTTATTAACTCAAACGTAGAAAATGTGTTTTTGATGTCAGATGTATTTTTATTATTATAAGACTATTCTTCTTATGCTATAAATCTTTTTAATCAGAAATTTCTGTTGATTAAGAGGATCGAATGGAATATTTTTGTCAGTCTCAGGTTTCGTCCGTGTTGCATTTCGGAGACTTTTCAAATGAAATAATCAGGTTGGGATCGCGTTCGTGTCCACTGAAATTCTTCTGTCTTGCTCATAACAGCCCTAGTAGCAAACCAATATTGGTCCAACGTTGCGCCAATATTTCATTAATTGGAAATATTGCCAATAAAACGTCAATATTGCTCCAATATTGGGATGTTTACATTTTGCCCTTATTTAGCCAATCTTTGTAGCCAATATTATGCGAATATTGGGGTTTCATTGGAAATATTGCCAATAAAACGCCAATATTATACAGATGTTGGCGTAACCTTGGATTTTTTTTCCAATGAAATCCCAATATTTAACCAATATTGGTGTTTTATTGGCAGTATTTCCAATGAAACCCCAATATTGGCATAATATCGGCTGCAAATATAAGCTTAATACGGGCAAATTGTAAACACCCCAATATTGGAGCAATGTTTAATGTCAGTATTGCGTCAATGTCCAATATTACTCCAAGATATAGTCAATATTGATCCAATATTGTTTGGTTACTGGGGGGGGGTAATGGTTCTTTAGAATGTTTTGGACGTTTTCATATTTCATTCGGATCACATTCCGTTTTTATTTATTTATTTATATTTATTTTTTATGTTAATTTTAGGTTCTTCTTGGATTCATGTCCAAGAAAATTATTTTATCTTTCTCAGTCAGAGTAATGGTACTTTGAAATATTTCCGTCGGTTTCAGATTTCATTCGGGTCATATTTCGGATTTTTTTCAAATGGAATCTTTAGGTTCGATTCCGGTTCATGTCCACGGAAATTAATTTGTTTAGCTAAGATCAGATTATGGATCTTTCACATGTTTTTGTTGGTTTCAAATTTCGTTCGTGTCTTATTTCGGATTTTTTTTTCAAAAATTCGGGTTGGGTTCATGTCCACGTAAATTGTTTTGTGCTATTCGGATCCTGTTATGGTTCTCTGGAATATATATTTTAATGAGGTTCAGATTTGATTAAATTCAGATTTCGGCTTTTTTTTCAGGTGGTATTTTTAGGTTCGTGTCGGGTTGCGTTTCCAAGGTTTTTTTTTTTTTTTTTTTTTTTTTTTTTTTTTTTTTTTTTTTTTTTTTTTCGTTAAATTAGGTTATGCTTCACTGGAAAAAAAATTCCAGGTTCAGATTTGGTTCGGTTCTAATTTCTGGTTTTCCTTCAAATAGAATTTTTAAGTTCGGGTCGGATTACGTGTCCACGGAAATTAATCTGTGTTGCTCGAATAAGGATATGCTTCACTCGAATATTTTTGTCAGGTTCAGATTTCGTTCGATTTGAATTTCAGGTATTACTTAAAATGGAATTTTTAGGTTTTGATTGTGTTCATGTTCACGGAAATTATTTGGTCTTACTCCAATCCAGTTATGATTATTTCGAATATTTTTTATCGGACTCAGATATTGTTTGGGTGAGATTTCAGATTTTATTCAAATGGAATTTTCTGGATTCCAGTCGGGTTTATGTCCACGGATATTAATTTGTCTTGCTCGGTTAAAGTTATAGTTCTTTGGAATATTTTTATCGGTTTCAGATTTTGATCTGGTCTTATTTCGGGTTTTTTTTTATGGCTATTTTAGGTTCTTGTCGGGCGTCCATGGAAATGCTTTTGTCTTGCTCAGATTGGGTAATGGTTCTTTAGGATTATTATTATTAAATATG
The DNA here is from genome assembly GCA_964019185.1 of Maratus speculifer. NCBI lineage: Eukaryota > Metazoa > Arthropoda > Arachnida > Araneae > Salticidae > Maratus > Maratus speculifer. Next base: position 424,504,640 of record OZ025290.1, on the reverse strand, counting down.
TATAACAAGAATGTTTTAGATTCACAAGCATTCTACATTATTCTGATATTCCGCATGAAATACGTAAGAAACACAAATGCTCAGAAAATTTGAAGCATGTGATTATTTTAAAAATTACATTAATAATAATACGTATTAAAAATTAAGCTAAATTTATATATACAAGTCACAATATGTTACTCTGCATTATAGTTTCACAGAAAGAAATTGTTTTACAATATGCCATTTATTTTAAATGTATGTAAAATAATTCCACATGGTTCATAAAATTAATAATATCTCTATATATATTTCAAATTTTGTAATTTTAATTTGATTGTAAATAGGCGTAGTAGTTGGCAGCCACGTATATATATATATATATATATATATATATATATATATATATATATATATATATATATATATATATATAACATATTAGAAACAGAAATTTTAGTAAATTATTAAGAATATCTATTATAATGCATAACATTAAATTTATTTGGTATACATTTTACTAAAACTTTTTTGTGGTTTCAATCATGTTTATAAGATTTAAATAGGCGTAGAGGTTGGCAGCTCTGTATATATATATTTCAAATGAAATCCGTGTGAAGAATGGCGATCAAATCGAAGGAGGTGTTTTTATGTATCGAACTCAAACCGTCTCACTACTACTTAAACTTTGCATTTCTTCATAAACATTACTATACAAAACCTGCTTACTTAGATTCTTTATCTGCCTTTATATTTTTGATACATAGATCTGAACCAACCTTTCTCAAGGTAGTATTATAGATAAAGTTTAGTGTAAAGATGTTTTGTATTTATTATTGATAATGTATTTTAAAATTTCTTGCACCAAAATTACAAAAATAAATAAATAAATAAATAAATAAAAACATTGTAGTTCTTTATAAAATGTATTTGCTATAGACTGAATTTTGACCAATCCTAAGATTGACGTAAAATAATTAATCCCATTTATCTTTTAGGTGTATTCTAATATATATATATATATGTATTTATTTATTTAAAATTTATTTATTCTTCAAACTTTTATTTGTTTACCATATTTTTGTAAATTATTTTTTTTACATATTTCTTTTGATTTCTTTTAGCGATACTATTAAGGTATTTTTTCTGCGTATCTATGTAACAAGTAAGTTTCTTTCAGCGTTCTATTTGTACATAAAAGAGGGTATTTTATTACAAATAAAATGAAAAAAAGAAACGCAGTTAAAAATCATGAATTACGAAATTTTTTTATGATAAAAATATGTTGCATGCGACTTCCAATTTTCTCTTCAAAAATGTATTTATTTTTACAAGTTAATCCATTCAAAAATATTTCATAAAGATAACATAACGTTATTTTTTCCTCTAAATATTGCATGCAGTAATTTGAATTTTTTTCTACAGATTCTTCGTTTGATTTTTATTAACTTAAAAAAAACTGAAATTCTTAAAGAATGTTCACGGTAAACGAAAATGTCTCAGACAAAAGAAAATTTCAAATTATTGTTTTGGAATAGGTGAAAAAAAGTGCTTCTTGAAGTAAAAAGGTTACGCTCATAGTTTTTTCTTTAGGTATCATCACATTTGTTATGGCAATTTTTTCTTACCATTTTCTGACTTAATTGATCTGCTTTTTTATGGCCATATACTCAGATAATTATATCATACGTAAATAGAATATAATTAAAATTTGTCACGATATTAAAAAATATATTAGTTTGAAAAAAAAATACAGGGAAAATATGTTTATACAGTCGAAGATCTGTAATCCGCACACCCATAATTCACTGTTTCCTCATTGTTTTCTCATTTTTTTAAATTTTTCTAAAAAAATTTCTAATTTTTTTTAATCTCTAATTTGTAAATTTTTAACTGTTTATTTCATTGTTTATATTCGTAAAATAACGTGAATTATAGAAAACAATGGATTATGGGTGTGCGGATTATAGATCTTTGACTGTATGTTTAATATGTGAAGATCTCCTACTGATAAATGTATACTTTTTTGTTTTACTCCTATTTTGTAGATAAATCTATTTTGTATTTATATTATCTCATGCAGTTGACTGACAATTTACTTTGTTAAATACGAAACTAATTTTCTACTTTGTTTCAGGATGAATGCGATAACGAAACAAGCTCATCTTGTAAACATTAGACGTTACGACAAGTAATTAAATTGTTTTCGATTTATGGTATGCATTTCAGAATAGATAAATATTTGCAAGAAATTTAATCTTTTAAAAGTTGCTGGAAAGCTTAATTACTTTTTTTTAACATTCAAATTTCGAGGTAATATAATTCCGATTTTTAGAATCAGTTTTCACTTTTTGTTAGTAAATTCAATCATGCCTTAAGATTTTTTTTTAAACTTTCAGTGCTACTGGTACTACACAAACAGCATCTTTTACGATCGAATAAAGGGAATGGAAAATAAATGAAAGTAAGAACTCTTTAAAATATATTTATTTAAAGTTTCTAAACACGCAAGAAATTTAAAATCAAATATTTTTATAACGTCTGAAAGCCCTCTTAATAAAATTTTATTTTCTCTTGCTTAGAATGAAAAGCTAAAAGCGTAGCTTAGCGTTAAAAACATAAAATAAACATTAATTTTTTTAATATAAGTAAGCAGTTAAAAGTTGTAGTGATTCATCCTTTTCCTTCCAAACGTTTATTTTTAAAAAATTACATTAAAAATAAACAATTTAACAAATTAAACACATAATTTAGCAGATAATGCAATTATTAAAACATTTAATTATGCTTTTTTTACAGATTTGTTGTTCTTTATTTTCGTATTTTTTTACTTGCAATTTAAAGTTTCGTCGGCAAATGTTTTCTAAGCATTAATTCTATATTTTAATATTTATATTTTCTGTTGTCACATGCTTTATCTCATTTGTGTTGCTGTTATTATTTTCGTTCTACCGTAAAAAGCTATAACTAGTACTAAATATTATGACAAATATTACGATTTTAAGATAAAAAAGGAATTTTTAATTTTTAGTAATATGTGTAACACAAGATTACTTCACCTTAAAAATCGTATAGTGTTATTTTTATTCGAACTTTAAATTTCAAATACACAGGCATTTAGTGGATATGTTGATATGTGTCTTTAATGAAGTTTTAAACAAATTGCGAAAAGATCGATGATGATTGCGTCAATCACTCGAATATCGGTTCATCACTTCAAAGAAAAGCATAAAACGAAAGCAGTAAATAATGCATGTATAATACAAGAAACATCGATTCAAAGATCTTAGACACCAGGCTAGAAATGTGAACACCAAACACATAATATTCCTATGGTTTCTATTAAAATTTTTAGTTATGAGAGTAAATAAATTAGGGCCTATTTTATCATTTAAAATTTGTGTTTATGTATTTCTTTGCTACTTCAGTGCGATAAATATTATTATAATAATAACTATTTTGTATTCTATGGATAAATTAACGCAATAAGTAATAATATATTAACTTGATTTTTTTTTCTTTCGATACCACAGCCATTATATGTCTATTTATAAAATAAAAAAATGCTGTATTAATAATGTAATTTATCCCTAACTTTAATTTGTTATGGCTAACAGTGTTAAATTTAATGTAAGCAAAGTGGGGGGGGGGTTGCTATTTTTCTTTACCGGGGTGTGAGAGGGGTACAAAGTGACTAAAAATATGTTTAAGTAATATTTAAATGGTCCCATAAGGTGATTACCTTTTGTCAAATGTCACTGCTATGAACGTAATGCTATTTGGGCCAAGATTTCCGTATTTTGAATAAGATCATTTTAGATTTGAATCTTGTTGTGTTGCAGTTTGTCGTGACCTTAAGATAAAGATAATTTTAAGATGAGGAGCAAGTGCATCTGAATGCAATCACAACAAATCTAACTATGATCTATGATTGGTAAGCAACGGGGGACTTACGCTGAAGCAGGTGGACGAATCCTGATCCCCTCAATAGGAAAATAAGGCAGATAGGGCAGCGTAGGCAACTTAAATCTCTTGAAAAACTGGCTTACTAATACTAAATTAATAGGAAAAAATTCGAAGATATCATGTTTACATTTCAGTATTTAAAAAAAAATCATTGTATATATTCCGGCTGAGATGGATCTGTATAAACGGTGATTTTAATTTTTTAGATTTTGTTTACAGAAATTTTTAATTTGGACACTTTCATTTGCGTTATCGGTTTCGATAGTGAAATAATCCTTTTGAAGAAAAAAAATCATCAGACAAATTCGAAAAAGAAAAAAAAAGGGCTGGTGTAGAGATTAATCTCAGCGATCCATTTCAAAAACTAGTCAGATGTGGCAATCTCAAAAAAAATTTCTATCTCTTACTTGTTAATACCTCCTGAAAAATGCAGCATAGCAGTTCCACCTATTATGTGATTTACATTAGAGTCTAGTTACCATGAACTTATACCACCTTCTAATTAAGCTGAAGTTTGATGAAAATCCGTTCATTAGTCTCTGAAATAGAATTATTGCAAAATTCTTTAAAAAGTTCTTCATAACAGCAATACATGTTGGGTGACGTACATGAAAAGTCAATGACGATGCATTTTTATCAGGTACTAACTCAATTTGAAATTTATTGAAAGGCCCTGCATCAGTTCTTCAGGTACAACTATTGAAAAATCAATGACGATGCATTTTTATCAGGTACTAACTCAATTTGAAATTTGTTGAAAGGCCCTGCATTAGTTCTTCAGGTACAACTATTGAGAAATCATGAAAAATCAATGACGATGCATTTGTATCAGGTACTAACTCAGTGTGAAATTTGTTGAAAGGCCCTGCATCAGTTCTTCAGGTACAACTATTGAGAAATCATGAAAAATCAATGACGATGCATTTGTATCAGGTACTAACTCAGTGTGAAATTTGTTGAAAGGCCCTGCATCAGTTCTTCAGGTACAACTATTGAGAAATCATGAAAAATCAATGACGATGCATTTTTATCAGGTACTAACTCAATTTGAAATTTGCTGAAAGGCCCTGCATCAGTTTGTCAGGTACAACTATTGAGAAATCGTGAAAAATCAATGACGATGCATTTTTATCAGGTACTAACTCAATTTGAAATTTGCTGAAAGGTCCTGCATCAGTTCTTCAGGTACAACTATTGAGAAATCATGAAAAATCAATGACGATGCATTTTTATCAGGTACTAACTCAATTTGAAATTTGCTGAAAGGCGCTGCATCAGTTCTTCAGGTACAACTATTGAGAAATCATGAAAAATCAATGACGATGCATTTTTATCAGGTACTAACTCAATTTGAAATTTGCTGAAAGGCCCTGCATCAGTTCTTCAGGTACAACTATTGAGAAATCATGAAAAATGCAACATAGTACCCACCTTTTGGGAGATATACACCAAAAACTATACAACACTAACCTACATAAGATGCATGTGAAGTTTAAAGAAAAGTCGTGCATTAGTTCTTGAGATTCAGCTATTACAATAATCATGAATAATGCAGCATACCTTTGTTCCAAAAAATAATCAGTACCAAATTGTGTCAACCTCTAACTGAATATAAATTTTTATAAAAGTCTATTCATTAGTTCTTGTAGTAGATCAATTATAGGAATTGTGAATATTGCAGAACAGCGGCAATGCATCACAGCACACCATCTGTGCTGCAGTATCGCAGTAGGTGGTATCAATCGATATTTTCTAAAAACTAGTCCGTTCCAAATTCTATCAAGTTTTCTAACTGAATCTAAAGTTTAGAGAAATCTCGTGTATTAGTTCTTCATAAAGAGCTCCCACAATTTTTTTGGCTGCTACAGATTCATTGAAGAACAGAATGACAGACACACATTTTCCAAAAACCATCAAATCGTGTTCAGGACATTTCAAAACGTATAATAATTATATATAAAACCGGAAGTCGAAACTTTTTACAATCAAACACCTTCTAGTAAATACATAAGAAAGTACAAAAATGGATTAAAATTAATAAAATTCAGTCAAAATATCTTAATGAATTTCTTCAATCCTAATGTACTTACTTCAGTTACGCGAAAAAGAAAAATGCTAATGTTAGGTCTATGGCGAATTTACTTTCAAAATTACCGAAGAAATATTAATACGTAACTTTTATTTATTTATTTTTTTTTTTTGCTTTTATTATTAATATATTTTTTTTTTACTTAGCATAACTGAGAACGATATACAACAGGAATAGTTTTTACTTTTTTGATTTTGGTTTCAGGTCTTTTTTTTTTTTAAATTACATTCACTCTCGGATTCGGCTTAAACCGTTTTTGAAAGCGAAAATCGAATAACATGTACATAAAAAAATATAACTAAAATCGAAAAAGTAAAATCTAGTCCGAATTTAAATAGTCTTCAACCACCTGATGAAAACAAAAAATCGAGACTATAAAAATTTCTGTGAGATATTTGAAATACCGCTCATATAGACTTAGAACTTTATTATTCTCAGGTGCCAAAATGTCAAGCATCTTATGTAAGATTTTGAGTTAAAGAAATCTTAGACACTTTAAATAAGATTAATTTAAAAAATATATGTTTTACAATTTGTATTTATTATTGTTAGTAGATTTTTTATGTATTTTTGCATCATTGTAATCTATTTACGAAATGAACTTGAAACACATATAAAAAATAAGTTCGATTTTTTTTTTTTTTTTTTTTTTGAGTATATTTTAGGTTCTTGTGAGTATATTTTTTTTACACATGAAATAGAAGTCCACTTAATTAACGGGTATAAAAATGCTAATAAATTATGTTTTTATTTTACAGCTGAAGATCTTTCAGAGCATTATAATCCTGCTTGCTATTTAATACACTTTTTTCCGGATATATATTTTTTAATATATTTTTTTATTTTTTTATTTTTTAATTTGCTATTTGTTATTTGTTATTCGCTATTTATATATTTTTGTATTTTTTTTTTCTTCCACAAACTCTACACAATGAATTAATTTATTTTGCACATAGTAAAGCAAATTTACTATTCCATTAAAATTTACCTCGTCTTATAAACTTAAAATAATTGGCATTAAAAATGTATATAAGTAAAAGTAAGATATTACATTAACCCTGTTTTGATCTCCCACGTTATCGATTTACACTGGTGTCCAAAATTTAAGCATAATTGGTAATTAAGTAATTATTTTTAAGTAATGAAAGAAATATGAATCGGAATGTGCTGAAACTCAAGGTGTGTAAACAAAATAGTACACGTCACATATTTTCGCGAAAAGTTTTCCCCGAAATCGAACAGGGGACCGTCAACAAATTGAAAAAGAACGAAGATCTTTTGGATAACGCTGTCAAAACAAATGTAGCAAAAGCGTTCAAACTGCACATTATGACTAATTGGCTTATTGTAATGTACTGTGTCAATTTTTACAAGGCTTGCATGTATACTCGTAGAGAAATTAAGGTTTTTATAAAAACAGTCCTAAATTTTTCCAAGTTTTTTGCTTATAATTTGCAGAGTTCTTATTACAAAATAATGTTTTTTTCTGAAAATATGACAAACATCATTGTACACAATATCCTGTCATCAGAATTTAAAAATAATAAAATTTGTATGAAAAATGAGTATGTTTAGTTAATAATTTTTCATTGCGCATGCGTCAACGATATCAAAATGTCATTTGCATATTGTGTTAGCTAAATTTATAGAGCAACTTCTGTAAAAGTTTCAAAAACATAGTTAGAAAATTCTGAAAATGGGACCCTATAGAATCAACTCAAAATCCGTTATTCCTAAAGGATGCAAAAAAATCAGGGGTTTTACCTAAATATAGTTGTACGTGCAATATTGTGTAGGCACTAAACAATGGAATATGGATACAGCCCCTCATCTTTTTGCTTCATTTAGGGAATAAAGGATTTTGATCTCATTCTATCAACGATAATTTTCAGAATTTTTAAGCTATGTTTTTGAGACTTTCACAAAAGTTGCTCTATACATTTAACTAACATAATATGCAAATGAAATTTTAATAGCGTTCACGCATGCGCAGTAAAAAATTATTTAGTAAACCTGCTCATTTGTCATACAATTTTTATTATTTTTTAATTCTGATGACAGGGTATTGTGTACAATGATATTTGTCATTTTTTCAAAAAAGAATTTTTATTTTATATTAAGAACTCTGCAAATTATAAGCAAAAAATTTAGGACTGTTTTTATAAAAACCTTAATTTCTCTACGAGTATACATGCTATTAATGTAAAAATTAACACAGTACATTACAATAAGCCAATTAATCATAATGTGCAGTTTGAACGCTTTTGCTACATTAGTTTTGACAGGGTTATCCAAAAGATCTTCGTTCTTTTTCAATTTGTTGACGGTCCCCTGTTCGATTTCGGGGAAAACTCTTCGCGAAAATATGTGACACGTACTATTTTGTTTACACACCTGGAGTTTCAGTACATTCCGATTCATATTTCTTTCATTACTTAAAAATAATTACTTAATTACCAATTATGCTTAAATTTTGGACACCAGTGTAAAGGCTTTAGGGAGTTTTATTAGCTTTTTTGCATATCTTATTTTTTATGTTAGCTAATTTAAATATATTATGTAAAATAGTTCTCTATTAGATATAAAATTTAAAATAACGCAGAAAAAGGTTTTATAAATTCAATTATTTTTTAAGTAAAACAATTTATACTTTATTTATAAATACTTTTATATTACATGAACACCATAAAATCTTATGTTTATTATTCTATATTTGATATACACATACACAATTTCAAATATTGTAATATATGTATAAAAAACATAAGAAAATTTAGGAATTCATTTTATGTTGGTCCTGAGAATACTATATTTTAGCATACAAATTTAAATTCAATTATGCAAATACATTTTTTTCGTCAGAGCATATAAAATAAAATGCTTTATTTTATTTTATATGATTATGTATTTTTTTTTATTTTATATTATTTATTTTGGTCATGAGAATACTATATTTTAGCATACAAATTTAAATTCAATTATGCTAATCCATTTTTTACGTCAGAGCATATAAAATAAAATGCTTTATTTTATTTTATATGATTATATATTATTTTTTATTTTATTTTATTTTATAAAAAATTTTAGAAAAAGAGCGATTTTTAGAAAAAAAAATTCAGAAATTTAAGCATTTTCTGATAAAAGAAAACTTTAGATGTTTTTCCCGATACACCTCTTTTTTTCTACTAATTTAGAGTATCATATTCCGTTTAAAAAAAAAAAAAAGTCCAATTTATTTTTCTGTTTTATGCTTTGAAATAAAGAGTTATTATTTTGGAAGTTAATCCGATTTCATAGTGCAAGACAGTTTTTCATTATCTAAGTTAAATATCATGCAACTTACATTTATTTTTCCAGAGATATGATAATACATTTTAATATGTATTTTATGTATTTTAAAAATCATTTAATAATTTTTATGGAAGTATAATCGAATGTATATTAAAAACTATGCTCACATACAAAAAAGTGATAAAGCAAGTACTTTAAGCTTTATGAGCTTTGACTAGTAAAGAACGAAACAAATTTGCTAATATTAAACCCACGGTTTATTACTTCTCATTATTTTTGTTTGTATAACATACTATATTTAAGATTGGTCTCCAAAGTTGTCATTTGTCATTGTTTTTAATACTGGTTGAAGATTTGTTACATTTTCTGAAAACCGTAATAATAATAGTAAAAATAAATTGGACCAAAGTCGAAAAAGAAAATCATCGTTCGATGCAGAATTCAGATATATTGTGCAATTACACAAATATGGTTAAAAAGTATCACTTATAAATGTCATTAGGCATGCATTAGCATAATTTGTCCATTTGTTTCTTCTTAATCCATGGAATAATAACACAGATTTTTGAAACTCCTAGTGTCTTCTCCTAGTGTATCCCTTGAAGACATGCATTTGCCGGGAGTATTTCTGGAGTTCCTCAATAGTTACTAAACATCCCGTAAGATATGGTGACGTCACTGCAACGTTGTTGTGAAGTCACATTGTGCTTTGTGACCATCGATTGTCGATGTGACGTCACGTAACGTCGATGTGAAGTCACAGTGACCAAAATGTGAAGTCGTTATGGCTGTTTTAGAGCTTTTTTGTTACCTCACATTGTGACCACTTTGTGACGTCACAATGTGAACAATTTGTGAAAAGTCTGTCATTTGTGACATTGACATTGTGACGATTTTCTAAAATTTTTTAAGAAAGTCACATCTCAGTCACAATGTGACGTCACTGAGTGGTGGCATTTTGTTCACAGATGTGATGTGACCAAAGTGACTCACAGCGACGTCCTTGTGACGTCACTGTGACCATGCATGCTATAAGGGAGCACAAGGCTACATACATACATTGGGGAACAAATTATAAGCATTTGGTGAACTTTTAGCTGGTCCAAAGTGTGTATTTGAGGAAGAAATTGCGTTTATTCTTGCCATGTAGAAAACAAAAACTTGGTTTAACTCTCAAAATATTACTGTTCTTTATTGCCCGGCGTCTATCCCTGAGAGGCTATCCCGTCTCAATCCCGCTATCCTGCTATCCCTAGGGACCCTGAGATCCCCAATCTAAAATATTTGTTGCATCATACATTGAAAGGTTTACGCTAATTTTTGACAATACTCTTCTGTTTTTTTGTTAATGATCTTTGAGCTGCTGTATAGCGTTTTAGGTACAAAATACACCCATAAGTGATGGAGGATTTCTTCTATGGAAACTCACATTTTTTTTTTCACAAATTGCAGAAAATGTGGTTTCAGCTAATTTTTCCTATTAATATACAGATTGTCTATACTTTTACAACAGTGCCAATTTTTTTTGTCATTATATATTTCGTAACGTGTATATTTTGAAATTTATTGCTTATGAGTAAAGGATAAGTCGCAAGTAACATGTAACGGTTGAGTTAAAACAATTCGGGGCATATTTCTAAGTACAAATGAGTAATCGATCATTGTCTAAACTTTTGTTGAGCACTGTATAGCTTGTATTAGAAATACAGAACAATAACAAAATTATTTTTTTCATCATTTTACTTAACATATTTTTTTAAAATAATAATATAATAATTGGTTATAATAGCATGCTAATATACGGGTGTAACGTTTGTGACGCAAAATGTTATCGCATGACTTTAAAAAAGATTAAGTATCGATTTCAAAAATAATGGTACCGAATTTGAATAACTGTAGATTATTACTGAAATTAAAAAAAAAAAAAGTATTTTCTATTATTATCTGTTATTTATTATACTTTCTGTTAATGATAACAGATATAGTTAAAAATTTTATTTATTTATTTTTTTAATATAATACTTTTTTCTGATCAAATAAGGAAATTCCAAAGTAAATGTAACAGTGTTCATTAACAGAATCGACATACATTAAGAAAATTATAAACATTCCCTACTACAAATTCCCGATATAGGATATTACATAATTTATATAACACGATGATAATGTCATAATGTCACACCCAAAGCAGATTTCTGTAAACGGTAAAAGCCTTTTAATATGTCAGATCTAATATAATCTCCAAAAAGATAAACCCAGCAATTTAACAGTGTACCGCTATAATCGGATTAGTTTAGGTGTGTGTTTCTTAATACATTTTTATAAATGCCTTGCGTAAAGTTAAAATTATTTACAACGTTAGCCTTGCGTAATATAGATTTTTTATAAATGATATTATTATTTTAGTGCGTGATATAATTTATTATATAAAAATTAAATATTAAGGTAATACTTTAAATGTTTCTTATAATAACTTTTAAAAGTAATTAGTTTTTAAAAAGCCAAACATGTTTATAATTAGTATGTAACTTAAACATTTTAAATATAATCTTTTTAATAAATTTTCCACCTATCTTTTAGCTTTGTTAGCGTACGATAATTTATTCATGTTTTTTATTGACTTTATCTGTATAAACTGAGTATACTGCAATTAAAATTACGAGATTTAATTTCTAAAATAATTTATATTTTGTTTTTCTTACTGTTTAATTATTATCAAGCTTTTTATTTCAACACTAAACTAAAATCAATAAAATTCGAGAAATTATATTTCTAATACAACATTATTTAAAAATAGCTATCTTTATTATTATTATTACGTATTGAAAATCATACAAAGTGCGATAGTTGTATTTTTTCATTTCCTTTATTATTTTATATACTGAAGCAGATCATATTTAATGAATAGTGTGCAATTTTGATGCCCTGAAAAAAATTCTTCTTCCCTATAGAAAATGTCAAATTCAAGGTTGTGAATAACATTTTCATGAAAAATGAAATTCCAGTATGTTTAGAGGGCTATAACTCTGGCAAGCAATATCATCCCAAAATTATTTCGGCATAAACTATATAACTGGTATAACACTGCTTGCTTATTAAAATTTATTTGTTTTCTTGGGGCATTGTTACTTTACATAGTTATGATGCCGAAAATGAAAGTCAAAATGACGTTTTTGTTCATTTTCCGTACTTAATATCGTGTTTAAGCAATAGTACCCCAAACTTTTTCTTATAGAATATGAAAGTGCACTAATGGGTCAAGCTAAATAAGATATTGTTCCTGTTAGTAGATATAACCTGTTAAATATTCATAATTTTCAAAACCTGCAACATTCAAGTTGTTTTATTTCAAAAAAGTGCCACAACTTAATAAAAAAAAAACATATATCACGCAACGCCAAAAGAATTTTGGGATGTTGTTGCTTGCCAGAGATATAGCTCTCCAATTATATTGAAATTTCATTTTTTATGAAAATGGCATTCACAACTTTGAAAATTGACATTTTCTAAAGAGAAGAGGGGATTTTTTCATTGATTCAAAATTGCAGATCATTTATTAAATACGATTTACTTTAACTTAAAAAAAATATCAAGTCAATAAAAAAAATACGACTATCAAAGCATCACTTTTTTGTCTGAATTTCAAAATTATGGCTCTTAAGACTATGTAACTCTGAAAATATTATTAAATTGTATTAAGCGCTAGAAACTGTTTTATTATACTGTTTAGTTCTACGAATGGTATGTATACTTGTGCTTTGTGCGCAAAATATTAGTACTGGGATGGTTGATATGGAATGTCGAATCCTAATATCTTAAATGACTAAATGCTCAATTTAGAACCGTAGCCACTATATGAATATATTTTTGAATGAAGGGTGAAGTTTTAAACACCTATTTTTAAAGGGTTTTAAGGGTGGGAGTGAGAGTGAAAGGCTGGTTTCGAGCATATGGGGCTAGCAAAGAGATTTTGGATTTTTTTTTCTATTATTCTACTTTTTTTATGTACCATTTTTTTTAATTTACCAAAAATACAATGAAAAGAAGTACAGGCCATTTTCTTTTCCACTTTGGTAGTTCAAAAATTTTTTTACTTATTGCATATAAAACATTTGTGCTGCGAATGGTTAATGTGGAATATAGCTGTCTAATGTCATAGACCCTTATGCTCTATTTTCGAACCGTAGCTGATACATATTTTTGGAAAGAGTTGAGAAAAAATGTCAAGGCGAGATTGAAGGCTGATGGTTTGGAGCTTACAGGACTATATTTGTGACAGTGGATGAGGCGTGGCTACATCACTACAATCCTTGAGACCAAAAGATTGTACGTCCTCATCCGCTGTCAAAATCTAGCAGTATAAGCTCCAAACCGGCCTTCACTCCCATATCCCCTCTTTTCTCTCTTCTTCAAAAATTATGCTAATACAGCATTTACCATTGTGCGATTGAGCATGTAGGCATCTAATACATTTGCTTTGATATTAAACATCAACCATTGCAGTAAAAATATTGTCTCATGCACAACAGGACTTCAATTTTTATGATAACTCTTATTTCGATAATATTATTATTAAAAAAGAGAATAATTTTTTTCAAGTTATTTATAAATACCACTAAATACAGTTTGGTATTCATATTATGCCGTTTTCTAAAAAAATTACTTTCCTAATATAATTACAAATTTCAGGAATTTAAATAATAACCTAATGCTAAAATATTTCTACACTAGAAATACTTTTGAGTTGAGCTATCCGAATTTTATAATGTCTTCCTTAAATGTAAGTTCACCAAATTCCAAGAGTTTTTAATATGAAAAATTTATTTTGCTAACAGAAAATTCACTTTTAACAGATAATTGTTTTTCTGTTACTGGAAAATTCGATATTTAAAGCGATTGCATAAAATATCATCATACTCATACAGAAAATCACAAATTAAAATTTTACTTTATCTATTGTGAATTTTTTTTTTGTTTCTCGCGCTGTTATAATATCATATGATAATTTTTTAAAAGAAAATCGACCAAGCACAAGAATTTTCCCTTATATGTTGTGTTGCCTTGTTTTTATTATGTCCGATCGTTTGTACTAGGGATGTAAGACAGAGGGTTTATGTCCTCCGTGGCGGTTTTTCTGAAGAATCATAAGTAAAACTTAAACATATATATCTAAAGTTCAAAGAAAACCACAGAAAATTCAGAACTATTATGCCGACGGGCGTGATTTAGTTCGAACGCAGCTCTCCCTGGTTCCACAGCAGAATATCTCGGCCACTGATGAAGCGTATTCCACTAACATTTCAACAAATAATTAACTTTCCAAGAATCAAATATTCAGTGTTAAAAGTTAAATATTGTAAATTGCAGTAGTTCATAAAAAAAATCAATTTCATTATGAACTACATAATTAAAAAAATTTTCAAATTTTAAAAGCATTGTAATTTTACGGATATTAAAATTCATGTAACATTACAGTCTTTTATTTTAAACAATGTGTGTTCTAATCTTCATAGAAGTACAAAAGCATAAACAAGTAAAAACAAAAGAAAAAGAAATTCTGTTTAATAGATTCATCTATAAATTTAATTAAAAAATATCTGAATTCGGGGATTGAGGGAAATTAGATTCTTAGCAATAACGATGTAATTTAATGTAATCAGGGGCTTCTCTAAGGGAGAGGCAGGGTGAGCCTCCCCCTCAAACATTTGCACATGCTGTTACAATTAGCACATTTACAAACTTAGTTCTAACTTGAACTAAAAATAGTTCAAAACTTTAATAAAAAACTTTAATGTTTCTTCTGTTTCTGATAAATTTGACGAAAGATACTAATATAATTAGAAATATTATTAAGATTTTTACAAATAAAAACTACATTAAATTTTCTAATTGTGATAACTTGGTAAAATTATAAAACTAGTTGGTAAATGCTGAGAACTGTTTATGTTTTCTTTACATTGAGTTGACAAATATTGAATTTTTACTTGGCAATTTAAGGCTATCTCCCCCACCAATTAAAAGTCTTCGCGAGGGCTCTAAATGTAATATGTCATATAATTCATTGAAATATCATTTAAATGTAATTATATTCAGTGAAACCTCTCTGTAAGGACCACCTGTCGTTCCATTTATAATTGGCCCTTATGAGGAAAGGGTCATAAATAGTAGTGGGAAATAAAAGAAAATCAATCAAAATTTATAAATGTGAAAAAAAAAAATATTTTCTAACATTTTCTTATTCTGTACACGATTGAAAAAATATTTCGATTGAAGTTTGTTTATTTTTCATAATTTTATTTACTAAGAATTTTGGTTTCTATAGATTATTTTACTTGATGGAAAAAATTCCTTAAATTTGCATCATTTATTAACACCTTAGAATGATATATTATTTTATTTTTGTTATCATTTTTTGGCGGGACATATTTACAGCGGCAGACTCATTAGACACATTATCATTATCTGAATCACACTGAACTTCTGAAATAAATAAATAATAAAAATAATATTTTTTTCCATGATCTTTAAAATTGTCATATAATTTCTGTAAATTCTTATGATGTTTAAAGATGTTTTTAATTTTATTTTTACTAATACTAACACTATTCTAACAGTAGTGAAAAAATTTTGGCGGATTTACATGCTTCGGACACTGGAGACTTCAAAAAACATATTTTTAGAAAAAAAAATGCCGCCGTCTGTCTGTGTGTCTGTAAAAGCTCTATCTCGCGAACAAACAGAGATATACACTTAAAATTTGATATGCACTTAATATGTGATAATGGAAGAGAAGCCTATTTAATATCAGTAACCTCGATTATCCGGAAATATATTTTCGGACTCTTGAAATATTCGGTTTCATGAAAGGTATACAAAAATTTTGGAATTTTTTTTTATTTTAAGTAGTGGGAATAAATACAATGCAATAACACAAATTTTGCATAAAAAAACGAAGTTGATCGGATAATTTGATACCGAGATGTTTGTAATCATATTTTCCGCTCTTTCCGATTTTTCATGACCCTGTATTTCATTCAAATTTCAAATCAAAGGTATATTTTAATTGGCAATTAGATGCTTAATCCGAACTGTATAATTTATATGACTATTATTTTTTTAGTTATACGAATGTTCGTTTTATGCAATTCGGTACTTCTTGAGTAGTTCGGCGTTTTGTATAAATTGTTGAAATTGGCTCATCAACAATTCATTAACAGAGCTTTCCTATATGTTAAAAATATTTACATGTAGGGGAGACTGGGGTACAATGGTCCACTTTTGTAAATTTTGACTGTTTACTCTTAAAGTAGAGCTATTCCATTTCAATTCAGGCAGGCAGTGTTGATATGTGTCAATTCACCATCACCGATTTTTTTTCAAAAAAATACAGTAGTTACAACTAAGTAAAACACAAATTTTCCCAAAAGGATTTTTACCAAAAAATTTTTTTTCTCCGGTTACAGCACTTTGAAGATTGTGATAAAATTGACAATTTTCAGAAAAACTGAAAAACGCTTCAATTTGAAATGAACACAGTACCAAACATATTCAACATATTCAGTCAATTTATTTTTTACAAATAGTTATTTAACTGAATTTTACTTTAGCACAGTTTTTAAAAATATTGTGAAATTTTTATTTAATTAAAAAAAATAGTTTTTAAGTAAAAAAAATATAATTATTACTGTATTGAAGATTTTTTTTCAGAATGAAAAAAATATTTTAAAGCTAAGCATTGATGGCAATCCAAAGACCTTTAATGGTAATTTTAGAACAAATTTTATTTTAACCCTAAGGTGCATACAACTTTTGTAATTCAATTTTAAATTATGCAAAATCTTGTAAAATCGCTACTTTTGAAGTGCAATTTCTCAAAAACACCATTTTTTAAAAATCTGATAATATGCTCAATAGATACCTTATTAGTTTTTAATAAATACCCTACAGGCAAATCCTGTACTTTTGCTTAGAAAATTTTATATGATTTTTTGAAAATAACATGTTGTGTGTTTTTTTCAAAAAACCAACAAGTCAAGCTCTTTCTTATTTCACTGAATTAATAATATGATTTCTATTTTTTAATGAAAAGGTAATACTATGCACATAATTATGGCAGATAAATATAAGCTGATCTTCAAAAATCCCTATTCATAAAATGTAAATAATTCAAATTCCCCTTTAAAAAAAGAAAAATCTGATTTTCTTTTCATTTTCTTTCCTTTTAGTACTCAATAATAAGGTTGCTATTGAACAGGTATATTTTTGCTTAGAGGAAAACATTATAAAACATTATTTTCACACTTTTATTAAAATATGTTTTGCTATTATATGATGATTATGTTTTAATATGTTCTAAGATGTACATATATAACTAAAAGTTTTCTTTAATAACTTCATTGAATTTAAAAATTTGAATTTTTTGATCCTGACTTATTGCAATGTATTTTAACAGTACAGTTATATTTAAAATTTTAATAATTTTCTTAATAAAAAAAATCAACATGAAGAAAGTTTTCTATTTTATTAAACTCCATTTTAACAATTATTATCTTACAATCTACCATTTACTAATGCTGTATAAAAATAGAACATTTTAGTGAAAGTGTTTTTATTCAGAATTGTTATAAGAGCTATCCGAGATTCTGTCTGATTTGTTGCTGAACTTTCCTCTCTGTTAAAAAATATCATTATGCTACATCTAGTCAAAAAGATTATTCAAGCTTATAGAGCTAATAAAGAGAAAGAATATGCCAATGTAAGATCTATTGCTGGTATACCATCTAAACGTTATTGAGACGATTGAAAATAATGAAGGTTATATGAGACGAACGATTAAAAATATATTGACAAAAGTTGAAACTTCCAGCCAAATAAAAAAAACAATATTCAATACATGATTTCCAAATTGGCGATTTCATTGGATGCATTTATGAAAATAATTGGTGGATAGGACAAATCAATGGTATATCACGAGAACTACATGACATTAAAGTATCATTCATGTACCCCCATGATCCTGCTAAAGCATTCCAGTGGCCAGAAGAATCTGGAAAGAAAAAAGATGAATGTGCATTACCATTGGAAAATGTGCTTCTAAAAATAGAAAAACCAGTTCCAACAGGACAATCTGCACAACTTCACATTTTCGATGATAAGGAGTTGAAGTTAATTCAAGAAATTTTGAGTACCTAATTCTTTTGTAATGTATGTATCTGCATATTAATATATTATATCCAATACTACATAACAAAATATTTAACACACTGTAGGTGAATTTGATACATCTATGAGTATGGAATGAAATGACACATGATCAATCCTAATTTTACTAATGACTGTATTTTATACAATTTTAAACTTAAGCAAATGGTTAGATATATTTTAACAGTAATAATTATGTACCAGGGTTGTATTTTTTAGTTTGAAATATTAATCATATTATAAATTCGGTTAAATAAGAAAGAGCTTGACTTTCTGGTTTTTTGAAAAAAACACACAACATGTTATTTTCAAAAAATCATATAAAATTTTCTAAGCAAAAGTACAGGATTTGCCTGTAGGGTATTTATTAGAAACTAATAAGGTATCTATTGAGCATGTTATCGGATTTTTAAAAAATGGTGTTTTTGAGAAATTGCACTTCAAAAGTAGCGATTTTACAAGATTTTGCATAATTTAAAATTGAATTACAAAAGTTGTATGCACCTTAGGGTTAAAATAAAATTTGCTCTAAAATTACCATTAAAGGTCTTTGGATTGCCATCAATGCTTAGCTTTAAAATATTTTTTTCATTCTGAAAAAAAATCTTGAATACAGTAATAATTATATTTTTTGTACTTAAAAACTAATTTTTTTTTTTTTAATTAAGTAAAAATATCACAATATTTTTAAAAACTGTGCTAAAGTAAATTTCAGTTTAATAACTATTTGTAAAAAATAAATTGACTGAATATGTTGAATATGTTTGGTACTGTATTCATTTCAAAATGAAGCGTTTTTCAGTTTTTCTGAAAATTGTCAATTTTATCACAATCTTCAAAGTGCTGTAACCGGAGAAAAAAAATTTTTGGTAAAAATCCTTTTGGGAAATTTTGTGTTTTACTTAGTTGTAACTACTGTATTTTTTTTAAAAAAATCTGTGATGGTGAATTGACATGCCCTGCCTGAGCTGAGATGGAATTGCTCAGTATTGATTTTTTTCTTTTGATCAAGTACATGCATGTTACCTATAGATTAAAGTTTATACTGCATCAACTCAAAAATAATAATTATGCATACTTTTTTAAAAATATTTTTTTAAATAGCAAGTGACAATGTGGACCATTGTACCCCAATTCCGGGGTACAATGGTCCACAGCATGGGGCTCTATGGACCACTTGTAATTTGAATAAAAATACATCAGTGTAGCTCATTTTTTAACAATAAGAAAGATAAACTATATCATGATTTGTTTATTCACATTTTATTACTCATTTTTATTTGTTTATTCACATTTTATTATTCATTTTTATTTGTTTATTCACTCTTTTAGTTCTAACTAAAATAACATTTTTTTCTTCATTTCTTTTATCATTAAGTCATTATACCGGTCGCAGATTGAACAATTAGGTTTATTATCATCCACAATACATTTTACAGCCTGTTCCATAACTTCATGTGGCACAGAACCTCTATTGGTTTTCCTAGGCTTGTTTCTTGGCATTGCTAAAAGAAATATTAAAAATAATATGTATATATTTTGTACAATGATGCCACTTAAATATAAACCTTTATAATAAGAGATATATATATCTAAATATATGACTAAGGAAAAAATATAATAAATTTTTCCTGTTTACTTTACATCATCTGTATTTTTTTAATGAATTTTACCTTATTTAATTATTATATCCAGATACAAACTAATAGGTAGATATAATTTTTGTTTTTCTCATTCTAGTATTTTATTTAAATCTAACTTATTATGGATGCATGTATGCATAAGTGCAGGAATATTGAATTAATAAATTATATGAAATAAAAAAAACCCTCAAATGCACAAAACATTTTGTTTACTAATTTTTGGTGTTCAATTTGGGTTAATTTTTTTAATTTGAAAGCTTATATTATATAGATAAATATTTCAAAAATACATTTCACAACATGAATCATTAATTAATTCACACACAGAAATAAAATAATTTATTAATTCTTAATTTGGGCTATTTTTATGTTTGAAAGCATATATTATACAGATAAATATTCTAAAAATTCATTATACGACAGGAATCATTAATTAATCTACACACAGAAGTAAAATGATTTATTAATTCTGAATTTCACATATAATATTTAACTTTTAAAAACATGGGATACAAAACTGGCGTATAAAGACCATGGTCCATTGTACCCCATTTTCTGATGGTCCATTGTACCCCATTTTCTGATGGTCCATTGTACCCCATATGGAAGTTTGACAAAAACTTGATGATAAAAAAAGAAATTTAGAATTCTATTATTTTAGTTATAATAAATATAATAATGTATTGTCTTACCTTTTTATTTTGCCACACAATGCTTTTCAAATTACAAATCTGTAATAAATAAATGAAGATATGTTTCACTGAAAATATTTACTTTTGCCTTACTCCCCCTGTGTTGAATCAATTATCAAGCATAAAATGGCTAAAATGTGAGCTATGCACATGGTTTCAAACTTCCTTTTACTACTTCATGACTGCCATCTATATACTAAAATATTAAGCTTTCAAAAGCAGAATTAATGTAAAAAATAAGGGGTGGACCATTGTACCCCAGTCTCCCCTACGTGTAAATTTTATTTTTTAATGGCAATGAATTTTATAAACAGTTTACACATGTTTTATTTTTATATTTTACGTTATGCATATTCATGACGGGTAAGTATCACGGTGGCCCCAAAGGCTATTTAATTTAATATTGTTTTTTTATTTTTCAGATATTCTTTACTAGTTTATATTTAGATCTATATATTTGTTTCTGTTTATCGCTAAACTAAAAGTGCGACATTTTTGGAATCCTAAATGGTTGAATTTTAATTAAAAATAATAATAATAATAATAATAATAATAATAATAATAATAATAATGCGAAACATTTCGCTAAAACAGCGATTTGAAGCTAGGAACATACAGCGTGTCCAGCAAATAAGACTTTGATTTCAAAATTAAATTTCTTAAAAACAAATATCGATAGAATTATCACGTTGATAAACGTTTTATGGTAGTAAATGGTAGATTGTAAGATAATAATTGTTAAAAAGGAGTTTAATAAAATAGAAAACTTTCTTCATGTTGATTTTTTTTATTAAGAAAATTATTAAAATTTTAAATATAACTGTACTGTTAAAATACATTGCAATAAGTCAGGATCAAAAAATTCAAATTTTTAAATTCAATGAAGTTATTAAAGAAAACTTTTAGTTATATATGTACATCTTAGAACATATTAAAACATAATCATCATATAATAGCAAAACATATTTTAATAAAAGTGTGAAAATAATGTTTTATAATGTTTTCCTCTAAGCAAAAATATACCTGTTCAATAGCAACCTTATTATTGAGTACTAAAAGGAAAGAAAATGAAAAGAAAATCAGATTTTTCTTTTTTTAAAGGGGAATTTGAATTATTTACATTTTATGAATAGGGATTTTTGAAGATCAGCTTATATTTATCTGCCATAATTATGTGCATAGTATTACCTTTTCATTAAAAAATAGAAATCATATTATTAATTCAGTGAAATAAGAAAGAGCTTGACTTGTTGGTTTTTTGAAAAAAACACACAACATGTTATTTTCAAAAAATCATATAAAATTTTCTAAGCAAAAGTACAGGATTTGCCTGTAGGGTATTTATTAGAAACTAATAAGGTATCTATTGAGCATGTTATCGGATTTTTAAAAAATGGTGTTTTTGAGAAATTGCACTTCAAAAGTAGCGATTTTACAAGATTTTGCATAATTTAAAATTGAATTACAAAAGTTGTATGCACCTTAGGGTTAAAATAAAATTTGCTCTAAAATTACCATTAAAGGTCTTTGGATTGCCATCAATGCTTAGCTTTAAAATATTTTTTTCATTCTGAAAAAAAATCTTGAATACAGTAATAATTATATTTTTTGTACTTAAAAACTAATTTTTTTTTAATTAAGTAAAAATATCACAATATTTTTAAAAACTGTGCTAAAGTAAATTTCAGTTTAATAACTATTTGTAAAAAATAAATTGACTGAATATGTTGAATATGTTTGGTACTGTATTCATTTCAAAATGAAGCGTTTTTCAGTTTTTCTGAAAATTGTCAATTTTATCACAATCTTCAAAGTGCTGTAACAGGAGAAAAAAAAAATTTTGGTAAAAATCCTTTTGGGAAATTTTGTGTTTTACTTAGTTGTAACTACTGTATTTTTTTAAAAAAAATCTGTGATGGTGAATTGACATGCCCTGCCTGAGCTGAGATGGAATTGCTCAGTATTGATTTTTTTCTTTTGATCAAGTACATGCATGTTACCTATAGATTAAAGTTTATACTGCATCAACTCAAAAATAATAATTATGCATACTTTTTTAAAATATTTTTTTAAATAGCAAGTGACAAAGTGGACCATTGTACCCCAATTCCGGGGTACAATGGTCCACAGCATGGGGCTCTATGGACCACTTGTAATTTGAATAAAAATACATCAGTGTAGCTCATTTTTTAACAATAAGAAAGATAAACTATATCATGATTTGTTTATTCACATTTTATTACTCATTTTTATTTGTTTATTCACATTTTATTATTCATTTTTATTTGTTTATTCACTCTTTTAGTTCTAACTAAAATAACATTTTTTTCTTCATTTCTTTTATCATTAAGTCATTATACCGGTCGCAGATTGAACAATTAGGTTTATTATCATCCACAATACATTTTACAGCCTGTTCCATAACTTCATGTGGCACAGAACCTCTATTGGTTTTCCTAGGCTTGTTTCTTGGCATTGCTAAAAGAAATATTAAAAATAATATGTATATATTTTGTACAATGATGCCACTTAAATATAAACCTTTATAATAAGAGATATATATATCTAAATATATGACTAAGGAAAAAATATAATAAATTTTTCCTGTTTACTTTACATCATCTGTATTTTTTTAATGAATTTTACCTTATTTAATTATTATATCCAGATACAAACTAATAGGTAGATATAATTTTTGTTTTTCTCATTCTAGTATTTTATTTAAATCTAACTTATTATGGATGCATGTATGCATAAGTGCAGGAATATTGAATTAATAAATTATATGAAATAAAAAAAACCCTCAAATGCACAAAACATTTTGTTTACTAATTTTTGGTGTTCAATTTGGGTTAATTTTTTTAATTTGAAAGCTTATATTATATAGATAAATATTTCAAAAATACATTTCACAACATGAATCATTAATTAATTCACACACAGAAATAAAATAATTTATTAATTCTTAATTTGGGCTATTTTTATGTTTGAAAGCATATATTATACAGATAAATATTCTAAAAATTCATTATACGACAGGAATCATTAATTAATCTACACACAGAAGTAAAATGATTTATTAATTCTGAATTTCACATATAATATTTAACTTTTAAAAACATGGGATACAAAACTGGCGTACAAAGACCATGGTCCATTGTACCCCATTTTCTGATGGTCCATTGTACCCCATTTTCTGATGGTCCATTGTACCCCATATGGAAGTTTGACAAAAACTTGATGATAAAAAAAGAAATTTAGAATTCTATTATTTTAGTTATAATAAATATAATAATGTATTGTCTTACCTTTTTATTTTGCCACACAATGCTTTTCAAATTACAAATCTGTAATAAATAAATGAAGATATGTTTCACTGAAAATATTTACTTTTGCCTTACTCCCCCTGTGTTGAATCAATTATCAAGCATAAAATGGCTAAAATGTGAGCTATGCACATGGTTTCAAACTTCCTTTTACTACTTCATGACTGCCATCTATATACTAAAATATTAAGCTTTCAAAAGCAGAATTAATGTAAAAAATAAGGGGTGGACCATTGTACCCCAGTCTCCCCTACGTGTAAATTTTATTTTTTAATGGCAATGAATTTTATAAACAGTTTACACATGTTTTATTTTTATATTTTACGTTATGCATATTCATGACGGGTAAGTATCACGGTGGCCCCAAAGGCTATTTAATTTAATATTGTTTTTTTATTTTTCAGATATTCTTTACTAGTTTATATTTAGATCTATATATTTGTTTCTGTTTATCGCTAAACTAAAAGTGCGACATTTTTGGAATCCTAAATGGTTGAATTTTAATTAAAAAAAAAAAAAAATAATAATAATAATAATAATAATAATAATAATAATAATGCGAAACATTTCGCTAAAACAGCGATTTGAAGCTAGGAACATACAGCGTGTCCAGCAAATAAGACTTTGATTTCAAAATTAAATTTCTTAAAAACAAATATCGATAGAATTATCACGTTGATAAACGTTTTATTTATTGGGTAAGCTGTAAAAATCATATACAGAAGTTTCGAACGGTGAATATTTTCAAAAGATTGTATTCTGATTGAAAAGAATGCTTGATTTGACATTTCTTGTAGAAATCGAGTTTTTTCCGCTTCAATGCGGTATTTTAAGGATTTTTGGAATTTAAACTTCGAAATTTTAAAAATTTAGTTCAAAGAAATCGTTAAAATATGGCCCCTCTCTCCTCTTACTGGACGCTCTGTACCTTAAGATTGGTTTGTGTAACGTAAGGTTATGAAGGTACTTTAATTGTTCTCTGAATCAAATAGTGTATAAGAGGTTAAGAATTACTTGCATTAAAAAAAATAAATTGTGAAACTAATTGAAAATAATTTTATTCAGTTGATGTTTTATATTAGATTAATTTAATATATTGTTATTTGCAGTGTAACTAAA
Organism: Maratus speculifer; assembly: GCA_964019185.1. NCBI lineage: Eukaryota > Metazoa > Arthropoda > Arachnida > Araneae > Salticidae > Maratus > Maratus speculifer. Next base: position 424,479,334 of record OZ025290.1, on the reverse strand, counting down.
TTTTCATAGTCAAAACCACAAAATATTTAAAAGTCATGTTTCATTGCAAATTATCTATACATTTTTAAATTAATATAGAAAATATATTAATACAGCAATAATAACATAATATTTTTTTATAAATAAAAAATACACTATTTAATAATATAAAAGTTATATACTAAAAATATTGCTGGCAATTTAGGTTTTTATCTAAAGAAAAAATTCTCCTTCGAACTATCTAAAAGACTCCTATTTAAATCTATTTAATATAGGTAACATAAAAAGAATTATTTTCCTAAATATCGCTTGCAGGAACTGATTTAATAAAGATCATTAAGATTTTCAAAAAACAAATCCACGATTAATTTTAAATTTTTAAATGTACAAAAAAATTAATTAATTACTGAAAAAAACAAGGATTTTTTTTTTTTTTTTTTAATTTCATATTATAAAAATCCATTTGAAAAGAAAAGGAAAACCTTTATGCATTGTTTAATTTTTTATTATCATTATTCAAAATATTTTTATCGGGTATTTTTTTCCTTTTATTTGAATATTTTCATAATTTTTGCTTGTGTAATTATTAACATAAAAATAATTCGTTATAAGAATTTATCACGGCTTTGAGAATGGGCTGCTATTACGAAAATTATAAGTGTGAATGAAGTATAATTTTTGTAAATTCATTATGTTATGACGAAATTTTTTCCCATAGATACAGAATTTATGCTTTTTAACGTTTTCCGACATAATTGAAAATTGTTTATGAATTCGGTCGGTTTGTCCGCCTAATTGTCTGTCAGGTCTGTCTGTCTGTCCGTCTATCCTTACGCAAACTCCCCAAAACACCCTCCGATTCTCATTAAATTCATATATGTTATTGTATCTTACTATGGAAAGTTGGGTAATAAAAATGAAGCGTTTAGCATTTTTGGTTCATTTACAGGGCAGTCGAAAAGAATTCTGCAACATTACGTTACTTGGGGGGGAAAACATTTTCTGTATTTTTTAATGGTACTAGAGTATTCGAAACACATTGAAATGGATTTACATCACTTCTACAATATCCAGTGTGAAAACGTTATTACTAAAGAATATGTTGTGAGTAGAATTGATTATCCATTTACAGGGACACACAAATGTATTTGGCTGTAGAAGTAAACGTGTAGTTATTGAACTCGGGTAGTTATTGAAATTTAATTGCTGGAAGTATGTTTTAAGTACGCATTTTTAAATTAAATTAATTTTAAATATTACTTATTTTGTATTAATTCTATAGTTCATATACATGGTCGCACACAAATTCTCATCTACATCCGTTTGTTGGCGTATACTGCTGAGTGCATATTTTCAACTGTGCTGTGGATTTAATGGAACTAATTTTTAGCATAGTATTTAGTATACATATCTCTAAATCAGATACTGGTCTGAGCAAAAAAATTTCTTTTGTAACAAATATTCTTCGTATCTTCGGGAATCGCATTTTCGAATGCATAATTCGTATTCCAAATTACTCATTTTGAATCATCATATATCACCCAACTAAACCTTGAAGTTATCTTATTGTATTCAGATGTGTCAAAAAGTGTTTCATAATGAGTGCTGCATTCGTGATTATATGTTCTTGTTTACTGTCGGAAAAATTACTATTATTTAATCATTTATATAAACATTTCCATAATGTTAGTTAAGATATTTTCAAAAATTCGTATACATTTGAAATTTTGTGCGGCATTTATTTTGCAATAAATAGCTATGAAATATATCCGAATATATATATATATATATATATATATATATATATATATATATATATATATATATAGATATATATATATATATATATATATATATATATATATATATATATATATAATTTTTTTTTTTTACATGCAAAAATTATATTAAATTCATCAAACTCCTGTAGGATATATTTCTCGAACATATATCCTCGAAGTTGTATCTGGTAAATATATAAGTTTTCATTAAATAAAATTTCTTTTATTTTCAATTGAACATAAATCTTGAAAGAAAGCAATGTTTTTTTTTATATATATACTTAACATTTTATTTACAAATATTACTGAAGGAAGAAGAGTGAGTTATATTAAATATGCATTTCTTGGTCTAATTTAGAACTATGCTTTGAACAAACTGAAAAATATTTGTTATTGTTTTATTTACTGTCCCCAAATATATTTCTGAGATTTAAACATATACAGAATCTAAATTTAACATATTTTGTATTTATTTTCAAAGGATTATTTTTGTACACAGAGTAAAGCGAAAGAATAGAGATGAAGTATGGTGGCTGGGAGTGATGCGGAAAATGTAACCCTAAATTCCGTTACATTCTACCGAAACTCAACCACATGTTGTGATGTGAAAATTTGGATTTCCTTGCTTTTGTTTGTACCGTTGGGAATTCTTAGCCTTTAAAATGCTTAAACATTAGAAATCACATTTAATTTAGAGAAATGTATTGGTGACATCGAAAAATTAGGTCCCTTTTCTGCATGCTTGTTTTTTTTCGGCTGGATATGGGCATACAAATTTGGGCAAAAACCAGATTCATATAATGAATCGGTTTTACTGCATACTTCTCCCTGTTGTTTTTCTTAACTCTGTGTGTCAATGGTAACCCTCCTTATAGTTATGGAAATGCAATAAATGCTGTTCCCAGTTCTTTTAAGAGAAATCTAGAGGATTGTAGCGTTGGAAAATCGTGGAATGGTCTCGAGCATCAAGCACTCAGATGGACCCCTTATGATTCAGTGAAACAAAAGAAGAGTTTAGTGTTATTTTCTGGTGTCAAAATCCTTTGATGACTGCGTCAGAGAAATGTGGACTAGATCTTGTGTATCAGGTGATCTCACTAGGATTGTGGGGAGAGACTTTTTTCTATGCACCCCACGTTTGGAACTTTTTATAATATTTTTTTAAATATTTTTTTAAATATTTTTTTTTCTTTTATGCTGATTATATGTTTTCTTCTGCTTATTTTCATTTACCCATAACTATTCATTTGAATTTTTTCATTACTTATCTAAGGTTATCTTAAATTAGGAAATAGTCTATGTGATTCACATGCTTTATTTTATATTTGAGAAGAATATTTTTTGTGATTTAATATCCTAGTCTAAGAACTCGTTTTACAAATTTACAAGAAGAAAGAAGAGCATCACTTATCTTAATATGGATATCTCGGTGCTATAGGCTTCTTTAAATACCTTTTATTTCTTTAAAGACAGCACTAACATTTAGAACAATACACACGCGTAAACTAATTACAAATAAAGCTTTTTATTTACATAATTCTCCTTGCGCACGCACAATACAAAACACCAATACAAGACATGAACTCGCTGTTCACAACCAACTTTCGAATTTTCGAACATTACTAAGAATAGAATGTTTTTTTCAATAGAAAAAATTGTGTTGCCAGATTTTTTAAGACGAAAAATACATTTTTAATTTAGTAGAGCTCAGGTCAAAAGACGACTGTCAGTCTATTTTTTTCTTTTTTTCCCTTTGGAATGCGCGTGTTACACTAGTCTAATAAATTTATTTTACGTGAAAAATGTATTGTTTTATTTTAATACATCGAAAATTTGCTTTTAATTTTTGGTATTTAATGTCAAATATGACACCGATTACCTTATTAGAGACACAGTGCATACCATATTAAGATATCCTTTCGCTCAAAACTTCAAATGTCACAATATACTATTTACTTTCTCAAAAACTATTTTTTTTAATTGACACCAGAATCGGCGAAAATATCGGCGACTTGTACTTTTTTCGGTCAAAAAAATAGCATTTGAAACAGTTAAAATATAACATGAACAAAATGTCGTTAGTGTCACGAATAGGAGTACTTTTACGACTATATGCGATATTTTTTGATATTTTAAATGTTTACTTATATCTTTTTTTTAATAATAAAAGAAAAATTTCACTAAAGTATTCGTAAAGTGCCGGAATATGGTTCACTATTTATGCTTGATGCACGATTTTCTTTTATTATTACATTTTCAATAGTCCTCTGGTAATTCGTTTTATACAATCTTAAAATGTATTCCATGACATAATCAATTAGTTCACATTATTATTATTATTTCATTTTTAAGCTACATATTAAAATAATCTTTAACTTTCAATGACATGTAATCAAAAGAGTGTAAATTTAATGAAAACATTTTTAATTCAGAATGCTCCATAAAAAATAATATTTATTAGGTAAATCGAATTGAATATTTTATATTAATTTTAAATGTCAAAAGGTTTTTCAAAACTTAATTTTTAATCTATTTCCATACTATGTAAAATTTAAAGAATTATTTTTTATTTTTCCGCAAACAGAATTTTTTACTTTCATTAGATAGCGGCTGAGTAAATTACTTTCAATTTTATTCCTACTTTCTATTAAAATGCATTTGTATTTTAAATAAAATTGAAAGCTATTAATACTTCACAAATCCCAATCTTTTATTATGTAATAAAGTAAAAAGAAAACAAATGGAATATTTGTGTAATATTACCGAATGGTTTTTTTAGATATTTTGGCGAAGTATCTAAGTACTCAAAAAACGTATCATCAACGGATATTATATCCCCTAAATGTTTTCTTTTTAAAGTTTTAACTTTATGTTTTTCGGTATCTCTGACCCTTAAAACCTGTAAATGCCATCAAAACCCGGAATTGAAAAATTTTCATAAAAGCTTACTTCTTAATGAGAAAGAAGAAAGTAAAAGAAATAAAAAATAAAAAATCGCTTTGAATGTCGTTTACAGAACACACTGAATGTTTAAGTTGACAAGTAAGTAAGTGACAGACTTTAATGCCTATCGTTCATCAACCGATGATGGCTCATAATCCAGATAATAAGATAATGATGCCACAGTCTCACATCCAAAGTAAACATCCGTAATCGGCAAAAGCTTTCTCATTTGATGAATCTGATATAATCTTAATTGACATAATTCCGGTAATTCAACAATGTTTCATACTAAGCAGACGATTTTACGTGCATATTTTTGTTGAAGTCTTAGAAACGTCCTACTGGATGCAGTTATTTCTTTTATAACATCGTTTGTATTTTATTTTAGTACTTTTAATTAACATTTTAAATAAACATATAAAAAAAATAAAATCTTGTTGTACTCATAAAATTTATTTGTTATCAATTATATTTAGATCGAATGTAAGTTATGATTAAAACAACACATTCATTTATATTATTTATATATTCGCCTTGGAAAAAAATATTCGACATTTCAATTGTTTTAAAAAGTTTCGTATCTTGTTATATTTACATATTTCATCTGCGCAAATTTTTTAAGGAATATTACTATCAATATAGTTAATAATAGAAATGCATAGCTACCAACTTGTACGGATTTTTCCTGCCAATAAAATATAACAGACATTTTCACCTAAAACAATCTGTGAAATCGAGCGATTTTCAACGATAAAACAAGAAAAAAATTACTGTTAGGTGCGTTCGTACTTATGTAAATGCATAACACCTATAACTTTCGGTCAGTCCGTCCGTCTGTTCATTTGTTCATTTGTCCATCCGCCCAATTGCCCGCATATAGCTAAGAAAAAACTACCTAACTGAATCATTTGAAATTTAAACCATAGAATTATTACATAATTTTGTACATTCATTTCAAATTTTATGAAAATTGGATGTATAGTTTAGTTGCAGTGAAAATTAAAGATGTACTATGTTCATACAATATGGTTATATTCCGATGTACTAATGTTCCGATGTGGTCAATGGGAAAAAAAGTTTCAGGTGCAATTTTATGGCGTTACACCCTTTAGAACATAATAAAATTGATGTGCATCAGTGAAGTATATACTAAAATATATATTCTGCACAGTCTGTGGCGCAAAAAATTTACAGGGCTTATTTGTTTTTAATTTACAGGGCTACATAAAAGTATTACTTTATATAACGGTATAAGGAGAAACAATGTTGGGTGCACGTTTAATAATATCAAGTTATTTCACATTTTACGAAATTTATGTACGTTGCTGACATTTACTACAAGTTACTTCCTGTATAACAGAAAGACCATACTGTTTATAGGGATACACAAAGGATTTCTATTACTGTATTGCATCCGAAGTACTGTATATTTTAACAACTTTGTTATAATATAATAACAAAATTCAACATCAAACGTAGCAAATGAAATGCTTTGACATTTCATTTGCTACATTTGGTGTAAAATTTCCATCTTGTTTTTATTGTTTCTATTCTGGATACCATGGATGGACATTATAGGACATCCATTTCAAATGTAACAAATTTCTTTCTGTCTGTCTCCATAATACTCAATTCTTCTGCCCCATAACAATGTGCTCTTTACAATATAATTGTAAATATAATACCTCATTTTCCAGAGATCTCCTTACTCTATAAAATGGAATTAAATAGTTAAAAACATCATGAGCTCTTAGCTATTAAAAGCTATGCGAGTCAGTAAAATTTACTTCATAAAATAAAGTTTAATGTCTCTTTTTTGGTATTCGATATATACTTTGAAATCAGTAATTTATATCAGACACCAATACTTTTTTTATCAGAATCTACCCTCATAGCATGCAGGGTCACAGTGATGTCACAATGACGCCACTGTGAGTCTATGGTCACATCACATCTGTGACCAAAATGCCACCACTCAGTAACCTCACATTGTAAAAGAGATGTGACTTTCTTAAAAATGTTTAAAAAATTAGAAAAATTCTTCAAAACATGCTATTTACTTTAAAAAACAGTTTTGTCACAAGGTCGCTTTTGTCACAGTTTTGTAACGATGTTAATGTCAAAGTAGTCACAAATGACACATTTTTCACAAATTTGTCACACCGTGACTTCACAAAGTGGTCACAATTTAATGTCACAAACGAGGTGTAAAACGGCCATAACGACTTCATATTTTAGTCACTGTTACTTCACATCTTCGTTACGTGACGATAGAACGACGATTGGTGGTCACAACCTCGCAGTGTGACTTCACAAGGATGTCGCAGTGATGTCACCATGCCTTACGGGTAACTTTAATGCATATTTGTAGTTGTTTAAAGGTGGGGTGCTTTATTTAAAACACGTAATAAATTTCGATATTTGAGTTATTAAGATTAATTTATTCATGTAAAATTAATATTATTTTATCACCGGTCTCTTTTAATGTTTGAGAATGTTAGTATCATGGCTCATAACACAAATATATTCTGGGATTATATAATGAATTTAATGAATATTAACTCTGAAATAAAATCGTCTCTGCTTAATAGAATTTTACGATGAAATTGATCTAATATAATATTTTTTTTGTTTGTTTTTTGATATAAAATAACAATTGAATGTAATACAAAACATCTCACTTTCTTCTAAGAAAAATAAAAGAAATAATATGCAGCTAAAAATTACAAATATTGAAATCATTTTAATGAAAAAATGCATTGCTTTTTGTTTCCATTTTTTAAATAGGAAAAACAACTTGTTTTTTTAACTTTTTTTAAAAATATTTTTCTAATTAAAATATTTAATAAAGATAACATATCAAGATTTAATTTTTCAAACTTGCTTGCAGCGATTTCAAGAAAAAAATATTTTTAAATGAAATGAATTATTCTTTTATGTTGAATAACAGAAAGAAAATGACTTTTTTAATGAATGTCTAAGAAGAAAAAATAAGACAATGGGATGCTTTGATAAGCTCATGAAACTATTGTTGTTTTAGAAACAAATATACTTTCAGAATTTTTCTCTATATTATTTATTGTTTGGTAATTATAAATAATATTTTGTTGTGTAGTTATTTTTTAATCTGATTTTTTTTATTGAGAATAAAAAAAAAAAAATACCAAATATAAATAAGTGTTTTGGACCATTATATTTGGTGTTTCTTAACTATCCAACTTTTTTTACGAATGTCCGTTGCATACATAAATCCAAATTTATTTCCCTTGTCTAACTTAAAATATTAAATAAAGATAATATTGTTTGTGTAGGAAAGGAGATTAAGAATTTTTTTTAAAAATTAAAACTTTTATTTTAGTTATGCAACTTTTATTTTCGAAGACTCATATTTTATAATTTGTTTAATTTCCGATTTCGTCATATTTTGGGTGAACACAGAACACCAAATCGTGCACGATATAAAGAGTTAAGTGTACTGATTGAAGTCTCAAGACCTTTCTCTTAATTGAATATATATATATATATATATATATATATATGTGGGAGCGATTCTTTCTCCAACAGCGAAGTATCATGTCTTGTAAGGTTCTTCATATCGCAACTCTGATAGAAAAGGTCTTTAGAAAGCAGACGATTTTCTGAAAAAACTCCATTCAGACGAAAAGCCGAAGAAAAAAGAAATGAACGGAAGAGATCGTTGGATGGAATGTTGGGAGAGTTGGTGTTGACTTTAGAAGAATGTTGATGAAGATGACGCGATTAAGATGTTTTAATTAAAGTTTCCTTTTGAATGTTCGAATTGTAAATATTAATATGTAAATATCTTTTTTGTAAATATTAACGTTTAATATAAGTCATTTAAAAGTTTAAAAACGGTGTCAGAATTTAATTTACCTCCGAGTTTATTTACTTATGTGTTCGAAAGAACTTTTATAAGAAGAATCTCCATAAATTTTGGTGTCAGAACCGAGACAAACGAACGCCCACAGAGAAGAAATATATATATACTTTAAATAATCTGGAAGCCGTTATTATTTAGAATTGTGATGGAATCCTCGCTGGAAATTATTATGAGGAAATCTTTTTTTGAATATATGTTTAATTATATGAAGCTGTTGGATACTGCGACAACAATGCTGTTTAAATGTGTGAAGCTGAGCATCTGATTATGAAGTGAGTTTATTATTTCATTTTTCTTTTCAATAATGGAAAAATTAGTTGATTTAAAGGAATTAGAGTTTTCTTTGAAAACTGAAAAATCAGCTAGTATTAAGATATTGCACAAATTAATTTTTGGAGAAATCGGTGACAGAAATAATCGACGTAGAATTCGGAATTTTACTGGGTTTACGTTTGAAGTAGATTCCGATGAATATCAAACTAAATTCAAAGAAATTAAAGATAATTTTTCTGTTAACGACTTAATTACCATTTGCAATGTTTTGTGTATAAATAATTCGGGAACTTTTGATGAAATTGCTGCCAGAATAATTTCTAGTTTATGTGATTTTAATATTTTAAAAATTAATATGATAGCCGATGTAGGTACTCTTAGTGATGACGAAAGTGTTGATGAATTTAATGATGATTTACAAGATAAAACTAAAAATATTTCAACTGTTTTTGAGAATAATATGAGAAATGATTCTGGTAGTTCTAATTGTGAAAGTAATGAAAATCAGAAAATTCTAATTCCTGTTTATATTATTAAACCAAGCATTTCTATTAATGATATTGAAAGTATGATTACAATGTTTGAAGGTACTCAAGTACAAAATATTAATAAATGGATTGCCGATTTTGAAGATATTGTTTCATTATTTAACGTTAGTGATTTGCACAAATTGATTTTGGCTAAACGCCGTATGACAGGCAAAGCAAAATTATTTCTTGAAAGTGAAACAAATATTAATTCGTGGTCTAAATTAAAAGCCCTACTCATATCTGAATTTGGTCAAACGTGCAATTCAGCTGAATTACACGAATTGCTGTCCAAAAGAAAAATTAGACCACATGAATCGTTAGATGAATATTTTTTAAATATGAAACAATTATGCTCAAAAGGCAATATTGAAGATTCTGCCCTTATTCAGTATGTAATAAATGGAATTAATGACCCCATTTCTAAAAAATCTTTTTTGTATGGTTGTCCCAATATTGCTGAATTTAAACAAAAATTAAAGATTTATGAAAAAATAAGATCGGAGTATGAAAATGCAAAATTTCATAAATATGAAGGAGCTAAGCCTAAAATTAAATCCGAAGTTGAAGTTAAGAACAAATTTAAGCCTGTAAAGCCAAATATGCGTTGTTTTAATTGTGGCGGGAATAATCATAAGAGTATTAACTGTGTAAATAAAGATAAAGGGCCGCTTTGTTTTGCTTGTAACGCTTATGGTCATAAATCATTTCAATGTAATAAATCTAAAGATACAAGTGTTAAAAATGCTCAGTCACAAGTAAACATTATTACATCCCAAGATTTAATTCTGAAAGAGATAAAGCTTTATTCTTTGCGTTTAATCTCTTTAATAGATACTGGTAGCCAAAAGACTTTGTTAAAGAAAAGTATTTATGATAATTTGAAGAACTTTGTAGAATTAAAACCTACGAGTATCTCTTTGACCGGTCTAGGAAAAGCCTCAATTAAACCAGAAGGTTGTTTCAATTCAGAAATCGAAGTAGATGGTTCAAAATTTAAAGTTACTATTTTTGTCGTTAAGGACAGTTGCATTAATTTCGATTTAATTATTGGCACTGATGTTATTCATCAAGGTACATTAACTATTTCTGAGAATAAAGTGAAACTGTTTAAAGCTGAAGTTCAGTCTAATGACTTTTTAGTTAATATTGTAAATGTTTTGGATGAGCCTAAAATTGATTTAACTCACATTGCTGACAAAAAATTACGTTCAGAGTTATACTCTTTAATTGAAAATTATGTACCAATTAAAACTAAAACAGTAGATGTTAAAATGAAAATTAATTTAACTGACGAAATCCCAGTTTGTTCTTCTCCTCGAAGATTACCGCCATGCGAGAAAAAAATAGTCGAAAACCAAATTGAGGAGTGGCTAGCTCAGGGAATAAGTCGAGAAAGTTCTTCTAATTTTTCTTCGCCGGTTGTGTTAGTCAAGAAAAAAGATAACACAATGAGACTTTGTGTTGATTACAGATGTCTTAACAAAAAGACAGTACGTGAGCATTTCCCCTTGCCAGTTATTGATGATGTAATAGACCAATTACATTCTGCCGAAGTATTTACCACCATAGATTTGAAAAACGGTTTCTTTCATGTAGATGTTGAAGAAGACTCGCGGAAATACACCTCGTTTGTTACTCATGAAGGACAATACGAATTTTTGAAATGTCCATTCGGGTTGACCAATAGCCCTAGTGTTTTTCAAAAGTATATTTATAATGTATTTCGAAACCTATTAAAAGATCACATTGTTGTCATTTATATGGATGATTTAATAATACCTGCTAAAAACGAAGCTGAAGGTCTAGAAAAATTAAAACTTGTACTCGAAACTGCATCGGAATATGGATTAGAATTAAATCTTAAAAAATGCAATTTTTTGAAGCGTGAAATTGATTTCTTGGGGTATAGAATCATAAATGGTAAATTGTATCCCTCTCCACTGAAGACTAAAGCAGTAATAAATTTTCCCGAACCAAAGTGTACCAAAGATGTTCAAAGTTATTTAGGATTGACAGGATGCTTTCGAAAATTTATAAGAAATTATTCGGTTATAGCTAAACCGTTAAGTGACCTGCTAAGAAAAGATTCAAAATTTAAATTCGATATAGAAGAACAAAGAGCTTTTAATGAACTCAAACGTATTTTGTCGTCAGAACCAGTACTTTTAATTTACAATCCCAAAAGTGCGACCGAAATCCATTGTGATGCCAGTATTGATGGCTATGGAGCTGTTTTAATGCAACAATCTCCAGTAGATAATCAATTTCATCCAGTTTATTTCGCAAGTAAAAAAACCACCGAAGCTGAACGGAAGTACACTAGTTACGAATTAGAAGTTTTAGCTGTAATTGAAGCCCTGAAAAAGTTTAGAGTATATGTGCTAGGTATCCCATTTAAAATTATAACCGATTGTAATGCATTTAAAATGACTATGGATAAAAAAGAAATGAGTACAAAAATAGCTAGATGGGCAATAATGTTATCCGATTTTGATTATGTTATTGAACATAGACAGGGTAGCAGTATGAGACATGTCGATGCATTAAGTAGGTATCCTATTTGCATGGTAATCCAAGATAGCTTAACTTTAAAAATTATCCAAGCTCAAGAAACCGATGACCATATTAAAACAATAAAAGAAATCCTAAAGGTGAAATCTTATGATTATTATCTAGTTAAAAATGATGTTCTTTATAAATGTGTTAATGGTAATGATTTATTAGTTGTACCGGAAGACATGCAAATGAATATAATCAAGGCCGCTCACGAAAAAGGTCATTACGCAGTTGCAAGAACAGAGAAAAGTTTAGAAAATGATTTTTACATCCCTAAAGTTAAACAAAAAATTGAGAAATGTATAGCAAATTGTGTTCCCTGTATTTTAGTTAATAGAAAATGTGGTAAACAAGAAGGCTTACTTCACCCAATAGAAAAAGAAGAAACTCCATTACATACGTACCATGTTGATCACTTAGGTCCATTAGAAAGCACTAATAAAAATTACAAACATATCCTTTCGGTCATTGACGCATTCACAAAATTTGTTTGGTTGTATCCCACGAAATCTACCGATGCTGCCGAAGTAATTTCTAAATTAGAAATCCAAAAATCTATCTTTGGAAATCCAGTTCGAATTATATCAGATAAAGGTCCTGCATTTACCTCTAAAGCTTTTGAAGATTATTGCATCAATGAAAATATTAAACATATCCCGATTACCACTGGAATACCCAGGTCTAACGGCCAAGTTGAGCGTCTAAATTCTGTCATAATATCTGTTCTGTCTAAATTGTCTGTCGATAATCCTAAAAAATGGTATACACATGTAAGCAACGTCCAACAGGTGATAAATTCGACTTTTCAGAGAAGTATAAGCACAACTCCTTTTGAATTGATGTTTGGTACTAAAATGAAACTAAAAAATAACATTGAAATTACTAGTCTTCTGAATGCTGAAATACAATCTGATTTTACAAATAATCGCGAAGATATGAGAAAAAATGCTAAAAAACAGATTTTAAAAGTCCAAGAAGAGAACCGTAAAACTTACAACCTCAGACGAAAGAAAGCTAACAAATTTAAGATTAATGATGTGGTTGCTATAAAACGTACACAACAAGGTCCAGGTTTGAAGTTAAAACCAAAATATTTAGGTCCGTACAAAGTCATAAAAGTAAAAAATAATGACACCTACGATGTAAAGAAACTTGGATTCAACGAAGGACCCATGGTCACCAGTACATGTGCAGAGTACATGAAGCCGTGGACGGACGAAGCTTGAAAAAAAAAAGAATTTTACCGATTGTGACACTATACCAACTATGACAAACCTCTGGACTGACAACTAATAGAATTTTAACTTTATTCTCGAAAAGACGAAAAGACGTAAGATAAAAGAAGACGTAAGATAAAAGAAGACGGAAGACGTAAGAAAGAAAAGACGAAAAGACGTAAGGTAATAGGAGATGAAAAGACGTATGAAAGAATAAGACGAAAAGACGTAAGATAAAAGAAGATGAAAGGACGTAAGAAAGAGAAGACGAAAAGACGCGAAAAAAAAAATATATGAATTTTATTCAAGAAATAATCTAAGCTTTGATAAACAATTTGAATAATGACTTCTTTTTTTCAATTAAGACTTTGGATGCTGCTGTGTTTTTTTTTTCTTTATCTTTCCAGATGATCCAACTGCTGCTGCCTCCAAAGGGACGAGCATTCGAGGACGAAAGCCTAGTCAGGACGGCCGTTGTGGGAGCGATTCTTTCTCCAACAGCCAAGTATCATGTCTTGTAAGGTTCTTCATATCGCAACTCTGATAGAAAAGGTCTTTAGAAAGCAGACGATTTTCTGAAAAAACTCCATTCAGACGAAAAGCCGAAGAAAAAAGAAATGAACGGAAGAGATCGTTGGATGGAATGTTGGGAGAGTTGGTGTTGACTTTAGAAGAATGTTGATAAAGATGACGCGATTAAGATGTTTTAATTAAAGTTTCCTTTTGAATGTTCGAATTGTAAATATTAATATGTAAATATCTTTTTTGTAAATATTAACGTTTAATATAAGTCATTTAAAAGTTTAAAAACGGTGTCAGAATTTAATTTACCTCCGAGTTTATTTACTTATGTGTTCGAAATAACTTTTATAAGAAGAATCTCCATATATATATATATATGTGCATATGACTAAATACTAATTCAAATATGAAAATCTAAATTAGTTTATTGATTTAGCCATAATTACGAAAGTTTTATGTATGACAACAAACTATTATTGTTGGAGACATAAATTATCAAAGTAATCACCCAAAGTCATTTATTATTTTAATTAGTTTTGAATTTATAAAAGAGTAAAATACTAGTTAGAGAACTGGAATCTCATTATTTGACTTCTATTATTAGACTGATAATTAATTTTGCTCAAAGAACGCATTGAGAGAATAATTGTAATTACGCATTGCCCATAATTTATTTAATGGTTCACCTTAAGCTTCCAATATACCAATAAATTGAGCTAAAGTATTTATAAAATTATTTACAGTACCAAACCCCATGTGATTTAAATGTCTATTAGAAGAATGAAAGTGAATTAGCAAAGCATACGTATATTTATTTCATATTTTAAGTTTTAAAAATGTATAATTAAAACTATGCAGTATATTAATTTTATAAATATACACATATACATACCAAGATATCTAGATTTAAAATTACTTATTTTTATGAATTATGTGTGTTTAATTTTTTATGCGAAGTAACCAAAACTTTCTTTCTGAACAACATTTGAATTTGAAAAAAAAATATTTACAAATTTATTATAAAAGGATTTTGCAGTTAATACTTTTAGTATGGAGTTGCAGCATATGCCAGCTGCGTTAGTCGTTTTCTCAGAAATAATATTGATTCAAAAGAAATATATTCAATAGCAAAAATCTAATAAAAAACCTTTTCTTAACATCCAATAGAATGTCTATAGTTGTTCAATTATTTGTAGAATTTTACACTATTCAATTCAGAGCAGATGTTGATGTAAAACTTTAATTCTACGTTCGTGCAATTGACTATCAGTCAGACTATCACTGACTAGGGAACTGCAAGAAGTGTAAGTCACCGATTTTGACGAATGTGGTAAGATCTCATCGAGAGCAGCAAAAAAACTCTACAGAACTACCCATCGCAAATGAGCCGTTTTCAAGATATCCTCAGTTTATGTCACGTAATTAGTACATACATAATGGCGAACCGCAAAAAATTTAATTCTCGATTTTAACGAAAGTGTTATCGTTAAAATGATGATCATGAGGCAGAAAAAACTCAATAGAACTACCCGTCGGAAATGAGTCGTTTTCGAGATATCCGATTATTTATGTCACGTAGCTAGTGCATTCTCTTCTAGTGCACAATTAATCGGGGACCGCAAAAAAATTTTTTCTCGATTTTGATGAAAATGGTGTTGTTACAATGATATCATTTTGAGAAGTAAAAACTCAATGGAAGTAACCATCTGAAATGAGCTATTTATGAAATATGCAACAATTTATGTCACTTAATGCAATTTACCAGCATTGTGCATTAGCAATGTGACGAAAATTGTCGGATATCTCGAAAACGTCTCATTTCCAACGAGTGATTCCATTGAATTTTTTAATCCTCACGATGATATCTTTTCAACCAAACCACTTTCGTTAAAATCGAGAATAAATTTTCTTGAGGTCCCCCATTAAGTGTGCACTAGCTACGTGACATAAATTGTCGGATATCTCGAAAACGTCTCACTTGCGGCGTGTAGTTCCATTGAGTTTTTACTGTTTTCCTTGAGATCTTTCCAACGATAACACTTTCAACAAAATCGGTGACTTGCACTTCTTGCAGTTCTCTAGTGAGTTGTGAAACGCAAATAAAGACCCAGAGCAAAAAGTAAGAGCAGAAACAAATAGTCCAATTGCCGACCGCACATAACCCTAAGTCTTCGAGCACAAGAAAAAATCCGTTATGTTATGGAAGAGAGCAGTCTTAGGGGAATCTAATGATCCAAGTCTGCCGGAAGTAAAATGGTGCATAAGCTAAAAATTAATACCACTTGTAGCTCCCTCGTAGATGATTGTGTTTGCCGTACAATCAGAAGTATGAAAACTTGGAAAACTGGGTGCTGAAAAACACAATGATAAGTCTACAGGTCAACCACTAGTGGTATTCATTTTTCGCATATGGACCACTTCACATCCGGCAGACATGGATCATTAGATTTTCCTCTGATTACTCATCCATAATGAAAAGGATTTTTTCTTTTGCTCGATGACTCAGGATTTTGTGCGGGCGGCTCTTGGGCTAAAAATTTGAGAGTCCTCCGTGTCCGAGTGGTTAACACCGAAAAATTGCTTCTGAGTAAAGAAAGGGTGCTGTGTTCAATCACCGACTACATCTTTTTCCATTCTTTGTGTTTGCTAATATAATCCTGAGCTATTGAATGTTTCCATGTGTAGGTGGCATCCTTTTATAACGACGAAGGATTATAGGCGTACGTTGGGTGTCAAGTAAGGTGTATGTGTTAAATTTAAATGAACTTGAGACGTAAACGAAGGCGTACTGGTTGTCCCTGAGAAGGTGCTGTCGCTCCTCACATGCCAATTTTCTATGTCCAATACTTTGCAACTCTCCCTCGAGTTTTCCGATGTTTCGCAAACGATACATATTTTTATATTTTCAGAAAGTCATTTCTGATTAACCAGCATGCAAGACCTTAGGATGCATATTATAGGATATTTAAATAACATTTTATAAGCTGTGTACTTGCCAAATTATCACTTAAACAAGTTTGATATGATTATGATTGATAAGTTTTTAATTTGTAAGTAATAATACCTGCTTAAAGATATGAAGCACGTTTTTTGTTGTTGTTGCTGTTGTAAAATGTAAAACAATGCAAACAACTTTTAATCGAAAAGGTTCCAAATAAATTTCGAGACTGCAGCTTGTTTGTAAACATTTTTTTTTTCGCACGTGATTACAGTTAACAAGATTTATGAGTGTGCCCCAATACATTTTCATAGGTTCAAGCCAATCTGACTGTTGATTGATGGTAAAGATGAAAATAATAGTCCAAGAGCTAGCAACGTTTTCGTCACCTGATTTTATCAAGGCTCATTTTTTAATATGTTTTTCCATTTTATGATAGAATACGTTTGCTAGTGGTCTGGCAGTCGGGAGACGTTGCGTTTATCTGTGGCAGAAGGGGTTATGCAGGTCAAAAAGCTTCAAAATCACGTCATTTTATCAAGGCTCATTTTCTTATATATTTTCCCCTTTAACGTAGAATACGTTTGCAAGCGGTCTGGCAGTCGTGAGACGTTGCGTTTACTTGTGGCAGACGGGGTTGTGCAGGTCAAAAAGCTTCAAAATCACGTCATTTTATCAAGGCCCATTTTTTAATATGTTTTTCCCTTTTATGGTAGAATACGTTTGAAAACGGTCTGGCAGTCGGATGACGTTGCGTTTACCTGTGGCAGAAGGGGTTATGCAGGTGAAAAAACTGGTGAAACATTTTATAAAGGCTCATTTTCTTATATGTTTTTATGAAGCTTAAAAATTGCAAGATATTACTCTTTGGATAGCAGACAACCTATAATTATTTTTCCAAACACAAATTCGGTTGCAAAGTTAATGCCAGACGTCTTTAAATATGGCAACGAAAGTGCCTGTTCCGAGAGTGGTTTATAATTTAAATTTAATAAGACCTCTTTACGTCATTTTATCAAAATTAAAAATTACAGGATATTACTCTTTGGATAGCAGACAACCTATAATTAATTTGCCAGACACAAATTCGGTTGCAAAGTTAATGCCAGACGGCTTTAAATATGGCAACGAAAGTGCCTGTTCCAAGAGTTGTTTATATTTCAAAAAAACTATAAGATCTCTTTACGTCAATTTATCAAGATTAAAAATTACAAGATATTAATATTTGGATAGCAGACAACCTATAATTAATTTGCCAGACACAAATTCGGTTGCAAAGTTAATGCCAGAAGGCTTTAAATTTCGCAACGAAAGTGCCTGTTCCAAGAGTTGTTTATATTTCAAAAAATTATAAGATCTCTTTACGTCAATTTATCAAGCTTAAAAATTACTAGATATTACTCTTTGGATAGCAGACAACCTATAATTAATTTGCCAGACACAAATTCAGTTGCAAAGTTAATGCCAGACGGCCTTAAATATGGCCACGAAAATGCCTGTTCCAAGAGTTGTTTATAATTCAAAAAATTATAAGAAATCTTTACATCATTTTATTAAGCTAAAAAATTACACGATATTACTCTTTGGATAGCAGACAACCTATAATTAATTTGCCAGACACAAGTTTGGTTGCAAAGTTAATGCCAGACGGCTTTAAATATGAAAACGAAAGTGCTTATTCCAAGAGTGGTTTATAATTAAAAAAAAATTATCAGACTTCTCAACGTTTTTTGTCAAGCTTAAAAATTACAAGATATTACTCTTTGGATAGGAGACAACCTATAATTAATTTGCCAGACACAAATTCGGTTGCAAAGTTAATGCCAGACAGCTTTAAATATAGCAACGAAAGTGCCTGTTCCAAGAGTGGTTCATAATTTAAAAATTATAAGACATCTTTAGGTCATGTTATCAAGCTTAAAATTACTAGATATTACTCTTTGGATAGGAGACAACCTATAATTAATTTGCCAGACACAAATTCGATTGCGTTACCGTCATTAAGCGCTTACTGTCATTAAATGAAACCAAATCCCTACAAAAGATGCCATTTCGTAAAACAGGCAGTTTCGTTGCCATGTTTAAAGCTGTATGGCATTAACTTTGCAACCGAATTCGTGTTTGGCAAATTAATTATAAGTTGTCTGCTATCCAAAGAGTAATATCTTGTAATTTTGAAGCTTGATAAAATGACGTCGAGAAGTCTTATAATTTTTAAATTATAAACCACTCTTGGAACAGACACTTTCGTTGCCATATTTAAAGCCGTCTGGCATTAACTTTGCAACCGAATTTGTGTCTGGCAAATTAACTATAGGTTGTCTGCTATCCAAAGATTAATACCTTGTAATTTTTAAGCTTGATAAAATGACATAAAGAGGTCTTATAATTTTTAAATTATAAACCACTCTTGGAACAGGCACTTTCGTTGCCATATTTAAAGTCGTTTGGCATTAACTTTGCAACCGAATTTGTGTCTGGCAAATTAATTATAGGTTGTCTGTTATCCAAAGAGCAGTGTTGGGTATGAACGCGCTCAATGAACGAAAACTCACGAGTTTCGCTCACTATTTGTGAACTTTGAACTGAACTTCGCTCAGTATTTTATAAACGAGTTTGAACTGAACGGAAACTCAAAAAATAGACGAGTTTGAACGAAATTTACGTTCAAACTTACGTTCAAATTTTCATAATTTATTTGAAATTTTTCCAGACCTTAGTACACTTTTTCCCTCTTTCAAATGCCATTTAGAGGCCTACACGAGCCTCGGGACGGGTTAAGTCTGGATATCACTTTTCTGGGTAGTATCCTAGTCTTACTTCTTTTGCAGACTCGGGTCGCGCCGAACCGGACCTGGGATGTATACAATTTCGCCGAAAATAGATATATGCAGTAAACTCTCTGTTCAAGGTGGACTGTGTAAGGCGGAAATATGTCTAAATCGGAAAGATTTTAAAGAAATCGGAAAGATTTTTAAAGAAAGCATAAACATCGCAGCCTACGGCACTTCTGCATAAATGGAGATTATAAACAGACTAAGGTAAGTTTGTTTTGGCAGAACTCTTCTTTAAGGGTAAATATCAAGGTCCTGTAGAAATGTACTCGGGGTCGGGCCGGGTTCGGTGCGAAATTTCAACTTTTTTCCGGGCCGGGCCAAGCTCGGGCCTTGTTTTTAGCTATTATATCGGGCCGGGTCCAGCATTGATTTTAGCTATTATATCGGACCGGGTTGGCCCGCTAAATTTTCTCTACAAGCCGGGCTGGGCTCGGGCCGAAATTTTTATTTTAATATCGGGCCAGACACTTTTTTTCTATGGATCAGGCCTGGAAATTTCCGTCGGTGCATACCTCTATCTTACATATCGAATAATGAAATGATTAGTTCACAGAATTTTGTAAATTTGGACAATAATATCCAAACATAAAAAAAAGTGAACTTTTTAGTGAACTTTGTTTATTTTTACAAATGAGTTTGATTTGAACGAGTTCGTTTGAAAATTTTTGAATTTGAACGTGAACTTAAATCACTTTTCAGAAATTGAACGTGAGCTTGAGTTAGTTCGTTTATTTTGTGAACGTGCCCAACACTGCCAAAGAGTAGTATCTTGTAATTTTTATGCTTGATAAAATGACGTAGAGAAGTCTTATAATTTTTAAATTATAAACCACTCTTGGAACAGGCACTTTCGTTGCCGTATTTAAAACCGTCTGGCATTAACTTTGCAACCGAATTTGTGTCTGGCAAATTAATTATAGGTTGTCTGCTATCCAAAGAGTGATATCTTGCAATTTTTAAGCTTGATAAAATGACGTAAAGATGTCTTATAAAATTTAAATTATAAACAACTCTTGGAACAGGCACTTTCGTTCCCATATTTAAAGTCGTCTGGCATTAACTTTGCAACCGAATTTGTGTCTGGCAAATTAATTATAGGTGTTCTGCTATCCAAAGAGTAATATCTTGTAATTTTGAAGTTTGCTAAAATGACGTAAAGAGGTCTTATAATATTTAAATTATAAATCGCTCTTGGAACAAGCACTTTCGTTGCCATATTTAAAGCCTTCTGGCATTAACTTTGCAACAGAATTTGTGTCTGGCAAATTAATTATAGGCTGTCTGCTATCCAAAGAGTAATAGCTTGCAAATTTTAAGCTTAATAAAATGACGTAAAGAGGTGTTATAATTTTTTGAAATATAAACAACTCTTGGAACATGCACTTGCGTTGCCATATTTAAAGCCGTTTGGCATTAACTTTGCAACCGAATTTGTGTCTGGCAAATTAATTATAGGCTGTATGCTATCCAAAGAGTAATATCTCGTAATTTTTAAGCTTGATAAAATGACGTAAAGAGGTCTTATTAAATTTAAATTATAAACCACTCTCGGAACAGGCACTTTCGTTGCCATATTTAAAGACGTCTGGCATTAACTTTGCAACCGAATTTGTGTCTGGAAAATTAATTATAGGTTGTCTGCTATCCAAAGAGTAATATCTTGCAATTTTTAAGCTTCATAAAAACATATAAGAAAATGAGCCTTTATAAAATGGCGGATTTTGAAGTTTTTTCACCTGCATAACCCCTTCTGCCACAGGTAAACGCAACGTCACCCGACTGCCAGACCGCTTGCAAACGTATTCTACCATAAAAGGGAAAAACATATTAAAAAATGGGCCTTGATAAAATGACGTGATTTTGAAGCGTTTTGACCTGCATAACCCCTTCTGCCACAGGTAAACGCAACGTCTCCCGACTGCCAGACTGCTTGCAAACGTATTCTACCATAAAAGGGAAAAACATATAAAAAAATGAGCCTTGATAAAATGACGTGATTTTGAAGCTTTTTGACCTGCACAACCCCTTCTGCCACAGGTAAACGCAACGTCTCCCGACTGCCAGACCGCTTGCAAACGTATTCTACCATAAAAGGGAAAAACATATAAAAAAATGAGTCTTGATAAAATGACGTGATTTTTGACGTTGCTAGCTCTTAGACTATAAGGAATTTTGCTTAGTGGCCACTGGCCGGTAGGTTATCTTTTTTTAGTAGCCAGTTATTGGATAGTGAGAATAATTTCTTTAGTAGCCAGTAAGTACATTTGAGTTGCTGAATATTTAATTACAAGATATATACGAGCATGAGCATAGACTGAATAAGTAATATATGAACTAGTTAAAAATATTTTAATTTATATTGTTTGGAATAAACTTGCGATACTAATTTCAAATCTATTTTAAATTAACAGCAAAGTTATATGTAATATGCATATGTAGTTAGCTACACAAGTCCAACTATGCTTAGGTACTTGCGTAGCTAACGACACAAATAAACCCCAACCCTCTGTTTTGCAATTATTTATCTAGAATTAAGATGTAACCCCCCCCCCCAAAAAAAAAAAAAAAAAAAAAATCTACCAACTAGCAGGTTTGATTAAAAAAAAATCATAGCAAATTTTCTAAAAAATAAAAGGGGGGGGGGGACTTTCATAAAATTAACATTATATGTTTTTTTCCACAATCTTTTAACAATGTGCGTTTTTTTCTTTTTTCCGATCTCTTGATAAAATTTGCGTTCGTTTTTGTGACTTTTTAACGAAAATCACGTTCGTTTTCGAAACTTTTTAACGAAAATCGTGTTCATTATCATGATTTTTTGACGGTATTGCCGATTGTTATCGTGATTTTTGACGGTATTCGAGTGTTATTGTGATTTTTTGACTGTATTTGCCTTTTTTTAAAAATAAATTTTGCATTTTTTGCGTTCGTATTTACGTTTTTTTGACGAAAATCGTGTTTGGTATCGCGATTTTTTGCCGGTACTCGCATTTGTTAACGCAATTTTTTGAAGGTATTCACTTTTTTGCATGTTTTTTTGATTAAATTCACGTTTTTCCCGTTTGTTTTTACGTTTTTTGACAAAAAACGTGTTTGTTTTCGTTGATTTTTTGACAAAATACGCAGGGGTTTTCTTACAATTGCTTTTTTTTTCAATTTTATAAAGTTATTTACTGTTTTTTTTTGCATTCTTTTTGCGATCCTTAGACAATGTCTTTTAGCGATACTTACACGAAATTCATGTTTTTCCGCGATCTTGTCAAAATTCGCGGCCGTTTTTTACCGCAATTCTTTTTAAAAAACACCTTTTTGGAGAATCCTGCATTTGGCTGGTACTTTCCACATTTTTAGTCGCCAGTTTTTCACATTTATTCGGAATCAGAGCTAGAACAGATCTAACAGGATCAGAGCGAGAACAGATTGTCGCTCTGTTGGCGACATTTAGAGTCACTAAATGTCGCCACTCGACATTTAGTCGTCGAGTGGCGACTGGCGAGTGCTTATTTTCATCTTTATAATGGGTTAAAAACTTTCTGCAAGTTAATTTAATGTTTAATAAAATTATGCATTATATTATTTTGGCATGGACGAAATTTGCTTTTATTAAGCAATTCGTGGGTTTAATTCACGTTTTTTCTGCAATTCATGGCCATAATTCTCGTTTTTATGCAATTTATAGACATACTTCGCTTTTTTATGCGATTCATGGACATAATTTATGTTTGAGCGATCTGTCGATGAAATTTGCATTTTTTGAGCGATTTGTCAAAGAAATTTGCATTTATTGAGCAGTTTAAAGATGTAAATCGCGTTTCTTATGAAATTTATGGACGTAATTTGCTGTTTTTATGCAATTCATGGACATAATTTGTTTTATTGAGCAATCTGTCGACAAAATTGACGTTTTTTGTGTGATTTATGGATGTAAATCTGTATTTTTATGCGATTCATGACATAATTTGCATTTTTTGAGCAATCTATCGACGAAATGTGCATTTTTTTCAGTGATGTATGGATGTATAATTCGCGTTTTTAAAGCGATTTATGACAGTAAATCACATTTTTGAGCGATTCATGGCCGCAATTTGTGTTTTTTTTTAGCGATTCATGGATGTAATTCATATTTTTGAGCAAATCATAGATGAATTTTGTGTTTCTTATGCTATTCGTGGACGAAATTCGCTTTTTTGTGAGATTCTACACAAAATTCGTATTTTTTACGCAAACCATGAACGAAATTTGCATTTTTTACACGATTCATGAATAGAATTTACGTCTTTTATGCAGTCTTTAGTCAAAATGTTCCTTTTTTACCCGATTTTTTGTCGAAATGCACTTTTTTTGCGATTTTTGTTGAAATTTGCAATTTTTTTTCGAGGTCTGTTGACGAAATTCGTTTTGACGGTAAATAATTCGTACATAAAATTGGGGGAATATTTTTATTTTTTGGTACTAAAAAAATTTACAAAAATACTTTTTTTTTCTTTCCTAAAACTTTCTGCAAAGTTCATAAAATTTTCTGTGCGTGTGTGTCTATATTATATAACTCTGGTTATAGATGCGGTATCTGTCAAAGGATCGAAAAAAAAATTGTGATTATGTCAAATAATTGCAATGAAACCTACGATTTTCATCAAATGATTGCAGAGGAAGTGCAATTTTTGTCAAAGGCTCGCAAAAAAGACGTCAATATTGCCAAAGGATTGCGAAAAAGATGCGATTTCAGTCTAATGATCGAAAAAAGACAATTTCCATCAAATAATTGTAGAGAAACACAATTTTTATTAAAGGATTGGGAAAAAAGATGCAAATTTTGTGAAAGGTTTGTAGAAAAGACATGAATTTTGTCAATAGATCATAGAAAAAACATATTTGTCAAAAGATTGCAAAACAGACTCAATTTCTATCAAAAAAAAAATTAGAAACAGATTCAAATTTTGTTAAAGGATCATGGAAAAGATACAACTTTTGCCAAAGCTTAGTGAAAAAGGCGTGATTTCCCGCTAATGATCTCCAAAAAACACGATTTTCATCTAATGATTGAAGAGAAGCCACGATTTCTGTCAAAGATCACGAAAAAGGTGCAATATCTGTAAAAGGAGCAAATTTCGTTAAGGCCCCTGTCCTCGCTCGAGGAAACGTTCGCGAGCTAATGCTATTCCTATGGGGAAGCATTTTTCTAATAACTCTTTCGTATTTTGACATTTTTGAATAATTTTTTTTTTGCATTGGACAGCTGAGGTACATGCCGATAGCGCACCTTTTTTACTTTTTCAATTTTGGTTGCAGATATATTTTTTAAAAAGCACTTTCAGTTTCGAAACCGGTTTTGAAAGTGAAACTAACTCTGTAAAAAATATCTGCAATCAAAATCGAAAAGTAAAAAAAGGTGCGCTGTCGGCATGCACTTCAACTGTCCAATGCAAAAAAAAGTATTTAAAAATGTCAAAATGCGAAAGAGTTATTAGAAAAATGCTTCTCCATAGGAATAGCATTAGCTCGCAAGCGTTTCCTCGAGTGAGGACAGGGGCCTTAAGATATTGTATAAAATATTTGGATTTCGTCGAAAAATCACAAATTTCTGTCAAAGGATCGTGAAACAGACGCGATTTCTGTTAAAGGATTGCAAAACAGACACAGTTTCCATCCAAACGATCGCAAAAAAGATGCTAATTTTGCAAAGTATCACAGAAAAAAGGCACAGATTTCATTATAAGTTCATATAAAGTCAGGGTTGGGTTTTTGATCTTAAAAACTGGTTTTCGACATGACAGTGGTAAAAACCATGATTTTACCGGTTTATTCTGCCAAAAACATACCACTTTTTATTTTTCTCTGATTTATAATGTAAGTGCAGCATATAATTTATTTCTAAATTGATTTTTCCTTGTTATTCTTGTTATTAATATTATTTTTAATTACATTTGTTAAATTTATTTAAAAGAAAGATTTCCTAAATGGGAAAAATTTAAAAGTACAAGAGTGAAAGGAAAGAACAATCAGAGTTTCCCCCAGAGGGTTTCAGAGGGGCGCTCTGCCCCTCCTGTCCTTTAGTTTAAAAAATAGCGCCCCTCATCCACAAACTAGCACCCCTCTTGTCATTCATTCAAAAAATAGCGCCCTTCTTGCCCCGCATTTGAAAAAACACAGCCTTTCAACAATAGTTGAACGATATGTCTTGAAGAAATTTGCCATTTTTTGTGGTCTTTTAACAAAAATAGCAATTTTTGTGATCTTTTCACGAAATTTGTTGTTTTTTCGGGGGTTTTTTTAGCAAAATCTGATTTTTTTTTTTCGTTTTATCATTTTTTTTTGACGAAATTTTTTATTTTTTCTCGATTCTTTGATCAAATTTCTGTTTTTGCACGATTTTTTAACCTCTAGATTCTAGATTCAACTCTTAAAAGTGCCCTTAAAAATCAAAAAAGTGCCCTGAAAATGTAAAAAGTGCCCTTTTCAGAACAGTAGCGCCCTGCCTCTTTTTAAACCTGGGGGAAACTCTGGAACAATATTTATCATAATCTTCATTAATATGATTTTGCAATGAACATTAATATTAAATGATAATAAAAGATTATTTTAATTATTAAATAACATTCAATATAGATTTTTAATTAAAAAAATTACATTAAAATCATTATAGAAATGCAAAATTTCTGTTATATGGTATGACAATAGATGTCAAGGGCTGGTCATTGAATAAATTGAATATTATTCAATATAATATTTCAAAATGCTTATCTTATGCATTTTATAAATGTAATTAAATGGTGACTTTTATTTTCAGTTCAATAAGCAGAATCTTAAAATTTATGTGATAATAAAATTTTGATGCAAATCTCTAAGATCCATTTTCATCTGAAAGTTCTTAGACTTAAAATTTAACGAATAGAAAACAATGTTTAAGAAAATTCAGAATATAATAATGATTTATATATTCACATACCATGTTTTTTATTTGTTAACTTTAGTGCAAATATGTATGAATCTTATAGACCATTCCAGTACTTATATTTTTAGATATAATTTTTTACATGAATAGTCATGAAATATTTTTTAAATTGAAATTTATTACAACTACCATAAAAGCATACTATTTATGTCCTGTTTACATTTTATTTAAAATTATTTAGGTATTATTTAAAGTGAATTGTAAAAGTTGTAAATTTAAAATTGCAAAATGAAAGTGAAAGAAATAACACATTGCATATTTTATTACATACCTATGACTATATGAGTAAGAATCTTTTACCTTTAAAATTATTCTTAAATTATTTTTCTATTTACAGAGATTCTTAAATGCTTTTTTTTTTAATGCAGTTTTTTTCTTTTTTTCTTTTGAATGAATAAATATACTTTAGAGTCTTTCTGATAGTGAATATTTGTAGTAAAATGACTTAATGCTAAAGATAGAATGAAAAACCAATAATTATAATGTAAAAACAAACAACTAAAAGTAGGTTTTGGACAGTTTTTGACATAACGATAAAATCCGTTAAAAATCGTCATACGTCAAAAACTTGCCAACCTTGTATTAATTACTTGGTTTTCGCCGAAAAGTCTCATATTTTGTCAAAAGGTTGCACAAAAATGGCAAATTTTGGCTAAAGATTTGGGGAAAAAAGAATTTCGTCATAGGGTCGTGGAAAAAATATCACCTACGTGTATGCATATGTGTTCACTTAGACTCAGTTAAAGGGAGAATTCAAAATATTTTCAGTCTTGGCAAAATTTCAAACTTGCACGGCCATGGACCGTAGAAATAAAACAATCAATGCGGGAATGTTAGGTTTGGGGTTTCACTAGTTTTTAAAATACTTCAAAATTTTAGTTTATTGTACAGTAAACCCTCCATAACGGACACTCCCGAATAGCGGACACCTCTATTTAACGGACAGTTTTCCGATCCCCACTCCCAAAATCTAAATTTTTATATGTTTAACCTCTGAATAATGGACATTCCGAATAGCGGACACTAATTTTGTCGATAAAGTATGAGAAATTGTTTTTTAACGAAGAAAAAAAAGTAAAAAGCCTCTAAATTTGTCAGGGTAATGAGTCAAAAATTTGTGATCACAAATAAATGTAGAGGGCCATGGAAAATCTTCCCTCCCAGGTCCAGTATTAAATTCAGGGGATGCTCCGGAGGGACATTACCTCCCGGAGCATCACAATGCCTCTCCACTCCTCTCCGGATGATTTGAGATTTTATGTTTTTAAGAAGTAGTAAAATACAGTGAGCAGTTCCTTTTTTTTTTCTTTAAGATGATTCAAAAATATCAGAACCATTGACAGGGTTAAAACTTCACATTGAAAAAAATTATATGTAATCTTTAAAAACAAAAGGAAACTTAAAAAAAAATTGTTTGTAAGAATGTAATAAACAATGTATAAAGATATGTACCATTTTATTTAAATTTTATTGCTTAAAAAATTATTTTAATTTCTGATTAATCATATATAACAATTTTAGTACTTATAAAAGTCAATCAATGAAACTTTAAGCATTTCTTTGAAATTTTTGAATCTCCGAGGTTTTTCCCAATAGCGGACGCCTCCGAATAGCGGACAGTTTCCACGTCCCCAGGGTGTCCGTTATTTGGAGGTTTTACTGTACAAAAGAAATTCAGAACAATATGTATTTAAAATGAAATTTAAATATTCAAATTTAGTATAATTATTATATATATGCATTTTGATTTCCATAGGATTTACTATCAAGTTTGACACTTATAGCCTCTTAGCCATCTTAATGTCTCAGTTTACTCTTAAAAGGATGTTCAGCTACATTTAATTAATGTAAGTACATTTTATTTTATTTGAAATTTTATAAATTAAATGTTATTAACATAAAATCTGGCTAATTCCTCTCACTCCCAAAAAACTTTATTTTATATGTATTTAAAAAGAAATCTCTCTGTAGCATTATTTTTGAATGTAGATAATTTTGCTTTACATTTAGAAAATTGACAATCAGGAACATTAAAATAATTTTATACATGTTAAAAAATTTCAAATTTAATTTTTTTAATTGAATGTTATTTATTAAATCGGAATTTTAACTTCGTTAAATTCGAAGAAATAGTCGCTAAATTGAAAAACTTAATAAATTAAGATTTGTTATATCAAAGTTCAATTACATTTTGAAATCACAGTTAGATCCAGAGTTGTATAATATAGACACAAGCCGTGCACAAATTTTAGGAAAGAAACAATTTTTTTTTTTGTAACTTTTTATAAGTACCAGGAAATTAAAAATAGTCCCTCAATTTTATGTACAAATTATTTACTGTTAGCATACAATTAAAAGCAAGGCTAATTTTCAAATTTTTGGCTATCATGTAGTATTCGCCCGGAGATGGTGGGCATTTTTTTGCCAATTTAAATTTTTTGTATTTATTTATTGTTGTTGTTGTCATTTTAAGCGTCTAATCTCTGAAACATTTTTTACTGTAATTTAGGAATATATATATTTTTAAATGGATATTTGCTTTATTTGGTTGTTTTAAAATTTATCTATTTACCGTTTACTGATTAAGAATTCCTCCTCTCCCTTCCCTATTTTTTTTTCTTTTTTACAAATAATGTTTGGATTGCTGATTTTCTTTAAAATTTGTTGTTGCATAAGTTTAATTTCTTAATTGTTCAAAAATTAAATATAAAGTGGCCATAAGTGACCAACAAAGAAACGAAATGGGGGACTCCAGGCAAATACTACATCTGTTCCAAATTTTCCAAAAATTTAAGACATTTTATGCCAAAAACTTTAAAAATTCATCAGTCTGAAATTTCAGATACTAAAAATTGCAAATATTGACTTCACAGACAGTTGTCATACAAAATCAATTTCGTTAATTGTTCGCAGAAAAAACTTCAATTTCCTCAAATTATCACAGAAAAAACTCAAATTTAGTCAATCAAAGTTCTGCAGAAAAAGCGAAAAATATCGTCAAAGGTCAAGAAAAAAAATTTAAATTTTGTCAAAAAGTTATGAAAAAAATCAGAAATTTCATCAAAAGATCTTGAGAAAAACGGGAATTTCATCAAAATACTTTAAAAAATCATGAATTTCAATTAAGTATCGCATAAAGTATAAAAAAATCGCATAAAGTATGAAAAGGGGTTTTCAACAAAGAATCGCATAAAAATGGGAATATTGGCCAAAGACTGCACAAAAAACATGAATTTTGTCCATGAGGCGTGCAAAAAACTCAATTTCGTCTATGAATTGTGTAAAAAAAAAGTTAATTTCGTGAATGAATTGCATAAAAAATGCGAATTTCGTTGTCCGATCGCTTTAAAAATGCAAATTTCGTCCATGAATCACATTTCATCCATGTCAGAATCATGTAACTCGTAATTTTATTAAACATTAATTTGCAAAAAGTTTTTAATCCAATAGATGTCCTCTTTATTTCCCTTTATAATGAATATTTGATAATGTTTTTTGATTATTAACTTGATGTTTGCTTTTAATATTTTAATCATTCTTAAAAATCATCTAAATTTTTATTATTTTAGTTTATTACTTATTTTAATATTTTATTATATTTTAAGCACACATTATAGTTTTGATTGCATTATTTATTATGTTGAAATTACTGTTTAAAAAAAGTAAAAAAAAAGCAATGACCATAAATCTGCAAAATTCTAAAATCCGCGCAACCTCTGGTTCCAAGCTGTGCGGATTTGAGGGAGTCTACTGTACTACTTATATGTTAAATTGCATTAGACTCTTCTCTCCGTATCAACACTCTCATATTTTTATCCATGACCTATAGCATCCTTTTTTAAACATTTTCCTAATTTTTTTGTGCATTTCTTTAAAATATTATTCTAAGGATTAATATTATACTATGTACACTATTCTTAATTTTGATAATTTGAAAATCTAAATTGATAAATAGTAAAACATTTTAACATGTTTTCATGCTATTGTCCTGCTATTAGTTGGCCTCTTTTAGACCCCCTACCATAACTTTCTCAAAAATGATCCAATTCACGTTTTTTTTTTTTTTTTAATAATTTCTTAGATCCCCCAGGTATTATATGAACAACAAATATTTTTCCAGATTTCAGCTACTGCTAAGTTTAAATTTAATTTCCTTCTTCATTCCTTTATTGCAATTTCTAAAACAATGCTCTAATTGTATTTACAAATTTCTTTGACAGTTTTAGCACCCTTCAACTACTTTTAAACTACTAAGAAATTTTCTCATACCCAGCTACATTCTTGTTAATACACCTTTGTCCCCTATACCTGGGCCTTTATACTTCAGCTGTCACCTTTTTTGCATACATTTTGAGTACTGCCAGCATTTTCGAAAAGTTATGTTTACTCACTGAAGCTGTAAATTAAAAATTACATAACTTTAGATAAGGAATTTCATCCATTTATTAAACATCATATTAATATTTATAGTAATTCATTAAATTTACAGGGGGGGGGGTGCACTTTCCACGACTGGAGGACACATTCTTTCTCACATTTCTAAGGACCCAATCTTAACAGATTTGGTTCATTCAACTTACATTACAATTCAGCTGCTTTCTGTATTATAAAAGTTTATCTTAGACTTCAATAACCAACATTTTTTTAACTTTAATGAAGCATTAGTTTTTCACATTCTATGGATTACTACAAGGTTTGGTTTTGGTACACTCAACGTTGTTTGCGATAATCTTTGGTAAATACAGAACATTTTCGGTACATATGCTGCATTAGATACAGGGATTCATGTCATAGGTTAGTTCAGACAAAAGGTTTATTGCGAATGCATTAGACTCCTAAGAAGGTCCCCAAAACTAGGTTTAATTTTTTTTTTTAAATTATACAAAGTTTTAAGTTTTATTTAAGGAAGACATCAGACAATATCAAACGAATCAGCTCGTTCATTTTTAACTCATTAAATATGCAAATCTTCATAGCAATTGATCTATAAATGAAAAAAAAAATCATTCATTGTCTCATTAATTTTTAAAATAAACTGTGAAATTAAAGTGGAAATAATAAACTGTTACGAATTTTGTAAATAGTTAGTGTTTGTACTGTAAAATAATGTAAAAAATCTTATTAAGCTCCATTCCTTTTCTAATATTAGTTTTTGTTGCATTGTCTCTGTTATCAAGCAAACTTGTCTATTATTTTCAGTGAATGTGTATGGCAGCTTTGCGAAATATTAGAGATATCGCCAAGTTGGCGTCACTTTTGGCAACTAATTTTGGTCGCCAAATTTGGCGATATATCGCCAAGTTGGCGACAAACTTGGCGATTGTTGGCGATGGTAACCCTTCCCTGTTTATGGTAACCCCCCCCCCCCTTAGGTCTACTGATACATTGAATGTTGTTCCGTGGTTTTCCGGTTTTTTCTAGAAGTTTGTAGAAACTTCGCCGCATGCTGCGAACCTATATAAGGGAAGCGATGCGAGCTGTTGTTATTATTTACCAGTCAGTCATTGAGTGAGCTACTAGAGATTGTCCAAGCAAGTTTGCTTGATGTATTGAGTTTTATCTACGTTGTTTTGAATGTGATATAGTGTTGAGACATTGTATAAAGAGTCTCTGCGACCTATATTTGTACTTGTTCGATAGATTTAAACAGTTATTTTGGAATATCTTGTAATATTTGTGAGTTTCGAAGACTCTGTTGTTCTGAAGATCTGTAAATAAATTATTTTCTACTTTTCTAAGAGAAAAGAGTTTGAAGTTGTCTAACCATAAGATCGAAAGAACCCTATATACGCTGCAACATTTGGTGTCAGGAGTCGGGATCTTATGGCGAAAACAAGAACAATGGATGGTCAACTGAAAGAACTGTTAGAAGCTATTAATGGAATAAAGGCAGAATTGACGAAAGGCCAAGAAGAGTTGGCGGAAAAAATGAATAAAGGCCAGGAAGAGTTGGCGGAAAAGATGAACAAATGCCAAGAAGATGTGACTGAAAAGATTAATAAAGGCCAAGAAGAAATGAAGAAAACTTTAGAAGAAAAGTTCTCGTCGGTAGAGAGAAGAATAGGCTCGGTAGAAGAGAAAATAGAGGAAGTAGAAGAGAAAATTCAGAATGAAGTTAGTAATGTTGAACAGAAAATGGAACGGAAAATGGCGGAAGTAGAAGAGAAAATTCAGAATGAAGTTTGTAAAGTTGAAGAGAAAATAAGTAACGTTGAAGAGAAAATCAGTAACGTTGAAGAGAAAATACTAGGTGAAGTAGATGAAATGCTAAATAAAAAAGTACAAGATCTTGAGAAGAAACTTTCAGCGTCTAGTGGTAATAATGAAGAATTTAGGAATCCGCCTGCTTCTCCCGTGCACATTAAGCTGTCGACATACGATGGAAAGAGTTCCTAGCAAGTTTACAAGACCCAATTCACCATTGTAGCTGAAGCGAACAAATGGAGTGACGAGGTGAAAGCTTGTCAACTGGCAGCATCTTTAAGAGGAGAAGCCGCCGACGTGCTGCAGACATTGCCCGATATGACGCAACTCAATTTTGAGACTCTAAGTTGTGCACTTGAAATGAGATTCGGCGAAAAATTCTTCAAGGATTACACGAGAATACAAATGAAGAGCCGTCATCAAAAATCGAGTGAAACCCTTCAAGAGTTTGCCTCGGAAATTGAACGGCTTGCAAATTTAGCATTCATTGACTGTCCAACAAATGTACGGGAAATGCTCTCACTGCAATATTTTGTAGACGGAATAAAAGACCCAGAAGTGCAGAGAGCGGTACGAATGGCAGATGTACAGGATTTAAAGGCTGCATTACTATATGCCTTAAAGTTGGAAGCAGCTACACAAGCCAGCCGAAGAGATCGTCATTCAGTCCGAGGGGCAACGGTGAACAAAAGCTCAGACACTGAGAACGACGTCTTGAAAGAAATTAGGAAATTAAATCAAGAGATTGAAGCTTTAAAATATGGAAGAACAAGCGCAAGAAGACAGTCTCACGTGCTGGAGATGCGGTGATACAGGACATCTCCGAAGAAATTGCCCCAAAATCCACGAACGTGAGAAAAATTTAAACATTCAGCAGGGAAACTAAATTTTGGCCATCTCGCGGGGCGGAGGTTGCCAGAGAATGAAAAGCCCCACCTGAAGATCCTCCAGATATAAAGATGAGCGGCGGTGATAACGAATTTTATGTGATAGGCTTTATTAACGGAATTCAGTGCCATATGATTGTCGATACAGGAGCCAATGTGACAATAATAAGAGAAGATTTGGCTCGAAAATTGAAATCTAAACTCATCTGGACTCCACCATGCGTTACCCTGCAAACTGTGACGGGCGACAAGATAGGCATATATGGAAAGGCCAATTTAACTATCAACTTTGGAGGAACGAAATATTACCATACGGCATATGTGGCTGACATAACAGATCCTTGCTTAATCGGACTAGATTTTCTGAAGAAGTTTGACTTCAGACTTGATTTCAAAAATAACAAAATGATCTCAAAATTTGAAGAAATAAGTCTTTTTGGATTAAATAACGAAATTGAATGTAAACAAATAGTAATAGCCAAAGAAGACATTAATCTAGATGCAAGAACAGAATGTTTGGTTCCTGCTGTAATTAAAAATGAAACTAATTATCGATTTGGCCATATAGATTATCCTGAAAACAATGGTAAACAAGCAGGAGTATTGGTGGCTTCATCTGTGGTGGACCTCTCGAAGAAGACCATTCCAGTCAGAATTGCTAACATCAGTGATAAGACGAGGACTATCAAGAAAGGAGAGGTGATAGCGTCATGTGCTCCTGTGACGTGCATAAGTCAAAATTCCAGTCACTCTGAGAAATCTTCAGATAATTTAGTCAAGGATTTGTTACAAAATACAGACTTAAATCCAAAACAGATGGAAGCTGCGGAAAATTTAATTAGAGAATTCCAAAGTTTATTTTCCCAAACATCTGAAGACTTTGGACGAACTAAAAAGGCACAACACCGAATTGACACGGGAGATCACTCTCCTATTAAACAGCACCCTAGACGATTACCTTTTGCCAAGCAAGAAGAGGTGCAGAATTTAATTAAAGATATGGAAGAAAATGACGTCATCGAACCATCAACAAGTCCATGGGCGTCTCCCATTGTATTAGTAAGAAAGAAGGATGGTTCTACAAGATTTTGTGTAGACTACCGCCGACTGAATGACGTCACCAAAAATGATAGTTACCCTCTGCCAAGGATTGACGACACTCTTGACACACTTGCGGGCAACACTTGGTTCTCGACTTCAGACCTGAAGAGTGGTTACTGGCAGGTAGAGATCCATCCCGACGACCGCAAGAAGACTGCCTTTACAACGGGACAAGGATTATGGCAGTTCAAGGTAATGCCTTTTGGTCTATGTAACGCACCTGCAACTTTTGAACGCCTTATGGAAACGGTTCTTCGGGGACTGTCATATGAGGCATGTCTTGTTTATTTAGACGATATCATAATCATAGGAAAATCTTTTGATGAACATCTGAACAACCTCAGGCGGGTGCTACAAAAGCTAAAGGAAGCTAATTTGAAGTTAAGCCCTTCGAAGTGCAGTTTGTTTCGCAATGAATTCGCCTACCTTGGACACATCATTTCGGCGGAAGGAGTTAGGACTGATCCGGAGAAGATATCGGCCGTGAAAAATTGGAGTCGTCCAGCAGATGTTCACCAGCTTCGGAGCTTTCTAGGATTATGCACCTATTACAGAAAATTCGTCAAAGGCTTCTCGATGATTGCAAGACCACTTCATAAATTAACAGAAGCCAATCAAAAATTTATGTGGACACAGGAATGTGACGCTGCTTTCGAAAAGCTTAAGGAGGCCTTGACATCCACTCCAATTCTGTCGTATCCTCAAATCGATAAACAGTTTATACTTGATACGGATGCAAGTAACGAAAGCATTGGCGCTGTACTGTCCCAGGAAATCGACGGCCAGGAGCGTGTTATCGCCTATTTCAGCAAGTGCTTATCAAAGGCAGAGCGAAACTACTGCGTAACAAGAAAAGAGCTTCTTGCTGTAGTGAAAGCCATAGACCATTTTCATCACTATCTTTACGGTCGAAAATTCCTGATCCGAACTGATCATGCTTCTCTAACTTGGCTATTGAATTTTAAGAACCCTGAAGGCCAGATAGCCAGGTGGATACAAAAGCTTCAAGAGTACGATATGGAGATACGCCATCGAAAAGGCTCATCACATGGAAATGCAGATGCTCTCTCAAGAAGACCCTGCTCAGAGAATTGTAGATACTGCGACCGGGTTGAGAAGAAATTTAATGTCAAAGGTCCTATAGTAAGACAAGTTACAACTGGGTCTACATCATCGCAAGATCCGTGGAGTGGCGAGAGCCTGCGTAAAGATCAACTTGCTGATCCTGAAATTAAGCCAATTCTAGAGCTGAAAGAGGAGTCCAACAGACAGGCGCCTAACGCTCAGGCGGCCATCTTCTCTGTGATTGGATGTTGGTCATTCATCCTTTCTGTTGTCTAATATAGCTCTATGATTGGATGTAGAACTTTTGTAAAGTATCTTGGCTAGGTTTCTGTAACTGGCGATTAATTGCGCACAGAGATTAGCCAAACAATATTTACCTCTTATGTCCGTCCTGTGCTCTGTGTATTCGGTTTAAAACATTTTATTTAATAGATTTAACCTTTTAATGACATTATCAGCCGGGTTACTGTATTAAAAGAACAACCAATCAGAGGACGAACGACCAACATCCAATCACAGAGCGGATGGCCAGTAGAGCTTCAGGCGCTTCGGTCCAACAGGAAGCCCAGCTGGCAAGACATGGCCCATTACCACCCTACGACTAAACGTTATTGGGCTCTCTGGGATTCCTTACATTTGAAGAACGGCATCTTGTACCGAAAATGGGAGTCTGACGATGGAAAGACATGTAGATGGCAACTACTACTCCCTAAGTCGAGAATTTCTATGGTCCTTCAAGAACTGCATGGTAGTCCCACAGGAGGTCATTTTGTTGTAATGTAGACCCTGCAAAAGGTTCGAGAGCGTTTCTACTGGAATAATGTTCGCAGTGACGTGGAGAAGTGGTGTCGAACTTGTGACACCTGTGTAGCACGTAAAGGTCCTAAGAGGCGAACCCGTGGGCGATTGCAACGTTATAATATAGGAGCTCCTTTCGAACGAATGGCTCTAGACATCCTGGGTCCACTTCCTAGAACATCTGATGGCAATAAGTACATCCTCGTTGTCATGGACTACTTCACTAAGTGGCCTGAAGCCTATGCCATTCCTAATCAAGAGGCGGTAACCGTAGCAGACATACTAGTTCAACACTGGGTTTCCAGATACGGAGTTCCTCTTCAAATCCATTCCGATCAAGGAAGAAACTTTGATTCGGCTGTGTTTAAGGAAATGTGCGGACTACTCGGCATGGACAAAACTCGAACTACACCTCTACATCCTCAATCGGACGGCATGGTGGAGCGGTTCAATCGTACCATCCTAAATAGCCTCTCTCTCCTGGTGTCTAGAGACCAACAGGACTGGGACAAGAAATTGCCTCTTTTCCTGCTTGCCTACAGGAGTGCCACTCATGAGGCCACTGGTTACTCCCCTTCTCAAATGCTCTTTGGTCGTGATCTTCGTCTGCCTGCTGATCTTTTGTTTGGCCGTCCTCCTGATGCTCCTTCATCGTCTGAGGAATATGTCGATGAACTCCAGGCACGGATTGAGAAGATTCATTGTCTAGCGAGGAACTGAATTGGACTGGCATCAGAAAAGATGAAGACACGGTACGACACAAAGGCAACTGGACATGAGTTCAACGAAGGTGACAAAGTTTGGTTGTGGAATCCGATACGTCGTAAGGGA
The DNA here is from genome assembly GCA_964019185.1 of Maratus speculifer. NCBI lineage: Eukaryota > Metazoa > Arthropoda > Arachnida > Araneae > Salticidae > Maratus > Maratus speculifer. Next base: position 424,442,019 of record OZ025290.1, on the reverse strand, counting down.
CTGTCGCCAAAACTACAAAGAAACTGGGACGGTCCTTACACAGTCGTCAACAGGCTGAATGACGTCGTCGTACGCATACAAAAATCGCCACACACCAAACCCAAGGTCGTACATTATAACCGGCTAGCCCCTTATTTTGGCCAAAGTGATTAAAAATTCAAAACTGGAATTTCAGACCATGGTCATGAAAGTCACTTTTTGTAAATATGTAAATAGTAATTAGTTCTTATTTATGTAAATTTTATTATTATTGTTATTATTTATTTATTTATTTATTTATTTGTTTATTTATTTTAAGTGTTTTCCTCTAACTCAAGGATTGCACTGCCCGGGACGTGCAGTCTTTGAGGAGGGGGTAGTGTTACGAATTTTGTAAACAGTTAGTGTTTGTACTGTAAAATAATGTAAATAATCTTATTAAGCTCCATTCCTTTTCTAATATTAGTTTTTGTTGCATTGTCTCTGTTATCAAGCAAACTTGTCTATTATTTTCAGTGAATGTGTATGGCAGCTTTGCGAAATATTAGAGATATCGCAAAGTTGGCGTCACTTTTGGCAACTAATTTTGGTCGCCAAATTTGGCGATATATCGCCAAGTTGGCGACAAACTTGGCGATTGTTGGCGATGGTAACCCTTCCCTGTTTATGGTAACCCCCCCCCCCTTAGGTCTACTGATACATTGAATGTTGTTCCGTGGTTTTCCGGTTTTTTCTAGAAGTTTGTAGAAACTTCGCCGCATGCTGCGAACCTATATAAGGGAAGCGATGCGAGCTGTTGTTATTATTTACCAGTCAGTCATTGAGTGAGCTACTAGAGATTGTCCAAGCAAGTTTGCTTGATGTATTGAGTTTTATCTACGTTGTTTTGAATGTGATATAGTGTTGAGACATTGTATAAAGAGTCTCTGCGACCTATATTTGTACTTGTTCGATAGATTTAAACAGTTATTTTGGAATATCTTGTAATATTTGTGAGTTTCGAAGACTGTGTTGTTCTGAAGATCTGTAAATAAATTATTTTCTACTTTTCTAAGAGAAAAGAGTTTGAAGTTGTCTAACCATAAGATCGAAAGAACCCTATATACGCTGTAACAAAACCAAAAATTTTAAATCTAGTTCAAAACTATTAATTTTAACTATCTAGGTGCATTATATTTTTCTGTAATAAAATCGCATGGTAGGCAAATAAGAACACTCTTAAGTCGCAAGTTAAAATTATGAATCTGGGGACATTCTTTTTCATATATTTATATATATTTTTTTCTTTGCAGATAGATATCAGATCTTTTTCCTGGGGTACTTTTTTATTTTTTCAATTTTGATTGCACTTTTTAAAAAGCTTTTTTTTTTTTTTTTTTTTTTTTTTTTTTTTTTTTTTTTTTTTTTTTTTTTTTTTTTTTGTAGTCACTTTAAAAATACAAATTGAAGCTTAAAAAAAAAAAAATTAAGAACCTTGTACAAATATTGAAATGTAAATGAGAAATTTGGAAAGAATGCTGCCATAGGTTTAATATTAGCTTGAGTGTGGTTGTGTTACTGCTCCAATGCAATTTCACATTTGAAAAAGAAGCTGGAATAGCAAGAAAAAAAAAAAAAAAAAAAAAAAAAAAGAAGATGATTCTGTTCCTGGTGAATTTATTGGTTTTTAATTTATCAGTTTTTCAAATGAAGTTTTTTTCTTGCAAAACTAAATTAAACGGATAGTGTTACTGTTATAATTAACTGTTTCTGTTGTGTGAAATGTAATTTTAAAAAAATTACATTTCTTCATTTTTAGATAAAATTATGTATGCACAAACAATTTTATATCTTAAAAATTTAATCCTTACATTTTAAAAATAGGTGGTGACATTAACCAGATGCTTGGAGCAATTCAATTGTACCTGACATGGAATCTTGATTCAAATTTATACGAAGCTGAAGAATCCTGCATTGATGATCCTGGATGTAAAGTTATGCATTTGAAGAGGGAAAAGAATGTTTGTTTATTCTTCATAAACTTTCTTCCGCAATGATACATATTGTTTTTAAATATTCAAATAACTATATCTATTGACTTTCTCCTAGAAGTAAAGAAGAGCAGAGTGCTTGCTCATATGATTTTAGATTCTTATACGAATTTTTCTCCTTTTATAGAGGCTCGAAGCATGCATTTTTTTAAATCAAACTACAGAGAGGGTGCAACACCCATCTAAAACTGTATGAAAAATATAACTATGTTACAAGATAACTATTCTGATATAGTCTATAGAAATACATATATATGAATATATAAATTGTATTTTCAATAAATGGAGTAACATACCATAAACTAAGTGAATTGTGTTGCTATTTTATTTATTCTGTTTCATTTTCATTTCAAATTTACATGACTGCCATTGGTAATTATTTTCTCTCTGACACTATTTCAACAAATTAATCTTCAAAGGAAATTATTATTTAGAAATATTGAATAATAATAATAATAAATCATCAGTGAGAATCCTGTCATTGGTAAATTAAGGTTAGCAAAGTAAGTATAGTATGGAAAAGCAATATTTTTATATTAGCTGCATGCCAAAGATATTACTGTGCTCTTATTTTCTAAAGTGCTTATTTATGGAATATCAGTCAGAGGTGCTGAATTGTTTATATTGTTGTAAGTACATGTAAATTAATCTTCTGGGAATTGAATTATAAGCATTAAATGTTTTTCATTATGCTTAAGGGTGTTCTTAACTGATCCGCTCAACAAACGAAAAACGCTTTGAGACATTTACAAATTCAATTTTTAACAGAAAGTTATAAAATTTTAATGCCTGACTATGGAAGCGATTTCGAATTGTACTTATTTTTCCATTTTATGATAGTTAAATTACTTATCGAGTTATAAGCTATTTCGATGATGCAATCACCTGTTTTTCTCCTTCTTTTCGACCGGTTTTTCTGCTTTCGTCCGGAAATATGCTCAAAAGTGTCAACTTTGAAGGCTTGTTATGAAAAATCTATTGTGTCTTTTAAAAACAAAAGAATGAGTGCAATTAGACAGTTTCTGAATAACAACACTTGCGATTTTCATGCATTTCCGAACAAAAATAAATTAATGCATGTGTCACAAAGTTGCCCTTTTTGATTTAAGAACACCCTTAAATTATTTTATCTTAAATAAAAAGTAAATTGGAATATGGGTTTTAAACAAATTAAATTTGATAGTATTTTTTTATTTTTAATTTGATGATAGAAAAATTATGTACTGTTTAGAAACAATCATATTTGTGAAAAAATATAAATGAATTTAATGCAAACATATATTGTTTAAAATTGTGAGACATTTCATATGTAACAATGTACTTACATTAACCATAAAATCACAAGATGCTTTTGACCCCCAGAAGAGAAATTTTGAGCATAGAAGTTGATAGCCATGATCACTTGCCCCAAGTAGTCAGCAATGGTGTAATCGTTAAAAAAAAAAAAAAAAAAAACAAAAAAAAAAAAAAAAAAAAAAAAAAAAAAACAGGGCATATACTTTAAGCAGAGGGTATATGCTCAAGGCAGAGGGTGGTATACCCTAGAGTGTATTTACTATGGCTTTCTTGAGAAAGAGAGGGTATACGGTGTTCCTTAAAAAAATCCAGAGGGTATATGACATACACCCTCCACTACATTCTGGTTGTCAGTCTCTTTCATTACAGTATTTGTGAAGCTTTCAAGATCACTAGGATGTTGAACGTCTCTTTTTTGGTTTTCACAAAACAGGTAAGAGAAATAAAGATAATGGGTCATTGGTGACCTACCTTGGTTGATTTATTAATTTATTTTAGTAAAAAAGTAACATTTTAAATTTGTCTGAAGTGTGTATGGCATGTACACTGTATGATCCAGTAGACAAAATTCTCAGGCTGTACAGTGCATACATGATTTGCATTTATTAAATTTATTGAGCTACATAAAATAGATAAAGAAAATCTGATTATTTTTCAGCTAATTCCATAATACTTTGATAATACCTTCATTTTCAAAAACAGTTTTGAAAATGAAAATACCTGAAGATCTGTACCAAAATTGAAAAAAAAAATACAAAATTGTCCTATTAGAAAACAAGTTCAGCTATCCTATATGTAGAAAAAAACCCCTAAAAATATTTAAATTTAAGTGAAATTCAAAAATAGCTTGTCCATAAATTTAACATTATGAACCAGATGTTTTCAAATGAGTGACGAATCCCCTTCATTTACTTGAAAACATGGGCTTTGTAATGTTATGGATAGGTCTTTTTAATTTCTCGTTTAAATATTTTCAAAATGACTTTTTCTGCATAGGAAACTGACGTCGATATCATATCACTAGTTTCACTTCTTGGATTTTGGAACCAAATTTTTTTTAGTAAAGGTATTTACACTTTCGGAACCGGTTTCGAAGGTGAAAGTACCTTTAAAAAATTACAAACAAAATTGAAAAAATACAAAATGGTCCCTTTAGAGATTGAGTTCAGCTATACAATGCAGAAAGAAAACATTTAAAAATATTCAAATTTAAATGAGAAATTCAAGAACTAGGTTTAACATTGAGTTCAACTATACAATGCAGAAAGAAAACATTAAAAAACATTCAAATTTAAATGAAAAATTCAAAAACTTAGGTTCAACATTACGGTACAGATGTTTTCAAATAAGTAAAGTGTCTTCTTAAATCGGTGACCTATAAATTTATAAAGATCACATTATAAATCCTTAATGATCCATGTAAACAGCTTAAATGGGCCTATATGGGAAAAAAGTGGACATTCTATGCGGGCCTATATAGATACCATTATAGATCTACATGTGCATCCAAATAGACCCATACAGATACCTTTATAGATCGACATATGCACCCATGTAGATACATAAAAATAACCCATATGGGCCCATATGGAAAAAAAAGTGGACATTCTATGCGGGCCCATATAGATGTCATTATAGATCTACATGTGCATCCACATAGATCTATATAGATATATATTTATAGATAGTCATAGACATCCATATAGATGTATAAAGATAACCCTTATGGGCCCATATGGGAAAAAAGTGGACATTCTATGCGGGCCCATATAGATATCATTATAGATCTACATAGGCATCCGCATAGATCCTTATAGATATCTTTATATATCGACATAGGCATCCATATAGATATATATAAATAGCCCATATGGGCCCATATAGAAAAAAAAGTGGACATTCTATGCGGGCCCATATGGATAGCCCTTATAGATCTATATCCCTGACCCACTTTTGCCCTTACGGGCCCATATGGATGTGCTGCCTGGGAAATGCGACTTCTAAATATACTTAAAATTAATATTTTGTAATTATTAGTATTCATCGTACTTAATATCTTCTTGTTTTCATATCGAATTTCTGTATAATGAAAATTTAAACTTTTTCTGTAATTATTCTAATGCCCCTGGAAGTGTTTACTTTCCTTTAATTTATTACCAAATAATTAAAAGAATATAATATTGTAAATTAATTAAACTCATTTTAATAAGTATGCAAGATTTTAATAACAAATGTTATTATTTCTATCGTTACTATTGTGGTGGTTACTCGATAACCCCCCCATATTTTTATTCTAATTCAATTTTATTAGCTATTTTATTTCCTATCATCTCCTTTTTATTAATGTTCTCAATTTAAATATTATTTTGATTTCGTTTCTTTTGATGTCGTCGCCTGTATATTTTTCTTCCTTACCTAGCTATCGAATGTTCTAAACCGGTAAAATCTTGTTTGAATTCATTCCTTCCGGTTTGGAAATCTTTCTAGAACAATCTCGATCGTTCTATGGGTGGTATTTCCGGTTAATCTGGCACTCCCCTTGGCCTATCAAATTCAAATCCACAGGTGACGTGATTTAACCAGCTAAGTGCCTGGCCACCTTCTTTGACCTTCATTCTTTAAGTGTTTATCATTTTTTTCCTTATTAGATTCATATTTCACTATACATTAAAACGTAGCTTGGCCTATTTTCCTTCGCTCTCCTCATTCGAACGTTGCCAACTTGGCGTATTCCGGGTTTACAGTAACCCTTGTTCTTTTCTCCCTCCTGGCTCTGCGCCACCAGTGCAGTTGCAACTCAGTTGAGTTGGATGCAGTTGGGTGTCTGTTGAATGTCACCGATGCAGTTGAGATGTGCCGAGAAGTTCCGTAGATGCCGAGATATTTAGCGGACGCCGGGGCAAGTGTGCCCGCCCCGAGGCAGTTGAGCGGACGCAGTAAGATGGAAGGCAAATCCTTCGAATCGTCGTTATGTTGCGAAAAGCGATGCACCTCTACCGCCGCGACCTAAGTCCTTTGGTTTTTTTTTTATTCCGGCTACTCAATATGTTCTAAGAGTTGTCATAGTTTATCTTCAAAGAATCTCTCTTCAATTTATTTTCAAGTGTATTCAACCGATTTCCATTTCATCATTTTTAGTGAATTCATTTTTCCTCTGAAAAGAATGCAGAGAAAGTGATTCATTCTTAAAATTCATCATAATTTAATTTTCCTCTTCATTTCATGATTAATCGGCCATAAGTATATATATAATTATCTGGGCATAAAACGGCATCCCCAATTGAGAATATTGAATACCTTTTTGTGATTTTTCCAGACATATTCCTTTTGAAGTAATATCTAATTGATATTCTGAGATAATGTTGTCTTCATATCGTTTAAGAAAATGTTATCATGTTATAAAAAATGCATACAAATATGTATATGAAGAAGAGTTGTGCTAAAATATGTCGACTTATGTATATCATCTTTGTGGAGAATTTTTGCACCGAAAATAATAATAATTCTATTTATATAAGTTTGTGCATGATAACAAATGAATATATATACATATAAAAATATTCAAGTCATGAAGAATTTCACAAGTGATTATAAATAAATATGCTTGTCTTCTTCAAAATTTTCTCTTCATTTTATTGTGTCTATGCCTATTCATTTGTCTACCTGAAGTTGTCTTCATCAGCCAGGAAGTCCAGGTAACTTTTCTTCTTATCACTTTAATTCTCACATCTTTGCTATGAGTTAATATTATCATAAGTTAAGGATTCATTATTAAGAAAATATCATGGTTGCCTTTTGTCATATACTTTTTATTTAAGGGTCTTTTGCTGGCCTCCATCCAACGCAATGTCATTTACCCATTATTACGATCACCTAATCTATATTTGAGATGAAACAAAAAATAAGTGTTCTCATCTGCTTCCCATCTAAACACAACAACTATTTCTACTGAAAGAAATATTTTATAAGAAAAATTAATTTGAAGCTTATTACATTTTATTTCTTAGCTTCAAACATTCCTCAGACATCCGGAAGTATAGAAAGTATCTCTAAAAAATCTTTGTCACTAAAAAAATGATATTTTATTTTTAAATAGATTAATTAAAAACTATGTTTTAAGAAATATAAGAAAATATTTTCATCGGGATTTTGTAAGATTTTATTAATGCTATTATTCGTATTCTTTCTTATGCGATACATAAAAAAGGGAAATTGGACTTTTTTCTGTTTATTTAAATTAAATTATCCTGTTTCAAATATAAAAATATTCATATATAAAAATGTATTTCTTTAAAAACGTTGCCTGAAGAGTTTTTCGATATATTGCTTAAGTGTTTCTTTAGAATGTATTTCTGAGAATCAAGTAAGACTTTTAACAGAAAGCTTTAAATTTGACAACACTAGGTTTTTAAAGTATATATATATAAAGCACTTGAGACATTAAACTAATATGAAGCGTGAAACTTCAAACTAACTACAGTTGTAGTTAATGTTATTTTTAAGAATCAAACAATATTCAACTACATTGGAACAGATGACATTTAATGTCGGCAATTGTAATTTGGTAAACCAGCTTTCTAGAAGCAATCTAACATGATAAATGTTACAACCTGATTTCGAAATGCAAACGTTTGCAAATAACGGTATGTGATCCATTTTCAAAACAATAGCGATTACTTGTTTTATTCCTAGTGAAGACTGTTATTTATTACCTGTACTCGAATAGTTTTGCTCTTTGTTTTACAATGGCTACATTGTACATTAGGGCGGAGCGTAAAAAACTTTTTTTCGAAATTCTTTTCTCCCTAGTGCGGAAAAGTTGTCTAGTTGTATCAGTAATATACTCACAAAATTTCAAAACAATCAATAAATATCTTCCAGTTCCACTTTTGGGTCGAAATATGCGGTTTTAGCCAAAAATGTTGTAATTTTTCACATTTCAGTAATATTTTTTATTTTCAATTTTTTCTCGCCCTAGTGCGGAAAAATTGAAAGAGTACATAAGGAACACAAGTCCAAAATATTAAAATAATTAAAAAATATCTTCTGGTTCCACTTTGGGTTCTAAATATGGGAAATTTTTCGAAAATTATATAAATTTTTACATTTTAGTCATTTTTTTTATTTTTCGATTTTCTATTCCCGCTGGCATGGAAATGTTCGAAAAATATGCAAAAAACATAAGTAAAAAACTTTAGAATAATAAATAAATATCTTTCGTCTACCTTTTTGGGGTCTCAAAATGTCAAAGTAGCCAAAAAGTATGTAACTTTTCACATTTCAGAGATTTTTTTTTCTTATCAATTATCTCTTCTCGCTGGCGCGGAAAATTCGGAAAATCATATGACAAACATAAGTGTAAAAAATTTCAATAATTAATAAATATCTTCTGATTTGACTTTTATTACTTAAACTGGCAAATTCATGGCATTAATGTACTCAAAAATCATAGAACAATCGAATTAAAAGCGATCTGAGGGAAATTCCTCTAATATGTTCAGATTTCTGTTCGTTTACTGTAGTATTACTGTTGGTTCAATGCTCTGCTCGTGATAGGTTCGTAAAGAGGATATTCAATTTTAGCTTCTATATTTTATTGAAAAATAATACATCTGAAATTGTTAGTGTGCATGGAAAATATTACACAGAAATATATTAAGTCGCAGTATACACGGGATTTGTCTCATCCCATTTTTTTTTTTTTTTTTTGGGGGGGGGGGATCCTACAGAATTAAAAACTGGCTTTCTACCAACTTATGAACATATAATCTACTTTTTTGTTGGTGAGAAATGAATCGAAATATAATTAAAAATCGGACCCATCTTTGGGGGGATAGCGGATTATGGGCTGAAATGGTTGAAGCAATTTAGCAGGCTCCTCAGTTCCATCACATTTCTAGGCAAAGAATAGTCCAAATGATTGGTTCATATAATGATAAATACAAGAGTATAAAGAAGTTTGACGCTAAAGAACAGACGAAGTCAAAATTAAAAATTTTCGTATTGGAAAGGGAAAAAAACGGCTATTTAAAAAATTTTCTTACAAGAGTATATCTCTATAACGATCTAATGCCCACGTGATATAAAAATTCCAGAAGTGGAAGACAGTTTCTTAAGGATCAAAGAACTTTAAGGAAATTGTCGATAGACCCAATTGATACATTCAGAAACACGGTCCACAACACGGAGACTTAGTAAATGAATGAGCAGGCTCGAAAAAGAATAAGAAAGTTTCAGAAAATAGTATAAAAGGGAAAAAACAATCACTACTGCTTCATCGAAGACTTAGAGCTATTTAAATATTTTAGTCTTGTTGATGAACAACTGCGTCACGATCTTAGTGATAAACCTTTAGTGTAATTGCATTCGAACATACATACTATAAGTATATCACGAACATCCCGTCGCCCTGCATTAGTCAGAACTTGAGAAACAATAGGAGTGTCCGACCGAGTTGCAGTATTAGTAACAGCCTTCTTGAAGACTTGCGAGTTGTGACACGTGACGACGTGTCCAAAGATATAGACAGGCATAACACAAGAAGAAAAAAAAATAAATATCACATGAAATGCAAAGTCCAAGATTACTGTTTCATATCCACCAATACCTTGAAAAGATTGTATTTTGACTGTCGAAAAGATCAAACTTTAATTCAGAGGAATATTGAGGGACGCTCCATTAACAAACAGTGCTTGAAGAATACTTGACACTTATAAAAGAACCTGGCTGTGATTATATATAGGGCAAGTGTCAAAAATAACGTCTTCTGCTATGTTTCTCATATGATTTACCATACTTTCCGCTCCAGCAAGAAGAGAAAATTGATAAAGAAAAATATCTGAATTCTGAAAAGTAACTTTTTGGCTACTTTGACATTTTTAGACCCCGAAAAGGAAGACAGAAGATATTTATTTATTATTCTAAATTTTTTACTTATGTTTCTTGCATAATCTTAGAACATTTCCATGCCAGCTGGAATAGAAAATCGAAAAATAAAAAAATAACTAAAATGTGAAAATTTGTATAATTTTCGAGAAATTTCCCATATTTAGAACCCAAATTGGAACCAGAAGATATTTTTTAATTATTCTAATATTTCGGACTTGTGTTCCTTATTCACTCTTTTAGTTTTTCCACACTAGGGCGAAGAAAAAATTGAAAATAAAAAATATTACTGAAATGTAAAATATTACAACATTTTTGGCTAAAATTGCATATTTCGACCCAAAAGTGGAACCGGAAGATATTTATTGATTGTTTTGAAATTTTATGAGTATATTACTGATACCACTAGACAACTTTTCCGCGCTCCGGAGAAAAGAATTTCGAAAAAAGTTTTTTACGCTCCGCCCTATTGTACATGTACATTTGTTTCATTTTTGATGAATATTTTTAGTTTCTATTTTTTTTTTCTTTTTTTAATGTACTTCATTAGGGCTGTTCTTTGTTTTACAATAGCTACATTGTACTGTTTAAGACTTTCGATTTCTTGGCAAATTGTCTACTAATTGTAATTTTTATTTTTTATTTTTTGTATTTTAAATTTTTTATACATATTATTTTACAGTTTTTTCAAGTCTGTCTTAAATTTTTTATTATGTATTTTGACTGTTTCAAATACAGACTTTAAATGCAAAGTATAATATTTTCTAAAAGTGATATAAATCCGCTGAAAAGCAAATAAATATCTTCATTTAAATAAATCGGCGTATTTCGTTGCTATGAAGGTAATCTTTTCAAGATGTTTTTAATGTACATATTTTCTAAAGGCATTTTATATTGAAAACTGGTAGACAAACATCACGTGAACTCAGACAGAATTAAATCAACTGAAATATTAAAAATGAACATTAGTCAATGTGAATTATTTTATACTATCATTATGTTTTACTGTAGAGTATTTCTTTACAAATTTTAGAAACCACCTTCTAGCGTGAATATTTGCATATATTTTCACTCCGTAAACAGATCTCGTTTCTATTGATTCTCAAAAAACGGATGGTAAATAAAATCTTGATGGATAAACTATTACTTTACACAGTGAAACTAATTGGTAACTTTATCACACGAATTAAATTTGTGTGATAAATTTACCAGTCAGTTTGATTGAGTTAAAATAATAGTATATCTAAGTATCCATCGCTATATGGAGTTTCTTCATCTGCAGTTTATTCTGTCGAGCAGTCTAAATGACAGATCAAAAGTTATGGCCAATAAGGTTATCTGAGCGAGAGATGCCAACCAGTCATCTCCCAATTAGCTTAATTGGTAAAGCATTGGCCTTCGAATCCAAGGATCTATGTTCTATTCCCGGCCTGGGCAATTTTTCGCTCAATTTCCATTCCTGGATGGATAAATTATTCTGAAATTTTTAAAATTAGTTTGCAAAGGTTTTTTATTATAAAATATGGCTAAAGCTGGTATTTCTTAGATTATGCACACATTAAGCTTATTTTATATAATGTTTCATAGGGTTATGACGCTTGGATAGGATATAGTGCGAAGGATAATATTATGCGTAATTATGAACATTTTCTGGAAAATGGCACCACGACGTCTGCACTCAAAGACTCTGAGTCATCTAAATCAAAACAAAAACGATAAAAGTTAATTTTAAAATTCGTTAAACCTTATCATTGTAATAAGCATGCAATTTTCAATGCCCAAATTAAAATTTGCTAGGTAGAGGCCATCCATAAATGATGTCACGCATTTTTTACATACTTCTGACACCCTCCCCTCCCTTCTTTGTCATAAAATTTCACTCTTCACTTTACCTCCTTCCTCCCCTGTTGTCACATGTCACGTTATATAACGTAAGCATATACTTGACCTTCAGAAACAAAGCACTGCGTTTTAGATTAGATTTCAAATTTTATTTTTAAACTTTAACTATGTGTTTTAATGACATTTTTGAGCTAAACAATAAAAATGATTCGCATTGATATGAAATAAGGTTTGCAATAATAATAAAAAATTATATTGCATAGTAATAAAATATTTATATGAAAAAACAATTGAAAACAGTAGTACTTTGGAATTTGAAATAGAATTTAACATATTTGGCTTTAAATCTTATCTTTATGAACACAAAATAGTTTACTTTAAAATTAACTTCATACTCCATAATTTAGTCTACTGAATTTTAATGCTTTTATTTTAACCAAAATGTGTGATGTCACATTTTGTTTTGCCCCCTTCCATCCCAGGATATCTTATTTGACGTAATATATATTGTTATTCCTAAAAAAATGCTTCATTTAATAATTTTCTTTTATTTTTCAATGATTTTCAAATGTTTTATTTAATTATATTAAAAAAAAATTTCTTTAAGTAAAATATACTGTCTCACTACCCTGTTTACATTATCTCATTACATACATTGCAAAATGTAAAAGTAATTCATACAATAGTGTGCATGAGTTGTTGTGAACAATAAACTCAAACAAACAGCGTTTTACTTTCTTTTATATTTTTACACACTTTATTTTTAAAAATTGTAATTTATGTTGAATAATCATAATTTCAGATTTTAAATCAGAAAGTCGTTTTTTTTTATCTTAACGACATGGGTACTTTCTGTATTATTTATTTCTGTAACTTATTTATTTCTTTCGCAATCTTTTCGATACATAGAAAAAAGCCTTGAATACGCTTTCCATATAAAGAAACAAACGTATTGAAAAATATTTGAAAGAAAAAATATGTTCAAACCTTATTTTTTGTTTCCAACTTTTATAAAAGAAACTAATTAAAAAATATATCATTGAAACATTTTATGTAACTATTTCATTTTGCATTCATTTTTTATTGAAAACATTTAATAATAATGATAAAAAAGATAGTTTCTAATATCTTGCCAGCAGGTTCTGGTAAAAACATGCAAAAAAAAAAAAAATTAAAAAAATAATATTTTATTTAGTCGTAAATTGCATAAGTTTTTTTAGAAATTAAAATTTATTCGCTAACGTCGTAATTTATTTCATTGAATTTTTTTAAGTCAGTTTAAATTAAACATAATTAGAATAGTTGTTAAGAAAAATTAAAAGCTTAAAATTGAATATTTAATGAAAAAAGAAAGAATCTCAAACAAAAAATTTCAAAGGATAGTTAGTTCTTCGAAAAGATTTTAAGCATTTTTTTTACATTGCCACGGAAAAAAAATGAATAATCTCCTATCAAATATTAAGAAACACCACAAAGGTTTAGAAATGAGAGTGGTATTTTGTTAATAATCAAATAAATAAATAACTAATAATGTGATACAGTAGTTATTGTGAAATAATGTTCTTTAATCAAAATAATAGTTATAATAATTCTAAAATTCTCGCTTTGTACTTATCATTTGACCCAAGAAATAGAGAACAGGATCTTATAATGTGATTTCTGGAGACAAAAAACGTTAGGAAATTAATATTTTAAACTATAAAATAAATATCGAAATGGATAACACTCAAAATGTAATGCAAATAAAATAATTCCAGTAACATATTTTGTAATAAACTTTTCAAGTCCGATTTTTTAGAAGAAAATTATTATTATATTAATAATATTCTTTGTAGCTCTTCAAATAGACTTACTGACGTTTAACAGTTTATCTACTAACGGTACTTATAAGCACCATTCAAATTACTATAAAATTCTTTTAATACGTCCATTTGTTGTAATGCTGTTTCGTATGAGTTATAGATACATTACTTTATTTTCTCCCAAAAGCATTATTCATTACACAAAACGAAAACATTTTTGAAATCGTGATTTTTTCGACTTTGTATATTTTCATCTTTCACAGTACTAAGGGAAGGGGATGGGGATTTTTCAATTCAGAAATATTTCTCTCTATATAACATCCTATTTGTACAATTTATAATTCTACAAAAGCCAAAAAAACAAATAAAAATGAAAGATTAGAGTGGAGTTATAAGTATTGCACAAAATTCCTGTAAATTCAAATCTAATTAATCATTCTAAATCCTCCAATCCTTCTGAAGTCCTTCAAAAATTTATTAAATGATTAGGTAAGTCTTTTAATTTAGTTTAAACAGTTTACGTAAAATGCTTTAAAACATAAAATTTTCATGAAGTCATAATTCTGTAGATAAACTGTTAAAGATTATCTCGTAGTCCGAAATGCAAATAAAGTACTTATTTTGTATTCTGTTCATTTCAAATTTATATGACAATAGGAAGGAAGATTTTTTGCAGGAGACGTTTGGAAACAGGGTTTAAGAGATATTAAGACATTTTAATGATTTTTGCTTTTTATTACGCATTATTACGTTCTGAAAAGCATTTTTACTGTAAATTTAAAGAGAGAAGTGTACGTATAAAATGAAAGAATCGACAATAATGGAAAGAGAATTAAGTAAATTTTCATTGTTCCTGTTATGTATAAATGTGAAAACATAAATCACGTCACAATAAGAAAGGTATAGACACATACTAAGATTTCTCTATGCAGAAAGTAACGAAATAATAAACGTTAAGACAAAGTAATACTCGATGAAAATACGTGTACTATTAATAGACACCTGGCTTGAAAGGGTTAAACAGTTCATTTTAAAAACTTGCTTTCATGGAAATTATTTGCCATTTCATCATATATATCTTTGAAAACTCATAGGCATTAACGGGATTAGAATAATAATATATAATACTATCCAGAGATTATAGTGATACCAGAAAATAAATAATATTATTTATTCTGCCATTACTTTATAATTTACAAAGTAGTATAGTAATCTTCGGTCATCAAATAGTAACAGTAGTTCTTTTTGGGATTATGGATTAACTAAATATCAACTATTGTGTAGATGACATACATAGAGCGGAGGAGGTGTATTTGAGAAATTTTATGCTTATTTTAGTTTCAAAACTCTTGCTCAGGCCATTGTAATAAATTGATTCTATAGCTACGAATATTTTTTTTTTTTTTTTTTTGAAAATGGCTCCAGTATGTAGCGATTTTGATATTACTAACAAAATTGATTGCCTTAGATTCATGCAATTAGGTAATTTTCAGTCGAATAAAGTAAAATAAATTAACTATTTTTTTTTGGAGAGTGCGTAACTCTCAACTCAAGTATGCTCGTGGTTTCTTGGACGTATGGATTTATATTTTGAAACTTTAAATTGCATTTAACATGTTGCTATTTTATCCTAACTATGTGCGCAGAAGCTATACGAAATGTTGACAATTTTTAAGCGTATTTTAAATATACACATTTAATGTGTAGCATTTAGCAATCTGTATTTATTTTAGTACATATTTTTAGTAGAATTTATGGTAGAATTGTCCAATACATAAAAATTATAAGGTACTACTCTGTTATCCCGTCAACCAATTTCGCCAAATTATACAAATCGATAAACTAATAGCCAAATAAAAGATGTTGACATAATTTTCATTTTAAATAACGAAAAAACAAATAATTAGTAGAATATTAATAAAAATATTAATAAAAAGTCTTAATAAAAATCACTAAATGACATTTTAAACACGTGAATCCTATTTAATGTCATGGAATTTGACATTCACGATCATCCATTATTGGCATTAAATCTTACAGTTTGGCGGGATAACCTAGTAGTACCAATTATAATTTCTTAAAAAATTTAATTTAATAATATTTTCACATATATATATATATATATATATATATATGTTGCTAAAAGATTATTAAATTGTGAAAACACATTATACAGGCATGTACTTATATTATAAAGTTAAAATTATTTTCAACGTTAGAACACCAGAATATTCACAATCGAAGCATACCGGCTTCGGTAGCATATAGCATACCTTCCTCAGTATGGAAGGTACTAAGGAAGGCAGCATACCTTCCTCAGTATGGATAGCACTGAGGAAGGTATTCTATATGCTACCGAAACCGGTATGCTTCGATTGCGAATATTCTGGTGTTCTAACGTTAAAAATAATTTTAACTTTATCATATTGCACCAGGCAACAACCTATTACTTAAGGAATGTACTTGCTTTACATAGCAAAATTATAAGAGGAATCATCAAAAATTTATTTTGTCAGAAGGAGCATTTTCCTTGCAAATCATAAACTCGCATCCTGCCATTCACATAAATTGTTTTATCACGTTCCTTATCATTCTTATAAAATCCATACACTCTAGCCAAAAGACATAGAAATAGAAATTTTTTTAGCTTTGGTATGGAGATAAAATAAAAATTCCACTATGAAACAGCTTTTGTGATCTCCAAATAAGTTCGGATCATTGCATTATCTCAAAACATCTTTTTGAAAAGAAGTGCTATCGGTCTAAAACTCGTGAGAAGTTTAATAAGGTGTTTTTCACGCTTTTGCCCTTTTTTTCGTAAAATAGAGCTTGAGAAATATCTTTCGAGAATTTTTGTGGAATTACTTACAAGTAATCTTTTTGAACATAAATGGAATCTGAAATTTCAGAAAAATAATTTTCTTCAAATTCCTCATTTAATTTTATAATTTTATCTAAAAAAGATTGTTTATTCGGATGCTGCATTACATAATGCATTACTTAAATATTTAACATCTTCTGTATTTAGTGGTAGGATATTCTTAAATTTTTTTAAATAAAATGTTCATCTTTAATTTTTAACAGGAAAACAATACATTAAAAAAAATCATCACTGTCCTTTGGAAGCGAGTTTGCATATTTTTGTGCAACCGCCAAAAATAGTTCGATTAAGGACAAACGCTACTTTTGAAACCACCACTTCTGTTTTGAATAATAGTGTCATAATATGTGACTGCACAATACTTAATGCTAAAAAGTAAATAAAATAAAAAAATCTTGTAGTACAGACTGTTTTACAAAAATTTATTATCATAAAATGTTAATTAATCTTTTAGATTTTTAAATCATAAGATTTTAAGAAATACACTATTTACATATAAACAATTGAATAAATAATTTTATATTATTTGAGAGAGGTGTAACGAAAAGTTAAAAACAAAAGTTTTGACATGTTTCAATTTCAATCTGAGCCATAATCATAATACAATAAAATTAAATTAAATTAAAAAAAATAAAAATCGTTTGTAGTGACCGTAAAAAGATTTGTATTTTTATTTTAATATGATTATGGTTCTTATCAGATTCGAATCAAAATATGTCAATAATATTTGTTCGTAATTTTCCGAAACACATCTTTCAAGTAAAATAAAATTGTTTATTCAAAAAAATTATTATTATAATTATTTTAATATAACATTTTAAATTCCTTACTATTTTTGTAAATATGAATACTTTTGCATCAATTTGTTTTCCAAATTAGCATAGATAATATGTAAAACTGAGCATGGAATTTTTTATGTATGGGATTTTACATTTACTTTTACATTTTTTTTTCTCTCGTATATATTAAAAGATGAAGGAAATTCAGCAAACACTAAATTTAAATATTTAAAAAATATAACTAACTTTCATGTTAAAACCACGAAGAAAAATATTAAATACACAATTGAGAACAAGTAAATGAATGTACCTCAATGTGTTAGCAAGAAAAAAACTTTGTACATAACAATATATAATGTTCCAAAAAGTGGAGAATGTATTGCAATTTCGTAAAATTTTTAATCTATTAACATTTTTCGATATTTTTTATTCTGAAAGAATTTTTTTTGTAATAATATGTTACACACATATCTACGTGCTTTTTTTATAACAAACCTACTACAGAAATCGTCAAAATTCTATTGTGTCAAGAAAAAAAAATCTTTAAAAATCTCAAACTCGTATTATGCTATTCACATAAATTCCTTTATCACGTACCTTATCATTCTTATAAAATCCATATACTCAAGCCAAAAAGCATAGAAATATAAATTGTTTTTTTTTTTTTTTTTTTTTTGAGAATTTCTATCGGAATCAAATAAAAATTCTTCTATGAAGCAGCTTTAGCGGTTTCCAAATAAGCTCGGATCATTGCATTATCTAAAAACATCATTCTGAAAAGAGGCGTTATCGGTCTAAAACTCGTGAGGAGTTTAATAAAGTGTTTTTCGCACCGTTTACTTTTTTCGTAAAGTAGAGCTTGAGAAATATCTTTTGAGAAATTTTGTGGAATTACATAGAAGTAATCCTTTTGAACATAAATGGAATCTGAAAATTAAGACCAGTATATTTCCATCGAATTTCTGATTAGTTGCACATAATTGTTTTTATTAGATTAGATTAGATTTGATTAGATCATAATTTGTTTATTAGAATAGTCTTTATTACATTTTATTACATTACATAAACATTTAATACTTCATTTAAATAATGGTGTAGTATTCTCTAAAATTCTGAAAAAAAAAGTTTATCTGTAATTTTTAGCATGAAAAAAATAAATTTCAAAAATATTTTTTATTCTACATTCTAAGCAATTTAACGGATGTTTGTGCATCTGCAAGCAACAGCTCTTTTAACGCGGCACACTACCTTTAAAATCATCTTTTCAATTTTGAATAAAACTACATAAATTATTACAGTTTTATTCAAAATTGAAAAGAAGTGGAGGCACAATACTTAACACTAAAAATTTAATATTTTTAAAAAATCTTATAGAAAACGTATTTTAATACAATTTATTTTTGAATTAATTTTGAAAAAATCCCTAACAAGTTTTTAAATATGAATATTTTTTATTTGATTTTTTCCCACATTCATAAGAATATATTATATAAAACTGTTCATGGATTTTTAGATGCATGGGCATTTAGATTTAGTATGATTTTTTTTCTCTCGTGTACATTTTAAAAATGAAAGAAATTCAACAAACTCTCAATTTAAATATTTTTTTATGAGAAATCTACTACAGCTATCATCAGATATATATTGTTTCTGTAGGAGCCTTTTCCTTAAAAATATCAAACTCTCTTTATGTCAGTCACATAAATTTCTTTATTACGTTCCTTTGCCATTCTTATAAAATCTATATACTGAAGCCTAAAAACATAGAAGTAAAGATTGTTTTTTGAGATTTTCTATCGGAATCAAATAAAAATTCTACTATGAAGCAGCTTTCGTGGACTCCAACTAAGCTCGGTTCATTGCATTATCTCAAAACATCATTCTGAAAAGAGGCTTTATCGGTCTAAAACTCGTGAGAAGTTTAATAAAGTGTTTTTCGCTCCGTTTGCTTTTTTCGTAAAGTACAGTTTGACAAATATTTTTCAAGAAATTTTGTGGAATTATTTATCAGTTATGCTTTCTAACATAAAGGGTAAATGAACATAAATATTTTCCTTCGAATTCCTTATTGGTTGTATATAATTTTTTTAACCCCTTCGCTATGGGAGTCTTTTACGAAATTTTTAATGTTTTGTCACCGCTTCTTAAATACAGGATTTTACGACTTTTTAAATCGAGAAAATGCTGCGATTAAATAATTCAAATGTTACAGCATAATTTTACTGGTGGGGTTAAACAAGGTTTCTTAAGCCCTTTTACGGCATTTATACATGCCACTCGTCCCCAAGGTGTTAAGAAATATTTATATATTAGAATATCGATTACATAATGCATTATTTAAACATTTAAAACCTTATTCATATAGCGATGTGGCATTCTCTAAAAGTCTGAAAAAAAATTCATTTAGAATTTTTCGCATAGTAATAATAAAATTAAAAAATATCCATCATTTTCTTTTTTAAGCGAGTTGAAGATTTTTTAAACATCTGCTAGTAACAGTTGTTTTAAGTGGGCATACTACCATGTCTTCAGTGTAATAATATGTGGTAGCACAATACTTCATATTAAATTTTAAATAAAATTTGAAAAAAAAAATCCTGGAAAACATTATATTTTACTAAAATTTATTTTTAATTAACATAAAAAATTCTCTTCTATTTTTTATAAAATATAAATATATTTTTTATAAAATATTTTAATTTTTGTCTGCATCCATTAGTATATACTATGTAAAATTGTGCATGCATTTCTAGATGTAAGGAATTTGACGTTTAATATAATTTTTTTTCTTCTCTCGTGCATATTAAAAAATGAAGGAAATTCAACAAACATTTATTTTTATTAAATAGAAATTCTTTTTAATAACAAATAACGTAATTGTTAAAACCATGAATAAAAATATTAAATACATCATTGAGAACAAATAAAAAAAAGAAAAAGGAAAACCTCAAACCTTCATCTAAAATAACAAAAAAGAAACGCCTGTTCAGCTTAGAACATAATTAGGAAAAGATTTTATTATTATTTCGATATTTTAATCGATATTTTAAACTTCAAAATTTTTACCTTCTTTTCATGACAAAACTGTTACAGAAATCACCAAAATTCTATTGTTTCAGGAAGAAAAAAAAATCTTAGGAATTACAAACTTGCATCAGGCCATACACAAACATTTCTTCATCACGTTTCTTTGTCATTCTTATACAATTAAATATACTCTATCTCAAAAAGATAGTAATAGAAATTATTTTTTGAAAATTTATATCGAAATAAAATAAGAATTCGACCTTGACGCACCATTTGTGGTCTCCAATTAAGTGTCGGATCATAACATTATCTCGAAATGTCATTCTGAAAACAAACATTGCCGTTCTAAAACTCGTGAGAAGTTTAATAAAGTGTTTTTTAGCGCCATTTGCTTTTTTCGTAAAGTAGAGATTGAAAAATATCGCTCGAGAAATTTTGAGGAATTACTTAGAAGTAATCTTTTAGAGCATAAATGGAATTTGAAAATTAAGATCAATATTTTCCTTCGAAGTGCTTATGTGTTTCACGTTTCACATAATTTTATTTTTTAAATATTTGTATAGTAGAATATTGTTTACATTATGATTTATATATTGATTTAATACTTTTTTTTTCTCTCGTACACATTAAAAATGAAGGAAATTTAACGATTTTAAATTTAAATATCTATACTGTTTTTCATTACAAACCTATTAAATCATCAAAATCTATTCTATGAGAAGAAAAAAATTCCTTAAGAGTCAAAAGTAAAACTTACACCATTCACATAAACTTCTTTATCACATAACTTAGCATTCTTATAAAATCCATACACTCTAGCCAAAATACATAGCAATGGAAATCGTTTTTTTCAGAATTTTAATCGAGATAAAATAAAAGCAGATTTTGTGGTCTCCAATAATCTCAGATCATTGCATTATCTCGAAACATCATTCTGAAAAGAAGCGCTATCGGTCTAAAACTCCTGAAAGTTTTAATAAAGTGTTTTTCGCGCCATTTGCTTTTTTTCGTAAAGTAGAGCTGGAGAAATATTTTTCAAGAAAATTTGTGGAATTACGAAGAATTAATACTTTCGAACATAAATGATATCTGAAAATTAAGACCAATGTTTTCTTTAGAATTTCTGATCAGTTGCATATAATTTTTATATAATTTATATTTATTTATTAGAATAGTCGTTATTGCATTGCATAAATATTTAATACTTCATTTAAATAGTTGTGAATCATTATCTAAAATTCTGAAAAAAAGTTTTATCTGTAATTTTTAGCATGAAAAAAAAGAATTTCAAAAATATCTATTATTGTCCTTTTTAAGCAATTTAAAGCGAATTTTGAGCATCTGCAAGCACAGAGGCGTCGCACTACCTTTGAAAATCATATTTTTAATTTTGAATAAATATGTAATAATATGTGGGGGCACAGTACTTAACACTAAAAATTAAATATTTAAAAAAAAATCTTGTAAAACAGCGTATTTTATTAAAAGTTTGTTTAATTAATTTTGAAAAAAAATCCAAATATTTTTCATTTATTTTTTCCACACTTATTAGAATAAACTATATAAAACTGCACATATATTTTTAGATGCATGGGCATTTACGTTTAACATGTTTTTTTTTTCCTTTCGGGTACATTAAAAAATGAAGGAAATTCTATAAACTCTATATTTAAATATTTTTTACATTCTTTTCATGACAAACCTATTACAGCTATCATCAGAAATCTATTGAGTTTGAAGTAAAGTTTTCTTTTAAAATCTCAAACTCTCGTTATATCATTCGCATAAATTTCTTTATCACGTTTTTTTATTATTATTATTGTAAAATCCATATAATCAAGCCAAAAAACATAGAAATATAAATTGTTTTTTGAGAATTTCTATCGGGATAAAATAAAGATTCTGCTATGAAACAGCTTTTGTGGCCTCCAAATATGCTGGGATCATAGCATTACCCTTAAATTTCATTCGAAAAGGAGCATTATCAGTCTAAAACTCGTGAGAAATTTAATAAACGCGTTTTTCGTGCCATTTGCTTTTTTCGTAAAATAGAGCTTGAGAAATATCTTTTGAGATTTTTTTGTGGAATTACTTATAAGAAATGCTTTCGAACGTAAATGAAATCTGAAAATTAAAATCAATATTTCCCTTCGAATTCGTCATCTGTTTAACATAATTTTATTTAAGAAATATTTTTTTAATTAGAATGCTGGATTTTTTTTATCGAATATCTTATTTTTTAAAAAAAGTGTCATTCTCTGAAACTTAAAAAAAATGTTCATCTGTAATTTATAGCATGAAAATAATAAATTTCAAAAATATCTATTATTGTCCTTTCTAAACGAGTTGACGCATTTTTGTGCATCTGCAATTAAAAGGTCTTTTAAGGGGACACATTACCTTTGAAAGCATCTTTTCAATGTTGAATAAAAATATAATAATATATGGTGGCACTAAAAATTTAATATTTTTTAATCTGATAGAACAGCCTATTTTATTAAATATATTTTTAATTAATTTTGAAACAATTCCAAATATTTTTTAAATTAATGTTTTTTTTTATTTAATTGTTTTCTACATTCATTAGAATGTACTATAGAGAACTGCGCATGGATTTTTAGATGCAAAAGCATTTGCATTTGATAGGAATTTCTTTTTTTTCTCGTGTATATTAAAAAATAATGTAAATTCAACATACTTTCAATTTAGGATTTTTAGATGCATGGGCCTTTACACTTGATATGATTTTTTTCTCTCGTGTATATTAAAAAATGAAGTAAATTCAGCATATTCTCAATTTAAATATGTTTACGTTATTTGCATGACAAACCTATTACAGCTATCAACAAAAATCTATTGTGTTGGAAGGAAAGTTTTCCTTAAACATCACAAACTGTCGTTATGATATTGACATAAATTTCTTCATCATTCTTATAAAATCCATATACTCAAGCCAAAAACACAGAAATAGAAATAGCTTTATGAAAATTTCCATCGAGATCAAATAAAAATTCTACTATGAATCAGCTTTTGTGGTCTCCAAATAAGCTCAGATCATTGCATTACCTCAAAGCATCATTCTGAAAAGGGACGTTATCGGTTTAAAACTCGTTAGAAATTAAATAAAGTGCTTTTAACGCCTTTTTTCGTAAAGTGGAGCTTGAGAAATATATTTCGACAATTTTCGTAGAATTGTTTAGAAGTAATAGTTTCAAACATAAATGGAAAATTATGATCAATATTGTCGTTCGAATTCCTTCTTAATTGTACATAATTTTAATTAAAAAATATGTATTTATTAGAATATTGATTAAATAATGCGTTACATAAAGATTCTGTACATTATTTATATAGCGATGTGGTACTCCCTAAAAGCCTGAAAAAAAATCATTTGGAATTTTTCGCATAGAAATAATAAAATTCAAAAATATCTAACACTGTACTTTTTAAGCGAGTTGACTAATTTTTGTGCATATGCAACGAACAGCTGTTTTAAATGGTTGTATTGCCTTTGAAACCATGTCTTCCATTTTTAATAATTGGGTAAGTATATGTGGTGGAGCAATACTTCACATTAAAAATTAAAGAAAATTTGAAAACAAAAATATGGCGTAAAACATTCTATGTTAGTAAAATTATTTTTTTCCATTAACTTTTTAACCCCTGACCGCCGAGCAAAAGGGCAAAATTGTACAGTTTTTTGAACTGTAGAACCTACAGTTTTTTTAACCTAGTGAACGGATATATCCGTTCGCGGCAGTGGGAAGGTTAAAAATTCATATTATTTTTTATAAACATGAATATTTTCGCTTCAATTTCTTCCCACATTCCTTAGAATATGCTATTTAACACTGTGCATGGATTTACAAATGTATGGGATTTTACATTTAATATGATATTTTTTTCTATCGTGTACATTAAAACAATTGAAGGAAATTAAACTACTCTCAGTTGAAATATCTATACATTTTTTTTTTGTTCTAACCTATTACAGGAATCATCCAAAATCTATTGTGTGAGAAGAAAAAATTTCCTTAAAAATCTCCAACTCATACTATGCCATTCACATAAATTCTTTATCATAAACCTAATCATTCTTACACAACCCATATACTCAAGCCAAAAATCATAGAAATAGAAATTGTTTATTGAGCATTTCTATCGAGATAAATTAAAAATTCTATTCTGAAGCCCCTGTTGTGGTCTCCAAATGAGCACGGATCATAGCAGTATCTCAAAGCAGTAAAACTTGTGAGAAGTTTAATAAAGTGTTTTTCGCACGATTTGCCGTTTTCGTAAAGTAGAGCTTGATAAATATACACTCCTGGACAAAATTATAAACTCAGAAAATTTGTAATTTGTTTCGATCATAATATAAATAAACTTAACTTTAAATTAATAAAATAAAGATGAATATTTCTAATAAGACATCTAAATTTAATATAACTGATAAATAAAATGAAGCGAATAATTTAAATAAGAAAATACATTACTTAAAAAAAATAACATTATTCAAGACCTGGACAAAATTATAAACTCAAAGTTATGAATTTCTCTATTCTGGTATATTTGATATAAATAAATGCACTTTATGATAAGAAACTAATAAATTCAGTCATTATGGATCAATCCATGTCAATACATCAATACATATTTTAATTTTTCTCATAAAATAACATTATATCACACCTGGACAAAATTATAAACTCAAAGCTGTGAATTTCTATTATAAATAAATGCATTTTGCGATAATAAACTTATAAATAGAGTTATTAGGGATGAATATATTTCAATACATGAATGCATTTTTAAGATTTTCTTTAAAAAAGATGAGTAATATAGTACAGCCTGAGTATAGTACATGTGTAAACTGAAAACATAAAATTATAGAGTTTAAGAAGTGAACGTACTTTTGAATCCTGGTGCAAAATACTAGCGCATACATTCAAAAATGTGTTTAATCGCCATTTTTCTGAATGACTTCGAATATGCAATTTTCCAACTACTCCGTAGAGTACTGGTTCCGGGCTGAAAATATAGCCACTTTTAAATCATTTGTGTTTTGATATTGACGTCCATCCCGATAGACTCTTCGATCCATTGCATCCCAATAATTTTCAATGAAGTTTAGATCAGGGTTGCGGGCCGGCCAATTCAAGACATTTACATGCCAGCGCTGCAGCCACTCTTTTGTATTTTTTGCTGTGTGTATTTCTACATTATCTTTCTGAAATACCCAGTTTACTCCAGCGATCAATGGTCCATATGGCAAAAGATTATCTGCCAGCATTAACTCGCAGTCTTCTGCTGTTTGTTTTCCATTAAGAAAAGCCAAAGCAGTTTTACCATTCTGAAAAGAACCAGCTCACACCATTACAGATCTTTAATAAAATCATGGAGAGAATTGAAAATATGAATAAATGTCGTTTGCGTTAATACAAATGTGAAAAATACTTTCACTGAATTAGTTTCTTATCACAGAACACATTTATTATTTAGATATTACATACCAGAGTATAGAAATTCACGCCTTGAGTTTATAATTTTGTCCAGGTCTCACATAATGTTATTTTGTGGGAAAAATTAAAACGTGTATTGATGTATTGAAATGCATTCATCCATAATGACTCCATTTATTTGTTTTTTATCATAAAATGCAGTTATTTATATGAAATGCGCCAGAATATTGAAATTCGTAACTTTGAGTTTATATTTTTGTCCAGGACTCACATAATGTTATTTTTTTAAAGTTATGTATTTTCTTATTTAATTACTTACTCCATTTTATTTATAAGTTATATTAAATTTAGATGTCTTATTATAAATATTTATCATTATTTTATTAATAAAAAGCTAAGCTTATTTATATTATGATGTAAACAAATTAAAAAATTTCTGAGTTTATAATTTTGACCAGGAGTGTATATTTCAAGAATTTTCAATGAATTACTTAGAAGTAATCCTTTAGAACATAAATGGAATCCGAAAATTAAGACCAGTATTATTCTTCGAATTCCTTATGAGTTCCAAAAGTTTTTAATAAAGAAATATTTGTTTATTACACGGTTAAAAATTTGAAAATTTTGCTGCATCGTCAGTCCATCGCTTTTATAGAAAACAAATACTTCACTGTATTATGGAACATATTCATTAGTCAGAAAAAAGAAATTCTACAAAAGCAGAGAGTGACGTAGTGGCGAGGAATGACGAAGGAGTGGAGTGACGAAGCAGCAAATGATTCAAGTTTTAAACAGTGTAAGATATTGTATTACATAAACATTTAAGTCTTACATTATTTATTTAGTAATTTGACGTTCTCTAAAATTTTCAAAAAAAAAAAAAATGCTCATCTCTATTTTTTAGCATGGATTTTTTTTTCAAAAATATCTATTAATGTCTTTTGTGAGTGACATAAGTATTTTTGTGTTTCTGCATGCAACAGTTTGTTTAAGGGGAAACACTAACTTGGAATTCATCCCTTCAGTTTTGATTAGTACTGTAATAACATGCTGTGGTACAAAATGCTAAAAAGTAAATAAAATGAAAAAAATATATATAATTTGTAGAACAGACAGATGTTTATTATTTTTTTTATTTAAATTTTTAGAAATCCATATTGCTTTTATAAGTAAATTCATAATTATAAATTTTTATGCATCCATTAGAATATACACTGTAAAACTGTGTATATTTTGTTAGATGTATGTGATTTTACATTTAATATGATTATTTGAATCTCGTGAACTTTAAAAAAATGAGAGAAAATCAACAAATCCCTAAATTTAATTATTTTTAAAAAGTAACTATAAACTTGAATGTTAAAACAATGAAGGAAAATGTTAAATATATATATATGAGAACAAGTAAAACAAAAAGGTCATCTAAATTAGAAAAAAAAAAAAAAAAAAAAAAAACGCATGTTCGGATTCGTACATGTATCGAAGAGATTATACTATGATTTCGTAAAATTTCTAATTTAGTAGCATTTTCCGAATTTTTTCAATTCTGAAAGAATACTATACAGTGATAATTTATTATACAAACTTGCACTTCCTTTTTATGACAAACCTATTACAGGAATGCTCAAAATCTATTGTGTCAGAAAACATCTTTAAAAATCTCAAACTAGAATCATGCTATTCATATAAATTTCTTTTATAACCTTCCTTCATCGTTCTTATAAAATCCATATACTATAACAAAAAAAAATAGAGATAGAAATCGTTTTTTGAGCATTTCTATAGAGATAAAATAAAAACCCATCTATGAAGCAGCTTTTGTGGTCTCCAAATAAGATCGGATCATAATCTTGAAAATCATTCTGAAAAGAAACATTATCGGTCTAAAACTCATGATAAGTTTAGTAAAGTGTTTTTTTTTTTTTTTTTTTTGCGCCATTTGCCTTTTTTTCGTAAAGTAGAGCTATAGAAATATCCTTCGAGAATTTTTGTGGAATTACATAGAAGGAGTCTTTTTGAACATAAATGGAATCTGAAATTTAAGAAAAATATTATTCTTTGAATTCCTCATCCTTAGTTTATAATTTCATCTAATTTTTTTTAATTCGAATATTGAATTATATAATGCATTATTTAAGCATTTAATCTTCTTTATTTAGTGACATGATATTCTCAAACATTTTAAATACACTCTCAGAAATAAAACTCTCATTTTTGACGACTCAGAAATACTTGAGCCTTATTCCGTCGTTTTTGACGATCATTTCGTATCAAAATCAAGTGACTTTTAGCGAAACGTGAACTCACAAATATTTGACGAAAGTGCTTCCTTAATTAGGGCCAGACTTGATGAATTTTAAGGAAAGTGTCGCGGTAGCTGTTTATAGAAGGACCCGCTATTGTACCTCCCCAAATCTTGCGATTTTAGCAAGGATATATTTCTTGTTTAAAACAGTACTTTTTAGCGTTTTTCAGAAAATAATGAAATGTAAGCAATTACTCTTGCTACATTAGTTTTTTTCTTTTTTTTTGGGGGGGGGGATGTTTATTACTATTTTTATTTATTTGTAAGTTGTATTTCGTTTTGATTTCATTCGAAAAAAAAAATTACTTCGTTCTACAAAACTGTTCAAAAAGTAAATTTGATCAATAAAATTTCAAAATTCTAAGATCTATTTTATATCGAGTATCTACTTTTTCACTCAAATAAAAAATATATACATATTTTTTCTCTCTCCCCTCTATAAAAAGTAAATTGTTAAAATCTTATCCACCTACTTAAAGTCTCTCTTAAAGTAGTAAAATCTCTCCCGATAAACACTTCATAATTCGTTATTTCTGAGCAACAAACTAACCAGCCCATATTTTAATCATTCCTTAAGCAAATAAATTTCCCCTAGATGTTATTTAATTAAGCCATATTATAATTATTCTTTAACCATTAGAAAATCAAAATAATAAATTCGTCTTATTATTTAAAATTTGCAAGATTTATATCAGAATCGATAAAAGTACTATCACAATTATAAAAATTTAAACACACACTATAATCCACTATATGTTTTTATAATCCTGCTTGTCTGAGTAATCTGTGGCATGAGCATAGGGCGTCGGACTGCCACACTGTACGTTATGAGTTCGAACCCCACGTGTGACATGTCTTTTTTGCTTCTGTCATTGAATACAGGAGCTTCTAAAAAATTTGATAAATGGCAGCACTAGTCGCTTTTTGACGAAATTTTTTGACGATTTGGTGTCGTTAAACGAGTGAGGGAAGTGATTTCATCAATTTGACGAAATATTTGTTCGGAGCATTTCCCAGGAAAAGGTTTCGTCATAAACGAGGAGAATTTCGTAAAATCTGAGTATTCATTTCTGAGTGCGTAAAATGTTTAATTTTTAGAAGGAAAACAATACATTTCAAAAATATCTATCTTTGTTCTTTTCAAGCAAGTTAACGTACTTTTGTGCATCCGCAGCTTGCTTAAGGGCACACGCTGTCTTTGAAACCATATCTTTAGTTTTGAATAATACTGTAATAATATGTCGTGGCACAATACTTAATGATAAAAAATAAATAAAATAAAATTTTCTAGAACAGACTATTTTACTTAAATTTATTATTATTATTAATTTAATTTACGTTTTTAAATATCCGTACTATTTTTATAAATAATTTTGCT
Source organism: Maratus speculifer (assembly GCA_964019185.1). Lineage (NCBI taxonomy): Eukaryota > Metazoa > Arthropoda > Arachnida > Araneae > Salticidae > Maratus > Maratus speculifer. The sequence continues at coordinate 424,412,356 of OZ025290.1, read as the reverse complement.
TGAATTTGTTTTCCAAATTTAACATAGATACTATTTAAAACTAAGCATGAATATTTTTATATAAGGAAAATTACATTTACTTTTACGATTTTTTTTTCTCTCGTGTATATTAAACAAGTTGGAAATTGCACGTGAAGCGTAGCAAATAAGGCGCGTTCGTACGATAACGAAGTTTTAAAAATACCCAGATCTTGCTGATCTATATCAGTACTTCGGATACAGTATCTTTGTGTTCCTGTAAATATACATTAAGTAATTTTTATTACACCTCAGCAACGTATAAGATATTCATAAAACGTGAAATAGTTTAATATAATTAAAACACGCCCCAAATAATGTTTCCCCGTATAGCATTAAGTAGTGGAATACTTTTGTGTGGCCCTGTAATTTAATAATAAATATTCTTTGTATCACAGATTGTATAGAATGTATATATATATATATATATATATACTTGATAGATTCATGTAAATTTCATTATGTTCAAACAAATGTAAAACCATTAAAATGCATTTGAAACTTCCATTGACCGTAATGTAACGGAATACTTTTGATTGACCCTGTAATTGATCAATGCATCCGATTATCATAAAATTTTAAATAACTCGACAAAATTAATACTTATTTATTTTAAATTTCAAACGATTAAAATGCATTTGAAACTTTTTTCCCCATTGACCGTAATGTAACGGAATATTTTGATTGCCCCTGTAATTGATCTATGCGTCCGATTTTCATAAAATTTGAAATGAATTATGTAATAATTATGTATTTTAAATTTCAAACGATTCGGTTTGGTAGTTTTTGCGTTGTTATATGCGGACAGACAGACAGACGGTCAGACATACGGACAGACGGAGGGATTTAACGACAATTATAGGTGCTATGCATTTACATAATTACGAACGCATTTAAAAATGAAGGAAATTCAACAAACTCTAAATTTAAATATTAAAAAATAGCTATATATGTAATTATTAAAACCATGAAGAAAAATATTAAATACACCATTAAGAAGAAGCAAAGAAAAAAGTCATACCCCCATCTATATTAGCAAAAAAAGAAATACCTTTTCGGATTTGCGAATAATGAGTAAGAGATTATATTATAATTTAAGTTTTTAATTTATTAACATTTTCCGATGTCTTATTTTTTTTAAAAAAGGAGTATTATATTCTGATAATATATGATACGCACTTACTCTCTGTGACAATCCTATTGCAGGAACCATCGAAATTCTATAGTGTCAGAAAAGAAAATCCTTAAAAACCTCAAATTCACATCATGCCATTCCATAAATTCCTTTATCACGTGCCTTAACATTCTTATAAAATCCTTATACTCTTGTCGAAAAAAAATAGGAATAGAAATTGTTTTTTGAAGATTTCTATCAAAATAAAACAAGCATTCTACAATAAAGCAGCTTTTGTGGTATCCAAAAAAGCTCGGATCATAGCATTATCTGGAAACATCATTCTGAAAAGAAACGTCATCGCTTTAAAACTCGTGAGAATTTTAATGAAGTGTTTTTCGCACCGTTTGCTTTTTTCAAAAAGTAGAGCTTGAGAAATATCTTTTGAGAAATTTTGTGGAATTACATAGAAGTAATCCTTTTGAACATAAATGGAATCTGAAAATTAAGACCAGTATTTTCAATCGAATTTTTGATTAGTTGCACATAATTTTTTATTAGTAGATTTGATTAGATTTGATTAGATCATAATTTGTTTATTAGAATAGTCTTTATTGCGTTTTATTACATTAGATAAACATTTAATACTTCATTTAAATATAAGGTGTAGCATTCTCTAAAATTCTGAAAAAAAAAATGTTTATCTGTAATTTTTAGCATGAAAAAAATAAATTTCAAAAATATCTTTTATTGTACATTCTAAGCAATTTAACGGATGTTTGTGCATCTGCAAGCAACAGTTCATTTAACTCGGCACATTACCTTTAAAATCATCTTTTCAATTATGAATTAAACTGTATAAATTATTACAGTTTTATTCAAAATTTAAAAGAAATGAAGACAAAATACCTAACATTAAATATAAAAAAAAAAAAAAATCTTATAGAAAACCTATTTTACTATAATTTATTTTTTAATTAATTTTGAAAAAATTCCTAAAAATTTTTTTAAATATGAATACTTTTGATTTGATTTTTCCCCACATTCATTAGAATATATTATATAAAAGTGTTCATGGATTTTTAGATGCATGGGCATTTACATATAATATGATTTTTTTTCTCTCGTGTACATTTTAATAATGAAAGAAATTCAACAAACATTATTACAGCTATCATCGAAAATATATTGTTGCTGTAGGAAATTTTGCCTTAAAAATCGCAAACTCTCTTTATGCCAATCACATAAATTTCTTTATTACGTTCCTTTATCATTCTTATAAAATCTATATACTCAAGCCTAAAAACATAGAAGTAAAGATTGTTTTTTGAGAATTTCTATCGGAATCAAATAAAAATTCTACTATGAAGCAGCTTTTGTGTCCTCCAACTAAGCTCGGATCATTGCATTATCTCAAACCATCATTCTGAAAAGAGGCGTTATCGGTCTAAAACTCGTGAGAAGTTTAATAACGTGTTTTTCGTGCCGTTTGCTTTTTTCGTAAAGTAGAACTTGAGAAATATCTTTGGAGAATTTTCGAGGATTTAGTTAGAAGTAACACTTTAAAACATAAATGGATTAAGACCAATATTTTTTTTCGAGATCCTTATGTGTTGCCCATAATTGTAATTAAATATTTTTTTAGTTAGAATATTGGTTATTGCATTATATAAATAATTAATACCCCATTTATTTAGTTGTGTGGAATTCTCTGAAATTTTGAAATAAATCTATTTTTTAGAATGAAAATAAAAAATTTTAAAATAACTATGATTGTCTTTTTTAAAAGATTCAACAAGTTTTTGTTCATCCTCAAGCAATAGATGTTTAAAGGGGAAACAGTAAATTTGAAAGCATCTGTTCAATTTTGAATATTATTCTAATAATATGTAATGGTACAATACTTAATACTAAAAAGTATTTTTAATGTTGTAGAACAGCCTATTTTGCTATTTTTAAGCATTTAAAAATCCCTACTACTTTTATAAATATAAGCATTTCTACTTCATTTTGATCCATATTCATTTGAATATAATATATAAAGCTAATCATGTTTTTTTAGATGCATTGTATTTTACATTTAATGTGTTTATTTTTTCTCGCTTGTACATTAAAAAATAAAAGAAATATAACAAATTCTTCATTTAATTATTAAAAAAAATGATATAAGCTTTATTGTTAAATCCGTGCACAAAACTCTTAAATTCACCACGTAGAATAAGTTTCAAAAAATCAAATCTCTGTCTAAATTAGCAAAAAAAGTCTTAGTATTTTTCGAACAAGTATGTTATAAAAATGGGAACAGGGAGAAAAATCAGTTTAAAAGTTTCATTTGCATGGGTACTTGCGCGGATGTATTATCAAAATCTATACTATCTCGTGATATCATTTTCATATAGGAAAAATGAGTTGACAAAATATTCACAATTAAAGAAGCTTTCAGTTAATATTTTTTAAAAAAACGGTAATTTGACTGATTTGAAGATGGTGTATTGATTTAAACAAAACACAATATGCGAGGTATCTTCGCTTTACATTAAAAGAGTAATAGTAAATTTCGTTAATTAAATCTTCAACATCTACAAATAAATAAGGATTTTTTTTTTAAGATTTTATAATATATTATTTGTAAAACAAATTAGTACATCTTTATTTTTAAAGCAATGTTCATAACTTTCTTTTATTTCTAATTTTTTTTTCTTTTTTTTGCTGTTGTACTAATTATTTGCATTTTATAAAAAAGTAGTTGTAGTTGATGTTCTCTGTAAAAATAAAGTAATTTTACTAGTTGGGATTTTGGAGGAATTTTCTATGTTTTGTCACATTCATCGCAGTCACTCGTCTTACGCTCTCTAAATGTTGCAGGATTTAGTAAAATTAATTTATCTAACTAAAAACTTCAGAATTTCTATAAGTGTGGAAATATGCAGAGACCTAGGGAAACTCGGAAAATTAATTATTCATAACAATACATTATATTTATTAAATTTAAATACTACCTTTTACAAAAAAGTTCAGTGAATGAATTCAGAACGACCGATCTGGCAGTGTGTTGGTTCTTAACTGAGAACAGTAAAATGAAAGAACAAAAGATCAGTTTAAACTTTGGTTTTAAGCTTTACAAGACACCGAAAGAAATTCACTAGGGGTGATGCAAATTGAATATCCGGAGACCGGCTTAGTGCGCCCATGCTGACCCCTCTTTTCCTTTCCCTGCATGAAGTGCGCTCAGCGTCAAAGTGACCGCATATCGTTGTCACCCCCGTCTCTTGTACATATGTGCACGAAGTGACAGCTTCTTTAGTTAGAAAGACTCTTTTTTTATTGGCGTTAATTCGCTAAATTGGGCGCTTGAACAATAATTTTGGTTATCAATAATGTTTTTTCTTCAACTCACAAAAATTGTATGTGATAATATCTAGTATTTTTTTTTTTTTTTTTTTTTTTTTTTTTTTTTTTTTGTTAAAAATAACTATTAAATCCCAGAAAAATGTACAGTATAAAAATGCATATCCGTTAACAAAAAGTGCACAAACTGAAAAAAATATGTAAATAAAAAAGGGAAATAAATAAAAGTATGGTGATAAAAATCCCGTATGCATATTTTTTCACAAGAAATTTAAACATTAGAAAATTTCTTTAAACTACTTGCGAAAAGAAAATTTTATTAAGAAGTAATACTTGATACCAAACAATATGATATTTTTCTTCAAGCATATTATTTTTTGTTCAGAAACATATTTTTTAAATATTTCACATAGCATAATTATGTATGGAAACAAATATTTTCTTCAATTTTAAACTAATTTCTCATTTATTGTGCATTCTGATGCTTCATTCTAAGTTTAGATGTTCACCTTAGGATTTTTTAACTGAAACATAAATCTGTATTTTTTGATAAAATTTGATTTTTACTGAATATATAATTCTTACATTCAATCATGTTTTTCTTATGTACATGCTTACAAAAATTAATTATAAGAAGATGAAGAACATTGAATCTTTTATGAATTCAAAATTGAGAATTGCGTTCTCATTGGAAAAACATGCATCTAAAAAGGGGGTAAAGAAATTTATTATCGTAAGTTGCACTTAAGATACTCCACAAATTCCATGCTTACAACAAAAAATGTTATGACTCATTGTCTGATTCATTTTTATGCTTAAAAAAGAATGAAATTAACAGGCATATTGAAGCGATTTTTAATTAAATAGCGCTTTCCATTTTAAAATAAATAAATTACTTAGAGTTATAAGTCATTATTTTTACGTAACAACATTTTTTTTCTTCTTTCTTGCACTGATATACTGAGAATTTGGTTCAAACCTCCAACTTTTACTGTATGTTCTGTAAAATCATATGCGTTTACCATGAAATGAAAAATTCATTCGATTAAAATCTGAATTAGAAATCTTCTAATTTAATGTGTTTTCAAGCAAAAATGAATTCAGAAATGTGTCAGAAAATAGCTTCTTAAAATTTGAGAACAGCCATAAAATTGTTCTCAAACCCAAACTGGTTACATTCCAGAATTCACATTTGTTTGTATTTGGATGACAGTGGCAGATACTGTTATTTAGATAGTATTAAATCGAACGGTAATTCCAATTTTCATTAAAAGCAATGTTTCTCAAAATGCTGTTAAAAAAGCATTTAGAATTTGAACTAAATTTCAATAAAGCACTCTAAACTGAGTTTTCAGATGTTATAAAATAATGAAATATAAAATTTTTATCGAGCAACAACCGCTTATAATTCAACATGTAATTCAGTTTATATTAAAATGAAAGTCAATTCAAAATCATGTATGTAATATGTTTTGCGTTTAAAAGTGAGTATGTAAATTTGTAAATTTCAAGGAAAACTCTTACAACATCTTTAAATCTTAAAATTTTCAACCACACGATATTCTAATTTCGTATTAAATTAACAAATCTGCTCCAAATATAATTTTTAGCTTTTATTTATCTATAAATATAAAATATCATTTTCAATAATAAATGATTTTTAAACGAACATTTTAAATAATATCTTGTAATTGTTTTATGATTTTCATCTTCAAAATATTTTTAAATTAATTTTTAAATAATTTTTTTAAATAAAAGGTCAAATTTTATATAGAAATATTGGATCAGTTATTTGGTAACTCAGAAAAAATATCGAATACATGAATGGGTGAAAATAATGTTTTAATTATAGGGGGGTTTAGGGTGTTCTTATTCAATGGTTCAAATTCATCTTGACTAATGGTGTTCTTTGAATATTAAGGGTGTTCTTAAATCAAAAAGGGCCACTTTAATTTATTTTTATTCGGAAATGCATGAAAATAGCAGGTGTTGTTATTCAGAAACTGTTTAATTGCACTCAGTTTTTTTTTTTTTTTTTTTTTTTTTTTTTTAAGCACAATAGATTTTTCATAACAAGCCTTCAAAACATTCAAAGCTTTTTGAGCACATTTCCCAACGAAAGCCGAAAAGCCGGTCAAAAAGCAGGAGAAAAACGGGTGATCACGTGACCGAAATAGCTTATAACTGGATAGGTAATTTAACTGTCATAAAATGGAAAATTAAGTTCGATTCGAAATCCCTTCCATAATCAGGCATTCCATTTTTATATCTTTCCGTTAAAAATATATGTAATCATTTTTCAAATCAATTCTTCATAATGAAACTAAGATTAATATTTAATATCATCTAAGGGTTAATAATTAAAATTAAATATCTATTTTAATGCAATAATATCATGAATAATAAAATTTTATTTTTTGTGATTCCCATTATTTATTCTATTAATATTTTATCAATCCCACTGATCAGAATATAAAAAATTTACTCTTCGTTACCACTTTAATTTTTAGCTTTTATTTCTCCACAAGTTTAATATTTATAAATTCCTTGTCACTCTTTTGCAGTCTTTTTTTTTCCGGTCACTTTTTTTTTTCTCTTTCCTCGCTCTTATTTTTTTCAGTAACTTTTTCTTCGTTTACCTTAACCTTTGAGATATTTACTAAACACTGCCGTTATAAATGAAATTTTTTTTTGTCCAAGTCACAGTAAGACGTAATGCAATGCTAGATGAATGTAGACCACGTGTTTATATGTGTTATGACTATTGTCGCCAAGAGTTACGATGGCTCGATTTGCACCCAAAAGAATTTTTAGGAAAAACTCACATTAAGGCAACCCCCAACGGAATGATGGATTACTTATCTCACCCCCCTTGAGCGCACAAGATGCAGATGGAAAAGAAGTATCTTGTCATCAAGATCTTGTGCGAAGAAGAAAGAAGTATCTTGTGCGAAGAAGAAAGCATGAAAAGAAGTATCTTGTCATGAAGATCATCTAGTGCAAGCGCACTAGATGATCTCCTCCTACTCGTGAGTGGACTTGATGTACACTCGAATATCCACCATGCCTTAATCTTCTAGACTTCGTCCTATTTTCACCATTCAAACTCTCTTTGAAAAAGATTTGACCATATTGCTGACATCCAACGAAACATGACGAAGATTTTGAACTCCATTTCAAAAGAAGACATGTATAAAAGTTCTCAGCGGTGCAAAGTTATGGGAGATGACTATTTCGAAGGATGGTATGGTAGCATTTGTTAATCGTTTCGTTTCGTTTCGTTTCATCTACATTAACGTTACAGGACTATTCACCGAACTTTATTCTCAGAGGTTGTATAAAATTAAAATAAAATATTCATTTTCTGGCAAAAAGAAAAAAAACATTTTCAAGATATTATATATATATATATATATATATTAAAAAGCTAAAAGCTTATGTTTTGTAGAAAAAAAATTATTTTTTATCTGTTTTTTATATATATATATATATATATATATATATATATATATATATATATATATATATAAATTTGAAATAGTACCTTTAAGACCATTTTGTGTTTTTTGAATGTCAATTACTAATAATTTTACAACATTAACTTTAGTTTTAAAGATGTTTTTATTTATGTTTTTCAATGAAATAATTGAGCTCGAAAGAACTCACAAGAGATAAGAAAACTAATGTAGTATATTTAGAAACAAAGACTTTTGGTGTAATTAGGAAATAGTTTGTATTCAGTGAAAATGTTCGCAATACAACTAAACTTTTGTAATCACTGAAAGAGCATCCAAGGTTCTATTTAATGTTATGAAGATTAATGTAATAGTTGTTTTTACGGATTTTTTTTTTTTTTTCGTGATAAAACTTTATACGCACTTTTATCAACAAATGTTTAGTCTTTTATTATAAATTAAAAAATAATAATAAAAAAAATTAAATAAAAAATTTTATTTACATATTTTGTGATGTTAATATTTTATATTGTGTGCTGCAAAGTTTTACTAAAGAGCTTCATATCTTCCAGTTTAGCTAGTTATCATTTACATACAAACATACATAAGTAAAACCTGAGATATCCCCAAAAATATTAACTAAAATTATGTATTTATATATAAAAACATGCTGATTATAATAAAGAAATTATCTATATTTATTGAAAATATTACAAACTTTTGTCTTAAAGGAAGTTTATATTCCAGTTTATTGAAATTAAAGATAACTTTTGTGCTGTATGAAAGCGTATGCTATTGAACGGTGGTTACTTTTTTGACGGAATTAAAGTATCAATAAAAATATTTACTTTATTTATGTTTTAACAATATAAATCCCAAGATTTTAAAATTGCGTTATAAAAATAGTAAAATACATTTTTTAATTATTATTTTTTCTATTGTGTGTGATAATGAGGTTGGCGTGGAATAGAATTTTCTTTTTCAGGATGCGTTGCGTTTTGACGGAAATTACTTTATTGCGTCCGGTTCATTTTTCGAGTAAATGGAATTTTATATTTTCGGTTTTGAGGATGAGTTTGTAATTAACTTTAATAAATTGTCAGTTTGAGGAGATTAATCTAAAACCACATAGACTTATTAAGCTACGACTGAAAATTAACTGATTTATAAACCAGTGGTCAGTTTTCAATTAGCGTAAGGTGGCCCACACTCTTTGAAATAATCTTAAAAAATATCAGGCTTTTAGAAATAAAAAAATAGTATATTATTCATTTAGAGTAATGTTTTCTAGACTGTTTGCAATAATCCAGAAAATTAACTGCTTAGTTTGGAAAACGGAGCTTACTTTCGAATCAGCTCTAATTCTTGACAAATAGGCTAGGTTCCATATTCCATGCCTAAACAATATTTCACATACTACTATATTTGGATAACTTATCTATACTTACTATATTTACATACTACTCCTTATCTTTTTTGCTTTATTTTGGGGATAACGGATTTATATTTTATTTTATCGAGGATAATTTTCAGAATTTCAAGCTATGTTTTTGAAACTTTCAAAAAAGTTGCTCTATATATTTAACTAACATAATATGCATATGAAATTTTAATATCGTTGATGCATGGGCAGTAAAAAATTATTTAGTAAATCTGCTGATTTTTCATACAATTATTATTATTTTTTAATTCTGATTACAGGGTTTTGTGTACAATGTTGATTGTCATATTTTCTAAAAAAAAAAAACATTGAGTTTTATGAAGAACTTTGCAAGTTATAAGCAAAAAAACATTGAGTTTTATGATGAACTTTGCAAGTTATAAGCAAAAAAACTTGGAAAAATTTGGGAACGTTTATATAAAAACGTTAATTTCTCTACGAATTTAAATGTTATATTTAAAAAAATGAACGCAGTTTATTATAATAAGTCGCTTTATCATAATCGGCAGTTTGAACCCTTTTGCTTCATAAGTTTTGTCAGGGTTATCCAAAAGATCTTCGTTCTTTTTCAATTTGTTGACGGTCTCTTCTTAGATTTCGGGGAAAACTCTTCGCGAAAATATATTACGTGTACAATTTGTTTACACACCTGGAGTTTTAGAATAATTCCTTATGTATATTTCTATATATTTAACAAAACGTCTAAAATTGCAAGTGTCAAGATTTATTTTGCTGAGACAGTATTACAATTTACCTAACATCTTCAAATTGTGGATTGTATTATATTAAATTTTAAGCAATGTAAGATCAAACATAATTGAAAAGCAGAGATGAGGTTGTCGCATCTTACCTAGGAGTTTAGAATAAATCCTTTTTTTATATAACTTTACGTTCTCTGTTGTTTAACATAATAACCAATATTTAATAAGTTTCTTTAAACTAACTATAGACTCTTAATTAATTGCTTGTATATCGTTTAAGAAAAATATCAAAAGACTATGCAGCATGCACTTTGTACCATTATGATGATCTAAATAAAAAATTCAACTGCACCGTCCAGATTACTAATATTCAGTCTCTTCTTAGCTTATATCAATCAGAAAAAATTACGATTGTCATTATTTGAGCACACACTCAATTCTAGACCCTTAACAAAATTTTCATTGCTATAATAAAAAGACTGTACCTAGCATTATTTTTTTTATACATTGGATATTTTGTTGTACATAAGAATAAATTTATTCCTGAATACTATGTGCAATATAATAACGCATTGTTTGATAAAACCTACCATATTATGGTTGACTTCCTTGCACCTTTTCTTGACGGCATTATGCTGAATCCTGCAAATACTAGTCTGCATATAGTTAAAAAGCTGTGCTGTGCTAAACTTTCTTTTAACAGCTTATGTCTTATAGAAGCTTAATGATCGTCAGAATCTTAATAAAACTATATTTATACAAAAAAATATTGTTAAGTTTTTGACATCAGATGGCACTTAATATTGTTACAGTGTTTTCACACTTGTACTGGCGATGCGTATTAACGTAATTAATAAACTTACATGCCTTAATGGACTGTACGTACTTTATTTTTAAGACATTGCGAAGCATTGCTTGCACTTCTAGGAAAACAAAACAACAACTAGGAAAACACAGACAATTTGCGTTTCTATAGTTACATACATTAGCGAACTAGTATGATGCCAGATTCCAAACATAAATTACAAATAACTCTAACATACCCCCCGACATTGAAGGGTCAACTTCAATAAATTATACAATACAAAATATTAACATTATAAATGCTTAAGTAATATGATACAATACAACAATTTTCTTTTAAAAATGAAAAATACAATTATGAACATACAACAATAGGAAAACTAAAAAAAAAAAAAAATTACAAAACAAAACTTTTTTTTTCTTTGTTTACATTTTGTAATTAATTTGCTGTGACTTATTGTCGCAACAAAGCGATTTTTGAAATACTTCTTTTAAGTATTACCCTAGCGGTTTTAACTTCTACAACCCTAATCTTACTATCTGCACCAGGGAAAATATTTATAATGCGTCCTAGTAAGTATTTATTTGTAGGAATGCCATCTTCCTTTATCAACACTAGGGTTTCTATTGGTAGGGTATATTATTTTTTTCAAATTGCCACTTGGAGCGTTGTTGGAGCATATTTAAATACTCTTTATTCCAACGATTTCATATCAATTGAACGTATTTTGAAATTCTATGCCATCTAGATAGTCTATTTTCGTTAATATTAATTAATTCTTTTTCAACAATGGCTGTCATAGGCCTTTCGATTAAGAAATCGCCTGGTGTTAAGGCCTCCAAGTCATTCATGTCTGAAGACAAGGGAGTGATTGGCCATGAATTGAATACAGACTCTATTTGAGCAATTAGAATTAATATCTCTTTGAACGTTAGCCTTGCATTAACTACCGTTCGCTTTAGATGATATCTTACCGATTGTATTCCTGCCTCCCACAACCCGCCAAAATTAGATTCTCTGGGTGGAATAAATTTCCAAATAATATTCTCTTCTGTCAAATAATTCGCTAACTACACCTCAAGATGTCTTAGTAAATTATGGTACTCCATAATTTACTAAGCTAGTTACTTTTGTAACTCGGTGTTAGCACCAACAAATTTTTTTGCATTATCTGAAAAGATTACTGCGCACCTTCCGCGCTTAGCAATGAACCTTTTTAAGGTGGCAATGAATGCATCTGTAGTCAATCTGACACTAGTTCAAGATGCACTGCTTTAGTTACAAAGCAAACAAAGATTGCCAAATACACCCCTGCATTACCTACGTTCGCTTTAGATGATATCTTACCGATTTTATTCCTGCCTCCCACAACCCGCCAAAATTTTGTGCTCTGGGTGGAATAAATTTCCAAATAATATTCTCTTCTGTCAAATAATTCGCTAACTACACCTCAAGATGTCTTAGTAAATTATGGTACTCCATAATTTACTAAGCTAGTTACTTTTGTAACTCGGCGTTAGCACCAGCAATTTTTTTTGCATTATCTGAAAAGATTACTGCGCACCTTCCGCGCTTAGTAATGAACCCTTTTAAGGTGGCAATGAATGCATCTGTAGTCAATTCTGATACTAGTTCGAGATGCACTGTTTTAGTTACAAAGCAAACAAAGATTGCCAAATACACCTTATTAAGAATTCCCTTTCTCTGTCCCTTATATTTCATGAAAAAGGGACCACCAAAATCTGTTACTACATAATTAAATGGTGCGCTAGGACGTACTCCTTCTCTGTGGGTAGGAAACCCATGATTTGTTGTATAGTTATGGGTTTGCTTTTACTACAAGCTACACACTCGTGCGTAATTTTTCTAGCTAAATTTCTTCCTCGTAGAGGCCAGAAATTTTGCCTCAAGTAGCATAACAATACTTGTGCCCTTATATTAAGATATTTTTATGATAGTAAATTGCAATTAGGCTACACAATTTATCCTTAGCTGGCAGAATATATTGATGTTTTTGAGAAAACTTTAGTTCTGCATTATCTAAACGACCTCCTACTCTTAGCACATTAAAAGGGGTTTAACAATCGCAATTTACTTTTCTTAGAAATTTGCCTACCTCCTAACAATGCATTATATTCTGCCTTAAATTAAGCTTTTTGAATCTCCCGAATTAAAAATATTTTTGATCGTGATAATTCTTCAATACTTACGTGTCCCTTTCTTTATTCAGCTGATTTTTATGTGTTATCTAAGAACCTGGAAATATAACTTAAAATACGTAATATTTTAGTATAATTGTTGCTAATACTTAAAATTTCATTTACAAATTCACTAGAATTTAAACATATTAGTGTTGTACTGTTTTTCAGTTTTAATTCTGATGAAAAGTCAGTATTGTTCTTCACTTGTTCTAAATCAATATTCTGACTAGATTCAATGTCTCTTTTTCTCAAGAAGAGAGGGCCATGCCAACAAATTTCACAATCAATTAATTTGTCGAAGGTTAGTCCTCGAGACACAATGTCTGCTGGGTTGTCCTCTGAGCGTATATGTTTCCATTGAAAAGTCTGGGTCAACTCTTGAATTTTTTAACTCTGTTCGCCACGAAAGTTTTAAGTAGATGAGGAGGAGTCTGAATCCATGCTAAGACGATGGTTGAATCATACCATAATATTGTTTTACTGGTGTTCAACTTTAGTACATTCACTATCTTAGATACGTGCTGAGACAATAAGCAATTGCGGACAATTCCAATAATGGGATTCTCAAAGGTTTCAATGGTGCAACCATAGACTTGCTGCACGGGAAATTTAAAGACGCATTAAATTTTGTGAAACAGCGTAGATAAATGGCTGGTCCATATGCGAGCTCGGGTGCGTTGGAGAAGCCGTGCAGTTAAACTTCCGAATAACCTTCGTTTAAAAAAAAAACGATTTATTTTAATTTTTTTTTTAATATTTCGAAGCGTTCTGATAAAGAGTCGCCATTCATCCTTAATGTCATCTGGGAGTAGATCGTTCCAATCTAGCTTTAACAGCCAGAGTCTTTGTATGAAAATCTTAGCCTTAGCTATTCCAGGACCAAGTAATCCCAGTGGATCGTATCGCGCTATGTCGGATAAAACAGCTCTTTTTGAGTATACAACTGGTTTCTCAACTGATGAATTAAATGAAAAGGCGTCACGAACTGGATTCCATGACAATCCTGAAGTTTTAGTGTTCTAGTCCTCATCACGATCATTGATGTATACTCTTGATTGCTAGTTGCGATTTTAAAGAGTTCGGGATGATTAGCACACCATCGGTGCAATTTCATGCCCCCACGTTCAAGCAATGAGATTAATTGTGCTTGTACTTTTTGAGCCTTAGCTCCTGTTAATACGTCAACCACATCGAAATCTTGAAGAACTACACGTGATTTTAGCGGAAAATAGTCCTTTTCATCAATTGCAAACTGATTCAAAGTCCACGTGGCAAGATAAGGCGCATTCGATAGACCGCATGTAATCGTTTTTAACTTAAATATTTTGACTGGTTCTTCTTCACCAGCTTTATACAAAAGGCGAAGCAAATCTCTCTGATTTTCCGAAATTAGTATTTGGCGATACATCTTTATGATGTCAGCAGTAAAAACGAACTTGTGAGTTCGAATCTTTTAAGTGCGTTTTCCTTTGATTCTGCTAAGCATGCAAGCCCACCAGTTTTAATTGGCATTTCCACAATATACCTACCATCTTCTCTTCTAGTATGTGTACGCAGGAAATGTTCCTCACAATACTGCTCTTCTTTAATTTTTATTGGTTTCGAATCATGAACCGATTCAATTTGCCAAAATTTTTGCAGAGTGTTGGATAAATACCAGATTCTATTTACTTATTTAGGTTTCTTAGAGTTTGTTCTCAGTCATTTAATTGTTCTAAAATTTCTAAATAACTATCAATATCAATATTTTTATCACTTATTAATGTTTCTAATTTACTAATTAATTTTGTAATAGAATTTCGTAATGTTGCACGCTTCGTTTTAAATTTTTCAAGATTTTCCTAATTCAAAAACTTATAATAACAGCAAAAAGAATAATAAATTTTTCATTACCTTCTTTCCTGGCAGATGATATCCCTTCTTTAATAAAAGCATCAGCAGCGAGTTTATGGAATAATGTTAGAGTTTTCTTTGATGAAAACAGTTAATTATTATCGAACTTTTCTTTTCAAAGTGAAGAAAAAATACATACTTTCCGGATGACGTGGCCAGAAAAATATGTAGAGACGATGCGTACTAACGTAATTAATAAACTCACATGTCTTAATGGACTGTACCTACTTTATTTTTAAGACATTGCGAAGCTTTGCTTGCTCTTCTAGCAAAACAAAACAACAACTAGGAAAACACAGACAATTTGCGTTTCTATAGTTACATACATTAGCGAACTAGTATGATGCCAGATTTCAAACATAAATTACAAATAATTCTAACAACACTTGTTTATGCCGTTAGTAAATATTTGTATTTGAATAAATTAAAGTCTCAAAAACTCACAAAGATACTAAGAAAAAAAAAACACTACCAACGATAAGGAATATTTTCATTCACAATGAATAAATATTCTGCCACTGGCATTTGAAAATAAATTATGCCTCTAGAAATATATTTCCATGTTGACCTTACATATTATAGTCTAATTTATTAGAGTCATTTCTATCAAAATTCAAGGGCATTTTACTATGTTATCATGGTCAAAAGAATAGGGAGATAAATATAAAAGGACAGATAGATAAAAAAGGTACAATATTCCGTAATATGATTGACTTTCGTGAACTTTTTTTCCTTTTATGCCATTACGATGAATGCTACAAACATTAGTCTACCAGTAGTCAAAAAGCTCTCGTATGTTAAACGTTCTTTTATATATTTTTATTTTATAGAATCTTAATGATCATCATAATTTTTTAAAAACCTATATTTGTACAAAAGATATTATTATTTAATTTAGTTTTTTTCATCAAATGGCAATTAATAGTGGTACAACGGCATGTTCATTTCGCTAGTAAATTTCCCGAGCTTTCAAAGAAAATCTGTTGAAAAAGAAAAAAAAAACAATAAACGATAAGAAGACTTTCTTTCACATTGAAAAATAATTCTGCCTCTGGAAATTAGAAAATAATCTATGCCTGTAGAAAAGGTAATTCCATACCATCCATTTCATAAATTCTAGTCCGCTTTGCATGAAATTTCTAGTCATCATTATAAAAATTCGATGGTATTTTTCTATGTTATTGTGGTCAAAACTATTTAAAAAATGTCAGCATATAAATGTGAACCTAAAAAGTCAGATTTTGTAAATATAATTCTAGCTTTTGGAATAATTCTAGAAATCAATCATAATTTCCCGTAATCCAAAAGATTTATAATATAATGTGTCATTTATAAACCTAGAATAATATAAAATACACTGTTAAAAATCTTGTTCTAGTTTGAACCAAAAAAGTTTGTTTTTTGGTGCTCAATACCTGCCACCGTAAGATGGCGAAATCTTGAACCAAAATTTGGATCTCCCATTCAAGCATAGTTCCAATACTTGGAACGAGGTTGAACTAGGAAGCTCGAAATGTTGGTACGAGATTTCACCATCTTATGGTGGCAGCTATTGAGCACCAAAAAACAAACTTTTTTGGTTCAAACTAGAACAAGATTTTTAACAGTGTAGAAGTTTTCGATTACCTCGACTTTTTCGTTTATATGTTTAGGACATTCACTTGAATCAGAAATCTATATTTCTAGTTTAAGAATTTAGAAAATGATGGCTACTCGTTCTGGATAAAGACGGTATTTTTTTCGATGCAATGAAATAGTGAAATTAAAAAATTCTAACTTGTAAGTAATTCAGGGTCCCCAAATGTTCAATATTTTCTTAGAAAGATTTTCGTTTTAAATTTTTCTGGCAAATTTTGCAGAAACGGCCTTCGTAGGTTAGTTTTAGCGCAAATGCAGTAAAAACCTACTATGAAATTTTCAGTTAAAAAATATTGGTGTATTCGCGGAACATTTGGGAGCCTTGGTAACTAAATAAAGTCATTACAACACAAAGTTTAAAAATTAAAATAATGTTTTAAATATGATCTAAAACAAAATGCTTTATTTCTAAACTACTATACATGTTTGTGTAATACAGTGTACATGTTAGAAAAGGAGGATAGTGGAGGGATGATAAAGTGCAACACTTTGTGGCAATGGGGTCGAGGAAGGTAAAACGTATTAACAAAATGTGTGGCATAGTTTATAGAAAATGTACAGAATCTCGCATATACTAATGATAATGTTGGTGTGCCAAAGACAGTTCGGGGATGATTCAGTGAAAAAAATTAGAACATGTTACCGAATAAAATAGCGCACAAAATCGTTTTTTTTTTTTTTTATAATCCAAGCCATTTTCATGATTGGCAAAATGCTTGAGACATTATTGACCCGTGTATAAATCAATCCTAATAACTGTTAATGTGCTTTTAAACAAAAATCTCATTTTAATAAAATATTAAATAACTTAGTTTAATGATGTTCAAAATTAAAAACAAGGAATAAATCCTTCACAATAAGATTAGCAATGTGAATTTTTAATATTTGGCTAAAATCAGATCTCGTTACAGCCTTCATATAAAAACAGACATCAAGATCTCATGCGTTTTGATCATTACTTTCATAAATAAGATTTCATTCCTCTAGTACTAATAGATATATTTTTAAATAATTTCACAATCATCTTGAAATTAACTTATATGTAATATTCCGCTCGAATCCACATTATTTAAATACCCTATCGAAGAGTTCGCAATCGTACCGCATCAACGTAGCAAGGCAAAAAGAGCACTTCCTGACGGATATTTCCCTTTTAAATCAGACAGAAGCATTGTACATTTTTAAGCACCTTTAATAGACTTGCACAACAAGCAAAATATTTCCAGTAATGAATCTTAAAAATTATAAGGAACAAGAAAAAAATTGCTTGTGTTGGTGTCGTAGATACCTGCCCGTTGCGTCATGTTTCACCTAGTGATTAAAACATGAAAACATACACACGAAACTAAAACAGATTCTGATTCCAAAGCCAACGTAATCCGTCTTATGTAGCTTCATTGCGCGGGAGAAGAAAGATTTCACAAAACATTTCTAATCTGACAATCAAATTTTGAGAACTCATCTTTTACCAATGAAATTCAATCCGCTGACATAAAATCAATTAGTTTTCTCAGACGGCCGAATATGGTGCCACTAGAATCCATTGTTCAAACAAAAACAATCGTAGGGGATGATGGGATATCGAAAATATGAGAGAACAGATAATGAAATATTATGCAATAAATTAAATAAAGGGATTTTCCTTTTAAGAAAAGAATTGTTTTGAAAGATCGATGTTTTTTTAGAATAAAGTGAAATAAAAAAGGATGACTTAAAGGTATGGAGTTAAGAATAACATGTCACAATATTCTAAAAAGAAAGGGGCAAATTTCAATGTTAAGAGAATTTCAAAGCAATTAACTTAGGATTCATTCGATTTTTTTTTTTTATTATTACATATATAAGCCTTTTTTAACTCTTATGTCAATGACCTATTCTCTTTTTATCGTGATTTAAAGTAAAATTAATTTAGATTTATATTAATCGTAGTATACACTGTCCATTAATAAAATCACTTTCAAATTTGAAATTGTTTTTTATGACTATTTTTGAACCTAAATGGTTTTTATGTCTTTTATCAATGACCAGGGTACCCCAGCACCCATAGGAAATTTTGGTGAAAAGAGGAAGCAATTGATAGATTATTTAAATTTAGATAAATAAAATTAGAAATTATATGGAAAATAAAAACTTAAACATATCTTTTAAGATTAAAAAAATCATTTCCGTAAACTTTTATGGACAAGCTTTACAATGACAAAAGGTGCACGGATATACATCACTCAGCAGTTCCCTACATTAATTACATGGCTTGCAAGTTTTTCTTCCTTAAAAAATAGTTTATAATCTGATTAAAAAACAGCTCATATAAAATCTCACTTTATTGCACATAAAAAAAACTATATCTCACATAATTGTATATAAAACAAACACATACACAATATGGTCAATAATGTGATAAATATGTACGATAATAAAGTGCATAGATTAAAAATATATACATCATACTTTCAAGTATTAAAAATATACAACATATTTTATATACAAGATATTTTCAACATTACTTACAAAGGAGAAAAATGATTTTTTTGCTAAACTAACTTAGATACACACGTAAAAAAAATAATGTTATTATGTCATAATTTTTTTTTTCTTTTATTACTAGCTTCAACTTTTTGTTTAAGGGACACTAAGAAAATTGAAAATATATTTCATCTTTAAAATCAACATCTACGCGCATTCCTGTTGAAACGTATTTAATTTAAGTAAATAGTATCCCGGAAGCACATACATCAAAATATTTAACATAACTAAATAGAAAATCTTTCAACTACATTAGTTTGGTATTAAAGTGACAGTTTCAAATGCGATAAATTTTAATTGGGTTTTATAGTTCAGGGATTTGTAGTAGCTTGTCAGGTATCACATAACAGAGAATGCATTTGCTTATTTTATTTTGATTATAATCTGACAGATTTAGAAATTTAGTAAAACATTCTTCGTATATATCCTACAGAATAATGTTTTGAAATTAATAAGAGACATGTATCAAGGTCTACAGATGTTGCATGAATATATTAGAAGTACAAATAATAAAGTATTATACTTTAAAATGAAAGTGAATGTAATTTATTTGAATATATATCATTAGTTTAATAAATGGTAACATTGCACATGAATAAATATAACTTTGAAATAATCTTTTCAAAAACAAGCATAGTTTAATCATAGAATTATTTTGCTTAGAGTGTAAGCTATTAAATTAAACAAATAAAAATCATATGGAAAATTTAAGATTGCACATTCAGAGAATGTACTTTGTAGAAATCTTTAATTTTATTCTGAATATTTTATAAAAATGTTTTATTCAGAAGTTATTGTAAAAGTATGTCCAACGCACAATATGGATATGGTAACAAATCTAAAAATTTTGAATTTTTTATTTTTTTTATTTTCTGAATATTAAAACCTTGTAGACATTTAATGTTAAGCAGAAGGTTTAAATATCCACATTTCACATTTATTTAAAACATACAAAATTGATTTGATAAATCTTGGCAAAATAAAATTCGTGAAGTGGTTATTCTGAAACTAAAAAGAAAAAAAATTAAATTACTCTTAACTTGAAGTAGATAAAAAAAAAAATATTTTCATTAACCACTAAATTGTAATTTTCAGAGCGAATACTATTCAATTTTCGTTTATAAATTGAAATTAGAAAGCTTGATTTTTTTTAATCTATTTTTTAGGATACACATATTACATAAAAATAATTCACCGATTAAATTTTTAAAAATCAAAATATATATATATATATATATATATATAACATTTCTGTCATTATAATAAAATCATACAAAATATAAAAATATAATTAAAGAAAACATATCATATAACAGAGATTAGCTAACTTAATTGCACATAAAATAAACAAATATTCAAATATAGTTTTAGAATGTGATAAATATGTTTAAAATAAACTTTACGTGTGTGTTATACAGTATAAGAGATTTGAAAAATGTTTAATAAAAAAGGAAGTGATTTTTTTGAGAAAATAAATTATTTGATTGAGTTGAAAATTATGCCATTACGTAGCAAAAAATCATTTATTTATTTATGTTACCAACTGCTTTCAACATTTTATTTTTGGAACATTAAGATAAATGAAAATATATTTTATGTTGCAATTCAATATATGCACGCATTCTTGCTGAAATGTATTTAATTTCAGTAAATGGTGCCCCGTAAGCACATACATCAAAATATTTAATATGTTTAAATAGAAAACCTGTTTCAACTACATTTACTTTCGTATTTAAGTGACAGTTTGAAATGCGATAAATTTTAATTGGATTTTATAGTTGAGAGATTTGTAGCAGCTTTTCAGATGTAACATAACGTAACAGAAAACTAGTTTCCTTATTTTATTTTGATTGTAATGTGACAGATTTCGAAATATAGTGAAACATTCTTCGTATACTTGCTACAAAATAATGTTTTGAAATCAGTATGAGAAAAGCAGCAAGGTCTACGGATGTTGTTTAAATGTATTAGAAGTGCGAGTTATAAAGTAATAGAATTTAAATAAAAATGAATTTATTTTTTCGAAAATATATTATCAGTTTAATAAATAGTAATATGGTACGATTATAAGTTTAACTTTGATATAACTTATTCGAAGTTAAATAACGTTTAAAATATATGCGCATATTTTTTTTTCTTACAATTAAATATTTTTAGTTACACATATATGAGATGTCTGGAATTTTTCCAATTTTATAATTTCCATATATAATATTGAATAGAATAAAAAAATATTGCAATTCCTAGAAACAGTTTCCCAAACATCTATAGTAGAATTAAAAATCGTAAAACGACTTTAGAGAAATTCGTCCTAATACCATCAGACATTAAAAAAAATTCAATGTTTCCTTGGTAATAGTCAAATTAAGGGGGCTCAGGGGTTGAAAACTTTTCAAAAAATCATTTTTTTAATGATCTAGTTAGATTATTTAATTAATTTTTAACTCAATGCAAAAAACCGCATAAAAATATTTGCATTTTTAACGGAGTTATAAGCATTTAAGTATCAATACTTTCATAGCCGCACCCATATAATTTCAAATTTAAGTCGCGTTTTCTCAAAACTTGATATTTGACAACTAACACCAAGATTTAAAAAAACTAATAGATAGAATGGCTTATTTTTTTGTGCGTGCATATAACATCATTATCTATAGAATGAATTAATATAGTTTAGATAACTTAATAGTTTGAGTATTTTTAATGAAAAAAAGTTGTATTTTTTAGGGTTTTTTAAAATTTTTAAGTTTGAAAGTTTTTTTAATAATGATTTTTTGAAATGATTGTTATATCCTTAATTCATTCAATAGAGTAAAGTTTCCTGATCTTTTTAAAGCAAAAATTAGGTTCTTAAGTCAATTCAACGTTAAGATATCTTGGTGTTGGTGATATAACGCATATTTTTTTTTCGAAAATTGTGTTACACAAATTTCGTTATATTTCTTATTATATTACATTGAAGTACTTCATTTTATAATTTTATGAGACTACAAACATACCTTTAAAATATCAGAAAGTTTCATATTTCTTTTTATAAATTTAAAAATGCATAAGTATTGGATATAATAAATGAATTTTAGTGGTTTTTCTGTTAATGCAATTTTTTTTTAGAATTATAACGTAATTAAATGTAATAATACAGTAAATAAGAAAATAATAATAAAAAAGAAATATATATTTGTAACATAAAATAACTAATTTAATAAAAAAAATAAGTTGGTAATTAATCACTCTAATTATTCACTTTAAGACATTTCATAATTTAATACAGAATAGTTTTTTATGCAGCAATATTAATTCTGAATAATTGTTGCAATAATAATTTTTAAATCTTAAA
The DNA here is from genome assembly GCA_964019185.1 of Maratus speculifer. Lineage (NCBI taxonomy): Eukaryota > Metazoa > Arthropoda > Arachnida > Araneae > Salticidae > Maratus > Maratus speculifer. Next base: position 424,389,882 of record OZ025290.1, on the reverse strand, counting down.
ATAAAATAGTAATATTAATTTATTTTTCGTTTATGAGAAAATAGTTTAGGAAAAAAACTGATTTTTTTGTGTTAAAAAAATGGGTAGATTTCTTTTATATGTTTTTTTTACCTTCTAAAATAATTTCAAGCACTTTCTAGTAATTAATATTAAAATAAAAAGTGAAACTAAGTTATTGCTTTTAAAATGAATAGATAAATAGAAAATAAATTCAATTTTAATACAAAGATTTTTTCTGTTTTTCTATGATTAATTTCCTAATAGTAAATAACAATTTAAAGGAAATAATTAAAAAATTCTTTTGTGAAAAAAAATAATTCTAAGTCATTTTAAAAATTAATTCAAAAATAATAATTTTAAATAAATAAATAAAGGTTATTTTTGACATATTTTCCGTTAAACACTGTCAGACGTTTTAATGAAATACATGAAATATACATTTCTTATCAAAACTCAAACTCGAATAAAGTTAAGAAAATCAAAAAGAATCGGTTAAGACTAAGTATTCTGAATTCGGACCGATAGTGGCAAATCTGATCGGTCCACTGTTAGAACTCAGATATCAGTCCTGCGTCACTTGCCGGTATCAGTCGCTTGCCGATATACAACCAAATTTGGACCGTTTACAGTAACCGGCTGTCAAAATGGCAGATTCTTAAGTTTCAGGTGCCAACCTGCTACCGACACTTAACCGACACTGACGGCTCAGGCCCGATCGTATGCCGAAAGTTATGTGCTTGCTGGGCTGTTTACATGTTTTTCCTTATCGATCAACCACTGAGCCCCCTTAAACTCCACTTCTGTCTTCTAATGCATCTCTAGCACTATCATATATATACTATATAATGTGACCCAACAAAAATTGAGTTACGTTTCAATTATTTGTTTTATTTTAGACATTATGTAATTTTTTTCTTTATAAATAATTAACAGTTACAAAACACTCAAAGAAAAAAGTTGTTGTAGAGTACTTTAATTTCAATCTGAAGGTTTTATAAATATGTTTTATTGAGAGGCTATTGCTGATGTATGTCCCACGCACAATATGGATATGGTAACAAATCTAAACATTTAGAATTTTTTTATTGTTTTTATTATCTGATTATGTAAAATTCGCAGACAATAAATGATATGCAAAAGATTTAAATCTTCAAGTTTTATATTTATTTTTAAAATTCAAAATTGACTTGGTATTTTTTTGTAAAATAAAATTCTACAGGAAGTGACTATTCTAAAATTAAAAAAAAAAAAAAAATGTTAAATTACGCTTAACTTTGAAGTAAATAACAAAGTGATTTCGATGTCCCACTAAAATGCAGTTTCAAAACTTGTAATTTTAAAATAAAAAAGAAATCAGTTCATACAATAGAAATTTTCTAATTTAATTTAGCCTTAAATTAACAAATTCACAATAATGACCAGAAATGTAATAAATATGTTCAAAAGTATGTTTACGTATATACTAAAGAGATTTTACAGATAAGTCGTTTTAAACATTGCTAATAAAGAGAGATATTTTTTGATAAATGATTTTTAACACGTTAAACATAATGCTACTGAGTCAGAAAAAAGAAAAAAAATCCTTTCTTTCTTTTTTAGAATAGACTATTTTACTTTAAAAAAAATAAATTTTGAAAAAATTTCGAATATATTTTTTAAAATATGAATATTTCTGATTTGTTTTTTCCATATTTATTAGAATATACTACGTAAAACTGCGCATGGATTTTTAGATGGGACATTTACATTTAATATGGTTTTTTTCGTGTATATTAAAAATCAGGAAATTCAACAAACTCTGAATTTAAATTGAAATCACCTTTTCAATTGGGAATAAAAATTTAACAATATGTGTTGACTCAATACTTAACAGTAAAAATTCTTGTTTTTTAAATAAAATCTTGTAGAACAGCCTTTTTATACAAAAATGTATTTTTTAATTAGTTTTGAAAAAAAAATCCTAATATATTCTTTTTAAGTATCAATATTTTTGATTTTTTTTCACATTCATTAGAATATACTATATAAAACTGCCAAAAGATTTTTAAATGCATGAGCATTTACATATAATATGATTTTTTACTCTCGTGTAAAATAAAAAAAATGAAGGAAATTCAACAAATTCTCAATTTAAATAGTTTTACATTCCTTTCATGACAAAACTATTACAGCTATCATCAAAACTCTACTGCGTTCCTCAAAAGTTTTCCTCAAAAATCTCAAGCTCGCATTATGCCATTCGCATAAATTTCTTTATCATGTACCTTATCATTCTTATGAAATCCATATACACAATTCAAAAAACATAGAAATGGAAATAGTTTTTTTTAGAATTTCTGTCGGGATCAAATAAAAATTCTACTATGAAGCAGATTTTGTGGTCCCCAAATAAGCTCGGATCATTGCATTATCTCAAAACATCATTCTGAAAACGAACGTTATCGGTCTAAAACTCGTGAGAAGTTTAATAAAGTGTATTTCGCGCCATTTGCTTTTTCCATAAAGTAGAACTTGAGAACTATCTTTGGAGAATTTTCGATGAATTAGTTAGAAGTAACACTTTAAAACATAAATGGATTAAGACCAATAATTCGAGAATTTTTTCGAGAATTTTTGTGTAATTATTTATAAGTATTAGTTTTAAACATAAATGGAAAATTAAGATCAATATTGTTCCTCGAATTCCTTATTGATTGTACACAATTTTATAAAAAAATATTTATTTATTAGTATATTAATTACATAATGCATTACTTAAACATTTCGTAATGTATTTATATATCGGTGTGGTATTGTTTAAAAGTCTGAAAAAAATCATTTATAATTTTTCGCAAAGAAATAATAAAATTCAAAAATAAGTTATAAAAATATTATCAAAAATATTTATATGTTATGCTTTCGAACATAAATAGAAAATTAAGATAAAGAATCTTCTTCGAATTCCTTATTAGTTCTACCTAATTTTATTTAAGAAATATCTATCTATTAAAATATTGATTACATAATGCATTACTTAAACATTTAGTACTTTATTTATATAACGGTGTGGTACTCTCTAAAAGTATGAAAAAAAAAATTCATTTAGAATTTTTCGCATAGAAATAATAAAATTCAAGACTATCTTCCATTTTCCTATTTTAAGCGAGTTGAAGAATTTTTTTGCTTCTGCAAGTAACAGCTATTTTACGTGGGCGTACTACCTTTGAAACCTTCAATTGAGTTTTCTATAATAGTACAATTATATGTGGGGGTACAATACTAAATATTAAAAATTAAATAAAAAAAATTAAAATCTTGTAAAACGTTCTGTCATACTAAAATTTCATTTTTAATTAATTTTTTAGAAATCCCTAGATTTTATTTTTTTAAATAAAAATGAATATTTTTCGCTTCAATTTCTTCCATATTCCTCGGAATATACAATATAAAACTGCGCATGGAACTATAGATGTATGGGATTTTACATTTAATGTGTTTTTCCCCCGTGTACACTAAAAATTGAAGGAAATTTAACAACTCTCAATTTAAATATCGATACTTTTTTTTCATTACAAACCTATTACAGGAATCATTAAAAATCTATTGTGTCTTAAGAAAAGAAATCCTTAAAAATCTCAAACTCATATAATGCGATTCACATAAATTTCTTTATCACATACCCTATCATTCTTTTAAAATCCATATACTCTAGTTGAAAAAGATACGAATAGAAATTGTTTTCTGAGCATTTCTATCGAGATAAATTAAAAATTCTACTATGAAACAGTTTTTGTGGTCTCCAAATAAGCTCGGATCACTTTCGAAGAGTTTTTTCCTTCATCCATTACAACATAGTACATAAAACTGTGCATGGATTCTGAGATGTATGGGAATTTACATTTAATATAATTATTTAGTCATGAGTATATAAAAAATGTAGAAAATTCAACAAACTTTAAATATTAAAAAAAAAAAAAACTATATACTTGAATGTTTAAACTAAGAAGAAAAACATTAAATGCACCATTGATAACAGGTAAAAAAATTATACCTCCATCTGTATTAGCTAAAAAATAAACGCATACTGATTCGTACATAACTCAGAGGAGGTTATATTATAATTTCTTAATTTTTTTTTAAATTCATTAATATTTTCCGATATCTTTTCCTTCTGAAAGAATATTACATTGTGATAATACATTATATACCTATGCTCTTGCTTTTTATGACAAACCTATTACAGAGATCATCAAAAATCTATTGTGTCAGAAGAAAAAAAATCCTTAAAAATCTCAAACTCGCATCATGCCATTCGCGTAAATTTCTTTATATTATTCCTTTATAAAATCGATATACTCTTCAATTTCTACATCCATTAGAACATACTATATAAAACTGTACATGGATTTTTAGATGTATGGGAATTTACATTTAATATGATACGTTTAGTCTCGTGTATATAAAAAATGGAGGAAATTCAACAAACACAAAATTTAAATATTAGAAAAAGAATAACTCGTTTGTTAAAAGTCATGAAGAAAAATATTAAATACATCGTTGAGAGCAGTTGAAAGAAAAACTCAACCCTTCATCTAAATTAGCAAAAACGAAACATTTCTTCAGATTAGAACATAATTAGGAAGAGATCATATTATTATTTCCTAAAACTTTTAAATCAGCAACATTTTTTTGATTTTTTTTAATCTAAAATAATATTATATTGTCACAATACATTATACCCATATGCACCGGCTTTCTATATCGTTAAAAATCTATTATGTCAGAAGAGGCATTTTCCTTAAAAAACTCAAAGTCGCAATATGCCATTCACATAATTTTCTTTATCAAGTACTCTATCATTCTTATAAAATCCATATAATCTAGCTAGAAAAAATGGCAGTAGAAATTGTATTTTGAGTATTTCTATCAAGATAAAATGAAAATTCTACTGTAAAGCAGCTTTTGCAAAGGAAAGTTTTCCTCAAAAATCTCAAGCTCCCATTATGCCATTCGCATAAATTTCTTTATCACGTACCTTATCATTCTTATGAAATTCATATACACAATTCAAAAAACATAGAAATGGAAATTGTTTTTTAAGAATTTCTGTCGGGATGAAATAAAAATTCTACTATGAAGCAGATTTTGTGGTCCCCAAATAAGCTGGGATCAGAGCATTATCTCAAAACATCATTCTGAAAAGGAACGTTATCAGTCTAAAACTCGTGAGAAATTTAATAAAATGTTTTTCGAGCCATTTGCTTTTTTCGTAAAGTAGAGCTTAAGAAATATCTTTCGATAAATTTGTGGAATTATTTATTAGTTATGCTTTCGAACATAAAAAGAAAATTAAGATAAATATTTTTCTCCAAATTCATTCTTAATTGTGTATAATTTTATTTAAAAATATATCTTTATTAGCCAAAAAACATAAAAACAGAAGTTGTTTTTTGAATATTTCTATCGAGATGAAATAAAAAAATTCTACTATGAAGCAGCTTTTGTGGTCTCCAAATAAGCTCCGATCACAGCCTTATCTCAAAACATCATTCTAAAAAGGAACGCTATTGGTCTAAAACGTGTGAGAAATGTATTAATATGCATTTCGCACCATTTGCTTTTTTATATAGTAGAGGTTGTGAAATATCTTTCGAGAATATATACAGGGTGATTCATAAAAGATGGGCAGAACTTTAAGGGGTTATAGTACACTTAAAGACAAATAATATTAAATAGGAGACTAAGGGTCCAGGACGTATTCCCAAGGAGATAGAGGGCATTAAAGTTTAGGGTCCGAAATTTCAAATGATTATAAAAAATGGAAAAATTGGTCGATTCGTTTGCGGTGTTTGCAAAAAATTTTCTTTATGCCAGTATTTTCTTGAAATAAAATTTTAAAGTTCAATTTCAAAAAATGCCGATAGGGGGCGCTTTAGACTTTGGAGTAACAAACAACTATTTTTTAACGTTATTTTTTGTATTTCTTTAAATGATTTCGAAAGCTTAGACTTAAACTTAAATTTTCATCTAAAAATCTGAGTCCTAACGAGTAGTTAAGTAGCGTAAACTGAAATTTGAAATTTGAAACCCTTCTCCCCCCTGAACAAAAATCAGTTATTCCCGATCTTTGTGTCATAGATTAGGCTCTAACTACTGCCGCGTTTTGCTAAAATTATTCTTTATGTCAGTATTTTCTTGAAAATAAATTTTAAAGAAAATTTTCAAAAAATTCCGATAGAGGGCGCTTTAGACTTTGGAGTAACGAACAACTATTTTATACCGTTATTTTTGTGTCTCATTAAATGCTTTCTAAAGCTTAGACTTAAATTTTCAGCCCAAAATCTGAATCGTTAGACGTGGTTAAGTTTCTGGGGAGAGGGGTTTGCAATTTCTACTCCTGAGCACAGTTCAGTTTACCATGTCCACACATTGTGTGCTGTGATACGAGGTAAAAAGACACAAATTAGGATTATGTTACCAAAGCATATTTATTAACATGTAATTACAATAAATGTTCAAAATTGTGACCACCAGAGGTTATGCACGCAGAACAACGGCGAAGAATGGAACGGCGAACATTCGCGAAAACATCAGGCTTTTCGAGCACTTCCCCTACTGCGGCGGAAAGTCTGGCGACCAGTTCCTCGGGGGATTCAATGGGTGTCTCATACATAAGAGCCTTCAATTGTCCCCAAAAAAAGAAATCTACGGGTGAAAGATCTGGCGAGCGAGCAGGCCAAGCAACAGGACCACCTCGACCAATCCATCTGTTCGGAAATGTGACGTCCAGATAGTTGCGGACGTCTCGTACGTAATGGGCTGGCGCTCCATCGTGCTGGAACCACATCACCCGCCGGATGCGTGGAGGAACAACGTTTAACAGGTCTGGCAGCACATGTTGCAGAAATGTGAGGTATGTTTTACCGTTGAGGCGTTCAGGAAGAAGGTACGGTCCGATTAGGTGGTCTCCGAGGATTCCTGCCCAAACATTGATGGAAAAGCGTCTCTGATGAGCATGTGGATACGTAGCATGTGGATTGACATCCGCCCATACATGTGCATTGTGTGTGTTAAATGTACCTTCACGTGTGAAGGTACATTCATCGGCGAAAAGCACAGTTCGTCCAAAATGTGGATTTAGCGCGTTCTGCTGCAGAAACCTGCGGGCAAGTTCTGCCCATCTTTTATGAATCACCCTGTATATCTATATATTTAAATGACTTAGAAGTAATTCTTTCAAACATAAATGGAATCGGAAAATTAAGACCAATATTTTCCGTCGAATTCGTCATCAGTTTTACATAATTTTATTTAAGAAATATTTGTTTATCTGAATATTGGATTATGTAATGCATTACATAATATTTAATATTTTATTTATTTCTTTCGAATTCGTCATCAATTTTACATAATTTTATTTAAGAAATATATATTTATTTGAATATTGGATTATGTAATGCATTACATACTATTTAATATTTTATTTATATCTTTCGAATTCGTCATCAGTTTTACATAATTTTATTTAAGAAATATACATTTATTTGAATATTGGATTTTGTAATGCATTAAATAATATTTAATATATTATTTATTTCCTTCGAATTCGTCGTCAGTTTTACATAATTTTATTTAAGAAATATTTGTTTATTAGAATATTGTATAATATAATGCATTTGTTAATATTTAATATCGTATTTATTTAATAATGTGTCATTCTAAAAAATTTTGAGAATAAAGTTTATTTGTAATTTTTAGCATGAAAAAAAATAAATTTAAAAAATATCTATTACTGTCCTTTCTAAGCGAGTTAACGCATTTTGTTCTTTTGTAAGCAACAGCTCTTTTAAGGAGACACCCCTGCCTTTGAAATCATCTCTTAAATTTTGAATAAAAGTCTAATAATATGTGGGGTCGCAATACTTAACACTAAAAATTAAATATTTATAAAAAATCTCGTAACACAGCCTATTTTACGAAAATTTATTTTTTAAATAACTCTGAAAAAATCCCACATATTTTTTATAAATTATGAAAATTTTTGATTTAGTTTTTTCCACACGCATGCAAATATACTATACAAAACTGCGTATGGATTTTTAGATGCATGGGCACTTACATTTAATATGATTTTTTTTCTCTCGTGTATATTACAAAAGGATGGAAATTCAACAAACCCTCAATTTAAATTGAAATCATGTTTTCATTTTTTAATAAAACTGTAATAATATATGGAGGCTCAATTCTTAACACTAAAATTGTTTTTTAAAAATAAAATCTCATAGAACAGCCTATTTTACTAAAAATTATTTATTAATTATTGTTAAAAAATCTATTTTTTAATATAAATATTTTTGATTTAATTTTTTGCACACTCATTAGAATATGCTAAATAAAACTGCGCGCTTATTTTTAGATGACTGGACATTTACATTTGATACGATTTTTTCTCTCAAGTATATTATAAAATGAACGAAATTCAATAACTCTCAATTGAAATATTTTTACATTCTTTTCATGACAAACCAATTACAGCTATCATCAAAAATCTATTGTGTTTGTAGGGAAGTTTTCCTTAAAAATCTGAAACTCTCGTTATGCCATTCGCGTAAATTTCTTTATCACACTCCTTTATCATTCTTATAAAATCCGTATACTCAAGCCAAAAAACATAGAAATAGAAATTGTTTAATGAGAATTTCTATCGGTATCAAATAGAAATTCTACTACGGAGCAGCTTTTGTGGTTTTTAAATAAGCTGGGATCATAGCATTATCTCGAACATCATTTTTAAAAGATACGATGTCGGACTAAAACTCGTGAGAAGTTTAATAAAATGTATTTCGTGACATTTGCTTTTTTCGTAAAGTAGATCTTGCGAAACTCCTTTCGAGAATTCTTGAGGAATTACTTAGAAAAAATTCTTTAAAACATAAATGGAATTAAGAACAATATTTTCTTTCGAATGCCTTGTGTGTTGCACACAATATTAATTAAATAAAATTTTTTATTAGAATATCGGTTATTGCACTATATAAGGTGTCCCCTCTCAACGGTGTCCAATGGCTAATTTCTAAACTGTTAGTCATAGACATATAGTTCCATTTGCAAAAATGCTTTTAAAAAGTTTAAAAAAGTATATTTAAAGGGATTTAGGTAAAAAAAAATATATATATATAAACATTACGAAATTTAAATTTTTGAAGGTATCACTGTTTTATAGGTGGTATTTCATAATTTTTTACCATCACTCTAACAAGAAAGACAAAAAAAAGGTCCCATTCCTCTGCAATTAAAACTGACCGAGTAATAACTGTTTAAAGTTAAAGCATCATTTTTCCTACAAAATAGGCGTCAGTTTATGGAAATAGAAATTAACGTGAGATATAAAATTTAACTTTAAACATTGACAATAAAATAATTGTTACAATATTATTTTTAAATACTATTGATGTTTACAAATTAAAGTTTATTAAATTTAATACATTACATACATTAACAATTACAAATAATTAATTAATAATAGAAATAATAAAAACAGAAATTTTTTCCAAATAAATTATGAAAAGCAACAGTCACGTTTCGTTACAAAATTATGCATATTTGAAATTCTATTAGATTATTTAAACTAATAGAATTTGATGTAGTCCTATAAAATAAATAAATAGTAGACCTAAAACCATACTAATATCACCTTGTAATTGGATATAAATAGGTACGCGAACTGAACCTCGATCGGGTGTTTGGAAGTAAATTAAAATTTTAATTAAAATTTTGAATTAGGAAAACATACATATGAAAGTTATAAGTAAAAAAAAGTTTATCAAAATAACATACCTTTTTAAAATAAAATCATGAAAAGAAACAGCTTTATTTCTTTACAAAATAAAACTTATTTAAAAGTACACTTTAGGATGTAAATTTCAAAACTCGCCTGATCGCTTCTGTTTTCTATATCAGTCAATACCAATCTGCACTATTGTAACACTACAATCTCCAAATTGATAATAAAAACCCATGGGCACATTTAAAGGTTTTTTGCGATTTCCAAAAAAATTATTTTCTAGATAAAGAGAATTTTTAATCTGAAATTTTCAATTATTTTAACCAGTCTAAAAGTTCATTAATTAAAATTAACACTACCACAAAACTTATACGGAGGCAGCACCTCCAAATAATTTGCTCTAAAATATTTCTTACCTCATTAAAAACATTTTTGTTACTGGAACTATAGGTCTGTGGCAAATGGTTTAGGAATTAACCATTGGACAGCTTTGGAAATGGATGCCCTTTATAATACTTTAAGCTCTTAGTGTACGTTCCCTTAAAGATTAGTCCAATTCATCCGTTTTTTGTTATTGAAAAATGGTTTAAATCATGAAATTTAATGTTTCATAAGTCGGTAAATTTTAGTGTTAGATGAATGGGACATTTTCTGTATTGCTTGTTAGAGTAATGGAACATTTTTACTAAATATCGCTTATTGGACGGGGGGGGGGCTATAAAAGTTTAATTTTCTTAATGTTTTACAATTTTTTTGGACCTAAATTATTTAAAAACAATTCTTTACTTTTTAAAAGTATTTTTACAATTGAAACTATATGTCTATGACTAAAGTTTTAGAAATTAGCCATTGGCCATCGTTAAGAGTGGACACACTGATAAACAATTAATACTTCATTCATTTAGTTGTGTGGAATTCTCTGAAATTCTGAAAGAAAAAGTTTATTTATAATTTTTAGCATGGAAATAAAAATTTCAAAAATTTATATCGTTGTCTTTTTTAAACGATTCAACCCGTTTCTGTGCATACTCAATCAATAAATATTTCAAGGGGACACAGTAAATTTGAAATCATCTGTTCAATTTTGAATAATATTTTAATAATATATCGTGACAAAACACTTAATACTAAAAAGTAAATATTTTTAATGTTATAGCAAAGAATATTTTACTGTTTCTTAAACTTTTAAAAGTCCCTACTATTTTTATATATATAAACATTTCTGCTTCATTTTTATTCCACATTCATTTGCACATATTTATAAAGCTAGTCATGGTTTTTTAGATGTGTTGTATTTTACATTTAATAAATTTATTTTTTTCTCGCTGGTACAAAAAACTGAAAGAAATATAACAAACTCTTAATTTAACTGAAAGAAATATACCAAACTCTTAATTTAACTAAAAGAAATATAACAAACTCTTAATTTAACTGAAAGAAATATAACAAACTTTTAATTTAAATATGAAAAAAATATAAACCTGTTTGTTAAATCCATGCACAAAACTTTTAAATTTATCATGTAAAATAAGTTTCAAAAAATCAAACCTCTATCTAAATTAGAAAAAAATCCGTATTTTTCGAACAAGTATGTTATGAAAATATGAACAGGGAGGAAAATCAGTTTAAAAGTTTCATTTGTATGGGTACTTTCGCGGATAAATTAACAAAATCTATACTATCTCGTGATATAATTGTCGTATAGGGAAAATTAAAGGGACAAAATATATACAATTAAAGAAGCTTTCAATAAATATTTAAAATAGAAAATCGGTATTTTGACTAATTTGAAGATGGTGTATTACTTTAAACAAAATACAATATGCGAGGTATCTTCGCTCTACAATAAAACAGTAACTGTAAACTTTGTTTATTAAATCTTCAACATCTACAAATAAATAAGGCAATTTTTTTTAAGATATTTTAATTTTTTCTTTGTAAAACTAATTATTACATCTTTATTTTTTAAAGGAATGTTATTAATTTCTTTGCAGTTGTACTAATTATTTGAATTTTTTAAAAGTAGTTGTAGCTGTATTTCTCTGTAAAAAAAAAAAAAAAAAAAAAAAAAAAAAAAAAAAAAATAGTTTGGGTATTTGGAATGTTTTGTTACATTCACCGCACTCACTCATCTTGAGCCATCTAAATAATAATTTTTGAGGTAGTTGCAGAACAGCTTAAAATGTAATAATTTATCTATGCGGATTTAATAAAATCAATTTATCTAAATGAAAATCGCAGAATCTCTATAAGTATGGAAATATGCAGAGACCTAGAGACATGTGAAAAATTAATTATGCAGAACAGTGTACATTATATATATTAAATTTAAATCCGATATTTTTTTTTTTTGTCAAAATACATTCTCAACATATTTAACATTTTTTTAAGCTAAAAGCTTATGTTTTGTATGAAAAGAATTATTTTCTATCTGAAATTATTTTTTAATAAATTTGAAATGTTATTCTTAATAGTTTTTAGTATTTTTTAAATGTTAACTACTAATGATTTTACAGCGTTAACTTTAGTTTTAAAGATGTATTTCTTAATGTTTTTCAATTAAATAATTGAGCTCGAAGAACTCAAAAGCGATAAGAAAATTAATGTAGTACATTTAGAAACAAAGACTTTTGGTGTAATTAGGAAATAGTTTGTATTCAGCAAAAATGTTAGTAATACAACAAAACTTTTGTAATCACTGAAAGAGCACCCAAGATTCTACTTAAGGTTATGAAGATTAATGTAATCATTGTTTTCACGGATTTTTTTTATGTTAAATTTTTATACGCTTTTTTATCAAAAAATTTTTTATTATTGTAATATTATTATTAATTAAATAATTAAAATAATTATTATTAATTAAAAAGTAGTTATTAAATGTTTATACTTGAAAAAATTAAATATAAAACTACATTTACATAATTTGTGATGTTAATGTTAATATTTTATACTGTGTACTACGAGGATTTACATAAGTGTTCGATACCTTCCAGTTTAATTAGTAGTCGTTTGAATAGAAACATACAGAAATAAAAGTTCAGATACCAAAAAATAAATGCAGTAATGTTATGTATTTAGGAACAAAAACATGTTGAGTATAACAAAGAAAATATACATATTTAAATTGAACAAATTACAAAACTTTTGTTTTAACCTTTTCCGGCACACTGTGCCCGGTCTAGGATACTTAATTTTGTTTCCAAACTTGCAATCGGCACCAGTAATGTTTTACTAAAATTCTGCTTTTACAATAAAAAAGTAAATTCAGGATTTCAAAATATCTAAAAAATTCGTTTGTGAATTCCGGTGTCAGTTGATAATTTCTCATTTTATTACAGATTTTGCCCATGCCGGAAAGGGTTAAAGGAAGTTTATATTTAAGATTATTATAAATAATAATTTTTGTGCTGTCTGAAAGCGTATGCTTTTGAACAGTGGTTACTTTTTTTGACGGAATTAAAGTAACAATAAAAATATTTACTTTATTTATGATTCAACAACATTAATCCTGAAATCTTAAAATTGTGTTATAAAAAATAGTAAAATACATGTTTTAATTATTATTCTTTTTATTATGTATAACACTAAGGTTGATGTCAAATAGAATTTTCTTTTTCATTCAGGATGCACTGCATTTTAACGGAAATTATTTTATTGCATCCGGATCTTTTTCCGAATATATGAAATGTTATATTGTCGGTTTCAGCATGTGTTTCCACTTGACTTTAAGAAAATTTTCAGATTGGTAAGATTAATCTAAAGCCACAGAGACTCTTTTAGCTAAGACTGAAAACTAAAGATTGATTTATATACCAGTGGTCAGTTTTCAATTAGCGTAACGTGGCCAACACTTTTTGAAATAATCTTAAAAATTATCAGGCTGTTAGAAATAAAAAAATAGGATATTATTCTTTTAGACTAATGTTTTCCAGACTGTTTGCGATAAGCTAGAAAATCAACTACTTAATTTGGGAAACGTAGGTTGCTTTCGAATCAGAAAAATAGGCTAGGCTCTTTCCAAAGATCTGGATTTTTCAATCAATATACGACATGCCATAGGTTAATTGAGAGGTATACTACAACATACCAAACATTTTCAAACTCCTGATTTGCAGAACATTAGCTTTTACGCAATATGAGCTTAAACATAAATGAAAAACATAGAAGAGATTGTCGCATCTTATCTGCGAATTTAATATCAGTCTTTTTTTAACTTCACGTTCTTTGTTGTTTAACATAATAACCTATAATTAATAATTTTCTTAAAAATAACTATAAATAACGAAAAATATCAAAATACTATACAGCATGCGCTTAGTACCTTTATGGTGATTATAACAATTTCAACTGCAACATCCAGATTACTAATCTTCAGTCTTTTTTTGGCTTATATTAGCAATTAGAAAAAATACGGTTGTCATTATTTGAGCACACACTCAATTTTATACACTAAACAAAATTTTCATTGATATAATAAAAAGAATGTACCCAACATTCTACTTTTTGATACATTGGATATTTTGTTGTATATAAGAATAAATTTATTCCTGAATACTATGTGCAATATAATAGAAAGTTGTAGGATAAAACGTATCATAATATGGTTGACTTTTGTGCAATTTTTCTTTTCATTGACGGCATTTTGCTGAATGCTACAAACACTATTCTGCATATAGTTAAAAAGCTGTGGTGTGCAAAACTTTCTTTTAACTGTTTATGTCTTATAGAAACATAATGATCGTCATAATCCTAATGAAACTAAATTTATGCAAAAAGTTTATTGTTATTTAATTACGTTTTGGACATAAAATTGCAATAATATTGTTACAATGTTGTCACATTTGTTTATGTCGTTAGTAAATATTTGTATTTGAATAAATTAAAGTCTCAAAATCTCACAAGGAAAAACAAAACACTACAAACAATAAAGAATGTCTTCTTTCATTTTGAATAAACGTTCTGCTACTGGCATTTGGAAAATAAATTATGCCTCTAGAAAGATATTTTCATGTCATCCTTATAGCGGCCATTTTCAATATCGTGTCAAGTCCGTTACCAATTGTCAAGTCTGTTACCGAACGGTTTATTAATGATTATCATTTTTTTACAATTCTATTTTTATTTTTTATGTAACTAAGAAACAAATATGCAATTTCCTTAAAATTTCATAATTTACTTGAATATATACGGTAAATATTAAAATAAAAAAGAATATTGACCAGTTAAACGGATGGCATTGAGCTCACAGGCTACGCATACTAATTGTACATTACAGCCTTGTATTTTCGTTAATTCCGTTCGAAAAAAAAGTTAAGAAGGGGAAACAGCTCCCTCCTTTCTCCTTTTTTATACTTAATCATTGAACCTCCTAAACTATCAAGTACATGCTTTCTCATATTAAAAACCTATATCCAAAATTCAGAGCAAATCGGATAATTCTTAATAAAAACCCATTTAGCATTTATATAATTTAAGAGGGGTTATTCTCCTCTTTTATACTTAACCATTAAACTTCCAAAACTATTCAGAGATTTGAACGAAATCTGACAATTCTGATTGAAAAATCCATTTATACAAGTTAAGGGGAGGGGCATTAGAATCCCTGTTCCCCCTCTTTATACTTATTGAATGAACACCTAATAACAGCCACGGACTCGCCTCATCAGAATGATCCTATATCTAAATTTTGAACTAAAACTGTTAATTCTGCATGAAAATCCCGTTTATATCAATTAAAGGGAGGGGCATGACCCCCCCCCCCTTCCCCCTGTTTATACTTATTCTATGAACACCTAATAACAGCCACAGTATTGCCTCATCAGAATGATCCTATATCTAAATTTTGAACGAAAACTATTAATTCTGCATGAAAATCCCGTTTATATCAATTAAGGGGGGGGGGGGCATGAGCCCCCGTTCCCCTTGTTTATACTTATTCAATGAACACGTAATGACAGTCACGGTATCGCCTCATCAGAATGATCCTATATCTAAATTTTGAACGAAAACTGTTAATTCTGCATGAAAATCCCGTTTATATCAATTAAGGGGGGGCATGAGCCCCCCGTTCCCCCTGATTATACTTATTCTATGAACACCTAATAACAGCCACGGTATCGCCTCATCAGAATGATCCTATATCTAAATTTTGAACGAAAACTGTTAATTCTGCATGAAAATCCCGTTTATATCAATTAAGGGGAGGGGCATGAGACCCCCGTTCCCCCTCTTATACATATCGAATGAACTCCAAAAACTAATCAAGGAAGCGCCTTATCAGGATATACCTATATACAAAATTTCAAGTGGATCCGATATTTTTATCATGAGTTATCGCGTTACGCACAAACGAACATACGAACGTACGAACGTACATACAGAACGGACGGGCACGTAAGCTCTCAGGCTATGATAGCCTGTGAGCTAATAAAAAGCTCTTGTATAATTTATATGTGATCAAAATCTTGTGGTTAAAAATGCCTCTCATTTCAATTTAATTTAAGTATGTATGATCAATATCATGTTTTCAAATTTAAGGAGATAAGTCACTTCAAATTAAGTTGATTTTAGGAAATTTAATAAATTTAAAGCTAATTATTTTCAGTGAATTTGTATTGTAACGGACTTGACAATTTGCCTTAAAAGACATCTTTAAATGGCATTTTCATATTATATTATAGGGCAAAGTGAGCAACAAATTCTTTTTCATGTACCTTAAACATTTACTTTAACACCTGTCTCCATTTTAAAAGAAATTATTAAGTTTGAAAAATAAACTTCTGAAGTGTAAGTGACAGTTGAATATGGCCCATATATTATAGTCCACTTTTCTAGAGAGGTGTTCTCATTTCTATTAAAATTCAACAGCATTTTCCAATGTTATCATGGTCAAAAGGATAGGGGATAAAATGATAGAGAAGGTAAAAGATTCCATAATAAGATTGGCTTTTGTAAATCTTTCTTTGCTTTTATGTCATTGCGATGAGTACTACAAACACTAG
Source organism: Maratus speculifer (assembly GCA_964019185.1). NCBI lineage: Eukaryota > Metazoa > Arthropoda > Arachnida > Araneae > Salticidae > Maratus > Maratus speculifer. The sequence continues at coordinate 424,373,118 of OZ025290.1, read as the reverse complement.
TCTGCCAATAGTAAAAAATCTCTCGTGTATTAAACTTTCTTTTATATGTTTACATTTTATAGAATCTTAATGATCGTCATAATCTTTATGATCCTACTTTCATACAAAAAATATAGTAATTTAATTTAGTTTTTTCCATCAAATGGTAATTAATATTGCTACAACGTCATGATCGTTTCGTTAGTAAATTTTCTAATTGATTAAATTAAATTTCACAAGATCGCAAAAAAACTAGAAATGAAAAGATTTTCTTTCACACTGAAAAAACATTCTGCCTCTGGAAATTAGAAAATAAATGATTTCTCTGGAAAATGTAGTTCTATACCATCCATCCTATGTCATACATTTCATAAATTCTAATCCACGTTGCATGAAATTTCTAGTCATCCTTACAAAAATTCGATAGGATTTTTCCATATCATTGTGGGTCAAAAATATTTTGAAATGTCAGCATATAAATGCGAACCCAAAAATTCAGGTTTTATAACTATAATCCTAGCTTTTGGATTAATTCTAGAAATCAATTATACTTTCCCGTAATCCAATAGATTTATAATATAATGTGTCATTTTCACACCTAGAAAACTGTAGACTAGAAATTTTTGATTATTTCGTCTATTTTGTTTATATGTTTAGGATATTCACACGAATCAAGAATCTATATTTCTAGTTTAGGAATTTCGAAAAAGATGGCTACCCGTTATAGATGAAGACGTTGTTGTTTTTTTCTTTCCATGCAATAAAATAGTGAAATTAAAAAATTCTAACTTTTAAGTGATTAAATTAAGTCATTACAACACTAAGTTAAAAAATTAAAATGAAATTTTAAATATGATCGATAACGAAATGCCTTGTTTCTGTACTACATATATATGTTTGTGATATACACTGGTGTCCAAAAGTTAGGCATAATTGGTAATTAAGTAAGTAATGAAAGAAATATAAATCGAAATGTGGTGAAACTCCAGGTGTGTAAGCAAAATAGTACGCGTCATATATTTTCGCGAAGAGTTTTCCCTGAAATCGAACAGGGGACCGTCAACAAATTGAAAAAGAACGAAAATCTTTTGGATAACCCTGTCAAAACTAATGTAGCAAAAGCGTTCAAACTGCTCATTATGATTAAGTATGATTAGTATACACTGATTAGCATACACTTATGATTAGTATACACTGAATAAAAAACAGCTTATATAAAATCTCATTTTATAAAAAAAAAAAAAATACCTCACTTAATTATATATAAAACAAACACATACACAATATGGTAAACAATGTGATGAATATGTATGATAATAAAGTGCATACATTAAAAATATATACAACATAAAACATTTTCAAAATTACTTACAAGGGAGGAAAATGAAATATTTGCTAAACTAACGTATTTAAACACGTAAAAAATAATGTTATTATGTCATAAAATACGCATCTTTTTTCTTTTATTACTAGCTTCAACATTTTATTTAAGAAACACTAAGAAAATTGAAAATATATTTCATCTTTAAAATCAACATCTACGTGCATACCTGTTGAAACATATTTAATTAAATAGTATCCCGGAATCACATACATCAAAATATTTAACATAACTAAATACAAAATCTCTTCCGGTCATCTCCGCTCATCAGGTATATTTAGTTTTGTATTAAAGTGACAGTTTGAAATGTGATAAATTTTAATTGGATTTTATAGTTTAGGGATTTTTAGTAGTTTGTCAAGTATAACATAACATAAAACGTATTTGCTTATTTTATTTTGATTATAATCTGACAAATTTTGAAATATAGTGAAACATTCTTCGTATATTTGCAGCAGAATAATGTTTTGAAATCAATAAGAGAAATGCTGCAAGGTCTACAGTTGTTGCAAGAATAAATTAGAAGTGCAAATAATAAAGTAATAGATATCAAAATTAAAGTGAATTTAATTTATTTGAATATATATCATTAGTTTAATAAATAGTAGTATTGGATATGAATAAATGTAACTTTGAAATAATTTCTTCAAAAATAAATAGTTTTTTATTCACAGAATTATTTTGTTTAAAGTGTAAGTTATTAAATTAAACAAATAAATATCATATGGATGTTTTAAGATTTTATATCAAAACACTCAAAGAATGTACTTTGTGGAAGTACTTTAATTTTATTCTGATAGTTTTATAAAAATGTTTTATTCAGAGACTATTGCAAAAGTATGCCCAACGCACTAAATGGATACAGTAACAAATGTAAACATTTTGATTTTTTTTATTATTATTTTCTGACTATTTAAAATTCGTAGACATTTAATGTTAAGCAGATGGTTTAAATCTTCAAATTTTATATTTATTTTAAAAAATACAAAATTGATTTGATCAATATTCGTAAATTAAAATTCTATCCGAAGTGAATATTCTGAAACTTTAAAAATTAAATAATTAAATTACTCTTAACGTTCAATAGATAAGTACTTTATTTTCATTTATTACTAAAAAGTAATTTTCAAAACGAAAATTATTCAATAATTTTTTTATAAAATTAAATTTGAAAGCTCAATTTTTTTTCTATTTTTTGGACATACATATAATATATAAAAATATTCCACGATTAAATTGTTTATATTTAAAATGAAAAAAAAAGTTATTATAATATTTTGTCATTATAATAAAAATATATAAAATTTGCATTTTTATAATAAAAGAACATATCATATAACAGGAAATATCTAACTTAATTGCACATAAAATAAACAAATATGCTAATATAGACTTACAAAGCGATATACATGTTTAAAAGAAACTTTACGTGTATGTTAAAAAATGATACAGCATAAGACATTTTAAACGTTTTTAATAAAGAAGGAAATGTTTCTTTTTTTTCTTTTGAGAAAATAATTTATTTGAATGCGTTGAAAATAATGTCATTACGTAGCAAAAAATCATTTGTTTATTTTTTTTTTTTTTTACTAACTGCTTTCAATATTTTATTTATGGAGCATTAAGATAATTGAAAATGTATTTTATGTTGGAATTTAATATATTCACACAATCCTACTGAAATCTATATTATAAAGGCCAAACGTATCTGTGCTTAACGCATACGTCATTTTGCGAATGGCAACACATTCAAATTTTAAATGAAATTTTGGTATTGCAATTTTTGCTACTACGAATTTTTATACTTATAAATATCGCACATTTTCAATTTTTACACCATCGTGCAGGGAAAAAAATGTACTTTTAAATGAAATTTGTTTGAAAGCTGTATCTTAATTTGTTTTTGAAAAATTATTTTTTAGTAGTTTTTAATACCGCTTTCTAATCGTGGCAACAGGAGTACTCCATTTCTATTAAAAGCAAAGAAAAAAGAGAAGAAATTGATTACTGTACCTTTATGTTGCCACATTCTCATTAAAAGGAAAAAAATTGAAATTTAAATATCTTCTGTTATAAAACCCGGTGAATTTAGATTTCATTTACAAAATTTGATTTACACGTAAAAGAACATCAACATTTTAATATCTGTTTCAGCTAATAGCATTGAGACTTCAAATTTTGAATCAAACTGACCAAATTAAAATGTCAATTATTTCTAAAAAGGTGAATACATATACCAAATGTGCATTTGTAAATTTTGACATGAAGAAAATGATGCCGGATTTAGATTTGTAGGGAAAAAATTCTATAACTGAGTCAAAGTTGAATATTTTTTTTTTTCATTTTGGAATAATAGCATAAGAACCTAAATTGGTAACTTTATCGTAATAACAGATCTTTATTATTTTTTACTGCTTACATGTATGATTAAAATTTAATGTTAACAATTTATACAACTAAGTTTTATAAAAGTAGTATTTTGTTAATTTGACGTTAATTTTGTTTGTTTGAGAGTTAGACATACCAATATAAAATGCATTTTTTACTATAACTAATTTGGTAGGTTTATTATAAATCAATGAAAAAGCTCCTTTTTAATAATTTTCTTTCGTCGAAATTCGACGAGTTCTACCTTGTGTACTTAATTTCAGTAAATGGTGCCCCCGAAGCACATACATCAAAATATTTAACATAACTAAATAGAAAATCTCTTTGAACTACATTTAGTATCATATTATAGTGACAGTTTGAAATGCGATAAATTTTAATTGGATTTTATATTTTAGGTATTTGTAGAAGCTTGTCAGGTATAACACAACAGTAAACGTATTTGCTTATTTTATTTTGATTATAATCTGACAGATTTTGAAATGTAGTGAAATATTCTTCATATATTTGCTACAGAATGACGAAGAATGTTGAATGTTGAATATATATGGAATAATATTTTGAAATCAATAAGAGAAATGTAGCAAGGTCTACAGATGTTGCATGAATAACTTAGAAGTGCAGTTATTAAAGTATTTGAAATTAAAATGAAAGTGAATTTAATTTATTCTAATATATATCAGTAGTTTAATAAATAGTAACATCGCACATGAATAAATGTAACTTTGAAATAATTTCTCCAATAATAAATATCATTTAATCACAGAATTATTTTGCTTAAAGTGCAAGTTCTTAAATAAAAAAAATAAAAACCAGTTTTGGAAGTTTTAAAAGTTTATAATAGACACTCAAAGAATGCACGTTATAGAAGACTTTAATTTTATTCTAAACTTTTTATAAGAGTGTTTTATTCAGAGGTTATTGCTAAAGTATGTCCAACGCACAACATGGAAATGGTATCAAATCTAAACATTTTAAATTCTTTAATTGTTTTCATTTTCTGATTATTTAAAATTTGTAGACATTTAATATTAAGCAGATGGTTTAAATCTTCAAATTTTACATTTATTTAAAAAAAATAATACAAAATTGATTTGATAAATCTTGACAAAATAAAATTCCATGTGAAATAATTATTCTGAAAAAAAAAGACAAAAAAAAAATTGACATTAGAAAGCTTGATTTTTTTCGATTTTTTTAACATGCATATAATATATTTAAAAATATTAATTTTTTATTTTTTCTAAAAAAATGAAAACAGAAATAATTATATTAACATTTCTGTCATTATAATAAACTTATTAAAGAATATATAACTTGTATTTTTATAATTAAAGAAAACATATCATGTAACAGGGAATATATTACATAATTGCACATAAAATAAACAAATATTTAATGTAGACTTACAAGGTAATAAATATGTTTAAAAAAACCTTTACGTGTATGCTAAAAAACAATACAGCAGGAGACATTTTATACATTTTTAATAAAGAATATTTTTTGAGAAAACAATTTATTTGAATGCATTGAAAATAATGTCATTACGCAGCAATAAATCATTTATTTTTATTACTAACAATATTTTATTTATGGAACATTAAGATAATTGAAAATATATTTTATCTTGGAATTCAAAATATTCACACATTCCTGTTTAAATGTATTTAATTTCAGTAAATACTGCCCCGGAAGCACATACATCAAAATATTTAACATAACTAAATATAAAATCTCTTTCAGCTACATTTAGTTTCATATTAAAGTAACAGTTGAAATGCGATAAATTTTAATTGGATTTTATAGTTTAGGGATTTGTAGTAGCATTTCAGCTATAACATAACAGAAAACGTGTTTGCTGATTTTAATTTGATTGTAATGTGACAGATTTTTAAATGTAAAGAAACATTCTTCGTATATTTGATACAGAATAATGTTTTGAAATCAATAAGAGAAATGTAACAAGATCTACGGAAGTTGTATGAATGCATTAGAAGTGCGAGTAATAAAGCAGTAGAATTTAAAATGAAAATGAATTTATTTCTTTAGAAATATATCATTAGTTTAATAAATTACAATATTGTATATTTCTAAAGTTAAATGTGCTTTAACATATTTGAAGTTAGGCATCAATTAAATTATATGTACAATTTTTTTTAATCTATGTATATGAAATATCTGGAATTTTTCAGATTTTATAATTTTCATATATAATATTGAATTGATTAAAAAATATTGCGATTCCCAGAAATAATTACTTTCCCAAACATGTATAGTAGAATTAAAAATTGTACAACGCCTTTGTTAGTCATTCGTCCTTAACCAACATGCATTGAAAAAACTCGAATTTATATTGATAATAGTCAAATTAAACTCAACATCTTGGTTCTAATGAATCTTTAGCACTACCATTTACTATATACCCAACAATAAATTGAGTTGGGTTTGATTATTATTTTTTCAGACATTATGTGATTATTTTCTTTATAAATGATTAGAAATTAAAAAACAGTCAATGATGTAAGTTGTTGTAGAATACTTTAATTTCAATCTGAACGTTTTATAAATATATTTTATTGAGAGGAATTTTCAGAAATATGTCCAACGCGCCACATGGATATAGTAACAAATCTAAACATTTTGAACTTTTTTATTGTTTTTTCTGATTATTTAAAATTCGTAGACTATTAATGTTATGTAAAAGATTTAAATCTAAAAGTTTTACAATTATTTGAAAAATTTAAACATGACTTGGGAATCTTTGGTAAAATAAAGTAATGTATAAAGTGGCTATTCTAAAAATGTTATAAAAAATGTTAAAACCCTTAACTTTTAAGTAAACAACAAAGTGCCTTTCATGTCCCACTAAAGTGTAATTTCAAAATTTGCAATTTTAAAATGAAAAAGAAATCAGTTCATATATTGGAAAATTTCTAATTTAATTTAACATAAAGAAGCGTGTTCACAATAACGACCTCAAAGTGATAAGTATGTTTAAAACAATTTTTATGTATATACTAAATAACCTTTACAGGTAAGTCATTTTAAACATTGCTAATAGAGAAACGTTTTGTTAAAATAATTTTTTAACAATAATAAAAAAAAAAATAATGTTATTGTGTCCCGAAAAATCATTTATTTCTTTCTTTTACTGACTACCTTCAATATTTTATATATGGAACGTTAGGAGATTGAAAATATATTTTATCTTGAAAGTCAATATCTTCGCGCATTTTTGTTGAAACGCTTGAACTTGAGTAAATAGTATCCCGGATGCATATACATCAAAATTTTGAACATAACTAAATAGAAAATTTCTTTCAGTTACATTTGGTTTCACATTCCCAGAAATAATAAATTTCTAAATAATGCATAGTAAAATTATAAAGTATGCAGCACTTATGCTAGATAATCGTACTGAAAACGACATATATTGACTCCACATTATCTTGATAATAATAAAATGAAACTCCACTTTTGTCTTTTAACGCAGCTGCTACTAGGTTTAACGCTGTCTTTCTTTCTAGCTTTATCATCCAAGTTATATAGAATGTACCCCAACTAAGAATTGAACAACATTTCATTGATTTGTTTTATTTTAGACATTATGTAAAGTTTTTCTTTATACGTTGTTGGAAGTTAAGCGTCACTCATAGAGAGGACTTTGTAGACTTTAATTTTAATCTGAAAGTTTTATAAAAATGATTTAACAGAGGCTGTTGCAGTAGTATATCTAACGCACAATATTGTAAGAAAATCATAGATTTATATAAATTATATATATTTTTCTAAATGGTGATAACATGAACAATAATAATAACATTTCATATTTAATAATAAAATATTCAGATTTATAATGGAACAAAACAGTTCATATAATACAGAAAATCGAATTTAATTATACATAAATGAAATAAATGATCAATATGGAATAACATAATTATTTTTATAATGTGATAAATATGTCTTAAAGAAACTTTTCGTGTTTATTAAAAAATTACAACATGAGACACATTTAGAATTGTTACTAAACAAGGAAATGAAATTTTTAGCCAAAATAATTTGTTTGAACTCATTGAAAATAATGTTATTACGTCGTAAAAAACATTTATGTTATTCTTTTACTGACTACCTTCAATATTTTTTAAGGAACATTAAGAAGATTGAAAATTGATATTTTATCATGAAATTCAATATCGTCGCGCATTTCTGATAAAACGTATTTAATTTAAGTAAATACTATCCCGGAAGCATATCCATCAAAATATTTAACATATTTAAATAGAAAATCTCTTTCAGTTACATTTGATTTCATGTTAAAGTGACAGTTTGAAATACGATGAATTTTAATTGGATTTTATAGTTAAGGATTTATAGTAGCCTGTCAAATATAACATAACAGAAAACTTATTTGCTTACTTTACTTTGATTATAAGCTGAAATATTTTGAAATGCAGCGTATGTTTGTTGATATTGTTACAGAATATTGTTTTGAATTCAGTAAAATAAATTTAGCAACATCTGCGGATGTTATATAAATATATTATAAGTGCGACTAATAAAAATAGTTGAATTTGAAATGAATGCAAATATAATTTATTCGAATATATATCATTAGTTTAATAAATATTAATATTGTACGTGGATAAATTTAATTTTCACATTACTTATTCAAACATAAATTTCGTTAAAATATATACACAGAATTATTTTGCTTATAATGTAAGTTTTCAAGTGACAAAATAAAAATCTTAGAGATTTTTAAGATTTTAAAATTTCTATATATATTATATCATTAAATAAATATGTTACAATTCCCAGTAATAATTAGTTCCATGCACATGCATAGAATTACAAATTATGAAACGACTTTGTAAGATATTCATTCTAAAAGCAGAAGACATTGTAAGAACTTGACATTGTCTATATAATAGTCAAATTAAAATTCACTTCTGAATTCTAACGCATGTCTATCTTTATTATTCTTATTATCTTAATTATATTTATATGTAATACAGAATGTAAATCTATGAAAAATTTAGCTACATTTTATTGATTTGCTTTATTTTTTGGATTATGTAAAATTTCCTTTAAAAATGGTTGTAGATTAAATGATCTTAATGTATATATATAACGTTTATAACGTTCCGACTTTTTTAACGTAACGACCTATAACATTTTCTTAAAAAGAAAACTTTATAGAAGGCTTTAATTCTACTGTACGTTTCATAAAAATGTGTTTCTGAAAGACTATTGCGAATGCATGTCCAACGCACAACTTGGATGTGGTAATAAAACAAAATATTTAAATTTTTTACTGTTTTTATTTTTTGCATATTTAAATTCGTAGACATTTAATATTATGCAAAAGAATTAAATCTATAAATTTTGCCTTTTTAAAAGTATATATATATATATATATATATATATATATATATATATATATATATATATATATATATATATATATGCATATATATATATGTATATATATATATATATATATATATATATATATATATATATGTATGTATATTGGAACCTTGGATACATTGGAATATATTGGATAAATCTTGGTAAAATAAAATTCGATATGAAGTGGTTCTTTTAAAATAAATAAATAAATAAATAAAACTTACTCGCAAGTGATTTGCATGTTCCACTGAAATCAATTTTAAAACGAAATTTTTCAGTATACTTTAATAAACATAGTAAAGCTTGAAAAATTATCCTACCATCTTTTAAGTATATATATAATACATAAAAATTATTTACTTGATTTAATTCCGTATTTTTTTTTAAATGACTTATTACATTAAATAATAGAATTTACATATTTACATTTTTATAATAAAAAATACAGTTCATGTAACAAAACTTTACGTGTATGCTAAAAAACAAGATGGTATAACACATTTTAAACGCTGTTAATAAAAAAAGACGTGATTTTTTTTTTTTTTTTTTTTTTTGCTAAAATAATTTATTTTTACACGTTGGGAATAATGTTATTGCTTCTCAAAAAATCATTCCTTTCTTTCTTTTACTTATTTCTTCATGCAAATCAACATCTTCACGCAGTCCTGTTCAAATGCATACAATTTAAATAAATAGTATCCCGGAAGCACATACATCAAATTATTTAACATAACTAAATAGAAAATCTCTTTCAGCTAAATTTAGTTTCATATTAAACTGACAGTTTGTAAAGCAATAAATTTTAATTCGATTTTATAGTTTAAAGATTTGTAGTAGCTTGTCAGATATAACATAACAGAAAACTTATTTCATTACTTTACTTTGATTATAATCTGACATATTTTGAAATGTAGTGAAACATTCTTTGTCTGTTTCCTACAGAATAATGTTTTAAAATCAATAAGACAAATGTACCGAGATCTATGGATGTATGAATACATCAGAAGTGCGAGTAGTAAAGTAATAGTTTAAATGGAAAGTGAATTTAATATCCTCAACTATATATGATTAATTTAAAAAATGTTAATATTGCACACGAATAAATGTAAGGTTGGTATAACTTTTTGAAGAATAAATATTGTTTAAAATGTATACACATAATTGTTTTGCTAAAAGTGTAAATTTTTAAGTTACATAAATAAAAATCATATAAAATTATCAAGATTTTATAATAGACACTCAAAGAATATACTTTATAGAAGTTTTTAATTTTATTATGAACGCTTTATTGAGAGTCTATTGCAAAAGTATGTCCAACGCACAATATGAACATTGTAAAAAATCTAAACATTTAGAATTTTTTTTTATTTTTTTTCCGATTATTTAAAGTTTGTAGATATTTAATTTTAAGTAAAACATTTATTTCTACTAAATTTGTATTTATTAAAAAATTAAAAATTGATTTGATAGACCTCGCTTAAACTAAATATATTGTGAAGTGGTTATTCAAAAACTGAAAAAAAAATGAATAATCTTAACCTTGAAGTAAACAAACAAATGATTTTCATGTACCACTAAAATTCAATTTTCAAAATGAAACTATTCAATTTTCTTCAACAAATTAAATTAGAAAACTTGAATTTCTTTTTCTATTTTTTAACATATATATAATACATAAAAAATATATTCCGACAGTTAATTTGTATACATATTTTTTAAAAAATGAAAACAAAAACCATTATAATAACATTTCTTTCATTATAATAAAATTATAAAATATATATATATAACTTGTATTTTTAAAGTAAAATAAAAGAAACTTTACTTGTTTGCTAAAAAAATAATAATACACAGCATAAGACATTTTAAACATTTCTTATAAAAAAGCTAATATTCCCCTAAAATAATTTATTTGAACACGTTGAAAATAATATTATTACGTCTCTGAAAATCATTTATTTCTTTTTTCTACTAACAAATTTATAATATTTTATTTACGAACATTAAGAAAATTGAAAAAATATTTTTACTTGATATTCAAAATCGCCATGCATTCCTCTTGAAATGTATTTAATTTATTTAACATTTTGTTTAAGGAACACTAAGAAAATTGAAAATATATTTCATCTTTAAAATCAACATCTACGCGCATTCCTGTTGAAACGTATTTAATTTAAATAGTCCTTCCGGCAGTGCCGGGAGGAAGAGGTAGCTTTCATATACTTATATATTTATTTATTTATTTTAAATTAAGTTATATTATTAGAACCTGATTATGAGCTTGGTCGAAATCTTAATTCAGGTGCACGTGCACACTCATATTGAAATCGATTAATATATATATGCGATAACTCAGCCAGTTTGTAAGATACAGACGAAAAAAAAAATGCTCTGAATCTTTGTATCAAGGTCAAATGCATAAAAGAAAAATCTTTTTCAATTTCTCACTTTCTTGTACCTAATTTTAAATTTTAAAATTTATAAAAAATTTTAAATGGCCGTCATTTTGAAATAAAATGGCGGATGGAACCGAGTATCGAACTCGATTCAGGCCTTAGTATATACTATGTACACACCAAGTTACATCCAAATCGATTCATAAATGCGCATGTTATCACGTGACAAAAATTAGATCGTTTCAAAATATCAGCCCTAAGAAAAATTCAAAGTGCTATAACTCAATCAATTTTTAAGATACAGACAAAATAAAAAATGTTCTGGAATCGTTGTTTTAGGTTCTAACACGTAAAAGAAAAATATTTTTCAACTTTTAATTTATTCGTATTTAATTTTAAATTTAATTTTTTTTTAAATTTAAAATGGTCGCCATTCTGAAACAAAAAGGCGGCTGATTCTGGCCAACGAACTCGGTTGAGACATTTGTATGTACTATGTACATACCAAGTTTCATTCAAGTCTGTTCATAGATACGCTTGTTAACACGTGACAAATTCAGATCGTTTCAAAATGTCAGCCATAAGAAAAATTCAAAGTGCTATAACTCAATCATTTTTTAAGATACAGACAAAATAAAAAATGTTCGGGAATCGTTGTTTTAGGTTCTAACACGTCAAAGAAAAATATTTTTCACCTTTTAATTTATTCGTATTTAATTTTAAATTTTAAATTTTTAAAAAAATTTAAAATGGCCGCCATTTTGAAACAAAATGGCGGATGATGCTGGCCAACGAACTCGGTTGAGACAATTATATGTACTATGTACATACCAAGTTTCATTCAAGTCCGTTCATAAATACGCGTGTTATCACGTGACAAAAATCAGATCGTTTGAAAATGTCAGCCATAAGAAAAATTCAAAGTGCTATAACTCAATCATTTTTTAAGAGATAGACAAAATAAAAAGTGTTCTGGAATTGTTGTTTTAAGTTATAACACGTAAAAGAAAAATATTTTTCAACTTTTATTTTTTTTCGCATTGAATTTTAAATTTTAAATTTTTAAAAAAAATTAAAATGGCCGCCATTTTGAAACAAAATGGCGGATGATGATGGCCAACGAACTCGGTCGAGACATTTGTATGTACTATGTACATACCAAGTTTCATTCAAATCGGTTGATAAATACGTTAGTTATCGCATGACAAAAATCAGATATATATATATATATATATATATATGGTTATATATATATATATATATATATATGTCAACATTTGAACGGAGGGTGGTTTTGGGGTCTGGGGGTCATGATCGGTGAAAATATACCAAAATTTTCCGGAAGTGTTTTCCTCCGGACGGCTGCAATAGGTAGCTTTTTACTTTTTGTAATGAAAGCTACCTAATAAATAGAATCCCGGAAGCACATACATCAAAACATTTAACATAACTAAATAGAAAATCTTTCAGCTACATTTAGTTTCATATTAAAGTGACAGTTGAAATGCGATAAACTTTAATTGGATTTTATAGTTTAGGGATTTGTAGTAGCTTGTCAAATATAACATAACAGAAAACTTATTTGCTTATTTTACTTTGATCATAATCTGACAGATTTTGAAATGTAGTGGAACATACTTCGTATTTTTGCTACAGAATAATGCTTTGAAATCAATAAGAGAAATGTATCAAGATTTACGAGTGTTATATAAATGTATTAGAAGAGCGAGTAGTATAAAAATATAATTTAAAATGAAAGAAAATATAATTTATTTGAACATCTATAATTAGTTTAGTAAATAGAATATTGCACATGAATAAATTTAAATTCGATATAGCTTTAAAAAAATAAGTATTATTTAATATAATTACCCATAATTAATTTGGCAAAATTAGGCTAGAATTTAGGTGCATAAATAAAAATGGCATCGATCTTTTTTTAGAACGATCATGTATAATATTGAGTTGAATAATGATAATATAATTTATAAGTATAACTAATTTTTCAAAATATGGACGACAGAAATACAAAGCATTTATCGCTTTTGCTAGATCAGCGATTCCCAAACTTTTGAACTCTCAGAGCCTTTTTTGGGAAGGATTTCTGATGCGGAGCCCCTGAACCCAACGATACTCTGTGGTTTACAAATTAACTTTTTTTATGCCTATGGAGCAGAGAAAAATCTGCTGAATAAAATCCAGGCCAGTAATTTCCTACATTGGACTAAGGTTCCCCTTTTGGCCCTTTCCTGATACAAAAATATTAAATTCATGATAGAAATAAAAAAAAAAAATTCTATTATATAACCCTATAACAATTTTATTTAATATTACTATTATTGGATACATTAAAATTAAAATAAGGATTAAAAACCCTCTTTTTTTGTATCAGAATATCTAGCTTGTATAATCAAGATATTTCCTTTAAATACAACAAAAAATATAAAAAAATTTTAATTTCTGAAAGCTTTTAGTAACGAGGAAAACTAAGAGCGATGTTCAAGTAGTACTGTTTTGGGTTAATGACATCCATTTTTAAAATAAGATATATTCTTTTGTTATTTCCAGTAATAACACGGAAATAAAGATCAAAATGATAATCATGTTTGGATTGTCCATTGCATTGGAACTTGCGTAAAACTATTATTGTTTATGGTGAAAACCACACACACACATACACACAGAGCTTTCGTTTGCAGACACATACTTCTATATAATTCCTGTAGATTATTCGCGAAAAAGCCAGAAAATGCATAGATCCTTCACCCATTAGCATTTTAGTGACACGTTTTCGCTAGTCCCGCTACATAATAGTATCATGCAATAATGGAATATTTTTCCGTTCATTTTTTAAGTTTCTAGTACTTCTAAACATGCAGCGAAAATGAATCGAATCGGCTCTCAACTTTTTTTTAAACCATTTTAAAAAAATACATTTAGAAATGGTTCAACGTTTTAGTGTTTAAATCTATAAGCTGTATTGTTAAATGCAACACTGTTAACCCCTTGGAGACGAACGACACGTGAAGCAAAAAGGCTTACGAATCCTTGTTTATTCCCAACAGTAAATTTTACTATAAAATTTGCCTTATTTAATCGGAGCATTTTTTTCCATTTAATAAGTCACAAATTTTTGTTTTTAAAAACCGGTGGCAAAACATTAAAATTTTCGTAAACGATTCCCATCGCGAAGAGATTAATTTTTGGAATATTTTATTTAAAGTATTTGGTTATAAATTATAGTTTTGAAAGAAAGTTTCTTTCGTCACTAATTTTGCCTCAAAACAGTTATGCAATTAAAAACTACACAAGTTAAACGAACTGAAACTAGTAGAAAACTTTGCTAACACAATGGGATACATATATGGGATTAAATTTATATTATGGCGGGTACTCATTGACAAAAAGTCTAAGAAAGTGGTCGAGATGAGCGAAATTTTAAATTCTTAGTGTGATGACAAATGTAAAGAATATATTTTTTAAATTGCTACAGACTTATTTCTTGTTGTAAGATGTGGCAGAGACCAATTAAAAGAATTTGTTAAAGAGGGGTTGTAAAGTGATAGAAGATGCTAAAAAATATATGTTTTCATCAATATAAATTACTTATAAAATTAAGTACAATTGTGAAAACAGCATAGAAAATAAAAAAAAAACTAAGAAATTATATAAATAAAATAAACAGATTAAAGCAATTAAAGTTACAAAAAGAAAGAACCTATATACAAAACGAATATTACTATTAAATGAATTTAATGAGGGGTTTATTAAATGATAAAAGGTACAAAAAGTGGGTATTTGATTCGAAAAATGATGCTGCACAATGAAAATCAGTATGGAAATATAAATATACAAATAACATAAACAGATTAAATAATTTAAATTTATCTATATATATATATAAAAGAAATATATATGTATACACAATGTACACAATTGTAACATGAATCTAATGAGAGGCTGTAAATCATAGAAGATGCAATAAAACTATGTATTTAGGCGCAAATATTATTTTAATTTGAAAAATAGTATAAAAAGTTTTAATTAATTAAAAATTAATACGAATAACGTAATAAAATTTAAAGAAATAAAAATATAAAAATAAGAAAAATGTATACACATATTACACACAAGTCAAACTAGTGAGGGATTTTAAATGATACAATATCGTTTAAGAAAAGACGTTTTAAGCAACAGACATTGTTTTAAAAATTAAATACAATTTTAAAACTAGGATAGAAGATTTAAATAATTTAAATTTTATAAAAATAAAATAAACATTTAAGGAAATTAAAATTGCGAAAATAAAAATAATACAATATGCAATATGTATAAATATTAAATGCCGATAGTTTTTTTTTTTTTTTTTTTTTTTTTTTTTTTGCGTAAAGTTTAATAAACAATAAAATATAAAAGTTTAGTGCGAAAAATGTGCTTAACCCATAACTACTGTTAGCAGTCTTAAAGACCGCTGCGTTTTTCAAGTTTCACAGTTTAACTCGTAATTTTTAGTTTAACTATAGATACTGGTATTTTGTTTAGTTTGGAGCTTTATTGCTACTTCTAGACGCATTTGAATAGCTGAGTTTTATTTATAAAATTCTGGTATATAAAGTTTAATACTTAAATAGTATTCTCAGATTTAAAGTAAAGTTTTATTAATCTTTAAATTAAGCGGTCTGACAGACCACTCACAGTAGTTATGTGACAATTTTTGTCACAGCAGTTAAGGGTTAAATTGTTTTGCCCAGTTTTTTATATCTGGTGCAGTTTTCAACAACTGTAAGAAAATGTCTGGGTCTGTATTTAACCGGTTACTGTATTTTGTTTTGATATTTGTATAAGTGGAGAATTCAGCTTCACATAGATATGTCGTTGAAAATGTTAGTAAAATTAATTTTGCTCTTTCTAACAAGATTTTGTATTTATCTGTCAAATGACACCAAAGTTCAACCATACCTTGCTTTGAAAAAAGATTACTAGATCGTTTTGAGATGTTAAATCAATGAGAGCTTCGTTTTTACCAGAGCTTAAGCTGCGTTGTTTTGTTTTTACACTGAATTGATTTCGTACCCATTTAAAATCATCTAGCTATTTATTTTGAGCAGCTGGAAAGTAATGCTCAAATGAATCTATCAGAGTTTCAGATCTATCAGATGCCCTTGAATACTTTTCTTTAAATTTGTTCAGAAACCTTGTTTCTAAGCAAAAAAGGAATTAAGTAAAACATATGAATAGGAGAAGCTCCAAAAAACAAAACTATTCTCCCTTTTGTTTAGCAAGCTGAGTTAACAGCACTGGAAAGCCTTTTCTGTTTTGATTCACGTTGTCCTTTCGATTCAGAATACTATTTCTTGTAGCTTATTTTAAATCGAATTTTTAAAACACATTAAATCCAGAAACATAAAATAAAACAATTCAAACCAAAAATATTATACAGAAATTAGGTACATGTATAATGCAAATATTTAAATAGCTTTGGTGTGAGTTATTGTATTTTTTCAACCCAATTATAGATATATTTATTTTTTATACGCATGGATAAAAATTCCTACATACTTTTGAAAATCTTTCGCTTGCATTATGCTATTTTTTTTTTCATTTTTTTTAATTTACCTGGAACGCCGCGGAGCCCCAAGGGCTCCGCGGAGCACACTTTGGGAACCTCTGTGCTGGATTATCAATCTCAAACAAATCTAATTTATAAATAATCCATGTCGGATTGACATACAAGCGGAAATAGATTTCGAAGTTAAGTGCTCATTTCAACAACAAAAAATGAAAAATTATTATTGATCGACCCAGTTTAATAACATTATTTGCCCGCTTTTGAAGAATTTTTAATTTCATTTTCTGTAAGAGCTGGTTTTATCAGAATCATCTTAGGTGAAATTCGGCTCAAATGCCACTTTGACAGCATTTTTTGAAATATATTCTGACTTTATTAAAAATCGATCAATATGGCACATTATATGGTCCACTAATAAGAGAAACTGGCAATTGAATGCGTTTGATAGCCAAATTGAATTTAAAAATAAGTCTTAAAATAAACAATTTGTTATTTGAATACGTCCTCAGTTCATCAGTCACGATCGCTTCGGGAAGTTTTGTTGAAAATACCTATTTTGACTTATTTCTTTTAAGTATATTTTTCTTTTAAGAAAAATCTGACCGATACGGAACATTATACATTTCCTAAATAAGAGAACCTGTCAATTGGATGCGTCTGAGTGCAAAATTGAATTTAAAAATAAGTCATAAAAAAAGCAATTCGTTATTTGAATGCATCCGCAATTTTTCAATCATGATCGCTCCTGGAAATTCTGTCCAAAATACCTACTTTAATAGCGTATTTTGAAATATATTCATCGTTTATCAAACACCTGGCCAAAACGGCTCATTATACAGTTTCTAAATATTAAAACCTTTCAACTGGATGCGTTTGAGAGAAAAAAAAAAAAAAGAAAAATGAGTCAAAAAATAAGTAATATGTTATTTGAATATTTTCTCAATTTTTCAATGCAATCGCTTCGGGAAACTATAATCAAAATGCCGACTTCATCAGCATTTTTTGAAATGTATTCTGCCTTTATCAAAAAACTGATCTGTACGAGTACGTCTCTTTATGCACATCCTAAATAAGAGAACCTGCTAAATGGATGTGTTTAACAGCAAAATGAACTTAAAAATGAGTCAGAATATAAGCAGTTTGGATTTGGAACACCCTTAATATGCTTTTATCTTCAACTCCTATATTTTGTTTAATTTGTTCTTGCTATATATATTGGCCCTATAAAAAACGCGTCAATATAAAATTTTAGATATTATTGAGATAACGTATAGTAAATTTAGTCATATTTAACATCTTAAAACTGACGAAATTATGGATTTTTTTCATCTTCCCACCTTCTTTTTAGTTTTCGTTTCATTTTATATTATTTATTTATTTTTTGCGATTAGAGTTGCTCCTATCAAAATCTTTCAAGTACAAAACTTTTAGATAATATTAAGAGAATGTATAATAGATTTAATTGGATTTGTTATCCTGAGAATTGACGAAATTAAGTTTATTTTTTCACCCGAAAACCCTATTTTTTCGCCCTTTGAGCCCATTTTTATTTTCATCAAAAATCTGTTATGCTTAAACTTTTAGCCCATTTTTTAGAAGTAATATAAACTTTAAACTGATTCGATATTTATTTTTACTGAGTAGGTATACTTTAAGAGCATACTGGGGAAATTTCAGGTCTTTTAGATCCGTGTTTCTTTTGTAATAGGTCTTTATTTTAGCAACTTCATCAAACTGAGGAAAAAGCACAATGCACATTATTTTTTATATATTTTGGTACTACTCTTTTATTCTGTCGACCAATTTCACCAAGTTATACAAATCGCCAAACTAATAGACAAATTATACACACTGACATAATTTTTATTTTAAATAATGAAAAAACAAATAATTAGCAGAATATTAATAAACGTTCAAATAAAAAAACGAAATAAAAATCACTTAATGACATTTTAAAAACGTTAATCGTATTTAATGTCATTGAATGTGACATTTACAATCATCCATTATTGGCATTTAATCTTATAGTTTGGCGATAATTTTTTTGGTCGACGGGATAACCTAGTAATACCTGTATTTTTTAGCTGGACAGACTGCTGGGAAAGTGCGGCTTATAATACCAATCTGCGTATTACACATTTCTTTTACTTAAAGTACCATTCATCAGTTTCGTGCCCCTGACGATATTCCTTGTTTTTGTCAACTTACAGTGGCATCTGTTGGTGTAACTTGATTTTTTTCACCTGCGCCGAAAAAAAAATTTCATTATTTTGGGAGCATACTAGTGAAATTTCAGGTATTTTTAATGAGTGTTTCTTTTAAAATAGGTTTTTACTTTAGTAACTTTATTAGGTTGAGCAAAAAAATCTTGGAAATTTTTAATATAATATTTACCAGAATTTGTATCCTATATACAGGGTGTTTCGCTACCAGACCGACAAACTTTGAGGGATGATAGTAGACATGAAAACAAACATTATTAAATAGGGAACCATGGGGCGCAAACGTCTTCTGTAGGAGCTAGAGCCCATTAAAGTTTGAGGTCCAAAATTTCAAACGATGATAAAAAACGGAAAAAAGGGTCGATTCGTTTGCGGTTTTCACTAAGACATTCTTTATATCACGTTTTTCTTAGAAAAAAATTTCAAAGGTTATGTTAAAAAATTGTCGATAGAGGGCGCTTTAGACTTTAGAGTAACGAACAGTTACTTTTTACCGCTATTTTGTGTATGGGGTTGAAATTATTCTAAAGTTTAGACTTTAACTTAAATTTTAAGTCCAAAATCGGAAACATTGGGATTAGGTAACTAGCGAAAATAAAACTGTGAACAGAGGGGGAAATTTTAAACGCTCATAAATATTGGACAAACAAATCGATTTTGTTGCAGTTTGCGTGTAAGTCATTCCCTTGGTAATTATTTTATTCAAAATGATGTACAGCTTTGGTGCCCTCATATTTTGATAGAGGGCGCTTCCGACACATCTCTGACATTTCAGTGGCATTACTCCTGCGTGTTTTAATACCAGACCATCATACTTCCAAGAAGTGTTAGGGATACAAAGACGACTTGGAATCACATAGGAATGTAACGTTGGAAATGCATTTTTTGCAAGTTACGATTAAAGGAAGCAGAGAAAAAAGTAACAGAAACAGCAGAGAAAGAAAGACACGTTAATGTAACAGAAAACAGTTTATTTAAAGGTTTTACGAGAAAAGGTGTTCAAAATTACAACCAGAAGTAGTCCGGTATGCTTGACAGCGGCGTCACGTGGAATTCCTCACGCTTTGAAAGTTTCCTGGCATCTCTGATAGTTTTCTGGCAGCTACAGAAATACCAGCTACGAGGTCTTCAACTGATGGTACGGGAGACTCATACACCCAATTTTCTATTTGACCCCAGCAAAAGAAGTCCATACATGATAGATCCGGGGATCTGGCAGGCCAATAAACCGGGCTACCACGACCTATCCACCACTGTCCATATGTTATTTGAACTGTCGGTAAATGTCATTGGTAAGATGTGGAGGAGCCCTATCGTGCTGTTCATCGCTCAAATACTTCATTCTGCTACCTTGGGAACCGGTTCGCGAATGATCACTTCAAAGTGATCTTTGCGCAGGCGCATTACCGTTTAGCGTCATCTACCGTCGCTGTCAAACTTGCCGGACTACTTCTGGTCGTAATTTCAAACACCTTTTCTAGTAAAACCTTTAAATAAACTGGTTTCTGTGACATTAACGTGTCGCTCTTCTTGCACTGACGTGTCTCTCTGTTTCTGTTACTTTTTTCTCTGCTTCCTTTAACCGTAACTTGCAAAAAATGCATTTCCAACGTTACATCTCTATGCGATTCCAAGTCATCTTTGTACCTCTAACACTTCCTGGAAGTATGATGGTCTGGTAGTAAAACACCCAGGAGTAATGCCTTTGAAATATCAGAGATGTGTCGGAAGCGCCCTCTATCAAAAAATGAGGGCACCAAAGCTGTACATCATTTTGAATAAAATAATTGCCAAGTTAATGACTTACGTAACGCAAACTGCAACAAAATCGATTTGTTTGTCCAATATTTATGAGCGTTTAAAATTTCCCCCTCTGTTCACAGTTTAATATTTGCTAGTTACCCGATCCCAATGTTTCCGATTTTGGGCTTAAAATTTAAGTTAAATTCTAAACTTTAGAATAATTTCAACCCCATACACAAAATAGCGGTAAAAAGTAACTGTTCGTTACTCTAAATTCTAAAGCGCCCTCTATCGACAATTTTTGAACATAACCTTTGAAATTTTTTTCTAAGAAAAACGTGATATAAAGAATGTTTTAGTGAAAACCGCAAACGAATCGACCCTTTTTTCCGTTTTTTATCATCGTTTGAAATTTTGGACCTCAAACTTTAATGGCCGCTAGCTCCTACAGAAGACGTTTGAGCCCCATGGTTCCCTATTTAATAATGTTTGTTTTCATGTCTACTATCATCCCTCAAAGTTTGTCGGTCTGGTAGCGAAACACCTTGTAGAAGTACCATTAATATATCTACAGGATATCAGGAATTTCTGTTCAGGCGCGGCACCATCCGATGATGGTCTCTTCCGATCAATGCTGCCATTTTTCAAAGGACGTCGATTTGTATCGTTTAATGATAATGAAGAAGCATTAGATTAATTTTAAACACGATAATTCAATCGGTAAATTAATTATAACAGAGGTAATTAATCCATTTTTCATTATTGGGTGAAAAAATTCTGGGCCAGGATTCGAACCAGAGATGTATTGGCTGAAGCCGCCAATGCTCTACCAACTGAGACATCCCGGACACGAACACTGGAGGACTATTTCACCCAATTAACCTCATCGATCACTTAATCTGGATCAGCTCAACAGAATAAATCGAAGGTCAGTATATGGAACTGCAGAAAATCGCTTCATATGAAATTACAATATATTATTTTTGTCGGACGTTCCTCTCAGCCCGCACAGCTTTGAAGAAAGTCCGTGGTAGTTATAGCTGCCACCACCGATATTATTAGGTGAAATCGGTCACCAATTGTGAGGATTGTGTAAATGAACATTGACGCTGTAAATTAACTGAATTAACAGTTTATTTATACTATAAGTACACAAGAAATACACTATTTACAATTATATACAATTACAACTCGGATATAGGTGATACGGTTCAACGTTAAATTAAATACAGTAAACTGTTGGCTGTGTACTGTTCAAATTACACCTTCTTCCTCACACTCAATGCACGTTAGATTCGCTTTACTGGAGATCAATTTCGAATCTCCCAACACAAGGATACTCGGCCTTCGCTATCCGGGCCAGAGCACTACATACCGGGATGTCTGTATCCATTGCTCTCCAGATACGACTGCTTACGCTATACAACACAGAGCACTCTCTACAAGGACCTCTGTCCTACACACTCTCTAAGTACGAACCCCAGATACGAACTGTTCACACTCTACAACACAGAGCACTCTGTACAAGGACTTCCGTCCTACACACTCTCTAGTTACGAACCCCAGATACGAACTGTTCAAATCTCAGACAAGACTTGCTTTTCTGAATTCACTGCTTTCCCCAATATAAACCCGATTGGAGCTTATTCATTGGACACATTGAACATTCCTTTCTTCATTAGTGACATGTTGTTTGTCTGCTCATCATCCACATACCTCACAGACGGATGAACACGCCTCACAGCAATCTCCTCTTTCTCCCAACACCACCTGTGCATGATTACCTGTCAATTCTCCATTCAACAAAGAAAGAATGTCACTTTGAAAATTCTAGTACATAGCCAGTACAATACACAATAGGTTAAGATAAAGAAATAATGGAAATTCCAATCTGTAGCAGGTGCAGTCTTCACACCCCACACCTTAGCGGAAAATATGCCTTTTAGGGGCTAATTTTCCCCAAACATATAGTAACATCACAGAAGAGTTCAATAGTCTCTTTGCATATTCCTTTACTGTGCTTATTACATAGATATTTCCAGGTGTCTGAACATTATCTACTTACATCTCTACTGAACCTTGTACTAATATTAATATTACATAAACAATACACATGCTAATGCACTATTAAAAACACAAAATTCAAAAATTTTTACACATACACAGAAAAAAAATAAACGTGTGATGACATTCCTTTAAGTTTGTCCACTACTGGGTCGTTGATGCTGATGGGCCAACAACTGGTTGTTCTTCCCAGCTCTTTCTATGTAGCCTAGAAATTGCATTAGCATTCAAATGTTGAGCTCCTGGACGAGAGAAATACTCAGGTTCCAGCGTTGCAAGGCAAGAGCCCATCTAGTGAGTTTGGGTGATCTTGGGGTTGTTTCGGTGAGAAATTTTAATGGATTATGATCCGTAATGATCTCAATTTGAGATCCATAGGTCCACTTTTTAAACTTTCGCAACCCAAAGAGAACACTCCAAGCCTCTTTCTCTATACTCGGCCAAGGACGCTGAGCCTCTGACAGTTTCTGACTGGCAAAAGCTATCGGTTTAAACTGACCCTTTTCATCTTTTTGAGTAAGACAACATCCTACTGCGAGGACGGAAGCATAGGCGTGGAGCTGATATTCCCGACCTACGGTAGGTGTAGTCAAACTCGTCACTTTACATAACTCATCTTTAAGAGTATTAAATGCTTTTTCTGCCCTTTCATCCCATGGTGCAGTATGTTTAACCTTCCCTTTAGTTAATTGGGTTAAAGGTATAGCGATTTCAGCATAATTTGAAATATAAGATCGGTAAAATCCCATTAATCCCAAAACAGATCTAACTTCCTTTTTAGTTTTTGGCCTTTTTAAATCCTTTATTGCTCCTATTTTCTCCTCATCCGGTGCATGCGTTCCACCCCCAATTACATGACTTAAAAACTTAGTCAATTTCTCACCAAATTTACATTTTTCAGCCTAATCGTAAAATTTCTCTTTTTCAACTCTTCAATGACAGCCCTAACATGCTCACAATGCTCTTCCCAGGTGTCGGAAAAAATGATGACATCATCAATATATGATTCCGCATACCTCCGATGACCTTGAAAAACCTCATTCATATCTTTCTGAAACGTAGCAGCCGCCCCTGATAATCCAAAAGGCATAGTACGCCACTGATAAGTTCCGTTATGCGTTGTAAAAGCTGTCAAATGTTTACACTCCTCAGCCATTTTAATCTGCCAATAACTCCTCTATATATCAATCGAAGACAAATATTTAGCCGTCCCTGCGGTATACATGATTTCTTATGAATCCTTCATCGGAAATGTTGGAACCTGAGTTACCGAATTTAAAGCTCTATAGTCTATAC
The DNA here is from genome assembly GCA_964019185.1 of Maratus speculifer. Classification (NCBI taxonomy): domain Eukaryota; kingdom Metazoa; phylum Arthropoda; class Arachnida; order Araneae; family Salticidae; genus Maratus; species Maratus speculifer. Next base: position 424,348,665 of record OZ025290.1, on the reverse strand, counting down.
AAAGTCTAACAGTTGCGTCCTTTTTCGCCACGCAAACAACTGGATGACTGATTTCAGCATTTGACACTTCGATTAGATTTAATTCTAATAACTCCTGAATCTGCCTATCTACTTCCTCTTTGTAAGCTACCAGTACGCTATACAACTTTGGCTTTTTCCTTGCCACCCCCGGTTTAAGATCAATACGATTTTCTCCTACTTCCGCTGGTCGTACAGGAACCATAAACATTTCTTTGTTCTCCCTCAAAATGTATCTTATATCTTTGACTTGACAATTAGATAACCCTTTTATTTCGAACCTCTCTATATCTCGTTCTACTTCTTGATCCCGGTTCAAAATAGGAATTTCCCCAACTTCTCCAAATTCCTCATCACCCTCGAAGACAATATTAACTATGTTACATTTAGCAATAAATTCTCGTATTTTATTTTGGTGCACATGCTTCCGACTCCCGTCTGCTCACTCAACTACAAACGAATGCTGGTTTCGTTTTTCGATGATAGTTGCAGGCCCTTGCCACCTAGAATATAACTTATTAGTTGAATCGGGGATTAACAGTATTACTTTATCACCTACTTCAAACGTTTTTTCTTTTGACCTTAAGTTATAATGATACGCCATCCTACTTTGTTGCACGTCAGACGATAATTTTGCCACATTTGCGGCTCTTTCTAAACGTCCCCTAAGCTTATTCAAGTACTCATGAATCGGCGCAGTATCTAACTGCTCCTCCTTATTTTTTCCTGCCCAAGATGACTTGAGAATCGATGAAGGACCCTCCGGCGCTCTACCATATAATAACTGGAAAGGTGCGATTCCCGTCGTAGAATTTGGGACTTCCCTATACATCCATAATATAAATGGTATTTGTTCATGCCATTTTTTCCTTCTTCTCTAATAGTAGGATGTAACATACGTTTAAGAGTCTGATTAAATCGTTCCACAAGCCCGTTAGACTGTGGATACTGTGGGGTCGAAAATCTTGGACTAGCGCCTAACCTTTTCTCAAATTCTTTCGTTAAGTCGGCAGTGAAATTGGTTCCATTATCACAGGCAATTATATTTGGAATTCCTGTCCTCATAAATATTTGAAGTAACGGATCACACGTGGTTTTAGCCGTTAAATTTTTTAAAGAGATCGCATCCACCCATCTGGTATGTTGATCAATTAAAGTTAGTATATACTGATACCCTTGTGAATTTTTAGGATCAGTAGGCCCAATTAAATCAACATTAATTACCTGAAATAGAAGTTCCGGCCGCGATACTGGGGAAATAGGAGTTCTATCATTCACTTTAACCCCTCTAGTCAATTGGCACTCTAAATATGACTCACAAAATTGTTTAGTTTCTTTCGCCACTTCCTCCCAATAAAAAGAATACCTGATTCTCTGTAACGTTTTCATGGCTGCATGATGCCCTCCAAATACCGAAGTATGCGCTAATTTTAGGATTTCTTCCCTTCTTATCTTGGATACTACTAATTGCGCTATAGTTTCGCCTAACAATTTCTCTTTATGATACAATAAACCGTTTACAATATAATAATCCCCTTTTTCCGTTTTAGCTAATTCCCAAGCTTTCTCTAACTCTTTACATTCCAATTGGGATTTCTTAAACATATCTGAATTGCTAACAATAGCTTTATTATCTTTTTCCACATCCGTTTTTTTAGTATTCTGAGTTTGTACATTTTCCTATCTCGCTTCTATTGCGTAAACATTACAACTATCGCTACTCATACCTTCCTTTTCACTCGATTTATCAATAATAATTTCTAATTTTAACATTCTAATTTTTGGGACTCTAGCAATGGTTCCTCGCGGTTGATACCTGACAACTCATTAATCACCTTGGGATGTAAAATTACTTGTTCATTAATATTATCGGTCACTGCGCAAAGTACTTCCTGATGAATTATATTAGTTTGTCCGAATTGCGGAATAGCTAACGGTAATTTAACCAACGGCGATTTAACTACTTCACCGAATAACCCTTGTAAATAAATACTACCCGCTACTTTTAATTTCTCTTCCGGTACCAAATCTTTATGAACAACAATAATTTCACATCCAGAATCAACCAATCCGTTTGCTTTTTGCCCATTTACACTAACTTCACTTTTCTCAAGTTTGTTTATTTTCTCACCGATAAGATTAGTTCTCTGTTCGGCCTTTGCTGATATTCTCGCCACAATAGCTCCATTAGGTAACTCTTTGTTTTCCTTTACCACTATCTTATATACACCCGCCTTCTGGTCTCGCCCTTTATTACCACTATCATTTCCCTCATTACCCACTTTATTACAAAAACGTTGGTAGTGACCTCTCAAGCCACATTTAAAGCATTTAGGAGATGAAGCATCACTAGGTTTCTTAAAATACATTTTTCTATCCGAAAAAGAATTAGTCTCATTACTACCGTTTTGCCTCCAGTTACCACTAACTTTACTATCCTCCCTCGATCACATTTTCTCATTGTTTACATACCTATCTTTACCTTCAAAACTTTTATACGTAACTGCATACGACTTATGTTTAGCGTCAAAATAATTGTCACATTCTTTAGCAATTTTAGAAGCTTCTAGCCATTTACCCTGGTGAGTTAACCCAATATATGATGCAGTATCCTCATCTAACGTACTTACTAATTTATCAGTAACTATTAACTGGTTGACCTTTTCATAAGAGTCCTCTCTAATCTTACAATAATTTTCCCATATCGATATTAAACGCGACACAAATAATACATGAGTTTCATTCTGGTTTTTTCTTAGCCTTTTTAAAATTTTCCAAACACGCCTTCGGTGTCGGCTCATGTTCCCTTAGAACTAACTCCTTTAATTCCTCATAATTCTCCATTTGTTCCGTAGTCGTGTAAATTAACAAATTATCCGCCTTATCTCCTAACATATTTAGTAGAATTTCGGCCTGCTGGTTTTCCGGTACATTTTTAGTTTTGAATGCCCTTTCTAAATTGTTGAAAAATAAATTCCATCCATCAGTCCCTTCCGGTATTTTTGATAGGTAGAGTTTTCACAATATTGATCATTTTTTCTATATTACTTTCATTATTAGATTCCCTAGAAACATTAGAGTTATTTGCCGATCCTTGAACCCTTAGTCTATCCATTTCTAATTCATATTCCATCCTTAATTTTTCAACCCTCTCTTCTTTTTCTAATTTTTCGCATTCTAACTTTTCCTGTTTTTCTTCGCGCTGTAATCGTTCTGCAGCAATGGCGTCAGATAATTCCTTAACAACGCCCTCGTCATACCCATCACTGTCCATTATCTTTTTCCTAAGCTGAATTCTGGTATCACCTTCCGCGAATTCAACACCCAATTCTTTGGCTATCACCTGAAGATTCACCTTTTTTAGTTTTAATAAGAAAGCCATACCTTTTTCCGATTGTTATTACCACCCTACAGTACAATAATATTTAAACCTACTAAATTAATATTTCCTAACTTGCTAACTTAGTACAGTTATATCTCCACTTATTATACTAATTAATACCCTTCAGATAATCAATGTATTGCATTTCTGATTAACCTACTAAATACTTTAATATTCCTCAACCATTGATATCACACATTTTACTTCCAATAAAACAAAAGGTAAAACAGTAATTCGATTTGACTACTATGCAATATAGATTCCAATTTATACCCTTAGATAATAACATACAATTTACATAATAATACTGATAAGTTGATATTGAATAAAAATATGGATGTCAATCAAAAAATCCACATAAAGAAAAATCGTATAATATGCACATATAAATTTCTATAATAATCCTCACTACAATATTTCCAAATTCAATACTAGCTCTCACACTTAAAACAAATATGATCTTAAGTGTATTTGTTTTGATCACAAGATCTTCACTTTTTTTCCCTCACTATGGCACTCTTTTTAGCCTTTTTTTTCACTATGGCCTCCTTTTGAGCCTTTTTTTCTCCCTATGGCCTTCTTTTGAGCCTTTTTTTCTCACTATGGCCCTCTTTTGAGCCTTTTTTTTTCTTTCACTACTACTGGCCAATTAAAATTCTAAGCAAATGTTATTATACACTCTTCAAACTTAAACAATATTGCTTCATTTAAATATTACTTTAACAATAATTTAAATTTAAGTAAATTGAATTATTACTTTCAACTACTATTAACACAATGCCTTAATTTTGTTTACTACCATTATTAGTAAAAAAAAATATATATATATATAGAAAGTCAATATTAGCTCAAGTTATTATGACCTTTCCTTAAAACAATAGAAAATATGATTATTAATACTTTATAGGTAGGAAGTATTGATAAAACACATAAATAATCTAGACAATTTACTTAAATTACTATAAATTATACACTATCTACCAAAAAGTATTTGTACACTTTCAGTTTTTGACATTTTGTCAAATATTTAAAAATATACTGGTCGGATTCTTTTGGAACTTCAGAAATATAAAGATTATGTTTCACTTTATATTTATTTACATTCATTTGTTAAGCGGGTAATTAGGGGGCCGGCAAAAAAAACAAAGAATAATAGAAATATTTGGGATCGCCCTGTACATGAAAATGCACGAAACGACTTATCGCTTTAGAATACAAATATATGAATACAGTAGAATATGTACACTAATTTTTGTGAGAATAGCATGTATATTTATGGCGATAGAGCGATTTTTTTGAAAAATTCAAAAAATTCTGGTATGTTTTTTGTTTATATCATGCTGGGTTTTTGACCAAATTTAACGCAAATTTCAGAAAAATTGGCAAAATGCAGTAGAAAAAATGTAGCGCAATTGGAATATAAATATATTAAATATTTTATGAAATATGAGTAGTTGTATAAAATAATTTTTATCTGCGCATGCGCGAACTAGAAAAACATTTTTTTTACATCATTTAATAGTCAATTCTATGGAGTGACTTATAAAAAAAATCCAATCAAATATCATGAAAATTCAAAAAGATATCATTATTTTAGTGAGATGTTTTTACTCTGCTCTCTAAAAACGGCTGAATCTTAAGGGATTCTCCACAAATTGACATTTTTTAATAACTGACTTAAAAAAAAAAACTAGTATTGAATTAATACAATATCTAATACAATATTGCTGCTAATAAGTACTTGACAATTGTGATAGAAAAGAAAAAGAGCTTTATTCACTTTCAGGGCCAAAACTAAGAGAGGGTTGGGGGAAAAGGGCATGTGCCCCGGGCGCTAGGATGAAAGTGTCCCAAATGTACATTTTGTTGGGCGATTTTTTCCATGTCTATGTTTAGCATGATATTGTCAAAATCGTCCCATTCAAAGCATTTCTCCTATACCAAAGCATAGAAGAATCTAATGATGATGGCATAAAGATCCCGCATAAAGAAGATTTTTTTTTTCGTTTTGATTCGGTTTCACAATTTTAAGGTATCATTTTTTTTAAACAAAGCAGACTACTTTAATCAATATTACATATTTTAAGTTTTAAAATAAGTCGGCTATTAATAAATTAGAAAATTTTTCTTTGCAAATACTTTTGCAGATGCTTTGCAAAGAAGAAAAGGGAGGGAGGGGGGAGTTCACCAAAATTCATTGAAATATAAATATATTAAATATTTTCTAAAATGTTCTATGTCATGCAATATTTTCAACCAAATATAAAGCCACATTCAGAAAAATTCGCAAAATGTAGTAGAAAGAATAAGGTGCTATTGAAATATAAATATATTAAAAGTTTTCTAAAATATTAGTATTTGTATGAAATATTTTTTAATCAGCGCATGCGTGAACGATAAAATTTATCATTTTACATAATTTAATATTCAACTCTATGGAGCTACCCATAAAAAAATCCGATCGAATTTCGTGGAAATTCAGAAAGTTATTGTGGATAGGAGTGAACTGATTTTCAATTGGTCTCTGAAAGCAGTTGAATGACGTCAGATTTTACGCAAATTGCCAAATCTCCATTTACGTTTTTTACTGGTGATTTACTTCTTTTCTTAGATAATTACCAGAACGAACCTATTTCAGGATAAAAATAATTATAAAAAATCGAAGCATTTGTGTCAAATCTACCCATTGATACATAATTGATAATGGCTCTTATGCAAATGCCGATATCTGCGATCCTGAAATACGTCAAGTTCTCCACTGTTAAATGTGGTGTCGAAAACAACACTGACATCAATCGCATGCATGATGCCAAGAAGAACAGAACTGTCTGATTTTGAGAAAGGTGTGATCATCGGGTACCACCGAAATGGCCGATCTTCAATCGACATATCTAGCGAGCTTAATTACCCCAAAACGACTGTGGCTTATGTGATTAGAAAATGGAAGCTGAATGGTGATTGTCAGAATGTGGCCAGAGTAGGCAGACCGACGAAACTGGGAGATAGAGACCGACGGGTTCTGTCTAGAGAAATTCGGAAGAACCGCAACCAACCAATGTTACACATACGCCAAGAATTTCAACAAGCTTCAGGATGAATTGTTTCCATGAATACCATCCGTAAGGAAGCTCATCTGCTTAATTTTTATGGCCGTGCTGCCGCCCATAAGCCTTTAATCACCAAGTCCAACTGCGCAGCTTGGTTAAGTTGGTGCAAAACACGTCAGCAATGGACTGTACAGCAATGGAAACAGGTTCTCTGGAGTGATGAATCAAGGTTCACCCTCTACCGTTCTGATGGTAGGGTCTGGGTCTCGCGTCTGCCTGGAGAACGCCTCCTACCAGAATGTATTGTGCCCACAGTTAAATTTGGCGGAGGGGGAATTATGTTCTGGGGTTGTTTTTCCTGGTTCGGACTAGGACCCTTGGTCCCAATTCATGGTAAGCTCAATGCCGATGCCTACTGTAATATACTGGACAACAGTGTACTTCCTACGTTGTGGCAATACTATGGATTGGACCCATGTTATTTCCAGGATGACAACGTAAGCTGCCATGTAGCGAGGTCCAGCATGGATTGGTATGCTGATAATGGAGTGCATCGACTCGAATGGCCTGCCCAGAGCCCAGACCTGAACCCAATAGAGAGCCTCTGGGACTAGTTGGATCCTCGAATTAAGGCGGTTGACACACGCCCAAAATCAGTAAAAGAGCTTACCTGCCTTGTGCAAACAGAGTGGAATAAAATACCATTAAATGTAATACAAGGACTAGTTGAGAGCATGCCCAGGAGAGTCGCAGCTGTAATTGCCTCTCGAGGAGGATCTACAAATTATTAAATGTGAACAGGGCCAAAACCAGTCTTTTTTTCCCGAGGCAAACGTGGATTTTGAAGGTACCCCTTACCCCCTCCTTCGCAAAGCATATTTACAAAAAAAATTTCTCCAATTTATTAATAGCCGACTTATTTTAAAACTTAAAATATGTAATATAAAATAACATATTCTGCTTTATTAAAATACTCCAATTTGATACTTTAAACCGAATCAAAAAAATTCTATTTTCAACAGGATCTTTAAGGCCCTTGTCCCTGCCCGCGAAGACACTGCTGAGCTAATGCTATTCCTGTGGGGAGGCATTTTTCTAATAACTCTTTCGCATTTTGAAATTTTCAATTTTTTTTTTTTTTTTGCATTGGATAGCGGAAGTCCCTCTCAAAATCGCTCCTTGACTACTTTTTCGATTTGAGTCATAGATATTTTTTATAAAGTTAGTTTCACTTTCAGAACCGCTTTTGGAAGTGAAAGAAACATTATAAAAATATCTACGCCAAAATTGAAAAAGTAATCACGGAGCGATCTTGAAAAGGACTTCCGCTATCCAATGCAAAACATATTATTTAAAAATGTCCAAATGCAAAAGAGTTCGAAAAATGCATCCCCATAGGAATAGCATTAGCTCGTGAGCATCTTCGCGGGTAGGGGCAGGTACCTTAAGCCATCATCATTAGATTTTTTTTATGCTTTAGCATAGCCCAGATATAATAATTTTAACAATATTATGCTAAACATAGCCATGAAAAAAATCGCCAAACGAAAGATACATTTGGAACACTTTCATCCTAGCGCCCGGAGCACACGCCCTTCTCCCCCAACCCTCTCTTAGTTTTGGCCCTCAATGCGATTAAAGCTCTTTTTCTTTTCTATCACAATTGTCAAGTACTTATTAGCAGCAATATTGTATTAGATATTGTATTAATTCAATACTAGTTTTTTTTTAAAGTCAGTTATTAAAAAATGTCAATTTGTGGAGAATCCCTTAAGATTCAGCCGTTTTTAGAGAGCAGAGTAAAAACATCTCACTAAAATAATGATATCTTTTTGAATTTTCACGATATTTGATTGGATTTGTTTTATGTCACTCCATAGAATTGACTATTAAATGATGTAAAAAAAAGTTTTTCTAGTTCGCGCATGCGCAGATAAAAATTATTTTATACAACTACTCATATTTCATAAAATATTTAATATATATATATATTCCAATTGCGTTACATTTTTTCTACTGCATTTTGCCAATTTTTCTGAAATTTGCGTTAAATTTGGTCAAAAATCCAGCATGATATAAACAAAAAACATACCAGAATTTTTTGAATTTTTCAAAAAAATCGCTCTATCGCCATAAATATACATGCTATTCTCACAAAAATTAGTGTACATATTCTACTGTATTCATATATTTGTATTCTAAAGCGATAAGTCGTTTCGTGCATTTTCATGTACAGGGCGATCCCAAATATTTCTTTTATTCTTTGTTTTTTTGCCGGCCCCCTAATTACCCGCTTAACAAATGAATGTAAATAAATATAAAGTGAAACATAATCTTTATATTTCTGAAGTTCCAGAAGAATCCGACCAGTATATTTTTAAATATTTGACAAAATGTCAAAAACTGAAAGTGTACAAATACTTTTTGGTAGATAGTGTACAACAACAAATTTTGGTTCGAGATGTCAGCAGAAGGAAATGATCAAAACACATTACCTTATAATTTATTTGCTGGGGTACTTTTCTATTTACAGGTAGTTCCACGATGTAGCGATAATATGGCACAACACTTAGTTCTGTTCTCTCTAATAAAGATACGGCACGACACAACACTCTAGCACACACTCGACGATACGGCATTACCACGCAAGAATTCCACTTGGTACTTCGGCACTAACAAACTGCAACACGGCTCGATGGTCACTGGTACCAGACGATTCTATCCGGATGCTGCCATCAATTTGTCGGACGTTCCTCTCAACCCGCACAACTTTGAAGGAAGTCCGTGGTAGTTATAGCTGCCACCACCGATATTATTAGGTGATATCGGTCACCCACTGTGAGGATTATGTAAATGAACACTGACGCTGTCAATTAACTGAATTAACAGTTTATTTATACTATAAGTACACAAGAAATACACTATTTACAATTATATACAATTATAACTCGGATATAGGTGATCCGGTTCAAAGTTAAATACAGTAAACGGTTGGCTGTGTACTGTTTAAATTACACCTTCTTCCTCACACTCAATGCACGTTAGATTCACTTTACTGGAGATCAATTTCGAATCTCCCAACACAAGGATACTCGGCCTTCGCTATCCGGGCCAGAGAACTACACACCAAGATGTCTGTATCCCTTGCTCTCCAGATACGACTGCTTACGCTCTACAACACAGAGCAGTCTCTACGAGGACCTCTGTTCTACACACTCTCTATTTACGAACCCCAGATACGAACTGTTCACGCTCTACAACACAGAGCGCTCTGTACAAGAACCTCCGTCCTACACACTCTCTTGGTACGAACCCCAGATACGGACTGTTCAAATCTCGGACAAGATTTGCTTTTCTCAAATCACTGCTTTCCCCAATATAAACCCCCTATGGAGCTTGTTCATTGGACACATTACACATTCCTTTCTTGATTATTGACATGTTGCTTGTCTGCTCATCATCAACATACCTCACTGACGGATGAACATGCCTCTCAGCAATCTCCTCTTTCTCCCAATACCACCTGTACATGATTACCTGTCAATTCTCCCTTCAATAAAGAAAGAATGTCACCTTGAAAATTCTAGTACACAGCCAGTATAATACACAAAAGGTTAAGATAGAGAAATAACGGAAATTCCAATCTGTAGCAGGTGCAGTCTCAGAATCTGACAATTTTTAAACACGATTATTTAATCGGTAAATTAATTATAACAGAGGTAATTTATTTCATTTTTCATTATTGGGTGAAAAAAGTACGGCCCAGGATTCGAACCAGGGATGAACTGGCTGCAATAGTTTAGTAAGTATGCCAATAGTTTTTTGATTTCAGGGATCTGCCAAGTTACTTACAGTAAATCCAGGATTTGCAGAACGACGTCAGAATGTCTTGGATTACGGGGGTCTCTACTTTGAAGAATAGTTCTTGTTGCTTTTTCTGTGAATTTGCGCATTAAAATGCAACTATCAAAAGATTCCCGATACTTTTTGTTCAAACTAGAAAAAAATGAAAAAAAAAACACCCTGTATATAAACTGTCAGAAAATATTTAATGATTGCATTATACATATTATGCTTATATTTTCTAAACAAAATGTGCATTATACATGCATAAATTGTACTTTTTTTCTGTCAGTAAATAAAAGTAAAGGAATCTTAAATAATAGCGTTTATTTCTATAATTCTTTTTTTTTGGAAACTTTTATGGATATAATAAGAATAATCATTTTTTTTAAAGAATACCAGGAATGCATTAAATTTATGGAATAATAAATTTAAAAAGATCACAATTATAATTTTATATACTTTAAATGAAGAAAAGTAATAAAAAATACCTTTAAAAATACCTTTAATCGGCGATAAGTCAACAACTGTACAACATGGTACTCGAAGAAAGACAATTTTGCATATTTCTAGGAAAATGAACAATGGTGAACAGATTTAAATACTTAAAAATTAAGATAAAATTTTAACGTGTAAAAGTTAAAAACTTTCTCTCTGGGCTTAAAAGCCACTTATTTAATTAGGTCATTGCAAGGATAAGAGTAAAATTGTTTTTTAAATAAAAACTCGTGAGCTGGCATCCTAATTTCTAAATTTCTAATAATTTATTCTATTTATAGATGAATAAAAGTAAACTTTTAATGTAAAATCTATTCACGTATATATAAATATTTAAAATGACTTAAAAAAAGTTCACTGAATAATTATTTATGTTTAATTGATTTTTATTTTCCTTTTTATGAAATGTTAATCTAAAATCTATTGATGTATTTAGAAATATATCAAATTAATTAAACAAAAAAAAATCTGAATAAAAAATTAAGTGATTTTTCCTTATATTTTTATGAATTGATTTTCTTTTATTTCCTCATATTTTAACTAATTTATGCATTTTGCAGTATGTAGCATTAGTCTATATCATTTTTATTCATATTGAGTACTTAAAGTTATCTGAGTGTCCGAATCAATAAATATTTTTTCAACAAAAATTTTTTTTAAATGTTTGTTGCCTCGTGTGCGTTTATCGTTAACACCTCTAACTTTATTGTTTATTAGATGTATTTAAATGAATTAATGAATTCTTCAAACTAAAAGTTTGCGAAAAAAAAATTTTCTTTCATCTTGGTAACTGTTTTTAAGTAAAAATAAGTATTTTAAAGGAAAAGTTATTGTAAGTGTTTGTGTACTTGTATTTAAACTTATCTTTTGGACCTCTTTTTGCTCAGTATTTATTGTTATTATGAAAGGGCGTAATTTTTTACTTCTGCGTGGACTTGTTTAAACACTAAATCCGGCCCAGACTTTGGGTTTGAGAATGACCAAACTTTGGCAAAATTTGATGGAGTACATATGAAAACCGATTCAGCCCTTTTAACAGAAATCAATATCCAGTGAACATGCATGACAACACCTCATTCGGTGGCACGCAGCAAATGACTCGCTTCCAGGAATGCGAAGAAAAAAATCAAGCTTTTCTGTTTAATTGCCATCTTTCAATGTGCATATTGGTGCTGTTTTAGAAGTACAGCTGCTGGCGGAAAGTAAAATTTGATACTTATAAAGAAGATCTTGTATAAAAGTCTAATAAATATAAAAAAAAAGCATTTTTAACAATTAAATGAAGTACAAGTTAATTCGGGGGATATATGCAGTTTGAGGGAAAACACTTTTCCCTAGTCTTTTATAAATTCACAGATGACAATACTGTCAAGTTTTTTTAAAGAGTCTCGTCCCAGTGTGCACGTGATTTGTGAATTGATCTAAATTTATCACCTTCTACCACCATTAATTTTGGTGCTTACAATAATCAATATGAATAAAGCCCGTATAGTGAATAAAGCCTTCATGATATTCCGTTACTCATATATTAGGTTCATAAACGGAAGTTTTAACTTTAATACATTAGCAATAACAATAATTTCTGTATTCTGTTACACAGACAAAGCAAGAAAATGCAGCTATAACCTAGCTGCAGCACAGAAATCAGCATTTGTAACATTTGCCACTATTACTTGGGGGAAGACACATGAATCAAAAGTAAATAAAAATAAAGTTAGAAAATGAAATAATTATTTTCTTGTCTTACAAGTCCCAGCACTCATTACTTTCCGCCACTTGATCTCTCATTTTTTTTCAAAATCAATGAAAACATATGGGCGACAATTCCTGTACGCATGAACCACAGTTAGTCAAATCGTAAAAGTTCAAGACTTCAGTTTCGATCGATTCTTAATACAGCTTTGGGCAAGGCAGTCGCACTAGGAAATAACACTTCTGGGTTTTCAGCAACTATGATTTACAAGATAGAACCCGTTGAATATCGACGAAAGAAAATATTTAAAAGGAACTATTTCATTAATTTATAATAACCTACAAAATTAGTTACAATAAAAAATGCACCTTATATTGGTAAGTCAAACTCTAAAACAAATTATATTTAACCTAAACATTAACAAAATACTTTCTCTATAAAACTCAGTTGAAGAAATTGCTAAAATTTAACTTTAATCGTATATATAAGCAGTAAAAAAATAAAGGTATTATGTTAAAGCTATATCTGTTATTATGTTAAAGCTATCTATTAAGACTATGCTAGTATTTCAAAATGAAAAAAGCAAAAATTTATTCCACTTTGACTCAATCATAGAATTTTTTCCCAATGAAATCTACACCCGACATCATCTTCACAATTTTAAAATTTACATATCCCCTTTCATATCTGTATTCATCTTTTTTTTTTTTAAATAGTATTTTAATTTGATTATCTTGAAACTAGCAAAAGCCATGCGCGATTGGATATAAAATAAAATAATGCTTGGATTCGCGAAGCATTATTTTATAAAACAGATATTTAAAAGTAACAATATTTTTTATTATTATTATTATTATTGCATCTTTATTAAACAAAAACGTTATTTTATGTTTTGGCGCATTTTAATTTTTTACTTATGATGTAAAACTGGCATAAGATATTTTCGAAGCAAACTTTTACAATTTTTTTTTAATTTTCAACTAAAAGCTCTTTTAAAGATGTTTTTACAATTTCAAGTAGCCACTGGTGTTTTTTAATTGTTTGAAATATGCATGTTTCCAATCTTTGTAATCAACATCCGATAATCTTTGATAGCTATTTTAGAATAATATATTTGAAGAAAGCTTGAAGAAAGTTACTTCTTCAAAATCCTTTTTTCTGGAAAAAACATTTGAAATCTGCTTTCGTTGATACTATGAATTTTCAGCTGTAAAACATTTTATTTTAATTTCTTCATTTTTATACATGTTAGCGTATGAGAATTGCTGTAATTCTCTCCGCGTGGGAGAACTGTTTACTTTCTGCGAATGGCAACTCAATTAATGGAATTACCTTTCAACGAAGCGCTCTCTCATTCTCGCAGTGACGTTTTCACGAATAATTATTGTTGTGTTTGCGAACTTATTAAAGTCTTATTTTTCTATAAAATCCTTCTGATTAATGAGTCGATATTATTTAGCCACAATACGACCTTCGCAAAAATATTTATAAAGAGCTTGAACCAACAACTTCACGCAGATCTTTTAATTTTTCATTTATATAACAAATTTAAGAATTAATTTTATTTGTTTACAATTATTTTGTTGCCAGTTTACAAAAAAAAAAAAAAATCCATAATACAATTCTTTTAAAATGTTTAAGTGTCATCTGTGCAAACGATTTTGCGGGATAATGAAAACATGTTTTATTTAATAAATTAATCATGATTCTATCTATAATTATTTACTCCATGATTTAAACTTTTTTTTCTGAAAATATACGCGTTTCATTTTTTATTTATTTGCTAAAATGCTTCCGTATTGGAAATGCATGTAAAATAAATTAATTAAAATAATAATTTTTTTAACGTTTTACTGTGAAAAAAATTATATTCTGCAAATCTACAGATCATAATTTATTTTTGTGTTTAATTTGAAGTTAAAATATTGAATAGTTTTTTTGTAAAGCGTACGACAAATTGTAATTTGAGTGGACTAGTAGAGGATTCGCTTCGCTCATCCTAATAATTTTAATTCAAAACTTGAAGTTTTGACGCTATTAGCCGGAACAAATATTAAACTATTTATATTATTTTTAATGTAAATAAAATTTTGTAAATGAAACTGAAATTCACCGTGTCTTATAATAAAAGATATTCTTGAAACTTTAGTATTTAATTTAAATTTTTTTCACTTTTAATGTGAAAATGGTAACATGAAGATACATTAATCTGCTTTTTTTGGCTATTTTTTCTTTACTTTTAATTAAGATTATGTACTTCTGTTTCCACAATTAGCGAAACTCTATTAAAAACAACAAAAAAAAACTAATATCTCAAAAACAAATAAAGATACTGAAATCAGACAAATTGCATTTAAAAGTGTATTTTTTTCCTATTCGACAGTGTAAAAATTAAAAATGTACGATGTTTAGAAATTTAAAAAAAAAAATTGTTGCACAAAAAAATTGCAAACCCAAAATTTCATTTCAAATTTCACAGTGTTGCCATTCGCAAAATCACGTATGCGTTACGTACAGATACCTTTGGCCTTATTATTATAGATACCTATAATTCACAAGCAATCTTCGAGCATACGCTAATATCTCTGGTGTTTCGAGCAATGATACAGCTGTTACTTCCCGTAGCGGCGCATGTGACAATCGGACTACATCAACAGTTGCTTCCACCAAGAGATTTGAAGACAATGGACTGACAAGCATTTGCTTCCATCAATTGAATTAATGTCAATGGGCAGACACCAGCATTTCTTCCCTCAGCGCAGAAAACAGGATTTCCTCCTAGAAGCATTCAGCCCTATTCTTCAGATCAGAAAACATAAATCATAAGGGCATAAGAAAGAAAAAACAGCAAAGGCTGTATCAGAGAGAGAGAAAAAAACTTTGTGGGAAAAGACCATAGAAAATCGGGTAATGTAATATTACTAAAAAGAAACCTTCCGAAAACAGAAATTTCTTGGATACCAATGGCGATAGTTTTAATAAGAATAATGATTATGATGTCGCGCTGCATATAAAGGAATTTTAACGCTTAAAAAAGTCTCAAGTATGATTGAATTCAGAGTTTTAAATGTAATAAATGGTTGCACAAAGATTGTAACAATTGTCATTTGCACTTAATGAAAGGTTGTAATCTTGTATCCTTATTAGTTTTAGAATAGTAAATTTGAAACAAATTACTTCAATTCTACTTCAAATTTACTTCAAATCTACTTTAATTATTTAAATTTGAAAAATCAGTTAATAGATTTTGTGAATAGATTTCCCATAGTTATTGTGAATTTTCAAGTAATGTTCCAATGTTTGCATTATTTTTCTAATTCACTGTGGTGTTGCATATTATCCTATAACTGGTAGCAATTTTACCATACATATGGGAGAACATGTCAAAATTAAAACAGTTTATTTAACATTAAATTTCTCATTTATGTAAGATATGAAAAATGAATTAACACGCTTACATAATCAGGTAAATATTGAAGAATATGGTGTATTATATTATGGTGTATTACATTATCTTTTTTCAATTTTGGCACTTTGTTGGCAAAACTTGGCGGCTTCCCTTGTATTACAATACATGTCTTTCATTAGTTTTAACTACTCTGTATTAAACGTAAAACTAAAAATAAATTCGGATTTTTTTTTTTTTGTGATTCACTTTTCATATTTTTATGTAATGAGAATGCACAAAATATTACGTATTTTTTCCAAAACACTTTTTTCTTTCATGCACAAAGCATAAATAAATACTTCAGTTTTGATAAATTAGATTTCTCCCAATAAAATAGAAAAACCTTAAAAAAATCTAGAATTTCTCCTCTAGCAGGTCTAACCTGCATAAAATATAAAATTGTATAAGATTTTTTTCTGAAAGGAATAAAAAATATGAAACACGAAGTAAAAGGATTTATAAGATTTTTTTTTTCCATTATTTTCTGAATTCTACAAATCGTGCATGAAAAAAAACATTCCGAAACTCTGCAGATTTTATGTAATATGTTCTAAAACAAGTTTTATACACAAAAAAGTGTATCAAAAACAATGACTATCTCCAACTAAAAATGAAATATTTTAGTAATCAGAGTAAGAGTTCTTTTTACTTTTTAATTTTTTGACATAAATTGTGTACTTAGTTTACAATATTAAAAAAAAATATTTTTTAAGTCACGCATAATGGTTTTATTTATTTCTGTATCTTTTATTGTGTTAAAGATACTTATTTGTGTTAATGGTTATATATGAGTTAATTGTAGTGATCCCTATGTTGACCCTTAAAGATATTCAAATACAGTAATAAGGCAGTAAGTGTTTACATTTAGAAGGTGTTTATTTTCACACATGCCACAAACTGATACATCCGTTTACTAAGATGCATGTTTCACTGCAGTAGGAGCATTATGTATATAAATGTAATTCTAGAATATAATACGGTTTTAAAACATTTTGTTATTATTAATACTTTCAATGCTTATTCGCCTATGTTTAATTATTATTATTATTATTTTAAGACTCTTTTTATTGCCTGTATATAGAAATAAACTTAAAGGTGTATTTTTGTTCTGAGATATCAGATTTCTCACAATAAAACAGAAAAACCTTGAAAGAACGCTAGAATTTCATCTCTAGCAGGTCTAAAGATCATCAGGTAAAAAATAAAATTGTATATCAGTTTTCGCTCAATGGAATGCAGTATATGAAACACAAAAGGATTTATGAGAATTCTTTTCTTTTTTTCTGAATTCTTAAATTCGTGACTGAGTAAAAATCTTTTCGAATCAGGTAGTTTTTATGTAACATTTTCTGAAACATGCTTTGAATACAGAAACAATCTCTGAACAGTTGCATATTTCAGAGATACATTCAACTCGTATGATAACTTTACCAATCAGTTAGATTGTGTTAAAATAATAGTATATCTACGTATCCATCGTTCTATGGAGTTCCATTACCCGCGGCTTATTCTACCGAGCTGTCTAAATGACAGACGAGATGTTATGGCCAAAAAGGTTGTCTGAGCAAAACATCCCAACCAGTTATCGCCCGGTTAGCTTAACAGGTAAAGCATTGGCCTTGTAAACCAAGTATTCGAGCAACCAAGTTCGATTCCCGGCCTAGGCAATTTTTCTCTCAATTGGAAATATTCAACTCATATGATAACTTTACCAATTAGTTAGATTGTGTTAAAATAATAGTGTAAATTTGTTAGTTTAGTTGTTTATTTGTAGTAGGTAATCTGTTGAACTACCAAACCGAATCAAAATGATGGTGTTAGTCCCATATCCATTATAGGCTACAACTTATGTCCGTGCCACTAACCCCAAAGCGATGAAAATAAAAAACTTTCTAAAAATATGATTTTTGCGTCACTGAAGGTACTAGAAATATGCAATTTGGCATGGTAGTTACTAATAAGATTTAAATTGCCACTTAGAACATTTCCAAAAAGTTCTTTAAGAGTAAATTACCCAGTATTTGCCGTTAAATAAGTAGTTTGCGATCATCTTCTATAGTAATTATTGATGAATTCTATCAGCTTTTTTTTTTTTATTTTTTGTCGAATTTTGGGACGCCTTGTATAGTATAAATTGTACAATATAACATATTTCGGAAAAAAAATTCGATTCTAAGCATCCATTTTATTTCTTTATCAAATCTGTTAAACTTTCGAAAACATAAGATAGTAAGTACGTTTTATCGGCTTAGAGACCCAAGCATTTTTAAAAACAAAAATTTTAAAATAGTCCTTTAAACTTTTTATAGCTAATGTGAGAAAATGTCTTGTTTAAGAGGATTACATTATATATTTTCTATTAAAGATTTACTTCGAAGTAATTATTTAAAAATATTTCTATAAATAAACTTAAATTGTGCATTAAAGGATTTTAATAAAAGAAAAAAGTTATGACGAATATCTAAGGATAGCAAATTAGCTAAGTTTTAAGATTTTTTGACATTTAACACCATAAAAATTAAATTTTCTTGACATTTAAAACATTGTCTGGTATATATCAAAATATGAGCATGGAAATAAATATATAGAATATACATTTTATTGCTTTCATTAAAGTAACACATAGAAATATATATTTCAGATTCTTTTTCTTTTTTTTTTTAATTTCTCATAAAAATATTACATATCCTAGTAATATTCTTATTTTAATATCCCCTCGTTTATTAGTATACAAGTAATAAGAACTTATATAGACATATGTGTAAAACATAAAAAATATATATTTATGAACTTTTATATGTGTTTTGAAAACAAATTTCTAAATAATCGAAATATATTCATTTTCTATTCATTATGGACAAAAAAATAAATCGGATAATAATAAAAAAAGAATTTTAATAAAGAATTTAATGCGTCGTTTTTAACTACCTTGCATTAACATTTATTATTCTATATAAATTTTCCGTTCTTTATCGAATCTTCTTTATTAAACAAGCTATATTCACTTTTTTTAGTTTTAGTAATAATTGTTTCTTCTGTTATGTTTTTTATTCGTTTTACCACTTAGATTCAATGAAAAGAAAAACAAGTTGGAAATTGCGTAGCAAATGAGGTGCGTTCGTGCGATAATGAAGTTTTAAAAATATTACTCTCATATATCAAACTCATAAAATTGTAAATAATGAATTACAATTAAAACGCTCATCAAACAATGTTCTCCCTATACCATTATCTAATGGAATACTTTTGTGTGACCTTGTAAATGAATAACAAATATTCTTTGTACCACAAATTATGTAAAATGTATATTATAATATGTACTTTATAGTTGCATATAAATTTTATTAAGTTAGAATGAGTGTAACACCAATAAAATGCATTTGAAACATTTTCCCCATTCACCGTAATGTAACGGAATAATTTTGATTGTCCCTGTAATTGATCTATGCATCCGATTTTCATAAAATTTGAAATAACTCGACAAAATTGTGTAATAATTATGTATTTTAAATTTCAAACGATTAAAATACATTTGAAACTCTTTCCCCATTGACCATAATGTAATTGAATACTTTTGATTGTCCCTGTAATTGATCTATGCACCCTATTATCCAAAAATTTGAAATAACTCGACAAAATTATGTAATAATTACGTATTTTAATTTTCAAACAATTAAAATGCATTTTTAACCTTTTTCCCTATTGACCGTAATGTAATGGAATACTTTTGATTCTCCCTGTAATTGATCTATGCATCCGATTTTCATAAAATTTGAAATGACTCGACAAAATTTTGTAATAATTACGTATTTTAAATTTCAAACGATTCGGTTAGGTAGTTTTTGCGTTGTTATAAGCAAACAGACGGACGGACAGACGGACGGACTGAACGACCACTATAGGTGCTACGTATTTACATAATTACGAACGCACCTAAAAAATCAATCTTAACTTTTCCAACGAGGAATAATTTAAACAACATTAATAAAATATCGTTTTCATAGGAATGTGTATATATATATTATATACCATGTACAGTGCCAGAGAAAAAAGAGTGTTACTCGACACTCACAATGTAGTAATGTTTTATTTTATTTTTTCAAGTTTTAAACAGAAGAAGGGTGAGACTTTCTATGATGTGTTGGTGAAGGGAAATGTGACTCTTACAGCTTAACGCTATGTAGGGCTCTCCATTTTTTTTTTCAAATTCTAGTTGTGGATTAAAGATAGGGATTTTTTAAACCGTTTTCCTCAAAAAAATCTACTGGTGTCCATAATTGACGTAAATGCTTACAGTTGTTTAATAACCTCGTTCTTTGACTTTATTAGAACGGTTTAGTCCTGTAACTCATAAAGCCTTAGATTTATGAGAGTCAAGAAAATCTATCTACGCCTCGAAACCGGCAAGAACAATTTACCTCATGACAGTACACCAAAACGAAAAGTCGATTTCACCCTTCACTAAATCGCGTGCAAAAAATAATTATTATTTAAAAAATTAAATTATATTTTTTAAAATTAAAAATATAGTTGTTTATTTCGAAATTATTTTTTTAGTTGAACTTTGAAATGCAGTGAGTTCCCCATTTGAAGCATAATTAAAAAAATAAACAATGTTGTTGAGAAGATTAAGGCCCCTGTCCTCGCTTGAGGAAACGCTCGCGAGCTAATGCTATTGCTTTAGGGAACCATTTTTCTAATAACTCATTCGCATTTCGACATTTTTGATCAATTTTTTTTTGCATTGCATAGCTGAGGTGCATGCCGACAGCGGACCTTTTTTACTTTTTCGATTTTGGTTGCAGATATTTTTTACAAAGCTAGTTTCACTTTCAAAACCGGTTTCGAAACTGAAAGTGCTTTTTAAAAAATATCTGCAACCAAAATCGAAAAAGTAAAAAAGGTGCGCTGTCGGCATGCATCTCAGCTATCCAATGCAAAAAAAAAAAAAAAAAAAAAATCAAAAATATCAAAATGCGAAAGATTTATTAGAAAAATGCTTCCTCATAGGAATAGCATTACCTCGCGAGCGTTTCTTCGAGCGAGGACAGGGGCCTTAACTATTCCCTGAAATGGACATTAATTCAGAGACTGTATTGAAATCGGAAATTTTATAAATTACCTATTCCACTGACAAAAAAATCACCTATGTGTGTCTATTCAAACATGATTGCTTACAGTTCATGCCTTCATCACAATTAAGGCACCACAATAGTCACAGAAAAAAGACTCAAAAAGACCCGGATGATAATGTAAAGTCTATAGGGGAGTTCTTTTCTAATATCTCGTTTAAATTTTAACATTTTGACATGATTTTTTTGCATAGGATAGTTGAAGACGATCCACAATCGGCCTAGTTTTTATTTATTCAATTTTGGTTTTAGGTTTTTTAAAAAAAATACTTTAATTTTCAAAACCGGTTTAAACCGGTTCTGAAACTGAAACTATCATAATATAAAAAATATATAACCAAAATCGAAAAAGTAAAGACTAGGCCGGTTGTGGATCGTCCTCAACTATCCTATGCAAAAAAATCATGTCAAAATATGAAAATTTAAACGAGATATTAGAAAAGAACGCCTCCATAGACTTTACATTAACGCTCGGCTTTTACCGCGTGACTAGTGTACGCTCTTAAAGACTTATTTCCTCCAATCTAGTTACACTTCCTAAGATCAACACAACGGGAAATTAATGAGAGATTACAGCAACAAAATTGATTTACAGGGTATAAATGCTGTGGAAATCAATGAATAGTCTAGAAAGATAATCTATAAACGTATTAGATGACAGTTTGGTATATCTTGCAGGAAATATAAACGTATTTTGAATTTTAAACGATGGTCTTAAACTAAACGTTATCTAAAGAAATGTCAACGATATTGATTGCAATATATTATAATACAAAGAAACTTTAAATAACGATTAATGCAGCTTTTAGTTGAATAATTTAAAAACTCTTTATATGAAGTAAATGCTGCGACATAAGAAATCATTTATTACGCTTAATATTTTTTTAAAATACATCATTTGACTATAAATGATCCTCTCTGAATTCATACGTTAAAAATGCATTTTTTTTTTTTTAATGAAATAGAGATTTGAAATTATTTCGAAATTTTTTTTTCATTATTATAAATGTGATAAATATGCACCTGGAATTAGACATCATTATTACTATAATTTTTAAATAAGAATCTTTGAATATGTGTTAATTTTTTTTTCGTTTTGCACTTTATAAATCACCAAAAGGATAATATTAAATGTAATATTATATTTATCATAAAATACAAGCACAGTTTTCTGTAATATACATACTAATAATGATTTGAAAAATGTAATATAATACATTTTTTCATTAAATATTCGGTTCTTTATATCCAAAATGTTTTTTCCAGTTGAACATTGAAATGCAGTGATTTCACCATTTGAACCACCGTTTAAAAAATAAATAAAATTGTTGAAAAGATTAACTGTCCCCTGAAATGGACATTAATTCAGTGCCTGTATTGAAATCGGAAATTTTATAAATTACCTATTCCATTGACAACGAAATCACTTTTGTCTGTCATGATTGATTACAGTCAATACCCTCATCACTCTCTTAAAAAGTCAGCCACAAAATAGCTCAAGTTGAGCTGAAATCCACTCGCCTCAATGTTGAAAGGCAGCTTCTCAAAAAAGAGTTGAAATAACTCGAGTTTACGAGTTGTTTTTAACCAATTTAAGTGAAGTTGAGTTATTTAAATAACCAATTTAGATCAAGAAGATTTAACAATTTGAAAAACAACTCTTTTATGATCGAAAAATTTACAGCTCTTTCATGAGAAGACAAATCAGATCTTTCGTTTTAAGAGTGCACATTTAAAGGCTTATTTCCACCACGATTGTTACAGTTCCTCAGATCAACACCATGGGAAATTAATGACAGCTACAACAACAAAATTGATTTACAGGGAATAAGTGTTGTCGAAATCAATGAATAGTCTAGAAAGATAATCTATAACCGTATTAGACGTAACATTATGTAGACGCAAATTTAAAACGTCCTGGAGAAAACATACGCATTTTGAATTTTTTTAAACCATGTTCGTAAATTTCATTTACTCCAAAGTCGTTTCAATTTTATTGATAATAATGTACTATAATGCAAGTTTTAATTTAATAATAACTAAACTTACTTGCACTCACTTAATTTTAACACTATTAATATGAAATACGTGCAGTGACATAAAAAAATAATTTATTATGCGTCATAAATAAATAAATAAAAATAAATGGTATTTTATTAAATTTGTATTTTAAAAACTAAAAATAGATTAATATGTGTTAGATCTCATCATTATGCACTACATATATCAGCAAAATAATTATATTAATTTTAATGTTAGATATATTTAAAAAATAATTTACAAGTCATTTGATTGCTGTAATACGTATGTTAAAATCTTAAAATAAATAAATTGGTCAGAAATATTAATTGTTAAAATAGTAGTCAGGAATTAAAAAATAAGAAAATATACACTGGTGTGCAAAAATTGAGACGAAAAATGCAAATTTTCAAAGGATTTTCAAACAATAATTTTCACACGACTATACAAAAGAAACAATATAATTCGAATAACTACTATCCTTGCATAACAGCCAATCCATATAACATCTCATTCAGGTCACACAGGGTCACAAAAGTCACAGTTACTACTGCCTTAAATGACTACTGTATGTGACTCCACTGACAGGTCACTGCCACTGCTGATTTCTGTGGAGTCACCAGGTGACTTTACAACGTCGTTTTATTGAGGGTCTCATGTGACTGCCATTTGCAGACTCGATTTCAAAGTCATTGTGAATGTTGCATTATGATAAATAAATTAATAATGTCCCATTAAAGTCACATGGTGACTTTCCACCACTTTTTTACAGTGTTTACTTTACAGTAGTGTCTCTGTGACCATTTGACAAAGTCTTGTGACAGAAAGTCACCATGTGACTTTAATGTGGAATTATTTATTTATCATAATGCAACATTCACATTGACTTTGAAATTGAGTCTCCAAATGGCAGTCACATGAGAGTCTCAATAAAACGACATTGTAAAGTCACCTGGTGACTCGACAGAAATCAGCAGTGGCAGTGACTTGTCAGTGGAGTCACATATAGCAGTCATTTAAGGTTCATAAAAGAGATGTTTAGAATTTCCTATTTTTTGTTTCGCCGTAGTGACTGTGACCCTTGTGACCCTGTGTGACATGAACGAGATGTTATATGGATTAGCTGTTGTGCAGAGATAGTAATTATTCGAATTATATTACTTCCTTTTGAATAGTCGCGTGAAAATTATCGTTTGAAAATCCCGTGAAAATTGACATTTTGGGACTCGTCCTTAAATTTTGCATACCAGTGTATATATATATTAAATATACAGGGTTTTTTTAAATATTTTTTTAATTAAATGTTGAAATGCAGTGATTTCACCATTTGAGCCATAATTTTAAAAATAAACAAAATTGTTGAAAAGATTAACTATTCCGTGAAATGAAAATTAATTCAATGCCTATATTGAAATCGGAAATTTTATAAATTACCTATTCCATTCTGTTTGAACATGATTGATTACAGGTAATGCCCTCATCACTCTTAAATGCTTATTTCCACCACGTTTGTTACATTTCCTGAGATTAACAAATGGGAAGTTGATGAGAGCTACATCAACAAAATTGATTTACAAGGAATAAATGTTGTCGGAATCAATGTATAGTGTAGAAAGATATTCTATAACCGTATTAAATGCAAATTTAAAACATCTTGAAGGAAACATGCGCATTTTGAATATATTTAAAATAATGTTCTGAAAATTAATATACTCCAAAATAATTTTATCTTTATTGATAATAATATACTGTAATACAATGTTTATTTTAATAATAGCTAAAACTATTTGGACTAACTTAATTTTAACATTTTTAATGTGAAATAAGTGCGGTGACATAAGAAATCATTTATTATGTGTATAAAATAAATAAGTAAATAAATAAAATAAATGTAAAAAACAAGTATTTTATTAAATTTGTGTTTTAAAAAATAAAAATCGATGAATATATGTTAGATTTCAAAAAGAAATAAAAAAAGATTAGAAAATATATTTTTAGTTAAACATTGAAATGCAGTGATTTCACCATTTGAACCATAATTTTTAAAATAAACAAAATTGTTAAAAATAATAACCATTTTCCGAAATGGAAATTAATTTTGTGCCTGTATTGAAATGGTAAATTTTATAAATTACCCAGCTAAAAATGAACCGCAGTGAAACTGCAAATAAAATATCGTTGCGAAACTGTGGTGGTTTGGGACAAATCACTGCAGTTTTTTCGAAGTCGACAACTGCAAATTCACTACAGTGAATGTGTAGTTAAATTCCCCTCCCTCCCCCAAAAACTGCTCTTCTGGCGCCATCTATTGACCATACTGGCAAGCTTACTCTTTAACATTTCAAAGGCAGATATTTCGACTCTGGAAATGTTTGTACTTGAACAGACGAACCCAGGTACAGGAGAAGCACGCCTTGACCACTTGCCCACTCAGACTTGTCGGGGAGTGTTGTGCAAGATATTAAGGGGAGGCATTTCATTTAAAGGTCATTTGTTGATGAAGCTGAATGGCAGGAAGAAAAATTGGGATATTTAAAGTGCTTTTTTTTATTATTTATTTATTAATTTTAATTGGCTTATATGGGCGTGTATTTTAAAAATAATTCAATATTTAAATGAATGAAATAAATATTTTAGCGAATTATCTAAAAGAAATGAATTTGTTTTTTTTTTGTGAATTTAAGAATCACTAAATATTTAATAATTTTTTTTTATTTTTAGACGATTTGTGAAATTAATATACATATTATATATATTAATTGTGAATTATAATGTAATTACATGCGCTGTGTTAATTCATATAATGCATATTTTTTACATGAAAGTGCTTACTTTAATAAATAATAGGTTGGTAATTAATTACTTTTACTGAGAAAGAGAATTCATTTTATGTCGTTTGATGATAAGGTAGAACATATTTTTTATTATTGTATTACAATAATAATTTGTTACTTATAAACATGTTTTAGTTTAAAAATAATTTTTTGGAGGGGAGGATGGGGAATATTTCTGAATCTTCTTTGCAAATTGAAGCATATTTAATAAAATAATCGAATTTTAGACATTTTTCTGATAATATAATTTTCTTTTTAGGAATTATAATGTAATTAAATGTGTTAATTTAAGAAATAAATATTTGAAAAAGGAAAAATAAGTTTTTATAAAAAAAAAAGATGATAATTAATCACTTTGAATTAGAATAAGAATTAATTTTATGTCGTTTGATTTTTTAATGTAACACATTATTTAATAATTATGTAGATATATTTGATAGCTAACTTATCTACATGTTAATCTAAAAATAAAATAGAAATATTAATTTACTTTTTTCTTTTTTTTTTCTTTGGTAAATAATTTTTTACAAAGGGAAATTTCTGAATCTTTTTTTTTTATTTTAATATAAAAAATAACAAATTTTTAATACATTTATACCTTGTAATATAATTTTAAACACTTTTAATAATTTAATATTTGCATGAAAGAAGAAAATTTCATGTGCTTTTAAAATGAACACATAATTAGAAAATACACTTCAATTAACTGATGAAGTATTTTTTTCTACGATTGATTAATTTTAGAACGAATAATAAATTTTAAGAGCGATTAAAAAATATATATATTTGGTTAACTAATAATAACACATTGCTCAGTGGTGCACAAAACAGGAACACGCCGTCTTCTGCGGGCGTCGAAGACGGCTCGAAACGTCGAAAGTTTTATTTTATTTTATTATGTACAAATGTACATGGTGGTCATAAAAAAACTTTGCCGATATACGGAGCTCTAGCGGCCAGTCCGCTCAAGCAATCGAAATGAAATTTCAGATATAGCTATTCAGAGGTATGAGCTCGAGATTTTGTGAACAACAAAATGGCGCTCACGGTTACGGTTATAGTTACAGAAACTCGAAAATTTCCAATGGCAACACCCATTTTTTTCATCGCAAAATGCTCAGCGCATGCGAAAACCCTAATGAGCGTTGCAACCGTACGTGTATCGCAAGAAACGGACATGTTATGCAAGCACAAAAAACCGTTCTGCGAATCCTCCCCCTTCCCATAAAAAAACTCGATTGGGGTGCAAGGAGGAAATTTGCGTATGACACAGTGTCAGTACACTAATCTCTGATTACAATACAGATCGGAGAAACTAAAACTTTTATTTTTATTACACATTTTCCACATGGGTGTCACCACAGGCAATTAATGGAGATGGCTGAAATTTCATCTCGATCGTTTGAGTGGACTGGCCGCTAGAGCTCCATTCCATATATCGGCAAAGTTTTTTTATGAGAACCCTGTATATTAAAATTCCTGTTTTCTGCACCACTGAGCAATGTCCTATATATATTTATATATTTGGTGATTCAAATATTTGTATGTCGATTTGAAAATAAAGTAATTGTAAATTAATTGTAAGTCCTTTTCAGTTATGAAGATGGAGGTGTATGGGAGCAGGAAGCAGGAGAAACAAATTGCTCTCCTTGGATTTTAAAATTTAATTTAATAAAATTTTCTTTTTTTCTTTTTTTCAAAAACCTAATGTAATTTTTTCGAGTAACTTAAAAAGAAACGAAAAAAGAAATTTTCAGTTAGGGGGGGGGGTGTAGACCCATTGCCCTTCTCTCGATTTTGAAATTTAATTAGCAATTTATTCTCCAATTTACAAAAAACATATTAAAATTTATTCTTTTAGAGTAATTTAAAATAAAGAAACGAAGAATTTCCCGTTAGGGGTGGGAGCATAGATGAGCCATTTTCCCTCACTAAATTTTGAAATTTAACAATTTTTTTCGCCGATTTTTGAAAAAATATTAAAATTTAATCTTTTTTCATAGCTTAAAATATAAGAAGAACTAAGAATTTTCTGTTAGGGGGAGAAAGGTAGAAGAAAGTTTTTGCCTCATCCTAAATTAATATAAATATAAATATAAATATATATATATATATATATATATATATATATATATATATTGTAAGGATCTAATCTGGCTAATTAAAGCTAGACAATGGACTTGTACATTGAAGTCTGGTGAAGGCGGAAGCTCTTGAAAGGACTAAGGTATTTTCCCTTCCAGGCGACGGCGAGTCTACCGGCCTTTTTCATGTGACATTAACAAATTACACACGGCTGCTGTTGATAAACAGCCTAGACCTCCCGGTAGCCGTTAGTCGGGAGAAACAGTTTCAATATCGCTAGACTTACGCTAGCAATACTGGCGCCGAGGCGGAGACCAGGTAAGCCAATTGGACTTTGATCTGGGAGGGACCAGAGAGAGGAGAGGACGGCTCTTCAGATTGAAGCGGGGGATGCAAGAGGAGAGCAGAGAGAGGAGTTGGAGGATGATGCTTGGATGAGAGCTCCCTGTAAAGGCTCGCGAGAACGATGCTATTTCATAAAGAACCCTTAGTTCTAACAAACTGTATCTATTCTATCTTTATCTTTAAAAAAAATTAGCATGGAAAACGGATTTGCTTACTAACGCTACCAAGTAACACAAAATCGATTTCTTGCAAAAGCAAATTCGTTATAATATGGATATATTAACAAATTTTTCCTTTTCTACTCTTTCCAAAAACATAGTAAAATGTATAATTTTCAAGAAATTTAATAAGAAGTTTCCCATTAAGGGGCTGGTGAGTGAAAGGCCCATTGTCCCTCACAATTTTTTAACTTAATATATTTTTTATCTGATTTTGATTAACGTCGCAAAATTTATTCGTTTAGAGTAACTTAAAATAAAGGAACTAAGAAACTTCCATTGTATGTAGAGGGTACAGGTAGTCATTACCGCTCACTGGATTTTGAAATATAACTTAGTGAAAATAATTTTTTTTTTCTCTTAGCTTAAAATAATAAAGGAACTAAGAATTTTAAGTTTGGGGGAAGGAAGCATAGATAGGTACGCCCATGCCTGAATTTAAAAAAAGAAATGGATTTTAATGTATTAAAACTTGTAATTTCCAAGTAACAAAACAAAGCAGAAACTATAAATTTTTCGCTAAGGAAGTGGGTGGATGAGATGAGAAATCCCTAATTTGATTTTGAATCATAATTGAAATTATTTTTCTCCGATTAAATTCTGTGAATTTATCAGACAATAACTACAGTTATACTAGAGATGCATGAGAAAATATATTTCTAAATTAATGGTTGGATAATAATTTCAAATTCACTGCAGTGATTCTACGGTTATAAAGTCATACATAGTTTTTAATTTTTGATTATAAAATGACTTTATACAAACTAGAGTGTTTTTAAAGTTAATAGCTTACAGAATGTTTAAAATAAATCACTGAAAAATCACCTTTAATTAACTGCTAAATAACTGAAGTAATTTTATAGTTGAGATTATACTACAGAAAGACTACAATTAACTTTAGAAAACCTCAAAAAGACTTTACTTCTACAAAAAACTGCAGTTTAGTTTTAGCTGGATTACCTATTCCATTGGCAACGAAACCACTTTCGTCTGTCTGTTTGAACATGATTGATTACAATTAATGCCCTCATCACTCTTAAATGCTTATTTCCACCACGCTAGTTACGATTCCGAAGATCAACACAATGGGGAAAATAATGAGAGCTACAGCAACAAAATTGATTTACAGGGAATAAATGTTGTGGCTATCAATGAATAGTCTAAAAAGATACTCTATTAACGTATATTAGACGCAAATTTAAAACATCTTGGAGGAAACATACGCATTTTGATTTTTTTAAAACAATGTCCTGAAATTTAATGTAATCCAAAGTAATTTCAACTTTATCGATGATAATAAACTATAATACAAGGTTTAATTTAATAATAGCTAAAACTATTTGGACTCACTTTATTTTAACACTTTTAATATGAATTAAGCGCGGTGACATAAGAAATCATTTATTATGTGTAAAAAATAAATAAATATAATAAAATTGGTATTTTTAAAAATAAAAAGTGATGAATATGTGTTAGATTTCATCGTTTCGCACTATATACATGAGCAAAATAATTATATTAATTGCAATGTTAGATTTATTTCAAAAATAAAAATCATTAGATTTCTGTAATACATATTTTAAAATTTTAAAATAAATTAATTGGACATAAATATTAATTTCTAAAATATTAGTAAGAAATTTAAAAAAGAAAATAATAATAATGATAATAACAATATATATATATACATAGATAGATAGATAGATAGATAGATAGATAGATACATAGATAGATTTATTAAATATACAGAGATTTTTTTCAAAGTATATATTTGGTTAAACTTTGAAATGCAGTGATTTCCCAATTTGAGCCATAATTTTAAAAATAAACAAATTGTTGAAAGGATTAACTATTCCCGGGAATGAAAATTAATTCAGTGTCTGTATCGAAATCAGAAATTTTATAAATTACCTATTCCACTGGCCGTGAAATAACTTTTGTCTGTCTATACAAACATGATTGATTACTGTTAATGCCCTCATCCCACTTAAAGGCTTATTTCCACCACGCTTGTTACACTTCCTGAGATCAACACAATGGGAAATTAATGAGAGCTGCAAGAACAAAATTGATTTACAGGGAGCAAGTATTGTTGAAATCAATGAATAGTCTAGAACGATAATCTATTACCGTATAAAAAGCAAGTTTAATATATCTTGCATGCACGCATTTTGAATTTTTAAAAACAAAGTTCTGAAACTTAACGCAATTTACAGAAATTTCAACAATATTGCCAAAAATATATTATAGTATAAAGTATATTTTAATAAAAGCCCAGATCATGAAATAATGAGATTATATGTTTTTTATTATATTATTATGTTATATTATTATTGAAATAAACAAGTTAGATATTTTACGTGAAACGTAGCAAATGTGGTGCGTTCGTACAATAACGAAGTTTTAAAAATGTTCAGATTTTGCTGTTATAGTAGACAGTGCTTCGGATATAGTATAGTGTTCAAAATCATTGTTGAGTTCCTGTAAATGTACAGAAAACACCTTTTATTACACCTGAGCAACACATACATAAAATGTGAAATAGTTTAATATAATTAAAACACGCCCCAAACAATGTTTCCCCGTACAGCATTATGTAGTGTAATACTTTTGTGTGGCCCTGTGTTTTAATAATAGATAATCTTTGCATCACAGATTGTATAGAATGTATATTTTAGTATATTTATATGCATATACTTAGTAGGTTCATGTCAATTCTATTACATACAAAGGGTTTAACATCGTTAAAATGTTCTTGAAATTATTTTTTCCTATTGATCGTAGTGTAATGGAGTACTTTTGGCTGTTACTGTAATTAAACATCCGATACATCCGATTTTCATAAAATTTAAAATGACTCGACATTAATTACGCAAAAAATATAAATTTTAAATATCGTGCGATTTGTTTGGGCAGTTTTTGCTTTGTTATATGCGGGCAGATAGACGGGCTGACAGACTTAACGACGAATATAGGTGATAGCTATTTATATAATTACGGACGCACTTAAAATTATTCAGATGTTGATGTAATAGTACACAGTATTTCGGATATACTACAGTAGCCAAAATCTTTTGTGTGTACCTGTAAATACTATCTGCTTCACGAAATAACGTTCAGTATTCCTCAGCAACGTACATATATCGCATAAAATCTTAAAAGATTAACTACAATTAAAACGCGCACCAAACAATGTTCTCCCTATATTAATAAATAATGGAATACTTCTGTGTGGCCTCATAAATCAATAACAAATTTTCTTTGCACCACAGATTGTGCAAAATATATATTATAATATGTACTTCATAAACGCATATCAATTTTATTATGTTCGAATAAGTGTAACATCATTAAAATGTATTTGAATTTTTTTTTCCATTGACCGTAATGTAACGGAATACTTTTGATTGTCCCTGTAATTGATCTATGCATCCGATTTTCATAAAATTTTAAATGACTCGACAAAATTATGTAATAATTATGTATTATAAATTTCAAACGATTCGGTTGGGTAGTTTTTGCTTTGTTATATGCGGAAAGACAGACAGACGGACGGACTGAACGACAACTATAGGTGCTACGTATTTACATAATTACGAACGCACCTAAAAAGTGGTGTTTCGTTTGATTGTTATCAAGATAATGTGGAGTTTTTTCCATGTCTGTTGTTATAATTATTACGTAATAATTATATATTTTAAACATCAAACGACTAAAATGCATTTGAAACTTTTTTTCCCAATTGACCGTAATGTGACCGAATGCTTTTGATTTTCCCTGTAATTTATCTCTGCATCCGATTTTCATAAAATTTGAAATGACACAACAATATTATGTAATAATTATATATTTTAAATTTCAATAGGTTCGGTTGAATAGTTTTTGCGTGTTACATGCGGATGCACGGACTGAACGGCAACTATAGGTGCTACGTATTTACATTATTACGAACGCACCTAAAAACTACTAAGCGCACACGACCTAGAAATATGTTTTTTTCGTTTCAGGTAATGTTCAAGTCATTTTTTAGGCTTGTGTTGCATCCTAGAGATCAATTAATTGTACCGAATAATCATCAATAATGGTTAATAAATAAATTTAAAGAAAATTGGTGCTTTTTTTTAGCAGTTATTGAAATAAGTGTTCAAAGACCAAAATGAAACAAACAGTAGTTTCCTATTTGAATTCAGTCAATTATTATTGATATTCAACTTTAACATCAATTACCTTTGAGCTAGATTTACTCCAAATCGAGTCTTTGCTCGATTTTCAGTTCTCCATCCGCTTCTAAAATCCTCATATAGATTTATATGTTATGTGTATGAAAATTCGTGTAAATATAAACCAATTAAATAAATTATAGCTCCATTCAATTTAATATATCGTGCCGCATTCGATTGGATTTTTTTTAGAATTTTCCTTGAATGCTAAGCATAGTTACTTTAGACACAAATTATATGTGTTTACTTAAATTGTGGAAATATATCAATGCTGTTGAAGACAGTTCCACAACATACGTTTCAATTACTGTTCTTATTACATTTTTTACAGTCCTATTCTATTATTTCTTGTAACTATTTTAATTATTCCACTTTTTGAAACATAGAGTTTAGGATAATCATTTTTACCATTATCATCATAAGAATCGCTGTCTGCTTAACGTTTTCTTCCAATAATTAAGTAAACTTAAATAAGGTATATTTAAAGAGAATATACTAGAAGAACATTAAATTTAACATTTATCAATTTGGTTTAAATAAGAAAAATTACCATTTTACATTCTATAATTTATGCCTATAAATCTTCTATTTATATATGTTAGTTTCTTATTCTATTACAATGCTGGAATAGAAATTAACTTTGCTTGCAGGATCAAGCGTAAACTTGATTGATTGTAGTTAATATCCCATCACACTTAAAAGCTTATTCACATTATACTTGTAACATTTCTAGGGATCTAAGCAATGAGAATTTAACGAGAGTTACAGGAAAATATCATATTTATTTTCATTAAAGCTCTAGAAAATTAATTCCCGATACTGAGGAAGAATTTCAGATAGATTTGCGAGTTATTTTCCTTTATTGCTTTATCGATATTATCCTACAGAAATTGCTACAAAATACGGATTAAATAATTGTAAATTGAATTTACTGTCAAAATTTTTAAATTAAAACTTTCATGTTTGTATATGAGATAGTCGGTATAAAGTTATAACTATTGCTACACTAAAAAAAATATTGTGTTTCAAATCTTGCATTTTCTTATAAAAAAGATTACACATTTAAAAATCTCCAGAAACAAGATTTTTACGTCCATGCATATATACTTGGAAATTTTTTCTATAGAAAATTTCACATACCTTGGATTTAGAATTTATTTAATTTTTAATTACAAAATTACTTTGTTTGACTTGGAACAAATAAAGTGAAAATGTTTTATAATCGAATCAGAGTCATTGACTTGTACGCGCCAAGTGCTTTGCTTCTAAGCTACCTGAACAATGTCAAGCCTATG
This sequence comes from Maratus speculifer, assembly GCA_964019185.1. Classification (NCBI taxonomy): domain Eukaryota; kingdom Metazoa; phylum Arthropoda; class Arachnida; order Araneae; family Salticidae; genus Maratus; species Maratus speculifer. The sequence continues at coordinate 424,314,588 of OZ025290.1, read as the reverse complement.
ACTTCTCAAATGACCTACAATAATAAAAATCAAGTAAGCAGTTTAGAAACTACCACTATTTTTACACAAATATATTTCAAAACTTTGAGATTTTTGATTATATATTTTCTGCCAAAAGTAATTATTATTAGGCACTCATAGTCGTCGTTCAGTCCGTCAGTTGATTTGTCCGTCTGTCCGTCTGTCCATCTCTCTGTCTGTCTGCATATAATAGAGCAAAAACGTACCAACCAAATTGTTTGAAATTTAATTAAATTATACAATTTTGTCAAGTCATTTCAAATGTTATGAAAATCGGGTGTATCATTTAATTACAGGGACAATGAAAATTATTCTGTTATATTACGGCCAATGGGAAAATTAGTTTCGAACTGTTCCGAACATAATTGAATTGATATGAATCTATGAACTATATGCTAGAATATACATTTTGGAATATTTGTGGTTCAAAGAATATTTGATATTAATTTACAGGTCGACTCTAAAGCGTTCCAATACATAGAGGTATAAGGGAAAACATTGTTTGGGGGGCGCGCTTTAATTATATTAAAGTATTTTGTATCTTATGAAATAGATACACGTTGCTGAGTTTTACTGCAAGTTATTTCCTGTATAATAGAACACAAGTAGTATTTTCATGGACAGACAAAAAATTTCTCGTACTCTACTGTATCCGAAGGGATGTATACTATTACACCAAGATCTGAGTATTTTTAGAAGTTCGTTATATTACGAACATATCTCATTTGCTACGCTTGACTGCAATTTCCAACTTGTAATTATCTAGTCTAGGTCAGTTTAAGTGATATTGCTACTCAGTGTAAAGTTTGGGATGACTGCAACATTCCACTAATGCGAAATCATGGGCGAAGTATATATACGATGAATTCACTTATTAATAGAAAAAAAATCAGTGAATTTTAAAGGAAATTAAAAAGCTTTATGTGCATTTAGACTTTTCTTCAGAACAATAGCTATGAACATACAAATATTTTAATGTATGTTTAAAGTATCATATCAAAAAGCTATTATGATGCGGATTTCATATCACGGTTTAATTTTTATGAAATTACTTAGCTACAGTAATATAATTGTCTCCTTATATGCACCCCAAAACTGTTATTTCTTAAGCTATAATATAGTGGAATATGTTTCAATTATCTTGTACGCATACCGTAAATACTAAGCATACCATATTTTACAGTAACCATGTTATAGTGATTGATTGTAAATTGTAAAGACACATATATATTAAGACATATATGACCACAATAAATACAATAACCCGGCATGGAGGTAAAAATTAGACTGAGCTATTCCTTTAGATTCGAAATTGGGTCCACAGCAAACCGCACCTTTGCTATACCAAGTAAGCTACCCTGGCCAATATCCTACCTTGGCAATTTCTCACTAATAAACCTTGTTTAGGAAGCACATTATGGTACACTGTGGACCAATGTTGGAATATTGGCCTCGGCTAATTCTCACTCATTGTTAGGTTATTGTATTAATTTTGTTCCTCTCTGCCTTAATATATATGTTCTTTTAGTAAATAGCTACTTAAATTCAAACATTAATTCATGTGTTCTTTAAATCGTATTTAAATTTGTTTGTATGTTAAAATTGTGTAACATATTTAAATTATATCACAAATATCCCCACATGCAGCAATGTAACAAATCATTTTTGAGTACTCCAGTAAGTGAAAGTGAACAATGCGGATGATGCAAATTTTCAATCATTCATTTTCAATATAGAATCTACTATGGAAAACATCAATAAAGGTAGATCAATAACATATAAATCCGAGTATAGTTATACATGTTGGAGTAGAGAAATGTGGCAGACGGCATTGAGACGACAGACGGTAAAGACACAAACCGAAGTCATAAATGTTTTTCGACTGTTTTAAAAATTATTGATAATGCCTTTTTTCAACATATATAGTATATTTTAAGTATAAATACAAAACACAAAAATCACCAAAATTGTTGAAAATACCTTTTATCATCATATATAGTATTATGCTCAAAATATAAATACCAGAAATAAAAATCATCGCGAATGAATAAAGCTCAATTTGTAATGCACAATAAAAATAATTTATAATCTTATTGAAATTAAATTTTTAACATATATATTTTTTGTTAACATTCTATGCTACATTAATTTTATTCCTAATTTTAACATTTGAGTTATCATCTCTCTGTTACTAAACTGGCTGACGTTTATATTATGTCAATTTTTTTAAATGAATGTAGGAAACTGATCGATTTTGAAAACGCTACATTTAATTTCATGCTTGACATACAAATGTGATTAATGAATTCGGAACATTCCCACACCCTAACATAAAACTTTCCCAAATTATGAGTCCTTCCGAGTCTCTCTTATCTATATTTTGATGAAATGAGACATAATATGTTAAACATTAAGAAAACAATCTGAGTATTATTGTTTCATTTATATTTATTATTTGTCAAATTTGTGATACAACAATGAATTGTGATAGCCCAAATGGATTTATTGTTAAAATAATTAGCATTATAAAAAAGTATGATGCTTTTAATTTTTTTTTTATCTGAAACAATTGTTATTGCTATTTTTATTTTTTCCTTGAATGTTTCTTGCTATTTTAAACGATTTTGCTCTATAAAATTATTAAATATTATATATATTTTTTAAATTTGAAAATCGCGGTGTAGTTAAATATTTCCGAAATGTCTCTTTTATGTACATTTTGATGAAATGACACACGGTGTGTTAAATATTAAGAAAATAATCTGATTATTACTCATTGATATATATGCGTTATTCATGCTTAGTCACATTTAGTGAATTGTTATAGCACAAATGGATTTACTATTAAAATAATAAGCATTAGAAAATGTATGATGTTTTACAAATAATTATACCCCGCAGAGCGTAATGTAACGAATTATTTTTGAGTGCTCCTGTAAATGAATAATGTAGAAGCAAAACATTTCATTTTCAATACAGAATCTAATATAGAAAATACCAATAAAGTAGATCAGTAACATATCAATCATTGTATATTAACACATGTTAGAGCACAAACTGATGGCAGTCGTCACACAGAATATAGACGGTAGACATAAAAATCGAAGTCGTAAATATTCTTCCAACTGTCTTATAAATCGTTTATAATAGCTTTTCTCACATACATAATTAGTTACATTATAAATACTAAACCCTAAAAGCATTGCGTATGATTAAAAAGCATAATTTGTAATGCTCACTAAAAGTATTTAATTATTTAAAAGAAATTAGATTTTTGAAATATAATTTGTTTTTTGTTTGCATTCTATGCTACATTAATTTTTATTCGTAAAATTTAATATTTCAGTTCTCATCTCTTGGTTACTAAACTGACTGATGTTCATATTATGTCAATTAAAAAAAAATAATAAATGCAGAAAACTGATCGATTTCGATCACGCTACATTTATGCTCATGCTTCACATCCGAATGTGATTAATAAATTCAGAGTGGTCACACATCCTAAATTAAGGGGGCTCAGGGGTTGAAATCTTAAAAAAAACGATTTTTTTATGGTCTAGTTTGACTATTCAATTAATTCTTAACTCAATGAAAAAAACGCATAAAAATATTAGGATTTTTAACGGAGTTATAAGCAGTTATGTATCAATACTTACATAGCCGCATCCATATAATTTCAACTTTAAGAAGTGTTTTCTCAAAATTTGATTTTTGACGACTAACACCAAGATTAAAAAAAACTATTTGATGGAATGGCTTATATTTTTTGCATGCATATAACATCATAATCTAGATTATGAGTTAAGGCTATAACTATCACTTAATAAAAACAGTATTAAAAAATCTCTCAAAGTTGAAAAATTAAAAACCCCCTAAAAAATACAACTTTTTTCCATTAAAAATACTCAAAATACTAAACTATCTAAAATATATTAATTCATAATATAGATAATGATGTTATATGCATGCAAAAAAAATTAAGCCCAATCCATCAAATAGGTTTTTTTAAATCTTGGTGTTAGTCATCAAAAATCAAGCTCTGAGAAAATGCGATTTAAAGTTGAAATTATATGGATGCGTTGGTACATAAATGCTTATAACTCCGTTAAAAATGGAAATATTTTTATGAGGTTTTTTTAATTGAGTTAAGAATTAAATGAATAATCAAATTAGATCATAAAAAATCGATTTTTTGAAAAGTTTTAAACTCCTGAGCCCCCTTAAATCTTTCCGAAATCCCTCTCTTATGTATATTTTGATGAAATGAGACACAGTGTGTCAAATATAAAGAAACTAATCTGCTTATTATTGTTTCATTCGTATGTGATATTTACGTTTAGTCATGTTTAGTGAAATGTGTTAACATAAATGAGTTTGTTATTAAAATAAATAACATTAGAAAAAATATGTTTTACAAGTGATTGTGCCCAATAGACCGTAATATAACGAATTATTTAAACATTTAGTTTTCAACGCAGAATCTAACATGGAAAATACCAATAAATTATATCAATAACATATCAATCTCTGCATTTTAACACATGGTACAGCACGAACTAATGGCAGACGGAATACAGAAGACAGTAAGACGTAATAAGAAGACAGACGGTACAGATACAAACAAAAGTCGTAAATATTATTCAACTGTTTTATAAATTATTGATAATGCATTTTTTTACATACATAATACATTTAAAATATAAATATTAAGTTCAAAAATTATCGCGTATGAATAAAAAGCACAATTTGTAATGCTCACTAAAAGTATTTTTTAAAAATAAAAAAAATTAAATTTTGACATGTCATTTATTTTTTGTTTGCATTGTATGCTACATTAATTTTTATTTGTAAATTTAATATTTGAATTCTCATCTCTTGATTTAGAAAACGAATTAATCTTCATATTACATTATTTTTTTTTAAATAATTGCAATAAAACTTATCGATTTCGATCACGCTTCATTTAATTTCATGCTTGACGTCCGAATGTGATTAATGAATTCGGATCATTCACACATACTAATTTAAATCTTTCCGAAATGTCACTGTTATTTACATTTTTATGAAATGAGACACAGTGTGTCAAACATTTAGAAGATAATCTGATTATTGCTGTTTGATTTATATGCGATATTTATGCTTAATCACGTTTAGTGAATTGCGATAACAGACATGAATTTATTATTAAAATAATAAACATTAGAAAAAAATATTATGTTTTAAACAGTTTTCTTTCTTTAATCTGAAACAATCGTTATTGCTATCTTAATTTTTTGTTTAATGTTTCTTGTTTTTTTAAACGAATATGAAATTAATAAATAATATATTTACTCTTACATTTTGAAAATCATGAACTAGTTAAAACTTTCTGAAATGCCTCTCTTATGTACATTTATGTGAAATGAGACACAGTGTGTCAAATATTAAGGAAAAATTCTGATCATTATTGCTCAATTTATGTACGATATTCATGCTTAGTCACGTTTAGTGAACTGTAATAGCATAAATGGATTGATTATAAAAATATTTAACATTAGAAAAAGTATAATATTTTACAAATACACCATAGAGCGTAATGTAACGAATTATTTTTAAGTGCTCTTGTAAGTGAACAATAATGATGCAAAACATTTCATTTTAAATACAGAATCTACTATAGAATACATCAACAAATTTGATGAATAATATGTAAATACAAATATATTTACATATGTTAGGGCACAGAGAGAAAACATTCGGCACACAAATGACAAAAGGGAAAGACACAAACCAAAATAATAAATAATTTTCAGGTGTTTTATAAATTGTTGATAATGCCTTTATTATCATACATAATATATTTTAAATATAAATAGTAAACCCAGAAATAATAAATAAAAAAGTACAGTATGTAATGCTCACTAAAAGTATTTTATTATTTTACAGAAATTAAGTTTTTGACATCTCATTTATTTTTCGTTTGCATTCCATGCTACATTAATTTTTATTCACAAATTTAACATTTGGATTCTCTGGTCTTGGTTGCTGAACTGATTGATGCTCAAACTTCGCTATTTTTTTTTAATAAAATAAGTTGAAATTATCGATTTTTATCACGCTACATTTAATTTCATGCTTGACATCCGAATGTGATTAATGATTTTGGAGCATTCACACATAATAACCGAAATCTTTCCGAAATGTCTCTTTTATATACTATTTGATGAAATGATACACAGAGTGTCTAATATTAACAAAATAACCTGATTGATAAGAAAATATTATTGTTTGATTTGTATGCGACATTTACACTTAGTCACTAAAATAATTAACATTAGAAAAAATATGATGTTTTACAATTGATTAGGCCCAATAGACCGTAATATAACGATTTATTTTCGAGTGCTCCTGGAAATTCACAATGTGGATGCAAAACATTTAATTTTTAATGCAGAATCTAATATTTAAAAATACCAATAAACTAGATCAATATCATATCAATCCTTGTATATTAACACATGTTACAGTACTAATTGATGGCAGACATCATTCAAAGACCGATCGTAGAGATACAAACCGAAGTGTGTATTTTTCAACTGTTTTATAAATTATTAATAATGCATTTTTTAAACATACATAACGTATTTAAAATATAAATATTAAATCCGAAAATCATCGCGTATGAATAAAAAGCAAAATTTGTAATGCTCACAAAAAATAATTTGCTATTTTAAAGAAATTAAATTTTTGACACCTCATTTATATTTCGTTTGCTTCTCATGCTACATTAATATTTATTCGTGCTTTTAACATTCGAGTTCTAAACTCATGGTTACGAAACTGAATGATGTTCATATTACGTTATTAGTTTTTTAAATAAATACAGAAATCTGATAGATTTTGATCACGCTACATATAATTTTATGCTTGAAATCCGAATGTGATTAATGAATTCGGAGCATTCACACATACTAATTTAAACTGCACCTCTTCTTGCTTGGCAAAAGGTAATCGTCTAGGGTGCTGTTTAATAGGAGAGTGATGGAAGAAAATGACGCCATCGAACCATCAACAAGTCCATGGGCGTCTCCCATTGTATTAGTAAGAAAGAAGGATGGTTCTACAAGATTTTGTGTAGACTACCGCCGACTGAATGACGTCACCAAAAAGGATAGTTACCCTCTGCCAAGGATTGACGACACTCTTGACACACTTGCGGGCAGCACTTGGTTCTCGACTTTAGACCTGAAGAGTGGTTACTGGCAGGTAGAGATCCATCCCGACGACCGCGAGAAGACTGCCTTTACAACGGGACAAGGATTATGGCAGTTCAAGGTAATGCCTTTTGGTCTATGTAACGCACCTGCAACTTTTGAACGCCTTATGGAAACGGTTCTTCGGGGACTGTCATATGAGGCATGTCTTGTTTATTTAGACGATATCATAATCATAGGAAAATCTTTTGATGAACATCTGAACAACCTCAGGCGGGTGCTACAAAAGTTAAAGGAAGCTAATTTGAAGTTAGCCCTTCGAAGTGCAGTTTGTTTCGCAATGAAGTCGCCTACCTTGGACACATCATTTCGGCGGAAGGAGTTAGGACTGATCCGGAGAAGATATCGGCCGTGAAAAATTGGATCCAGCAGATGTTCACCAGCTTCGAAGTTTTCTAGGATTATGCACCTATTACAGAAAATTCGTCAAAGGCTTCTCGATGATTGCAAGACCACTTCATAAGTTAACAGAAGCCAATCAAAAATTTATGTGGACACAGGAATGTGACGCTCCTTTCGAAAAGCTTAAGGAGGCCTTGACATCCACTCCAATTCTGTCGTATCCTCAAATCGATAAACAGTTTATACTTGATACGGATGCAACTAACGAAAGCATTGGCGCTGTACTGTTCCAGGAAATCGACGGCCAGGAGCGTGTTATCGCCTATTTCAGCAAGTGCTTGTCAATGGCCGAGCGAAACTACTGCGTAACAAGAAAAGAGCTTCTTGCTGTAGTGAAAGCCATAGACCACTTTCATCACTATCTTTACGGTCGAAAGTTCCTGATCCGAACTGATCATGCTTCTCTAACTTGGCTGTTGAATTTTAAGAACCCTGAAGGAAAGATAGCCAGGTGGATACAAAAGCTTCAAGAGTACGATATGGAGATACGCCATCGAAAAGGCTCATCACATGGAAATGCAGATGCTCTCTCAAGAAGACCCTGCTCAGAGAATTGTAGATACTGCGACCGGGTTGAGAAGAAATTTAATGTCAAAGGTTCTATAGTAAGACAAGTTACAACTAAGTCTACATCATCGCAAGATCCGTGGAGTGACGAGAGCCTGCGCAAAGATCAACTTGCTGATCCTGAAATTAAGCCAATTCTAGAGCTGAAAGAGGAGTCCAACAGGAAGCCCAGCTGGCAAGACATGGCCCATTACCATCCTACGACTAAACGTTATTGGGCTCTCTGGGATTCCTTACATTTGAAGAACGGCATCTTGTACCGAAAATGGGAGTCTGACGATGGAAAGACATGTAGATGGCAACTACTACTCTCTAAGTCGAGAATTTCTATGGTCCTTCAAGCACTGCATGGTAGTCCCACAGGAGGTCATTTTGGTGTAATGAAGACCCTGCAAAAGGTTCGAGAGCGTTTCTACTGGAAAAATGTTCGCAGTGACGTGGAGAAGTGGTGTCGAACTTGTGACACCTGTGTAGCACGTAAAGGTCCAAAGAGGCGCACCCGTGGACAATTGCAACGTTATAATGTAGGAGCTCCTTTCGAACGAATTGCTTTAGACATCCTGGGTCCACTTCCTAGAACATCTGATGGCAATAAGTACATCCTCGTTGTCATGGACTACTTCACTAAGTGGCCTGAAGCCTACGCCATTCCTAATCAAGAGGCGGTAACCGTAGCAGACGTACTGGTTCAACACTGGGTTTCCAGATATGGAGTTCCTCTTCAAATCCATTCCGATCAAGGAAGAAACTTTGATTCGGCTGTGTTTAAGGAAATGTGCGGACTACTCGGCATGGACAAAACTCGAACTACACCTCTACATCCTCAATTGGACTGCATGGTGGAGCGGTTCAATCGTACCATCTTTAATAGCCTCTCTCTCCTGGTGTCTAGAGACCAACAGGACTGGGACAAGAAATTGCCTCTTTTCCTGCTTGCCTACAGGAGTGCCACTCATGAGGCCACTGGTTACTCCCCTTCTCAAATGCTCTTTGGTCGTGATCTTCGTCTGCCTGCTGATCTTTTGTTTGGCCGTCCTCCTGATGCTCCTTCATCGCCTGAGGAATATGTCGATGAATTCCAGGCACGGCTTGAGCAGATTCATTGTCTAGCGAGGAACCGAATTGGACTGGCATCAGAAAAGATGAAGACACGGTACGACACAAAGGCAACTGGACATGAGTTCAACGAAGGTGACAAAGTTTGGTTGTGGAATCCGATACGTCGTAAGGAACTGTCGCCAAAACTACAAAGAAACTGGGACGGTCCTTACACAGTCGTCAACAGGCTGAATGACGTCGTCGTACGCATACGAAAATCGCCACACACCAAACCCAGGGTCGTACATTATAACCGGGTAGCTCCTTATTTTGGCCAAAGTGATTAAAAATTCAAAACTGGAATTTCAGACCATGGTCATGAAAGTCACTTTTTGTAAATATGTAAATAGTAATTAGTTCTTATTTATGTAAATTTTATTATTATTGTTATTATTTATTTATTTATTTATTTATTTATTTATTTATTTTAAGTGTTTTCCTCTAACTCAAGGATTGCACTGCCCGGGACGTGCAGTCTTTGAGGAGGGGGTAGTGTTACGAATTTTGTAAATAGTTAGTGTTTGTACTGTAAAATGATGTAAATAATCTTAATGAGCTCCATTTCTTTACTAATATTAGTTTTGTTACATTGCCTCTGTTATCAAGCAAACTTGTCCATTATTTTCAGTGTATGTCTACGGCAGATTAACGAAATATTAGAGATATTGCCAAGTTGGCGTCACTTTTGGCGACTAATTCTGGTCGCCAAATTTGGCGATATATCGCCAAGTTGGCGACAAACTTGGCGATTGTTGGCGATGGTAACCCTTCCCTATTTATGGTAACCCCCCCCTTAGGTCTACTGATACATTGAATGTTGTTCCGTGGTTTTCCAGTTTTTTCTAGAAGTTTGTAGAAATTTCTACCGCATGCGGCGAGACTATATATAAGGAGAGCGATACGAGTTGTTGTTGTTATTATTTACCAGTCAGTCATTGAGTGAACAAGGCGTTTGTTAAGCGAGTTTGCTTGAGTTTCATTTATGTTGTTTTGAATGTTATTAAGTGTTGAGACGTTGTATAAAGATTCTCTGGGATTTAAAGCTGTACTTATACGATAGATTTGAGCAGTTATTTTTGAATATCCAGTAATATTTGTGAGTTTCGAAGACTCTGTTGTTCTGAAGATCTGTAAATAAATTATTTTCTACTTTTCTAAAGACAAGAGTTTTGAAGTTCTCTAACCATAAGATCAAAAGAACCGTATATACGCTGCAACAATATGTTATGCAGTAACAATGATTAATATTGTGATATGCAATATTTCCTAACTTTCTTTTTAAATGGTGGTATTTAAGTAGTATTGGGAAAAATTTTCTGTAAATTTTGTTGTTGATTAATGAATTAAAATAAAACAAAGAAAATTTTCATAATTTTGATATTCCGTGCATTATTGCAGTGCAAACCCAATTCATAGCATGTAAAGCGTCACAATGTGCGGATCCCTTTTCCACGGTGATTGGCAAAATCCAATGTGTTCGAGCCTAACACTCACCGTCTTAAGAGAATCCACTCCGTTTGACGTTTCAAACATCCTGAACTGCTCTTGTAAGTCGTCGGTCAGGGTACAAAGACAGTTCATGACAATTAAAGCGTCACAATGTGTGGATCTCCTTGCATGGTCATTGGTACAAACCGATGTGTGCGTCGCTTTGTATCACTGACCGTTTTAAGATGATCTACTCTGTGTGACGTTTCAAACATCCTAACGGTTTCATCACACAGCTCATACATTGCTGTGCACATCAATGTATGTCGTTGGTCGTGGTACAAAGATATTTCATGACATTTAAAGTGACACACTGTGTGGATCACTTGTACACGGTGATTGGCACAAACAGAAGAGTGTGGCGCTTTGTATCATTCACCATCTTAAGATGATCCACTCCATGGGACGTTTTCCAACATCAGGTAATCTTCTTAACCTAATCGTGACCTTGTCGAGCAAATATGATCTAATCTTGTTTGTTGTTGGCTGCGATAAAAAGGTGCATGACTTTTAAACCGTCGTCGCACGTATTGGATCCTTACTACATAGTGATTGACGCGAAACGATGTGTGCGCCGCACTTTACCGCCTACTGTCTTAAGACGATCTACTCTGTGTGACGTTTCCAACAGCATTAACTGGTCTTATATGTCGTTGGTTGTAGAATAAAGTTAGTTAATATCATTTAAAGCGTTACACAGCGGATCATTTTTAATAATGATTGGAAAATACCGATGTCTGAGTTGCTTTCTACTGCTCACCTTCTTAAAATTATCCACTCTATCTGACTTTTAGACATCATGATTGTCTTATATGTTGTTGGTAGCAGAATTAATGGCAGTGCATGACTTTTAAAGCATCAGACAGTGTGGAACATCGTTACATAGTGATTGGCTTAAAAAGATACGAGCGCAACATTGTACCACTCAACGTGTAAAGATGGTTTAACTCAGTGTTACGTTTCAAACCCCATGAACTGATTTTGTATGTCATTGATCAACATGTGCTTTACAAGAGTATTAGCTTGTCTACAAACCCAAATTGCCCGAATTTAGTCTTAAGTATTTCTTAAAAGTGTCATTACCAATACATTAGATATTGATGACATTCTCCTACATCCGTTTTATTATCAGAGTGGGATAAGTGAACATTCACTTTTTTTTAAAAAAATTTGAATTTTCCAGGATGTTTGGTGATTCATTTTGTGAAGAACTGGTTTTTGAAAATCAAATTGCACTTCGGGCATGTCGCATTAACAGAGTCAACAGGATATATACTTCGTTGTTATTTTTTAAATCTAACTTGTCCAGCGCACATTGCGTATATTCCTTATTTTTACAGAGACATTGTAAAATCAAGGAGGATGTTACTGAATAAAAAAATTAATCACCGTTTTACTTCTTAAACGTACTACAAAAATAATTTGTTGAAAAATTAGATTAATCGCAAGCAAAAAATCTAGTGTTTCCTCCTATGTTTATTGATTATAAGAAAAGTTAAATTAAATTGAATTTTTATCAAAAAAGCACTCTTGCACAATAATTAATTTTTTTTTGTATTCACTTTTAAAAAGTTATTATCTATCATACTAAATAATATATTTGGCTTTTTCTGTGTATGTGTCGGAGTTTACGTCTGTCTGTAATGTCTAATAAAATCTACCGCTCGTATAAACGTAAAACATTTAAATGAGGACAGACCAAGGCAGGTTCGAATGTTTCTGAGACGCAACAAATTAAGTATTAGCTAGAGTAAAAATGACTTAAAAAGAAAAAAAAACAATTTAATGTAAAAAAAAAAAAAAAAAAAAAAAAAAAAAAAAAAAAAAACTTGACGGCGCATTAGCAAAATATTAGAATATGCTGTTAGTATTACTTATAATATTTTTAAATGTCTTAATGAAGAAAGCGAATAATATTTCGCTTAAAGATAACATAGTTTTGCTAGTAAGCATTCACGTATAAAATAACATCAAGGAAAGAGCTTATATATATTTTTAATAAATGTTAAAATAAATAAAATGTTTTTAATAAAACTAAAAGAACATTAAATTCTTAAAAATATTATTGTATAATTCAAAGAAATTTTTAATGATATATGACTAGCTTAATTATCATTATCTAAATGTTCAATTTTATTCTAAGATTTACTGCATTTTAATCATTTTCTACATTATTTCTTCAAAAACAAATATCACTCAATAATTAAATTGCAGGTTTGTACGAATATAAATTTTAAATGTATGTCTAAATAACAATTACTTGTAAACGAAATTCACGCAAAAATAAATTTTGTAAAAGCGTAAGTTAATCATGTTTTGCTGTATTTAAAGATTGTAAATATTGTATGTTGCAATCAAGGAAGTTAATTAAATTTAAGTAATATATATTTTAATATTTGTTCCAATTATGAAGGAAAATTAGTTTCGCATAATTACTTTTAAATATTCATATGAGATTCGTACATTTGAGTATTATTTTGATGCAAAAATCTCATTAAATTTTCTAGCATCAATTATATGATTTAAAACAGTGATACAAAATATCATTTTACTTTTTTAGAGTAATGATCTTATTTGTTTATTTCGTAGTTAAATAACTTAAATTATATAATTTTAAATTATGTATTTGAACATTAATTTTTATAATTAGAATTGATACCAGCATCTTTTAAATATCTATAATGTAATGTGTATTAATATGCATCATCTGTACATTTAGATGTGGTTTTTGCTGTTCTTTCTCTGTATTATCGCAAAATTATCACGTGTATTCATGAAGATAAAGTGATTAAATCAATTTTTTAAGTATTATTTTCTACCGTTGAAATAATTAAGTTCCATTCAATTTGTAAATAATAATAATAATAATAATAATAATAAATAAATAAATAAATAAATAAAAAGTCAGCGAGTGAGTCTATTTGTATAGGGTGAAAATTTTAAAGGAATAACTAAATTACATTAACATTCGCAATAACTAATTCACATAATTTATTAAATTTTTTATCATTTACACCTTATTATATATTTATTTTGAATAGCTTTTGGTGCCAATCATCCAAAATGCGGCACTGTTAAGGTCCATTTTTCACGATTCCTGTTGTAGATCTATCTCAAAAACTTTGATTTTCATAAAATTACAAATTCAGTTTGACATTTATGTATTTTTTTCTGATTACCTTTTTGTTGAAAGCGAGTTACCTGTACTACGCCTATTAAAAATTTTGCATTAATCTCAAGATTTATTACACGTATTTTAATCAAACTACGAATTCAGTTAGATATTGATATAAGTTGTTGTTGATTACCTTTTTACGTAAATTTAGCAATAGGTGCGACGGCTATTACGAATTTCACACGATTTCCCCAATAACTCTGTCTCAAGAACTCACGCACGGATTTTTATCAAACTACATATCCAGTAAGACGTTGACATATATTGCTTTGATTTGTTTTTGGTATAAATCACGTAATAAGCGAAATGTAGTATTTTCAGGATTTACTCGATTTTAAAGATAGTAAAATTTGTATTGTATATTTGGATAGTAATGTCCTTGGCTAAATTGATACTAATCAGGTAGTCGTATACGCCACTTAATAAGCTGGTGCTGCAATGATGCCCATAATACGTTTTCGTGATAGAAATATCTAAATAAAAAAATTGCCCAGTTATTTGTAGATATTTTATAAATGTTAACAAAACTGTCATCTTATCTTATAACAAATCTGCGAAATTATTATTTATAAATAAGAATCATATTCAAATATGAATTTTGGTTACATTATTTTTAGACACATATAAAAATTGCATCATTGATTGTAATGCTCGTAAAGCTGACAAATTTAATGTTATCTTTCTTTATCGAAAATCTTCAGAAATGTTTTTAGAACGTTTAATCAAAGTAAACGGCTTATACTTTTACACACTGTAAAATAAAAAAAAAAAAAAAAAAAAAAAAAAAAAAAAGGCAAATTTACGCCAAAAAAATGCTGGCAGGAATGTTGCCATCAGCTTTTGCCATAAAAATTCCAGTAAAATTAAATACAATAAAAAATTACATCTAATTTTAATGCGATTTTTAGGGCAAAAACTGCTGGAAACATAAATGTCAGCAGTTATTGCCGTAAATTTAACGCGATTTTTGTACAGTGTATCTAACATATTTTGCTACTTGAACGAAATTTGCTAAAGCTGTTTTTAAAAGATATCTTTATTTTTATCAACATTTTACCTTATGAGTAAATAATAATTTGGAATATATGCATTTGCACAAGTAAAAGAGTTAACTATAGTTAATATTACCAGAAAAGCTAACTTAGTGAGTCTATTCTGTATTTTAACCCGTCAGTAGTCGCGCGTCGGTCTTTTCGCCGCCCGTATAACTTATCTTCTCCTAACTTGTATCACATTACAAATACAACGGAGATCTACCATGTAGCTGATTTTGAAGCTTTCTAGACCACCTTAGTGAAGTAACAGTACACCTCTGATTTTCTTTCAGGTACATTTTTAGGAACAAAGTTGAAATTGGCGAAAAAGTCTATGGAACAATCACTAATGTCAGTTCATTTTACATTTTACAATTACTCCAGATCTCATAAATAAAATGCATAATTTGAGAAAACTGCAAATTTATATCTTCATTGAAATGTTATTTTCGTATATTAGGTGAAAAATATTTCTTAGTTTACATTTTTCGTATGTGGTGGGCCAGCGGCGAAAAGACCGAGCGCGACTAATGACGTTGTGAAAAAAGTTCCGACTACTCGCGGGTTAAAATGAATTACCACGAAAAACTACTTATCACAATACATAATCTGCTTATATGTATATATATATATATATATACAGGGTCATAAAAAATCGAAGACTGTTTGTTGAAAATATGATTACAAATATCTCGGCAACTAATTATCCGATCAAATTCATGCTTTATTCAATATTTATAACATTTTATTGTTTTATACATTCAGTGCCTAAAATATAAAAATCGAAATTTTTTATATCCCTTTCATCAGAACGAATATTTCGCGAGGTTATTCATGTTCAATAGGATTCTTTCCAATACGAATTTCTAGACACTATCCCAATTTGTTCGGGAGAAAGAGTTTTTAAGACAGACGAACGACATTTTTTTTAACGTGTTTTTCGCAATCACCAGTGTCTCAAACGTGTAAATTCGTCATTTTTTATTAACGGTTGGAAGATTTACAGTAAACGTGGTATAATGAGTAAGTAAAAATTTAAAATGGTCGTCTGGAAAAGCAGAACAATGTAGCAGACTACACCTGCTCTTAATTAAATAACAACAACGTTTCAAGCACAAAATACATTACTTCTTGTTGCAAATGAGGTTTTGTAGACATAACATACCGTCATAAGTGCAAATAATAATTACAAAATAAATTATAAATTAAAAAAGTACAATAAAATTATATATATATATATATATATATATATATATATATATATATATATATATATATATATATATATATATATATATATATATATATATATATGTGTGTGTGTGTGTGTGTGTGCGCGTGTGTGTGTATTTATGTAATTTTACATTCATGCGATACGCTATGGTTACTGAAGCTGTTTTGCAATAAGCAATAAAGTCTTTTGGTGCATGAAACGTTATCGTTATTTAATTATATTTATTATATATCTATTAAGTAACAGAAGATTAAGAAATGTGTGTTTGAAGGAAAAATATATACAGTAATCCCTTAACATTCACCAGTGTTAGGTTCACATTCGCAAATGTTGAGATTATCTTTCCGTGCATAAAAAGGGGTCAGGTTTTATTTTACTTTATTTTTTATGAAAAACAAGATGTAAAATTCAATAAATGTATTTCTCAATAATTATAATTAAAAGTAAATGCTTTTAATAATTTTGAGTAATTATAAACATATTGTACAAAATTTATTTACTAGCGTATGTTGAGAGAAAAATTGGCGCTGTGCGACTGTTTGACGGGTGTTTTATTTAAAAAATTCCATTTAAAGAAAAAGTTGTAACCTCAATTTATATTTTAAATTTTAGACTCTTCATCATTAAAGAAATGAATTCTATTGCTTTTCAACAAGCTGTTGTTGATGTTTAAAATTTACCCGACAATTTTTGCAGAAACTATTGTATCTGTAATAAAAATTTGAAATGTTAGAAAATTGTAAAATACTGCATAAAAACTAAAGGAAATTACTGATACGTAATTTCCCTCGACACAAGGGATATATTTTCACAACTTAAGGCCATATAATAATGCTGTAGTTTCAGTGCCTGATTTATGGCAGGGCATTGGGGGCACTCCGAATTTTAGGGGCCAAAATGCTATTGAAGTTCTTTTAATTATTGTCCAAAATATTATAGTACTGAAGAAAATTTATCATTTGTTGCATACTTTATCATTCCAGATGTATAAAATTACATAGAAAACAGAAACCCGAAACAAAAAATTTATTAGAAAACATCAATTAAATTTAATAATATTGAAAATATTATTAAAACGCAAATAATTATTTATCAAATTCAGTTTTTTTAATGGATATATGAAAAATATATTAAAGTCAGTAATGAACTTAATAAGTACGGCTTCTAATAACAATTACATGTGTATTAGGATGGATCGAAAAATCGAAATTCAGATAATCGAATCGGCGCGGGGTGCAAAAGTTGTCTTTTATGCATACTAATTCACATATGTTTTTTTATTAAAATCCATTCATATCTTCCGGTGCCCGAAACGCCTCAAAAATAGTTAAAAATTGAAATTTTTATAAGTTTTATAATTTTTTTTTCGCTTCTTAATATTTTTAAAATTATTTTTGGCGCAGGTTCCGAAAGTTGCCTTATATATATATTAGTTCAATCTTTTTTTTTAATTTAAATCCATCCATATCTTCCGGTGCCCCCAAGCGCCCCCAAAATAGTAAAAAAATTGAAATTTTATAAAAAATTAAAATTTTTGTTTTTTTAAAATTTTTTTAAATTATTTTATCAGCGGGATAAAAAAAATGCATTTTATAGTATATTAGCATGCATCCAAATAATTTTCGACTTTGACAAATTTCTTCCAATGCCCCAAAACTTTTAATTATTTGCCGAAAATCGAGTTTCATGCAAATTTTGAGCTAAAAAATACAAGTAAAATTAACAGTTAAAGAATAATTTATCTAACTTAAAACGTAGATCGAGAGGATGAGAAATCGTTAATCGTATTTTATTAAATGTTTAAAATAAACTTTTTATACTTTATTATTTGGCAGACAACATAGATAGAAGAGTTCTCAGCAATGACCTGCAATATGATATTTGCATAGCAATATCACTGTAGCGGAGATTATCGCTACATATCTTTTCCTCTTCATAAAAGCAATAATTATTTCCCTTTAATAAATTCTTTGGTTTATTTTAATTTCCCTTTTCACTAATAAACCCAGTAGTTTAAATTAATTCTACATTTAATAGTTAAGTTCTAACTTTCATACTCCCACTAATAGAAGTAAAACTTTTCATCTTTTGGAGCTCTCTGTATAAAATTAATAATACATCTTCCTTTCTCACAAATTTTCTGTTGTGTCTGGAAAAACATCTGCCCATAGAAACCGCACTTATTAACAAAAGAAAGAAAGCTCTGGGCTTAGTTCATCATAATCTCTTATCCGTTACATTTTTATTAACATCTGTCTTACACACCCTGTTTTCATTCTCACAATTAATGCTTAAACCTAGAAATACTTTTATCTCTGTTTATCCTGACTCTGCCTTCTTTCTGTTCAATTGCGCATCTGGATAATATAATTGTGGTCAGCAAAACTTCAATTTAAGTAACGGCCTGCTTTGCCCTTGTCTACTTCCCAAGCTTAAAATATTCCTTTAACCCTATAAAATATGCGCAGATGTGAAAATGATCTGTGGGTTCCCAGACCGCAAAGGTTTGCTGATGCTGAATGTGTGGTTTATCAAATATCGCCAAAATTCTTTGTATGAAAAACTTCTTATGCCTTTTGGCGATAAGGGCTGTGACGTTTGTGTATCACTCCACTGATTGCCATCGTATCGACTACATGTAGGGCACTGAGCTCTCTTAGAATCACCTCCCCTTATGGGGAGTTTGCTTTGTCGTACCGCAAGTTAAATAAATGTGTCCTAAAATGTAACTCGCTTTTCGGAGTTTTTTTGTGTGTGCTTCTCTTGGTAAATCACCTGGGCCCTATGAATTAACACCTCTACATATAATATCTGGTGCATCTCGCCTTTTTTTCTCCGGTCAAAAAAAAAAAAAAAAAAAAACGCACACACACACAGAGACTTTAAAAAAAAATCATACTTAAAATCTTCGACAGAAAAGACTCTATCAAACATCGATGCACTGTTAAAGCAACATTCCCCGAAGTTCCAAGGCTGTTTGTACTTCATAGTGTGACGTATTCTCCTACACCCAAACCGAAACCTGCTACAGTCTATAGTAATCAATTATGTTTTCTCCTGCACTCAAGAAAGATTGCATATCTCCGTTTTTCCCCGTCTGGTTCTGCAATATCTACGAAGGTCACAATTTTTCAGCTGGTTGCACCAACCGGAATAAGCTGCTGCGTTCGACCTTTTCAAGACTCAAAAGTGGCACTTTCGTTTTCGAAGTGTCGGTAACTGGGTCAAGTCCTTTCAGCTCCGGACCTCTGAATTCTGTGTTTCGTGTTACCCTGCGTTATGATATGCCTAGTTTTTTTTCATCATCTACGTTCCAGTGAGGTGTGCAACAGAATTGTCTATATGCAACATAGTGTAGCTCGGAATCATCGTTCTGTGTGTCAACATTCGAGAATGCTAAAATAAAAAAAAGGTTTGTGATAAAAAAAAAAGATTAAGAAGAAATTTATGCGTAACGGGTCGTCGTACCCATACATAATTAGTGAAATGTGAATAAAATTGTGTGTAAGTTTATGTAGGTCATCAATAAATCACACAAAAGCAGTGAAGTTACGATTTGAGTGCAATAAGGGGTCGTCGCACCCAGTTTTGCACGTACAGTTTCCTTTTAAACATCACAGCAAGAAAAAGTGTCGTGTTAAATACTGAAAGTAGAAAAAAATTTAGTATTCTGATACAGAATGTTAAACACAAAAAAAAGGAGAAATACAGATAAAATTTTTATCCACACATAAAAAATTATGAATAGAAATTTTAATTTAGACGTTTCTCATATTGACAGTAATTATCCTTAGCTTTAGATACTGAAATTTTGATATATTCCCTTTTCATGCTTTAGTATTTCATAAAAAAAATGCCCAAGTTATTATCATTCCTTCTTGTTTTATTTTATTCATGTATGTCAGTGTGAACAGAGAAGATCTTATTAAATTAACAAGGTTCATTTTTAAATTCTGGTATTTCATTTGCACATTTAAATGCATTCTTCTCTTTTCATGCTCATTTTTCAAAAGTTATTATTATTTTCAGTGCATGTTGTTTTTGTATTTATGGGTTGCATACTTAAATATCACAGATTTTTATTATTTTATGTGTTCGCGCATTAATTTTTCGCTGACATTACTTGTCCTTAATTAATTGCAGTTTGAGATTCCCATTCTCGTTTTTACTAAATTTTTGCCATTAACTATGCCAGTACCTTGTTAAACAAGCCTTCTTTGATTTTTTTTACTTTCGGTTGTCAAGAAACAAGGGAATTTTGGCATTGGTGTTTTCGAATGGTTAATTAGTTTATTTTGAAGCCAGTACAAGTTAAAAAAAAAAAAAAGAAATTTTGTGTTTGCATTTTTTTAAAAGGGTATTATTTTGTGCATGCATTTTGCTTGTTTTGTTGTCTAGGCGCACATTTTGTTTACCCCCCCCCCCCCTCATTAAATGTGTCTTGATTCACTCGTAACTTACCAGGGTTTACTCTCTGACTAATGCAAAATTTAATTTGTGGTTTGGACTTGCATTTTTTTGTTATTTCCCCCAAATTATTAATTTTAATACTGGTTAACAGTCACATTTTTTTTTGTGCACCTAGTTTATTTATAAATCTTTCTTTTGATTTATATTTGTGTTTTTCCTTTTGGTAAACATCTATGGCTGATATTGAGCTAAACCAAGCTTCAGCTACTTCCCAAACAATGTCAGAGAGAGATAATAAATTTGGGTCTACTTTTGGACAATCACAAGTTTCAATATCCCCTTTACTTGATTTTTATGAGGAAAATTTAACAAAGTTTTCAGACACAATTGTTGCTGAAGCCACAGCATTTCAAAATCAAATACAAAGTCAAAATAACACTGATACACTTGCCTCTAATTTTAAGGAACTCAAATTCACAATAGAATGGGATCTCAACATTTTGAAAGACACCTTTCAGGGACTCAAAGATGAATACACTAAAGTAAAACATGATAAGGAAAATTTATTTTTGGTAAATAATAAATTGTTAGAACGAGTACGTGACTTGTCTCAGGAACTTGAAAGTAAAACTAAACCTCATATATCAAATACTCAAAAAGATAGCACTCCTTCGGTTAATACTGCTTGTTTAAAATCTGTTCAGAATATGTCCACACAGACAGATAACAAATTCATTATCAAATCTCCACACACTACAATACATGAAAGTGGCAATACAAATCCCTCTTTCTCTAGTAATCAACAGGTTAATGATTTATGTGACAGTAACAATTTTCATCCCAGTATTTTCAGTACCCCTAAGAAAGATAGTACCAATTTTATCCCTGTTGTAATCATGCGTTTGCCTGAAAATTTTGGCATACCTGACATTATTTTGGCTATTTCAAAGCTAACTCATAATTCTTCGCCTCCCATTCAATTTCAAAGCAAAATAAAAATAAAGCATTGTAATTTATTTAACTGGATTTTTCTAATGTCATCCCACTTTGCTGAAATTTTGCTTGTACATAAACATATTATTATTCAGGCCACAAAGTTTACTCTTAAAAGGTACATAGATATAAAAAGATGTTTTACATGTCAGAGTCTTTTTCATTTAAGTAAATTCTGCCCTAATGACATAATATGCCCTGTCTGTGCGATGTCACATAAAGATCCTAATTGTGTAAATTCACCAAAATGCATTAATTGCATGAGGTGCAATGAATCAAGTAATACCCATTTTGACATTCAACATACAGCTTTTTCTCATAACTGCCCAGCTGTCAAGAGATATATAAACATACAAAGACAATCGCTTCATACAACTGAGTTTGTTTCGAATGAGAAATGATGTTTTTTCTTTAATTTAATTTCCCTGGTCACACACTACATACTACAGGATAAATTCACTACGCCTTTTTATGCATTCTTTATACATTTTGACAGATTTGTTTTTCATTTTTTATAAAACATTTAGTATTTTGTTCCTTCACATTTCCTGTTACACTTTAAATTTTAACAATGTTTCTTCACATTAATCTTGTGTACAAATGCATTTTTTTTTCTTTTTCTTATTCGGCTATCAGGCGCCAGATGGTTGAGTAATTGAAGGAAGTCAAGTAAAGAGTGAAAATTTTGATGCGGGTCGTCAATTTTGTTTTTTTCACTTGGTTTTGGGCTTTTCGCGTTGGTGTACACAATCATTTTATACATATTTACACATTCAAGCACATATATGCAAACTTTTCTTTCCCCTTTTAACTTTTGTGGATGCAGTAACAGGAATGCAGTTAACAGTAACAATATTTCAACTCTATTGTTATACAGGCTACATTTTCCACACTTAGTACATTTTTCATGGTCCAATTTTTTTGGGTTCTCAATTAAATATTAACTTTGAAAGGATTTTTGACAGTACAATTACATTTTTACTTTCCTCAACTTTGAGTTATATTTTTCTTTCAACTTATGGTCATGTGTTTTTCTCTAGGTCATGGTATATCAGATACCAGGTCATGCGATTTCTTTTACACACATTTTTCTTTCATGTGTTTTTACACAAGGTCATGTGCATTTCTCTCGGTCAAGGTATATTAGATACCAGGTCATGTGATTTCTTTTACACTCAATTTTTCCTTCATGTGTTTTTACACAAGGTCATGTGCATTTCTCTCGGTCAAGGTATATTAGATACCAGGTCATGTGATTTCTTTTACACTCAATTTTTCCTTCATGTGTTTTTACACAAGGTCATGTGCATTTCTCTAGGTCAAGGTATATTAGATACCAGGTCATGTGATTTCTTTTACTCACTTTTTCTTTCATGTGTTTTACACAAGGTCATGTGTTTTTCTCTAGGTCAAGGTATATTAGATACCCGGTCATGTGATTTCTTTTACACACAATTCCTTTTTCATGTGTCTTTTTGGCACAAGGTCATGCGTTTTTTTACACTATCACATTGTTTTTGTTTTTTTTCTATATACACTCAGTCATGTGCAATACACTAGGTCATGCGGTACACACTAGGTCATGCGAATACACGTTAGGTTATGTGCAACATATCAGGTCATGTGGTCCTTACTTTTTCTCCTATTTCTCGGGTTGAGGATTGTACACCAATTTCACTTGTTTTCTCAAAACTCGTTCATGATAACACACAACACAGTCTTGTCATGTGTTTACATTTTTTTTTACACTTTTATCATGTGATAGAAATCCTTCCCTCATTAAATATAAAATTACTTTGTAATTAGGTATTTGAAACCCTCATTCACACAAATATCTCATATATATATTTTTTTCTTTTAACACACTTACCGTTAAATTCTCTTTGGTTCATTTTCTGTTTTGTTTTTGTTAAATGGCTCATTCTAACATAAAACAGTTGACTTTTTACAGTTTGTCATGCTCACCTTATACATTGCATCTCCATTGTTCAAAGTTTTATTTATTCCCTTTACATATTACAGTGCTTCAAACGACACTTAGTTTTTTTGTTTGTCACATCTACATTATAGGTTTATTTGTTTTTTTTCTCACACTACATGTAAATTCCCTTGTTACACTTACCTCTTTTTATGTAGTGGCAGTACATGAAAAGAAGGTCACTTACTTCACTAATAATTAATTTTCATTACATGCATTTTATCACAACATTGTAGTTCCACAATAATTACAAATTATTTTGGACAGTGGAATAGTACCATGCAAAAAAAAAAAAAACACAAAAAAACCTTGTATCATTCTTATTTTTGAAATATTCCAGTTGTAGTAGCACCTAAACTTGACTATTTTGTTTTACTTTTACCCGGACAGACTGTTTCAATTTATGAGATGGATTACATTTCATCTTATACTTTTATTTTATTTTTCTAATTCATCCCCCAAAAGTCGTGAACCGTTCAAAATTATGCCCCAAGGTTTCACGCCACACCTGTCTTGCGAAACATTTTTACCTTGAATTGGCCTGCCAATTCCTTTATGTTAATTTTTAAGTGACTTCCAAGCGCGCTCCTTTCGTAGATCAGTGCGATTTTACTGAGGAGCGGGGCGGACTTATATTGTACGCAATGTGGGTTCGTCCACTACTCCCTTCCCCCCTAGGGCCGACGTCTTAAACCGAAGCCATAATACTTGTACTGTTTGTACAAGAATAAGGGCTACAACCTTTTTATGGGCATGCCACTGGCATCTCTTTTTTTAGTAGTCCTGTGCCTTATGCACAAATTTTCATTTTCAATTTTTAACAACATACATTATTTTTTAGAACATATTATTGTAGTTAGTTTTCTTTTATTTTTATTTTAAGTATATACTATTTCTGTTTTGTGTTTTTAAATATATATTTTTGCTTGCAATTATGCCATTTTGATCTCAAAAAAGATCAATTTAAAGAGAAGTTCTCAAATATTAAGCTAACAGGTGATCACAAATAAATAAATAATAGACTTCTCAATTTTTGCTCATGACAAAATATAAAATAAATAAAAAAATAAACAGCTGGTACCAGCGCCACAACAAAAAAAATTGAATAAAGGATCCAATAGTAATCAAATATTTTGTGGCAATTTTTGAACTTTTAAGGAGCTCCCTGTCATGATAATTATAAAGATATATATGGCCATTGTTTTTTTATTTACATATGCTGCAAGCAAAATAGCATATTCAATCATTTTTGTAGTACTTATATATATATATACTTGTATGTTTTTGATATGTGTTTTTATATATATTTTGGTAGACGACACATTCAGTATCCTCAAAATTATGACAACAATAGTAAAATAATAAAAAAAAAAAAAAAAAAAAAAAAAAACTTTAATACAAGTATAAAGTTTTTTTTGTGGTGGCTGGGGTGAGTTATGTAGCGGAGATTATCGCTACATATCTTTTCCTCTTCATAAAAGCAATAATTATTTCCCTTTAATAAATTCTTTGGTTTATTTTAATTTCCCTTTTCACTAATAAACCCAGTAGTTTAAATTAATTCTACATTTAATAGTTAAGTTCTAACTTTCATACTCCCACTAATAGAAGTAAAACTTTTCATCTTTTGGAGCTCTCTGTATAAAATTAATAATACATCTTCCTTTCTCACAAATTTTCTGTTGTGTCTGGAAAAACATCTGCCCATAGAAACCGCACTTATTAACAAAAGAAAGAAAGCTCTGGGCTTAGTTCATCATAATCTCTTATCCGTTACATTTTTATTAACATCTGTCTTACACACCCTGTTTTCATTCTCACAATTAATGCTTAAACCTAGAAATACTTTTATCTCTGTTTATCCTGACTCTGCCTTCTTTCTGTTCAATTGCGCATCTGGATAATATAATTGTGGTCAGCAAAACTTCAATTTAAGTAACGGCCTGCTTTGCCCTTGTCTACTTCCCAAGCTTAAAATATTCCTTTAACCCTATAAAATATGCGCAGATGTGAAAATGATCTGTGGGTTCCCAGACCGCAAAGGTTTGCTGATGCTGAATGTGTGGTTTATCAAATATCGCCAAAATTCTTTGTATGAAAAACTTCTTATGCCTTTTGGCGATAAGGGCTGTGACGTTTGTGTATCACTCCACTGATTGCCATCGTATCGACTACATGTAGGGCACTGAGCTCTCTTAGAATCACCTCCCCTTATGGGGAGTTTGCTTTGTCGTACCGCAAGTTAAATAAATGTGTCCTAAAATGTAACTCGCTTTTCGGAGTTTTTTTGTGTGTGCTTCTCTTGGTAAATCACCTGGGCCCTATGAATTAACACCTCTACAATCACGTGGTGAATGTGATTCTGATCTGGCATTAATGAAACCTGGTTCAGTTTATCACTCAAGACGGCTAACAACTGCGTGTAAAATTTTAAGGTTGTAAGTGGCTACAGAAAATCCTTCTGATAACCTCATTACTCTTACAACATATATTATGAAGGTATATGCACCTGTATGGTTTCATATCAAAAGAAAGCCATCCATAACTGAAGGAGCGCGTCATATTTGGAAACTTATCACATATTCTAGATATTTGGAACCCACGTAGATGCTGTTATTCAACAAAATATTTTTTTTTTTTTGACACCCTGAAAATTTGCTATTGTCAATGCTCACAGATAACACAGAGCATATCAGATCTTTAGCAATGCGAAAAGAGAAAATCACCAGAAGTGAGAATTTTCAAAGTACCCCAAATAAACTTCAAAGCGAAAGATTATTTTGAACTGATTGACTGGCAACGAGTTGGACGTTTTGAAACACCTCTTTTGATGAATGTGCCTTGCGAAGAGATTGAGAATATGATAAAAGTTGTAAAACGAATGAATGGCCAAAATATTCATGACATACCCAAGCGGTTGAAAGATGGTTCAACTAGTGTCTGAGGCATCAGAAACTGTATCTGGACAAGACAAGAAACACGGTTTTATATTGAATAGAATAAAATCAAGAAGCCCTATAAAACACTTTGATACCTAAAAAGATTACAAACTTTTAAAATATGTAAATTTCCAAATTGAAGGATGTAAAACTTTTCTCTATGTAAATTCGATTTTTGTAATTTTTATGATTTAATGCTTTGGTTTTTAAATTTATATGTCGCTTATTATTGTAAAATTAATGTTATTCATAAACTTATACGTTATTAATTAAACTGTTTTCAAAATTTGTAAGTATTTTTCGTAAATTATAATTCTTAATACATTTTTGTAAAAATTTCAGTTTTTGATTATAATTGGTGCATCAACGATGTGAATGGATTTTGATTAAAAAAAATATATCGGAACTGCAGAGTTATGTAGTATTGTAATAACAACTTTCCAACCAAGTGCCAAATGAATTTCAAAAAGTAAAGTAAAATAAAATAAAATAAAAACAAAACAAAACAAAAAAATTTTTTTTCAAGAAAATTTCAATTTTAAACTATTTTTGGGGCGTTTCGGGAACCGGAAGATATGAATGAATTTTATTTTTTAAAAATATGTAAGCTAAGATAGATAAAATATAGCTTTTGCACCCCGCGCCAAAAGTAATTAAGAAGAAATAATAAAACAAAAAAAATATAAAAGAAATCATAAAAAACTCAATTTTAAATTATTTTTGGGGCGCTTGGGGCACCGGAAGATATGAATGAATTTTAATTTAAAAAAAAAAACTGTAAACTAGTATACATAAAAGGCAACTTTTGCACGCCGCGCCGATAGTGATTTCTAAAAAAAAATTTTTTCCTATACTTTTCGATCCACTCTAATGTGTATATACATATTACAAATTTTAAGTTTTTTTTCACCGAAATTAACCTTTATACTATATTAATTTCATTATAACAATATTCCGTACTTAGTTCAACTTATTAAATAATAATCTTGTTTTTAGATCTAATCTATTAATCATTAATGAAACGATATATATTCTTAACTCGCCTTAAAAAACATTTATTCCAGTATGTGTAAATTTAAAAGATTGCTCTTATCGATATTCTTAATTAAACTTTATTTCTTAATATACCAAATAAAACTCAATTTTCCTATGCTTTTATCAACCCTTTTTAAGAAAGTCTTATTAAATTTGTTCCAAAACCATACCTTTAAAAAAATATCATTATTTTTATTTATCTATTTATTGATTTTCCCTCTTTCAACATTCGATATGTGTGCATAACAATAAATTCATTTCTTTTCTTTTTCTCTTAAAATTAATCGTCTGCAAAACTATATCGTTTGCACGGATATATGAAAATTCTGAGTCGATTGTAAATTGGTTAAATATTATTCTTTTAAAATAAAATTATCGTCTGTGGAATATAGTCTCGGCTTTGGGGATGAATTATGTTTACATAAAAGAATGGTGGTTCGAGAGTAAAGAACGTTCTATAATTTTCTTTTTAGATTTAAGAGAGGAAGACTTGAAGTGGTAAGAGAGATTCTTGGGCTTTCTCTTCCATGACTATGGCTGGTTGAAGTAAATAATGGAATATTTTTTTCTATATTTCGGTTAAAGATCGTTTGCAAAAGGAGCTTTTCCCTCTATCATACAGTTTAATAAATGAACTTACAGCAGCCAATGAGTAATTTATTGGATCCTCTACATCTATTTTTTTTCTCGCTGGCCATGACTTCTGTGCGGTGAAAGGGAAACCCGGCAATGATTTGTCTCTGGCTCCTAACTTTAAAATGTGACACACATATGCATATATATATATATATTGGAACAGGGTACCCCCGTAAGCATCTGTGCCCAGAGCCCCCAAAATTTGTAAGTCGGTCCCTGTGTAGGTTGCACATTAGTCCTTAGTTTCACGTATTTTATAGAATTTGTAAAACAAAATGAATTATGTAAACAAAAATATGAAACAAAATATTCTTCATAAAACAAATTTCACCAATAATCAAGTTCATTCTTCGCAAATGTTGAAATGTTCCGCATTTTCTATTTCGCGATTAATCAAACTCACGAAGGTTAAATCATCAAATGATAAGAGATTACGGTATATAATTTTTTATTTTATAAGCATTTTCAGTACTTAAAAACAAAGTTTTAATTATTATGCTTAGCGCAAAATATTGCCTGATCATTGGATTTGGTAATCTGCATTCATGCTTTAAATAGCAAAGAACTAGTCTGCATTCGACTTTCCTACATTGCAAATACATATTTAAAAGTAAACAATAAGTATTAAGCTTTCAAAACAAACTTATTGTAAAACGTGCAGTGCATTGTCAATGAAGGTTCGTAAATAAAAAGCTCGATAGCTTTACCTTAGCCAAATAACAGGAAATTATGTTATAGGTACACTAACACACTTACCCAAATAGATCTTCGGGGATTTTATTCATTAAATAGTAATAGCATTAATCAAACATCAATCATACTAATAATATTATTTAAAAAGTACTACTGACTAGAAAAAATGAATATTTTGATAGAATGTATAATATGTCAGTACATAAAACATTAAAATTAATTAGCTATTAAAATATTTAATATGAAATCAAAACTATATTGTAACTTTCTAGTGTTCAAAAACTAATTTTAATTTACACGAATAAAATAATAATAATAATAACAATAATAAATCTCAGTAAATCTTTATATCATACAAAACATAAAACTTTTCGTGTATAAGTTGTTTATTTTTCCAGAGGTATAAATTAGAACATTGTTTAAGACATAACTTAAAAATAAATATAAACCAGAAGATTGCTATAAAATAAATTCTATGAAACGTGTGAAGGAAAGCTACTGTGTGCAAATAAATATTAAAAAATACCATTTTCTTGTTACAATTGTGACGGTATACTCATGCTGGGTGTCATTTGTCACGTTATATGCAGACATACTCATTAATTTAGGTTAAGACAACACAGTTTATTAAAATGATAAGGGCTAAAGGAAAGTGGAGCCAGTCTATAATTTCACTCACTGAGAACACTATGAAAAGCTAAATCATACTCACAGGCGTCGGTCTAGCTCAGTCGGGGCACCGTCTAGCACTTGACACTATTTCCTGGCTGATCTACTAAACAAATCTTAATTTCACAGCCCGTGGCTGTGGATATTTCTTTATTTCTCAAATGATCAAAACTAAACTTTCTTACCAAGGCCGAATCTTTAATCCACTATCTGAACTCCTTTTCGCTTTACTGGAGGCCGTAGCTATTCTCTAATCGTCAGCACCTTCCTAAACAATCATCAACTTCGTTGTCTAATGGCGGAACACACACAGAGGCTGCTGGCTGCTGGCCACTACCAGAAACACACAGACGCTGGCTGCTGGCTAAGGCCAGAAACACACAGACGCTGGCTACTGGCTACTGCCAGGAACACACACACCACAAACTCACACCCAAGCTTTTATACGCGACAAACTGAGATACTTCTCATTAACATAATACTAATAACCGCGAGCTAACTGCGGAATTCGAAAGAGCACACACACTCTAGAAAGTTAAAGTAAAAGAGAGGATAGATGTCACTTTTACGCCTACAAAAATGTTAAATTATTGACGTCACGATCTCAGAAACACTAGAGTGCCTTTATGACTAAAGGTCACTCCCTCACAACCCCCCCTCGAACTCCGCAGAGAAAAAGGGCTGGGCTAAATGCATGCCCAGAATTTTTTCTTGTTATAAATTTAGAGCCGTAATAAAACACAGTGATGGGTGAAAATTTAACGCCGAAACATAACTTTTAAAATATTAACTTTAACCCATCACAACCAAAAAAAAACTCAGTTTGCCTCAAATAATCACATATCCAATCCAACCATTCTTCTATCTTACAAATAGCCTCCGTAAAACTTCCAAAAACTCGTAAAACTTTCAAAACTAATTACTTCTTCTCTCAAAACAACCCACTCCACTGGGAGTGCTAAAATTTCTCAAAACACTAACCTTCCGAAATTTTCCTCAATATTGCAATGCCACTATAACTTTACCCAAAAATTTCTCCATAACTTTTAATATACTAGAATTCGCACCAAGTCCAAAAAACCCAATGCGCAAAAACTTTCCTCATCCAAATTCCGACTTCATCTAAAATTACATTTACTTCATACTAAACTAACTCTGCTACTACGTAATACCTACATCCCCATTAGCCAATGAACTAACTCCCAAACTACTTCAGACTTAACTCCACTTGAACAATAATTGGGGCACATACGTACAGCGGCATATCGCTGTGCTTATGCAACAATCAAAAAATATCAAAAATTTACAAAATGACGTCATCAATCTCTTCATCTGTATTAACTAAAAGAAAAATAGCAGAATCAATACATAACAAAAAGTATACTTCCCTGCAAGAAAATCACATTAACATTCAATTTTAATACAATACAATTTCAAATTCAAATGCAGCTTAAAACTTCGCAACTTGCGGAAACCATTCCCAACTAAAGTACAAAACGCAACTCATAAAACACGAACGATAAGAAGAAAGTTAATTCATTAAATGTTAGTATAAGAGATAGAAACGCGTGTCAAGGACTTCTTTACCGCAAAACACGTGCGCGTCTGAACCGCGGCGCGTGTACAAAATAACCCAAATTACTATCTGTACTTTCTGAAAATTTAAACATACATTAACATACATTTTATAACACATGAACAATAACAATATTATAACATTTTAAACAAATAACATAACCATTTAACAATAGATCCAGAATTTTCAAAAGCAGTTAAGACCAAAATTTTCAACATACATAAAACTAACAATTTTGCAAACAAATTTTGAACACAATTAAGCACTAAACGTGAGTCCGTCAAAAAAATTCCAAAAATGGCCAAAAGTACCAAACAGTCTTTCTGCTTTCTATTCCTTCACATTGCTACCACATATATGCACTCTAATAGAAATTTAATAAAGAACATTATCACCCAATCATAGAGATGATTCACTGCTAGCAGGCTTCATACTGCAAGATGGCTTTCTCCTCCTGTCCCAAAAGGCTTGTACGAAGGATCTCTCGTCATCAGAACTGTACGGTGACGCCACAGTTGACTGTCGTGCCTGCAGCCTGGTTCTGAATGGATGCCGTGGAATACTCGTAGGTTCCACTCGACGACTCTGCTCTGGCCGGTACGCTGGGTTCACTCCATGGTGAGGTTCACACTGTTGCTGCCGGTAATCTGAGAGTTGCCTCCTCTTTCTAGACGCACCCGAAGTTACCGAAGATCCTAGGCCACGTTTCTTTCCGGACCTATGTAGTTTCTTGTTAGGCAAAGATTCGGCATTTAAAGTTCGCTTAACAGTTTTACGAGTGTCCAAACGAAATCTTTTCCGGGGATTAATCACTGAAGATGGTGAACTATTAGTTAATTTATGCTTGTGAGGTTGTTGTCTAATAGATGGAGGAACTGGACAATTTATAATTTTTTGTCTTTTATGACACACAGAGTCCGATGTATTTGACACAGTTCTCTTATTTTTATTATACTTTGCTCTCGGATTGCTAGGCTTTCGACTTTCAATAACAGTCTTTGGAGCTGTTTGACCAAATTTTCTTCTTGAATATTGATGAAAAGAATTAGACGAAGAAGTGCTGGACTCGGGACACTCATTGGATCGGGAATTTCGCGAAACACCACTCGACATATGAGAACCTTCACTACCATTTTCTCTAAACTTATACACTCTAACCTGATCCAGATTAACAGTCATTCTTTCACCATTGACATCAACAACCAAATTATTATTTCGAACTTCCAAAACCTCGAACGGACCTACAAACTTCGGACCAAACTTAGCTACTCTCTTTTGACGACTTGAACTTAACCAATGCTTTTCTACTAACACAAAATCTCCAACTTTCACTTCTAACTCCCTTCTACGCATATTATAATACTGAGCTTGCTTTTCTTGCGCTTTTCCCATTTGAATCTGAGCTTCCTTAACCAACCTCTCAATATCCTGACACATGTACTGACTTTCTGCATCTGACACCATAACTAACCTTTGGAATGGAGTAATAACTTTTCTACCCAAAAACAATTCAGCAGGCGTTTTCCCCGTTGACTCGTGAACTGCCGTACGAAGTGCGTACGCAAAATGCTGAAGAAACTGGTCCCAATTTGCATGATGAGAACCAACATAAGAAGAAATCATTTGAATTAATGTACGATTTACACGTTCAGCCATATTAGACTGAGTAAGTTCCATACCGACCTCAGTCTCCAACTTTTCACAAAAAGATTTAAAAATATTAGATATAAAATCATAACGAAATGGTTTACTAGCAACTAGTGCGTCAAAACCAATATGAATTTCATTCCTTAAACTCAGTTTATCTGAAAAGACTTTACCAAAATCGACTAAAGACTTATCAAACTCCACCTTCTTAACCTCACTTAAACTAGATTCCTCCAAATTAACTGACACTGAAACTGGCTCTTTCTTACTCACATTCTCATCATTATTCACGATTAACGACTTTTTAAAGAAATCCAAACTAATTCCTCTATCCCTCATATAATCCACACCAACTATACAATGCACTGTTAATCCATCTAACACACAAAACTCCCAACATGTCTTAACCGAACGAATTTCAACTTCCAATTCTACTGAACCTTTATTATCGCAAGCTACTCCCTGTGCTGACTGAACCACAAGACTTGACCTTTTCAACTTCTTATACGAAAAATATTTCCGATAACAATCAAAAGAAATGAACGACTTATCTGCCCCTGTATCGAAGACACTTTTAACGACAATACCATCTAACACAATTAACACTTCAGGTAACTCAACCGGATTAATAGTAATTTTATTCAAATTCACCGAAGACTTTTCCGACCTCTGAACACATCTCTTTTGCGTTGACCTATTTTCAACATTCTCATCCGAAGTTAATCTCCGTACTTGCGAAGAAACATTCCTGTCCCGTACTCCCCCACTACGATCATAACCACTATTCTGTCTATTTCCATGCATATTTCTCTCACCACTTCTAAAATTATTAGCACCACCACCATTCCTATTACCATTACTCGTATTCGACATATTACGACCAAATCCATCACTTCTATTACGCACATTACTATCCGGAAATCGCTGTCCCCCTCTCACAAAATTACGTTCCCCCTCATTTCTCAAATTACTATCCGTGACAGGTCTCTGCCGAGGGTTACGCAAATCCCGTTGATCCGAGCTATGCCGAGACTCATACTTCGATAATATCTGGTGCATTTCTGCAAAATTCTTCGGTGCTCTAACTTCAATAAAGTCCTGTATATTTGGATTAAAAAGAGGAAAGACAATGTCCAACAATTCCTCAAATGTAATATTCAAATTTAATTTATTTTTTAGTTCCAGCTTACGAAGATAAAATTTTGACGCCGACTCATAAATATTCTGCTTATTACAATAGAACTCTTTTCTCAAAATACTTTTATCTTTAACGGGAGGAAATGCCTTCTTTAACTCAATTACAGTTTGTTCAAATCTTTTCGCTTCCTCAGTAATCAAAAACTTTCCTATATTTTCTAACCACAAAAGTGCTTCGCCCCTTAACGAGCATTTAAGCACTACGTACCTGTTTTTCTCAGGTATATTATTGAACAAAATATAATCATCTAATTTCACTAAAAATTCACTAATATCACCCTCACCGGTGAAATACACTCGTGGCACAATCTCAAACTGTCCGACATTTCGTTGGGCGCCATTTGTGACGGTATACTCATGCTGGGTGTCATTTGTCACGTTATATGCAGACATACTCATTAATTTAGGTTAAGACAACACAGTTTATTAAAATGATAAGGGCTAAAGGAAAGTGGAGCCAGTCTATAATTTCACTCACTGAGAACACTATGAAAAGCTAAATCATACTCACAGGCGTCGGTCTAGCTCAGTCGGGGCACCGTCTAGCACTTGACACTATTTCCTGGCTGATCTACTAAACAAATCTTAATTTCACAGCCCGTGGCTGTGGATATTTCTTTATTTCTCAAATGATCAAAACTAAACTTTCTTACCAAGGCCGAATCTTTAATCCACTATCTGAACTCCTTTTCGCTTTACTGGAGGCCGTAGCTATTCTCTAATCGTCAGCACCTTCCTAAACAATCATCAACTTCGTTGTCTAATGGCGGAACACACACAGAGGCTGCTGGCTGCTGGCCACTACCAGAAACACACAGACGCTGGCTGCTGGCTAAGGCCAGAAACACACAGACGCTGGCTACTGGCTACTGCCAGGAACACACACACCACAAACTCACACCCAAGCTTTTATACGCGACAAACTGAGATACTTCTCATTAACATAATACTAATAACCGCGAGCTAACTGCGGAATTCGAAAGAGCACACACACTCTAGAAAGTTAAAGTAAAAGAGAGGATAGATGTCACTTTTACGCCTACAAAAATGTTAAATTATTGACGTCACGATCTCAGAAACACTAGAGTGCCTTTATGACTAAAGGTCACTCCCTCACACAATGTGTGACGCTATTTTATTTCTTTAACTTTAGAAAAGTACCATTAAATACAACTACACTGAGAAACATTTGTGGAAACGTTACTCCGTAAAATTGGTGGCAGCATTGCTGCCTCCAATTTTATGGAGTAATTTTACCGTTAAAACCGATGTAACATTGTCATGTTACACCAGTAATATATGTTTAAATTACACCATTGCATATGTGAAAACAATTACTCCATGAAAACAATTACTCCACTTTACTGTATGAAACTGGAGGCAGCATTTGCCACCATTTTTACACCAATTGTATGGAGTAACGTTTCCACAAATATTTTACAGTTTTTTATTAAATGCCTCTTTTTTTTCAAAAGTCGGAAATAATCACAATTTCAAGGCGTGACGAAATCTGTAATCACACTAATAATATATCTGAAGTAAATTAGCTTAAACATTTTTTATGTAATTTTATTATTCCAGTTCAATACTTTTCTGACAATAAATTCATTTGCTACTGCGTAATTTTCTCTGCGTGCTAAAAGAATAATTCTTTATTATTCTTTGAGCATGAAAATTATTCAATCTTTGGAAAGAAAAATAAGAAAATCGTTAACAGCAATTGCCAGAGACGTGCGAAGCATAATTACGTATGCTATTACTTAAAAAATTTATTTGAATTAAAAGAAATACAAAAAGTTAATTTTAATAAAACTGTTTTTCAAGGACAATTCACACACATTTCCTTTTTAATATTTTTAATTGATGTATTATACTATGAAATATGGTAATTTGTTGAAATTTCTACCAGTGAATATTTAATCAATATTCGTATGCATCGAGGTATTCAGGTGATTTTAAAAGTTTTTTATACCAGGAATTTCGTAACGTGCTGGTCGTTACATCTAAAGAATGATTTTATTTTATTTTATATATGTATATTTTACTATTATTCAATAAGACAAACATTATTTTACAAAATTCTTATGAATGATGCTTGAATATCTTTGAAACCGAAAAATTCTTTGATTGTTCATTTTTTTTTCAATGAACAAAATCGATGATTTTCATGAGAAAAGAAAAAAAAAATACTTGTTTAACTTGAACTCAATCAAAATATTGTTTGATATATTTTGATGTCCTTATACTTCATATGATTTGGTATACTTTTTAAACATAATTTAACGTGTTGTTTCTATTATTTATTGGATTCTCAGGAGAATATCCCTAAAAAAATCCAACTATAAATTAATATATTATTATGGAGAGCATGATAAAATATTCATTTGCAGTAAACCTATATTTAAAAAAATACTTAATTGTAATAAGGCCAATTTAATTAATACAGCCTACCCGCATCAAGATTAACAGTTTGAGTCAAATCAAATCCCGAAAATTAATGTTTAATCTCATCTATGGAAGTCGAAAGATTTCATCTAATCCTGGTTTAACTATATTTCTGGACACCGTAAACGAGATATTAGGTATTGCTATCTTATTATTTATTGTTTTGTTATGCTTTAAATTAGTGTGTGATACGCTGCTTTTTTTATTTTATTGAAACAATGCATTTTTGATTATTTTTAAACAAAATATTTTAACTGGTTTCATTCTTTTTCTTTTTCTTTTTCTGTCTGTCTTTGTGTCTTTCTTTCTCTTTTTTTTTTTTTTTTGTATTAGCAAATTTGAATATTGGATTGCTAATACTTAATTAAGAACGTACTTATTAAACTTATATCATGACTTAATAATAATAATTATACAAATTTTCTTATTTACCCTACATGCGGAGTAAAAGTATTAAAAACTATTGTGAACGGATTTAACATTTCTTTTAACTGCCTTTAAAATTTTATGTTACACTTATTTATTATTAGTTATTACTATTTTTAATATTTTTTATGTTAAAGAATAAATTTTTTTTCAGTTTACTGCACATATGGCCAAATAATATTAATATGACTAATGCAATGCTGTATTACAAAACGGAGAGAATATGAAGGAAATTACAAAATATGTATGATAAACTGAACAAAAAATTATTCGTTTTAGGTTGTATCTTGACCACAATAGTACTGTCAAAGTGATGTACTCATATTAATGTTAGTATTAATTTAAAATGTTTGATCGTGTGACACCATTTTCCTTTATTTCCCTAAATTTAGATGTTTTGTGCTAGTAATAGATGCTTATGTAAATTAGAAATTTACTCAGGAAAACAAAGGAAACAGCTCATCTGAATAATATGGTCATAAATTACATTCTGCAAAATGTTCTAAATGCTCTTCTTAATGCTCCTCTTGCTTAGTATTTTTAAAACTCTGTTGATAACTCTCTGACGAAGAAAGATGATATTACAAAAATAGAGCTTCACCTATTAAAGACGCTTAACTGTATCAGGTAACAAAGTTATATTTAACTGTAAAAAAAATAAGGAAGAGTTCTTCTTCACAATTCAAAGCATAGTCATTATATATCAAAGTGTACCCGGATGCAGGCATTTACAACAACGTTTCACATTGAAAAATAATTTTTAGAAACGGGAAATTGTCTAATGCGTAAATTAAATACACGAAAAAAGAAAATAATTATCTCAGTCTATTGACGATTATCCTTCGTAATCAGACTTGAGCGTCGCTTCGCAATGAATGATTTTTAAATCGTAAACGAAATTGTGGGAAACAAATAAAACAATGAAAAAACGTAATTAGGTTTTAGGGAAAGCGTTGCTTTAAACAGATTAAGTTTTTTATTTTTTTATTTAATAAATTTATTTATTTTTCTATAAAAAAAACTAGAAATGCATTGATTAAAAATATGGTATGAAAACATAATAAATATTTCAAGATATGAGAGGGGAAAATTTAGACATTATAATAATTAGAAGTAATGGCAATTATATATGTATACATATATATTCGTTCCGAAAATATCGTATATCACTGAATAAAATATATTTTTATAATAACTATTTTAAAAAATAGATAAACATATAATGAGATTCAGCGTTTATAAAAATTAAGTAATGAAAATTTAAGGAAAAATGTTGCTTTGAACAAATTAAGATTTTTTTAAATAACAAAATAGAAAATGCGTTTTTTTTAAATATGGCATTTAAATATAAATAAATACGTTAAAATATTATTAAAAGACAGAAGAAAATTCGAAAAAGAATTTTAATCTTTCTTTTGGGGCAAAATAAATGAAAACTATAATAATTTCATTACAATAAATACTGCAAAGTCAGCTAAAGTTTAAATGGATATCAAAGAAAATCTTTAAGAAAGTATAAATAATATGCTTACACGGCATAAAGGAAAATGTGAAAAATCAAGATCGAAATGTGTAGAAATTTTAGAAAATTTCCTTTATAGTAATTTCGAATGGTGAACAACAAAAATTAAGGAGTACCTAACATATGATACAAATAATATTTTAAATATAATAATTGATCAACATTTAAAAATTCAATAACGACATTAAATGATTAAAAGTAATATTGAAATAATTAATATTTATTTCTCAAATTATACTATATATATATAAATTTTTTCCATGATTTCTTTGTCTCTGCTATTATGTTCAATGAACTGATTTATCATCTTTGTTTCGATATACACAAAAAAAAAAAAACTTTTAACACAAATTCTTTTTTGTATAGATGATATTAAAATATTAAAAAAATATATCTAAATTTGGTCTTTTCATTAAAAATTAAATAAAATGCGAAATTAATTACGAATAAATATTGGTAATATAATAGCCTTTATCGAAAATGTGAGGGAATGTTTGGACCTGTTTTGTAATTTATTCGAAGATATTTATTTAAAAGGAATGGTGCTTGGTTTTGGTATATACATTTTATTATTAGTCAATATGCTATTTTAAGCAGTATATTGTGAAAATAGTTGCTAATAAAGCATAAATCCTAAAATTTGAAATTCGAGTTTATCTGTAAAAAATGTTTCTGGTGCTTAAAAGAAGACATTAATTACAATTTATTTAATTTTCCTTAGTATAATTAATCTTAATTTACATTTGTGTAGTCTTGAAAAAAGTAAACACACCCCACCAACTCTGCAATTGATTTCAAAAGAATTTTTTATTTGAAGCCAAACGATTGTAAATAACGTCTACTTTCAATTATACATATAATTTTTTTTAGGTGTCATCTAAAAATCAAAACCAGAACAAACTTTGTTTTGTCAATGGCATCACGTAGTT
The DNA here is from genome assembly GCA_964019185.1 of Maratus speculifer. Classification (NCBI taxonomy): domain Eukaryota; kingdom Metazoa; phylum Arthropoda; class Arachnida; order Araneae; family Salticidae; genus Maratus; species Maratus speculifer. Next base: position 424,275,221 of record OZ025290.1, on the reverse strand, counting down.
TTGAAAACATACACCTCCAGTTTAAATTATGGCCAGAAACAAAATTTTAAGTAATTTTCATGATTTCTCTTTGAATTATTAGCATTTCGATTTTAGATCTTAAAATGTTGATTTGCGTTTTCATACTTTTATTAATACCTCCTGAAATTACAATAATTATGTGAATATAATATTAAATAATCCAATATAAACGACAACGATTTATATATATATAGTGTAGTCATAAAAAAAACTTTGCCAACATATGGAGCTTTAGTGGCTCTTCCGTTCAACCGATCAACGTAAGATTTCAGATATAGTTATTCAGAGTTATGAGCTCCAGATTCTGTGAATGGCAACAAAGTGGTGCTCACGGTTACAGTTATCGGTACAGAAACTCGAAATTTCCATTGGCAATGCCCATTTTTGTTTCGTCGCAAAATGTTCAGCGTTAAAAATAAAAACATTAGAACTGTACGTGTATCACAAGAAACGGACTCGTTACGTACGCAGAAAAAAACAACTCTACAAACGCCCCCACCGCCTCCCCTCCAAAAAAAAAACGATCGGGGTGCACAGAGAAAATCACTGATTACAACACGAATCAGATAATAGAAAACTTTTATTTTGATTACATATTTTCCACATGGGTGCCATCACCGACAATTATACATATCATGCGGGCGACTGTGGACAATACAGCCGAAAGTAACATCGCATGAGGGATATTTGCAATTTCACATTCTACAGAATCTATCAAATCAGGCAAAGTTTGCGGATTGCAAATGTAGACTCTAGATTTGAGACATCCCCAGAACCAGAAATCCATAGAAATTAGGTCGGGGGTTCGCGGAGGCCACTGAAATAGTAAATGACGTGAGATGACAAGGTCATCAAAATGCTGCTCCAAGATCCTGCGAACAGACTTCTCTATATGTGGAGGTGCACATCTTGCATCCAAACGAAGTCATTCACTGAATTTCGCTGCAGCATTTTTGGTATGACGAAATTTTGCAGCATTGCCGCACAGCAGGAGTCTTTTACAGAGAATCCTGTTGGTGTCGCTTCTTGAAAGAAGTACGGCCCGAGAATAATTGTGCCTACAATTCCGCACCAAATAGTATCTTTGACATCATTTAAAGGTACTGGTGCCAAAGCATGTGGATTCATGTCTGCCCAGTGAACACAATTTTTAGTGTTGACATTGCCAGCTAAGGTGAAATGTGCCTCGTCGGTACATAATATGCGAAAATGCCCGTCGGTATCTTAATCATATCGGATAAGAAATTTATTAGCAAAGTCTATACGTTACTGATGGTCCCACACTTCCAACATCTGGACGCGCTAGTACCGGTAAGGAAACATGTGCATTACAAACTGGAGTAGCTTTAGGACATTTGATTTCGGTATATCCGATACACTTCTTGCAGTTTGCATGTTTCCTGTAGTCATTATGTGCTGCATTTCCATAAAGGTATCCTGAGGAACAGTTGGTCTTCCGGATCGCAGTCTATCACCGGTGCAGCCGAATTATTCGAATTTCTTTACTAAATCACGAAGGACTTGCGGGCTACACGGACCACATATTAATGATGGTTTTAACGGTAAACACACAATTTTTTCGCAGCATTCATCCAATTTTGAGAATAGAGTTTTATCAATACACAACGAAATTTCACAGTATAAGAGTCATTTCTTCGGCATGTGCGAGCTCTTGACTGATGAACTAATATTCACGATCTATTTTTTAATCGTTTTCTATGCTGACTATCGTGGGAACGGCGTTTCATGATTGCTGTATCGTCTCTGCCATATGTAAAATTCCTTCGTGGGCCTAGCCGTTTTTTCTAGCCGTTCGCTCTGCTTTTTTTATGCGAGCATAACGTGTCAGTTTCGTGATCAGTGTCAGTTTATAAACTGCGATACACATACCAAAGCTCTTTAGGATTTTCGCATTCGGTGAACATTTTGCGATGAAAAAAATGACCGTTGCCATTTGAAAATTTCGAGTATTTGTAGCTATAACCGTAACCGTATGCGCCAATTCGGTGCCATTCACAGAATACCGAGCTCATACCTGAAAATAACTAAGGTACCCTGGGGTAATAACGCCAAGTGCTTATATTTTGCATAATTATGAAATAATCAGGTAAATGACACCCATGTGCTCTGCGCAAAAGGGTTTTGAGTCATATAAATCGCAAAAAACAGCTTCAAGTTAATTTGTTTCATTTTTAGGTCTTATTGTTTTTACAAACAACTAAAATTAACGCTTGATCTAAAATTTGCGACAGACGTTTTGTGATGTGAAGTCTATATTTTTATCCGGAAATGCTTTGTTAATTACATGAATTTGTAGTGCATTTCATGTACTTTTAAAATGTTGTTGAAGATTTTGGGTATCTTCTCGAGATAATTTGTAATTTAAAATGTACTGCGCAATAACTATATCGGGGTAATAACGCCAATCCTTGACATTAATACCCCGGTTGATTCCCTACAGTGGGCCAGCTACATCCTAAATACTGATTCAAATAAACACAGTTAAAACTGTGCAATGTTTCTCATATTTCTATTTAAGCGGGCCTTTTTAAGCAAAAAGAAGCTCACTGTCTGATATTCTTTTGCCGCATCCCCCCTCCCACACCACAACTTTATTTTTCTAACACTTTCACAAAAAATTGAACATTTTCAATAGCTTAGAATGCAATTTGTCAATTTCTAAGTTTGTAGAGTTTGTATTTTTAGAATTGGGCTATCTACATGCAATTATTTCATCTTATTTCATAGTTTTGTTTGCATGGCGTTATTACCCATATAGGGGGGTAATAACGCCAAATAGCATGGGTCAAGAAAAAACGCCATTACATTTTATGAATACATATCTGTTGAATTATTTTATTTTATATAGATAGTCAAAGAGTTGCTGTATCAGATCCTATATTTGTTTGAAAAATAGAATCTAAAACTAAGCCGTGAAAATTGGTAGAACCTTAACGTGGCGTTATTACCCCAGGGTACCTTATATATAAAATCTCATTTCGATCGGTTGAACAGATCGGCCGCTAGTGAAGAATAGTAGAAAAATAATGTGAAGACAATACGTATTGCTCTTTTTTGCTATGTTTGGACTAACAATAGTAGAAACAGAATATGTAAGTGTAATAATCATATTGTTAAGATAATAATAATGATAATAATAATAATAGTACCAGTAATAATAATAATAACAGAAGTAATAGAGTCATTTTGAACCAAAAGAAAATATAACATTATTTGTTTCTATGTTATTAAAAAATAGAGAGATTAAAATAAACAGTATGATAAACATTTTAATGTAATACTTTGTAAATTATTTTCTTGATTAAATCCTAAATTATACTGAGTTAAATATAGGACTCATTTTTATAAATAATTGTACATTTAAAAGTAAATGACTATTATAAAATTGCGCTGGAGCGTTAAAAAGTTAAAAATATAAGCTTCCGGTGAATCAGGACTAGGCATAAAGTACCCTTTCTACCATCAGACTTCTATGTGCGGTATCTTTTGCTAAGCATAGCAGACGCATACAGAGCGAAACTTTCTTTTACTTATATAGGGCAGTTGCAATTGACGTCATACTGGAGGTCACACACTAGAAATAGACCGGTGGAACTGCCCTGACCTCCACTTGAAATACAATGGCGATCAGCTGATTGCAAGTTCCTGATACAAAATACTACATAAATAATGTATATTTGATTCCACGTATTTTTTAAAAGCGGCAGATTGTAAAGTTATTAATCTTCATCCAATATCATTTCTGAAATCCTTTTAAAGTACAGTGGAGTATCTATATAACGAAATCCATCGTTCAGACAAAAAAATCGTTACATAGAAAAATTTGTTGAATAGAGAACGGCAATTTTTTTTTCATTTTTTGTTTAAATTTTGAAACAGAATTATTTTTTAGGTGTTTAATTAAGTGTTTGAAATATTTAACGGAATTTTTTTTTCAGAATCTCAAACATTTTTGCCACTTCGTTTTTTCCACAGTGTCTTATTGATTATTTTCAAAATTTTTACTTTATCAGAGAGAGTTATGTTTAAACTACAAGTGATTTTATACAAATGCAGTAGACGATAACACAAGCAACGATTACTTTTAATAACAAAATAAACTAAAAAAACTAAACTTTAGTAATAAACCTGCCTTACTATCCAGAGCAAGAATCAAACACCATTTTCAAGACAATAATGGAATAGTTTTATCTGTTAGGATGCTCTGTGATAGTTGCAATTGCAAATCGCCCCTCTAGCAAGCAAATGTACCAATTTTTTCCAAGAAAGCATATTCATCTTTGCTTAAAACAAAGTCAGGTGTAACCATGTAAAAAGTATGTTTTTCTTGAGGATGGGGGGGGGGATTGAATGCTTTTTTTGGACATGAGACATAAGGTAGAGGAATGTAGCTATGAAATATAAACCAGAAATCAACAAAAAAATGTTATTCTAAAAAAATAAAATTGAAGAGTTTTTTGAACTTATAATCGAACATTTTCGAAAAAAATTCGTTAAATGGAGATATATATTTCGCTATATGGAGATTATTTTTAGTGTAATCATGAAAAAAATTAACCGTTCCTAAAAAAAACAATTCGTTAAATAGAGAAATTCGTTGGAAGGAGTTTCGTTATAGAGAGACTCGACTGTATTTTAATTTAAATAAACTGCATAACTTTTCACTTCTGATTAAGAGATGCATAAAAATATTACAAAAGCAATAATCTTTATAAAAACCAAATTTCCTTTTTTCAACATTTGTCCTTATAAGTAAATAGTAATTAGGGAAATATGCATTAGTACTTCTAGAAAAGTAAATTGCCATAAGAATTCGGGAAAAGTTTTTCTGTGAAATATTTCTGTATTTTTTTCTTAATTGGTTATTTGAAAACATTTGCTTTGAGAAAAAGCACATATATGTTTCATTTTTAATTTAATAGCTTTTAGAGTACTTATAATAAATTTTATTTATTACGCTTAGCGAAAATACTATTGGGTTGTTCGGAGAATCCTTTCCGTTTGGTAAAATCAATTTGTGCCGGAAAACTCTGTTATTTAATTTTTAGATATTGTTTTCGATATCTAATATTTAGATTTTAATGGACAGAATTTCCCTTTACGAATTGATTTTGCCAAACGGAAATGACTTTCCGAACGCCCCAATATTTGAATTTTGAATTTGATATTCTACGTTATGCGCCGCTTTCAAGAGAATAGAACTATGTTACACTCGACTTTTCTGTGTTGAAAATTCATATTTAAAAGAAACCGAAAACTATTAATCTTTCAAAACATAAATATTCCTAAAAATATAATGCAAATATCCTAGTGCTTTTGGCAGTGCAGGTTGGTAGTTGTCAATCTCGATCCCTGAATATTATCCAATTTGGAGGCGATTATTTTACAGGCACAGTAACATACACACATAGAAAGAGAAAGATCTTCGAGGATATCGTTAGGATAGTCAATATTGCGCATTAAATAAAACTAATATTAAACTAACATCACTCACGTAGTAATAATATTATTTGAAATGTGTTACTGGCAAGAGCAAGTGAACTGGAACTGCATGAGTTTAATATCTCAGTAACTTTAAAATTAAAGTTAAATAGTTACAAAATTAATTAACATCAAATCAAGAATATAATGAGAGTTTGTAACGATCCAAAATTAAGTATAATTCATACCAATAACATTTTAAAACTAAATGTTAAAAAAAAAAGAAAAATAGTACACATGTATATATCTTTTTTTTTTTTTTTTTTTCATGCAAGCTATGCAAACTTGTTTAACATTTTATTTATTTAATAATTTTTTAAATATTTATTTATTTTTATTTTATTTTATTTTATTTTAATTTTATACATATATATTTTTTAATTTTTATTAATTAATTAATTAATTAATTAATTAATTATTTTTATTTATTTTTATTTATTTATTTATTTATTTTTATTTTCATTATCCTATATTAAGATAATGAGTTTTTACCATGTAAAGTCACAATAAATGTTACTGATTAAAGTAACAAAATGGTATTTTAATTTATAAGTTAATATGAATGTTATCACTTAATTCTAATTTTAATTATTTTATTAATTTAATTTTATGTAAATATCGATCATTAATTATTTTCTCCGGTTCAATTATATTTCCATTCAGCTTTATCTTTTTTGTTTGTTATGGATACTACTTAATCCACACGTGGATTTAACTATTATTTTTACTTACTTTCAACTCCTTTTTGTAAAATAACAATATATATACTGCTACTATTATTAAGTTTCTTTGTTGTTTTCAACACATTGTATCACTTTAAATCATAGCAAGATTTTTTTTTCTTTCAAATCATTTATCTCGCCATTTGGCGCGCATGGCATTCTTAATTTAAAAAAAGCAACCCTGCTGATCTATCGAAGATCCGTTGCTTGCATTACTAACGAACTGGTTTTTCTACTGTGTTACTATTTCAGCTTGTATAATAAACTATTGCTTCCTGCATTTATAGTTTATTAATAATTCTATGTCGCAGTCCTCTACATTAATGGTGATAAACAGATAAGTTTTTTTTTTCTCAATATTTTGTTTTGTTACTCTTTATCAAAATTATTTATGAATGTAATGTTTATCATTTCCACGTGCAAAAATAGGGTTAGTTTGTGCTCATGCTAATGACACTATTTGCTGCACGCTATTGTTTTAATATATATATATTCATTTTTTAAACTATATATTTCTATGTTCCTTGTTTAATAATTTGGTTTTTGTGTGCTGGTAGCCCCAAATACGTATTATTTTGCTATTTCATGGCTAATTCGTGGATGAAACCGCACTGTTCATTTGTAGTTCCAGAGCATTTGGGGCCTGATGATTCTGCTCTGTGGACTACAAATTACATTTGCATTCATTTTATTTATTTATTTATTCAGATATACTCGTTTCACTTTTTTTTATTATTATTATAATTCAATTCAATTCAAATTCTTCGTTTTGGTTTATTGTTTTATTGATAAAATCCATTGGTGAATCTAGTCTACTTTTAATGGTATTATATTAGCATTCAAATTATTATGCTACTCTGCGCGTGTAATTATGAATGTATACAATTTGATATTTAATTGATATCTTTTCATTTTGAATAGTCATAATGAATTTTTTCCTATTGTGGTACCTTATATATAATTTATATATAACATCCGTTGCTAATCAGCAATTTTATAAATAAATATATACAAAACAATAATGTGCGAAATTGACTAACATAGTAACATCCACAAAGATTTATATATATATATATATAAATCTTCGTGGATGTATAAAAGTGTATATATATATATATATATATATATATATATATATACACACATACATATATATATATATATATAAATCTTTGTGGATGTTACTATGTTAGTCAATTTCGCACATTAAATAAGAGTAACATTAGACTAAGATCATACATAGTAAGAATATTATTTGAAATATGTTACTGACTAGACCGAATGAACTGGAACTGCAAGCCTTTTTTCATATACATATAATATAATATATATATATATATATGTTTATATATATATATATATATACCAAACCAAAATTACAAAAAATAAAAACAAATCCTATAAAATAAACCTAAGGATGTGTGTGAAAGAGAATTATTATTTGCAAATAAATATTAAAAAATCTATTTTCTTCTAACTGGGTGTGACGCTGTTTTATAACTTCAACTTTAGGAAAATAACATTAAATACAATTGTGATTAAATGCCTTTTTTCTGTCAAAAGTTCAAAATAATCATTATTTCTAGGCGTGACAAAATCTATAATTACGCTCATAATATATCTGAAGTAAATTAACTTAAACATATTTTATGTTATGTTATTATCAGGGTTCAATAGCTACACCATAATTTCGATGCGTGCTGAAAGAATAATTTTTCTCTCTTCACAAGAAAAGAAGAAAATCATTAACAGAAATTACCAGAGACGTACGGTATTTAATTGCCTATGCTATTTTTTTTAGCAGTTATTTTGGATGAAATAAAAGCAAATAGTTCGCTTCAATAATAAATTTTGAAAACGGCAATGCGCAAAAATTTCCTTTTAAACATTTTTTCCTAATGCATTATCCTATAAAATTTGTTAATTTGCTAAATTTTCTACCTGTGTATATTTAGTGTGCTTTTAGATTTGATTTTTCTTATCAAATGAACTGCGTTGGTTTAACGCTAATTAGAAAATTAAAATTAGTAACTATTAAAATAAGCAACATAAAATCACAAAAACTTCCTGATAATACATTCCTTCGCCACACCATAATTTCCATGCGTACCGAAAGAATGATTATACAATCTTCGGAGGAAAATAAGAAAATCATTAACAGTGATTACCAGAGACCTACGACATTTAATTGCTTATGCTATTACTTTTAATACTTATTTTAAATAAAATAAAAGCAAAACAGTTCGCTTCAATAAAACAGTTTTTTAAAGACAGCACACTTAAATTTTCTTTAAATTTTTTTAACAAATGTATTATCCAACGATTTGCATTTTATTTGCAAAATTTCCTACCTGTGTATATTTAATGTGTTTTTAGATTTAATTTTTCTTATTGCTTTAGAATGAGAGATCACAAAAAATCATGATAGATGATAGTATAGATAATAGACTGAAGATGAATTGTCGATAGGTGAAGAAATATAATTATATTTATTACATGCAACAGTTGAAAACTCAGCAATCAAGAATGCCAACTGGCGGTCGTTTTTCAAAATTTTTATAATTTTTTTTTCAGAGAAACTCTTTGACCAATGATTAAAAAAATATATTGGTGAACATATCTTAATGGGAAACATTTCGGGGTCTGGTGTACAATTAAAAGTGCATGTCTTTTAATGAAGTATTATTTTGTATTCAGAAATGCTTTTGGTACTGCTTACATGTGGTAATGTTAGAATATGTCTATGCATTTACTATATGCCTTCATTTATGTTTAGGCATTTAGTGATAATAATAATTATTATTTGCTTAACACTCTTTGCGCCTTTTTCAATTCTTTTATTTTAAATATATTTTTCAAATTTTAAATTTAAAATTAAAGTTATTTTCCTGAAAGACTCATGAGTAATAAAACGTAAAAAATATTAGAAATTTGTAATATAAATTAAATCTTGTTGTAGCAGAATCTTTCCTAAACATCTCAAATTTTTTTAATCAGTTTATTTTCATGTGAATATTACTTGAACAGTATTCAAAACAACAACATTCTTTATCCTTCAGACAGTAAAATATTCGTTAAACACTTATTAATTACAGTCGAGTCTCTCTATAACGAAACTCCATTCATCGAATTTTCCCATATAACGAAATTTTAGTAGGGACGGTCCCCTTTTCGCATGATTACATTAAAAACAGTCTCTATATAGCGAAATATCTACCTCCATATAACGATTTTTTTCATAAATTGGTCTTGTTTTATTCGGTTTTAAAAAGCTTCGAAATCATATTGAATCAATTTTCCATCTTTTATTTTTGTTTTATAGTCAGTGCTGAGTTCTTTTTTATATAACTTATCTCCTTGTTCATTAAATCCAAAGAATTCATCCCACCTCCCACACACCTTTCCACATCCTTCTCAAACCAGAGACAATTGGATTGATACACTACACATGTAAGAGAGGAATCAATGAAAGGTAAAAGAGAAGCCTTCAAATGGAGGAAAATGTTAACTACATTTTTTCATTCCTTGCTAAAATTTGAGCTTTTTTTGAGAGCGTAACAATTTTAAAATGAAAACAACAAAAACTTACAGATTTCTTCGTCTAAAATTAATACAAGTCTTCCTTATTTGATTTTCATTAAGCTTTCAAATAAATGTCTATTCTCTTTTTTGAAACAGGTTAAATAATTAAGAAATAAAATGTTAGGATAATATTTACTTTTAAACATTTAAAATTCTTAATTCAAAAGATCATAAATAATATTTGTTCAAATTTCATACATTAAATACGATTTTTAACAACATTCTCTATACATCGAATTTCTCTATATAACGATTTTTTTTTTACTGGAAAGATGGATTTCATTATATAGAGACTCGAATGTATTTGGATAGTTAGTTTTAATATTGTTAACGTAAAAGTAATTTTTTCTAAAAATTGAAAGAAAAATTTTAACCCGAAAAGGATAAGAACAAACACATCAGTTTCATTAAATTCTGTGATGTTGGGTTACATATTAATATTTCACAGTTTGATTTGATGTGGAATGACAATTTTCTGATTTTCAATCTATCGATGGAACTGTTTGATATTCTTTGAGATTATAAAGAAAAATATACCAAACAGATACACAAGTCAATACAACAGTTAATTTTGCACATTGAATAAAATTAACATTTAACTAATATAATACATACTAATATTATTATTTGAAATATGTTACTGGCAAGATCAAATGAACTGGAACTGCGTTGGTTTAACATTTCAATAACTAGAAAATTAAAGTTAAGTAGCTATAAAAATAATCAACGTCAAATCAAAGAATGTATTGATTGTTTGTTGTGTTATAAAACTTATTTCAATTAGTATCAATAATATTTTGAAACAAAATGTTAAAGACAAGTGAAAAAAAACTATTTTTCTTGCAAGCCTTCGAAAGTTTTTCTTCACATACATTTTATTTTTATAAAGGCAATCACATACCTGAAATATATATACAAACAAAGATTACAAAATCAGCAAAAAATATCCCATAACATAAATCTAACTGAGTGAATGAAAGGAAATTATTGTGTAGAAATAAATGTTAAAAAAATCATCTTTTTCTAACTAGGTGTGACGCTATTTTCTTACTTCAGTTTTAGGAAATTAACATTAAATAGAACTATGATTAAATATACTATTATTTTCAACACAATCTAACTGAAAGGTAAAGTAATCAGCTGCAATCAATTACCTGCGGTCTGTTCTGTTGAACTGTCTAAATGACAGACCAGATGCTATGACCAATACGGTTATCTGAGCGAAAAATCCCAGCTGGCTGTCGCCCCGGAAGCTTAACAGGTAAAGCATTGGCCTTGTAAGGCAAGTATCTGGGTTCGTCTCCCGGCCTAGGCATTTTTTTCGCTCAATTGGAAATTATTCAATTCGTAAAATTAAATGCATTTCTCTTTCAAAAGTCTAAAATAATCAGAATTTCAAGGCATGACAAAATCTGTAATTATGCTAACAATATATTTGAAGTAAGTTAACTTAAACATTTTTTATGTTATGGTATTTTTTCCAGTTCAATAACTTTCTGACAATAAATTTATTCGCTACTTCTTAATTTTAATGCTTGCGAAATGAATTTTTCAATCTTCGGAAGAAAATAATAAAATCATTAACAGTAATTACCGGAGACGTAGGATTTTTATTTGCTTATGCTGTTATTTTCAGTAATTATTTTAAATAAAACAAAAGCAAAACAGTTCCCTTCAATAAAATAGTATTTTTAAGGACAAAACACAGATTTTTTTTCTTTTTTACTAATGTATTATTATATGATTCTATTTTATTTGGAAAATTTTCTACCTATGTATATTTAATAGGCTTTTAGATTTGTTTTATCTTATTACTTTCTCCTAACTTTGAAAGAAAACAGTATTGGATTTGTGAAAATTTTCGAATTTAAGTTTTCGGCGGATTTAAACGTGTTAAGAGTCAGAGATAACAAAAAACATGTTTTTACAAAATGTCTCTCGTTGGATCTGTCTGTTACTCAGTCACTCTGTAAATTTAAATATGTACTGTTGATTTTAAATAGTTTTTATGAAGGGAATTTTTATTTACTAAAATAATCAACATCAGGTCAGAAATATATCGTTACTTTGCAGTATTACAAAACTCATTTTACTTTATATCAATAAAATTTTAAAATTAAATGCAAATAATAATAATAATAATAATAATAATAATAATAATAATAATAATAATAATAACTAATAGATTTTTTTTTGTAGTTGAAAGCCATGCAAATTTTAATATATCATAATCATAATATATATATATATATATATATATATATATATATATATATATATATATATATATATATATATATATATATATATATATATATATTACAAATTTTTTTCGCCAAAACTAACCTTTATACTATCTTAATTTTCTTATAATAATATTCCGTACTTACTTCAAATTATTAAATTAAAATCTTGTGTCTAGATCTAATCTGTTAATCTTTATGCAGACAATATAAATTCTTAATTTGCCTTAAAAACATTATTCCAGTATGCGTAAATTTAAAAAGAAGGCCTTAAATTAAAAATATTCTTAATTAAACTTTATTTCTTAATATTCCAAATAAAACTCATTCCTTCTATGTTTTAATCAACCCTTTTCAAGAAAGTCTTATTAAATTTAATACAAAACCATACCTTTCAAAAAATGTCATTATTTTATTTTATCTATTTATTTATTTTCTCGCCGTCAACCTTTGTTAGTGTGCATATCAATAAATTCATTTCTTTTATTTTTCTCTTAAAATTAATAGTCTGTAAAAATCGTCTGCCTAAGATATTTAAAATCCTGAGTAGATTATAAATTGGTTAAATAATATTTTTTTTAAATAAAACTATCGTCTGTGGAAAATAGTCTCGTAGCTGGGCAAGAATTATATTTACATAAAAGAATGATGGTTTGAGGTTACAGAATGTTCTAGAATTTTCTTTTTAGATTTAAAATAGGAAGCTCGAGAGGTGGTAAATGAAATGAGAAGAGAAGAAGGATTTTGGGGTGCGCTCTTGCATGAGTATGACTTGATGCACACACATCAAGTCAAAGTGTCCACAAGCAAATGCCACTCCTCCGCGGATGTGTGGCATTTGCTTGCATTTTATACTATAATCAATTAAGATTTCATAAATATAAAAGTGTATTCTTTAAATGATTTATTACGATTCAAAATATTCAACATATAAGTAAAGCTTATTTATTTGAATTGATCTTTAAATGATTTTTGAAATAATTTTTGAGTGACTTTTAAGTATGTCATTTTCATATTTAATGCAAGATTTTGCCAGATTACACGAAACCTGCTGATTAAGCTTTATTTTAATAGCGGGGGGGGAAGGTTAAAGCCATTCCGCCTGCTGAAGAGTGATGGCTTTTGGTTCTGCGGGTGACATTTTATATTGTTCAATATTGTTATTTTAATGTTTACTGTTTTTAATAATGTTTATACATTATGCACCTGGTGCTTAATAAATATTTTCATGAAATTAGGATTGTATATATATGTATGTTGCAATTGATAAGTGCTGCAATGGCGCCTACGGTAGCAATACTCTACATACTGATAGCAAACATATATATATATATATATATATATTGCCATTGATTATGGGACACTTGCGATTTTAGACATTTTACTAAATATCTAGAAAAATACATGAGGAATCATCTCGAAACTCTTAGTGTATAAATATAATAGTATAAGTCATACATCTCCGTGAAGGTTTTTTCCCGAAACTCCAAAGGGGGCCGTCAACAAATTAAAAAAGAATGAAGATCTTTTGAATAACCCTGTCAAAACTAATGTAGCAAAAGAGCTCAAACTCTAGATTGTAATTGAATGCCTTATTGTAATAAGCCTTGTTCATTTTTATGCAAATAGCATGCATACTCGCAGAGTAATTAAGGTTTTTATAAAAATGATCCCAAATTTTTCCAAGTTTTTTCCTTATAATTTTCAGAGTTCTTAATATAAAATATTATTTGTTTTTCAGAAAATATGACAAACAACATTGCACACAGTACCCTGTAATCAGAATTAAAAAATAATGAAAATTGTATAAAAAATGAGTTGGTTTACTAAATAATTTTCAACTGCGCATGCGTCAACGATATCAAAATTTCATTTGCATATTATGTTAGCTAAATGTATAGAGCAACTTTTGTGAAAGTTACAAAATCATAACTTAAAAATTCTGACAATAATCGTCAATTGAATAAGTCGAAAATCCGTTGTTCTCAAAATGAAGGAAAAACAAGAGGGGTTGTATCCATATATTCATTGATTAGTGTCAATATAGAATACACAATATGAGATGTACTACTGCATTTGGATAAAATCCCTCATTTTTTTGCTTCATTTTGGAAACAACGGATTTTGTCCTTTTTCTATTACTTTCAGAATTTTCTTTCAGAATTTACTTTCATAATTTATTACGTTCTTTCAGAATTTTCAAGCTATGATTTTGAGACTTTTACAAAAGCTAACATAATATGCAAATGAAATTTTGATATCTTTGACGCATGCGCAGTAAAAAATTATATAGTAAACCTACTCATTTTTCATACAATTTTTATTATTTTTTAATTCTGATTACAGGGTACTGTGTGCAATGTTGTTTGTCATATTTTCTGAAAAAAATATTATTTTATATTAAGAACTCTGAAAATTATAATGGAAAAACTTGGAAAAATTTGGGACCATCTTTATAAAAACCTTAATTACTCTGCGAGTGTGCATGCTATTTGCATAAAAATGAACACAGTGTATTACAATAAGGCATTCAATCATAATCTAGAGTTTGAGCGCTTTTGCTACATCAGTTTTGACAGGGTTATTCAAAAGATATTCATTCTTTTTTAATTTGTTGTCGGTCCCCTATGGCGTTTCGGTAAAAAATCTTCACAGAGATGTATGACGTATTCTATTATATTTATACACTAAGTGTTTCGAGATGATTCCTTATGTATTTTTCTAGATATTTAGTAAAATGTCTAAAATCGCAAGTGTCCCATAATCAATGGCAATATAGTGTATATATATATGTATATGTATATATATACATATATATATTTTAAATAATAAGGGAGCCAAATACCCTAAATATATATATATATAAATGAAAATTATAAAAATAGAAAAAACATCCCATTAAATAAATCTATGAAAATCTGTGCAAATAAATTTTAAAATAGTTATTTTATTCTAACAGGGTGTGACGCTGTTTTACTGCATTAAAAAGAACTATGATTAAATGCCTTTTACTTTCAAAGGTCTAAAATAATCATAATTTCAAGGCGTGATAAAATATGTAATTTACGCTAATAATATATTTGAAGTAAATTAACTTAAACATTTTTTTATGTTACGTTATTATTACGGTTCAATAACTTCTTGACAATAAATTCCTTCGCTACATCATAATTTCGATGCGTCCTGAAAGAATAATTTTTCAATCTTCGGAAGAAAAGAAGAAAATCATTATCAGTAATTACCAGAGACGAAGGCTCTTTAATTGCTTATGCTATTATTTTCAGTAATTAGTTTAAATAAAACGAAAGCAAAACCGTTTGCTTCAATGAAGCAATTTTTTTAAAGACAACGCACATCCTTTATTTTATTTTTTATTTTTTTACTGATGTATTATAATATGATTTTATTTATTTGCTAAATTTTCTTCTCATGTATAATTAATAAGCTTTTAGATTTATTTTTTCTTATTACTTTCTTCTAACTTTGAAAGAAGACAGGATATGGATTCGTGAGAATTTTCGAGTTTAAGTTTTAATCTGATTTAAACATTTTAAGAGTCAGAGATAACAAAAAACATGTTTTTACAAAATGTATGTTGGTGAATCTGTCTGTTACTCAGTCACTATGTGAGTCTAAATATGTACTGTTGATTTTAAATAGCTTTTACAAAGGAAATTTTTATTTACTAATATAATCAACATCAAGTCAAAAATATATCGATAGTTTGTAATATCACAAAATTCATTTTAATTTATACCAATAAAACTTTAAAATTTAATGTAAAAAAATAGCCAATAGAATTTTTTTTGTTGAAAGCCATGCAAACTTTTTGTTCATAAATATTTTATTATAATAATAAGGCAATGAAATACCTTAAATATATATATAAATGAAAATTACAAAAACAAAAAAAAACATTCCATTAAATAAATCTTTAAAAATGTGTGAATGGAAATTATTCCGTGCAAATAAATATTAAAAAAGCTATTTTATTCTAACTGGGTGTGACGCTGCTTTATTACTCCAACTTTGAGAAATTAACATTAAATACATCTGTGATTAAATGCCTTTTTCTTACAAAAGTCCAAAATAATTATAATTTCAAGGCGTGACAAAATCTGTAATTACGCTAATAATATATTTGAAGTAAATTAACTTAAACATTTTTTATGCTGTGTTATTATTCCAGTTCAATAACTTTCTGACAATAAATTCATTCGCTTCTCCGTAATTTTCCATGCGTGATGAAAGAATAACTATTAATCTCCACAGGAAAATAAGAAAATAATTAACGGTAATTTTCAGTGGCGTACGACGTTTAATTGGTTTTCCTATTACTTTTAGTACTTATTTTAAGTAAAATAAAATCAAAACAGTTTGCTTCAATAAAACAGTTTTTTAAAGACATCGCACATAAACTTTCTTTTTAATTTTTTTCATTATCCAATGATATCTGTTATTTTTTTTACATGTGTACATTTAATGTGTTTTTGATTTGATTTTTTTTATTTTAGTTAACATTCAACGAAGATGTTGTGAGAAAGCAAAACAATGAATTGCCATTTGACGTTCATGTATACAAGTGTCGCTCGCAGTATATTTTGTCCAATTTTACGAAATGGCTTCGAATCGGTCAGATTGATTAGGTGTCGAATTTAAAATGTTGATATTATAAAACCTAATAAACGACCGTTCCATGCCATGTCTGTGAAAGGTTTTCTAAATAATAGTATTATTCTAACAATGCTATTTTATCTTCAAATTAAATCAAGAATTATGTTAAGAAAATTTATGTTAGTTTCTTATTTTTAATGTATAGAGTATTTACTATCTAAATCAAAATTCGAGCATAAGAAAATGCTTTAGTCACCAATATGCGAACATTTTTGGGAGTCACTATATGTAAAATTTGCCTGGGAAGAAATGTACAAAACAAAATCAGACAAAATTTCAATTTTTGAATAATGTCACCCAATTTTGACAGTAATTTTTAAATCTGTGGCTTAAATATATCTAGAAAAATAATTTCAATTATTTCGATAGTAAGATTTTAAGTTATGAAAATTGAAATTTTAAAGCTTAGAATGTTAAATTATATTTGGTTATTTTCATTTATATTTAAAATCTTAATATTGTAATGTATTCTGTAAATATTAGAATCTCTAACATCAATACATTGAAATTATATATAAATATATTTTTGGAAAACTTATAATAAGAATTATGAAATTGATATTCGAAAAAAGTATGAATTGCAGTCTACAATTTTTTTTAAAAGATTTGATATTATTATTTCCTTCTTTAAACGAACTCTCAATAAAAAATATTCAAATAATTATCTAATTATGATTAAAACGTAAAATGATGGTGCAAACGGCTGTAAATGATTTGGAGAAAATTATAAATAAAAAAAAAGAGAATATTTATTTTAATGAGACTTTTAAATTTCAAAAATGAACACTTTTTATGAAGTTTTTGACGATAAAGGAATATTGGAAAACTCGGTAGCGGTTTTTTTATATTTTTGTTCGTAATTACATCGCAATTTTGTGAATTAGAAATATCTGTCTTTTTTGTAGCCTATTTAACTTCAATTTGGATACAGCTCCAAAATATGCTGTTTTAAAAATAATTAATTTCACTGAAAATAATCGTACGGAATTCACGAAAATTTATTTTTATGCTTATTGAAAGCTGTAAACTATATTTAATTCAAACATAGTATTTTCAATTTAAAAAACAAAAACAAAAACAAAGTTTGAGTTAATTTTACTAATAAAAGTCAGCTTTGTTTACAATCGTTTCGTACCAATAATTTACTTTACGTTAATTTGTTGAAGTGTTAGCCGGAGTTTTTACTTCCACGTGTGCACAAAAATGCAAGCTATATATCCGCAATTCATTGTAAATTCAAGAATTACAAAATATAAAACGTTTTTTAACGATCCATGCATTTAAAAATTATGCCATTCATAATTTAAAATTATATATTTTTGCATTATTAATCTAAAAAAATGGATCATTAATGTAGGCTAAGATTCATGATAAATGAATTTAGAAATAACTTAAATACAGACGTTACACAGTTGAAAATGCCACTTTATCAAAATTTTGTTTTTAAAAATTTATAATTTCAAAATTATTAACTCTGTTCTCCTAAATATATTTGTGGACAAGACAATTTCATTTGCGTAAGAAATCTACTATATTTCATTAAATATATAGAAAACCAATGTCAGTGAATGTACTTTAACAAAAATCAAGTACTTTAACAATATCTCCCTAGTTATCGAAAAAGAATTTTTACTTTTCTTTTCACGTAAAATAAAAGGAAAACTATAACAATTTCCTTACAATAAATATTGCACAATCAGCAAAAGTTTTAATGGATATCAAAGAAAATCTTTAAGAAAGTATAAATAATATGCTTACACGGCATTAAGTAAAATGTCAAAAATCAAGATCGAAATATGTAGAACAACTTAGAAAATTTCGCATCCTGTAATTTCAAATGAAGACTAAAAAAATCAAAGGGCACCTGATAAATAATAAATGAATGACTTTATATTTCTCATTTAGTAATTTATTAAAATTTAATATTATATCACTATATTATATGGAAGCGGTCACCTTGAAATAATATAATTTTTAGACGGTTTTGTAAAAAAATAATTTATTAGATTTCTTTTTATACTATTTAAAATTGATACTACATTTTATTTTACTTAACGAATGGTATATTGAAAGAACTGCTTTTTCTTTTTTAAATAAAAAAGTAAAATTTTGTTTGATTTGACTTTTTTGTAACTATTTTTTACTGCAATACCTTTTATTTTATTACATCACATTATTAATATACGTTAATTTATTTTCAATATGTAGCCAGGCATTTGTAGAAATGTGTTATAATATAGAAAAATCAAGAAGAAAATTTTCACATTCAACATCAAAAATTTATCTTTAGTAAAATACACTTTTTACATTATAACAAAGGGATATATAACTGGAAAATGGAAAAAAAATTCCGATATGGTAAATAAAAGAGACTAGAGACACGAAAAATAGGTATATATTAAAATCTAGATATCTAAACAACAAAAAGTGTTGCATTTGTAAAACTTTGCAAGAACGTTTACTAAATTAGTAAGTTTGTACCTTTATACTTATTTACTAAAATTACTGGAAATATATCTCTCCACTCCATAGAATAATTACTATAATTGTTCATTTTTTATTATTATGCAAAAAAATTATAAATCAAATAGTATTTAATGAGCAGCCAATGTTGCTCCGACAAACTGTAGAATATGAAGTACTAAGTCTAAAGAAATAATAATAAAGTAATATTGTATGTTAAATTTTGTTGCTATCTCAAGAGGTTTATCAGTGTCATAAAAAATATAACCGAAAATACTGAGGAGTTCATATTGAGTCGTATAAATGTTAAACATTATGAGCTGAATAGCAAAAGCTTATAAAAATTATAATTGTTAATAACCCGTTCTTATCTGACTTTCTCTTAAAGGACATTTTTTCTATTGAGAATTAATTTTGGCTTTAAAAATTCTTTTGAGATTTTTGAGTCTAATAATTTTAGTATGCGATTTTTCGAGATGTAAACAATTAAGAAAAATTGTATAATAATGAATAACAATGCTTTTCCGTCTCGTTATTTCATAGTTTACATCTGTATGCATTTGTACGACTGATTGTAGAGTATATATAGAGAGAGTATACGTTTAAACAATAAAATGTCCAACAATGCTTCCCCAACTTTACATTATAAACTAGCCGTATATCGTTTTTGCATCAGTAGAGCATTTTGAGTATGCATTGGCAAGGAAATTACTGGTGAACTTGACTATATTTAATTTAATATAATATTACAATGGCCCTTTATAAACGCTTTATCAATAGATTAATATATCAATAGAAATTTGGAAATAACAATGACAAAGAATAAGGAGTAAAGCTTACTAAATTTTAGAATTTCAAATATGCACCTAAATCTCCATTAATAATTTTTAAATAATTGAAATATAATTTAATGTAATGTAGTATACCCTAGTTGCAAACCAATATTGGTCCAGCGTTGCGCCAATATTTCATTTATTGGAAATATTGCAAATAAATCTCCCATATAGCCCCAATATTGGGATGTTTACATTTTGCCCTTATTTAGCCAATATTTGCAGCCAATATTATGCCAATATTGGGGTTTTATTGCAAATAATATCAATAAAACGCCAATATTCTTCAAATATTGGCGTTACATCGGAAATATTTCCAATGAAATTTCAATATTTAACCAATATTGGCGTTTTATTGGCAACATTTCTAATGAAACCCCATTACTGGCATAATATTGGTTGCAAATATTGGCTGAATAAGGGCAAAATGTAAATACCACAATATTAGAGCAATATTTTATGCCAGTATTGTGCCAATATGCCAATATTGCTCCAAAATGTAGCCAATATTGTCCCAATATTGTTTGGCTACTGGGGTAGTTTTGATAGAAACATATTTTGTAGCACTAAGAAATTTGTTGCAAAATAAGATTGAACTACTGAAACTGAAAATTCATGAAGTTCTATAGCATTTTAATCACCAATAACGTCTATGAATATGATAAAGATGTTATAAAGTAAAAAACGATGTAGATATGATGAAGAAATTCAAAACATGCTGTTTCAAAAATAAAGGAAATCAGTGAAAATACATTTTCATCAAACTAATATAATTAAACGTGCAACAACCTACCACGAATCGATAAATAATGAATCCGTAAAAAATTAATGTAAAATAATAAAACATGTAATGATTCATTAGCTTACAATTTTGCTAAAGTATGGTACAGGCGCTTAGGAATAGCTCAAATCGAGAAACGATTATCGTATGCACAATGCTCCCTTTTTTTATTTAATGGTTGGTTGCATTCTCCAGTAATTAATAATAGATTTCGTTCATTTTTACTTTCTTCTATTTTTACAAGAAACTATTTGATTAGTAAAAATTTTCAGATGACGATTTTCGAAGGAGTAGGGCTTAGATATTCTAAAAAAACAGGTTTTTGCAAAATGTCTGTCTGTGACTCTGTCCGTCTGTCACTTTGTCTGTATGTAACAGACATTTTGTGGGTACTCTGTCTCAAGAACTAATGCACGGAATTTCATAAAGATTTAGATTCCGTGAAAACTAGATATAAACTGGATCTAATTATTGCTGCATATCGCCCAAGAGTTGTCGCTCCTGCACTTCCTTTTTCACGACCTTTAAGATAGCAATATCTCCAGAACTAATGGACGGGTTCTAATAATACTTCCATTAATCTTTGATATGATATGGTGTTGATTACGTTTTGGCGTAAATCGTCCAGTAAGTGACACTTCTATATTTCATTACTCATGATTATCTTAAGAAATCTATCTCAAGAACTAGTGCACGAATTTTTATCAAACTTTATCAAACAAACTCACTTTGTCTCTAGTCTAAATTATTATTCTGTAGATTTGGAGTAAATTGTTCAACAAGTAGCACGTACGGTAAGAGCGGACTCAAGTGTTTGCGTATTTTTGTGTAACGAGTATTAATCTCATTGGATTACGTGATAGTGTGTATAATTTTGTTATCAACTAATTACATTCATGGAAGTTTGCTTAATTTAATTGACATAAAATACATTTTTATGGTGGTTACTTTTTTTTACGTCAGTGTATAAATTTACTAATATTTTATATACAGTTCCTTTCTTAGTTTATTTGTGTTTATTGCATGCAATTCTATGTAACCATTTGTTATGGATATGTCTGTTCTTATCATTCCTTAATCTTTAATTACTTTTTAGTTTTGCAATGAAATGTACTCTTATTTCGTATCGTATTTCTACTAATATAGTTTAAATTATACTTTATTAATCAAAAATAATGAACTTTTAATCTATTAAATACTTATTTATAAGCTGTTAGTTGTTTAATTAAGAGTTTAAATTCTAGAAAAAGAATGCTATTTAAGTACAAAAGAGGATTAACACTCAGAGAATTTCGCAAAGTATTATAAATGCTTTAATTAATCCAGCATCTGAAGAAGTTTGGAAGCAGAGGAGTTTTGTTCAGATAAGTTTTTCAATAATCGCAAATCTATTGAATAGAAGATTGTTTTATTTTCAACTCTTCACTGTAGGAGTTAAAGGTCTTTGTTTTGCAGTTTTTAGATGATAATATTTAGCATTTCCAATATATTTAAATAAACAATAGTTTGAATTAATATGAAGCAAATCTATATAAAAATGATTTGTAATATTAATACAACACAGAAGAATTATGAAACTATTACAAAAATGAACTTTAGATATAAAACTTCAAAATTTCTAATACCGGAATAAAAAATACAAAATAAAAAAAAACGATCTACTAATGCATGTTTGAAACGCGTATCAGTTGTTTAATTTTCATGTACAGGTCACAGGTATTACATATAAATATATGATTGAAGTACTTTCAGAATCATTCAATTGATTTTTAAGATCTCATAAAGTGTATTTTATAATACTACGAAATGAACTTATACAAAACATAGTTTTTGAAGACGAAATGTGATAAATAATCTTATCTCAAAATCAAATCCAATAGAATTCACTAGGAATATTTCTAAATCAAGAAGCTTTTTATCTTTCCTCGAATTCGAAAAAAAAACAATGTTAGTAAATTCCTGAAAAGAATCATGTTTTATTTCGTTAAAATTCTTCGTATACACAATCACATACACAAGAGTTTTATTAAATATGAAGCAAGTCTATATAAAAAGGAATTGCAATATTAATACTAAAACAAAATTACTGTGACCTTATTACAAAATAACTACCTTTGATTTTTTGTAAACTTCAAACTTTCCCAACTTTTCCAAATATGTATTTGTTGTTCTGTTTTTAAAGACAAGTCACACATATTGCATATGTATATATATATAAGATTGAAGAAATTTATAAATTAATCATTTTTTTTTAATATCACATAAAGTGCATTTTATATCACTTATAAATAAGCTTATACAAAAAAAAAAAAAAAAACATATTGAATAGAAAATGTCATGAATAATTACACCACTGATGTAAACAAATAATAATAATCTTTTCGCAAAACTAATTCTAATAGAATTGACTAGAGAATAATATTTCTGAATCAAGATATTTTTTCTCTTTCCTCGCATTTGAACAAAAAATTAATAGTAAATTCTTGAAAAGTATCATGTTTTATTCCGTTAAAATTCTTCGTAGGTGTGAATTTTCCTGCTCCATATAACAGGATATTTATAAAAAGATTAAGTGTGAGAATGCAGAAGATGTTTATAAAAAGTGGGTTTTTCTAAATTGGAGGAATATTAGTACATTTAATTAACAAATATATAATTTGCTCCTGATATTAAACACAAATAAAAACAAAGAACGAAATTCCTCTAATTAAGAGTAATCACATTGATGAGGGTTGCTTCTATCTATCTATGTATATATATGAACACCTCAAAAGCTAACGATATTAAGTGACAAAACTAAAAAACATGAATTGAGTGCGCAGACGACCTGGAAATATGCTTTTTTTCGTTTCAGGTAAAAAAAATATATATATATATAATTGATTTTCCAATCACGTGATACGTTCTACAGACAAACCACTTATGCTTTGCTGAATAATAATAGATATTGATTAATCATAAATTTACATAAAAATTTGCTCTACACTTTTACAGTTATTGAAATAAGAGTGCAAAGATTACAATGAAACAATCGGCTGTCTTCTATTTCAATTCAGTCAATTATTATAATCTTCAAATTTAACGTCAATTATCTTTAAAATCAATTTCTCCAAATCGAAATTTTCTCACTTCTAACCCTTCGCTTCTGAGGTCGTCATATGAGTATACAGATAGCAAAAATTATTTCCACTTTAGAAGTCTCTAAAGCGTGTTCTATTTGTACAAATGAGAAAAAATTTGGACTACGGATAACTGAAATGAAGCATTTGACATTCATAAATATCATTTAGAGAAATTATATGTGCAAAAGTCATGCAATAGTGGGTAGTACACATAAAGTACTTAATTCGCTCTATAACTAATAAATAATATTTAAAAAAAACTGGTCCATAAAAATGTAAGATTTTTCGAACAGTGGAGTAAGGCACATCTAGCACTGAGAAAATAGCTGGCACACTCACATTACCATGCACTGTAGAAAAAAAAATGGAAAATTGGAACGTTACAAAAAATTCTAGGAGAATTTTATTCCATGAACTTTTTATGCAATGGCAAAAATAGAAATTCATGTAATACATACAGATTTTCACTTTGAACAACAAAATATTTAAGGTTACAAAGAATATTTTTCGAAAAACGTATTCCCAGAGTTTTTTAAGTAATGGTAACAAGGATTACAGATACAATTTTAGTAAACTTACCAAAATTTTAGTAAATTACTTTGTAAAGTTACTGATGTCTTCAGTTCTGCTTACACGTTTTGTAGATTGACATCAGTTTCATGTACAGTGTGCTTATAATATTTTAGTAAGCATAACAGGTTTCGGTAAATTTAGATTACTTAGGTTACAGATTTTTTTTACAGTGTGCAATGACTGATTGCCGAAATGTATCGTGCCCTCTCAAGCGGAAAAAGTATTTCTACCATTCTTCGCATGGTAGTGTGAATGGGCAAATTGTTTCCCAAGCATTGAATGTGCTGCATTACACTGTACTAAAATCTTACTTTGGATATCGCATTTTTATCGACTAGTTTCACTCTTTTAATGTTATTCATTATTTATAAATTGAGTGATCACTCTTTTAATGTTATTTATTATTTATAAATTGAATGATAACTCTTTTAATGTTACTTACACTGATTTCCAAAAATTAAGGAAAATTCACAAAAATACCGAATACTCGTTCAAAAAAAAAAAAAAAAAAAAAGCAATCCACATAAAATTTGCATATATTGTTAAATAAAAGATGCTTAACAGAAAATACCAAATGCAAATTAGTGGTGTTGCAATCGCATTGTGTCATCCGTAAAGCACATAAAAAGGCACGTTAGAGAGTGAGGCTGCAGTTGTCGCAGTGATAGTGATATTATAAATCCAGGATAGCCTATTCATTACAATGACCTCGAGGCATAATTTTCCCGCAGATCTGCGATTTAGAGCTATTAGGAGATTGGAGGCAAGACAAAGTCAGTCAGGGGTGGCTAGATGGCTAAATGTGAGTCCTTCGGTGGCTCATAGGCTTTGGCAACAATTTCAAACCACTGGTTCGGGTTCAAAAATGTTCAGCCAAGGACGGCCAAGGGTTTCGACAAGCACCGATGACCTATATTTGAGGTTATTTGTATGAAGGAATATAACCGCAATCCTATCTCACCTTAGATCTTGCTTTGCGCAGCCATTGGAAGGTTGTATTAATGTCTACTATAGCTTCATAAAACTTCATGAGGCTTCACGAAGGTGGACTTTACGCGAGGCGATCAGCAATTTTTGCGCCGCTCACCTCACGTCACCGGATGGAACGTTTGATGTGGGCACGTCGACATGTCCAATGGACGGTTGATCAATGGAGGCGTGTTCTCTTCACGAATGAGTCCCGGTTTAGCATCCAATGCGATAGTGGGCGTTATTTGATTTGGTGAGAACAGGGAACACGCTATCATCCGTCAAACATTCGTGAAAGAGAGATAAGGAGATAGCAGTATCTGCGTTTGGGATGGTATCTCTTTGGGAGGACGCACAGACTTCCATGTCTTTACACATGGAACCGTGAATGCTCATGTCTATAGAGATGGACTCCTTGATGCTTATGTGCGAACTTATGCCGGTGCAATAGGTAATGATTTCCTGTTACAGGACAACAACGCTAGACCGCACAGGGCTCGCATCGTGGAAGATTATATTCAGCACCAGACAATTCAGCACATGGAATGGCCAGTTCGATCACCGGCCTCGAATCCCATCGAGCATGTTTGGGATGCTTTAGGGAGACGTGTCACTTCTCTCAATTCCCCTCCTCTGACCCTTGCCACGCTTACAACTGCTTTGGAAGAGCAATGGCTCTTACGTCCCAGCGAATTCTTCGAATGCATAATTGACAGTATGACACATCGCTGTATGTACTGTATCGCTAACACGGCATATTAAAGGTACTTTTCCTATACCAAATTGGCAAACTGATTTTGTTAATTTTATAATTATGCTATTTTTTTAAACAACATAATAATCTGGTAATTTCTTTTCATGTTATTTTATACCTTACTATGAGTTGCATATTGTGGCTGAGTTTCATTAAATTCTACATGTAATATTTTGAATTATCGCTATTTTTGTGATTTTTCCTTAATTTTTGGAAACCAGTGTATTATTTAAAAATTGAGTGACCACTCTTTATTTATTATTTATAAAATGAGTGAAATGTTTTATGTGTATTACCGGGCCCGCTATCCACAGTTTTTAAAAATTCTTTTTAATATATGTTTAATATGTCTTATATGAATTAAATGAAGTTCAAATTTGATCTCATTTGGACAAAAAAAAAAAAAAAAAAAAAAAAAAAAAAAAAAAAAAACGCATTCTATAATTATTTGAAGTGGACAAATTATTTCTTTCTAACCCTGTATATATTTATTTGTGGGTGAATGCATGTCTGAATGCAAGAGCGCATGCGTATGTTAATATTCATATTAATATTGAACTGATAAAGTGCACAACAATTAAACAGATATTAGAATAAATTTTACTTCGACGGTGAAATTTGCTCAGGTAAATTAATAAATTGCAGCGATGTATTTATAATAATAGTAATTAAAAAATGCAACTATTTTATTACGATTATATTAATGGTCAAGAGCTTAGTAATGCATATAAATATATGCCTTTAGACGATGCATATCCCATTAATTCGTTGATGAAAATAAAAATAGTTAAAGAAAATTAAATTGAAAGCTAATGTTTTTCAACTCTTCATCGATATATTCAAAATTAATTCGCATATCAGCGTAACATTTTTTTTCTTTTTATTTATTTATTTTTAAGACGATATATAATACATAGGAAATGCATTTCATGGCAATTTTTCTTTCAAAATCTTTAAAGATTTAATTCTATTTTCTTATCGGTTTGTTATTTAATTAAATTACTAAATAATGTTACATTAGGCAAATTAAAAGTCGTTAACGCGATGCCTTAAATAATTAAAAAATATTTTATTTCACATTTTAAAAAGCTATTTATTTGCTTTAAAGCTTAAATGTCTTTGTAAAGAATACTTTCAGATATTTTACATAGTAATTAAAAATTCGCAACGAGTAGGAAAAGCAATAAATTTATTATATTATTTATTTATTCATTATATTCATTATATCGTTTATTATATTCATTTGTCTTTTTTTCTGATACTCATGGTTTTATGCTTACACAAAGTACTCTTAAAATTTCAAAACATTAACTATTAAATGAAATTGCAGAGCTCTAGGGCATATTTTTCATTATTTAATGTCTTTGTCGATTAATTTTCTTCTTATTAGTTTTTAATTTGTAAACGATTTTCATTATGTATTTAAACTATGCATACATTTATTTAAAAATGTCTAATTTTAACAAAGGATATTATTTTTTTTCTAATACATCATTTAATAAATAAAACAATTTTCAGTATGTAATTTTATAGACTAAATCTATTTCCAAAAACATTTATTTGTTATATTTTATTTATATGTATTAAAAAAATGAGTTATGCGGAGCACTGGATATATATTAAATTGATTATAAAATGTGCATGGCAATCACATATAATAAAACTAAAATAAGGTATAAAATGCTTTAAAAGGGATAAAAGGGATAAAATACATTTTTTCTTATCGACGTACCTTTCGTATGGCATTATCATTGTTGGCATCCGGAATAAATAATCTTCTTGCTAAAGGCCTCGTATATTTTTCAATAACTTGTGCTCTGGTGATGGAAATTCTAGTTTGTATGGCAACACAAATCTCAGTCAAAGCCTGGCTTACAATTTACACAGAAGATATTCTACTTCTTCTTATATTGAATAAAGTGGACACAGCACCATTAGAGAGAAAGGTTCTAAACTTTAAAAGTAACATTTCCAAGAAAATATAATTTTTAATCAAATTATAAAGAGAAATTATAAATGAGTTTATTAATGATTCAGAATTTTAAATTTATTTTTAAAAATTTCACTTTTAAAAATTTTAATTTTTATTTATATCTTTTGTTATTTTTTTTTAATTTTCTAATTTTCAAAAGAATTTTTGATTTTATTCAAATGATTCCATTTGAACATTTTTAATTTGAATAAAAATTATAACTTTCTTTTATATTTATTTTTAAATCAAATTTATTGGTGCAATCATTTATGCAGGAATTTAATAATTACAAATTAACAATTTCTATTTATTAATTAAAGGATAAATTATTTTTAAAGAAATATTCAGCGAAACCCTCGGTGTGATCAGCGATCATTCTAACTAACCTTTTTTTTAATTTTGAGAAAATATTGCTATTATATATGATTTCAAAAATGTTGCTGGTCGGTAATAAATATATTTTATCACTTTTATAGTATATTTTATCTTATTACAATTAAATTGTTTTGAGAAACACCGAAAATACTGGCGATAAATATATATCAATAAATAAAAACTTTGTTAAATCACCATAAAAAGATAAAATAAACAGGACGCGTTTCGAGCTGCAAAATTACTGCTCGTCATCAGCTGATCCAAACACGTGTCACAACGGACAGAGTGGAAAAGTTTCATTTCCACTCTGTCCGTTGTGACACGTGTTTGGATCAGCTGATGACGAGCAGTAATTTTGCAGCTCGAAACGCGTCCTGTTTATTTTATCTTTTTATGGTGATTTAACAAAGTTTTTATTTATTGAATTAAATTGTTTGTCTAAATATTCACAATAAAAAGTGAATACATTCATTTTTGTTTAGTTTTTTTTTTTTTTTGTCAATTTTAAAATTTAATTCTGAACATGCGTTAAACCACTGCCTCCTCTACAATGCCGTCTCGCTTGTGACGTAGTGGAGGCTGTTTCCCTGACAACGATCGCGTTCTGAGCTTCGTGGGGATTGTGGAACCAATAGGGTTAGTGATTTCGCCTCTACTTCATGACGTTTCACGCTTGTCTTCTGCTCAGTGATGAGGCATTGTAGAGGTGGCAGTGGTTAAACGTTGTTTATTTTCAATTATCTGAATTATTTTCAATCCTGCCCCCTGCCCAGCTCCTTTAAATTTATAAAATAACACATTTTATTCTCTCCAAGTGTCCTTTTGAGAAATGTTCAGTCAATTTCAATAATTATTAATGAGATGGCTGACGTGAACTAAATATATTATATGGGAAATAAAATAGAGATATTTAATTTTTATATTTATATTAAGTATTATAAGAAAAATATATTATCAGATATTTTAAACAATAAATAATTTATTTTAACATTTTCTTATTTATAAGAAGCGAAATATACACTCAGTTTTATATTTATTTTAATGTCTGTTTTTATATTTATCTATATGTCTTTTCATTTAATGTGATTTGTTTTATTCTTAGGAAAAACATGTAAAGTAATTTGAAATCGTGGTCGTTACTTGATTAAATATTATTAAATTTTCTTCTCAAACATTGTTTTTTATGAAATATGTTGTTGTTACTCATTGTAATTTAATTTATAGATCATTTATATTTTAGATCATCTGGAAACTTTCATTATTATGCGGTTTTATTAATTAAATGTTTCATTGAAAGCAATAACTTGCACTCCATATAATTGAGGTTTTTTACATTAAAATATCCAAATAAAAAATCCACAAATGTGTATTTTTCAATATCAAATAAGCATAATTATCAAAAACCTTTAGGTATTAGGAAAAAAAATTGCAGTTTTTAATTGTCTTAAAATTACGTGTAACATTTACAATGTATTTTAATGCATCAAATGCATTATGTGTTACATAATAACAGCAGTAAAAACTTGCAGAGTTGTTCGCGTAATAGTTGAAATATGACAAGTATTAATGGTACATAATTTTGCCGCAGTATTTTAAAAAGCTTAATAATGCGATTCTAATTTTTTTTTTTACAAAATTACTAAGTATAATTGTGGATATATATATGCAGATTATGTTAAAAAAAAAAAAAAAAAAAAAAAAAAAATCAGATATTTTAAATAGTAATTAAAAGCTTTTAACGACGAAGATTTTTTTTCTCAATTATGTAATGCAATTGCAATACCTTAGGAAATTAATTTCTTAATGTATTTTATGTAAGCCATGCTTATATAAAATATCTTCGTTATTATTTTTTTAATTTGAAAAAAAAATATCAATGCTATAATTAAACTGTGGATAAATCACGTTCAAGAAATAAATAATGTATGTACAATTTTAACTACACATAGTAATGTTTTAATATTAAAGCATTAAATACATTATGCTGTTGTTAATACGCAGTTCTGTAGAGTAAATCTGATTGCAAAAATATTTATTTAATACAGTTTGTTTATACCTATTACAAAATGTGTTTTGTGGGACATTGAAGATAAATTTATTTTAATAATTTTAATAATAAAATGTGAATGCATTTTTTAATTTGACAAATAAGTATTTTTTCAACTCTTAATTTTAATTTTAAATATACATTTAATATGGTATTTTTTTACGTAATATATGTGCAAGCATGCATATTTTTATGAACTAAAGTCTGCTCATTCTCCTTTTAAATATTATAAGAATAAAATTTTATTCCCCCTAAGAGTTTTCCTGGGATGTGTTCGATTAAATGTTTACATATTACCTCCAGTTATTTCAATCATCATTAAGGAGAAGTCTGAAGTAAAGAAAATATATTTTATGGCAAATAAAACAGAAATATCTAATTTTCATATTGCTATTAAGTGACATAACAAAAATGTATTATCAGATATTTTAATCAAAGAGCAATATTTTTAAACTGTTCCAATTTAAGAAGCAAACTATATGATAAGTGGTTACATTGATTTTAGTATTTTCTTTTAGTGTTGCCTTATTATTCTTATGTTGACATGTAAAGTTATTTAAAATATTGATCATTAATTAATTACATATCATTAAATTTTCTTCACAAATGCTATTTTTTCTTTAAAAAATCTATTTTACTCTGCATGATTAAATTTAATATTTTTCATACATTATAGCTTCGACACATATTTATTAGTACGTGTTTTTGTGGATTAAATTGAATTAATTAACCATTTCCGGCACGGGAAAATCTGTTAGTAAAATGACAAATTATCGACTTACACCAGGATTCCCAAGCAATTTTTTTAGATATTTAGAAACCTCAATTTAAGCTCTTATGGTAAAAGCTAAATTTTACTAAGATATTGGTGCAGATTTACAAGTTTGGAATTAAAATTAGATATCCCAGACCAGGCACAGTGTGCCGGAAAGGGTTAAAAAATAAATTAAAGTCCATGGTTTCGATGATTGTTGAACTAAAACATGTAAATAAAGCCTCGCATATATTTATTTTTTTTTATATTTAGTAAGTATAATAACCGAACATCTTTAAGTATTAAAAAATAAATTAAATTTTAATTTCTTTTTTAAATTTCGAATAAAATTTATAACGTATTATAATACATGTAATGCATTAGCTGTTCATATATAATAGCTGATCATACATTTTTATTTTCTTGCATTATATTATGCAAATCCATGATGTGTAAGTATTACGGTGTTTCCACAACGATTAGTTTGCATAAAAATTATTATGCAACAGCATGGCAGACGTTCATACACCTTTTAAAATGATGCGCAGCCCGTTTAAATAGAAACCGCGTCTGACAATACAATACAGAAGTAGGGTCAGGATGAAAAAACTGAATACCATTGGGCAAAAAGTAGCCGAAATTTCAATAACTGCAGCAGATTTTAAATATATTTATTAGACTTTTTTATAGTTTTATTCTATTTATAATTTTTTTTCTTTTTTAAATGTTTTAATTTTCTTATGGCATATTAATCAGAAAGCCTGTTTAATCTTGAAGTATTGTAAATAGCTAATATTGTGTTTATTAGAACATAAACAAGCTGAACTATATATATATATATATATATATATATATATATATATATATATATATATATATATATGTTACAGGCCAAACCCGATTTTAGGCCAAACTAGATTGGCCTAGGCCAAACTAGTTCATCCTAACGCCCATCGGATAGACTAGTTTTTCCTAGGCCAAACCGGTCTATCCTAACGCCCATCGGATAAACTAGTTTTTCCTAGGCAAAACAAGTCTATCCTAAGGCCCTTAGGACAATCTAGTTTTTCCTAGGCCAAACTAGTTTGGCCTAACTCTTATAGGATAAACTAGTTTAGCCAGCTGTTTATTGGTCTGAACTAGTTTCTCCTAGGCTGATCTAGTTTATCCTAGGCCAATACAATTCGGCGTGATTTTATTGAATTCAATGGCGCCACAGCGCCAACATTCTAGTTTGTCCTAGGCTGATCTAGTATATCCTAGGCCAATTTAATTTTACGTGTTTTTAGCTCACAAGCGTCAAAGCCTGAGAAAAAATGGGCTCGCAGGTTCTGTATGTATGAATGTACGTATGTATGTACGAATGTACGTACGTATGTACGTAACACCATAACTCGTGATAGAAATATCCGATTTGCTTCAACTTTTGGATATACGTTCATTGATATAAGGTACTTTTCTGATTAATTTTGGGAATTCATTTAATAAAAATAAAGGGAAGCGAAAAGGAGGCTAATCCCCCACCCTTAATTTAGAGAAATGGATTTTTGATGCAGAATTATCAGTTTTCATTTAAAATTTTAGATATAGGATCATTCTGACTAGGCGCCTCCATGATTAGTTGTGGATGTTTATTGTTAAAGTGTAAAAAAGGGCAATGTAGGTCCCCCCCATAATTTAGATAAATGGTTTTTGACGCAGAATTTACGGATATGCTTCACATTTGTATGTAGGTTCTTTATGATAAGGCGATTCCCTGAATAGTTTTGGGGGTTTAATGGTTAAGTATGAAGGGAAAAATGAACGATTACCCTCTTACATAGAAAAAAACTAGTTTATCCTATGGGCATTTAGATAAACAATTTTAGTGTAGAAAAAAATAATTTATCCAATTGGCATAAGGATAAAATAGTTTGGTCGAGGCTAATCTAATTTAGCTCGAAAACGGGTTTGGCCAATAAAAAACATATCTTTCACTAGAAAAAGTATAAATGTGTGTCAACAGTCATTGCTTATAACACCAATACAGAAATTTAACATGTTCACCTTAGAGGCATGATGCATTGGACATGGTGTTTGCTTATTCAAGCAAATTATTATTATTTACTTTAATGTTACTTACTTTTGTACAGGCAGAGCTCTGTCTGTACAAAAATCAGTGAAAAAAGACTCAGTTCGGCTCGATCTGGCCCTACTCAATTTCTGCAAAAAAATTCAGGTTTTAATTCACACACAATTAAGATTCCTTTAAAAAATACTGTTTATATACTTATTGGATAAATTTACAATGTATTTTTAAATTATGTTGTGTTCACAGAATGGAAAATACACAATGTATTAATGATTATCTAGATTCTTAGAGTTTCAATATTCAAATATGGATTAATTAAATAATCAATGTAGTTTAGAACAAAAGAAAAAATATGAGACTTATAAATATCATAACTTTTGAATCCGCTCAGTAAAAAGTAGATTTGTGAATATATTTCTCTGTCATTCCTTAAGGCTTTTCTCAAATCCTAAAGAGCTGCATCCTAACACATTTATGAACTACTTCCTTTTCGGATATGCATAAGGTTAACAGATTCAGATAATGTATAGTCGAATGGCGTAAACCATTTTTTCATAAAAGCGATGTATCTTTGAGATAATAATAAAGCTATGTTTTGAATCCAATTTCCGGTTACGACTTCACGGAAAAGAAAAATTGACGCCGTGACAAGAATAGCTTATATGTCGACAAGTAATTAATTTCTCAAAAATGGAAAACGCTGCTTGATTACAAATTTTGTTCAGCTTCATTCTGGCTCGAATATGCAATAATAATAATAATAATAATAATAAATGCAAGTCAGATCTCTGTTGGCACGAGTGTGCAGAAAAAAAGCAAAAACCATGTCCAATAATAGCTAAAACCTTGTGTGGAAATTACAACAATTGCAATCAACGTTTAACACACAATACACAAACACACAGCACATACGTATATGTTTCGCGAGCACCAGGGCTCGCTTCCTCAGTGTATAAAATTTAAAATGCTAAAAACAGAAAAAAAACCCAAATGACAGCAAGTCAGAGACCCAAATGATCGCAAACACAATACCAAAATACCCACAAGCCTCAGCAACCAATAAGATTAAACCGGAAATGAAGTCTCATGACAAAATAAATCTAACCAGAAACCGTTTCATCAAAGCATTAGCTTTAAAGTTGCAAATAATTTGAAACATTATGATTTGAAAGTAGTATTTAAACCAGTCAATAAATTAACCTTTTCTCAATTAAAAGATCAAATTTCTCCTCTAGATCATTGGGGCATTTACAATATACAATGTCAGTGTGGTTTGTCCTATATTGGACAAACTAAACGTAAACTCAGAAAAAGAATCGCTGAACATATAGGTTATGTAAAAAGAAAAGAGTTAAAGAATTCCTCTATTGCCTCTCATTGTTGGGAGGAGGGCCATAATTTTAATTTTACCTCTGCTACTATTATTCAAAAATGCACTACTCCGCTAGACTTAGATTTTTTCGAAACACTCTATATACATGAAGCAGAAAACTCCTTGGTTAATGATCTTTCAAGTGTACCGTACATCTCAACTTTCTGGTTAGATTTATTTTGTCATGACCATGTCCAATGCATCATGTCTGTAAGGTGAACATGTTAAATTTCTGTATTGGTGTTATAAGCAATGAATCTTGAGACACATTTATACTTTTTCTAGTGAAAGATATGTTTTTTACTGGCCAGACCCGTTTTCGAGCTAAATTAAAATAGCCTCGGCCAAACTATTTTATCCTTATGCCAATTGGATAAACTAATTTTTTCTACATCAAACTTGTTTATCTAAACGCCCATAGGATAAACTAGTTTTTTTCTGCGTAAGAGATGTAATTTTTCCCTTTATACTTAACCATTAGTCCCCAAAACTATTCAGGGCATCGCCTTATCAGAAAGAACCTATATACAAATGTGAAGCAAATCCGTAAATTCTGCGTCAAAAACCATTTATCTAAATTATGGGGAGGGGTTATCCTACATTGCCCTTTTTTACACTTAAACAATAAACATCCACAACTAATAATGGGGGCGCCTTGTCAGAATGTTCCTATATCTAAAATTTTAAATGAAAACTGACAATTCTGCATTAAAAATCCATTTCTCTAAATTAACGGTGGGGGACTAGACTCCCGTTCGCTCCCCTTTATTCTTATCAAATGAATTCCCAAAGTTAATCAGAAAAGTACCTTATATCAATGAACGTGCATCCAAAATTTGAAGCAAATCGGATATTTCTATCACGAGTTATCGCGTTACGTACATACGTACGTACATTCGTACATACATACGTACATTCATACATACAGAGCCTGCGAGCTCATTATTTCTCAGGCTTTGACGCCTGCGAGCTAAAAACACGTAAAATTAAATTGGCCTAGGATAAACTAGATCAGTCTAGGACAAACTAGAATGTTGGCGCTTTGGCGGTCATTGAATTCAATAAAATCACGCCAAATTGAATTGACCTAGGATAAACTAGATAGGCCTAGGAGAAACTAGTTCAGACCAATAAACAGCAGGCTAAACTAGTTTATCCTATAAGAGTTAGATCAAACTAGTTTGGCCTAGGAAAAACTAGATTGTCCTATGGGCCTCAGGATAGACTAGTTTGGCCTAGGAAATACTAGTTTATCCGATGGGCCTTAGGATAGACCGGTTTAGCCTAGGAAAAACTAGTTTATCCGATGGCCGTTAGGATAGACCGGTTTGGCCTAGGAAACACTAGTCTATCCGATGGGCGTTAGGATAAACTAGTTTGGCCTAGGCCAATCTAGTTTGGCCTAAAATCGGGTTTGGCCTGTAACATATATATATATATATATATATATATATAGATAGATAGATAGATAGATAGATATATACACTATATTGCCATAGATTATGGGACACTTGCGATTTTAGACATTTTACTAAATATCTAGAAAAATACATGAGGAATCATCTCGAAACTCTTAGTGTATAAATATAATAGTATAAGTCATACATCTCCGTGAAGATTTTTTCCCGAAACTCCAAAGGGGACAGTCAACAAATTAAAAAAGAATGAATATCTTTTGAATAACCCTGTCAAAACTAATGTAGCAAAAGCGCTCAAACTC
This sequence comes from Maratus speculifer, assembly GCA_964019185.1. Lineage (NCBI taxonomy): Eukaryota > Metazoa > Arthropoda > Arachnida > Araneae > Salticidae > Maratus > Maratus speculifer. The sequence continues at coordinate 424,238,671 of OZ025290.1, read as the reverse complement.
TAGATTGTGATTGAATGTCTTATTGTAATAAGCCTTGTTCATTTTTATGCAAATAGCATGCATACTCGCAGAGTAATTAAGGTTTTTATAAAAATGATCCCAAATTTTTCCAAGTTTTTTCCTTATAATTTTCAGAGTTCTTAATATAAAATATTAATTTTTTCAGAATATATGACAAACAACATTGCACACAGTACCCTGTAATCAGAATTAAAAAATAATGAAAATTGCATAAAAAGGGAGTTGGTTTCCTAAATAATTTTTTACTGCGCATGCGTCAACGATATCAAAATTTCATTTGCATATTATGTTAGCTAAATGTATAGGACAACTTTTGTGAAAGTCACAAAATCATAACTTGAAAATTCTGACAATAATCGTCAATTGAATAAGTCGAAAATCCGTTATTCTCAAAATGAAGCAAAAACAAGAGGGGTTGTATCCATATATTCATTGATTAGTGTCAATATAGAATACACAATATGGGATGTACTACTGCATTTGGATAAAATCCCTCATTTTTTTGCTTCATTTTGGAAACAACGGATTTTGTCCTTTTTCTATAGACGATTACTTTCAGAATTTTCAAGCTATGATTTTAAGACTTTTACAAAAGTTGCTCTATACATTTAGATAACATTATATGCAAATGAAATTTTGATATCTTTGACGCATGCGCAGTAAAAAATTATATAGTAAACCTACTCATTTTTCATACAATTTTTATTATTTTTTAATTCTGATTACAGGGTACTGTGTGCAATGTTGTTTGTCATATTTTCTGAAAAAAATATTATTTTACATTAAGAACTCTGAAAATTATAATGGAAAAACTTGGATAAATTTGGGACCATTTTTATAAAAACCTTAATTACTCTGCGAGTGTGCATGCTATTTGCATAAAAATGAACTGAAAATGAGCATGAAATTACAATAAGGCATTCAATCATAATCTAGAGTTTGAGCGCTTTTGCTACATTAGTTTTGACAGGGTTATTCAAAAGATATTCATTCTTTTTTAATTTGTTGACGGTCCCCTATGGCGTTTTGGTAAAAAATCTTCACGGGGATGTATGACGTATACTATTATATTTATACACTAAGAGTTTCGAGATGATTCCTCATGTATTTTTCTAGATATTTAGTAAAATGTCGAAAATCGCAAGTGTCCCATAATTAATGGCAATATAGTGTATATATCTGTGTGTGTGTGTATATATATATACATATATATATTAAGCAAAAACACAATTTTTACCACCATCCTAGGATGGGCATTTAGATTAGTATTTCAAATAAGTTATGTGGTAGTGCAACGTGTTTTTACTGTAGGCATATTTAAAATGATTAATACGATGCTTGAAACAATGAAAGAAATATTTCATTTTAAATATGCTTTATTGTTTTTTATGTATGTAATATAAAAGGTTATTTTCAGATATTTTAAACAGTTATTAAAAGATCTTAATGGCAAATAAAAATAACAAATAATATTTAACTGCAATTGCCGTATGTAAGAAGATTTATTTATTTTTATTTTATTTTATGTCTAATTAAGGTCTGTAAATTATTTTTTCGATGTTATTTTTTTATTGTAAACAGTAATCAGTATTTATCTAATGTATGGGAAAATTCCTTTAAAAAAAATAAATTATGTTCAGTTTTTATTACAGATAATAATATTTTTTATAATATAGCATTTAATAAATTAAACAATTGTTAATACACAATTCCGTAGAAAAAATTCCTTTGTAAAATCTCTTTCATTTATTTAATATAGTTTATTTATACCTATGAAAATTAATTAAAAATAGTTATGTAGGACATTGGAGATAAGTAAAATTGAGTACCAAAATTTGAACAATAAAATGTGAATGCATTTTTTTTTAAAGATTTTTTTTAAATTCTTAATTTTAATTTGGAACGTACATTAAATATGGAAAATTTTTAAAACTTAATACATAAGTACACAAGAATGCATATTATATTGAAAAAAAAAAATCCACCCATGCTCCTCACAAATATTTTATGTAACACAATAAATTCTTCCCAAGTGTATTTTTGTGATGTGTTCAATTAAAATTTTTCTTATTACTTATGTTTTTTCAATAATCGTTAATCAGATATACGAAGTGAAGAAAATATATTTTATGGCAAATGAAAGGAAAATATTTTATCTTTATGTTGATATTAAAAGTCATAATAATAATATTTAATCAGATATTTTAAACAATACATATTTTTTTAAACATGTTCCGAATTTAAAAAAAAAACGAAGTATATATTAAACGAAATATATGTACAATTTAATTAATAGTTTTTTCTTTTGATGTTATATTTTTATTCTTATGCTAACATGTAAAGTACTTTAAAGTGCTGATAATTTATTAGTTATATCCCAATAACTGTTCTTGTCAAACGCTTTTTTTTTCATGATTTTTTTTTTGTTACTTATTGTAAATAAATTTTTTCTAATTTAGATTTTCTGCACATTTTATTATTATCGGTTTTATAAGATAATTTATTTTTAATAAAACAATAACTTACTTTCCATGGGTTCGGTGTTTTTAAATTAAAGCATGTAAAGTAAAACTTCTCAAATGTTTATGTTATAATATTTAATAAACAAATAACTAAAATCTAAATGTTAAAAAAAATAATTAATTAATTAAAGGTTTAAAAAAAATAAAGCATAACATTTACAATGTATTGTTATACATAGAATGCACTATATGTTAGAATATAATAAAAGCAATGATACAATCCACAGTTCACGTAATAATTGAAATATGAGATACTATAATGTGATATAATATTATCAATGACTAATTTAAAATGATTAATGTGGTGGTTGAGATAATTAGACAAATATTTCATTGCAAATAATATCTATATCTATCTATCTATCTATCTATCTATCTATCTACATATATCTATCTATCTATCTATCTATCTATCTCTCTCTCTCTATATATATATATATATAATTTGTTTTCGTGTATTGGATGGAAATGACTGTTTGCAGATACTTAAAATTAATTAAAAATTCTTAATGAGTACGGAAAATAATTAATACATTTTTGCGTTGATCATATTTGTTAGTCTTTTCTTCAGATAATTATATTTTTTATTCTAATATGCAAAACGCTTTACTGTTTATGTCATTATTAAATGCAATTGCAGTACCTTAGGAAATTAATTACTTTATTTAATGTCTTTTAATTAAGCTCAGTTAATTAATTTTATCGTTATTATTTTTTAATTTGTAAACTAATATTTAAACTATGCATATGTTTTTAAAATAAATAAATTTTTAATTAGAGATGATATAAATATATATATATAATTATCATTTATTAAATAAAACAATTGTTAATGCTTAATTTGGAAGAGTAATGTCGCAAAAACTTTTGTGTAATGTAGTTTACTTATATTTATTATTTTTAAAAAATTGAGATATGTGAAACATTGGAGAAAAAACTAAATTGATAAATCTAATACTGCGGAGAGTGAGTGCATTGGCGCCAGTTGTATTCGATCCAGGGATCTGATGATCCGGAGGAAAGTACGTTAGCGTCGAGGAAAAAGCCAAGCTAGTTAACTAGCTTGGACTTTTCCTCTATCTAGTAATTCGCTTTATACTGATCATGTGACATGAGATCGCTACAGGAGTATTCCCCCAGTGAGAAAGACGTATTGTTGAAGTCTGGTGAGCTATATGCACTCGTGAATGATGCTGTCCTAGGCATGTGTGATGGGTCGATGATAGGCTTTGTGCTCGGCTATTTATTTGGTGCTGCCATCTGTTGGATATAAGATAAAATAATTGCTGTGTAAATTTTGTGTTTGATCGGTTCACTAATTTCGAGTGTGAGTGAGTTGGCGCCAGTTCTATTCGATCCAGAAATCTCATGATCAGGAGGCGAAAACATTAGCATCGAGCGAAAGGCCAAGCCAGTTACTCTAAGCTAGTAACTCGCTTTATACTGATCATACGAGATGAGATTGCTACAATGTAAACTACGAAATGTGAGCACATTTATTTTTGTTTATCAACAATTGCGTTTATTTAATTCAGAATATGTAAACGTAATATTGAATGGCCCTTTAATACGTTTAAAAATCTCCAAACCTATATATTTAAAAATTTAAACCAACAAATTCAAACCAAATTTTTATTAATAAATAAATAAAAAAAAATAATAGAAATCGCTACATTTTAAATTTTAGATTAGAATGTTTTTCCTTAAATCGATGATATAATAACATTGTTGAAACAGCAGGAGTATGTATAACAAAATACCCTACACAGTGGCATGGAATTAACCATAAGATTAAATTCTGTATTTCATTTCCTCAGTTGTATTTCTGCGATCGGATCAATTAAAATTTATAAACACTATATATATATATATATATATATATATATATATATATATATATATATATATATATATATTAATTCTGATTATTTCAATAATCTTTAATGGGATGTTAAATGTAAAGAAATATTTTATGGCAAATAAACGGGGGGATATTTTATTTTTCTGTTACACTATATATATATATATATATATATATATATATATATATATATATATTAATTCTGATTATTTCAATAATCTTTAATGGGATGTTAGATGTAAAGAAATATTTTATGGCAAATAAAGGGGGGGGGGATATTTTTTTTCTGTTAATATTAAGTGTCATAATAAAAGTATATTATCCGATATTTTAAAGAATGGATAATTTGATTTAAAAAAATATCCACTAATTTAAGAGATTAAATGTGTAATAAGTTGTTATGTTCATTTCCTTTTGATTTTATCTTTCATTGTTGTACTCATATTTAAAGTTATTTAAAATAGTAATCATTAATTAGTTAATATAAAAATTTTCTTTTTAAATGCTCCTTTTTTTCATGAATTTTTTTTGTTGTTACTGATTGTATAGAAATTGCTCTCCATGACATCACTTAGAATTAAGTCTTTAAAATTTAAAATTTCACACTTCATTTTTTAATATTTAGTAAGTAAAAAAAATAAATAAAATAAAATAAAAATTTTTTGTACTTAAAAAAAAAAAAAAAAAAAAAAAAAAATTACATTTTATTTTACATTTTTATATATTACATTTTTAATAATTAATATAAAGTTTATTAATAAATAAAAAATATAATAATGCCATAAATCATTTCATAAATGTTCATGTTATCCTCATAAAAAGTGAACACATTTTATTAAAATAAGACACTTAATCAAAATCTACAGTTTTAACATTTTTCTACATTAGTCAAGACAGAGTTATCCAAAACATATTGTTTTTTTTTTTTCAACTTGTTAGCGGCCTCCTATGAAATTTCGAGAAAAAATATTCGCGGAAATATATGGCCTGTACTATTCTGTTTACACAACTCGAATTTCAGAATAATTACTCGTGTTTTTGTAGATATTTACTGAACGTCTACATTCTCTAGTAATCGGTCACCTTTAATCATATAGTGTATTTGCATCAAATAGTGTTCAATGAAGATTAGTAATTTCAGCTTTCTTTTTTTTTAAAAACATTTTCTTCATTTTTTTAACTGTACCAATAAGTTGAGAATTAAATTAATGATTAAAATCTTTATACACAGTTAAACATTTAAAATGATATACAATGTTTAAATAAATTAAATTTATCATGCGTTATATTTTAGAAGTTTAGTTGTATTATTTAGTTAAGTTGTATTTCGATCAATACCTAGTTTAGTAATATATACCTACTCACAAATCCGAATTTAAAATTCGTGTTTATTCCATTTATCACAAAACTGATAAAAAAATAAACGAAAACATGTTTAATGGTAAATATTTTCATGCCACATTTTATTCTATTTTAATGCATGCAATTATATTTTAATTCAGATTCAGGTAATTATTTCATGAGAATGGGCTTTAGTTGAATACTGAAATACAGTGAGTTCAATATTTGAACTATATTAAAAAATTATAAGCATGCTCCATCAATATAATTATAGTAAAATTCTATAATAGCAAAATCTATATTAGCAATCTATCTATATCGCTTAACTAAAATCTATTATTATCTATAACGTTCTACAATTAAATTTCTGATACATCTTAAATCTTTATTAACAATAAATTTCTGAACTATTTTTTAGCATGCTGAAACACAACACACGCACGAAAAAAAAAAAAAAAAAATGTTAAGATTTTTTTTTTGATTCTATTAATTTATGTTTGTTTACAGATTGAATGTACATTGCATAAAAAAATCTGAAATTCATGGATGAATTCACGATCTCCTGAATTTCACAGAAAAATTCCCCTTTCACAACAAATGAGCATTTCCCATTAAAAATCATAAAAATCCATTCCTGAATATAACGGAGCGGATAAAAGTAGAAAAAAAAGAGTGACGCACAGTTACCCCGTATCCGAGTAGTTAAGGCACCATTCCGCTAGCCCCCCCGTAACTATAGCTTGTGGGTTCGAATCCCACAGTCATCATGAAATAATGAAAACATAAAAAATCCGTTTACAATTGCATTTTTTGTTTATTTTTCTCTTTTTGCCTTTTCTCTTTTTACTTTTTGTTTAAAAAATCTTTTAACTAATTACTCCCCAAAAATAAATAAAGAAATAAATAAATAGTGTAAGACAATTTCAAAAAAGTGTCTGTAACATTATTATTGTAAAAATGAAAAAAAATATCAATCAATCATTCATTCAAATAAATAGTGATTTTTTTTTTTTTTTTACAAAAATAAATTAGTTAAAAAATTTAAAAAAAATTAAAAAATAATAAATATTCTTCGGTCTAAAATAAAATAAAATATACCATTTACGAATATTCTAACAAATATATTTGAAAGGAAATCTTTAAAACGCACAAGTGATATTCCCACTAACTCATAAAAGACATACTTTGTACAAACTGGCGTCAGCAGCTTTGGCTCAGTCAGTTCGAGCATGAGATCTGCTAAAAGTAAATTACATAAAAAAGTTAAATTAAATTAAATAATACAGCAGATCAAAATCACTCGGAACTGATTGATCCATTCGTTTTAAAAATTAAATTATTATTATTAAAAATAAACCCTTATAACGGAAAGTTACCGCTTCTTTAAACGGAGTTACGGAGTTTTCCTCTGTTTTATTTCCCTAAACGGAAAATCTACTAACCCAACGGTAAATGTCTGGCAACTTTACTGGTACTAGTTTTACCGTGAATTCACATTTTTTTAAAACTGACGCTTATTTAGAGCCACTGATAAATCGTTCAAATAACTGGAATGACACAAAATTTTATAAATGGACTAATAAAACCATGGGAAAAAAGATTACAAAAAAATGAATAAAAATACTTCCAATCACCGCCGATAGTGGAACATTTTGGCACTGTACATGAAAAGAAAATATCAGAAAGGGAAAAAAATAATAATTTGTATAAAATGCCGTGTTTTATTCATCATATTTGTTTTCCCGATGCGGAATTTGATCACATTCAATGTGACCATCGCTCTCTTGCACCACACCTTGCATTCTTTGTACAATATTTTCGACGGCCGAGCATATCGTCACATTGAATAGGCCATTCTAGTGATTGGAACTATTTTTTTTTCATGGAATCATTTATTCCATGGTTTCATCAGTCCCCATATAAATTTTAAAGCAATTCCGGTTTTTAAAATTTGTTACAGATTTTTAAAAAGACCAGTTTACCACTTGGAAAAACACCCTATATACATATATTCCAAACTTGTGCCCTATAGATTTTTTATATATAAAAAGTTAAAATTAGGTAAAAAGTTAAAATTAGTTAAAATACATTGTTAATAAAGTAACATAAATAGTTTAATTAAATCGTTGACTTAGTTTTTTTTAATAATGAAATGAGTAACATCAAAACTTTTCTGAAAAAAAAAACCCCATTATACCCTTTTTGTCTTATATAACAAACAAAATGCAAAGCAAATACAAAGAACAAACTAAAGTCTTTATTTCTTTGTTGACATAAAAAGCCTGCTATTTACTTTGCATCTTTTACATAAGGAAGTTTTTTTTTTTTTTTTCAAATTCATAAAGTCACACACTTTGAATCATTCTAAGTATTTGAAAGCAAAAAGCTCAAGAAGTTTTTTTTTTTTTTTTTTTTTTTTTTTTTTTTTTTTTTTGAATGAAAAGATTAAGTGTTATTAAAAACATGGAAAAATAAACAAAAGGGATAGCAAGGCAGGGAATTTTTATAATATGAAAATACCAAGAGTTAGGAAAATATTTTTTTTTTCATTTTTAAGGCTGAAAGGACTGCGAAATAAAACGAAAGAAATGAAAATATTTAAATTCTGGTAGGAATCTGAATACTTTAAAACTTTGTAAAACTAAAAAAAAAAACTCTGCACAATATATTTAAATTAAATAAAAAAGAAAACTTTCATAAAAATGATTTGAAATCAAAGAACAAGAATCAATGTAGGTTTACCTAAGCAAATATGGTACAAATATATAAATTTTGTCCGTTAGAAATGAAAAAAGGATTAGTTCTTTATCTTGTTCGAAAAAATCCCATTTCTTATCATACCCTACATGCCCTATCTATAATCTATTATTATCTATAACGTTTTAAAAGAAAAATAATTTCACATACATCATACATGTTTATGAACAATAAATCTGCACACCACTCTTTTGCACACTGAAACATTACACACACAAAAAAAACTTTAACATGTATTTTTTTTCATTCCATTAATTTATGTTTCTTGACAGTTTTAAAGTATACAAGAAATTCAAACTTGTGCCCAACAACTAATTGTGTCTCATTTTTTCGATGGCGCATTTTTTATAAAAAAAAAGTTAGCCTACATTGTTAATAAAGTAATATGAATATTTTAGTTAAACCATTGGTTTTTTTAATCAGTGAAAAGAGTAACATAAGAACTTTTCTGCAAAAACACCATTAAGCGTTTTTGTCTTTTATAAGAAACAAAATGCTAAGCAAATAGAAAGAACAAACTCAAGTCTTTATTTCTTTGTTGACATAAAAGGCCTGCTATTTACTTTGCATCTTTTAAAGAAAAAAGTTTTTTTTCAACTCATAAAGTCACACTCTTTGAATCATTCTTAACATTTGAAAGTAAAATACATAAAAGCTCAAGAAGTTTTCTGTTTTATATGAAAAGATTAAGTGTTATTCAAAACACAGAAAAATAAACAAAAGGGCAGGGAATTTTCCTAATGTGAAAATACCAAGAGTTAGGAAAAGCTTTTTTTTCTTTTTTAAAGGTGAAATGCAAGTACAACCAAATGAAAAGAAAGAAAGGGAATTTTTTCATTCTCGTAGGAATCTGAATACTTTGAAACTTTGTGAAACTAAAAAAAAAAATAAATAAAATAGACACTGCATACATTTACATTAAATAAACAAACATTCACAAAAATAATTTGAATTCAAAGAGCAAGAATAAATACATCTTTACCTGTATTTTATACTAAAGAAACAACATAAATAAAACTTTTGAAATTCTTATAAGACAATATGGTAAATTTTTTATTCTACATACATCAAAAGAGTACGAAAGTATTTCAGTTACAAAAAGCACCTCAATACATTTATTTACTGTGTTCTTATAAGAAGTATAAATTTTCAGTAACGGAAATATTGTTAGTTAAATTTTTAACGTTCATTAATTTCTCTACGAAACCACAAAATTTCAATTGCGATATGCAACAATGGCACCGAATTTTAATTTAAAAAAATATATATGATCTATTAGGAAAAATCTCTTTTTCTTATTTAGAAATATATTTAATCGCAATTACCGGTGTCATTAATTTATTTCAACATCTTAGCAATAAAAATGGTTTGTCCGTTAAAAGGTTAAAGGGGCAGTTTACGTTGATGGCTTAAAAAACTTTCACGAATTCCAGAATAAAAACTTATAAAAGTTACAAATCCGCTGAAAAAGGAATTGCACAAAAATACCAATTAGAACAAGAGTTATGGGTTATATCTTGCAGAAAAGCATATGCTGCAAAGTTATAAGCCATTATCCTAAAAAAATGATTTTTTTTATATTGCCTGCCCTCTCATTTAAATCTAAATTATCATTGAATCTTGAAATTATGCATATAATTGGTTTACATGTTTTATTTTATGCTGAAGCTCAATTTTGTCTGATTTTTATCACAGAAAAATGCGGATTGAAAAAAAAAGCATACATATTTAGGAGAAATTTTTGAATAAGATTGAAATGCCATTAAAAAAGATAAATAAAAGGGATATAATTTCAAATTTGAGTCAATATAAAAATTAGCATTAAAAGTAACAATATAGAAAACAGTAAGAAATATCTGCAGTAGAATTTATACAAATCGCAAAATCCATCATGGAGAAATGAGATAAGTGGAGGTGAAGTAAACCTCAAAAAAGGTTTGCAATATGAAACCATTTATCGCTCAAATTTTAATGTGCCAAACAAAAGGACGCGGAAGGGATTTTGTATTGTAAGACGAATTGAAAGAAATGAATTACAATTGAAACATATTTTAAGAGGAAATAGCAAATTTTTAAAATGGTATTTGTTCTATTATTATTCATTAAAATAAATGTTCGCTTTTAAAATGAAGGAAATTGGAAAATTAGCAATAATTAAATATCAAATTAAAATTAAATAAGATATTGAAAACATTTGATACGAACTAAAAATTGTATAACTAAAAGTTTCCTTTATTATTGTAATTTTAAATACTTTATGAAGTAGATGAAAAAGGTTTATGACTTAATAATTGCAAGTAAATAAATATTTAAAGTGTAATGATGAAAACATTCTTTTAAAATCATGTATGAAAACTTAAGTAATAAATATTAATCTAAAATATAGATTTCTGATTGGAGACGATTTTAATGTATTAACAAAAGAATGTTATATTTTCAAGCAAAACGTTAAAATATTTTTCTATATTGATATTTAAAACACATATGATAAAATAATTAACAAATTTTTACCGGTGAAGCGATAGATTAGTTCTTTTTAAGAAACAAGAGCAAAAAAATACGGGTTTAAACCTGTTTCAATTGATAGACGTGCCAAAGAACTTGTTTTTGTTGGTACGTAATTGGACTTAATGTATGGTTACATTTTCAGCATCACCTCCAGAGATAATACTTCCACTCTGTTAATTTCTTTTTACTCTATGAAAATCCATACTTCTGGATCGATATTTTACAATAGCTACTTTCATCGTAATGATTTAAATAATATTACTTAATATATGTGTATTTGAATATTTTATCAAATCATAAGAATATGTGAAAGCAATGAAAAAAAAATTGTGTTTTATTCATTGATTAAGAAACTAAAGAAATTTCGTACTTCTCTAAGGATAATATATTGCCGGCACATGAAGGGTTATTTTTTTGTCGACGAAATGTTATACATTAAATATTACTCACAAATTTTACGGTGTTGTTAATCAGATTGTTTTCAGTGCATTAAATATCTTATTCATTACCTTTCCTTAAATGCGTTTAGAGTACTTGCCTTAAAGTTTATTTAAGATTTAGAGAATTTACTGTGATTAATAACAATATACATATATAAGGTGGTATGGGGTAATAACGCCAGGCGGGGTAATAACGCCAAGTGCAAATATTTTGCATAATTATAAAATAATCTGGTAAATGACACCCAAGTGCTCTGCGCAGAAGGGTTTTGAGTCATATAAATAGCAAAAAACAGCTTCAAGTTAATTTGTTTCATTTTTAGGTCTTGTTTTTTTTACAAGCAACTAAAATTAACGCTTGATCTAAAATTTGCGAGATACGTTTTGTGATGTGAAGACTATTTTTTTATCCGGAAATGCTTTGTTAATTACATAAATTTGTAGTGCATTTCGAGGACTTTCAAAATGTTGTTGAAGATTTTGGATATCTTCTCGAGATAATTTGTAATTTAAAATGTACAGTGCAATAACTATAACGGGGTAATAACGCCAATCCTTGGCATTAATACCCCGGTTGATTCCCTACAGTGGTCGAGCTACATCCTAAATACTGATTCAAATAAACACAGTTAAAACTGTGCAATGTTTCTAATAATTTTATTTAAGGGTCCTTTTTAAGCGAAAAGAAGCTCACGGTCTGATATTCTTTTGCCTCCCCCCCCGCCCACTCCACACCTTTATTTTTCTTACACTTTCACAAAAAATTGAACATTTTCAATAGCTTAGATTGCAATTTGTCAATTTCTAAGTTTGTAGGGTTTGTATTTTTAGAATTGGGCAATCTGCATGCAATTATTCCATCTTATTTCATAGTTTTGTTTGCATGGCGTTATTACCCATATAGGTGGGTAATAACGCCAAATAGCATTAGTCAAGAAATCACGCCATTACTTTTTGTGAATACATATCTGTTAAATTATTTTTATTATATAGATAGTCAATAAGTTGCTGTATCAAATCATATACTTGTTTGAAAAATATAAACTAAAACTGAGCCGTGAAAATTGGTAGAACCTTAACGTGGCGTTATTACCCCAGGGTACCTTATATATATATATATTACAGTTTAGTCCGTAGTTCCAAAAGTTAGTCATCATTAAATTAAAAAATATATATATACTGCTTTTAGTTACATTTATAATATTGTCTATGTGGCTACACACACTGTAAAAAATAATATATTTTACAACAAAATGTGCCGGCACCCCGTCTGCTAATGCAAATGCTGTAATATATATATCTAGGTTACTAATATTCAATTAACTTCTTCCCATTATTGTATACTAAGACTCTTTCTCATTTTTGTCCTGGGTATTCACAGAAACACAAAGGGACAGCAATTATTTTCTAATGATAGGTATTTCGAAATCTCCAGTGTTAAGAACGTAAAAATACGTCATTTTTTTTTTTCGATTGTCAAAACCATCACAAGACCCTATACTACGTATGATCGGCAAATATAATGGATCGTTCAGGAGGTGAATGATTTCATATTATTCTTTCAATATTCTGTAAAGCATTTTTTTTTCAAAATTTAAGGAACTTCATGAAGGTTACATCATCGCATACATTCCACTATGTATAACATTTATAATATGTATGACATAATATAAATTTATTAAAATATAAATTTAAATTATATAAGCATACCACTCTATGTATATATATATTTAAAAAATTTTCTATAAGATACACAAGGTATACAAAAATTAAAGGGCATAAATGTAAGATAAGGTGAATATTTTTTTCACAACTTTATATTTCCGATCAAACATTCCTTTGCCATAATTGCTTCTTTATGCGTATTTTACATTTTCTTACTGTTCAGCCGGTGAATTTGGATGCACCCTATATATATATATTTGTATTGATACATAATAAGCTATTATTTTTAATTAACCACATCCGCAGGTCATGACTATCGCACAAGCACCCGAAGCCCGTTCCCTGTGCACGTAATTTCTCAGAGGCAAAAAGGTTTTCCTAATTTCATCGAAATTTCAAATATGAAAATCGTAATTGCGGAATCAAATGGGATATTTGGGATTTTAGACTGCATCAGCATTTTGACATGAACATAGCCTGTGACGTGAGTGAGTCATTTTTAAGAAATAAATAATACAGCACATTTGGCTCTGAGAGAATGTAAAATGTAAGCGTAGAAGTAGTTATGCACTGACTGATAAAGTAGACAGACGTATAGCGAACGACTGGCATAGCGAACATGATTCGGCTAAAAAGCCGCAATGATTATTATCACCCTGTACATAATTTTACATCTAACCTAGGCTTTATTAAAACATATTAATTCTCAAGCTTTTGACTCCATCATTGTCTTGTCTCAGTACTTTCCAGTACTTCATATATATGTATTGATACATGTTTTAAAACACATTTCAATAAGTAATAGAATATATATATATATATATATATATATATATATATATATATATATATATATATATATATATATATATATATATGTATATATATATTTCTATATCCTTTTTTCTATTATCTAGGAAACGTGATTTTATTAATTTACACTTTTTGCATAATTGTAGAAAACTTGAGGGAAAAAATGAATGAGTAAATTAACCATTTCAAAAATATAGAAAACATTAAAATATCTCTTGGCACAGAAACCTGCTATTCAGGCCCTGTATATCACATACTAAATAAACCAATAACTAAAAAAAATTTTTTTAAAGACAGATTTTGCATAACTCCTATAGTTGAAAATAAAAAGGAAAAATCTTAAAATTTTTCTTACAATAATGTGAAATGCAGAAGTTTGCAATAATATCTGTTTTCTTCTAAATATGCCTTAATAAAAATGTGTGATTAATCAAATGAATAAAATTTCATCTAAAACACACTAATAATAATTATTCTCTACATACAATAATAAACTTTATTATGATCTATTTTTAAAGGTCAAAGAAAATTTAAAATGTGAAAGAACACTCTGTTTTGATAATCTGTTTTACTATTTTGACCTTTGAAATAGAAAATTTGGCGTAGGCGTAAAAATTTCGTATTCCGAATATTAGGATTTTGATAAGAAGATTAAGTGTGTAGACGGAAAAGATATTTATTACCGATTTCCACAAGAAAAATATGTACATTTTTTAAAATAAAAATAAAAATATACATATTTGTGCAAAAATATTTTCTTTTTTTTTCCAATTGTGTTTAGAAATAAGAGCTGATGTATTATTCCAATTACGCATTTAAAATAACAATACACGTCTGTTTAAGAAAAAAATATATTTCACTGTACTGTAATAATAATAATAATAATAATAATAATAATAATAATAATAATAATAATAATAATAATAATAATAATAATAATAATAATAATAATAATAAAAGCTACGTAAATATGTAGCTACTCAAATGATCAAACAAAATTTTGTACCGAGTTACATATTCGGAATCGATTGCATAAAATTCTAGACATCCCAATTTAAAAAAAAATCCTTAGTAATCTTACAGATTTTATAGTGCAAAATACACCTGTCATATGATTGTTTCTTGTTGCCGTTACTTCTAAAGTTCCTAGGAATCCCAATTTACTAGAAACATTTTAGTAACTTTACCGTTTCTTTTACAGTAGTGGCCCATTTTTCGTCCAACCCTTTCTTTATATAATATAGAGCCAGCATCCATGAATTTCTTCTTCTATTTACGAATTGGTGAATGTCGGAAGAACAAATTCATTAAGATGGGTTTATTAATGGATAATGACGATAAACAATGTCAAGATAAAACGTCAAGGCCATGGTGTGATTACGTAAATAAATGATTCACATGTACAATGACGGTCAAAAATTTATGATCAGTTAGTTTCGTTAATTTATTTACCAGAAGTTTTCAGAACAGAAGGAGCACGATTGCTTCAACACTTAGGAATATATGAATGTCCCCTGACGACATGGTCATTTTCATCGGATACTGAAGTTACTTCGTGGAAAGGGGCAAAATTCAAAATTCGTGTGTGCAAAAGTTTTCTGCCACTCACCATTTCTCAGTTTTTTTTTCTATCGGTAAAGTGTTTTATGGTCGTGTTTGTGAATGAATCAAATTGAATAGCACAGTTTAAATACATAAATGAAAAGTTCAACAATTATTGGTGGTAAATGAGTGATTAGTTTGTCGCTAAAGGGTCAAACGTTTCGAGGTATTGCGGCAAAGCTATCGATCGGTAAACTGACTGGAGAAGATAATTAAAAAACACATAAAGATGGCCATGGCTTTCAGGAATTTCTGACGGCCGGTACACCAAAGAAAACGACTGTAACTGTTGGAAGGAATTATCAGGGAAAAAACAATTGATCACCCGCATAAAAATGCCGTTGTAATATTTCGCAATTTACGAATGAAATTATTGTTGAAGTAGGTTGGACTACAGTATCAAGATGCTGATGTGATGCAGAATCGTATGGAAGATTTTTGGCGCAGCATGTCCTTGAAGGGATTTTGCGCCATTAAACCCTATACAACCAACCAACCAACCGTATGGAAGATTCTGCGTTAAAAAATTTTCAGACGTTAAAAAAATATATACAAACGCACCCAACTGGCATTAACCAGGGAACACAAAATAAAAACTGGACACATGTTCTGTTTTTACATCAACTGAATTTCAAACTTTTTGGGACAGACATTACATCCGATAACCTAACAAAAAAAGTCATGATTCGACATTATGTTATCCAACAATGAAGCATTGTAGATGACACGTTATAATGTGGGGAGATTCTCTTCAAAAGTGTTGGTCCGTTATTTGAATATATGGAAATATGTTGTTAAACGTGTGCGGAACTATAAATATTCCAACTCAGCCGAAATTTCCAAAAAATTGCAAGATGTCTGGAAAAAAAGTACCACAGACAATTTGCAACCAATGATTGTATCAATGTCACGTTGCTGCGCCGCATATTACTAAATGCATAATACTAAATGTGTATCGATAAAATAATAATTGTTAATGTTGTTGATCACTGTTATTTTCTATTTCAATACAATTTTTTAGGAACTTGCGAAGGTGGCAGGAAACTTTTGAGCACATGCGTTTTTCTTTGCACTAAATTTTGTCAATTAAATTAATTGATATTTATATGTTATTCCATAAATAAGTTCCTAACTATTATGTCAATAAAATGCATAAATATCACTTTGAAATTCGTCTTCATATGCGTATACTTACAAATTAACTAAAAAATTTTGGCTGTCCGGAAACTTTTGACCGCCACTATACATGCATATTAATGTATGCAAAAAATGTTTCAACATATATTCTTAATATTGTAATACTTTACTTACATGAATTTCTAGTTTTGTGATTGTAATAAAAGCTTGTAACAGTGATGAAATTTTGTCGTGATTCTGTGTGTCTATACCGGTTTAATTGAATTGCTTAAGGGATTAAGTTTACATATGTGGTTTCAGAATCTTTTTACAATGCGCATTGAATTTTCTTTCGATTTCTTTGCAATTTGACGAGTTTCAATATTTAAAAATATTTCAGAATTGAATTAACATTTAAATAATATTTTTTTCTTGGTAGGATCTATTCACTACAAAAATAAAACACAAATGACAAAATTTTGAAAAACGTGTTGGATCTCAATGATTTTTTTCCAGTTTAAGCAATTTATACCATTTTTTATTTATTAATTTATAAATTTGTTTGCAAAATCACTTTAAAATACTACAAAATTAGCACGAAAAGTTACGCTAATAACTTTTCGTAATTATTTGATGAAACAGAAACGTACTAAATAAGAAATATGCCTAATATTTGTAATGGTATAATATGCATAGTTATGTTTTCTCGAAATTTATGTGAATAAGTTTTAAATTGTATACTATAAATATAATTAGTATTTTTATCAACTACTAAAATTTATATTTATTCTTTTACTGAAACGAATAACATTATTAGTTTAAGTAATAATGAATTAAGAATGATCGTACTTGTGGATTAAAAACAATTTGTGTTATAATAACCATGAAAAGGACTTTGTCCAGTCACCGAAAAAAAAAAAAAAGACACGATTTTAGACGTTTTGGTAAATATCTAGAAATATACATAAGGAATTCTTCTGAAACTCCAGGTGTGTAAACAAAATAGCACACCTCATATATTTTCGCAAAAAGTTTTGCCCGAAATCCAACAGGGGACCGGGAACAAATTGAAAAAGAAAGATCTTTTGGAACACCCTGTCAAAACTAATGAAGCAAAAGAGTTCAAACTGCAGATTATTATTAAGTGTCTTATTGTTATAAACTGTGTTCATTTTTATGAATATAGCATGTAAAACTCGTAGAAAAATTAAAGTTTTTATAAAAACGGTCCCAAAATTTTCCAAGTTTTTTGCTTAAAACTTCCATAGTTCTTCATAAAACACAATGTTCTTTTCAGAAAACATGACAATCAACATTGTACATAACATCCTGTAATCAGAATTAAAAAATAATAAAAATTGTATGACAAATGATTAGGTTTACTAAATAATTTTTTACTGCTCATGCGTCAACGCTATTAAAATTTCATTTTCATATTATGTTAGATAAATGTATAGAGCAACTTTTGTGAAAGTCTCAAAAACATAGCTTAAAAATTCTGAAAATGATCGTCGATGGAATGAGATCAAAATCCATTATTCCCTAAATGAAGCAAGAAGATAAGGGGCTGTATCCATATTCCATTGATTGTGCCTACACAATATTGTAAATACAACTATTTTTGGATAAAACGCCTGATTTTTTTTGCTTCCTTTTGGGAATAACGGATTTGGAGTTGATTCTATAGACGTTCATTTTCAGAAATTTCCAGCTATGTTTTTGAAACTTTTACAGAAGTTGCTCTATACATTTAACTAACACAGTATGCAAATGAAATTTTGATATCGTTGACGCATGCGCAATGAAAAATTATTTACTAAACCTACTCATTTTTCAAACAATTTTTATTATTTTTAAATTCCGATGACAGAGTATTCTGTACAATGTTGTTTGTCATATTTTCAGAAAAGAACATTATTTTATATAAGTCTGCAAATTATAAGCAAAAAACTTGGAAAAATTTAGGACTGTTTTTATAAAAATTTTTATTTCTCTACGAGCACACATACTATCCTTATGAAAATAAACACAGTATATTACAATAAGCCACTTAATCATAATGTGCAGTATGAACGCTTTTGCTACATTAGTTTTGACAGGGTTATCCAAAAGATCTTTTTTTTAAATTTGTTAACGGCCCCCTGTTGTATATCGGGGAAAGTTCTTCGCGAAAATATATGACGTGTACTATTTTGTTTACATACCTGGAGTTACAGAATAATTTCTTACGTATATATCTAGATATTTAACAAAACGTCTAAAATCGTAAGTGTCAAGATTTTTTTGCGGTGACTATCCTCCAAAAAAGTTAATACAAGTATGTATCCATTCGTGACTACCGAACTTTATATTTTACGTTAGAAAAATACTTGAAATATAGTCTTGAATATATAATTTGAACATTTAAAATATTATGTTATGTATTTCAAATAAATTTACCCGCTATAATTATGATATATTTATTTGGAACCTTGATAGATAGAACACAAATAAACTTACTTTTTACATTTAGCCATTTTGAAAAAAAAGAAATTCCTTAAATCCGTAAAGGGCATTATTTAATGAAATTAATATCCATTTTATGCTGTCATGTTTCTGTAAAGGATAAAGACATTTGTAGGATACTTATTTCCTACAAATTCCATGTTATAAATCAAAAGATAAAATTACACGAAATTCTTAAAATTCGAGGCGTCACACAAATGAGACGATAATTATAAACGGGATAATGTGATATTTTTCTAATATGCTAATATTAGTAAACAAAAGAATTCCCATTAAAACTTTAATATATTTATTCTGTATAGGTATGAGCAATTAATGTTTTTTTGTGTAGCTCCCCAGAAAAATATTCTTATGCGTTATAAAATTATTTTATTACCACGCTTTTATTAGCTTTACCTGTATGTTTGTGAGTTTGTGAGTTTGTAACTCTCCTTATTTTATGTATGTTCACCGATACTCCGAAACCATGCAACCGATTAACTTTGTTTTGTTGTTAAATGAAAGAAGATGCTCTCGAATTGGTACCACTTCCGTTTCATCGAAATTGGTTCAGTACTTTTTTAGTAATTAGGCAAAAGCTAATAAAATTAGTGATTTTTCGCTAATTAAAAGTGTTGAATACGTTCACTGAATGGAGTGCAGACAGCATGGCCAAGCGGTCTAAGGCGCCGGATTGAAGCTCTGTTTTTCGATAGAGATTGTGGGTTCGAACCCCACTCCTGGTATTATTTACATCTATGTAAAATTAAAAAAAAAATTCCGTATTACAATTTTTATTTTTAACCGGCTTCAGAAAAGGAAGAGAAAATTATCAATTCGACGCGTATGTAATTTTTTTCTATGTATGTTCACCAATTAGTCTGAAACTATCCAACCGATTGATTTGGTTTTTGTATTAAATATAAATATAGTTTAAAAAAACTAAAAACCACGCTTTTAAAGTAATCAAACTAAAAAGTGAAAAATAAATATAGTTTAAAAAACTAAAAACCACGATTTTTAAGTATATCAAACAAAAAAGTGAAAAAGAATTCGTACTATAAGCTGAAAACAAAAATAGATGAAAAATACTATATTACTATAAAATCATTGTTATTATAGAAATCAATTAATAAGCAATAAATAAAATTATCGTGGAAAAAAGCGTGGGGTGCTTCTTAAGAACTGATAGATGGAGCATGGTAGATGGAGCACCCCACGCTTCTTTTACAGGATAATTTTATTTATTGCTTATTAATTGATTTCTATAATAACAATGATTTTATAGTAATATAGTATTTTTCATCTATTTTCGTTTTCAGCTTATAGTACGAATTATTTTTCACTTTTTTGTTTGATATACTTAAAAAGCGTGGTTTTTAGTTTTTTTAAACTATATTTATTTTTAAACAGTTGGAATCTTTTCCTAACACACGCAGTCAAAATGAAAAGAGAGAAGTCATCCAAATCCCAACCAGCACGCATTATGAATAATCAATCAGAAGAAATTTTGAGAAACTCAGAGATCGAGAATAACTGTTTATTTTTGCATCCATGAAAACTTCCAAAATTAAATCAACTAAGAATATTTAAATTAGGTGCACCAAGTTTTCCTTATAAAAAAAGAATAAAAGATGAAGGAAAACATGTAATGCATTTTTAATATGCTATATTTACTTTTAAATTTTATCTAGAAAGGTAGAAAAGAAATGCTGTAGACAATGGATCTAAAAGTAAAATACAGAAAATTTTTAAATAAGAAAATATAATTGTTTATATTTAGACAGTACTTTTAAGTATCATAAAATAGAGTTCAATAAATAATTCATTTAATTCTTCTACTAATAAAAATAGATCGCATACAAAATAATTTCATACGAAAGAATTTGTATATAATAATCCTTAAAAAGCTCAGTAAAACAATAGAAGCTATATAATTGCCGAAACGTCAGTGAAGACTTACTTTTGAGACACGAATTTTTTTTTCTGTCTGTCTGTCTGTCAGTCTGTCTGTTCCTCGATAACTTCCGTAAAAAGCATCCGATTGGCTTGAAATTAAGTGGGTATGTTAGTGAGGCACTGGGGTTAAGCTGTATAGTTTTTTATAAGATTTGGTTCATTCGTTCGGAAAATATAGAATATTTTATTTTGCGCAATAAAGTTTTTCTATGGCAAATCCAATGATTTCCATTTTTTTTCTCGTGAGAAAATGTTACATTATGATAAATGGATGCTGGAATTTACCAGTTAAATTATTCGTAATGTTTTGAAATTTTGTCTACTCATTTGTCAGATTTTTAAAATTATTACTGTAAATTTTGGAAATTTTTTATAATTGTGTTCCAATAATATAAACTAATTTGTTTTAGAGTTAACTTATTTCAAATGTATTTATTTCATTTTCTTTATTTTCTCTTAATGGTTGCTAAGTGGTGTGGTGTATTTTTGTAGGCCAATTATCTACGCCATGGGATATAGGCCCTATGGGGTGGGTTGCCCTCCGTGGGGGTCTTTCTAAGGGAACCTAACCCGTATTTACGCAAGGAATGGTTGCTAAGCAACCATTCATCCTAATCCTTATTTTTATAATATTATAAATTTGAATACATGTACGAAAATGTAAATGAAGTCGACGTCAAAACTGATGAATTAATGTCTTTTTATCTTTGTGTATAACTATAACATAGCCCAGAAAAGAACATAGGCTATGTTTTATTAATTTTATTCACATATTTTCCTTAATAATTCAAAATTTCCTTCTTTTTCATGCAGACTCAATAGCGATTTTTTTGATAAAATTTAACCAATTTCCTTTATCGTTGCCAAAAAAAATCAAAATCTGGAATAATTTCTCAGCGGCAATAAGTTTCAATTGAGCAATTTCCATTCGAAAAATTAAACTAAGAAAAAACAAATAAGACGTCAGAATTAAAATAAAAATAAATATAGTACTTTGTTAAATATTAAACACGGAAATTTGTTTCGTTAATAAGAATTTTTCTGACAAAAATAGGGGCATAATTAGAAGTAAAAGAAATAAAAAATAATTATATTTTTAACAAATATTTCACCTGATAAAATTTGACGTCATAATTCAAATAAAACAGGTATTTTATAGTAGTCGTTAAAAATATAAGAAACATGGATAGCAAATAACTCATGAATAATGATGTCATTGCCGAAACTTCAGTGAAAGCTTCTTTTGGTGACACAAAATTTATTGTTTTCCGCCTGTCAGTCTGTTCTGTCTGTCTGTCTGGCCGCGATATCTGCCACAAAATGCAATCAAAACTTCTTTTTTTCGGAAACAAAATTGTAAAACCCTAGACTACTGAGTTTACACTTTCAAAAGTTCCTGATACATCCGTTTTAGGTGTTTGTGGCGGACAGGTATGTAGAAGTATGAGGATAATGAAAAATTCTTATTAAAACTGTTACTTATCCTTATAAATCAAAATGCATAAAGAAATACAAGATATACGATAACCATTAGCAAATTGATAGAAAGTTACAAATTTAAGTTTAATGAGACTACGGGGGGTTCAGGGGGGCTCAGCCCCCCTGAACTATGAATAAGAAAATCTACTATGAAAATCTACGTAATGACGTAACGTCTATAACGTAACGTAAATAACGTAATCTATTCAACTATCTAACGTCTATCTAACGTAACGTCTATGAAAATCTAAGAAATCTACTATGTTATACTAAAAAGACAAAAATAATAGATCATGAAAAATCCAGAATAGCCTAACATAACTAAATCTTTAATTTAATGCTTTTAATGGTTGAAAACTTCTTATTCTTATTTTATTCTTATAAATAATTACGTAATTTGAAAATTTTAAATTACAGTTTCCAGGAAGTTCAATATTACCCAAAGTGTCTTTAAAAAAATGAAGTGCAAAGCTGACGTTGAGGCTGTTGATCTGCAGATTTCCTAGTTATTAATATGGTTATTTTCTCCACCCTTTAACTAGCTATAGTGTTTATCCTGTTAAAAAAAGTTAGACGAAACATTTGCAACAACAAAAATTCCTGCGGGCTTCAAAAATACACATAAACACGCGGATGGTTCGGACATACATAAACATAGGTTCGATTTACTCTAAGTATCATGGTCTTTTACAGCCTAGATAACAACTTTTAATGATAATAGTTGTGTAATGAAATTCTCAGTAGAAGTATAAAGGTAATAAATATTAAATTGTTAATATCCCTGTCGTCTCGGCCTTTAGGTGCAGATAGATTTCACAGTTAACTGCTAGCTTCACCAACAAAAAGTAAATTGTGATAAGAGATAAGTCTGTGATAAAAAGTTTATTAAATCCATCAGATTTTTTAAATCACAAGATTTTATGTACTTCACCTTTTATATATACATTTTAATAAACAGTTTCATATTACTTGAGAGAGATGTTACAAAATTAAAAATAAATAACTTTGTCATGTTCCGGCTCCAGCTTGATAAGACCAATAATAATAACAACAATAATAATAATAATAATAATAATAATAATAATAATAATAATAATAATAATAATAATAATAATAATAATAAATCGTTTCACGATCAATACAAATGAAACGCGACAATGTGATATAAGCAACAAAAACCACGCGCTCTTTTGTAAAAACATTAATTAAAATAGACCATGATCTAAAAATACCTAGCTTAACAATTTTATTGTCCCTTTTGGCGAATTCCATTTTTTATAAGAGGTGGTTTTATCGGAATTGTGTTAAGGCAATATTTAAAAAATATATGTTTCCCGTGCCCAGCAACTCATTTTTTTTTTACACAATTTTAGATGGATTAGCCCTTTATCTACCGCATTATGAATTCATGATACTTTTGAAGGATATAAGAAGATTGAAGGATTTTGAAAGAATAATTAAATTTGAATTTACAAGGGTTTTGTGCAATATTTATAACTTCACTCAAATCATAAATTTTAATTTGTTTTCTTGGTATTTTGTACAATTATAAAATGTATAAATATGATGTTCTTACAATATAAACATAGAAATATTTCCGAATTGGAAAATCCCCATCCCCATCCCTCAGAGCCAAGAAAGCTGAAAAGATATGAAGGCAATAGAAATCATCATTTAAAAAATTTTTGTGTAACCAATAATGCTTTTGGAACAAAATAAAGTAATGTATCTGTAGCTTATTCTAAACAGTATTACAACTAATTGATCTATTAAAAGAATTTTATAATAAGTAATTTTTATGGTACTTATAAGTACCGTCGGTAGATGAAGGGTTAAAAAAAGCGAGATTTTTAGACGTGATTTTCGAATTTTTTTATAAGAGGCCAGGTGTTTTTATTTTTCGATCTATTAATTTGAACTTAATTTATAATCAATTATTTTCTCGGCCATATTTTTCGTATCCAACACTATCTCCTCTGGAAATCATATTTTTATAAGTAATTTTAGGAATAATTCAGAAATTATTAATGAATCTACATTTTGACCATACTTTGTTATTACACTGCCTCAGACTATGCCTCAGATATGTGACTTAAATTAATACCGAGAACTAAAAGTAATAAAAACTGATAATTTAGAAAGTAGTTTGAAGCTTATCTGCTCATTTCATACGCTTATTTCAGTATTCATTTGAAGTTTTAAGTTCTTTAAAAAACCCCTTAAGGCGCAACACTCGTCACAAAAGAACACCCGGATGACAATGTAAAGTCTACGGGAGCGTTCTTTTCAAATATCTCGCTCAAATTTTATTTTTTTTTTCTTATTTTTTTTTTTTGCATAGGATAGCTGAGGACGATCCACAAGCGGCTTAGTTTTTATTTTTTAAGTTTTTGTTTCACATTTAAAAAAAAGTATCTTTCAAAACTGTTTTAAACCGGTTCTGAAAATGAAAATATCATAACATAAAAAATATATCTCTAAGCAAAATCGAAAAAGTAAAAACTAGGCCGGTTGCAGATTGTCTTCAGCTATCCATGTAAAAATATTCAAATTTGAGCGAGATATTTGAACAGAACGCTCCCATGGGCTTTACATTATTATCCGGGTCTTTTTCTGTGACTAGTGTTGCAGTTTAAAATTAGTCATCATGTCAAATTTCAAGCTTACTGTCTAATAGTGTACAATCTCTTTGGCAGGAATGGTACTAATTTAAAAATGAAACTCTCACCTATACGTGTCACTCCTCTGTCTGTCTGTCCGTCACAGAGACTTTGTAAGTCAGAGATTTCAAATTTATGTGCTTAAAGCTGAATAACTCGTGTCACACAAAAATTCATAAAAAATATAAATGCAATAATTTTAATTAAACCAATTTTATTAATTTCATCCTTTTATTTTTGCGATTAGAATTTTAAAAGAGAACCTTAATTTAAATGTTCTTCGTGTTCACATCGTAGCTTGGAGGTAAAGTGATTCACCGTGAAACAGAAGGTGCTTAATTCGAACCCCGTTGCTGGAACTTGAAGTTGTCATACTGAGATAGATTTAATTAATAATATATTTAATTTATAGATAGATAAATAAATAGGTAGATAGATAGATAGATATCAAATTTATAATGTTTTTTATAATTCATTTTTTTTTAAAACTATTGAGATTTATTAATGATTTAGCATTTTAAATTTTGTTTAAACTTTTTTTCGTTTTTAGAGATTTAAAATGTTATTTATACCTCTGCTTTTTCTCTTTAAATTTTGGATTTTCAAAAGGTTGACTGTAGTGCCGGATTTTTGAAATTCACGTATTTCTGAATGCCGCATTTTAAAATCATACTGCATTAAAAAAAAAAAAAAAACCGCAAAATTGACTTGCACCAGAATATTTTTTGTGTATAACACAATTTGTTTTTCTCTATTGTTTGAAACAACGAAAACATTCATTTAAAAGTAGCTAATGCTAAAACCTTTTTTTTCATATACTGGCATGAAAAGCTTTTCTTTAGTTTGTATAATTTAAAAGAAAGTAAATTTATCTCACCTCACAAAATCACATTCTTCCCTTAAAAGTAGTATTTGAAAGTAAAAGACATAAAAGTTCAAGGGTATCTTTTTATTTCAGAAAAAGAAAAAAAAAATAGTGTTGAGGACAAACATTTAAAAAAGCAAGTATTCTCAGCGGATTTTAAGACTTTTACAGAAAAAGGATAAGTAAAAATGCAAAAATATATTTATTTTTCAAGAAAATGAACTCTGTGGATGCAGAAAATCCTATTTAAAACAGGTAGTTTTTATAAAATCCTGTGAAGATGTATAATGTGTGTTTGCATTAAACTTGTTTAAAAATATTAAGGAAGAGAAAGTGAAGAAACTAAAATTACTGATGGATTTTTTTTATACAAAATAATAAAGTTATTGAAGTTTCTTCTGAGAAATTTAGATACATAATTAGAATAAAAGTTAATACTTGTATTTTCTTCATTAAAATTGAAAAAAAAGTGCCTCACTTAATTTTACATTAATTACGTTTACTTAAATTTGTAATTTCTTCTGTGTTTGAAATAAATAACCTAAACGATTCATAAAATTTTTCTTCTTCCGGTTTTCGACGGATTTACACGTTTTAGGAGGTCACAGATTCTAAACAATATGGTACTGCAAAATGTCTGCTTCTGAGTAAATCAGTGTCTTTCTGTATATATATGACAAAAATTATGTGGGATTATATGATTTTGATTAAACAGACATTTTTTTTTTTTTTACATTTAATCCTGTAAAGGTGTATGAAGTGTATTTGAATGATAGCATTAAACTTATTTAAAAATATTAAGGCAAAATAAATGACGATAATAAGATTACGGAATGATTTTTTTATACAGTACAATAAAGTTATTAAAGTTTCTTCTGATAATTTTAAAAACAAAAAAATCGCGTAAAATTAAAAACTCCAGACTTTTTTTAATTTATGCATAAAGCTATTCATGTTTATCTTTTATTTAAAACAATGAAAACATTAATTTAAAAATGAAGCATCCTAAAATCTTTTTTCATATACTGACATGAAAAGCTTTTCTTTCGTTTGTATATTTTAAAAGAAAGTAAATTTTTCTCACATTTCAAAATCACACTCTTCCCTTAAAAGTAGTATTTGAAAGTAAAAGACATAAAAGCTCAAGAGTACCTTTTTTTTACAGAAAGAAAAAATTAAAGTGTTGAGCACAAACATTAAAAAAGCAAGTATTCTCAACGGATTTCCCGACTTTAAAAAAAAGAAGAAGAAAACACGCAAATTTATATTTATTTTTCAGGAAATGAACTCTGTGATTACATGAAATCTTATTTAAAACAGGTTGTTTTTATAAAATCCTGTAAAGGTCTATGAAGTGTGTTTGAATAATAGCATTAAACTTCTTTAAAATTATTAAGGCGGAAAAAAAAGAAACCAAGATTACTGACGGACTTTTTATGCAAAATAATAAAGTTATTAAAGTTTATTCCGAGAAATTTAGATACATAACTAGCAGATAAGATAATACAGATATTTTCTTCATTAAAATTGAAAAGAAAAATTGTTTCATTTAATTTTATATTATTTACTTTTACTTAAATTTATAATTTCTCCTGTCTTTGCAAGAGGAAAATGCATTTGATTCATAAAAATTTACGTCGTACGTTTTTCGACGGATTTACACGTTTTAGGGGTCAGAGCTACCAAACAATATGGAACATTATTAAACAATATGGAAGGTATTTTGCAAAATGTCTGGTGTGGGGAATCATGTTTTAACGCCAAAAGGGCGATGAATCCTGATCTTAGTTACGCGTGGCAACCCCTCCCCTGGGCTCAAAATATTTTTTGTTTTGTTTATGTTTTCAGAGAGAGAAAAGAATTAATACGCGATGGTGTTATGACAGTCTTGATAGAAGAATAATTCTAAAATATGTCGAATTTCATGTAAATAATTGTAACATATGTGTAAATAAGAAGATGTACAGTATGTATAATGTGTATAGAAGATGTAAATATTTCTTCCAATTAAAAAGAAGTAAGAAGATACCCGTTTGAAGTTATTGAAAAAGTGTCAATCGCCTAAATTAATTTTGCGTTCAAAATCCACTGAACCATCCGACGCGACAATGGTGCACCGTATGCCGGAAATAATAGAATGAGAATATGATTAAGACGATTGCATATATTAAACGGGTAAGTTTTTTATTGTTATTTCTTTGATTTTATGATTTGGAAGAAACAGTACTATACAAAATGAGTACCGGTGAAAATTTGAAAAGAAATATTACTAAACGCGGATCAATTAGATCCACAATAACTAAATTAATTAAAAAAATTGATAATGAAATTTTGAAAGAAAGTGATTTGAAACCGGAAATTGTGGAGGATTGTTTAGCAACATTGCTGGAACATAAGATTTCTCTAGAAAACCTAGACGATTTAATACAATCTGAAATTGAATCTTCTAATTTAGAAACCGAAATTGAAACTTGTTTAGAATATAAAGAATCAATTATTACGTGTAAATCGAGAGCAAATAGATTTTTGCATAATTTAAAGAAAACTTCTGATATTACAAGTGAACCAAAAGTAATTACGCCCCCCATATCAGATACTCAGTTAAAGTGTAACACTAAATTGCCGCGAATTTCTTTAAACAAATTCACCGGCGACATTTGCGAATACCAAGAATTTTGGCCGCAGTTTAAAGTCGCTGTTCACGAAAATGAAGCCCTTCAAGAGATAGAAAAATTTACTTATTTGAAATCTTTGATTTCGGGATCAGCAGCTGCTGCTATTAACGGGCTTCCATTAACTGGTGAAAATTACGCAACGGCAATAAATATATTAAAGGATCGTTTTGGAAAAAGAGAAGTTTTAATATCTGCGCACACAAATAAATTATTAAATTTAGAAGCAGTGCGAAGATCAAATGATATTTATTCATTAAGAAAATTGTATGATGAAATAGCGATACAAATAAGAAGTTTAGAATCATTGGATGTGAAATCAGACCAATATGGTTGTTTATTGTTACCTATTATTTATAAATGTATACCTAATGACCTTTTATTGCAATTTCATAGAGAACAGTGCGAGAAAAAAGATGTTTGCGTAAATGATTTATTGTTGTTCCTTAAGCGCGAAATCGAAGCGCGGGAAAAGGTTGTTAATGTTACATCTGTCAGTTTTGAGATTAAATCTCATGAAAATAAATTTAAACAAAATCCTTCTAAACATTTTCTTCAAGCAAAAAATAGAAATCCTTCAGCATTTACATTAAATACAATTACAGAAAACCTTTGTCCTTTTTGTTCTCAGAAACATGAAGCAAATTTGTGTAACTTAAATTTTGAAGAAAGAAAACAATCTTTATCGAAACAAGCGAAATGCTTTCGATGCTACAAACGATTTCATAAGAGTAAATTTTGTAAAAATTCTAATATTCGTTGCACTCTTTGTAATTCAAAGGCTCATCAAAATTCTCTTTGTAATAAAAAAGTAAAAGAAAGATCATCAAAGGAAAATAAAATTGACCTTGTTTCAACTGAAGGGGATGAAATAGGGGGAAAGCAGAATACGCAGTATGAAAAAATAACTGTTTCTTCACTTAGTTGTAAGCCAGATGAATATGTTTATTTTCAAACTTTAAAGGGAA
The DNA here is from genome assembly GCA_964019185.1 of Maratus speculifer. Classification (NCBI taxonomy): domain Eukaryota; kingdom Metazoa; phylum Arthropoda; class Arachnida; order Araneae; family Salticidae; genus Maratus; species Maratus speculifer. The sequence continues at coordinate 424,208,938 of OZ025290.1, read as the reverse complement.
CAATGATTGGGAAAGATAAAAATATTAATGTTCGTATCTTGCTAGACAGTGCGTCGCAGCGTACGTTTATCGGAAAGAATTTGTCAAGGCATTTAAATTTAGAGGTGACAGGACAGGAATCATTAAAAATCCATACATTTGCTGGTACGAAACCTATTGTTAATAATCATAACAGAGTTAAGATTTTCTTAAAGGATAAATTTTCTGACAATGTAATTTCTCTGGAAGCATTAGAAACAGAGAAAATTTGTTCAGATATAATACGCGTCCCAAGTTCAGAGTTAAATGAAAAAATAAAAGAAATGGGTATACAGTTGTCAGATGTTTCAAATGAATTAAATGATGGGGAGAATAAAATAGATTTGTTGATTGGTAGTGACTACTATTGGTCAATTATGACAGGGAAATATAAACGTATTTCACCAACTCTTGTTTTGAATGAAACTAAATTAGGTTGGACACTTCATGGGAAGTTCTCAGATGAAGTTAATGAAAATAATTTAGTGGGTGCAATGTATATATCTATTTGGGATAATAATGAAGTTGATAAAATGTCAATTCAACTTGAAAAATTTTGGACTATAGAAGGGTTAGGGATTCACGAAGATAATACAAATAAAAATTTGTGTGATAATGAAATATTAGAACAATTTGAAAATTCTATTCAGTTTAAGAACAATAGGTATGAAGTTAAATTACCTATGAAATATGACAATGTTGATCTTCCGAATAATTATGATGTTGCCAAAAAGAGATTTAATAATCTAATTAAACGATTTGTAAATAATCCTGCATTATTTAAGGAATATAAAGAAATTATTGATGAATATAAGGCTTTAGGGATAGTAGAAATTGTTGAACCGCAAGAAATAAATTCACCGAATGGTAATTTGACCTATTATTTACCCCACCACCCTGTAATTCGAAGGGATAAACAAACAACCAAACTACGCATTGTTTTTGATGCTTCATCTCACGCTCCTTCTGAACCTTCTCTAAATGATGTACTCTTCCCAGGTCCCAATTTGAACTCAGATTTATTTGATTTAATTTTGCAATTTCGAAGCAATAAAATTGCCGTAGTGGCAGACATTGAAAAGGCTTTCTTACAGATAAGTCTTGCTGAAAGTGACAGAGATATAACGCGTTTCCTGTTGATCGAAGAACTCCCTCAAGATAAAAATTCCCCAATTAATTTTATAATTATGAAAATGTGTCGTGTATTATTTGGCGTCACTTCGAGTCCATTTCTGTTAGGAGCTGTAATTAAACATCATTTGAAGAGGTATGCAACTTTATATCCGGAAACTTGCTCTAAAATTGACTCTTCCATGTATGTGGACGATTTATTGTTAGGAGCACATACGGTTAATGAAGCTTTAAAAATTTCAAAGGAATCTTTATCTATTTTTCAACAAGCAAATATGTTTTTACGTAAATGGCAAAGTAATTCTACCATTTTAAAGGAAAATTTAAAATCTTTAGATATGAATGTTTGCGCTGATACATCAACTGACACAACTCCATTTAAAATTTTAGGGTTAATATGGGACACTGAAGAAGATATTTTTAGATTAGATAATCAAGGTCTGTTAGAATTTGTCCATTGTCAAGATAAGACCAAAAGAACCATAATTCGAGCAGCTGGAAGAATTTTTGACCCTGTTGGGTTTTTATCACCATTTACGATTTTAATTAAAATGATTTTTCAATCATTATGGGAACATGGTATCGATTGGGATCAGAATTTGCCAGAACATTTAGAGAAAAAATGGGATAACTGGTGTGCACAGATTCCCTATCTTAATAAAATAAAAATTCCAAGATATTATTTTCAGGAAGTAGACAGTTATGACAACGTAGAAATTCACTGTTTTAGTGATGCAAGTATTAAGGCCTATGGAAGTGTTATATATCTGAGATATAACAACAATAATAATATAAAGACAAGTTTTGTTACATCAAAAAGCAGACTAGCTCCCATAAAGAAGTTAACCTTGCCCCGCCTCGAACTGATGGGTGCTCTGAATGGAGCTAGACTTGGAAAGCGGGTAATGTCTGTTCTGAAGATAAATGAAGACAAAGTATACTATTGGAGCGATTCAAATATCGTGCTTCACTGGATCAAGAGTTCATCTAGTACTTGGAAGCCATTCGTAAGCAATCGAACATCAGAAATACAAAGTTTAACAGATCCGAAGAACTGGCGACATTGTCCTGGTAGCTCAAATCCTGCTGATCGACTCACAAGGGGGCTCTCACTTTTCGACCTCGAAAAGGATGATCTGTGGTGGTCAGGGCCTCCATGGTTAGTTAAAGATTCAAAATTATGGCCCAAAGAAGACAGAGAAATAGATGAAGATATGAAACAACTAGAAGCTAAAAGAAATGTGACTTTCCAAAATGTTTGTTCATCAGAACACCAGAAGCCACTTATAGAAATTGAGCGTTTCAGTTCCTTCTTGAAGGCAGTTAGAACATTGGCAAGAGTTAGAAGATTTATTTTCGATTTAAGAAATTCAATCAAGCGTAAAGATACATTATCTGCTGAAGAACTGAAAGAAGCTGAAGAATTATTAATCAAAGAAGTACAAATGAAGAATTATAAGGAGGAAATTGAGTCATTAGAAAAAGGAAATTCTGTTAAGAAAACATCACGAATTTATTCCCTGTGTCCATATTTGGATGAAAATAAAATTTTACGAATAAAAACCAGACTTAATGAAGGCCCCCTTGATTCGAATGAGACCAACCCAATCATATTGCCGAAGAATGAAAAATTAACAGAATTGCTAATTATGCAAGAACACAGAAATTTGCTGCATAGTGGAGTTTCTTTAACGCTTGCACAAATCCGGAAGAAATTTTGGATTCCACAAGGAAGACAATCTATCAGAAAGAATCTAAGGAAATGTCTAATTTGTAGAAGGTACAATGCAAGGGCAGCTGACCAGCTAACTGGGCAACTTCCGAAAGAAAGGATCTCACAATCCCCTGCGTTTACCGTTATAGGATTGGATTTTGCCGGCCCAATAATCATCAAAACAGATAGTAAAGAGATGTCAAAATCCTACATTGTACTGTTCACCTGTGCCGCAACAAGAGCAATACATTTGGAAGCAGCAAGGGATATGACTACAAAGTCCTTTATGATGTGTTTTCGTAGATTTATTTCAAGACGCGGAAACTGTAAAATAATTTTTTCTGATAATGCATTAAGTTTTAAAGCCGTCGACAAAGAACTACAACAATTTGAAAAAATCATTAAAGATCAAGAACTTCAAGACTTCATATCAAACAAAGGCATTATATGGAAATTTATCATCGAGCGTGCCCCATGGTGGGGAGGATTTTACGAACGACTCGTAAAGAGTGTAAAAGAACCCCTAAGAAAAATTTTGGGAAGAGCTTTCATCACATTTGAAGAATTGGCTACAATTTTGACAGAAATAGAAGCCGTAATAAACATGAGACCTCTTACGTATACAACAAGTGATTTCGGCGAGCCAGAGCCACTTACACCGGCTCACTTTCTTCAACTCGGAAGAGAATATATTAGTTTTCCACTATATTTTGCCGAATTAGAGAATAAAATCTCTACCCGAGAGACATTATTAAGAAGAAAAAGATATCAAACCACCTTGTTGAAACAACTGTGGACTAAATGGAAGGAACAATACTTGCTGAACTTAAGATCGATCCATCAATTTAAAACTCCTGAGAGACACAAAAATCTAAAGATTGGAGATGTTGTCTTAGTGGACGGTAATGCTAAATCTAAACTGTTGTGGGATTTAGGAGTAGTTCAAGAAGTGATTCTTGGCAGAGATCAGCTCATTCGAGCTTGCATGGTAAAGACTGCAAAAGGCCTGCTAAGAAAACCAGTTCAACTTTTGTATCCTTTAGAATTAGATTGTTGAATGTTAATTGATTTCAGTATTTGAAATTTAAATTAATTACTTTTTTTCTACTATTGTTTGAATATATAAATGTGATTTATTTCTTATTATAAATTCATAGTTGAAATATGTTTTTTTTTATGTGTAATTTGCAATTGTTAATTTATCCATTTAGAAAAAAGGTTTCATTTTGTATAATTATGCTTTATTTCAAATTGAAAGGATTATTGAGATGTTAATAACAGTATTTAATTTGTTTATATTATGTATATATATTTAGTTTATTTTATTCAGGTAAATATCTGGCCAGATAGGTTCATGTAGCTACATGTTATTGAAGTGTCATTTTTTATTTATATTATTCATGATATTATTTTATTGTTTAATACTTTATATGTCAGCACCTGAAGATTGAAATTTTTTTTCTGTTTTATTATTTGAGTTATGATTTAAATTAATGTTTATTGTAAGAATTTAGTTTTATTGTGTTATCATTATGTACTCTCATGAGTCCAGGTGGGGAGTGTGTGGGGAATCATGTTTTAACGCCAAAAGGGCGATGAATCCTGATCTTAGTTACGCGTGGCAACCCCTCCCCTGGGCTCAAAATATTTTTTGTTTTGTTTATGTTTTCAGAGAGAGAAAAGAATTAATACGCGATGGTGTTATGACAGTCTTGATAGAAGAATAATTCTAAAATATGTCGAATTTCATGTAAATAATTGTAACATATGTGTAAATAAGAAGATGTACAGTATGTATAATGTGTATAGAAGATGTAAATATTTCTTCCAATTAAAAAGAAGTAAGAAGATACCCGTTTGAAGTTATTGAAAAAGTGTCAATCGCCTAAATTAATTTTGCGTTCGAAATCCACTGAACCATCCGACGCGACATCTGGCTCTGTGCATCTCAGTATCTCTCTTTTTGTATGTGACACAAATCTTGTGGAATTACAGGATTTTAATTAAAACAGGCAGTTTTTTTTATTTATTTAATCCTGTAAAGGTGTATGAAATGCATTTCAATAATAGCATTAAACATGTTTAAAAACATTAAGGCAAAATGAATGAAGAAAATAAGATTACGGAATGATTTTTTAGACAGAATAATAAAGTTATTAAAGTTTCTTCTGATAATTTAAAAAACAAAACTACAAAAAAGGTAAATGTATGTATTTTCTTCTTTAAAATTTGTCCTTTTCTTTGTAAGATAGTAGTTTAAAAATAGAAAGAAGGAAAAATATGATTACAATGCTGGATTTTTGAAGTTGGCGGATTTTGGAATGCCGCATTTTTAAAGTCATACTGTATTGAAAAAAATCCCTGTCGGCTGGGCCTATAGGCGGAGGTAGATTTTGAAGAGTGCTCATTTCAACAATATATATATATATATATATATATATATATATATATATATATATACAGGGTGTTTCTAAATTCATGGTCCAAACTTTAAGGGGTGATAGTACACATCAAGACAAACAATATTTAAATAGGAAACCAAGGGTCCCAAAGTCTTCCGAAGGAGATAGGCGCCATTAAAGTTTAGGGTCCAAAAACTCAAATGATTATGAAAAACAGAAAAATTGGTCGATTCGTTTGCGTTTTCACTAAAATTATTCTTTATATCAGTATTGTCTTGAAAATAAATTATAAAGATAAATTTCAAAAAATGACGATAGAGGGCGCTTTAGACTTTAGAGTAACGAACAACTATTTTTTACCGTTATTTTTTGAATCTCATTAAAGGTTTCGTAAGCTTAGATTTAAACTTAAATTTTGAGCTCAAAATCTGAATAGTTGGAAGCAGTTAAGTAGCACAAACTTAACTGTGTTCAGAGGGTTTTAAATTCAACTGATTATAAAAAACGGAAAAATTGGTCGATTGATTTGCGGTTTTCACTAAAACTATTCTTTATGTCGGTATTTTATTGAAAATGAATTATAAAGATAAATTTAAAAAAATGCCGATAGAGGGCGCTTTAGACTTTGGAGTAACGTACAACTATATTTTACCGTTATTTTTCGCATCTCATAAAATTTTCTTAGAAGCTTAGACATAAACTTAAATTTTGAGATGAAAATCTGAATCGTTGGGAGTGGTTAAGTAGAGCAAACTGAACTGTGTTCAATGGGGGTGGGGAGGTTCAAATTTCAAATGATTATAAAAAACGGAAAAATTGTTCGATTTGTTTGCCGTTTTCGCTAAAACTATTCTTTATGTCAATATTTCCTTGAAAAGTCATACTGTATTGAAAAAAAAATCATTAAAACTGACATACACTAGAATATTTTTTTTATGTGTAACACAATTTGTTTTTGTCTATTATTTAAAACAAAGAAAACATTAATATAAAAATTCCTAACGCTAAAACCTTTTTTCGTATACTGTCATGAAAAGATTTTCTTTAGTTTGTATATTTTAAAAGAAAGTAAATTTCTTCACATTCTTCCCTTAAAAGTAGTATTTCAAAGTAAAAGACATACAAGTTCAAGAATATCCTTTTTTTCACAGAAAGAAAAAAAATTAAAGTGTTGAGCACAAACATTAAAAAAAAACAAGTATTCTGAACGGATTTCGAGACTTTTAAAGAAAAAAAAAGGAGAAAAGAATGAAAAATTATATTTATTTTTTGTGAAAATGAACTCTGGGAATACATAAAATCTTATTTAAAACAGGTAGTTTTTATAAAAGCCTGTAAAGGTGTATGAAGTGTGTTTGAATAATAGCATTAAACATGTTTAAAAATATTAAGGCGAAAAAAAAGTGAAGAAACTAAGATTGCTGGCGGATTGTTTTATTCAAAATAATAAAGTTATTAAAGTTTCTTCTGACAGTTTTAGTAACAAAATTACAAGAAAAGTAAATGCACGTATTTTTTTTCTTTAAAATTGAAAAGAAAATTATGTCTAAGTTATTTGTATATTACTTACGTTTGCTTATTTTTTTATTTTCTATTATCTTTGCAAGAAAAAAAGTAATGTATTGGAAAAAAAATCAACTACCCTTTTCCGACGGATTTACACGTTTTAGGGGTCAGACATAAGGAAATATATGTTTTTACAAAATATCTGGATGTGAGTCTTTGACACAAATTTTGTAGTCGCTCTCTCTCAATAACGTATTCTCGGAATTTAATAAAAACGTTATATTCCGTTAGTTCCTTGTATAAATTTGTGATTTTGGCTGTAAATCACTTGACAGGTTCGCTGCTATGGAGCATTTTTTTTACGATTTACATTACAGCTCTGTCTCAAGAAATAATGTACGGATATTCATATAACTTCAAATTCAATTAGTATAACATGAAATGACATTTTCTACATTTTGGTGTAAATTACTCAACAGATGACTCTTCTATGCAACATTGTTTTACGATTACCGCAATAGCTTAATCTCGAGAATTAATGAACGGATTTTCATCAAACTCCAGATTCTGTTAACACTTAACATCAATTGACGTTTTCTACCTTTCGGTGTTTATATCTCAACAGATTGCTCTGCTATGTTGCTTTTTTTTCTATTTCCTCAATAACTCTATCTCTAGTAATAATGCAATGATTAAAAAAAATCAGATCCAGATATTTTTTAAAATGAAATTGTGCTATTTGCATTATGTTGACATAAGTTGCTGCAAATTATATTTTGGTGTTAATCACACAACACTTGGCACTATAATGCTGTATTTTGCAGGATTTACATTATTTCAGAGACACTCATATCTCAAGAACAAATGCAAGGAATTTCATATCATTAAAATTTTCATGATGGACATACATTCTTTTTTAATTTTTACTCCGTGATAGCGCTTTTTGAAACATTAACATAGATGAGACAAATAAAAATTGGGGGATTGCGACATTCGACTACTTATTTTTTAACTTGACCTTACACGTGAAGGAATGCCTTGCAGAATTTTAAACACAGATCAATTTTTTTTTTCTTAATGTAATTTCCCCACTTCCAGAATCAGAATTTAGTAATGAAGCAATTTACCTCTTCAACATTTTGTTTTATTTAAAAAATGCGGTTCAAACTGTGACGCTAATTAATTTCGATGTTCAAGTAAAAGTACATTTCGAAAAAATAAAAATAATAATAAATGCACATTTAAATAACACGTTTTCAAAAGTTTAAAGAAATATCTATTTTTTTTTAGAGTTCTGCTACTTTTTTAAATATTGGCATTTTTGCACATTTTTAAATGATTTTCAGTTGTGTACTACACACACATGAATTTTTAGATACATGTGATATTACATTTAATACATTATTTTCGTGGATATATATAGCATAAAACGGCGAAAACTAACCCATGCTTATATTTTTCATGTATTACATAAGCCAATGAAAGACTTTTTTAGATTACATCTGATATCACATATAACATGTAATTTTTACTGATATATAGTATAAAACGATGAAATCTAACGGATCTTCAAATATTTTAAAAAAAAGAAGAAGCCCATTTCATTCGCAGATTTACAACATGTGATAAAAGTTTAAATTTGCTATCTTAAAAACAAAAAAAATTAAGAAAAAATCTTAACATATTTAAGTCATGAAAAAGAAGAAAAAAAAACAATTTAGTATTTTAATTTGTGCGTAAAATTGCGCTGATTGTATATACACATTTTACAATATTTCGCCATACGTTTATAGACCAATGGGTTTTTATTTAAATTTAAATACAGCCCCTAAAATAAACTATTTTTGAAAATAATGGATTTTGCGGAAACTTATCGTACAGATTGTGTTATTTTTGGGAGGCTAATTGAAGGGGGTATTGCTATTGTAAAGAACAAAGTTAGGGCTTGTTTCAATATGTATATGATCCCCTAACGAAATCTTATATACATCATTTGAAAGTAGACTTTACTTTCTTCATTTTGTACCAATAACTTCCTTCTACGACAAACTTTTGGAGATAGTACGGGAGTTTTTTTTTTCCACAACTGCACATATATGCAATAATAAATCAAGTTATATATTTTCAATTTTTTTTTTTATAATTATATTCTTAGATATATCTTTTTAAATCTTTTAATTTATCTCTATAAAATATTTTGTATTATATTTATATTAAATCTATTTTTTAAATATTTATAATTTATATTTTTATTTCTCTACTTCATTCCTTTAAAAAGTATAGCCTAAAATATAAATGTATATGACATTTTAATCTTAAGAAAATGCTCGCAAATCAATAACATATTTAAAATGTTAATGTTAGAAAAAATTTAAAGTAAATATAACTTAAACATATTTTATTTTTGTTATTAATTTTTTTTTGTACTTCAAGTGTAAATATATGATTTTAATATTTATTAACCACAAAGATAAAATATTCTTTTTGTAAGAATAAGTAAGAAAAAAATGTTGTCTTTTTTTATTCTCAAACTACGAAAATTATGTGCATGCTCATATTGCATAAAATAAATTTACTAGTGTAAACTTTTATCTTTTTATTATTGTATAAAATTTACTATTCAATTTTTTTGTTTGTTTTGAAAAGAATTACTTACATTACTTAAAAAACAGTAAAAGCTATGAAATAAAATGGAATTAAAAGTATATAAAGTAATTTATTGAATAAAAGTTTACTTCGAATATTAACATTTGTTTGATATTTTTAGACTCTGCGTAGGTTGAATTGACATTTTATAAAGTTGATAATAATGTATTTTATGTTTTAAATACTCTAATTAGTTAATGTTTTACATACTATACATGAATTCCATTTTTTTCTCTATATAAAAACTACTTTGTATTTGCCCTACATTTTTTATAATATATATATATATATATATATATATATATATATATATATATATATATATATATATATATATATATATATATATATATATGTATACATATAAACTTAAAAACATTACGATTTTTTTTTATTTAATAAGAAGTTAATGAAAACAAGAAGGTTTTTTTGTTTGTTTGTTTGTTTGAAAATATACTTGCGTCATAAAAGCTACCTAAACAAACTAATACACGAGTTTGGTGTTTTATGTTTATAAATCTTTCTGCGGTCTTTATTAAATAAACATTAAAAACTTTAATATCTCTGCACCGAGTTATGATACTTCCAATTTTATTTATGTGCAACAAGTTAAGGATAGTTAAATTCTAAATTATTTTATAATAATTATATTACATTAGGTATATAATATTAAATAATTAAACTTTATCTAAGAATATTCTGATATTTGAAGACACAAAGATATTTACTGATGTGTCAATCCTTTGATAATGTTGTTTCTTTTGATAACATTCAACGATTGTTTTATTGAATGATATAATTGAAAATAATTACTCTTAATACTCCGATTAGTATTTAGCATGGATTCATTTGAAGAAAAACGTATAATAAGCTTTCTGCTTCTATTCGCTCTTCTATATATAAAATAAAGAATTTTTACATGTGAAACTATTTGAATTATGTACAAATCTGACTGTTTTAGACATACTTAACCTAAAAATATATATATGATAGTTCAAAATGAGATATTACCGTCATTTAAAAATTTAGAAAGATAGACATTAAATTTGAAAACCAGATGATACACGGGAGACAATTGAAAGTTTGGTCGTAGGTGGTTATTCCTCGCCAATTGCGATTTCGAGGGGGAAATGCTTCAAGGAGACAATTTAGGAGACAACATACATGATTAAGTTGACATTGCCAGAGCGACAGAGTCGTTTGATTTCCCGTTGTACCGGCAGCTTCTTAAGTAAGATAATTTGTACCAGACGATGGAAGTTACCTTATTTCATGAGTTGTAAAATGTGAAATGAAAAGTTATTGTTAAGGCTTTATTACGCTCAAAATATGCAAATAAATATTTAAAAGATGTTGCAAAAACAGATATTATTTATTTATTATTTACCTTAGATCTTTCAGATGCCCTCCCATCCATTTTTAAAGGAATATAAAAGAAGATAATGGATTAGAAATACAAAACGTAAAAACAAAACAAAAACAAAAACAGTCCACGAGTACAAACAAAGGCACGATGAATTCATCGAAATACCAAGGATATTGTACCAGAGTGTGGGAATATTTTAAGAAATGACGCCATTAAAAACGGTATCATTATTAAGCATAATATCAAGGGATTCACAGATAATTGAAGAGTAATGGTTTCAAGTTGAAAAGGTTATTTTAGCTTTGTTGAAATGTATCAAAATATTTCTTTTTGTTGCATTCTAGATAAAGCTGTACTTGGCTGGTTGTATTGTATATCTGCAAAAGGTTCTTTCATTCTTACTTTTAATTTTTGACAGGTCTGACCAATATAGAATAAATTTATTGTTGTTCCGTAGTGAATGGAATCATACAAACACCTGCTTTTTCATAATCTGATGTAATATAATAAATTAAATAGATATCTTAAATAACATCTATTTTTGCAACACATTTTAAGTATTTATTTGTATATTTTGAGTTTAATAACAAGGTGAAATTTCCATCAAGAAACTGGTGTTAATACAGTGATTTGATACATTGGCTTTAATGCGTTTTCACAGTGTAAAAGTTTATTCTTAGATACATAATTTACAGAGTGAGGGGGAGAGCAAGGTGATTTTATGGACAATTTTGATAGTCATGGAAAATGAAAGGTTGGGAATGTCTGGACGTTAATTTGTTTCCTTCAGAATTGCAACTTTTTTGTAGGGCATAATTATATAAAAGTTTCTGTGTAAAATATAGTATATTACTTTTGATCTTTCATTTATTTCTAAAAAATTTGTTAAACGCATTTGCATGCGAAATGATTTTATCAATTTAGTTTTGCTAGAACTTTTTTTTTAAATTGCGAATTGATTGCTTCCGATTGGAAAGATAAGTTAAAACTGTTTTTTATTATTTGATGAAACTGTTCATACTCTTAAAGTTTGAATGAAAAATATACACATAATAATATGTTAATGATTTTTTTTTTATCTTCCATGAAATAAATATATGAATAAATGAACATAATGTAGCTGTGATGTATCAGAAAATCTGCTTACATGGAATTTTTTCATTGATTTCTTACGAAAAAAAACAGATTTGCTGTCTATAAATTTATCTTTTTATATAAAAAAATAAATTATATAAAAGTTTTATACCGTATTTTTTAAATATATATATATATATATATAAAATCTTTAACCAAATTTATTCTTTAACATAATTATATATTATTTAATAATACAATATTTAAACAAATAGTCGGTCTTCCACAAGGTGGGATTGTATCATCCATCTGTGCTGATCTCTACTTATATTATTATGAACGTAATACTTCTATTGTTAATTGTTTTCTATACAGGTATCTTGATCATATAATAATTTTATATTCTAAAAAGTCATCTAACTATTCGCTACCAATCAAATACCACAAAAATTTAAAATACTGTAGCGTATATTGGGTTCTTTTGATCTTATGGTTAGACAACTTCAAACTCTTGCTTTTAGAAAAGTAGAAAATTATTTATTTACAGACTTCAGAACAACAGAGTCTTCGAAACTCACAAATATTACTGGATATTCAAAAATAACTGCTCAAATCTATCGTACAATTACAGCTTTAAACCCCAAAGACTCTTTATACAACGTCTCAACACTTAATAACATTCAAAACAACATAGATGAAACTCAAGCAAGCTTGCTTACGCCTTGTTCACTCAATGACTGACTGGTAAATAATGACAACAGCAGCTCGTATCGCTCACCTTATATAGGTTCGCAGCATGCGGCGAAGTTTCTACAACCTTCCAGAAAAACCTGGAAAACCACGGAACAACATTCAATGTAACAGTAGACCTAAGGGGGGGTTACCATAAATAGGGAAGGGTTACCATCGCCAACAATCGCCAAGTTTGTCGCCAACTTGGCGATATATCGCCAAATTTGGCGACCAAAATTAGTCGCCAAAAGTGACGCCAACTTGGCGATATCTCAAATATTTCGCAAAGCTGCCATAGACATTCACTGAAAATAATAGACAAGTTTGCTTGATAACAGAGACAATGTAACAAAAACTAATATTCGTAAAGAAACGGAGCTTAATAAGATTATTTACATTATTTTACAGTACAAACACTAACTATTTACAAAATTCGTAACACTACCCCCTCCTCAAAGACTGCACGTCCCGGGCAGTGCAATCCTTGAGTTAGAGGAAAACACTTAAAATAAATAAACAAATAAATAAATAAATAAATAAATAATAACAATAATAATAAAATTTACATAAATAAGAACTAATTACTATTTACATATTTACAAAAAGTGACTTTCATGACCATGGTCTGAAGTTCCAGTTTTGAATTTTTAATCACTTTGGCCAAAATAAGGGAATAGCCGGTTATAGTGTACGATCTTGGGTTTGGCGTGTGGCGATTTTTGTATGCGTACAACGACGTCATTCATCCTGTTGACGACTGTGTAAGGACCGTCCCAGTTTCTTTGTAGTTTTGGCGACAGTCCCTTACGACGTATCGGATTCCACAACCAAACTTTGTCACCTTCGTTGAACTCATGTCCAGTTGCCTTTGTGTCGTACCGTGTCTTCATCTTTTCTGATGCCAGTCCAATTCGGTTCCTCGCTAGACAATAAATCTCCTCAATCCGTGCCTGGAGTTCATCGACATATTCCTCAGGCGATGAAGGAGCATCAGGAGGACGGCCAAACAAAAGATCAGCAGGCAGACGAAGATCACGACCAAAGAGCATTTGAGAAGGGGAGTAACCAGTGGCCTCATGAGTGGCACTCCTGTAGGCAAGCAGGAAAAGAGGCAATTTCTTGTCCCAGTCCTGTCAGTCTCTAGACACCAGGAGAGAGAGGCTATTTAGGATGGTACGATTGAACCGCTCCACCATGCCGTCCGATAGAGGGTGTAGAGGTGTTGTTCGAGTTTTATCCATGCCGAGTAGTTCACACATTTCCTTGAACACAGCCGAATCAAAGTTTCTTCCTTGATCAGAATGGATTTGAAGAGGAACTCCGTATCTGGAAACCCAGTGTTGAACCAGCATGTCTGCTACGGTTACCGCCTGTTGATTAGGAATGGCGTAGGCTTCAGGCCACTTAGTGAAGTAGTCCATGACAACGAGGATGTACTTATTGCCATCAGATGTTCTAGAAAGTGGACCCAGGATGTCTAAAGCAATTCGTTCGAAAGGAGCTCCTACATTATAACGTTGCAACCGTCCACGGGTGCGCCTCTTTGGACCTTTTCGTGCTACACAGGTGTCACAAGTTCGACACCACTTCTCCACGTCACTGCGAACATTATTCCAGTAGAAACGCTCTCGAACCTTCTGCAGGGTCTTCATTATACCAAAATGACCTCCTGTGGGACTACCATGCAGTTCTTGAAAGACCATAGAAATTCTCGTCTTAGGGAGTAGTAGTTGCCATCTACATTTTTTCCCGTCGTCAGACTCCCATTTTCGGTACAAAATACCGTTCTTCAAATGTAGGGAATCCCAGAGAGCCCAATAACGTTTAGTCGTAGGATGGTAATGGGCCATGTCTTGCCAGCTGGGCTTCCTGTTGGACTCCTCTTTCAGCTCTAGAATTGGCTTAATTTCAGGATCAGCAAGTTGATCTTTACGCAGGCTCTCGTCACTCCACGGATCTTGTGATGATGTAGACCCAGTTGTAACTTGTCTTACTACAGGACCTTTGACATTAAATTTCTTCTCAACCCGGTCGCAGTATCTAAAATTGTCTGAGCAGGGTCTTCTTGAGAGAGCATCTGCATTTCCATGTGAGGAGCCTTTTCGATGTCGTATCTCCATATCGTACTCTTGAAGTTTTTGTATCCAACTGGCTATCTGGCCTTCAGGGTTCTTAAAATTCAATAGCCAAGTTAGAGAAGCATGATCAGTTCGGATCAGGAATTTTCGACCGTAAAGATAGTGATGAAAATGGTCTATGGCTTTCACTACAGCAAGAAGCTCTTTTCTTGTTACGCAGTAGTTTCGCTCTGCCTTTGATAAGCACTTGCTGAAATAGGCGATAACACGCTCCTGGCCGTCGATTTCCTGGGACAGTACAGCGCCAATGCTTTCGTTACTTGCATCCGTATCAAGTATAAACTGTTTATCGATTTGAGGATATGACAGAATTGAGGTGGATGTTAAGGCCTCCTTAAGCTTTTCGAAAGCAGCGTCACATTCCTGTGTCCACATGAATTTTTGATTGTCTTCTGTTAATTTATGAAGTGGTCTTGCAATCATGGAGAAGCCTTTGACAAATTTTCTGTAATAGGTGCATAATCCTAGAAAGCTCCGAAGCTGGTGAACATCTGCTGGACGACTCCAATTTTTCACGGCCGATATCTTCTCCGGATCAGTCCTAACTCCTTCCGCCGAAATGATGTGTCCAAGGTAGGCGACTTCATTGCGAAACAAACTGCACTTCGAAGGGCTTAACTTCAAATTAGCTTCCTTTAATTTTTGTAGCACCCGCCTGAGGTGGTTCAGATGTTCATCAAAAGATTTTCCTATGATTATGATATCATCTAAATAAACAAGACATGCTTCATATGACAGTCCCCGGAGAACCGTTTCCATAAGCCGTTCGAAAGTTGCAGGTGCGTTACATAGACCAAAAGGCATTACTTTGAACTGCCATAATCCTTGTCCCGTTGTAAAGGCAGTCTTCTCGCGGTCGTCCGGATTGATCTCTACCTGCCAGTAACCAATCTTCAGATCCAGAGTCGAGAACCAAGTGTTGCCCGCAAGTTTGTCAAGAGTGTCGTCAATCCTTGGCAGAGGGTAACTATCCTTTTTGGTGACGTCATTCAGTCGGCGGTAGTCTACACAAAATCTTGTAGAACCATCCTTCTTTCTCACTAATACAATGGGAGACGCCCATGGACTTGTTGATGGTTCGATGACGTCATTTTCTTCCATATCTTTAATTAAATTCTGCACCTCTTCTTGCTTGGCAAAAGGTAATCGTCTAGGGCGCTGTTTAATAGGAGAGTGATCTCCCGTGTCAATTCGGTGTTGTGCCATTTTAGTTCGTCCAAAGTCTTCAGATGTTTGGGAAAATAAACTTTGGAATTCTCTAATTAAATTTTCCGCAGCTTCCATCTGTTTTGGATTTAAGTCTGTATTTTGTAACAAATCCTTGACTAAATTATCTGAAGATTTCCGAGAGTGATTGGAATTTTGACTTATGCACGTCACAGGAGCACATGATGCTATCACCTCTCCTTACTTGATAGTCCTCGTCTTATCACTGATGTTAGCAATTCTGACTGGAATGGTCTTCTTCGAGAGGTCCACTACAGATGAAGCCACTAATACTCCTGCTTGTTTACTATTGTCTTCGGGATAATCTATATGGCCAAATCGATAATTAATTTCATTGTTAATTACAGCTGGAACTAAAAATTCTGTTCTTGGATCTAAATTGATGTCTTCTTTGGCTATTACTATTTGTTTAGATTCAATTTCGTTATTTAATCCAAAAAGACTTATTTCTTCAAATTTTGAGAGCATTTTATTATTTTTGAAATCAAGTTTGAAGCCAAACTTCTTCAGAAAATCTAGTCCGATTAAGCAAGGATCTGTTATGTCAGCCACATATGCCGTATGGTAATATTTCGTTTCTCCAAAGTTGATGATTAAAGCGGCCTTTCCATATATGCCTATCTTGTCGCCCGTCACAGTTTACAGGGTAACGCAGGGTGGAGTCCAGATGAGTTTGCATTTCGATTTCCGAGCCAAATCTTCTCTTATTATTGTTACATTGGCTCCTGTATCCACAATCATACGGCATTGAATCTCGTTAATAAATCCTATCGCATATAATTCATTATCGCCGCCATTCATTTTCGATATTTGAAGGATCTTCAGGTGGGGCTTTTTATTTTCTGGTCTTGAACTCATCTCACGTTCGTGGATTTTGGGGCAGTTTCTTCGGAGATGTCCTGTATCACCGCATCCCCAGCACGTGAGATTCTGTCTTCTTGCGCTTGTTCTTCCATATTTTAAAGCTTCAATCTCTTGATTTAATTTCCTAATTTCTTTCAAGAAGTCGATCTCAGTGTCTGAGCTTTTGCTCACTGTTGCCCCTCGGACTGAATGACGATCTCTTCGGCTGGCTTGTGTAGCTGCTTCCAACTTTAAGGCATATAGTAGTGCAGCCTTTAAATCCTGTACATCTGCCATTCGTACCGCTCTCTGCACTTCTGGATCTTTTATTCCGTCTACAAAATATTGCAGTGAGAGCATTTCCCGTACATTTGTTGGACAGTCAATGAATGCTAAATTTGCAAACCGTTCAATTTCCGAGGCAAACTCTTGAAGGGTTTCACTCGATTTTTGATGGCGGCTCTTCATTTGTATTCTCGTATAATCCTTGAAGAATTTTTCGCCGTATCTCATTTCAAGTGCACAACTTAGAGTCTCAAAATTGAGTTGCGTCATATCGGGCAATGTTTGCAGCACGTCGGCGGCTTCTCCTCTTAAAGATGCTGCCATTTGACAAGCTTTCACCTCGTCACTCCATTTGTTCGCTTCAGCTACAATGGTGAATTGGGTCTTGTAAACTTGCCAGGAACTCTTTCCGTCGTATGTCGACAGCTTAATGTGCACGGGAGAAGCAGGCGGATTCCTAAATTCTTCATAATTACCACTAGACGCTGAAAGTTTATTCTCAAGATCTTGTACTTTTTTATTTAGCTTTTCATCTACTTCACCTAGTATTTTCTCTTCAACGTTACTGATTTTCTCTTCAACGTTACAAACTTCTTTCTGAATTTTCTCTTCTACTTCCGCCATTTTCCTTTCCATTTTCTGTTCAACATTACTAACTTCATTCTGAATTTTCTCTTCTACCGAATCTATTCTTCTCTCTACCGATGAGAACTTTTCTTCCAATGTTTTCTTCATTTCTTCTTGGCTTTTATTAACTTCCCCCTTTAATTCTTCCATTCTCTCTTGGCTTCTTTTCATTTCTTCAGTCACATCTTCTTGGACTTTGTCGATTTTATTCGCCAACTCTTCTTGACCTTTTTTCATCTTTTCCGCCAACTCTTCTTGGCCTTTATCAATTTTATTTGTCAACTGTTCCATTCTTTCTTCGTTTTTATTCATTTTGTCCGCCAACTCTTCTTGGCCTTTATTCATTTTATCCGCCAACTCTTCTTGGCCTTTATCAATTTTATTGGTCAGCTCTGTTCTTAATCCGTTAATAGCTTCTAACAGTTCTTTCAGTTGTACGTCCATTGTTCGTGTTTTCGCCATAAGATCCCGACTCCTGACACTAAAAATTGTAGCGTATATTGGGTTCTTTTGATCTTATGGTTAGACAACTTCAAACTCTTGCTCTTAGAAAAGTAGAAAATAATTTATTTACAGACTTCAGAACAACAGAGTCTTCGAAACTCACAAATATTACTGGATATTCAAAAATAACTGCTCAAATCTATCGTACAATTACAGCTTTAGACCCCAAAGACTCTTTATACAACGTCTCAACACTTAATAACATTCAAAACAACATAGATGAAACTCAAGCAAATTTGCTTACGCCTTGTTCACTCAATGACTGACTGGTAAATAATGACAACAGCAGCTCGTATCGCTCACCTTATATAGGTTCGCAGCATGCGGCGAAGTTTCTACAACCTTCCAGAAAAACCTGGAAAACCACGGAACAACATTCAATGTATCAGTAGACCTAAGGGGGGGTTACCATAAATAGGGAAGGGTTACCATCGCCAACAATCGCCAAGTTTGTCGCCAACTTTTCGATATATCGCCAAATTTGGCGACCAAATTTAGTCGCCAAAAGTGACGCCAACTTGGCGATATCTCAAATATTTCGCAAAGCTGCCATAGACATTCACTGAAAATAATAGACAAGTTTGCTTGATAACAGAGACAATGTAACAAAAACTAATATTAATAAAGAAATGGAGCTTAATAAGATTATTTACATTATTTTACAGTACAAACACTAACTATTTACAAAATTCGTAACAATACAGTTATAATGACATGCATAATAATACAATTAACTTTCTTGATCTTAATATTACGCTTTCTGATAATAAAATTCTATTTGATATTTATGACAAACGTAATGACTTTCCTTTTAAAGTAAACCACTTTACTTATTATAATTCTTGCCTACATAAATCTGTCTATGTCAATATATTACTTAATTTTGCCCATAGAGTTAAAAATATTTGTTCACATAATTTTAAAATGCATAGTTTAAAAACTGTACAAGAAACTGCTATAAGATATGGTTATCCTTTACATTTGGTTAAAAAAATATTATCTGTATAAACATTTATTTAGTATTAACTGTCTATTTTCTCTTCAACCAATATTACCATATGATGTTATTGATAAGAACTCCTATAGTCTTTAATATATAATAAGTTATTACATGATCTTAAAAATAATTAACACATTGCATAGAAAAATGTTTAAAAAAAAAAATATATAAAAAATAAAAATAATACAAAAAAATACAAAATACTAAAAAAAATAAAAACTATGAATAATAGGATGGTTGGGTGGGTTAGATGTTAGATTACGGGGGAGGGCGGTGTTGTCTGGATAATACGCAATGGTTAATTATATATTTAATAATTTAAAAAAAAATTAACTTTACACATAATATTAAAGTTTATGTTTACCTAAAAACTAATATGCATAACTTAAAAATGATCAAGTTATTGAGATAAGATATGGTTGTCTATTTTATTTGTCTTAAAGAAATTATTTGTAAAATATTAGAATAGGAATTATTCTTGGAAATTCTTAGCTAATAAATAATTTATTATTTTTTTCCTATAATAGAGGACAGCACCATAAGCATATAATTTCATTAATATATTAATCCTTTAGATGGCAGCACTAAAATAATTTTCTGCTAGAAGTTGTAGTAATATATTCTATTTAATTAATTAATATAGTAATATTAATAATTGATTAAAAATAAAAAAATAATATTTCTAATAGTAGCATCTATTTTTTTTCTAAATATATTATGAACTATATAGTATAATATATGTTTTGCTAATTTTTATAATTATTTTTACAACGTTATTTTATTATCTATGTGATTTATACTATGACCATAACCTTGACTGTTAGTAAGTCACATGTAGTTTGTATCTGATTGCACTACAAATCTTGCTAGGATATGGGTAATGGTAAATATCTTTGTATATATATCTTTTTTTTATTTTAATGGAATATTGTATTATTGTTATTTTGTCATATTGATTTTATTTTCTTCTATGTGTATATTTCTACTAATTTGTCATCTGAATAGCTTCCAGCCAGTCGGGTGTATTGTGAGTCAAATTCTTAGCTTTCAGCACGACTCATAACAGAAACTGGTTGGATGTTTTTGCTTTTTTGTTAAACTATACACCCCTGAAGAAGTAGTTTAATAGAAAAGCCTTCTACTGCCTTTTTATCCATTTATCTCTCATTATTTTGGTAATCTGCCCTCTATTTCACTTCAAACTTCAACTGTTTTCAATAAGATGATTGTAAAAATACTGGTTTCATTGGTTTAATGTATGGTAATATATGAATTATTCTGGTTATATAACGTCCATTTATCCATATATTTCTTAATAATTTGGTAATCTGCCTTCTATTTCTCTTCAAACTTCAACTGTTTTTAATAATATGATTGTAAAAATACTGGTTTCATTGGTTCTTTTATTGGTATTGTCTGAATAACTTTGGATGTATTTATAAAAGTATTTATATATTTATATATATATATATATATATATATATATATATATATATATATATACATTATGTATGCATTATATCCATATATATATTATTGTAAATATATATATATATATATATATATATATATATATATATATATATATATATATATATATATACATATATATATATATATACTTTTACAAAATATATATATATATATGTGTTTCTATTGAGCGATAATTTTAACATACATTTTTTTAAATAAGCTAATCTAGTAATTTTTCTTATGACAAAGGTGCGCAGCTACATATGCTACATATTTCTGACTCCTTCATAAAATAGACATATGTAAAGTAAACATGATGTATCTGGTACGAATTAGAACATCTAGAACATCTGTTGGCAGGTATTTTTTCCTTTAATATATTTCAAAATAATGTTTATTTATAGTAAATATCTTCAATATTTTAAAATCAGCTTAAATAAGTATCAGTGGTCTACTATTTATAAATTTCTCTATTTATATAAAAGTTAAATTACGTAAAAAGTCTACACGAGATTTTTTTTTAAGTATACATCAATGTGATGTGAAATCTTTAAACCTGTATATCAGTAAATGTGTTTTACTTTTTCAATTTTTTTATATGTATTTGTATTAAACGAGAATTTTATCATCTTAATATTTCTAGAATATTACTTTTTATTTTTAAATAAAGATAAATAGAAATTTTATGCTAAAAAGATGCGCATCATAATATGTTACAGATTTTTTTTATTAGCCTTCATGAAAAAATATCAGAGGTGAACTTTCTGGAAATTTAACCCGTAAAAATAACTTAAAATGATATTTATTAGATATTTTAGCATGAAGAATAGAAGAAAATGTCATATTGATTTTTTTTTTCACCGAAGACAATAAAGATTACTTTACCTTGAAACGACACACGTGTTGGGACAAGATAAGATGGTCTTTTAAAAGGTTAAAAATATTTAAATCGAATTTTTGTAGCAACTTTAATTTCTTATAACGTATTTCTAATAAAGTAAGCATCTCATATCACATTTTTAAATTACAATCAAGTAAAAAGAAAAAAAAAACAGGAAACAAAGGGATTTTACATTAACGCGTATTAAAATTTGAAGCATAAATCAGAGATGTTGTTAAAGAAAACCTACTAACATACATTTTTTCTCTTCTTTATTAGGAAGTGAATATTGTTATTTTTATAAAATAAAATTATTTTATCTTGCCACTAAAACTTCATTATCGTGAAACTAATAAATTATGTAACATAATTTATTTAAAATGAAAATAATTTTAATTTTTTTTCTCAGGATATGCATGTATATACAGGGTGTCCAAGAAATAATGGGCCAAAATTTAAGAGGAGATAGAAGTCATCTCAAGGATTCAGATTTGCATAGCAACCCATGGCCGGAAACGTTTTCTTGGCGGGATAGTGATGACACAAAACGCAAGAAGGACAAGACACGGATAAGAAGAGAAAATAGCTTTATTAGTATTAATACAGCAGAAAAGTAAGAAAAAAGAACATTACAAAAACACCGATCTTTATCAAAGTAGGTGTTTGAAATTACGACCCCGGGGCCTGATGCATTCAAGTGCATCTCTGGTGCAAGGAAGATCTAATGTTCTACAGAAAACAACAGGAATGTCCTGAACTTCCCCAGCTGCTGCAACGATGCTTACAACTAGTTCCTCAGAACTTCTCAGTATTACCGTGATATTTTTTCAGCACTAAAAATAATAAATATTTTTTCTCTCCCTGTTCGTTTCCTCTCTTTCATGTGTTTGTGTCGTCACTACTGCGCCAGGCACTTGTTTCCGATCATGGGCTCCTATGTAAATTTGAATCCTTGTTATGACCTGTACCTCCCTTAAAGTTCGTCCAATTATTTCATGGACACCCAGTATATAAATATTAAATTCAATGTTTATCCATAGTACATATTTTTTATTGTATCTAAGTTCCATTTAAAGTTTTAGCTAATGAATGAATGAACGAAAAAATAAATTAATAAATGTATGTATTTTTATTGTAATTTTTTTCTGGCTTTTAATATTTAAATAAAAACATGTACTTAGCTGCTAATTAAAAATTTAAAAAAATCCACTGTCAATGTATATATATGTTACAGATTTATAATGATGTTAGTTTATATTGATGCAAATGATGGTAGTTTATAATGAAGGTAATAGTTATGCATTGCATAAACATATCATGCATCCCTTTTAAATTTTTTTAATGTGATACGTCTGCGAGTTATGACTAGTTTTTCCATGTATTCATATATTCACATGTTCATGTGAATATATGAATATGTTTCATATATTCATATATTTCATATATTCACTATTTTTTACTGATACTATTATACTACATTTAGAAATCGCAGCTTCAGTTAAAATTTTATTGTTTTCGCTGCGCTATGGTAAATTTATAATAAACTAGCTGATTCGCAAGGTGTTTACCGGGACCATAGATGTTTTCAAACAAATTGCGAATTTTTTAGCACTTTCCAACAAAGTTGAAAAGTGCTTATGCATTCGGTTTGTCTGGCCATCTGTCCGTCTGGCCGGGTGGCCGTCTGTCAGTACTCTAACTCCCTAAATATTCTCGGATTGCTATGAAATTTTTATACGTTATTGATGATTACTCTAGCACAAACCCTATTGAAAATGATGTCTCTCCATGATTAGTTTACTTACAGGGAGAGTAAAAAGTTGTCCATTACATTACGGCCTAGAGGAAAAATCGTTCAAATGAATTTTAAAGGTGGTACACACTGTCAAACATACTCATATTTATATGGATTCGCACTAAAATATTCACGCACTAAAATAGGCATTCTGTAACGTATTCAGTGAAAATATAGCTATTATTCATTTATACGGGCCGCACAAAAGAATTTCATTGGATAATGGCAAAGGGGGAATTTTGTGTGACATAGTTTAAATATATTAAACTGTTTAATGCATAATAAAATTGATATATGTCACTGAAGCTTAATATAAATTACACGATACTGTCTTTCATAATATGAAGTACATAGCATTTACAGGGCCACACAAAATATTTCAAATAGTATATTCTTCCCAAAGTTTCGTATATGTGTCCGATGATGGCTGATAAGAGGGGTGAATTGCATTTTAATTATGATATGCGTGTTTAGGTTTCACTAAATATATGCACATTACATGGTGTGTATAAATGTTATAGCTGATATACACGAATACTCAAAAGAGCTCGCCAACGTTACTGAATCTGAACGTAAATTTCTTAAACCTGGTTCTTAAATAGGTTATGCATTTTTACGCTGAACTGCATTCAATTTACTGAGAAATGTTTGCAGAATATAGATAAAAGGATATACAGGGCCTCGCAAAGAATTTGGTATATGAACGTGTATAAAGGTTAATTTATGAGAATGTGATTTCAGTTGTTTTAAAAGTGTTTTAATTTGCAACAAATTTTACCTTAATGCTGACGTGTAATAAAGGTACAAGCTAAACTACCGGGCTGAACAAAAGTATTCAAGTATGTTTCCATCCAATAGTATGGATTGCTGAAAAAGAAATTTCAACCTACAGGGCATTTTCTTGCTAAACTAAATTTTCCCAGTATATGAACTGAAAGATGAAATACAGGGCTGTTCAAAAGTACTGGAATACTTATTTGGGTATATGTGACAATACACTATTATTTCCCTGGATAACAAAGTTTTGTTAAAGATTTCATGAAGTGTTGGAAAGTGCTTCATAATCTGTGCTTAACGCATGATTTTTCTTACATGTTAAAATCTCCGTTCGTACTAAAATAAAATAAATCATAAATAAATAAAAAATTATCTGAAGAATATTTTAAATTTTAGAATATTTTTAATTTTATCTAAGTGAACACAGGTATGTATTTTTGTTACGAAGTTTTTGAAAAATAAAGAAATATAGTCGTTGATTTTAGCTGTTTTGAACCACAAAAATAATGGAATAATTGAATTATTTTAAAATTCCTTTCTTCAATGAGACTGACTCCATGCAAAATCTTCTGTGAAATGCAGTCGTTAAATCCCATATTTTCCACCTGGTCTCATTAGCTGGCGGTTACGTAAACGCGAATTGGTGGCGAGCTGCTAATAGCGTCTAATCTGTGTGCTTCGTTGCCGTGGGTGGGTAGAAAACTGCAAATATCATCTTATCTAGTAAGTTTTATTTAAAAAAAAATCTAAGTTGAAATTTTAATATCTGGCTGCAAAGTTCACTTTCCGGTATAGCGAGTACCGGTAGCAAATACACATGGCAAAAATTTAAGAGACCTGGGTGTTATAATTTTAAAGTTATCTGCGGTCAGGCAGACAGACATCTCTTATTTTATATATATAGATTGCAAAGTAAAAAAGCAATAAAAATCCTTTTGAGAAATAAACTCATTTGAAAAACATTGAATTAAGCAAAAGTTACTTTTTTTATAAAGAAAAAAGGTTTTTTTTTTATTTTTATAAATCGATAACAATTGTTTTATTGCAATATACTCATGTGCTTTTTGAAAACAGAAATATGATAGAATATAAAATATCGTAAAACTGAATTATTTTTCATATCTAAATCATTTTCTTTGTATGCTTTTAACTTTCTAAAAATTACTGTAGTATTTGTTTTCCATCTGCATTATTTAGTACAGATGTGTCATCCGAATGTTTAACGAAAATGTGACACGTGACGTCACGAATAGTGATATAGCTGTAACAACTTATATATTCTGTCCAATATGGCCAATTGTTCTATGTGTATAACTAATAATAATAAAAAAATTATCTAAATTAACGATTATTAAATATAATGTACTGTTTATTATACATATAAAAAATTAAGCTAATGTATTCATTGGTTTTTAGAAAAGTGTCCCGAAATGACATTTTTGGTTTCATTCTATTCCGATATATTCTTATCTCTATTTTTAAGTAAAATGCATGACGTAAAATATTTTGCAAAATTTATTTCATTTTACTTGTCGAGATATTTCATTAGTATCTTCCCTTGAATGTATCTGCATGAATTACCTGTTTTGCAAGCTCATAAAATTTTACTAAAATTTTAAGGGGTCATAGTGAATATGAAATGGTTGTCAAATTATATATTTTTTTCTTTTTTACTTAACTGAACTTAAAAAAAGTAGATATCAGTTCAAAGCATGTTCCTCTAATGTCCATCCATATAACTTATACATCTTGCATACATTTACTTATTGTTGGATCGTACCAGAATTTCTGGCATCTTTTTAGAAATAATTCGGCATGTTACGTTATCTACTACAAAAAAATGCAATTTATCCGGTAATTATATATAATTATCTTTGATTATTTATAATCTCTTTATATTAACAATCATTGTCAGTGATTAATTAAAGCTAGTAAATGAGATAAATAATTGAATATTTACAATATTTACAGCTAAATTCATAAAATCCCTAATGTGTAATGTAGAACCTAATAAAAATCCATAACTTTACCAAAATTCGTTCAGTTTACTTATTTGCGAAGCTTCTGTCATCATGTATGCCATTGATATACATTGAAAATATTTATTGAAATGTAATATAATATGAATAAATAAAACAATAAAATAATATATAATATCAAGTAATATGAAATAATACATTTAATATATAATAATAATAAAATATAAAATAACATAATGAAAAATAATGAAAATTAGATGAGAAGAAAAGAATAAAATTGAAACATAAAAAAATATAAATAAATGCTTCTTAAAAAATCAGCATGGCAGAGCCCCCGGTTAAGTGGTTTAAATCAAAATCTTGTCAGTAATCATATATCAACTTATTACTGAATATAAAGTGTGAGAATATCCATGCATTTGTTTTTGAGATGCAGCTATTTCAAAATCTTTAAAAAATTCGGCATAACAGCACCACATATTTGATGATACACCATTAACTAATCAGGATAAATTTTTATAAGGTACTAACTGAATCTGAAGTTTGATGAAAATTCCTGCATCGGTACTTCAGGACACATTTATAGCGAAATCGTGATAAATGCAGCATAGTAGCGCAATTTGTAGGGGGATTTACATCAAAAACTAAAGAACACTAATCAATATCAGAGATTAACTGATCTCAAGATTTAGAAAATTTTGTGCATGAGTTCTTCAGAAAGAACTATTGCGATAATCAGTAATAATGCTCCATGATAGCACTACCTGCTGAGCCATCGCACCAAAATATTATCAGACCATTTGTTAATATGTACTAACTAAATATAAAGTTTTAAGAAAATCCATGCATTAGTTTTCGAAATATGGCTATTGTGAAAATTCTAAATAATGCAGCGTCGTAGTGCCACCTGTTGAGCATTATACACTAAAAACTTATCTGATATAGTTTTTAACAAGGTCTCACCGGATCTAAGTTTTGTGAAATTCCCAGAATTATATCTTGAGATAGAGATATCGACATAATCACAAACAATGCACCATGGCAGCGCCACTTTTAAATACGTAATATTCTGTTATTAATTAAAGCAAATATTGCTGTTTTAACTTCGGGTGGGATTTAAGATATACGAATTAAAATATCTCAAAATATCTCGGGAGGACTTGTAGCGGTTTGGGATCTCAGAGTTAAAGAATGATAATAGAGGTCACTATATAATATACTATGAAAACATATTTAAAAGTTTCATTGAAGGTTAAAATTCTACTGCTTTTCTATATGTAAACCACGTACAAGGAAAAGGGTTGTAGAAATCGTGACGAGAATGCAAAGAATATAGATTTCGACACTAACAAACAGAAACGGGATTTATTTTTCTGGATACAGCTTTAGGAAAATTGACTTTGTCACCTAGCATTACACAAATTTTATTTACGTTTATAAAATAAACATGCATGGAATGATTTGAGAGTTTTTATCTTTTATATTTGAAGTACTATAAAGAAATGATGGCATGCATACCTATCAATTTCCATATTTAAAAACAAAACAATAATATATATATGTTTTAAAAAATAATTATATGCAATTGATTGTATACCGTTGTTAATGCAATTGTTTTTATACAACTGCGTATTTTTCTTTTTTTAAATAAAGATTTCATTTTTGTAAGAATTCTCTGATATATACAAATCGGAGTGTTTAATATATTTATTTTAAAATGTATAAGAAAAATTGTCATGGACGATCGATCTTCTAAAGATGACAACCTGTTAAAATAACTTAATAAAAGTGAAAAACTGTTAAAGAAATAATATTAGATCAATAAAATATACAATATAGAATGTGGAAAAAAATCGAATTCGAAATCGAAGTTTATTCGTAGATTCAAATTCCACTGCTTATCTTCATGTAATCCATATACACTGAAAATGCTCATAGAAATCGTGATAAGAATTCAAAAATATATCACAAAACATATATCACAACTATATCACCTTATAACAGTGAGTTTGTGCTCATTAATGAAAATATAATTTGAATACATAAACATCTTTTTAAAATGTTGAAATATAATTATTTTCAAAACATATCTTGGAGTGAATACAATATTTTATTTATTTATTTTAAAAAGTATAAGTTAACTTTTCATGGAGGTTCGATCTTGAAAAGATGATAGCCTATTAAAATAACTTAATTAAGTCGCAACATTAGTTACAGAAAAAGACACAAATGATAATGTAAAGTCTACAGGAGCGTTCTTTTCAAATATCTTGCTCAAATTTTAGTATTTTTACATGGTTTTTCTGCATAGTATAGCTGAAGACGATCCACAACTGGCCTAGTTTTCACTTTTTCAATTTTGGTTTCAGATTAAGAAAAATACTTTAAATTTCAAAACCGTTTTTAACCGGTTCTGAAATCGAAACTACCATAACATAAAAAATATATATACCCAAATCGAAAAAGTAAAAACTAGGCCGGTTGTATATCGTCCTCAGCTATCTTATGCAAAAAACATCATACAAAATTATTGAAATTGGAGCGAGATATTTGAAATGAACGCTCCTATAGACTTTGCATTATCATCCTGGTCTTTTTCAGTGAGTTTTGTGGGGTCTTAAAGAGAAAAATTGTTAAAGAACGATGTTAGAAATCACTATATAATATAGAATGAAAAATTTTTCATCGAAGGTTTCTAACTCTATAGCTTTTCATTATGTAAACCACTTACAAGGAAAATGGTTATAAAAATCGTGACGAGAATGCAAACAATATTGAATTTGACAATAATAAACAGAAACGGGATTTATTTTTCTGGACACAGCATTAGGAAAAGTGACTTTGTCACTTTGTTTGTTTGTTTATTGAACAACATACATCTGACTTGTGTGCTCGACATGAAGCCTGCTTATAAGCCATCGTCAATATACAGGGACGGGATAGCACACAAGGAAATATTACAACACAGGAGAAGTACAACCAGGAGCTCCACACAAAGAGTGTGTGCAATGGAGCCAGTGGGATTCGAACCCACAACCTCACGATCAGCTGCGTGATGTCTTAACCACTCAGCCACGGAGGCCCCTCTTTGTCACTTAGCATTACACAGATTGTGTTTACGTTTATAAAATAAACAAGCATAGAAAGATTAGATAGCTGTCGCTTTTTATGTTTGAAAAACTATAAAAAATTATGGCAGGCTATCAACCTTCATATATATATATGCATATTTTTTAAATAATATTTTCATACAATTGATTTATACCATTATTATGGCATTTCAAAAAATTACGTAGTTTTAAGTTATTGAATAAAAAAATCATTTTTGTAAGAATTTACTGAAATATAAAAATCGGAGTGTTAGCAATTATGGCAATGTGATTTATATTTCAAATACTTTGGTGTTGCATATTTGTTCACAAAGATTTCCTATTAGAAATATTTTATACGATAACCTCTGAATCCAAACGGCACCCCAAGTGACAAAACTCCGTTTGAACAAATTGATTTTAAATGTAATTGACGATAAATTTGAATATCAATAATAATTGGCAGACATGAAATAAGAAACAACTGCTTATGTTATTGTGGTCTTTTGCTTCTTATTTAAATGACAATAATTTATTTAATATTAAAATTTTCTTTAAATTTAAAATTACAAAATTTTGATTATTATTCACGAAAAGTGGTTTATCTCTAGAACGCATAGCATAAATTGAAAATCTCTTATATTTCTTTACTTGTAAAGTGAAAAGCATATTTCCTGGTCTTCTGTGCACTTGGTTTATTTATTACTGTTTGACACTCATATTTCCCTGGCTTCTAGGGTCCCCATGTGTATTAAAAAGACAGTAGTGTGCTAAAAATATTCTTAACTTAACAGTGCACATGTAACTTTCATGTTCGAGTCAGTTAACGAAGTATTAATACGGCGAATATTGAAAAAAAAAAAAAAATGTGTGGATTTTTCTGCCGTACTTATTTTAGTTCATTTACCAAGTAAAATTTCATTATCAAAAACGTGCACATAGATTTAGATTTACATTCTCTTTTAGGTGTAAAATAAACGGTTTCTATTCACAAAATAGCATCTTCGAAAAATTTAATGCAGACTTCAAAATATACATAAAATAAAATAAATTTACGTAAAATAATTGACTATAACATAGAAAATACTAGCCATAGCATATAAACAAATTAACATTAAAACAACTAATCATACAAGATATACAAGACAATTGGTTACATGAAATAGTTACATGAATTAGTAACTGATCATTGTATTCCATAAATATATCATTTAAAATTAATATCTAGACATTAAAATCCAGTTGCAGATTTAGTATACTAACCTTGTCTTTATGGGTTAATATCTAGGTGAATTAGAATTTTTTTTCTAAATCATTATCAACAATGCTTTTATATTTTTGCGATGATAAGTAAATATTTTTAGTACTCCACAATTTGCGGAATTTCCACCAAATTAAAAATTATATGTAATGGAATCATGTGGAATTCACAAAACTTATTTAATCTAGGGAAATCGCTATAGTTATTAAATTAAATTCCACTACCCTTATTTTTTCGTAAATAAAGTTTCAGGCGATTGAGAAATTATCAATCAGAAAACATGATAATTAAAAAAAAAATGATAACAAATATTTGCATTACATTTTCGAGGATATCTCTAAAAATATAATACCTTTTTTTTTTTTTTTTTTTTTTTTTTTTTTTTTTTTTTTTTTTTTTTTTGAGATTTATATTGAAAAAAAAACTTTCTCACGATATCGCCATACGGTTTTCTTTTTGAAGTAAATTAATTTGTTACTTTACAATTTTCCTAAATGCAAGAAAATTTTGCTTTACAATTTTCCTAACATGGCACACATCATGTCGGTTGGTAAGTTCTTTCCAAACGTTCATTTGTGTGTATGTGGTTATTTCTACAACAGGTGCAATGGCCAGATGGTAGTTTAGGCATATTTAAATGATATTCTTTTAACCCTCACAGGTAGAAATCACATAACGGGAGATCGGGTGAACGTGAAGAACGTCTTTGCTAATTAACTTTGGATAGAACTGAGCTATCGACTTGATTTTCAACGTGTGATCTAACTCCCACTGAAAACTTGTTAACTTGTAGCGCTGAAACTATTTGAGTTGCTGTTTCATTTTATATATTAATTATAATTTTAAGTTTTATGAAATAAAAAAATACCAGGCATTAAAACTCGAATATTGAGTTACAAACACCCCGTATATCTAAAATAATATTTTCACCAACATATTTTTAATTGATTTCCTCTATGTTATTTCAATGGAAAAGTGAGTAAAAAAAGTAAATAAAAATGAGACAATATTTTATTTTTTATGCATCACTGATGATTCAGTTTGTAATTCGTTCAGTAATGTAACAAGTGATATATTTAGTAATAACATTAATAATAATAATAATAATAATAATAACAATAATAATAATAATAATAATAATAATAATTTAACTCCTTTGTCTCGAACATGCAAATTGGAAGTTCGGATATGGATCATGGTATGATTGGAATACGGTTGATTGGATATTTATATTGCGCAATAGTTATTACTCCACTAAATTCTTTTATTTAATGTATATTTTTACGTGAAGATATTTTAGGGGTGTTCCCGCAAAAACACAATAATCCGATGAAGCGAAAATGATGGCGCGAACAATGTCGACGGTCGATCTGTCGTCATCAATCACATTACACCCAATAGATTCGCGGCCGAAGTAAGTTGGCAGTTGGAAATCGATGAAAGGTGTTGTCACTTCAAGTAATTAAAATTATACGAAAATCATTGAACATCACATTTTATTATCATTCATTTTCATTGTTACTCCATATTCAATCTCCATCAGCACTGCATTTATGAAAAAGGAAAAATCAAAAATATTGCCCGAGAACAAAATGTTCTCTATTACATTGAATTGGGGAAAAAGTAAGTTCGCTTTTTTTCGTGTTTTTCAAAGTGAATTTATTTATATAAATAAAAAAAAAAACTAATCAAAATTTATGTGCTATTTTGTTCGATGACCTTTTGCCATTTTTCTGGTAAAACAATAATTCCGTCACTGTAGAATTTCTGAGAGTTCTGGGCAAAAAACTGAACAAGGTGATTTTCACAAGCCTTTTTTGAAGTCAGCTTAACACCTTCAAGAGAGTACCGCATAGGGCGGAACAAATGGTAATCCGTCGGATCCAGGTCCGGACTATACGGTGGGTTCATCAAAACTTCCCAACAAAGCTCTTTCAGTTTTTGCCGAGTGACTAAAGATGCGTGTGGTTTAGCGTTGTCGTGGTGGAAAACAGCGAATTTCCTTTCGATCAATTTTGACAGGTTTTTTTAATTGCCTGCTTCAATCGCATTAGTTGTTTACAGAAAATAGTTGAATTGATGGTTTGGCCAGGTTTGAGCAGCTCATGAGGGAAAATTCCTTTCCAATCCCACCAAACACTCAGAATCACTTTCGTAGGCATCAATCCGGGCTTTGCCACCGTTTGTGAAGCTTCGATCAGGATCTTTTTAGCACATTGTTGTTATACGTGATTCCCTTTTCATCACCCGTAATGATTTGTTTCAAAAATGGCTCGATTTCATACGTTTCAGTAGCAATTCACAAATGAAAACTCTCTCCATTAAATTTTTCACTGTAAGTTTATGGGGAATCCAAGTATCGAGTTTCTTTTGGTATCCAATTTTATGTAAATGGTTCAAAAGTGGTTTATGGTTGATGTTTAGTTCCGTAGCAATGCCGTGGGAAGAAATATGTCAGTCTACCTGGATTGTTTTTAAAATTTCATCGAATTGTTCAAGAATTGGCCAGCCAGGGAAAGGTTCATCTTTAACATCGACATTTTCGGAAGTAAAACGAGCAAACCGATTCTGACTTTGGTGTTTACTTAAGCACTGATCACCATAAATGCCACACAAGTTTCGATGAGCCTGCGCCAATTTTTCCCTTTTTGGAAGTAAAAAAACTAAAATGTGACGAAAATGATCTTCTGAAATCTCTGTTTTAAAAACGCAATAACTTTTGACTGGTTAAACAGATGACGCTACCTTTATATCTAGAGTTTTTTAGACACTGTTACCTTTCAAACTCTGTATAGTATGACTTAATTGAGTATGTATTATTCGAGATATGCTACTTTAAAGCTATCTATTGGGAAAAAAACGAATTTACTTTTTCCCCAACCCAATACTATACAGATACTCCATCATCACAACTAGGCTTCCCGACTCTCCAAGCCAATGTCAGCGAAAAATAACAAAATAACAAAAAATGGGGTCTGTGCAAAGTCATTTGCGGAAAAATACCATCACTACGGCAAAACGTTCTCAAATTAATAGGAGAGACACCGTACGTGCTTAGCATTTGGAAGGTCAGTCAATTCTGAAGCTTCTCTCAGCGAATGATGCTCCGAAAATTCTCAGAGAAACTGGCCCCACCTCCCGGCTGACGCACGTAACTAAAGCCCAATAACGTTCATTCGAAGGTAGGTGTATAACATTTCTAGCACTTCCATTGGATTATAGGCAAAGTTTGGTGCTGGTACTCTTTATCCACCGGCTTAATATGCAAAAGTGCACAGGGGTGAACAGCCCAAAGTGACTTGGACTTTTCAGCAGACGATAATTTAATAAAAATAAATAAAACAAAATGACAGCTTCTGACAGCTCTGATAAATGTTTTTTATTCTAAAAAGTGGAAATGGATTAATGGAATGATTTTAATATTTCGAAATAAGATATTGACATTTAAGTAATACGGTTTAGTTCTTTTTAGGAAAATAAATAATATATTATGCTGAATGAAAGAAAAAAAGGAACTTTAGCCGATAATTACATATTAGTAGATTACGGAAAATAATAATGAAAGTGTGTTCTTATAAGAAATTAGAACGAAATTGAGAGGACAAAATGTCGAAATTTTTTTATTATTACATATTTATATATATTATATTTCATAGAACTGGAAAATACATAGCCATTATGTTCTGACAATAGAAATACAGAAGTTTTACGCATCTAAAATTCCCCCCCCACCACCTACAATATTTCAACATCAAGAAAGCTGCAAAGATGCAAAGTCAAAAGAAATAGCGCATTTAAATATATTTTTGGTGATTGCAATTCAATATGTATCAATATGTATCAACATCTATCAAGACGATTTATTTCAAATATTTTGGACTTGAACACAGCCTAGTCATGTTTCCATTCGACATAGTCAGTTCCACTGATATATTTACCAACCAGTATGATTCAATTAAATGTAATGAAGTGTTTTTATAAGGTATTTTTAATAAAGTTGCATTCGCTCAGTTTTATTTTTCTTGCCCACTGCACATTAAACAGATTCTATTACCGACTGCATTTAATAAGTATGGCCCGGTCGGACTTTAGACCAAGTAGCTTAATAATTGGCAATTTAATAAAACGCAAATTACTCCCAGCTTAGAAAAATTGTTGGAAAATTGAATTCGGTGGATTTCTTTTTCACAATTATGCTTCAGTTTAAAATATAACCCATATAAATATTGATAAACAAGATTGCACTTATAATATTTCAATAAAATATGTATTATGCTACTGTTAAACTATATTTACATTTTTAGGAACAACATTATATGGATTACAACGCGGATGTATATTATGTAATATTATAAATATTCCTTGGCATATTTGTAGTTATATCTAAATAAAATTAGTAATTATCGTGGATTCAAAAAGGTTATTCATACGTATAGATTTAATAGACTTTGGATTTCATATCTGTATTTATTTTTAAATAAATATAACTAGTTAGTCAAAAATATGTAATTTTTTTTCATAAAACTGTATGTTTTAGCGAGAGATACATGTGCACTTTTACATAATTTAATTTATAATAATGGCAAATATTCATTTATAGGTTTTTAGTTATAAGCATAATAAGTTAAATATGATATTAAATAAGGTGCGTATTATGTTGAAGTTAAGACATAGGTATACCTATAAAGTTAAGACATAGGTATGTCTTTACTAACAATATACTTTAGAATTTTTCTCATCGTGGATTTTGATAATAAATATAAATATTCAATTAATTATTTGTACCCACAGTACCGTCATAAAATAAGATACTATGCTTTATAGAAAAATTGCATGATTTTT
The DNA here is from genome assembly GCA_964019185.1 of Maratus speculifer. Taxonomy (NCBI): domain Eukaryota; kingdom Metazoa; phylum Arthropoda; class Arachnida; order Araneae; family Salticidae; genus Maratus; species Maratus speculifer. The sequence continues at coordinate 424,173,629 of OZ025290.1, read as the reverse complement.
TATGCATTCAAAAGCAATATGCTTTCGTTACCTATATTTTGTGTATAATGAAATATCACATAATGATAAATTTCAGCTTGGATCTGATTAAGATTTAATTCTGTAAAAAAAAAAAAAAAAAAAAAAAAAAAAAAGTTTCTAAATAGGTATTAAAAATATTGTGACTAGTTAAAAAAAATACATTATATTTATTTTTGGAGATAAATAAGTACATTAGTGTGATTTTCTCATTCCATCATTAAAAAAACATTTAATTTATGGCAGCAATCAAAAATAATAAAACAATTACGAATTAAATTAAACATTAATGAAAGTTTTCTTCAAATACATCGGCTTTTTTAAGATGCTGAAGTATAATCCTTTTAACATACATGAAAGTTAACCAATTTATATATTAAAATGTATCAAGTAAATTTCCATAGAAGATCAATTTTCTGAAAATGCCAATCTGTTAAAATAACTTACTTTAAGTGAAAAGTTGTTAAAGAATGATATTAGAATCCCCAACACAATGCAATATGTTAAAAAATACATTCGAAAATTTAATCTAGGCATTAAATTCTTCAACTTTTATTTATGTAAACCACGTACGAAGAAATTGCTTATAGAAATCGAGTCAAGAAGAAAAATATTATTGAATTCTACGATAAAAAGCAGAAACGCGATTTATTTTTCTGGGTACAGCTTTAGAGATACTGTATTTGTCACCGAGTATTACACAGATTGTGTAGGAGCACATAATATTACCATTCACGGAATGATTTGACGGATTTTTTTATGCTTGAAGTTCAATAAACAAATTGATGGAATGCATATTTGCCAAACTTTTTTTCGTTCTTTTAAGACTATTTTTATGCTAATTTTTTAGAATGTCTTTTATGCAGTTTATTTTATTCAATCGCATGGTTTTTGTTAATTAAATAAAGCCAATGTTTTCCTAAGAATTTACTGATATTAAAAAATCATTAGGTTGACGAAAAGGGGCATGTAATTTGCATTCCAAAGATTTTTATGTTGTATAGTTATTAACAAAGGCTTTAAAATCGATTTAAACATTTATGCACTGACGGTAATTTAAAAACCATTGAAGAAAATTTAATATAAAATTGATTTACTTTGTTTGTTGATGAAAGTTTTGTTTCTTTCCACACAATATTCTCTTCTTAATAAAAATTCAGATAGAGCAGTGCACTCTTAAAACGAAAGAGCTGATTTGGCTTCTCATGAAAGAGCTGTAATTTTTTCGATCATAAATGAGTTGTTTTTCAAACGATTAAATCTTCTTGATCTAAACTGGTTATTTAAATAGCTCAACTTCTTTTAAATTAGTCAAAACTCAACTTATTTCAACTCTTTTTTCAGAAGCTGCCTTTCAACATTGAGATGTGTGGATTTCAGCTCAACTTGAGCTATTTTGTGGCTGACTTTTTAAGAGAGTGGAATAGTCTAAGTTATGTATTTTGTGTTATGTAAAAAGTGGTAATTATCTTAATCATTTTAAAAAGTATAGCTTTTATTAGTTTTTTTTTTTTTTTGTAAATGTTACATGAATATTTTTAAATGAAAAAGTATTTTTATTTACACAGAGGATCATAATACATTTCAATACATTGCTTTTATGAGAATTGTGATATTTCAATACGAGTATTTTTGTTTAATTAATCTGATTACTTTATGTAAACATTATGCAAAAAAATTACAATTACCGATTTGTTTAATTATTTTTAATAAAAAAAATCTAAATTCCACATCATTATTATTATCCAATTTCAGTATAGCTTCAGTTTTTAATGAAGATAATTACTAAGGTGAACCAATTTCGTAATAAATAATTCGGAAGATAAAGGGTTAAATATCAAGCCTAATAAAAAGACGCTGGTGTACTAAAAAAATATTAACTTCGTCTTCTCCATGTAACATGTATAATAAAGTCGATTAAAAAAGTAGCTATACAGCAAGTTTATTGAAAACAATGTAAGTAATGATTTTCGGCCGTACTTATTTCATTTCACTTATCAAGTAAATTTTCACGAGCTAAATATCCTTAGATGACTAAAAAGCCATCGAAGTTTACATTACATACTCATTTAAGTATAGAAAAAATGGTTTCTATTCTGAAAAAAAAAAAAAAAAAAAAAAAAAAAAACGCATTCGTAAAATTGTATGGAAACATACAATAAATAGAAAAAAATCACCAAAAAATTAAATATACGCATGTAGAAATAACTGGTCAAAAGTGAGTTTACCCACGCGTGGAGGTTCCCATAAAAAAAATATATGAATTAGTAACTGGATATTGCAACTCACAAATATATTATTAAAATTTTTTATTTAGACTTTAAATGTTAATGGCACATACAGTGCATCACTCGTGTCTTATGTATGTTTATGCCGCCCGTGTCTTTAAGGGTTAATATCTCGATTAATTACAAAAAAAAAATAAAAATCAGTATAGAAAAATATTTTATATTTCTGCGAATGTAGGTTTTACAAGTAGGTTACTCAAGTGTATAGAACACCTCATTTCTTGTGCTGAACGCTCACAAATGGAAAAAAATTGTAACGGAAACATGTTATTTTTTCAAAACTTATTTAACCTAAGGCTAAACTTTCATTACAAAGTTTAATTAATGTCCACCACTATTATTTTTTTCATAGTTTCAATTTCAGACAGTTAAGAAATATAGAAAACGCGACATGTTTTTACATTACATTTGACGAAATCTTTGAAAATGTACCATCTACAATTTAAAGAAATAAATTATTGAGATCTGCACTGCAAAAAATTTCTCACGATACTATGTATGATAAAGGGAAAAATATTTTTCGAATAAACTAATTATTCTGTCTACAATTTCTCAAAATACATTTGTGATTGATTAATAATCAGTAAATACGTGGGTCATTTGCTGAGCTAATTTTATCATTCCACATTCCACAGTTTACGAGTAACGTAAGTGTTATAAATGGGCAGAAAGAAGCATGTTTAATGATTAAAAATTACCTTTTTTATGTACAAAACAATTAAGGACTGTGTTTCAAATTTATACCTCGCAACGTACAATTAGGATTACAAGTGCGTTCAACTGTTTGAAAAACTAATTGTTCCATGCTTTTCCAATTTGTAAATTGCTCTTTAGCAACAGCCGATGTATTGTTATAAAATATACCAAAAATTATATTTTCTCAACATATTTTAATTGAGTGTTTTAATATCTATATAATAAAGACCAAACGTATCTGTGCGTAACGCATACGTCATGTTTTGAATGGCAACACTTTCCGATGAAATTTTGGTTTTGCAATTTTCGCTATTGTAAATTTTTAAACTTCTAGACATTGCACGTTTTCAATCTTTATACCATCGTTTAGAGAAAAAAATGTACTTTTAAATGCCGTTTGTTAGAAAACTGTACCTCAATTTGTTTTTGAGATATTAATTTTTTTGTAGTTTTTGGTTCAATTTCTCTAATGGTGGCAACTTGAGTATCGCATTTATGTGGGAAAGAGAGGAAAAATAGCCATAGAGTAAAAAAAGAAAAAAAAAATAGAGATGAAATTTAGTGGCTGGAGGTGACGCCAAAAATGTAACCCTAAAATTCGCTGCATAGCATGAAACACAACGGCGTACTTTTACAAAAAAGAAAAACTTTTAGCGATGCAATTTTAATTCATAATACAATGAAATGCTATTTTATAATGCTAAAATATATTCAGATCTTTTTCATTTAGAGAAAAAATGATGTTAAAAAATTCGGTCTCTGTTCCATGTTATTGTTTTGTTTGGGTCGAATGAGAGACTTAAATTGGAAGAATAACGCTCATCAAACCGTTTTAATGGCATACTGCACCTCCATCTGTCTCTTTTCTCCATGGAAAATAATAGATCACTGTATATTTTAGTTGTCATTTTTTCATAGCAACTGAAAAAAATAGTAATTAAAAACCTGTTATGTCAATACATTGTCGGCTATAAAACCCGGTGAATGTTGTTGGTTTTATTTCGTTTTTATCTATGAATTTAGTGACTTTTAGTTCGTTGTAAACCTACTTTACAAAAGACACATCGATTAAGCTTTACAAAAATGAATTTTAAAGAATATCTGGGTGTCATATTTTCTTAGTTGTTTTTAAAAACTGAGAATGCAATGTTATTCTTTGGCGAAATCTTTGGCTAATAACTGCTATCTTAAGTCTAATACGCAGGGCCGTAGTGAACAATAGGGAGTGCTCAAGAGAATGTAGGGAGGCTCATAGTTTTTTTTTCTCTCTCTCTGACGCAGAAAGATAAATTAGTGCATATTCACATTGTAGGTACTCTGTTTCTTATTCAACTGTTAAAATAACTTCATTTTATGCTAAGAAAAGTATATGATGATGAAAGTTTTGAGTGTATAACTGGTGCAAAATAGCCCATCATGTTAGCTTCATATGTACAAATAGGATGAGGGAGTGTTGAAACACTTATTTTAGATACAATTTAGTAATTCTGTGCAAAACTGTGCAAAGGTTTCAAAACTCAATTAGATTTTTAAACAATATTTCATTTGAATTTTCGGAGCAGAAATTCATTGAGTGACCTTGGAACCTTTTCCGGGGGAGGGGAGGGGGAAACTGAGCCGCCCATAGCGTCCCCTTAGCTACGGCCCTGCTAATACGGAAGTACCGATAATTTTTAAAGCTGTATATGATTACATAAATAATATATTTCTTATGAAATTGTTATTTGGAATTAGTTGGCAGTTTAAAAAGCCTATTACGCAGAAAAAATGTATTAGACTTTCCAATTTTAAATTTTAAAAAAGTTTTTCACCTTTACTTTGTGACCCGAGAAACCCGGGTTCGGTGTACTAGTTATTTTAAAGCAAAAGGTATTTTATGTGAGGCTCTACTTTATACTACAAGTGTCTCTGATAATTTAGTTTGTAATTAGTTAATTGATGGGATATTTTTAATTAAATATGATATTTCAACTAGATCTAAAATACTAAGCTTGTTATAAAATTCTTATAATATTAAACGTCATATAAAAATTCGGCCTAAAATAGAATATATATATATATATTCTATTTTGTAGGATTAGGAATAGCATAACTATAATACTTTGGCAATAGAAATGCAGAATTATTGTCAAACTGAAATCTCCCCTCACCTCCGTAATCTTTCAACATCGCGAAAGCTGAAAAGATGCGAAGTCAAAAAAATTCTCCCCCCCCCCTCCTTTTTTTAAAACTTATAAGGCTTTTGGATCAAGATCATATAAAATATTGTTGCAGCGTATATGGGGTTCTTTCGATCTTATGGTTAGAGAACTTCAAACTCTTGTCTCTTTGAAAAGTAGAAAATAATTTATTTACAGATCTTCAGAACAACAGTCTTCGAAACTCACAAATAATACTAGATATTCAAAAATAACTGCTCAAATCTATCGTACAAGTATAGCTTTAGATCCCAGAGACTCTTTATACAACGTCTGAACACTTAATAACATTCAAAACAACATAAATGAAACTCAAGCAAACTTGTTAACAAACGCCTTGTTCACTCAATGACTGACTGGTAAATAATAACTACAGCTCGCATCGCTTCTCTTCTTATATAGGCTCGCAGCATGTGCTGGAAATTTCTAGAACCTACTCGAAAAATCCACGGAACAACAAACAATGTATCAGTATATCTAACGGGGGGTTACCATTGAGAGGGAAGGGTTACAATCGCCAGGTTTGTCGCCAACTTGGCGATATATCGCCAAATTTGGCGACCAAAATTAGTCGCGAAAAGTGACGCCAACTTGGCGATATCTTTATTACATCGCGAATCTGCCGTAGACATACACTGAAAATAATGGACAAGTTTGCTTGATAACAGAGACAATGTAACAAAAACTAATATTAGTAAAAGAATGGAGCTTAATAAGATTATTTACATTATTTTACACTACAAACACTAACTATTTACAAAATTCGTAACACTACCCCCTTCTCAAAGACTGCACGTCCCGGGCAGTGCAATCCTTGAGTTAGAGGAAAACACTTAAAATAAATAAACAAATAAATAAATAATAATAACAATAATAATAAAATTTACATAAATAAGAACTAATTACTATTTACATATTTACAAAAAGTGACTTTCATGACCATGGACTGAAATTCCAGTTTTGAATTTCTATTCACTTTGGCCAAAATAAGGGGCTAGTCGGTTATAGTTTCTTCACCTTGGGTTTGGCGTGTGGCGATTTTTGTATGCGTACAACGACGTCATTCAGCCTTTTGACGACTGTGTAAGGACCGTCCCAGTTTCTTTGTAATTTTGGCGACAGTCCCTTACGACGTATGGGATTCCACAACCAAACTTTGTCACCTTCGTTGAACTCTTGTCCAGTTCCCTTTGTGTCGTACCGTGTCTTCATCTTTTCCGATGCCAGTCCGATTCGGTTCCTCGCTAGACAATGAACCTCCTCAATCCGTGCCTGGAGTCCATCCACGTATTCTTCAGGCGACAACGGAGCGTCAGGAGGACGGCCAAACAAAAGATCCGCAGGCAGACGAAGATCACGACCAAAGAGCATTTGAGAAGGGGAGTAACCAGTGGCCTCATGAGTGGCACTCCTGTAGGCAAGCAGGAAAAGAGGCAATTTCTTGTCCCAGTAATGTTGGTCACTAGACACCAGGAGAGAGAGGCTACTTAGGATGGTACGACTGAAACGCTCCACCATGCCGTCCGATTGAGGATGTAGAGGTGTAGTTCGAGTTTTGTCCATGCCGAGTAGTCCGCACATTTCCTTAAACACAGTCGAATCGAAGTTTCTTCCTTGATCGGAATGGATTTGAAGAGGAACTCTTTATCTGGAAACCGTGCTACGGTTACCGCCTCTTGATTAGGAATGACGTAGGCATCAGGCCACTTAGTGAAGTAGTCCATGACAACGAGGATGTACTTGTTGCCATCAGATGTTCTAGGAAGAGGACCCAAGATGTCTAGAGCAATTCTGACTGGAATGGTCTTCTTCGAGAGATCCACTACAGATGAAGCCACCAATACTCCTGCTTAATTACTATTGTCTTCTGGATAATCTATATGGCCAAATCGGTAATTAGTTTCATTTTTAATTACAACTGGAACTGAAAATTCTGTTCTTGGATCTAGATTGATGTCTTCTTTGGCTATTACTTCTTGTTTACATTCAATTTCGTTATTTAATCCAAAAAGACTAATTTCTTCAAATTTTGAGAGCATTTTGTTGTTTTTGAGTCAAGTTTGAAGTCAAACTTCTTCAGAAAATCTAGCCCGATTAAGCAAGGATCTGTTATGTCAGCCACATATGCCGTATGGTAATATTTCGTTCCTCCAAAGTTGATAGTTAAATTTGCCTTTCCATATAAGCCTATCTTGTCGCCCGTCACAGTTTGCAGGGTAACGCATAGTGGAGACCAGATGAGTTTACATTTCAATTTTCGAGCCAAATCTTCTCTTATTATTGTCACATTGGCTCTTGTATCGACAATCATACGGCATTGAATTCCGCTAATAAAGCCTATCACATATAATTCATTATCACCGCCAATTATTTTTGATATCTGGAGGATCTTCCGGTGGGGCTTTTCATTCTCTGGCAACCTCCGCCCCGCGAGATGGCCAAAATTTAGTTTCCCTGCTGACTGTTTGAATTTATCTCACGTTCGTGGATTTTGGGGCAATTTCTTCGGAGATGTCCTGTATCACCGCATCCCCAGCACGTGAGATTCTGTGTTCTTGAACTTGTTCTTCCGTATTTTAAAGCTTCAAGTTCTTCATTTATTTTCCTAATTTCTTTCAAGACGTCGTTCTCAGTGTCTGAGCTTTTGTTCACCGTTGCCCCTCGGACTGAATGACGATCTCTTCGGCTGTCTTGTGTAGCTGCTTCCAACTTTAAGGCATATAGTAGTGCAGCCTTTAAATCCTGAACATCTGCCATTCGTACCGCTCTCTGCACTTTTGGATCTTTTATTCTGTCTACAAAATATTGCAGTGAGAGCATTTCCCGTACATTTGTTGGACAGTCAATGAATGCTAAATTTGCAAGCCGTTCAATTTCCGAGGTAAACTCTTGAAGGGTTTCACTCGATTTTTGATGGCGGCTCTTCATTTGTATTCTCGTATAATCCTTGAAGAATGTTTCGCCGAATCTCATTTCAAGTGCACAACTTAGAGTCTCAAAATTGAGTTGCGTCATATCGGGCAATGTTTACAGCACGTCGGCGGCTTCTCCTCTTAAAGATGCTGCCAGTTGACAAGCTTTCACCTCGTCACTCCATTTGTTCGCTTCGGCTACAATGGTGAATTGGGTCTTGTAAACTTGCCAGGAACTCTTTCCGTCGTATGTCGACAGCTTGATGTGCACGGGAGAAGCAGGCGGATTCCTAAATTCTTCATAATTACCACTGGACGCTAAAAGCTTCTTCTCAAGATCTTGTACTTTTTTATTTCGCTTTTCATCTACTTTACCTAGTATTTTCTCTTCAACGTTACTGATTTTCTCTTTAAGGTCCGCCATTTTCCTTTCCATTTTCTGTTCAACATTACTAACTTCATTCTGAATTTTCTCTTCTACTTCCTCTATTTTCTCTTCTACAGATCCTATTCTTCTCTCTACCGACGAGAACTTTTCTTCTAAAGTTTTCTTCATTTCTTCTTGGCCTTTATTAATCTTTTCAGTCACATCTTCTTGGCATTTGTCAATTTTATTTGTCAACTGTTCCATTCTTTCTTCGTTTTTATTCATTTTTTCCGCCAATTCTTCTTGGCCTTTATTCATCTTTTCCGCCAACTCTTCTTGGCCTACATTAATCTTTTCGGTCACTTCTTCTTGGCATTTGTCAATTTTGTTTGTCAACTGTTCCATTCTTTCTTCGTTTTTATTCATTTTATCCGCCAACTCTTCTTGGCCTTTATTCATTTTATCCGCCAACTGTTCTTGGCCTTAATCAATTTTATAGGTCAGCTCTGTTCTTAATCCGTTAATAGCTTCTAACAGTTCTTTCAGCTGTCCGTCCATTGTTCTTGTTTTCGCCATAAGATCCCGACTTCTGACACCAAATGTTGCAGCGTATATGGGGTTCTTTCGATCTTATGGTTAGAGAACTTCAAACTCTTGTCTCTTAAAAACTAGAAAATAATTTATTTACAGATCTTCAGAACAACAGAGTCTTCGAAACTCACAAATAATACTTGATATTCAAAAATAATTGCTCAAATCTATCGTACAAGTATAGCTTTAGATCCCAGAGACTCTTTATACAACGTCTCAACACTTAATAACATTCAAAACAACATAAATGAAACTCAAGGAAACTTGCTAACAAACGCCTTGTTCACTCAATGACTCACTGGTAAATTATAACAACAGCTCGCATCGCTTCTCTTCTTATATAGACTCGCAGCATGTGCTGGAAATTTCTAGAACCTACTCGAAAAATCCACGGAACAACAAACAATGTATCATTATATCTAAAGGGGGGTTACCATTGAGAGGGAAGGGTTATCATCGCCAACAATCGCCAAGTTTGTCGCCAACTTGGCGATATCTTTATTATTTTGCCAATCTGCCGTTGACATACACTGAAAATAATGGACAAGTTTGCTTGATAACAGAGACAATGTAACAAAAACTAATATTAGTAAAGGAATGGAGCTTTATAAGATTATTTACATTATTTTACAGTACAAACACTAACTATTTACAAAATTCGTAACAATATCTACAACTGTAATCACTAAATTATGTATTAAATGAATTTTAAAACAAGATAATTTATTGTAAATGTAAATACGATCATGGAAAAGTGTGTTAAATCAAATACACTGCTCAAAACAATTAAAGGATATTGCAGTTTTAGGTGGATTTTGTATCTCGGAAACTTTTTAGCTGATTGATACATGGTCGACAGACATAGTAGGTTATATGAGAGTAAATTACACATGTTTGGCAGAAAAAAATGCATTTTATTGTGCATTTGTGTACAAAAGGAAAAAAACACAATTTGTGCATATGAGAAAAAAAGAATAAGAAAAGGTGTTTTCTTCAAAGAAAATCTTTTTCAGTAGGGGGTATGGTTTCCACGGGCGGCCAGCAACGTTGAACACCTTTGAGGCATGGACTCAATGAGGCTATTAATGACGAGTTGGGGTATTTTGCCCCTCTTCCAGAAGAGCTCTTTCCAGCTCTTGGAGAGTTTGTGGGGGTTGTTGGCGGCCAGAAACTCGTCTTCCTAGAGCGTCCTAAACGTGCTCGATTGGATTCATGTCTGGAGAACACGCTGGCCATTCCATTCGATCGATTCCTTCCTCGAAAAGGAAATCCTACACCAGGTTTGCACGATGTGGCCTGCAGTTATCGTCTATTAAAATGAAGTTATCTCCGATTGATACAGCGTAAGGGACTACAATTGGTCTGAGGATCTCATCCCTATATCGGCGACCAGTCAGAACTCCATCTCGAATGATGTAGAGGTCAGTGCGCCCGTCAATGGAGATGCCACCATACACCAACACTCCTCCACCGCCAAATCTGACACTTTCGTGCACGAACACAGGGACAGGATTATTCCTACTGCCACAATCCCTCCAGATGAAAATTGGTCTATTATCCGAACGCACAGAAAAACGGGACTCGTCAGAAAACAGAATATTGCTCCATTCATTTCTCCTCCAGTTGACATGCTCGGTTGCCCACTCCCTGCGGTCGCGACGATGCCTTGATGTTAATCTAACACATACCATCGGTCGGCGAGCATACAGACCTACAGCATGGAGCCGGTTTCGGACAGTCTGAGTTGAAATCGTGGTGCCTGTAGCCGAGAGAAGGTGTTGTTGGAGAAGAGTAGCGTTCATGTTTCGGTGTCTCCGAGCTGTTAACGCTAAATACTGATCTTCATTGGGCGTTGTTGCCCGTCTACGACCTTGCCCTGGTCTTCAGCCTGCACATCCACTCTCCAAAAAACGGTTCCAGATCCTGGAAATGACACTTTGTGACTCTCAAATGGCTTGCGCTACTTTGGCTTGAGTTAGGCCCCCTTCTAACCTACCAACAATTCTCCTAGCTTCTGAATCTGTCAAATGAATTCGCTGAGACATCGTACTCATCGAAAGAAAGCAATCACTGAATGCCGATCATCCTTGTCTTCATTCTCTTTTATCCAATTGAAAGTCAAATTTCATTCGCTGCCGCTGAAGCGACGTTTTTGACGTCGAACTCAAAATTTGCATACTCCACAGTTTGAAAAAACAGAAAAATTTGCATTTGTGATTCTCTTCTTCTATTTTCGGCAAAAATAATTTCGTTTATATCTTTATTTTATATAAAACTTCAAATATCCATAATTGTTTTGAGCAGTGTATTTGGAACAATACGATGCTATTTCAACAACGTTATCTGGGTGAATTTTGCCTGCCGGTTTTTTACCCATGTAGTTAGTTACTCAATATGTATATCAGTGACGATTTAATTGAAAGTTTTTTGTACTGACACCAGTCTAGTGATGTTTTCATTCGAAAAAAGTCCGTTAAAATGGTATATTTAACAATCGGTTATGATGCAGTTAAGAGTAATAGAGTGTTTCTAAGATTCTATTCTTTAATGGAATTGCATTGATTGAATTTTATTATATCATGCTCTCTACATAGTAGGCATATGCTATTTTCAAACAGATTATTTGATAAGAATGGGTCCGTGGGCTTTCCGACCAAGTAGCTGAATATTTACAATTTAGTAAAAGGAAAATTAACTCGTAGCCTAGACATGTCTTTAAGTTTGAAAAATTGAGTTCGATCCATATCTTTATTAATAAATATGCTTAAATATAAGATAATAAACCATATAAAAACGTCATTAACAGGATTATACTTATAATATTTCCATTAAAGTATGGTCGTGAATTATGGTAGTCTTAAACTATATTTGGAATTTTAGTAACAACATTTTGTTTATTTAAATCCAGGTGTATATTTTGTAAAACTCTAAATTTTCTTTACAAATTTATAATTATATCTGACTGAAATGAATTATTATCGTACATTTAAAGAGGTTATTCACAATTACAGTTTTAAAATACGTTTTTGAAGTTTTGAGACGGGTCTTTATTTTTAAATAAATATAACTATTTAGTGAAATGTTTGTAGTAAAAATATTTTCATAAAACTGTATAAAATAACGGATATAAATAACACGATCATATTTATAGCTTATAGACATTATTTGGATATGTACATATGGATTTTTACATACATCTATTTTGTAGTAAAGATAAATATCAAGTAATTTTAATAATAAGTATAATAATTTAAGTATAATATTTTCATAGTTTATGGTAATGTATATTCCATGCATCATGGTGAGTTGAAAAAGTACATCTATATTTAGAGACTTACTAAAAGTGTAATTTAGAATTTTTATGTATGTGGGTTTCGATTATAAACATGAATATTCAATTAAATATTTGTAGTAATGATAGGAACATAAAACAAGACATTACGATTTATATCAAGATTTCTTGCTTATTTATGTATTTTAAAGAAATATGCTTTGGTTATCTATATTTTGTGTATTTTGAAATATGCCACAATGATAAATTTCAGCTTGAATATCAAATTTATTAATATTTTATTCTGTAAAAAATACGAAAAAATACGTAAAGTTTCTAAATATTATTATAAAATAATAATAATAAGAAGAAGAATAGTAATAATAATAATGTGACTATAGGGGGGAAGTGCATTATATCGATTTTTCAAAAGAAATATGTACGTGAGTGTAATGCACCCATTCTTAAAAAAAAAGACTAAATTAGAAAGGATAGATGATTAAATAGAAGTAAAAAAATAATAAAAATAAAGTAAGCAATTCTTTTATTTTCCTCTACTTCTATAAAAGAACAAGAAAAAAATGCATGGAGAATCATCTATGGTCTTGTGTTGCTTCAGAGAGCTTTATTTTACTTAAAAATAAAAGTAAAGAGAAAAAATAGGTTTCATTTAAAAGAATGAAGCTGCTTTTTTTTTAAATAAAAAAAAATGCTTTTATTGTAAAAAAGGAAATTTAACGGATATAAAAACAAATGCCTTTTAGATTTGTCAGAATGTCTTAATATTGCCAAAGCAAGTAAATATTTTTATGTTTTATATAACAATACGTTTTTGTTTAACTTTGTTAATCTGTATGTGAGAAGATTTTTTATTTTTTTTTAATTACCTTATACACGTGAAAAAAGAGAGATAAATTATTTTCTCTAATTCTTTTTTCTTTCTAAAAACTAAATAAGAAATATACAAAACATACAACTTATTGTCACTTATTCTATAAATAAAAGAAGACAGAACAAATACACTATCTGGCCATTGATTATCGTTCACTTGCGACTTTAGATATTTTGTTAAATATCTCGAAAAATACACGAGGAATCATCTCGAAACTCTTAGTGTATATATACAATAGAATAAGTCATACATCTCCGCGAAGACTTTTTCCCGAAACTCCATAGGAGGCCGTCAATAAATTAAAAAAGAATGAATATCTTTTGAATAACCCTGTTAAAACTAATGTAGTAAAACGCTCAAACTCTGTATTATGATTACGTGCCTTATTGTAATACACTGTGTTCATTGTTATGCAAATAACACAAACTCGCAGCGTAACTGAGATTTTTATAAAAATGGTCCCAAATTTTTCCAAGTTTTTTTCCTTATAATTTTAAGAGTTCTTAAAATAATTTTTTTTCTGAAAATATGACAAACAACATTGCACACAACACCCTGTAATCAGAATTAAAAAATAGTAAAAATAGTATGAAAAATGAGTAGGTTTACTAAAAAATTTTTCACTGCGCATGCGTTAACAATATTAAAATTTCATTTGCATATTGTGTTAGCTACATGTATAGAGCAACTTTTGTGAAAGTTTCAAAATCATTACTTGAAAATTATCAAAATAATCGTCAATTGAATAAGTTGAAAATCCGTTAATCTCAAAATGAAGGAAAAACAAGAGTGGTTGTATCCATATCTTCATTGATTAGTGTCAATATAGCATACACAATACGGGATGTACTACTACATTTTGATAAAATCCCTCATTTGTTTGCTTCATTTTGGAAACAACGGATTTTGACCTTTTTCTATAGAGGATTACTTTCAGAATTTTCAAGCTATGATTTTGAAACTTTCACAAAAGTTGCTCTATATATTTAGCTAACATAATATGCAAATGAAATTTTAATATCGTTGACTCATGCGTAGTAAAAAAATTATATAGTAAATCTACTCATTTTTCATACAACTTTTATTATTTTCTATATTTCATTATAGGGTATTGTGTGAAATGTTGTTTGTCATATTTTCAGAAAAAAGTTTTTATTTTGTATCAAGACCTCTGAAAATTATAAGGAAAAAAGTCGAAAAAATTTGGGGCCATTTTTATAAAAACCTTAATTACTCTGCGATTATGCATGTTATTTGCATAAAAATGAACACAGTGTATTACAATAAGGCACGCAATCATAATCTAGAGTTTGAGCGGTTTTGCTTCTTTAGTTTTGACAGGGTTATTCAAAAGATATTCATTTTTTTAATTTGTTTACGGTCCCCTATGGAATTTCGGAAAAAAATCTTCATGTAGATGTGTGACTAGTATTGTTATATTTATACACTACGAGTTTCGAGATGATTCCTCATGTATTTTTCTAGATATTTAACAAAATGTCTAAAATCGCAAGTGAACAATAATCATTGACCAGGTAGTGTATCTTAAAAGAACCGTTAGTATTGCATGGACAAATAAAAGTTACAAAATAAAAAAAACATAAAAAAATTATTTTGGTAAAAAAAAAGAAAAAAACATATTCTTTATAAATATTTGGGCTGTTTTTCGCTTGAAAATTAACTTTTTCTAACTCATAAATTTATCTTGAAAGATAACTAAAAATTTTGAATTTCAATACATTAATATATTTATATTATTCTTAAAAATCATAATATCTATATAATATTAATAAATTTCATTAATATTTATGTCAATAATCATTAAAATATGTTATGTTTTAATAGACCTTCTTTGCATACATACATATTTTCTTTATTATTGTACAATAAACTTAAATATTCAGTTAAAGAGTCTTTGCTGTAATACTAAAAAAATAAAAGAATCATTATGATGAGTTGAATATCTACATTAATATTTATGGCTTTACTACCAAAATGCCTTCCTATTTGTCTGCTGCATGTTTTTTATAATAAAACTAAATGTTAATTTAATAACATATGTAAATTTTTCGGGTGGGTGAAAAATATCCGGGTCAGGATTCAAATCATGATGTATCGGCAGGTAGAAGGTCCGCCGCACATCTGACGCACTCCACGGGAAGGCCGCGAAACTGTCCCGGACCGCATTTTCAGAAAGAATCACGTTTTGAGCACCAGCCTTGGCGAGGTGGCGAAAGCGAGAAGTTCATCTAGCTTCATCGCCAAACACAAAATAAACGAAGTTCAAATGTGTCATAAAACATATGATTAATAGAACTATATTTATTACAAGAGAATCTTTACTACTGTTTTTAATTAACTTCTCAATTTCTTCGAACATAGCGAGTTAAGAAAATAATATTTTTAAATTGAGAGAAAAAAAAATAAAAAAAACCTCTGTTTAGATGTTTTGTGAAATTTAAAGTATTTTAATCTGGAAAAACTCTTTGTTTTAAACTATGTTTTAATCATAAACAACGGTGAATAACATTTCTTCATGTTATAGCTTTTGCTTCATAACATTAACGAAAAAACAAATGAACAATAATCGCGATCTCTTTGCAGAAAGAAGGGTCGCTGCTCGCTAGGCGTTTGACGCCACATATAAGAAAGGGTGCGTAGCACTGACTTCATCTCCGAGCCAATCGTTGTTCTGGCGATAAGGTGCTCAAAACGTGATTCTTTCTGAAAATGCTTCCGGGCCGAGCCGAACCGATCGCTCCGCCAGCCTCGCCCAGTTCCTGTGCAGTGCTACACCCACTTCGGACCCCAGCCCGACGGATTTCTTTACCTTTTATTCTTCTTTTACCGATTGATTAAACATCTTATTAATTAATCTGTTAATTTAAGAGTTTGCAGTCATAATACTATATTAAATCAGATATTATGGTTTATATAAAATGTACATGTCTATTTTAGGTTTTAAAATAGTATGCTTTGGTTTTTACGTATTTTAAAATAAGCGTGTTTTTTCGGTATTTTAAAATATGGTATTATGATTAATTTCATCTTTAAACACTTATTTTTCATGTATTGAAAAATATTCTGACAATATAGTGAAAAGTAGAAAAAAAAGTTTGTAATATCAATTTTTCGGGAGAAGTAAGTACCCCAGTGTGCATCTCTCATTACTTCATAAAAATAAATTGAATAAGGAAAAGATAGAATTAATAAAAATGAAATAAAAAAATTCTATTGATCCCTATTTCCCTATATGAAGAAAAAATATATATATATGCACTGACATTCTTCAGATTTCTTATGTTTATTGTAAAAAAACCTTTTATTGTAAAAATAATTTCAACATATTTGAAAATAAATGTGTCTTTTATATTTTTCAGACGGTTTTTAAATATTGCCAATGCATATAAATGCATATGCTGTTTATTAACACTTTTTTCTTTATGTATCAGATTATTTTTATTTAATTGTTTTGTAAGAAGTAAAGAACTTTTTATGTAACTGTAAATGGATATATCTTCTCTAAAAAATTTTTGTTCGGTCCAAAATATTTAAAGAAGAAAATTGCAAAAAAATATCACTTATTATCATTCAACCTGTAAATAAAAGAATTCTCTTAAAAAGAGAAAAATATTCTAAAAGAATCACAAATATTACGCAGATAAAGAAAATTTATAAAATAAAAGGACATTAAAAATTGTGGTGGTAAACTAAAAAGAACAAAAATATTGTTTAAAAGAATATCTGCTTTTTTTCTTTGAAAAATAATCTATTCAAATACATATATCAAATACGTATATTTTTAAATTTAAAATATTAATAACAGCAATAATATTCATAGAATATTAATAATTTTTTTAACAATGCAAATAATAATTAAAATTCATATGTTATATTAGACATCATTTGTTTACATACATATAATTATTTATTTTACAATAATTATAAATATTCAGTGGTTGTTTGATAGTTGTTACAATACTATCAAAAATTTCGTATTATGATGAATTCAATGTTTACACACATATTTATAAATGTACTATAAATATTCTTTTGGATTTATCTACCTATATCTTTTTAATATCAAACATAGATTTTTAACTAATTGTATGTAATCAGGAAATCATATGAATTGAGATAGTATGTGTTATTCATTTAACTTTTACTACTTTTATATGAGGTGTCCGGAAGCCAAGGGGTATAAGTGACAAAATTGAAAAAAATGAGTTAAGTGCACAGACTATCTGGAAATAAGTTATTTGTAGGTAAGAAGTTATGAGTGATTTTTTAATTATATACTGCGTTTTAAGGGTCAGTTACTTAATCTCTTTCCCAAAACTGTGAAACGCGTGAGGCCAAAGGGTATAAGTATATTTGTACCCTTTAATATCCACAGCAGAGACTCAGCCAACGACATACGAGGCCATGCTTTCTTATACATTAAATAAATGCATTTTAACTGTTAACATGTAGAAAATTATGCGTTAAACGTAGATTATGAAACATTTTCCAACACCCTCTGAAATCTTTAAAAATATTCGCTATTTAGAGTAATAGAGTGTTACTATCAAAAGCCAAATATGTATTCTAATAAATTTGAACAGCCCTGAGTTTTAGATGTCGATTGATATATACTGCATAATGTTGAAATTTAGTTCAGCAAGAAAACGCATAACAGTTTCAAATTTCTCTTTCAGCAGTTTACACTAATAGATGGAAACACACTTGTATACTTTTGTTTATCCTGCAATTTACCTTGAACCTTTATTATGTATTTAGCTAAAATTTAGTTCAAACTAAAACACTCTCAAGACTACTGAAATCATATTTCCAGAAATTATCATCG
This sequence comes from Maratus speculifer, assembly GCA_964019185.1. Taxonomy (NCBI): domain Eukaryota; kingdom Metazoa; phylum Arthropoda; class Arachnida; order Araneae; family Salticidae; genus Maratus; species Maratus speculifer. The sequence goes on along the minus strand of OZ025290.1, from coordinate 424,155,550 downwards.
ATAGATGACCAAGTATAAAATTTTGTGGGTGACCCTGTACATCATTTTATCTATATTTTACAAGCATTGCTTAGTAATCTGAATGCAGTTCAGATTAGAAATATATGAGTTATTTAAAAGCAATCTTTAAGTGAATTACGCTCATATTCAGTAAGTAACCTTTGCGAAATCTTTTTATAGCCCTCTATATGACCAATAGCATTTATATGAACTATAGCATATATATTAATATGTATAAATTTAGTGAAACTTAAAAGCGCAAATCATAATAAAAAAGACATTTCGTCCATCCATCAATCATCATCGATAATATACAGTACTTCGGATAGAATATACTATTTGAAATGTTTTTTGTTTCCCTGTAAATACTGTGTACTTCGTATTATGTGCGAAATAACTTTTATTAAGCCTCACCGATGTATATCAATTTTATTATGCACGAAAATTATAATATAATTAAAATATGTTGGAAAAAATTCCCTCTTTATCATTAGGTAATATACATTTTTTGTGTAGCCCTGTAAATAAAAATATCTATTTTTTTTTTACCTCCTATTTTATAGAATGTTTATTTTAACGCAATTCGTAAATGCATATAAACTTTAATATATGACACGTTGTAACATCTTTAAAATTCATTTGAAACGAGTTTTTCCATAACTCGTAATGTAACGGAAAACTTTTGATTGTCCCTGTAAATAAAGTAATCGTGTTAGAAACTTCATTTGCAATAGGCTCATGTTGAGGTAAACGTGAATAATTCCCAAAAATTTCAGGGCAATCCGAGTATATTTATGAGAGATAGGGCGCGGACAGACGGACAGACAAACTACAATAATATTCACTTTTTAACTTTGTTGGAAAGTGTAAAAATATAAAATTTCAATGTTTCAAAATTTATATTAAAACTTTTTAAACTTATTCTGGAACAAGATATTCTTCTTTCATTCATTTATATCAACATCGTTCATATATTTTTTCGTAAATTCATTTTTTAATTCATAATTTTTCCTTTTTTTAGAATTTATATTAAAACAAAATTTTGCTCTTTCATTCATTTGTATCAAAATTGTTCTTAATTTTTTCATAAATAGAATTTTTTATTTCATAATTTTTCATTTCATTTCTTGTGCTCATTTGGCACTTGTACCCTCAGCTTCCAAGCATTTCTCATTACTGCTTGGAAGCCAAGGGGTACAAGTACCGAATGATGATAAACATTGCTTAGTTATAAATAAAAAGAAAAATCGTATTCCACTTTTTTTAAACAGTTATTGAAATAAGAGTTCAAAGATTTCTAATAAATAATAAAAGTTTCATATCTCAATTCATTCAATTACAATTGATGTTTAACTTTGAATTCAATTTACTCGAAATCTAAATTTTGTCACTTTACCCCTTGGCTTCTGGGGTCCTGATATATATTTACAATTAATATACTTCGTATATGTGTAATTTGACAAATTTTTAAAAGGCAGTATGGATAAATTTCACATAGAAACTGAAATATGTTATTGTTTTGATATTAAAACAGCTATTTTTTATTTTTCTTAAATATTTATATAATACAATCAGCAGTGGAAACGTATATCGATTTTTCGAGCGAAATTATAACATGAGAGAGATTCTCTCAATTCCTTTATAAAAAAAATCAAATAATAAAATAAAGAAAACAACAAATTTTATTGCCCTCTATTTCCATAGAAAAAAAAATTAAGGAGATTCTTCAAAGGTCTTTTCTTTTGCGAAAGTTTTATTTTAGTAAATAAGAAATGGTCATAAAAGAAGAAAAAAATAAATATGTAGAGTAATATTCAAAAGAATCGAGCAGGGTATTTTGGTAAAAAAAAAAGCTTTTATTATATATATAAAAGGAAAAAAAAATCAACATATTTAAAAAGAGAAGTGCCTTTTAGGTTTTGCAGACTTGTTTTAAATATTGACAAAACATGTAAATTTTTATTCTATAAAAAAAGCATATGCTTCTTGATAACTCTTTTTAATTATTATTTGACAGCTTTTCTTAATTAGTATATTTTCTTTTAAAAGAAAAGAAAAAAAGGATTTCGTATGTTTTTTAGATCAACATGTCTCTCCTCAAATGGTATTTTACTCTGTCTAAAAGAAGTTATTTGAAAGAATTAAACAAAATAAGCCATTACCAATTATTGTATAAATTTAATAATTCTCAAAAATGAAGAACACATAATCTGAAATAACCACGATTACTACATAGGTAAATAAAAATTTTAAAATAAAAGGACATTAGAAATTATAGTGGTAAATTGAAAAGAACAAAAACCCTGACATTATTAAAGAATGTCGGCAGGTTTTTGATTAAAAAATAACCTCTTTAAATACACATATTGATCCCTTTAAACATAAGGAAAAATTCGAACTCATCGATATTCATAATTTAACAATATTCATATATTCATATAAGATTTTAAAATGTATTTAATATATCCGGTTATAATAATTACAATTCATATGTTTCAATAGTAGGTCTTTGCATATCGTATATATATTTTTGCGATTAAATATTTATTTTACAACAAGCATAAATATTCAGTAATATTCAGATTTTCACAGCTATACTAAAAAATATTTTTAAGTATTATGATGAATTCATAATCTACATTCATATTTATAGTTTACTACCAACAAACAATGGGATTTATTTGTCCATATATATATTTTTTAATAACTATAAATGTTGAATTACTTTTTACAGCCAAAATACTATAATAAAATGTGATATTGTTATTTACTTAAAATTTACATGCTTAAATTTACTGCGTTTGAGATATCTGTATTTTGTATACTTAAAAATACGTAATATGGATGAATTTGACCTGTAAGCTGAAATATGTTATTGTGTAAGAAGACGTCTTACAAGAGAAGAAAGAAAGAACATTACTTAACTTAGATATAGATATCTCGGGGGCTGCATTCTTCTTTAAAAAAAAACTTTTATTACTTGAAGAGAACGACACTCACATATAGTAGACTAACACACACATTACATACAAATAAAACATTTTACATAATTCTGGCGCACGCCACTATTAACCAACTTTTTAACATTACTAAGAAAAAGAACATTTTTAATAGAACTAGTGTTGCCAGTTTTTTTTAAACGAAAAATATTACAACTACATTTTTTTATTTAGCAAAACTCAGGTCACGTGACGCTTGACAGTCTTATATTTTTTCTTTCTTTTTTCCTTTGGCATGCGCGTGTTACATCCTCCCCCTCTGTTTCCAATCTACGTCTCGGAGATGAAACAGGATACTTTTCGGGTCTTCCTCTTTTTCTCAAGGGTGCAACTGGAATAGTTTCAGATTCTTGGAAAGGCAACAAAGCAGAAACGTGGTAAGATCCAATTCGTTCAGTAGGATTTTTTAGACTAGCAATGTCATATGTCACTAGTGACTTTTGAGTCAAAATTATGTATGGGCCATCTCTCTTAGGCATTAATTTTGACGTTTTGTTTCTACTTGCATTGCTAACTGGATGTAGGTTAATCCATACCTTTTCACCAGGCTTTAAATATACTCGTCTTTGATTTTTATTGTAATATCTCTTCCGCTGATCTTGTTTCATTTCAACAGGCTCTTTCATACCTTTCGAAATATTTGCAAACGGTTTAAGATATGGTTTATTCGCTCCCCCTGGTTGAAAACATTTTATATACTTCTTCGGGATATCTTTAAGTTTTTTCCTTTCATTGGAATTTAAAATTTTACCTTTATCTTCATATAAGGCATACGGACCGACTTTGACAGCATCAGCACATGTTCTATTTTCTTCTTCATATTCATCAACAAAATAAAATTTCTTATGAGGTTTATTTCTAAAATACCATGCTTTGTTAGCTATGTCTAACACTATGTTAGCTTTGCGCAGGAAGTCCATTCCTAAAAGAGTTCTATTACCTTTGGCATTTGAGAATACAATAAACTCTGTTTTGAAAACTCGGCCTTCAATCTTTACGGGCACAGTGGCAGACAGAGTTTTTCTTTTTTATTCGAAGTAAGAAAAGTTGTTATTTAATCAAGATAAAAATTAAACATGCATGCAGAGAATGAAAATAAACAAAAGAATAAAAAATATAAGCATGGGGAGGGAAGGGGAATTACACAATATATAAATGAACTGTAAAATAAATCAATAAATTAAAACTAAAAATATGAAAAATTTCACAAATAGAAAACAAAATATTGACACTTGTGGAAAGAATGCATTCTTTTGATAAAAATATGGATCCATTTTCAGAAATTCGACCACTTTAAGAAAGTAACTTGAAGATTAAATAAATATTGTCGAGCTACACCTGCAGGCACAAGAACTGAATGTTTTTAAAAGCACAGAAAACGTAGAATTCTCCATAATTCACAAACAAATATAAATGGCGTTATCGAAGCAAGATTAAATTCGAGAACATATATCGCAAACAAATGAAAATGGTGATTGGCATAAGATTATTCCGTGGAAATTTTTTTCACAGCATTGAAGAACACATTTCACAAACAAACGAGCAACGACTGCTCGTGCTATTTTCGTGCATTAAACATGCATGCATTTTTATTTCGTGCATATTTCACAATCGAATGATTTCACATCAACGAAACAAACTTATTATGTTAATCATTTAAAATATACTTCACAAACAGACGAGCACGACCACTCGAGCCGTTTTTTTTCTTTCTTATTAATCATATTTCATTATCAAAAATATTCAACTTTTCTGGAACTAAGATAGCTGAATACTTTGGAATTGATTCGTGGCCAGACGTTGGGTAGCCATTTTGTAAGAAGTCGTCTTACAAATGTACAAGAGAAGAAAGAAAAAACATTACTTAACTTAGATATAGATATCTCGGGGACTGCATTCTTCTTTTTAAAAACTTTTATTACTTGAAGAGAACGACACTCACATATAGTAGACTAACACACACATTACATACAAATAAAACTTTTTACATAATTCTGGCGCACGCCACTATGAACCAACTTTTTAACATTACTAAGAAAAAGAACATTTTTAATAGAACTAGTGTTGCCAGTTTTTTTTAAACGAAAAATATTACAATTACATTTTTTAATTTAGCAAAACTCAGGTCACGTGACGCGTCACAGTCTTATTTTTTTCTTTCTTTTTTTCCTTTGGAATGCGCGTGTTACAATTGTTTTTTTACTTAAACAGCTATTTTTATTTGTATAAAATATTCTTATAATGTAGTGAACAATGGAAAAGGAAACTATTCTACCGATTTTTAGAAAGAAATACTAACAAAAATTCTCTTATTACTTCATAAAAAATAAAATATAAAATTATAAGAAAAATAAATATAAATAGAATTATAAACCCTGTTTATGTCTTTATCTTCCATAAAAAAGCATGGAGGTCTTCAAAGATCTGTTGCCTTACGAATGTTTTTTTTTTTTTTCTAATTCAGCAAAGAAAAAATACCTTACCTTTAATAGAAAAGACAGATTATTAATATTTTTTGTAAAACATTATAAAAATAAGTATTGAGAGAGGACTCAAATTCAAATTATATATAAATGCTTATGATTTTTATGAATGTATGATTTTTATTAGCACTTTTTATTAAATATTTGAACTTTTTCTCTATTATCTCTATTTTATTTTTCTATATTTTATGAATAAAATGGAATTATAATATTCATTTAATCTTCTATAAAAAATAATTTTGCTGCCTAAAGAAGTTAAAGAAGAAAATTATGCTTTACATTTGCCACTGTATTAAATATACATGTTCAATTAATTTTTTGTTGTCGTAATATTGGAATAAAATTGAATATTATGATTTATTTAAAACTAGCAGGCTATGCCCGCTGCGCTGGACCATATTTCCAAACTATACTTGACTCAAACAAAATGTTGATTTAAAATTTTTATTTTAAAGCAGTATAGACCATCCTGGAATGTCCTTCTCCATTGCTGAAAACGAAGCCAACGCCATTGCGATATTGTACTATTGTATGCCTTCGAGAAAATTTGGACAATCAAGCACCATATCTTTTATTTTATCAATTATAGTGGAGTTTCGTATGAAAATGAGTCCGTTATGACAACAGGAATCAAAATGCTCTCGAGTAATCACACTATTACATTAGAGGGCATTTCAATGATTATAAAATTGATTATCAAACTCTATTAACTTTTGGATCGTACATTATCATTTCTTAGTTCTTAAACTCCTGACATCTGAACTTGCAATATATGTAGTTCTGGTAGCCTACATACAATATCCGTACATGTTACATTTCATTTTTTTAATAAACGACCTCTTCTGGCAGGTCTACTGTAGTTTCCTATCTACCTTGATCTGTTCCAGCAGAGTACATAGAATAAAAAATGTAAAGAATTTTTGACAAATAAAGATGAGTGTTTAACTTATATAATTATTAGAACAATGAAGCATAAAAAGTGTGTTTTAAATCTATATTATTTGAATAACATTAACATTATATCAGTTTCACAGTCTCTTCATTTTATAAAACAGTTGTATACATGTAGCCGTTAAATTTGGGATAATCTTGCTGACTAAATTTTGCAGAAAAATAAACCTTTAGCTTGCATCCAATAAAATCTTTCTACCTTCTGTAATCGATTCCATTATGATTTTTGGCCTCAAACATTAGTAGTGCTTGTAACGATATTGTTACAAATGTACCAGACTTATTTCATATTTATTCTCAAATGAATGTGAAATTTACGATCATCCACTATTGGCATTTAATCTTATAGCTTTATGATAGTTTTTTGTTCGACGGGGTAATGAAGTGATATCTAATAGTTAATATTTGACAAAGTTCTGTTGATAGGGCTTATCGTTAACTGAAACTGCTACGTAATCCTAAATATATATATATATATACGACTGCCGAGATTTTATAGATATTTTTTTCTTAACCAACATTAAAGTATATTTATTTTCCTTACGATTTTTTTATTAGAGTGAATGATAAATTAATTTCAAATATTTTTTCATTATAATGATTTTTCCTGCACATTGAAAATATTGCTTTTTTAGTGATAGTATAATAACTGCAGATGAAAAAGATATAATAGTAAGCCTAAAACACAGACTTAATGACTGTGCTTGGCGTATGTCTTGGCGGTGACTCGATAAGTACGCTAATTCTATCAAACTAAATACCCCGACAGAACGTAAAAAAAATAATGCTAATACTTGATTGTTCCATCTATCAATTTCGCCAAATTATACAAATGGACATAATTTTAATTTTAAGTAACCAAAGAATCTATAAATTACTAAAACATTAATAGAAATAAAAATAAAACTCCAAATTAAAATTAGTTGATGACGTAACAATTACGTATAACATATTTAATGTCAAATGAATGTGCCAGACAAATAACAATAATATTTAGGTGCGGATATCATCTACGGACCACGTTGGCGCGATTAAATCAAAATTGTGATTTTATGCCTCACGTGGTAATCCGGTAATAGTTGTTTATTTATCAGTAAACTACTTCATTATTTTTCTTTTCTCTTTTAAAGTTGTTTAAATTGTTTTATTCCATAATTATTAATTGATTGAATTTATTTATTATTATTTCCTTTTTAAAAAAAATAGAAAATAAATAAAAGTAATATAAAGTAATTGGTATTTGAAAACGCAGTGTTCTCTAAATTGGCATCATGAAAAATCGCGCCAAGTTGATGCGTGTATAAAAATGGGAAAATGTTTGCAATAATATAAACAAAAAAAGTAAACAAATAATTAAAAAATCACCATTTCGATAATTTTTTTAAAATAACATCAAGCAGGAAATCAAATAGCATCAATTAGTAAAATTTTAATTATGTAATAAGTTTATTTAATAAGGGCACTACTTGAATATCCCGTCGACCAGTTTCGCCAAATTACACAAATCGCCAAACTAATAGCCAAATTATATATATTGACATAAATTTTATTATAAATAACGAAAAAACAAAAGATTTAGTAGAATTTTAATAAAAATACAAAAAAAAAAAAAAATAAAAAAAAAAAATAAAAAAAAAATAAAAATCTCTTAATGACGTTTTAAACACGCGTATCTTAATTACTATCATTGAATGTGACATTCAAGATCAGCCATTATTGGCATTTTATCTTATAATTTGGCGAAAGTTTTATGGCCAACGGGATATTACTTTAATAAGCATGGAACAAAACAATTTATATAATTTTAAAGAAGAGGATGGAAGTAAATAAATATTTTAATAATAAATAAATAACAATAGTCGGGTTGGCATGTCAGGCAAAATAATATCAATTTAGAGTCCATTAATTGCCTCGGTGCGTATATGATATCTGTGCAAAAATAATTTCGGTACTTCTAGGTTATCCCGTCGACCAATTTCGCCAAATTATACAAATCGCCAAACTAATAGGCAAATTATACATGTTGACATAATTTTTATTTTAAATAACAAAAAAAAAATAGTAGAATATTAATAAAAATATTAATAAGAAATCGAAATAAAAATCACTTAATGACATTTTAAACACGTGAATCGCATTTAATGTCATTGAATGTGACATTCACGATCATCTATTATTGGCATTTAATCTTCTAGTTTGGCGATAATTCTTTGGTCGACGGGTTAATCTAGAAGTACCATAATTTCCAATACTATTATAAATTGCCATTTGGCGACACTCCATTTTCGAAAATTAGTCCAATATGATTTTAAATACTACCTAACACAGGGGAATTATGAAGAAAATCGAAGAAGAAATGGCTAATTAAAAAAAAAAAAAAACTTGTAATTTTTTTACAGAAGGCATTTTTTATTTGAAAATGTTGAATTTATCAATAATAATAACGCATAATTGCATAAACGTACTTTGAATTGCATTATTCCTTCTTCAATTTCTAAATTTTAAAACTGTAATTTTCCTGTATGTGAAATTGACGAAATGGCGCAAGAAAAAATAAATAAACATTAAAAAATATTTGCTAAAAAAGGGTTATGTTCGTTGATCGAATTCTTCAAAATTACGGAGGAAAACTTTTGAAAACGTATGACATTAATTTACAATATATATGGGTGGCGGAAATTTACACTAAAGCTAAAGCGTAAATGTTTGATTCCAATTTTTAATATACAAACTGTTATATATATATAATTTATAATTGAATATTAAAATGTACTCCAAAATTTAGCTTCATTTGAAAAAACATTATTGCGATCATCAACAACCTAATGTCAGACATATGCATTTTTGGCTTGCATCTTTGGCGAAAAAAGCAAAATAAAAATCACAAAGAAACAAATATATAACTCACAATTTACAGTTACTTTTATAATCAGATCTGTTTTTTTTTCTACTGTAAAACATATGATACGGAAAATCAATTTTTAAAAGCAAGCGATATGGCGCCAATTGTTGTATCAATTGTAATATTGCACGATGAGTTATTTTTTAAGCATTACAAATATTTCTTTCATTTTTAAGTTACATATATATTTTTTACTATTTTACCTCATTTAAGCGGTTTTTATTTTTTTTTTTTCAAATTATCATTAGTATTTATTTTCTGCTTTTATTGATAGATATTTATATTACTGTCCAATAAATATAGTCATTTCAGTTTTTTCTTTTTTTTGTAATAATTTTTGCCAAAAAATAGCTACTGGCAACCCTTTTGTCAAAAATAACCGAAAAATACGAAATTTAGTACGAAAAATCAGAGTTATCCCTGTATATTTGTATCATAAACCTCCGCAAAAATATTTCCTATCGAATGATATAATCTGCAAAAAGATCCATCGGGTAGTTTTTGAAAACACCCGTTTGGAAGTTTCAGAACTTCTGCTTTATAATATATATGATTTACATGCTTATTTATACATTTAAAATTAATAAGCTATGAAAATGGATATTTTGTGTACTTTAAAATACGTTATACAAATAAATTAAACCTAGAAGTTAAAATTTATCATTATTTTCTAAATGAAACACCCTTTTTATTAATAAAAAACTGATAATATAATGAATAGTGGAAAAGAATGTGCAGTATAAAAATTTTTCGAGAGAATAAAGGACATAATGTTTTATGTTTGGCAATTCTTTCATTAAAAAAAAACTAATAATAAAAGAAAGAAAGATAAATATATATAAAATAATAAATTATTCTATTAACTGCTATTTCCATATAAGAACAAGAACAATTAAAAAAATGCATATAGATTCTTCAAAGATCATCTGTTGTTTTGTGAAAGTTTTATTTTACGAAGTATGCAAAATAAGAAAAAATACCTTACGTTCAATTTGAACGAATGAAGCAGCAAAATTGTTTGAAATAGCTTTTATAATGAGAAATATATTAAATATTTCAATGTATTTAAAAAGAGTAGTGCCTTTTAGATTTTTCTGATTTGTTTTTAGATATTGACAAAGCACATTAATTAATTTGTTACATAAATATTTATAATTTTAATTATCTATTTATAATATGTATTTCAGAACTTATTTCTTTTTATACATTTATTTTATGAACAAGTAAATAAAAGGAATTCTCATACTATTTGAAATGAATTTTATTTCTCTAAAAGATATTAAAAATATAGAAATGTATATATATATGAGATACGTTATTGGCATTTATTCTATAAATAAAGAGGTTTTCATAAAGGAAAATAAATATATCAATATGCATTAAAAGAACCACCATGATGTTACATACATAAATATAAGTTATATAATAAAAGGACATAACAAAAAATATTTAATAAGAACACAAGACTAATACTGTTATTCTTCATAAATATAAAATATTATAAACTTTTCTACCAAAAATTGAACCGACTTCAAAAGCTACTGCAAAGTGAAAAAATATTTTTTTTACAGAATATTATTAAGAAATTAAATTAAGAGCGTAGTATTTATCATGCGTATTATTATATTTATATAGATTAATTTGATTTTTTGAAGTCGGTGCCAGCCAAGCCAAGTTACATGTAATTTTCCAATAGACACGCATCCAAGTATCTACGAGTTTTTTACGATTTAATATTTAGTTAAAAATTTAACTTTATTATTTTACGATTTGCATTGGATAATTAATTTTAATTTTGAACTTGGCTTGGCTGGCACCGACTTCAAAAAATCAAATTAATCTACATAAATATAATAATACGCATGATAAATACTACGCTCTTAATTTAATTTCTTAATACTATTCTGTAAAAAATTATTTTTCACTTTGCAGTAGCTTTTGAAGTCGGTTCAATTTTTGGTAGAAAAGTTTATTTTTCTCTTTTTATTTAAAAGTTAACGATTTTTTGAAGTCAGTTAATAAAAATTATAATACGGGAAAAATCACTGTAAACCATACACGTATGTCAGGAGTGGGGTTCGAACCCACGATCTTTTTCAAGAACCAGAAATCAAATCTGCTGCCTTACACCGCTCAGCCACCTGACTATAGTCCATTCGGCGAGCTTAATCATCTTTCATGTTACTTTTAGTTTGCGAGAAATCGCTAACTTTATTAGTTTTTACTTAATTACTAAAAAAGTACTGAACCAATTTCAATGAAATGGAAGAAGTACCAATGGAAGAGTAGCCTCTTTCATTTAACACAAAAAATAAATTAATCGGTTGGATAGTTTCGGAGTAATCGGTGAACATACATAGAAAAAAAATACATTCGCACCGAATTGATAACATCCTCTCCTTTTTTTTAAGTCACTTAAAAATATATATAACACGGAAAATTTTTTTGTATACTATACACATACGTCAGGAGTGAGGTTCGAACCGACACTCTCTTTCAAAACCAGAGATTAAATGTGGTGCCTTAGACCGTTCGGATGTCCGGACTTCATTCTCTACAGAGAACTTATTCAATGTCATGTTACTTTTCGCAAGTCTATTCTCTTTTTGAGTACTCTTTCACTGATAAAGTATTGAGTTAATAAAAAATCTCTGATACTCTGTGGTAACGGTTAAATACAAAATATTCCTAATAGCATAATTAGTATTTAACTTGTTAAATATATATTTAAAAATTATAATACGGAAAAGATTATTGTATACACGTAAGTCAGGAGTGGAGTTCGAACCCACGCGGTCTATCGATAACCAGATCTTAGATAAAGCGCCTTAGACTGCTCGGGAATCCTGGCATCGGTAAATTTATTCGACATCCGTATTACTACTGATTTGTGAGAAATCACTAATTTTATTAGTTTTTGCCTAATTGCTAAAAAAGTACTGAACCAATTTCTATGAAACGAAAGTGGTACCAATTCGAGAGCAAGCTCTCTCATTTAACACCAAAATCAAGTTAATTAGTTGGATAGTTTCGGAGTAATCGGTGAACATACATAAAAAAAAATACATACGTGTTGAATTGATAACCTCCTCTCCTTTTTGGAAGTCGGTTTAAAAGAAAGCAAAATAAATATGAATAAAATTATGAATTCTGTTTTGCCCCTTCCTTCCATATAAGAAAAATAACAGCAACTAAAATACACAGTGTTTCTTCAAAGATCGTCTGTTGTTTTATGAAAGTTTTACTATAGTAAGTAAGTAAAGTAAAGAAAATATCTTACGTTTCAATTAAAAGATATAATCTAGATATCTTTTTATAGAAAAAAAAAACTTTTACTATAAAAATAATGTCACTATATTTAAAAAAAGAAGTGATCTTTAAGTTTTTCCGACTTGTTTTTAAGTATTTAAAAAAAAAAAAAAAAAAGCTCCAATTCAGATAATATGCAAATGCTTATGCTTTTTATAAACCTTTTTAATATTTTTTTGTGTGTGTATTTGAGAATTTTTTCTGTGCAGCTATTTTATAAAAAAATTAAATTATAATATTCATTTTGATTACTGTTCCCTTTCTAAAAATAATTAAGTTAAAAAAATTGATTTCCCTTTATATCGGATTATAAATGTTCAATTAATTCTTTGTAATCTTAATGCCATCAGAAAATTAAATATTTTGGTTGATTTAAAATTTACATTCTTATTTATGTGTTTAAAACTAACATGCTCTCTCTCTCTCTCTCTCTCTATATATATATATATATATGTTAAAATTAATTACTCTATTAATGTATATATATATTACACTTTATTTATCTAATCTTTCTATTTTTCTAATATTTTTTCTTTGAAATAGTTTTTCTATTGCAATCAATATATTGATAATTCTATTATGGTCTTATTATTTTTCTAATATTTTTTCATTGAAATGAGTTCTCATTTGCGATTAATCCGGCTATATGGAAATTATTTTTAGGTCTATCCTGATTTTCATTCAGAAATGAATCGCAATTAATGTCGCTATTTAGCATTGTCCTTGATAACGAGCTAAGTACCACATTTCCAATTTTATTCCTAATTCTGACAACTCCTCTGTATGATATAATTTGGCATTAAGAAGTTTTTACAGTAATTGATGTTGATTTGTAGTATTATCTAATGGTTCTATATAAGCATTCAAATTGCTTTGATGCTAAAGCGCAAGTAATTATGAATGTATTTTCATTTTTATTTCACTATGATTAGTAAAATTCATTCTAAACCAATTCTTTTATGGGTATCTTATATATTATTAAATTAATATATAATCTTATAGATATATGTTTATCATTAGCAAATTGTTTAATTTTTATACACAATGTCTAATGCTGCTGTGCGTATTATCATTGTGTATTATTTGGATTTCTACTTTGTAGTCATTTTATACCCTTCTTTAAGAATTTCCATTTGATTGCTACTTGTTTTTCATCACTCTGATTCATGTTGTATTGTATTACTTCTTATTAAAATTAATTATTCTATTAATGTATATATATATTTACAGTTTATTTATATAATCTTTCTATTTTTCTAATATTTTTTCTTTAAATATTTTTTCTATTGCAATCAATATATTGATACTTCTATTATGGTCTTATTATTTTTCTAACATATTTTCTTTGAAATGAGTTCTCATTTGCGATTAATCGAGCAATATGGAATTAGGCCTATCCTGATTTCCATTAAGAAATTAATCGCAATCAATGTGGCTATTTAGCATTGCCCTTGATAACGAGCTGAATACCACATTTTCAATTTTATTCCTAATTCTGACAACTCCTCTGTATGATACAATTTGGAATTAAGAAGTTTTTACATTAATTGATGTTATATATATATATATATATATACACAGTCGAGACTCCATATAACGAAATCCATTGTTCCAGCAAAAAATTCGTTATATAGAGGAATTCGTTGTATAGAGAATGACGATAATATTCTTATTTAATGTGCAAATTTTGAACAAACATTATTTTTTATGTGTTAAATTAAAAATTTGAAATGTATGATTATAAATATTATCTTAATATTATATTTCTTAAGTATTTAAACAGTTTAAAAATATAAAAAAAACAGACATTCATTTGAAAACTGAAAGAAAATAACATAAGGGGAAACTTACATTAATTTTAGATGAAAAAATTTGTATTTTTTCGTTGTTTTGATTTCAAAATTGTTACTATCTCGTAAAAATGCTCACATTTATAAAGGAATAAAAAATCGTACCGTGATTGTTTTCCTTCATTTGAAGTCCTCTCCTAATAAGACGAAAAAAACTCATCATTTCACTGCATAATGTTTTTTTTTCTCTTGTTGTAGATTTTCGTTCTCAAACTTATTATCACTCTCACAATGATTGTTCATAACTGTCCTTAAAACATCGCTATCAATAGAATACTATGCAGTAGTAAGATTGTCACCCACTTCCAAAAAAAATCAGAGAGAGCAACATTTTCTTTGAGATTTCCGTACTCCTTAATTAATTTTCATTTTTCTTTCAAGTCTGCTCAAATCACATCTTCTTTATCCTCAGAATCCACGTTATCCTCCAATATAGGAAATTCAGCCTTTTTGAAGCATTTGGAAGGTGTTTGGGAGGGGGAGGTCAATTCGTTAGACTTAAAGAACGAGAAGGTTCAATGTAGAAAAGAAATGTAAAAATATCAGCACTCAACCATACATCAGGAATAAATAATGGAAAATTAATTCCATGTGATTTCGAAGCTTTTTAAAAACTGAATAAATAAAGAGCGTTTTATGAAAAAATTCGTTATATGGAGATAGATATTTCTCTATATAGAGACTGTTTTTAATGTAATCATGAGAATAGGGGACCGTTCCTACTAAAAATTCGTTATATGGATAAATTCGAGGTATGGAATTTCGTTCTAGAGAGACTCGACTGTATATTTGTATATATATGTATTGTGTATTTAAAATAAGTTTACGAATACCTTTTACCTAGAATGTAGAATTTATTATTATTTTCGTAATTCAACAGCATTTTTTTATTTATTTTAAAGATTCTCATAACATAGTGAATAATGAAAAAGAAAGTTCATCATAACAATTTTTGAACAGAAATAAATACATGCCATTCTATACTTTGCAATTTTTTAAATAAAAAATGAAATAATAAAAGAAAATAAATGATGAATTCTTTTATTGTCCTCTAATTCCATATCAGAGCAACAACAATTTAAAAAAAGTATGGAAATTCTTCAAAGGTCTTATGTTTATTTCCGAAAGTTTTTTTTTATGAAATAACAAAAGCTTAGAAAAAATACCATGGACTTAACTTAGAAAAAAGAAGCTGCAGATTTTTTTGTAAAAAAGCTTTTAATATACAAAAAAAATCTACATATTGAAATAGAGAAGTGCCTTTTAGATTTTTCAGACTTGTTTTTAAATTCTGACAAAGGAAGTAAATTCAAATGCTGCATAAAAACTTATGCTTTTTATTAAGATATTAAGTATTTTTTTATTAAGTATTCCAGAATTTTTATTCAATTATTTTATAAAAAATGAACAAAAAGGAACTCTTATATTCTTTTAGATGAATTTTACTTCTAAAATTTCTCAATTAAATTTTCTCAATGAAGAAAAAAAATATATAAGTTATTGACATTTATTCGATATACAAAGACATTATCTTAAAATGGAAAAAAAATATTATAAGAAAAACGATCATACAATATAGATAAATGTAAAAATACATAAAAAATTGACTATAAATTGAAAAGAATAAAAATTTCTTTCATAATTCTGTTCAAGGGGTTTCGTTTGAAAGCTGTCACAGCACTATACGAACTCTTATATTTCCTTCTAACAAGTTAAAATTTCAAACCTGAGGACATATGTAATATTAACAAATTTTTTTAAAATAAATATATTAATAATATTTAAAATTTCATATATTTTAAAAGATTGTTTTTTTCATGGATATATTTTATACATTTTTCATTTATGAGAAATATTCACTTATATGATTTATCTTGTAATATTTTCATAAAATTAATAGAATTCAATGCGGCGTTGTAGACAATCACCTCACCGAGTGAATTAGTTAAATATTGATTCATAAATTAAAATGCAGTCGGTCTGCCAAGTCTTATCTTGATAGAAAACACTTTAAAACCTTATTTTAGCGGTTAACTCGTTTGTTTGCCATTATGATTTCCTGCTCTCAGTACTCCATTTTTTTATACCTTTGGATGCAACTGAAAACTGAATAGTAGACCTGCAAGTCAACCATTAAAATATGTTTTTTAAGTATTTTCAACCGAGATATGACTTGGCAGATAAATTGCGTTTTAATATGCGACTCGAGATTAAACTAATGCTAGAATTTTATACGTGAAATCGATGAGGTGAATGTCTGTGCTGCTACTTCCTGGTCTATAAGTACTATGATGAATTCAATATGTACATTTATGTTTTAAGCTTTCTAAGCAGCATACCTTCTAAATTGTTTATGGTAGTGTGTGTCCTTAGACTAAACTTAATTTATACCGACTCCACAATTTATTTGTTTACTTAAAAAAATCAGTATTTATATTGACAAACACATAATTAATAAATTAAAAACAGCATTTTTTAACATAAATTTTGATGATACATAGCGACTCAAAAATTCATTTATTGACAAATTCTTAGTTTTTTTTTTTTTTAAATCCTATTTTACTTTTTAGCATTGTAGAATATGGAAAAACACAAAATAAAATAAATGTATATTTATTTTGTGTTTTTTTTACGTGATTTACGTGATTTACAAGATTTACGTGAATGCATATATAGGACTCGTAAATGTAGTAAATGTAAAATATCCAGTGAGAATAAAAATGTATACGAAGATAAATAAAAATGTGCGAGAAACTTACATATACGGTCGTGGAAAAAAACTTTACATTTTTATATTTTGAAAATTTTGTATGGTACACAAAGTATAAAAATGTAAATCGAAAGAAAATATTGTTCCTTATTAATTGATGTATGTCAATTTTAGTGGCATCTCTATATATATATATTACGCTAACATACACTGTAAAACATTTGTGTAGCATTACTCCATACAACTTGTTGTGTTGTGTTATGGGTATTCACTTATATAATGTTGCAATTTAAACATCTGTTACAGGTGTAACATTACATATTAGTGTAATGTTACACTCGTTATCTTGGTTAATTGTTATTCCACCATAAACTTGGTGGCAGCTTGGCTGCTACCAACTTTATGGAGTAACGCTACACAAATGTTTTGCAGTGCATGTGGCACAAAAATCGCGATTATTTGTAAATTGTTCAATGGTAACATACAAACGAACCACATCTGATGGGTTCATATGCAAAAGTCCTTTGGTAACATTTATGCTGTGTAAATTGGATTCATTTATGTTTTGCTCCATCGGGGGCAATTATGGAACTTCAAAATATCATTATTTTTTATTTTTTCAGTGCTTTTGACTTAATAAAAATAAATAAATGTCATGAATTTTAAACTCTTAAGTTACAAATTAAAGTTATGAATTATAAATGAAATGTGTAAAAAGGATTACATTATTATATTTTAAATAATTAATGAAATATTAAAAAATGCCACAGGTAGAATACGTAATAATATACCTTATTAAATGATGTATTTTAATATATGATATATTTTAATTTGAGTGGCATATATATATATATATGAATGTCTGAAACTAACTTTATATTTTAATAGAAGCGCCGGAATGCAAGATAAATTTTAAGAATATTTGGTGAAAAACTTTTAATTAATGCTTGTGTTACTGTAAACATTTAGCGTTCAAAAGTTATTTTGCACGCAAATGAATTTTACAGTTAATCAGATGTAGAATTTCTAATGTTGAAATTCCTTTTGATTTAATTAAGAATATAATAAATAAATATAGGCTGCCCTTTCTTTTTGCTTTAATATACTACATAATCTTACTTTTATTTCTTTTGTAATTTACTCGATTTTGTGTTGTGAAATATGTACTTAATTATCAGATCCATGCTTATTCTAATGAAAATACACAAAATGGAGTTGAACAACTTTATATTGTTAAATAAACTTATTATGTAAATTGTAAAGAACTTCAGTGCTTATTATCATTTATAAAATTATACCACTGTTGTAAGATTTGGTGAACACGAAGATTAAATGTACTGTTTAAAACTTTTAATATCAGTAACCAAATTGAAAAGGTAAATGCAAACGAAAGAAAACATGTACGGTGATTACTGATTGGAAATTTTATAAATATTGAAATATTCTTTTTTATTCAATTATCGTGTGGTGCACATATAAAAATTGCTATATAGTGTAACTGAAAAGTTTGAGGGTATATTTTTTCTTAATTTTATTTATGAAAATGTCTCTTTCTGTAAATATCTTCTTGACATTTCATAAAGTTATATTGCTTCTGTAAATATTTTATTCATTATACATATATATTTATCCATCTTTTTTTCCTTAAAAGTAAAGTTAGAAAAAAAAGGATAAAGGATTGTACTTATATTTCCGTGTAAATATTAAATAATAAATTTAAGAATGAAAAAATACTGAAAGATTGTTAACTATTTTAATTGTATACGTTTAAACTAAATTTTAAAAATGCCTGTTTAGTGAATAATCTAGAAGAAAAGAAAATTAAATATAAATACAAGCCGATTAAAGATCGTAAGTGTAATTTTTGAATAGTGTCTTTGTTGAAATATTTTAAATTATAAAATTTGACGTGATTTCATATTAGCTTACAATTCAAATATCAGTTTGAAAGTCGCAATTACGCTTAAAATCTCTAAAATAAAACTGTAATTCTATACAAAACATAATGAGTATAAATTTAGTTTTAAAAATATATTTAGAAAATATTATTTTATTTTTAGGTAAGCATAAACTCTCCGAACTGGTAAAGCAAAACATGTTTTAAAATATTATAAATCATAAAAAATTGGAATTACTCAATAAGACCAAAGACAATTACGCCTTTCGCGACATTTATATTCATATTGAAAATGCAATATGTTCGCAAATTCGACCGAAAAAATCATCAAATAGTGATAGCGGCATCCAGAAAATAAAAATTACCACATACCATTCCGTCACAAATGCGGGGTACACTGTTAATCATTTTGTAAAAAAAGAAACTGCAAATTTACACTAAATCCCAGTTAAATAAACTCGATTCATTTCCTTTATATTGTATCTAATTCTCTGTTGGGATTTCCATGTCTTTATTTAAAGATATTTTTATCTTTTTTAAATTTTGTATTCCAAATTTGCAATTTTATTAAAAAAAAGAAAGAAAATTTAGTTTAAAGATTTTTCAAAAAAAAAAAAAAAAAAAAAAAAAACCTTAATAAAATATGTATTTTTTAAAATTTTATTCAAATTAATTTAATTTAAATTTTTAATAAAATTGGGGTAAAAAGGGGATGTTGACCGCTGAATGATAAAAGATATCCCTTGTACTCAATAGCAATTTCTCCTACAGCTCAGGCAGTAAGGTGTTCTTCCGCTGTCAAGAAGTATTAGGTCCAAACTCTAAAAGAGCTTGAAATATATTGTGTTAAATTTTAATGCCACAGCAGTTGAAATTTTCTCAGAAAATTCAAGGTCTTTGAAGCTCACTGAAGATTGAGTGGTTAAATTACTTTAAACACTAAATTTAGTTATTATCATTAGATGTGAATTTACGAAATATTGTGTACTTTCAACAATGTAAATTACTTAGTCTATTTTAAATTTACCAACTGACTTTTTTGTTTGTGTTTTTTAACAGAATCAAGGTTTTTCTAATCTCTGTAATTTTACATAAAACTTAAAACAATGGATTACCCATAGATTCTCTGTAATTTTATAGATTTTTTTAAAAATATTCTACTTTACTGTAACTTAACTTGGGTTGATGGCACTAATTTTCAGAAATTGAAGTACATTATTAAAAAACATTTAAAAGACATTTTCGCGTTAATTGTAAACGAAGTGGAACCCGTCGACATTCGTCGAAAGAAAATCTTCAAGAAAAAACTGTTTGATTGATTTATAATAAATCTACAAAATTGGTTACAGTTAAAAATACACCTTATGTTGGTCAGTCTAACTCTCAAACAAATATTATTTTAAGCTAAAATTAGCAAAACACTATAAAACTCATTTATCCAAATTATTAAACAAAAAAAAAAAAAAAAAAAAAAAAAAAAAGTCTGAAATTCATCGGATTTTATAACAGACAATATTTTTGAAATAATATACGTATTTTATTATTATTTTTTCAAATTTAAGAAAAAATGGAGTGATATTGTTGCCACAATTACATAATTGGTATTAAAAATAAAAAAATAATAATAATATTTCATACATAAATATAGATACAGCTTTAAATCGAATTGCATTTAAAAGTACATTTTTTCTCCATACGGTGGTGTAAAAATTTAAAATGTACGATAGTTAGAAGTATAAAATTTGCAGTAGCGAAAATTGCAAAACCGAAATTACACGGGAAAGTGTTGCCATCAGCAAAATGACGTATGTGTAACGCACAGATACGTTTTGCCTTTATAATATAGATAAACACTCTCGCCTTTGAAATAATGTTAAAAAAAGTGGTAGAAATTTCCATCATACGCTCCATAATAGGATGGATCGAAAAGTATAGGAAAAAAATTTTTTTTTAGAAATCACTATCGGCGCGGTGTGCATAAGTTGCCTTTTATGTATACTAGTTTACAGGGTTTTTTATTATTATTATTATTAAAATCCATTCATATCTTCCGGTGCCCCAAGCGCCCCAAAAATAATTAAAAATTGAGTTTTTTATGATTTTTTTTATACTTTTTGTTTTATTATTTTTTCTTAATTACTTTTGGCGCGGAGTGCAAAAGCTATCTTTTATCTATCTTAGCTCACATATTTTTTAAAAATAAAATTCATTCATATCTTCTGGTGTCCCAAACGCCTCAAAAATAGTTTAAAATTGAAATTTTCTTGAAAATTTATTTTATTTTATTTTATTTTATTTTATTTTACTTTTTGGAATTCATTTGGCACTGGGTTGGAAAGTTGTTATTACAATACTACATAACTGTGGAGTTCCGATATATTTTTTTAATCAAAATCCTTTCACATCTTTGATGCACCAATTAAAATTAAAAACTGAAATTTTTACAAAAATGTATTAAGAATTATAATTTACGAAAAATACTTACAAATTTTGAAAACAGGTTAATTAATAACGTAAAAGGTTATAAATAACATTAATTTTACAATAATAAGAGATATATAAATTTAAAAATCAAAACATTAAACCATAAAAATTACAAAAATCGAACTTACGTAGAGAAAAG
This sequence comes from Maratus speculifer, assembly GCA_964019185.1. Classification (NCBI taxonomy): domain Eukaryota; kingdom Metazoa; phylum Arthropoda; class Arachnida; order Araneae; family Salticidae; genus Maratus; species Maratus speculifer. The sequence continues at coordinate 424,133,826 of OZ025290.1, read as the reverse complement.
TTTTACATCCTTCAATTTGGAAATTTACATATTTTTAAAGCTTGTAATCTTTTTTGGTATCAAAGTGTTTTATATGGCTTCTTGATTTTATTCTATTCAATATAAAACCGTGTCTCTTTTCCTGTCCAGATACAGTTGCTGATGCCTCAGACTCTAGTCGAACGCATCTTTCAACCGCTTCGGTATGGCATGGATATTTTGATCATCCATTCGTTTTTACAACTTTTATCATATTCTGAATTTCTTTGCAAGGCACATTCATCAAAAGAAGTGGTTCAAAATGTCCAACTAGTTTCCAGTCAATAATTTCAAAATAATCTTTCGCTTTGAAGTTTATTTGGGGTATTTTGAAAATTCTCACTCCTGGTGATTTTCTCTTTTTATTTCTAGCACAAATTAGCTTTTGCATTGCTAAAGATCTGATATGCTCTGTTTTATCTGTGAGCATTGACAATAGCAAATTTTCAGGGTGGAAAAAAAACTATTTCGTTGTATAACAGCATCTACGATCTTTCTTAAATTGGGTTCCAAATATCTAGAATATGTGATAAGTTTCCAAATTTGACACGTTCCTTCAGTTATGGATGGCTTTGTTTTGATATGAAACCATACAGGTGCATATACCTTCATAATATCTGTTGTAAGAGTAATGAGATTATCAGAAGTATTTTCTGTAGCCACTTACAACCTTAAAATTCTACACGCAGTTGTTAGCCATCTTGAGTGATAAACTGGAACAGGTTTCATTAATGCCAGATCAGAACCCCATTCACCACGTGATATTGCTATGCAAATATCATAAAAAAATTGCTTTTCATTGCTGAGAACTCTTCTATCTATGTTGTCTTCCAAATAATAAAGTATAAAAAGTTTATTTCATACATTTAATAAAATACGATTATCGATTTCTCATCCTCTCGATCTACGTTTTGCGTTAGATAAATTATTCTTTGACTGTTAATTTTAGATGTATTTTTTAGCTCAAAATTTCATGAAACTCGATTTTCGGCAAATAATTAAAAGTTTTGGGGCATTGGAAGAAATTTATCAAAGTCGAAAATTATTTGGATGCATGCTAATATACTATAAAATGCATCTTTTTTATCCCGCTGATAAAATAATTTAAAATAAATTTAAAAAAAAATTATAAATTTTTATAAAATTTAATTTTTTTTACTATTTTGGGGGCGCTTGGGGGCACAGGAAGATATGGATGGATTTAAATTAAAAAAAGATTCAACTAATATATATATAAGGCAACTTTCGCAACCTGCGCCAAAAATAATTTTTAAAATATTAAGAAGCGAAAAAAAATTATAAAATTTATAAAAAATTCAATTTTTAACTATTTTTGAGGCGTTTGGGGCATCGGAAGATATGAATGGATTTCAATAAAAAAAACATATGTGAATTAGTATGCATAAAAGGCAACTTTTGCATCCCGCGCCGATTCGATTATCCGAATTTCGATTTTTCGATCCACCCTACTCCATAAGTACATACATGATTCTCCATTTATAGGACTGCAATTACCAATTTATACGGTATCATCGCTTTCATGGACACATTATAGAATGGGAAGCGAAAGATTTTCTTTTTGTAATAACATTTCATACTTATCAAATTACATATAGTTACTTTTTCATCGCAATGTTTTAAATTTTATTAAAATTAGAATCGTCACCCTGAATTCAGTTTGATTGAAACAAGTTGGCACCCCATTTTCTATGTTAATTTTTCCTTCTCCATGCCTCCTCTTAAGTTATCGCTGGAATATTTTAACACCTTTCTAAACCTATAAATGTATTCTATTTGGTACTATCTACATATTTGTTTATTAATTAAAAATATTCGAAAGGGCAAATTTTATACGCTGAAAATTATAAGAGTTGCTGAAGAAAATTTAATGCATAGATGCTAATTACATTCTAACGAAATATTTACCAAGTGTAAATTGCACGTCAAACTTAACAAATGATGGGCTTTTGTTCTATGACGAAGTTCTAAAAATATTCAGATCTTGTGTAATAGTATACGGTACTTCGTATACAATATAAATATCCGAAATCTTTCGTGTGTCCCTGTAAATACTATCCGCTTTCTACAAGAAAGGAAGTAACCTTTACTAAACTTTAGACACGTACAAACAATGCTTCCTCCTGTAACATATATAATGGAATATTTATGTGTAAATTAACAAAAAATAATATTCTTTGCAGCCCAGATTGTATAAAATGTATATTATAGTACTTACGTCATAAATTTACATTAATTTTATTATGCTCGGACGAATGTAACATTGATATTATGTACTTGGAACGATTTCTTTCCATTGGCTGTAATGTAACGGAATAATTTTATATTGTCGCTGTAATTGAACTATACATTTTATTTTTTAAAAAATTTGAAATGACACAAGACAAAATTATGCTTCAATTATATATTTTAAATTTGAAACGATTCAATAGGGTATTTTTTCGTTTGTTAAATGCAGGCAGACAGACAAATGGACAAACGAACGAACTGAACGCCGATTATAGTTTCTGCACATTTATGTAATTATGAACGCATTTTAAAATGCATAATTTAGATTTAAGTTAAAAAATGTTCTACGATTTAAGATTAGAGTAAGTATTTCCGATCTGAAGTAATTTGGAATTATAAAATAAGCACTTACTTAAAAAGGAAAATCGAAGTTAAATAATTCCGCTCGCAATATATCCTATTGAATATGAAATTACTTTTCTAAATATTAATTTTTATTATCATACCAATTCCAGGCATTAGTTTAGATCTAAAAAACTAATTTTATTTATCACTAAATATATCGTCATTTATCATAATACAAAGACGCAGTAATAAAAAAATCTATCCATTATATGTGGCATTTAAAATTTTAAACCCAAGAACGCTTTCGTTCTACCTAGAACATCATCAGTTAGCATGTTCATGTTCTAGGTAGAACGAAAACTTTCTTAGGTTTATCTTTTTAAATGTCGCATATAATGTATAGATTTTTTTTATTACTACACCGTTTTATTATGATAAATGACGATGTATTTAGTGATAAAAAAATTACTTTTTTAAAAGATTACAACTAATGCCAAGAATTTTATGATAATAAAAAAAAAATGAATGTAGGCATTATAAATATAAATGTAGTTTTCTAGATTTCTTTGATAGTTTTCTAAATATTCTCTATTTGGTATCAGAAAATTTTTCATTAATTCAATAACGGTCTCTTTAGTTATAATCCTTATACATTTCAACTAACAGGATATCGATAAGAAGGTTAAACACAAAGATACATATCAGTTTTTCCTATCTTCTTTAGAAAACGATAAATAATATTTAAGTACGAATATTTTCTCCGATAAAAGAGTATAGGAAAATTAAACTATATTAAATATTCAAAATCAAAAAATCAATCACTTTTTTAAATAAAATTTATACATTTTGCTAAATTTCTTATTCAAAAGAAAATATTTCTCTGAAAATATAGTGTTTAGTATTAAAAATATTTTGATCACTCACAAAATGTTACCTTAAGGAGAATTCTTATATACTTCAAACAATAATATTTTTGAATGATTAAACACAAAAACACAATTAGTCTATATTCAGTCAGTTTCTTAACCTCCTGACTGCCGCGACCGGATTTTTGCGCACACTAAGCTGCAGGTTTCACTGCAACATAAGCAATATTTAAATTAATGTGATTCTGCAAATAAAAATCAGTTTAAAAAAATTAAGTTAGGATTAATGCTATCAAAGATTATACACCTATACGTAATAACATATTTTGTATCAGGTTGTAAAAAACATCTTTTTTTAATATTTTTAATAAATTAAAGAGAAAACAACATTACAATATTACCCTTTGACTGGGCAGTCAGGGGGTTTCTTAAAAAAAGCATCTATGTATGTGTGCATACAAGAAATATAAAAATTATAACCATTGCAATTGATAAAGAAAGAGAATATATTTAAAAACACAAATTCTTTTGGACTAGTATATTGACTAGTATATATACTAGTATTTGAATAGTATATAATAAATAGATAAATAATATATATATAATAAATAGATAAATAATAAATATGAATGTCTTAAAGCTATAATTATGTATTTACAAATACAAAATTTATTACAAATGATCAAAATTGTTTATTCAAATCAATTCGTACTTGCATCTGCATCTAATGTTTCTTTTGCATATTTTTTTTCTTTTCATTTTTTTTACTAAAATATAAGTACATTTAACATTTTTTTTTTCCTTAATTATAAATGAGCAATTTTCATCTCATCAATATCTATCTTCGTTAATGTCTTAAGATATCCAAAATATCTTAAACTATATTAAGAAACATTTTTAAATAAAACTAATTTAATAAAATGGTAGCTACAGTTATTTTTTCGAAAATATTTACAAGAATAACTAGATAAAAAGTAGCGTTTTAGTAACATTAAATTTCTTACACACAATAAATGTAATTTAGAAATCCATAAATAAAAGTATCATAATACTATCAACAGCTGAAAGTATTTTGTAATTTGAATTTTTTACAGCGCAATTTTAATAGGAAAAAAGCTAAAACCATGTAAATGGGCCAGAAGATTATTTTATTTTATTTTATTTAAAATTTCAGCTATGAAATTAGGCTTGAATATTATTGAATATTTAATCTATGAATTATCCCTTGCTATCTAAGCGTAGAATCAACATAGTGAATAATGTCCAAGCCGGGGACCGAACCTGGAACCCTTTGGAGTAGCATTCCAAGTGCTCTGCCATTTAACGGAGACCCGTAAGAAAAAACCCCAAATTTTTATTATTGATTTTAAAGTAATGAGTTTTGGTGTACTATTTAAAAATCTTCTTGTAAGGAATAATTAGCAAAAAAATTCATTTTTTATTAAAAAGTATATTTTTTATGGGGATTTTTATGTTCTTTTTTGTCGAAAAATACACTTTTTAAAATTACTACTCCTCATTCAATTTTCAATATTTTGGTATTACTAAAATTTCTTAAATAGTGTTATAGTATATAGAAAAGAACTAAGGAGAGATATTTTTAATTTTCTATTTTAATCGGCTAAAAAAAGAAAAAAATACGAATGGTAAATTTCCTTAAATTCGTTATAATTTTCATGTTCATCAATTTATGTAAAATTTTCAGAAATAGTTTTAAAAAATATCTCTCCTTACTTTTGTTGCAATTTTTTTTTAAGATTCTAAAAACATAAACACTTTGTTTCTAAATCATTTTACCACTGAGCCTTAGTACTTTGAACTTAGGCAAAATATGAAAAAAACGATTTGAATTGAATTGATGAATTGAATGAATATGAATTTTCAGGAAAACACATTTTAAATGGCCGCAAGTCCTTTAAACTTTATAGTGAGTACAATTTAAAAAGCTCATTTTCTACCTGTTCCAAGTGTCCCCGAATTCTGAAATTTTTCATGGATATTCGCAAATATGTATTTTATCGTTTTCTGAGGAAAACAAAATGAACTTTTGATGATTTTTGGCCGAAAATGGGGTACGGGTCTCCAATAAACTACAAGAACGACGCCCAGCGTGGCATTTCTCACTCTCATATGTTTGATCTCGAGCTTGGTCAATTTTCACCATATTATAATTCACATATTAAATATTAATTAATTTTCGAGCGTGATGCTCATGAAGCGTTCCATCTAGGGCTGCAGAGGAACCTTACCAACATATGAGAGTGAAAAATGCCAGGTTGGGCATCCTCCTCGTAGCTTAAATGGTATAGCGCTTAGAGAGCTATTCCAAAGCGTTCTGGGTTCGATCCCCGGCTTGAATATTTTCACCTCATGTCCATTCTACGCTTAGTTAGCAAATGAAGATTCACATATTAAATATTTGATAAATATTCTTGAAAAAACCTTTCAAATAAAGCATAAATTTTCATGTATTTTTCAGAATTTTTTTTATATTTTATCACCAGTTTCTCAAAAAAGAAATTTTTGACTAAAGAAATCGCCTGATTAACAAAATGAAAATTTACTGGTGAGAATAATAAATCATGATGGGAATATAGATGCCCGAAATAATGTTGTCGACGGGTGAATCTCAATTAACATAAACGCGATGCCCGTATGACGTACGGGCAAATAAGGGAAGGGGTTAATGAATGTGATCCAGCAAAATATTTTAGTTGAAAAGTACAGTGCTCCGAATAACATAATTCAAGTTCTACACTGTAAAAAAATAAAAATCTGTAATCCTACTGATGTAAAGTGTTCCAAATCTGTATGGTTACTTTACCATAAGACACTTTATATAACACTTTATCTGAGCACTGTACAAGAAAAGATGTAAAGCTACAAAGCTATTTTTTGTAAAGTTACAGAAATATGTAACTTTACAAACAAGTCTACTAAAATTAGATTTATCTTACTAAAATTTTATCTGCAACCTTTGTTGCAGTTGCATAAAAAATTCTTGGAATCCCAGTTTCCTAAAACAGTCCTCACTGTTAAAAATCTTGCAGCATTTTGTACAGTCATTTCACAGTTTTCTGAAAAACCAGTAACATAACCGTAATTTAACTCTATTCTGACCATAAAATTGGTAATAATATGTTCAGAATAACGTAAAAAGACGGTTGTTTTACTTTTTTTGTAGAAAACGGTCAAATGCCTGGATAAAATGCTGCAGATTTTTAACAGTACTAGTAACATTACAGATTTTTTTTTGATTTTCAGTGCAAATATGTATCTGTTACATGAATTTTTGCTGTTATCGTTACATAAAAATTTCTAGGAATAACAGTTTCCTAGAAAACGAGTAACTTTAAAGATTTTTTTTTACTGTGTATGAATTTCTTTGAATAGTATGGTTTTGTACTTGGAGTAGTATACCATGAAAAGTATTACTTTTATGAAAAGAAGAATTAAATAAATTTTAGTTGTATTTTCTTTATCTGCGCACACAACGGAACATAAAAAATTATGAGAAATTTCATAAATTTACAGTCAATTGAATTCCTTAATTGCATATATTTTGTCATCTACTAATTTAACAAGTTGGAAATTGCACGTGAACGTAGCAAATGAGGCGCGTTCGTGCGAAAACGAAGTTTTAAAAATATTCAGATCTTGCTTATATAGTAGAGCGTAGTTCGGATACAGTATAGTAGCCTAAATCTTTGTGTTTCTCTAAATATGCAGAAAGTAATTTTTATTACACCTCAGCAACGTATATCTTATTCATAAAATGTTAAATAGTTGAATATAATTAAAACATGCCCCAAACAATGTTTCCCCGTATAGCATTATGTAGTGGAATACTTTTGTGTGGCACTGTAATTTAATAATAAAAATTCTTTGCATCACAGATTGTACAGAATGCATATTTTAGTATATATTTCATAGATTCATGCCAATTCTATTATGTTCGAATGAGTGTAACATAAAAATTCATTTGAATCATTTTCCCATTGACCGTAATGTAATGGAATACCTTTGATTGTCCCTGTAAATGATCAGTGCATCGGACTTTCATAACATTCGGAATGACTCGATAAAATTACGTAATAATTATATGTTTTAAATTTCAAACGATTAAAATGCATTTGAAAATTTTTCCTCATTGACCGTAAAGTAACGGAATCCTTTTGATTGTCCCTGTAAATGATCTATGCATCCGATTTTCATAACATTTGAAATGACTCGACAAAATTACGCAATAATTATATGTTTTAAATTTCAAACGATTAAAATGCATTTGAAACTTTTTTCCCCATTGACCGTAATGTAACAGAATCATTTTGATTGTCCCTGTAATTGATCTATCCATCCGATTTTCATAAAATTTGAAATGACTCGACAAAAATTATGTTATAATTATGTATTTTAAATTTCAAACGATTTGGTTGGGTAGTTTGTGTGTTGTTATATGCGGACGGACAGACGGACAGACAGACGGGCAGACAGACAGACGGACAGACGGACGGACTGAGAGACAACAATAGGTGCTACGTATTTACATAATTACGAACGCACCTCAAAATTGCAAGAATTGTGTTTATCACTCATATAATATCCTGCTTCAAATTTCTGCTTTTATAACATTAGAATTTTAAAACAAGTTGCTGAAGAAACATTTGTAATTCGCTATGCGTTTCCCATTTTTCTAGATGTCTAATCACGTTTTGATTTTCAAGAAAATAAGAAAGTACATCTTCAACATTTACTTTATTTTGGTTATTCCGTACACGTAGAAAACAAAAAGTAAAACTAGGAAGATCTGTTTTAATAAAGTAGTTTGAAATTCAGAAAATGAGAAAAAAAAACTAGATGGAATCTAAGACTATCTGACTGAAAAATCTTTTTCGTTGAATATTACAAAATTTAGTTGTAGTTAAAAATTATGTCAAATTGTTTTTTTTTTTTTTTAATGCACTTAGTAACTGTATTTTGTCAAAGAATATTAAAAATAAGTCACTGTAACAATTAATGTCCAAATTTCGGAAAATGTGTGATTGCATATAGTGGTATATGCATGTAGTGGTATATGTGTATTGTTTCTGCTGATTTAATGGACTAATCAAAAATCCGATGCTTATATTTATAGAAAAAAGTACACTGAAAAGATTATACGTAAATATATTCCCAAATATAAATAATGAAAAAATAAGAAAGAGCTTTAAAATTGTGAAAGAAAAAAAAATAATGTTACTATTACATTGAGAATTGAAGTGAAATTTCGTTTGTACCAAAACTTTTTCAACTTGATTGTTATAGAAAATAATCATTACTGCAACTAAGCTTGTAAAGTCATATTTATAAGTTTGAATGTAAACATATCTTTAAAACGTGATAATACAGATAAACTCAATAATATACAATCTAATTATTTTTTTAGAGATACTTATCACGATAAAAAAAAAAAAAAAAAAAAAAAAAAAAAAAAAAAAACAGAAGATACAGTTGGTCCTAGGAAAAAGTTGGAATGCGTCAGTTACCAGAAAAGAAGTTTATTCTTCAAAACAACTGAAAGGAAAATGACAACTTATTCAAGCATTTCAGAGTTTATATAGACACGTGTATAATGAAACATATATAATATTTCATCAGAAAAAAAATAGAAATTTAATATTTAAGTTGAGAGAAGTTAAGTACCCATTCTCTATACAATTTTTTAATAATTGTGATTTGGCGTTGCCTAAGCTATTCTTTGAATACTGTATAGAGGTAAAGTCTGTCTCAAATATTTAAGTAGAAACATAAAATATCGTTTTATAAATAATTATAAAAAGTTAGAATGGAAAAAAGTAGAAAAAAGTATATATAAAAAGTTAGAATTTTTATCTAGAGATTTCGCAACATTATATTAATAAATGATATCAAAAGTAGAAAAATTAAATTACATAATTGTAAAAAATATAATTAAAAAAGAAGTTTATGCACAATGTCAAAAACAACCTGATTTATAATTTTTACAGAACTTTTGTTTACAAATTATTTTTCCGTGTTTTCGGATTAGTTCAAATAAATGTGCGTCCAACGAAATTACAAGTTTTTGTAAGATTTCGGCTGGCAAAGAGTACCCTGCTTTCTCAATGACCTATCGGTGTTTTTCATTAGAATAGTACTCTTTCTATTGCCATAAACTTCGCAGGGTAAAATACCCCAGACATTCTCAATAGGATTTAACTCTGGACTTTAAGCTGTCCAGTCAAAGACTTTACTATTTTTCTAGAAGTTTTATAGAATGTGATTCGTGGATTGAGGCATTATTTTGTTCAAAAGTCTATTCAGAACCTTCCAAAATATCACCGGATGGAAGTGAATGTTGGTTTAGCGTCTCTTGATACGTTTTTTTAATCTTGTCCTCCTATTAGAAAAGACAGACAGATCTGGCCGTTGAATTTAAATGCCCCCTCAAATCATAAACGATTTACCACCTGGTTGCATGATGAAAAAGGCCCTTGGTTTCTTTTCGATATTAATCATCAGGACAATTTAAGTTTCATTTTTTTCTCATCGCTGAATAAAACAGTAAGCCATTTATTCCCACAGAACATGTGTTTTTAGCGTAGTTCATTCTTGCTTGTTAGTGATGTAATTTGAGAGACGGTTTTCCAGCCATTCTCTTCAGTATGATATAATGACACTCTTTAATACTTCTACATACAGTGTCTTTGGGCACCTGTGTACTGATATTAATTTGAATTTGCCTTATCGACATTTTCTGTTTAGCTACCAATCTCCATGTCATCCGATCTGTCTGAACAGTCGTCATACATGGTTGTCCACATCTTGGTTTTCGCTTAAAATTATCATTTTTAGAGAGTACTTGATATATGCCTCATTTGACAAATTTAAAGCTTTTGCAATTTGAAAAACATTTTTATTTTGCGATTTCAATTTAAGAACTTTCAAAATTTCACTTTTTAGTGAATTCTTTACCTTTTGGCATTTTAAAAACGTGAGGAAATAATTTCTCCATCTTTTAAACTTTTAGAAAAGTGCAATACGATATCATGCAACATGATTATACACGGCCAATCCTGTGTTTCTAAAAAAATTGCATTAAGTGTTAACTTTGGAGACGGCGTTTTTTCAAGGAAAAAAGAAATATTAAATAAAAATTAAATATATTTTTCATTTTAACCACCTAAAAAGGTTTATTTTATTTCATTTTGATTAAATATCGAATATTTATTGCAAATTAGCATAGAATATTTTCTTGTCCAATTATTTTAATCCATATTTGCAAAGTGATTAAACTTTTGTGATAGACTATATAATATACTAAAATGGGATAATTTTTAAAATGATTTGTAGTTGTTTCCTTGTTTAAAAATACATTATTGTTATAATAACACAATATAATTTATTTAATGTTGGTTAGAAGACTTAAATATAGTCACTTCCTCAACAGTTTTAAAAATCATATTTACTTAATTTAGCCCAATTCTGTAATAACAATTTTCTATTATAGAAATAAGCAAGAAAAAGCAATTTGTAATACATTTTACAGACATTCTCATCACGAAAAGATGTAAAAAGTTGCTTATGAAAAGACAAAGAAGACATGATTCACTTAACACCAGAAAATAGGTATATTCTCCTAAAAAATTTAAAAGGAAATAACAACATCGTCATTTATTTCGTAGGTTTCTGTGGAAATCTGTAAAATGAATATTTTATCAGAAAAGCAAGGACATTTCATTTTAAAGTTAAGGAACTCTAAGAACCTAATCAATATGCATATTTTATTAATTGTATTTGAGCGTTCAAAACTTGTATTTTGATAATCTGTAGATGTCTGACTGACGAATACCGAATTATTTTTATAATTTTTAATAAATATACGGCTGTTTCCATGTTTAATAATATGGGATGTTTTCTTAACGAATATATTTTAGTAATGGTAATTAAATTTAAATCTTCAACATTTAAAACTAATAGTCTTCAATACTCTTTATAAAATCATATTTCTTTATTTCAGATCAAGTATATAAATATCATTTTCTAATAAAGAAAACCACAAGACAATATACCTTCTAATTCTTTGTTTAACATTCAAATCACGTATTAAGAAAAAGAGGATATAGGCAGTCATGGAAATAACTAAAAAGACTGAATTCGTGAAATACCAGAAAATAGGTTTGTTTTCCAAAACAACTTAAAGCAAAGTTTATAGGAAATGGACATCCATAAAACAAATATTTTATGAGAAAACATGCAGTTTTCATTTTTCATTTCATCTTGTATTGTAAAAGTATTTTTTTTCAAACTATACATAACGAAATGTAGGATATAGATATTTGTAATATTTATAAAATAAAATAAAGAATAAATCATGTATTAAAATACTGAATATGAAAAAAAAATGTGTAGAATCACCGAAAAGTTAAAAATTTTAAATATCTTGTGAATTTTATTAAAAAATGTTTTAATAATAATATTACAATAAACATAATTTTGAATATTAAAAAAATCGAAAATTTATACGAATAATATTTACATTGAATGTAATTTATATATTCTCATGTCAAAATATAGAGAATAATTTTGCTATTAGAAGAAATTAGAAATGAAAACACGCTCTAATCCCTTACTTTTATTTTGGTATACTCATCATGTAGTCCAGAAAAACAAATAAACTTGATACATCAAAAGAAGTGAAATAATGTAAAAAAGATTCAAAAATGAAAATAAAAATGATTCAAAAATATATTCAAAATAAAAATGATTTGTCATATGATACTTCAAAATTTGTATGAAAAATTTTACAATTTAAACATTGTATGTGTAATATCTGAATTTTTCATTTAAATATTTAGTCTCCAACAATGATATTGCAAAGGTATTGTAAATTAAATAAAGTATGACAAATAACAAATTTATTTTAATAACTTTTGGGTGGGATTAAACATATATGAATCGTCAAAAGGTACATATACAATTTGTTTCAGTCACAAGTAATAAATATTTGTCTTTTTCAATTAGAACATTTTTTGGTGTTTTATCAGCATAGGTAATTGTTGAAATAATACATGTACCAACAAAATGGAATATTTGTGAGAGATTGCGTCTCAAAAGGGTAGTATATAGAATGTAGTTAAAGTGCATAAGTACTATGTAAAATAACTGCGTTGTAGCTTTTTGCGTACAAAAACAAAACTCCGAAAAATTGCCCAGCTTGATCAATCTTCCCAGTTGTAATGGTTTGCAATTATCCAACAATGAAATAGATTCCAAACTTTCCTATGTTATTTTGTAAAATTCAGATTTAAGTCTCCCTTTTTCCTTACACGAAAACTTTTTAATAAATATCAAGAAATGAATGCCGCATATAAAAATATTTTTTTTATATATATCTTTTGATTTTAACAAACATTGTTTTGTATATTTAAATGTAAAGTGTAGACATATTTTAATTATCTCGTGGTTGACCTGTTAAGATTGGTACACTTTTATGAACCTTTTTCGAAATTTTGATAGATTTATGTCCACTGTAAAAAAGATAAACTTTAATTAACCTAATTCTTATTTTTTAGGTGCGTTTGTAATTATGTAAATACTGTCAGCATATAACAACGAAAAAACTACCCAATCTAATATTCTGAAATATTAAATATACAATTATTGCAAAATTTTGTCGATTTATTTCAAATTTCTTAAAATTGGATATGTAGTTCACTTACAGGGACGGTCAACTAATTAACAGAATTATTTCGCAAATTTTAGATCACATATTAATTTTAGTTGCTTCTAAAAGCAATGAGGCCTCTAAATGAAAAAAAAATAACTTTAAACTGTTGTTTTTGTTTTATATAACTACGAAAACTTATGCATGGAGCCCATAATTGTCATTTACAGGATTATAATATAATTATGCGTAATATTAGCACTTCGCTAATATTACACGACTTGGCGTTATTACACCAGAACACCTTATACTGCAACCGTAATACTTTATAATTAGAGATGATTGCTAGAAGTGCATTTTAGTTGTGTTATGAGATTTTAAATTTAACTAAATCTATGCATATTGAATTAAAGCTGTAGATCATATAAATGCTGTACATTATATACAGGGTAACACAACAGAAACTGCACGGGTAGAATATCAACGAAATGAACTCATGCAGGAATCATTTAGAACATGAAAAAAGGTAGCTTAACCCTTTAACGTTCATTGGTTTCTCCACGAAACCACAAAATTTTAATTCCGATACGCAACACTGACACCGGTGTTTTTATCTAACAATATCCCTTTTATTTTGTATGTGAAAAATCACGTTTTCTTATTTAGAAATATATTTGTTCTTAATTACCGATGTCATTCATTTATTTCGACATCTTAGCAATAAAAATGCTATGATCGTTAAAGGATTAAAGGTAGTATCAAAAATAAGTTTTTTTTTTTTTTTTTTTTTTTTTTTTTTTTTTTTTTTTTTTTTTACGCTGAACTACATTTTAGTAAATTAATACATGTTTATATAATGCATAAAATAATATATAAGGCACAAAAAATTAAATACGTGGCTGTTTATGGATATATTTACTAAAAAAGTAGTAAATATGGATATATTTACTAAAACGGTATGGTTGAGTTTAAAAAAAATTAACACATACAAGAATCTTTAACTGGAGTCTTGTTGTACTATCTAATATAAACGATGTTACATAATAGATTTAAAGGTTAAATACATATTTATAGTTTTAATAATATACTTTTGATTTTTATGCACTTGTCAATTTTATAATAATATATTTATTCAGTTGTGTTTTTTAATTAATATATCTTAATAAAATGAAATGCATGGTATGCTTTTTATTTATATTTTTGCAGCATAAATCGTTGAAATTTTATGTGTATGTTTTCTAATAAGTATAAATTACCAGTTATAAGTTACCAGTTATAGTATGTGCATAAAAAATACATAATAGAGGTTTAAGTCGAATATTCATATTAATAGCGTTAGTACCATCATACTTTGGAATTTTATACCTGTTTAAATTTGAGAATGAATATAAAAATTCAACTAGAAAATTGTAGCTACAGTATTGCAATAATATATTACAATTTCAAAGTGCATGATTATTCTTTTACTGTAATGTTGTATTATCATTCTAGAATTTTACAATTAGGCTATTTTTATATCACTGTATATATTTTATAATAGACATAAATGTTTAATTAAGGGTTTAAAGCTATAATATAAGCATACATTTATATATAAATTCAATGCATTTTTTTTTAACAGTGAAGCCCAATTTGAAATTTATAGTTATATCTGCATATCATAATATATTAGTATGTATATTATATTATTATATACGCAAAGCAATAATATATTATTATTGCTTTCACTTTTATATATTAATAGGCAATCATTGAATTTATGTATATCGAATTACTTTATAGTTTACGTATCGAATCACTGTTTCGCAATTCTAATATTTTAATTAAATTATATATTATTCTGTTTTGAAAGTATATACTCGTGTATATAGCTTTACCAACAGCCAAGGTTGGATTTTCATGCATGCGTCAATTTTATAATAAACATTCAATTGCATTTTAGCAATAAAACATTATATCTACATATTTATCAACATTTATATTTGGGGGGATTAAAAAACTATGAATATCATACTCATAAATTTTAAACTGAGAAACTTATATATATATATATATATATTTCTGCTATAAACAGCCTAAATAAAAAATACTAAAAAAAACAAGTGAAATAAAATGTTTAAATATGCTCCAACTGTGTAAAAAAAAAGCATTATATGAAGAAATAAGAAAATTACAAAGGTTACGTCTTTTCCATGATTTTTTATGTCAATTATATAATAAAAGAAGGCATAAATATCATTATAAAGAAAATCAGCATTTCTTTCAATGCAAGCTATATCCATTCAAGAACAAGAAAGGTGAAAAGCGATTCTACAAAATTATTTTTTAAGTATTATTTTAATAAGTAAGAAATGTAAAGAAAAATATACTTTACGTTTCATTTACACTTTTTTATTATAAAAAAATATATATTTCAAGCTAATTAAAAAGAGAAGTGAATTTTATTATTTTTCTTTCCGACTTGTTTTTGAATATTGATAATGTATTTGAATATGTACATTTAAATGATATTAAAAAACAGAGTTTTTTAAAATCTTCTTTTTAAGCTGCATAAAATTGTATTTTTTTTTATCAATTATTTTATGAAATGTGACAAAACAGAATTCTTATACCTTTGCGAATGAATTTATCTTTTTTAGAAAAGTTTTTCGTCTTGTGTAAAGAATTTGTAAGAAAAAAAATACAAAACAATATAAATTATTGACATTTGTTTAAAAAAGAAAAAAAAATTCGTGTAATAGGGGGAAAATATACAAGATATATATATATATATATCGTAAATCAAAATAAATTATGCAATTAAAAGACCCATGAAAGATTAACTGGGATAAATAGAAAAATAATATTTTTAAAAAATGCAAAATATAAGAAGAGTGTTTGAAAAAAATAGCTTCGTCTATCCAATTACTTTCTTTTACTGTTTAACAAAAATTTGGTTTTAGACACTTAATTTTACTTTATTTTCTTCAATGTGTACATTAGCAAAAATTCAAAATAACATGTTTAACCACCAAACGTCAATGCTTTTTTTGAAATAGTACCAAAACATCGGGACAAATTACAATTAAAATAATAAAACTTTGGATAAATTAGCAGAACATGAAAACAATTTACGGGACACATTTCAAACTGGAAGATAAATCAACCTTTCTTCAGTTACTGTAAACAGGTGTCCGCAATGGAACGAGGTTACAAGACATCCTGCAGGTGCTTCTTTGGGATTGATGTTTACTTTAAGTGTAGCTCAACCTGTGACATTTTTTGGAAGTTATCCTATTTCTCTTTTCTGTTCATCTGTGACCTAGTGTCCGTTTATTTTACCATCTTAATCAACATTTTTTTTTTTAGTTTTTCTTTAATTATACTTTGGAGATAATGTGACAATTTAACTATAGGTGTGAATATCCTTGTAACATTAACAGTCTTCTTCAAATTTATAAGCGATTTGCATTTTCTTCTCTCTCTCTCTCTCTCTCTCTCTATATATATATATATATATATATATAATTATATCTATGTATATAAACATATCATTTTTAACACTAGAATTACCGAGGCGTGTCATCTGTGACCCAAGACGTGGTTTTTCATCCGTATCACTGCTAATTTTCAAATTAAAATTTTTAATTTTTTTTTCTAAATATTTAGTATTATGACTCAACACGAATTTAGATGAAATTGAACGAAAACTTTTTTTGCCTACATATCTGTTTACCTAGAATTGCCGTCCTGGGTCATCGCAGACCTTATTTTTTTTTATTTTTTTTTATTTTTTACAACTCTTTTCACTCTATATTTTTCCATACCAGAAGAATAATGTAAGTAGATGTATCGCATTAGTTTTTCACATAAAGAAAGAGGAGGAGAAAGGCACTTATCTTGCACCTGTAATGCAATTTTTTGAACTTTCATCCCATTTCAATCTACTACTAGAACGCTGTAGTATCTTGTCATTATTTTATATTTTAGAAACTAAGTAAGAAGAATATTTTGACTATCATATACCATGCGATTAATGGAAAAAAATAGTGGTAGTCCAGATTAGCTCATTTAAAGTCAGGGTGTCGCAATGGATTTCTTTCGAACAAGGACATTTTAAAATTGAGATGCTAACATTCATAATGTAATTTTAGCGACAAAAATCGATTGCACATGGTGTCAATTTTGATATGCCGTATCTACTTGTGAATAAAACGCACTTTTTTTGAAAAAATTAGGGCAAAACTCCTAGGTGCGCCTTATAGACGGAATAATTTTTTACTGTTGGATGCAGTCGAACGACATACATATGAAACAAGGAATTAATCAGAGAAGATATTAAAACCCCGGAAAATGTTACTTAATTGAAGTATTACTGGATATTTATTTCATTCCTTGCCGTTGTTTATACAACAGAGCTAATGACATTATCTAAACGCTAATTATCAATTCTCTTTACCGTCACTCATTCCTATTTACCGTCATTCTCTTACAACCCGAAGTCTAAAAATGCATTTTCGTCTTGTTTTCTGGTCTGGTGTATTGTTTGTTTCAACTTTTTTTCTGAAATTCATTTGGTCATTCTTCATTAAAGTATGAACTTTCTGGTGCGCGTTACACACGAGATTTTTAAAAAAAATTGCCATTTTTACTTGTAAAGTAGGGGTGCGCCTTATACACGCGTGCGCCCTATACACGAGTAAATAAGGTACATTATAAAAAAAATTTTGATGACAGTGCCCAGAAAATTTCGTAGTCCGAGTCCATTTCATGTGACAGTAAGCTGAATAAAACTAGCCTTGTAAACTCTGTGGAGCAGGTCGTGAAAAACCAATAAATCATAAGAGTTTTGAAAAAAGTATAAAATAAAGAAAATAATTTAAAAAGGCGAAAAGGATACAAAGTAAATTAACCTTCGAAAAGATTTTTAAGAAGTAAAAAAGTTGACTGTATGGAACATAGAACCTCAACGTCCAATATCTTATTGTCCATGATCTATGGAAAATCAGGTGGTTCAAGGTTTAACGGTCATAAATATTTAGGATGTTTTTGAAGATACATGAGATTCTAATATGAATGAAAGAGTCTTCAATCTGAAATGAGACGTAAATACACTGCAAAAGAGCCTGAAAGTATCGGTTCATGCATCTGCAAAGCAGTTTGAAACAAATGAAAACATTGCCAGAAAAAACAGTAATAAGATAATAAAATTCATACTATGTTTCAAACTGCTTAGTGTTCATAATTCATATCTACATTATGCACAATGAAAAAAAAGGAACAAAGAGAAAAAATGAATCAAATATTATGGCATTTTGGTTGAATTGATTTTAAGAAAAATTGCATAATGCAAGTAAAAAAAATTACTGAGGATAAGATATTTAAATTTATCGCATTTTAAGGTCTTATTAATCGTTTGAAACGTTCGAACAGAACGATTACATTGTTCAGAAAATAAATTTATAGGTAATATGTTTATATAATATAAAAGAGCCCACATAACATCAATGCATCTATTCAAAAATGAGAAATTAAAAAACTTTTTGTACTTATTCACCAAATTTCATATTATGTAATAGTTCAGAAGCTAAATTGTATTAATTATTAATTAAAAATCATTGCAGTAATCATCAAACTTTATTGTATCTCTTATCTCACATACAAAACAAGAAAATCAATCATAAAAACCATGGGTCAGATATGACCCACCTTAGTGTTTATAAGCATACAATAAATGTAGTAAATCTACACTGTAAAATATTTGACCCCTTTGTTTCATCGTCACTCCCCCGTTTTTATAGAATACTCTATTTTGACACATGAGAATGCTCCATAGTACGGTGAAGTAATCGTTTTCCATAAAAGCAGTGGAGTGGCGATGCAGCAAAAGGGTTAAATTTTTAACAGTACAGTGTTAAAATTAACTTACGAGTACACTGTAAGAAATATAAATATTCATTAATCTATGAATACTTATCAACAACAAACGTTAAAAAATGTTACCTTTCCCGATTTTTTTGCATTTCGAAAACCAGCTTTAATTTATAGAAAACTCTGAAACTTTTCAGAATTTAAATGAATTACTGTTTAAAAAAATATACATATCTTTAACTGACAGGGATTTTCAGAGATGTTTCCCAGTACTTTTTATTGTACATTAGACAATTTTCTCAGTTTAACATTTAAGCTATTCGAATGCTTACTCATGGTAATTGAACTGTAAAAAACAATTGTAATTTACATTTAAAGATACATTATTTAAAGTTAAATACTGGGAGAAACCATGGAATTAGAAAAGGTGAACATGAATATTAAATTTGGCGTTTTACGCAATATTATACATACTAACACTGACTTTTCTACAACATATTTAAATGAGGGTATAAAAGTATTATTTAGTGAAAGCAAATTATGTTTCGTATCAAATTGTTGCCGTAAGTCTATTATAAGAGAGTCCATTGAAATTTATACGCGTAAAAATTGCATTTGCAATGATAACGTTTCTTTTATGGTTCCTAAGTTATGGTTAGAATTAATGAATAAATTCCTCGTGAAAGCTTAAATCGGATGAACCAAGTTGGAAATTATATATAGATCATGGTCTTTTTTAAATTATTTTTTTATAATAGTGCGTGTGGTTTTTGTTATTTATATCTCATTGTCGCGTGTCATTTGTATTGACCGTGAAACGATTTAAATTTTATTTTTATTTTTATTTTTATTATGATTATGGATCTTATTAAACGGATCCGAAACATGTCAATGTTATTTCTTTTGAATTTGTAGCACCTCTCTCATGTTATGTAATTTTTTTATTAAAATGTTCATATAAAAGGTGAAGTTCCTGAAATCTTGTGATTTAAAATATCTAATGGATTTAATGAACTTTTTAATTAAAGTTTCTTTAGATGTAACCGATTATCAGAAATGTTTTCGGTTAGTTTCTACTGTACATTTCGAAGTTTACCGAATCTAAAGTTTATGTTATTGGAATGCTGTCTGATGGTAACAGAAAATTGTATGTGCAACAGAGAAGTAATACTACTAATTTTATTTCATAGATGCATTTTTCTAAGAAATCTTTAGATATAACTTATTACCAAAAAGTTCTATTTGGTAATTTCTTTTATACATAACACGCGTTTCTTAATCTAAAATTCATTTTACTCAGAATCCATCGGATGGTAATGGAACATATACATGCAAAGGGAATTCATAATTTAAATTTTAATTTAGAGTAATAGTTATTTAATTTTTTTAGATGCCATTGATTATCGCAAAGTATTTCATACTACCCATATAGCACAAAAGCTCCTCAATATCTCCCAAGGACCTCCAAGTCATCCCATATTCCTCCTAATACTAAAATAACAAGATCAGAACGTCCTGGGAAAGAGTCTTTTACGGTGTCCTCAAAGCTGCTCCCATTGAGTGAGCTCCCAGAAGCGTCCCATGGAGCAACTTCCCAGGGACGCTACTCCTTAGGAAATACCTGGGAAATCATTCCTGGGGAAGTACCCGGTTAGTCTTTCCTAAAGAAGTGCCGAGGAAATCACAGTGCTGGCGCCATCTCGTGAGTGATTCTGGAGTACAATGCTCAATTTCTTTTTATTAAAATATTGAATTCAATTTGATCGGTATAATTTTTTTAATGAGTTAATTTTATTTTATAAATTATTCGATTTCTTATTTGTTTAGCAAGTTAGATAATTGTTATTAAATTGTAATTATTTTTAATTATTGCTATAACTTTTAATCTTTTTTAGTTAAATTAAAAAATTTTATTTATTATTTCAGTTAATTCCTATTTTAATATACTATGGAAGTTTGGGACGGTGACTCCTGCTTGAAAGCATTATTTGCAGTTATGTAACACGCGCTTTCCAAAGGAATAAAAGAAAAAAAAATAGACTCACGCGTCACGTGACCTGAGTTTTGCTAAATTTAAAAAAAAATGTAGTTGTAATATTTCGCGTTTAAAAGAAATCTGGCAACACTAGTTCTATTAAAAAAAATGTTCTTTTCTTAGTGATATTCGAATGTTGGTTGTAAACTGTAGTTCATATCTTGTGATGGTGGCGTGCGCCAGAATTATGTAAAAGCTTTATTTGTATGTTATTTGTGTTAGTCTACTATATGTGAGTGACGTCTTTTCAAGTAATAAAAAGTTTATAAAGAATAATGCAAGCCCCGAGATATTTATTAAGATAAGTTATCACTTCTTTATTTCTTCTCTTCTACATTTGTAAGACGACTTCTTACAGTTACGTTAATATTCTCATTGTCACCTAACTAAGAATAAATGGAAGGTAAAATAGGAAATTCCATGCTTTATAGATATCTGAAGAAATATAATATAAAATCGGTTTGTTAAATGAAGATTTTAAAAAATGCAATATATTTTTCAGTTGAAAAATATTTGTTAAAATATTTGTTAATATTTGTTATATAAAATATTTGTTATTATAGAAATACAGATAAATATTCATCTGTAATTTCAGAATCACGAAAATACCAGACATATAATTACTATTATGTATCTTTTAAACCGAATTTTGTTCATTTGTCAATATTTTATTAATTATTAATAAATAACCTATTGCGTTTTGCTATTTTATTGTTATTACTTTTTATCAATTAAGAAATTAATTTAACTTGTTTAAATTAACTAATTAGTAAGTTCCTAAATTAATAAACTAGAATCTCTAAATAGAAGACAATTCTAGATCATATAATTTTTCTGATATTTAGAGGTAAAGGTATTTCTGCAAAGAAAAAAAAGGAGATTCTTAAAGTAAGTTAGTTCATAAATACCCATTTAAAACTTTGTTATGAAAATTATCTAAATCGAGTCCTGATGCATCTTCATATCAGATGTTGAATGTTTATACATATATATATATATATATATGTGTGTGTGTGTAATAATAATTCGACGAAATGCTATGTTCCATAAACTCTAGGAATTCGCAGCAGCACGAGCAGAGCAGTTGCTCCGGCAGTTGGCGAGCAGTGGAAGAGTTTCATTGGGGTATCTCCCCATTTTATAAAAACAAACACCATCAGTCTTCAAGTTCTTTATTTATGAACTCATAAAATCAATAAGCTATCCCCCGCAGTCACCTAGACACTGTCATGAAATATTCCTAAACGTCGTGATTAAGCTGTGTCCCAAGATATTAGAAATTTTCGGGGAAACAGAAACAGCATCCGAATACTTGAAAAGTCAATCGCATTCTGACGCTCCTAAAAAACCAAATGAGAAATCTAGATTTTCACGACAAATCAGCCCCACCTACTCCGTGTCAATCATTTTAAAAATCCAATCAGGATTAACTCGAGTCTACACGTCAAAAAAGGATCACCTCTGATTGGTCTTAGCAGGCGTGGCCTAGGGTAGGGACGCGCATGAACACAGATCACGTGATGTTAAATAAAAAAAATAAAATAAAAATCCCGAGAATATTCCAGAAAGTAAAAAGGTTACGAAATGCTTCCCGCCTTTTTGAGAAACAAGCAATAAATTATAAATAAGTTAAATAAAAAAAAGAAAAAGGACTTTAGCTGTTAAAAGATTAATGTATTACGAAACTAAGATTAAAAATATGTTCCACAATTTTAGAATTAAAAACTCAGAGATAGCAAAATGGCTCAATTTTTTTTATTACACACACACACACACACACACACACACACACACACACATATATAAATATATATATATATATATATATATATATATATATATAGATATATATTACAAATTTAAAATTTTTTCGCCAAAACTAACCTTTATACTATCTTAATTTTCTTATAATAATATTCCGTACTCACTTCAAATTATTAAATTAAAATCTTGTTTCAAAATCTAATCTGTTAATCCTTATGCAGACGATATAAATTCTTAATTTGCCTTAAAAAACATTATTCCAGTATGCGTAAATTTAAAAAGATGGCTCTAAATTAAAAATATTCTTAATTAAAACTTTATTTCTTAATATTCCAAATAAAACTGATTTCTTCTATGTTTTTATCAACCCTTTTTAAGAAAGTCTTATTAAATTTATTCCAAAACCATACCTTTCAAAAAATATCATTATTTTATTTTATCTATTTATTTATTTTTCCTACGTCAACCTTTGATATGTGCATATTAATAAATTCATTTCTTTTCTTTTTCTCTTAAAATTAATCATTTATAAAAATCGTCTGCCTAAGATATTTAAAATTCTGAGTCAATTATAAATTGGTTAATTAATATTTTTTTTCCAAGACAAGAATTCTGTTTACATAAAAGAATGATGGTTTGAGGTTACAGAATGTTCCAGAACTTTCTTTTTAGTTTAAAAAGGTGGAAGTCTCGAGATGAAAAAGAAGATTTCTTGGGTTGCTTCTTCGATGAGGACAGCTCGCTGAAATAATGATGGAATTTTTGCAAAAGGAGCTTTTCCTTCCTCATTATTACGAATTTAATAAATGAATTTACAGCAGCCCATGACTAATTATTGGATCTTCTACATTTATTTATTTATTTTGTTTTTCCCTCGCTTGCCATGACTGTGTGTTTCTTTTTAACCAGCGGAAATAATTCGAGTTCTCCTTAAATCGTCACACACACATATATATATATATATATATATATATATATACATACATACATATATACATACATACATATATATATATATATATATGTATATATATAGATATATATGATTAGCTAAAATACTTACTAAGCACTATTAAAAAAAGTGTCGCAACGAAACTAGACATTTTTATCACAGCACATAACACCAATTCAAAGATAGAATAGTTCCCTTTAAAATAGTACCTTTGGATTTAAAATACATAAATATTGAGCCACACCTCTCCCCCTCCCCAAATGCATACCAATACGTGGTTTATTTAAAAAGATTTTCTATTTAAAAAAATATACATTCCTATAAAATCAGTTAAAAATTATAAATTCACGCAAATTTAATGTTTAATTAAGTTATTATCAATTACCTAACCAATGTAATTTATATATGTGTTGAGAATAAGAAAATGTTAGCTAAATAGAAGCATAAATTTAAGTGTCATTTCTGATCTGTGGTGCCAACTTATATCGGCCCATGGGGCGCAAGCCTATCCAAAAATTTGATATCTTTACCCACCCATTATTAATTGAACCCACCCAATATTTATATATTTTTTTCAAATTTTTTTTGAGCACACTCAATATTTTTCAAAAGTCAGCGCCACTGTTTCTGATGGTTTAACCTATTTTCTTTTATTTATCATTAATTAATTTTTTTTAATGTAAGTTGGACTTATTAACAAATTATTTTTCTAATATCTTTTACAGATTATCAAACATAATATCATTATTGTCATTTAAATTCTGAAAGTTAAAGTGAAGTCTTTATTTTGAAAACTTTAGAATAATGAATATTTTTTGGTTCTGAAATTACAGATAAATATTTATCTGTATTTCCTTAATAACAAATATTTTATCACAATTTTCACTGAAAAATATATTGCATTACTTAAAATCTTCATTTAACAAATCGGTTTTATATTATATTTCTTCGGATATCTATAAAGCATGGGATTTCCTGTTTTACCATGCATATATTCTTAGTTAGGTGACAATGAGAATATTAACGTAACTGCAAAAAATGCTCTCTAGCAGGAGTCACCGTCCTAATCTTCCATCAATTAGACGTACTATAATAAGCTTACCCGCCCCCAAACCAGTTTTGCCAGCTGAGAATGTTGTTGTAAATTTCGCGGGAATCGTTCAAGGAGAGAGAGAAAAAAAGGGTGTAATTCCAAGAATTGGAAATCAGACTATTTGTGAATTAGCAAGAAAAGGTGTTACAAACAAATTTGTTCGTATGTGTAATAGAAATATATATATATATATATTTGTTTGTGATTTTTAAGATCGTTGATAAAAAAAATCTTATATTTAAAAAAAAAAAGATATCCGTTCTTTTAGGCTTTTAAAATTCCCTAAAATCTTAGTTACTAAAAATACACTTCAAGAAATCAACAAATATTTTTCCCGTCGTTAATTAAATGAAAAAAGGTGCATATTGTATTTTTTATGCACATGAAGATTTCATACAAATTTAAAGACTGTTAAATTGAGATTTAACTGTAAATTAATTTAATTTATAACAAAAAAATTAAATGGTTTTGTAACAGATTAAGATTTTATCAATAGTTTCTATTTTATGTAACTGAAGCAGTGTTTCCGTGTAATGATGGAAATTTACAATTGATTTTCACACCAAATCCTGATACAAGAAAATGATACAAATTTGTACAATCGATTTTTCGATGACAATACAAAATTTTAATATTTTTACATTGTTATAAAATAATGCAGTGGTTTACAGTATTTTTTAATCCCGCGACAAGTGGTAAATCTCCAAACATCTGCAACTCGTACCGTCGTATAAGAATTTCATAAGTAACGGATTTAATTATGTGTTAATAAGTACTCGCCAAAATTTGTCAAATCTTTTTGAAACTGATTTGTTGATTGGTTGTATTTATGACGACCAATTATCAATATGAGGGACAAATCAAGGGAGGGGATTGTTGCCCTCCGTGAGGGTCTTTCTAAAGGAACCTAACCCGTATTTACGCAAGGAAATCCAAGATTCGAAGAAAACCGCGGGAAACTCCGAACGATTAGGCTGACGGGTGTGATTCAGCATCTCCCATCTACCAGTTTAGAGAGCAGAATCTCTTGACTGCCCACTATGAAACGAACTAGGAGCTAGCCCAATAGGAAAGAAAAGACTAAGCAAATTTATATGTATTTTTCCATAAATTCGTATAATAAGAGCACCTTTTTACCAAGCGTAAAAAGAAAAAAAAATTGATTAAAATTTCTGTAAAAAAATTAAGAGAGAGAGAGAGAGAGAGCAAAAAATTTTTTATTTTTGAAAGGATTCATTTAGACTTTATTTGTCAATACATTTAAAAAAAATCATAATTTTAATGGAACTATGTGTTTTAATCAGTGTTGGGCACGCTCACGAAAATACCGAACGAATTCAAACTCACATTCAATTTCTCATAAATGAGTCAAGTTCACGTTCAAAATCAAAAATTTTCAAACGAACTCGTTCAAATGAAACTCATTTGTAAAAGTGAACGAAGTTCACTAAAAAGTTCACTTTTTGTTTTTCTTTTCTTTCCTTTTTTTAGAATTTCGTTCATATGACAAAACTTATTCGTTTCTGTCCTCTGGCTGCAGGGGCATGCAAAGAGAAAAATGCGCCCGGGGGAAAGTTTCAATTTGGCGCCCTCTAGATTTCTGCGTCCGGGGTGACGACCTCCTTCGTTCCCCCTTTTGCACGGTGATGTCTGACTGGCTGTTTGTCGGTCCGTCAGAAAGTCCATACGCAAAAAGAGGATTCAAACTTAGTGTACTCACAGTTGAATACCTCTTGCCGCACAACACAGCATAAAATTTTGAAAAATACTATTACTTTAATTAAAATATATTTTTTATTATCATCAGTTTAATTTTCTTTGTTGTTGTTTTGTTTTCGTCTAATTGTTGCACGCAGGTTTAAAGAGATATAAAAATTATTTTCCCTTTTCCCTTTACTTTTAATAGAAATGGAGTGCTTCCGTTGCCACGAAAATAAAAATTGTATTAAAAATTACAAAAAAATTAATCTCTTAAAAACAAATTAAGATACAGTTTTCAGACACATTGCATTAAAAAGTACATTTTTATCTATACGATGATGTAAAAATGGAAAATGTGCAACGATTAGAAGTTTAAAAATTTGTAGTAGCAAAAAATGCAAAACAGAAATTTCATTTCAAATTAGTATTTAATTTCGCAAAATGGCGTATACGTTATGCGAAGATACGTATTGTTTGGCCTTTATTATATAAATAGATAGATAGATAGATAGATAATTTGATTTGAACGTTTTTAATTTCATAAAAATAAATAACTTCCTTATATAATAATTTTAAAATAAAATTTGTTGATGCTACCATGTATGCAAGAATTTAATAATTATAAATTGCCAATTTTGATTTATTAGTTAAAGTATAAGTTGTTTTGAAAGAAATTTTAAACGAAACAATCTGTCCGATCTGCGATCACACTTACCCATTTGTTTATATATTATAATTGTATCTTCCAATTTAACAAAGTTTTATGAATTAATCTTTTGATTATTCGATGTAAGCATATTCATGATTCAATTGTTTTTCCCGACCCTCGGTTCAAGCTTGGTTTGGGCATTACTTTTTCCTAGAGGCACGAAGTACGGACCCAGATGGGCCGGAGCTGAATTCCACTGGAGGTTTAAACTAGCAGAAAATTTCAGTCCCAGCTCAGAAGAAAACCATTGGATCGGTCCTATCTGACCTGTCCCATAAAAAAATCAATACAATTTGGTCCGACTTTTTTTTTTTTTTTTTTTTTCAAAAAATGCACGCATTTTTCAATTGCTATTATTATAAAATTAAAATTGATTTACATTTTTTCTTTTTTAAGATAAATTGCATTTGTAGGCAATAAAATTAAAGTAGGTTAAACTTTTAAACAAGAACCTGCCTATGACAGAATCCATGTTTGTTTAAAAATACAAAAAAAAAAAAAAAATTGATTTATGTAAAATGAGAATAACAGTACTTGTGAAAAGAATGTAATGCGTTTACTACAGAATTTGCTCATTATAACCAGCCCAGGCAAATTTTCTTCTTTCCTATGAAATTCCGTCTTAAAAGTTTTTATTGTTGAGAACTTTTAAACTTTTTTAATTTGCAAGCCATAGAATGTGAGTATGAATTAAGGATAATGATGATAACTGTGACAATTATAATATGGAATATGGAGTAGATTTAAATGGAACCTGTCTATAATAGATACTGTCTTTATGGGACATGGAAGCTTTTCAGTTTGAAAATTAAACATATTTTAAGTTCATTTTTTATGCTTATGACCAAAGTAGAAAATGTAGTTTTTCCCATTAAATAATTTTTTTAAATCCCATATTTTGAACTTTTAAGAACCAAATCGAAAGAAAATACCTAAAACTTTAAAAATAACACAGATCTTTGTAAAATGTGTAAAAATCAAGATCAATGAGCAAAATTTGAGTTGCAGTTTTTTCCATTGAATTTTAACATTAAATAAATAATTATTAAGGCATAGTCTGATCCTGCCAGTAGATTAATTAAGAATTTAATAAAGGTTGTTTACTTTTTTTTTCTAACAATTATATATACGTTTTGAAGTTTTGATTTAATTTTTTAAACATGAAAAATAATAATTAAAATTTGAATGAATTGCTTTTCTTTCCATTCGAAAAAAATAGTTACCGTTAATTGGATTTCATTTACCTCTGATTAGAATCCTGCATCGAGTCGGCTTATCCTCACCCGACCCGATCGAGTGTCCTTGCTCTCCCGGGACGGAGAGTAGAGTAACGGGGGGGGGGCGTCTTTAAAAGTTATCTTAAAGCCTGTCACTGTCACTGTCCCCCCCCAAAAAAAAATTGTAAGATACAGAGAATTAGAACACAGATTTATACTAAGTATTTAAATGTATGCATTTTTTTTAATTCAGTCTGTTCATTCTTCTGTGAGGTGGGGTGCCTAAAAATTCCGAATCTATCTCTTATATTTTTGTTTTTAATATTATTTATAATTCGATTATTTATAATTTTAAATGTGTATAATGAATTATATATTATAAAAATAAATATTAAAATTTTGCTATATTTTATATTTATATTTATATAATGTATAATAATTAATATATAAATTTATATAGTATAATAATAATGAATCAATAATAAATTAATACTACATAAATATAAAATAAATGTAAAATTAAATATAAATAATATTAAAAATAAATGTATTAAATATTAAATATTAGTTTCCCTAACAAGAATTGATTTGAAAAACTGATATCTTTTTAAGTTATAGGACATATTAAAAGTAACTATATAAATAAATAAAATATTAAAAATTATGCTCATTAACAAAAAATTATTTTAAAAAGTTAATATTTTATTATCCGCCATTTCTAATACTATTATCATGTATCCCCAGCAAACTCGATACGTATACAAAAGGGTATACATGTACTAAATGTTGGGAACCGCTGGTCTACGAGAATGATATAAATGAGACATATTGTAATGATATAAATGATGAGAATGCTATAAATGAAACGCATTGTAATGATATAAATGACGAGAATGATATAAATGAGACAGATTGTTACCACTTATTTATCGACAAGTTCAATATTAATCAATTTCTTGTCACTTTTTTCAGATCACTTTTTTCGTGTCACTCTTTTGCGCTCTTGTTTTTCCGGTCACTTTTTTCCCTAGATTCTAGAAAACATCCCGACAAAAAGTTACCGTCTACAGCTATGATAGATTCGGAGTTTGTACCTCCCCCCCCCCCGAAAGAAGAACAAGGGAGACTGAATTAAAAAAAAAAAATATGTGAGTTTATATCACTATGCGTTAATAAAATATAATTTTTTAAATAAATTTTTGTTAATAATTTGTAATATTTAATTATATTTATTTTAATTATTTTTTTAATTTATTTTAACATTTAATTTTAGTTATATTTAATTTTATGTTTAATTGATATGTATGTATTATTAATTTATTATTTATTATTATTAATTATTACTATTATTATTATTATTACTATATTATATTAAATATTTTATTTTTTATTAATAATAAAAATAATAAGTATATAATATATAAATTATTATATCTAGTTAAAATTATAGGTAATCAAATTATAAATAAGATTTAAGAAATAAATATATGTGATAAATTGGCAGTTTTTAACACTCCCCCCCCCCCTTCAACTCGCAGAAGGACAAGGGAGACTGAATTTAAAAAATACATTTAGGTACCTATGCACTATTCTTTAAAGAAAAGTTTAATTGTTGAATTATGGTAATTTAAAATTACAATAAACTCTGGCTAAGGCGGAATCGATCGGTATCGTGAAAATTTTTCGTAGTACACAATATTCCGTCTTAGATAAATTCTACTCTGACTGCGGATTTACAGGGACTTGAAAATCTTTCCGAGTTAGATATAATTTCCTTTTTATACACAGTCCACCTTATACAGAGAGCTTACTGTATATACAGTGTCTCACAAAAGTGATGGGACACTTGTGCTTTATAAAAAGAAACTGCAATAAAATAAGTAAACAAACATGTGCAAAAATTTTTTGGGTGTGTTTCATATTTAAAGTTAGTAACAATTATTACATAACATACATTTTGTCAAAATATTAAAATATTAATTTAGTAAAAATACAATTGTTCAGAACGGAGCAAAAAATGGCTCACATAAGTGATGGGACACTTACTTTTCCATGAAATATTTATCCAAAAATTTTACTTTTTAAAAGGTTTTAATATTTTGTTGGATTTCCTTTTACTTTTAAAACATGATTTAATCTTTTTGGGATGGATTCGACTAATTTTTTTGTGATTTCTGGAGTGATTTTACCCCATTCTTCTTGAAGCACCGATTTTAGTTGTTATTTTGAAGAAATGGTGTGTTTGCGAATTCTTGATTCCAATTCTTGCCAAATATTCTCTATGGGATTTAAGTCTGGAGATTGTGGTGGTGTTTTTATTATTTCAGGACAGTTATATAGCAGCCAGAGTCTAACGTTCAGAGCAGTGTGCTTGGGGTCATTGTCCTGGTAGAATTTAAAATCGTTATGAAGGTTCAATTTTCGTGCTGAAGATTTCAAATTTTGCTTTAAAATATCAATATACTTGTACTGATCCATTATACTGTCAATAAAAACAAGATTACCAACTCCAGCGGACGACATACACCCCCATACCATAACTCCTCCTCCACCATGTTTTACTGTTGGTACCAAGTTCTGTTTGCAAAATTCTTCCCTGGGTTTTCTCCACACCAAGATTCTACCTTCAGAGCCAAATATGTTAAATTTACTCCCATCAGCAAATATAACTTTATTCCAGTAATCAGAATTCTTATTTATGTTGGATTTTGCGAAAACTAGTCTGAGTTTTCTATTCTTTTCACTTACGAAGAATTTTTTCCTGGCTACTCTACCGTGATATCCAGCAGATCGAATTACCCTTCTAATAGTCTCAGGATTGACAATTATTCCATATAATGCTTGTAAATCAGCAGCAACTTTTGAAGCACCATTTCTTGGATTTTCTTTAATATTTCGAACGATAATTCGCTTTATTCCATTGGATAGCTTTGATGGTCGGCCAGGTCTTCTTTTATCCTTAATCATATGATTCTTTTTATATCGTTTAATGATATTGAAAACTGTTGAACGACTCAAGTTAACTGTTTCAGCAGTTTTTCTAATAGATTTTCCACGTTCAATATGCAAATTAATAACTAATTTTCGAATTTCAGGCGAAGTTTCTTTTCGTTTAGCATTCATGGCTACACAGAGCTAAAAAACACAAAAATTCCAAAACAAACTGGAGAGAAATACTGCAGATGATTTTATAAATTATTGCCAATTGCTTTTAAGTAAAAATAAAACCCCAAAAAATATTTTTATTGCTTATTTCAGACGATTTTTGTTGCATATATAATGGTGTACCATCATTTATGTGAGCTATTTTTTGCTTCGTTCTAAACATTTGTATTTTTATTAAATTAATATTTTAATATTTTGACAAAATGTATGTTATGTAATAATCTTTACTAAATTTAAGTTTGAAACACGCCCACAAAAAAATGTGTACATGTTTTTTTTATTTATTTGATTAGTTTCCTTTTGTAAAGCACAAGTGTCCCCTCACTTATGTGAGACACTGTATGTATTTTCGGCGAAAATTGTATCTAGTCCAGGTCTGATTCGGCGCGACCCGAGTCTACAGAATATGTAAAACTAGGATACTACCCAAAGAAGTGATATCCAGACTTGAGGCTCGTGTAGGCCTCTAAATGGCATTTGAAAGAGGGAAAAAAATTTACTAAGGTCTGTAAAATTTTTAAATAAGGTGGTCTGGTGTAATAACGTCAGGCGGGGTAATAACGCCAAGTGCTAATATTTTGCATAATTATGAAATAATCTGGTAAATGACACCCATGTGCTCTGCGCAGAAGGGTTTTGAGTCATATAAATTGCAAAAACAGCCTCAAGTTAATTTGTTTCATTTTTAGGTCTTATTGTTTTTACAAGCAAGTAAAATTAAGGCTTGATCTAAAATTTGCGAGATACGTTTTGTGATGTGAAGACTATTAATTTTATCCGGAAATACTTTGTTAATTACATAAACTTGTAGTACATTTCATGGACTTTCAAAATATTGTTGAAGATTTTGGATATCTTCTCGAGATAATTTGTAATTTAAAATGTACAGCGCAATAACTATAACGGGGTAATAACGCCAATACTTGGCATTAATACCCCGGTTGATTCCCTAAAGTGGCCGAGCTACATCCTAAATACTGATTCAAAGAAAGACAGTTAAAACTGTGCAATGTTTCTAATAATTCTATTTAAGCGGTCCTTTTTAACCAAAAAGAAGCTCACGGTCTGATATTCTTTTGCCTCATCCTCCCCCTTCACACCACACCTTTATTTTTCTTACATTTTCACAAAAAATTGAACATTTTCAATAGCTTAGAATGCAATTTTTCAATTTCTAAGTTTGTAGAGTTCTTATTTTTAGAATTGGGCAATCTACATGCAATTATTCGATCTTATTTCATAGTTTTGTTTGCAGGGCGCTATTACCCATATAGGTGGGTAATAACGCCAAATAGCATTGGTCAAGAAATCACGCCATTACGTTTTATGAATACATATCTGTTAAATTATTTTTTTATATAGATAGTCAATGAGTTACTGTATCAAATCATATATTTGTTTGAAAAATACAAACTAAAACTGAGCCGTGAAAATTGGTAGAACCTTAACGTGGCGTTATTACCCCAGGGTACCTAAATTTATGAAAAAATTGAGTTTATGTTGTAAATTTCGTTCAAACTCGTTTATTTTTTGAGTTTCCGTTCAGTTCAGCCTCATTTATAAAATAGTGAGAGAAGTTCAGTTCAAAGTTCCCAAATAGTGAACGAAACTCGTGAGTTTTCGTTTAATGAGCGCGTTCATACCCAACACTGGTTTTAATCTCTTGCCTTTTTAATCTCTGGAAATAATATTACTATTAACTAAAATTAAATTTTAAAGGGGTATCATCAGAAATGTTTTGCATCATTCATTGTCAAAATATAGTTCAAAAACCAATTTTCAAACAACATAATGCTTTTAATGGATTTTAAGTATTAAAAGTTAAAAGGATATTTTTATCATTTAAAAATACAATTTCTGTAAAAATTTTAAAATTCGAAGACATTTATGTTATAATAAATAATTATTGATAATCTATTTGGAATTATTATCTTAAATTTATGTCAAATGTAGGCAAAAAAAAAAAAAAAAAAAAAAAAAAAAAATTGTTTTGAGTTTTAAAAGGATAGAAAAAATGCATGTATACCTTAGAAACCTCTTTCCTTTACTGACCCTACAGCATAACGGTCAGAGCGCGCGTCCAGAATACCAAGGTACTCGGGTTCAACTCCGGCAGGAAAAATGAAGGTAAGAAATTTGTTCCCGAAGGTTCTCTGTTATATGTGAATCCGTCTGAATAATAGGAAAAAAAACAGCATTCACGTTTTCTTCTAAAAAAATAATTAAATAAAATCAAGGCTTTATTATTTTTTTTAACATATTAGTGACCTTGAAGTTTCCCAAAGTCCTCCTATATCACTTCCTCAAATCTTTCCCAGAACTTCCCGGGAAGGACCCTGAAGGAAGGCCTGGGGAGCTCCCCAGGATGCTGTAGAGCGGACATTTTCGGTTCCTGAGGACCTCCTGGGGACACTTTTCTGCATCCGGGAATGACGGTCCTGGGGAGGCAAGTATGCGATATGGGTAGTTATTTACTAACATTTCTGATCCATTACTAGTATTTCCGATTACTTTCTGTGTAACAGTAGACAGTTTTCTCATTCTAAAATTCTTGTTATTCAGATGTTTTCTAATGATAACCGAGCTCATACATGTAAAAAGGAATTAATAATTTTATTTCAAAAAGTTTTTTTTTTTTTAATTTAGAATGTAATGTAATTTTCAAATTAATGTGAAATTAAAATTGAAAATTAACGGAAAAATTGAAAATTATTTTTTTATTTCTTTTGTACATAAGACAGGTTTCTTAATCTAAAATTTATTTTATTCAGATTCCATCGGATGGTAATGGAACATATACAGTCCCTGGCCAAATTATTAGACGCACTCATATTTTCTTGTGTCGAATCATATTACAAGTTTCATAGAGATATTACTATGCCAATAGTTACAATTGATTATATACATCATCTGTAGGATTATAAAAAATTAAAAGCATGCCCGTGACTTTAAAATTATTTATTTTTGTAAATTAAATTAACAATTGCTAAAATTGTAAAACTTAAAACATGAAATTAAAAAAAATGTCAATATTTTTTGGAGTCTCCTTTGGCGGCAATCAGTGCCTCTGTTCTTCATGGCATGCTGTTAGTACAAAATTGAAATGTTTCTTGCATGTGTGAGTGGTGTTTCCAAACAAGGATAAGTTTTTCTATGAGCTGTGTTTTGCTCGTTATGAGCTCTTTGTCCAGTTTTTTCTTCATTAGCTCCCAAACATTTTCAATGGTATTCATGTCTGATGAATTACCGGGAGCAGTTCAACACAGGGATATTTTTTTATTGAAAGTAGACCTTGACGGATCGTGCTATGTAGCAAAAAGCTTTACCTTGCAAAAATACAAATGGTTCTTCATTTGGAAAACATCATTTTAGCTTTAGAATAAACCGATTTTGAAAACCTCTTTATATTGGTCTGGAGGATTGACTAAGCAGTCATAACAAACAGATTCAGATTCAGATTCAGTTAGGTGGGGAGTCCTACCATATGGCTTGAGCTCAACAAGCCCCACCTAACCCTTATTATTATTTTAAAAAAAAGTACAATTGTTTCACAAATGGTTGCCCAATTTCTTCTGGGCGAACCTAAAGTTTTCACAATATTAAAGTGCATAAATTTCAAAATTTAAAATAGAAGAGTTAATTAAGACAATTAAGAGTTTGTGAATGTCTATAAAAATTTTTAGATGCACTTTTTATTTAGAAAATTCAACTAAGTTCAACTATCATAAGTATGATAGAGTAAATGTTTTTAGAAATGTTTAAACAGAGATATGATTTGATAAGCTTGCTAATGCGCAAGTTGGAATAGATACTGATTCTTTTCAACGAGGGTGATGCAGTCAATTATTTTCTGTAATAATTTCGGACATTTCAATACATATGAAAACCACTCATTTAATTTCATATTTGATGGCTTTCGCAGATGAAAGGTTGAAGTTAGTGGACAATTTAACATGAAATGCAAGGAGGTACTTCTGTTCCCAAAAGTACAGAGGTCAGAAACTACTTTATTAAATTTAACTAGATATGAAGAAAAAGGACCATGATTGTTAGCGAATAAATATAGATTTCGATGAAAAAGTAAAAAGTATTCTGAAATTTTTGGTAGAAATTCGTATGTGTATCTGCCGGTATCTGCATAGTCCCAATAGTTTTGAAAGTGTTGAAGCGAATCTAGCTTTAATTTTCTTTTTACTAAGGATGCTGGTAATGGATAGAATTTTGATTCTATTTGTGATAATTCCAGCGTAGCTTCTTTTGCCAAGGTATCCGCTAATTCGTTTCCTTTTATGCCCGTGTGGCCTCTTATCCATTTGAAAACAAAATTTTTAGTAGTTTTCTGTAATAGTAATATGACTGAGGTTACTAATATATCTTTTGTATTAATGTCTTTTAAGGCTTGTAGGCTTAATAAACTGTCTGTTTGAATTAATATATTTTGAAAATTGCTTGAATTTGCCCAGATTATTGCGTCATGAATAGCTAACAATTCTGCTTGATAAACACTATTGTCATTTATAAAGGACTTCTGATATGCTTGAATTAATTGATTGTTATAGAAAGTACAGAAGGCATAGGCTGTGCCAGATTCAGTTTTTGAGCCATCGGTGTATATTTCCACTAAGTTAGTTAAATTCGGAGGTAAGTCTTCTATCCAATG
The DNA here is from genome assembly GCA_964019185.1 of Maratus speculifer. Lineage (NCBI taxonomy): Eukaryota > Metazoa > Arthropoda > Arachnida > Araneae > Salticidae > Maratus > Maratus speculifer. The sequence continues at coordinate 424,097,540 of OZ025290.1, read as the reverse complement.
TAAACAAAACCCAGCTCATAGAAAATCTTATCCATATCTGGAATCGTCACCCACGCATACAAGAAACTCTTCAATTTTGTATTAACAGCATGCCGCGAAGAATAGAAGCACTGATAGCTGCCAAAAGAATCTCCAAATAATATTGACATTTTTTTAGCTTCAAGTTATGAATTTTGCAATTTCAGCCATTTTTAATTTATTTTGTAAAAAGAAAGAGTTTTAAAGTCACAGGCATGTTTTCTATTTATTATAATCCTACAAATGATGTACATAATTAATTGCTGTTATTCACACAGTAATATTTCTATGAAGCTAGTAATATGATTCGACACAAGGAAAAGGGAGTGCGTCTAATAATTTGGCCAGGGACTGTACATGCAACAGGGAATTCATAATTTCAATTTTAATTTAGAGTAATAATTATTTATGTTTTTAGATGCCATGGATTATCACAAAGTATTTCATATTAGTTACTGTGATACTTGAGACAGTTTTCTTAATTTAAAATTCATGTTAGTCAGATGTTATATAATGATGACCGAGCTCATACGTGTAAAAGGAAAATAATAATTTTATTTCAAAAATGCTTTTTTTAAAAAAAATTAGAATGTAGTATAAATTTCAATTTAATGTAAAATTAAAATTTAAAATAAATATATATATATTTTTTTTACTATTTTTTCTTAGCATTAGATCAATAAATATATTTCAATTTTTTTTCATAAAAAAAGAATAAATATCGTTTCCTGTTGCATGTATGAGTTCAGTTACCATTAGATAGCATCTGAATAACATGAATTTTAGATTGAGAAAACTGTCTAATGTATCAGAGAAATTATATTAAAGTATTTTGCGATAATCAATGTCATCTATAGATGGTCAAATGGCTGCATACAAAATTTTTTTTTTTTTTTTTTTTTTTTTTTTTTTTTTTTTTTAAACAGAATTTTTGAAAGAGAAAATGTTTTGATCAAGCTATTAAGAATTTTTTTTAATTATTTTTACTAAATTCTTACAAACAATAATATAAATGAAGGTTCAGAGTGTTAAGCAAATAAACTTAATGAATTTAAGTCAATTTAAGTGTAAAATATAGCAATACAATATTTAAAAATACTAATTGTGTATACAGAATACATGCCATAAAATACGAAATTTTCACTGAAAATTTGAAATTTATTTTGTTCACAATTTTCTCCATCGGTAGACAGATGTATATATTTGAAATATTATAGCTGTTATGTATGACTGATATTTAATATGTGCTTTCAACCAGATATATGTTTCCTCTTTTTTCGAAAATAGAGGAATTTTTTCGATCTGAATAACTTCGAATCCATATTGGAGCGACCAGACGTCTGCAATCAACAGTTGTAAAAGTATGTTCCATCATGCATCATCTAAAAAATAGTTTCATTCTATGGTTGAAATCTTTAGAAAAGTTTCTTCTAAGGAGAGATCATGACTGTTTACTAAAGTAAGTAATGACTACGCCTGCAATTCTCGCAGAATGTTATGAATAATTGTAATAAAAACTCACACATATAGATATCACTGTTGAAATATAAAATTAATCCACTTGTTTATTTAATCGAGTAGGGGGAACTGGAAAAAAATGATACAGCTATTTTCTAAGAATTTTTTTGGTGCCTAGACACCTAAACTTTCAACTTATTTTTCCATGCAGTGTCAGCAATGCTTGTGTAGTGTGTTATAAAAACGTACAATCGTTGTTTTATGTATTATTTTTACATGTAATTAAAAAAAAAAATCAAAAAAGTCATTTGTATCAATGTGCCCCATCCCCGGGGCACATTGATACACCTCATGGGGCACTTTGATACGTCTGGGAAAATGGAGACAAAATAACACCAATGCATATTTTTCATAGAAAAATTGTTAGCAAACCATTTTATATTTATTTATAGAAATTCAAATCACCCACAATTTATTTGTAAGCAATATTAAAGAAATCAAAATGAAATGTATAATGATCTGATGTTCTGGCTGTTCCTTGTCTGATTGTTGGTAACTTTGTCATATCTGGCACTCCAACCCCAGCATTATCTTCTTTCTCAGGAAAAATGAAAAAAATACCAAGTTTTCCGCTTATAAATTGGTTTACAAACAGAAAGTAAAGAATAATTATATTAAAAATTCTGTTCCTAATAAAATTGTCCTGTGCTATTCTGCAGCGTGTTTCTCTTACTTAACATTTCTCATGTCAAAAATACTTTTTCTCTGAAGAATCAATATAAATTTAAGATTTTCCAGGCTGCCGTCCTTTTCTTTTGTTAGTTCTACTAGCACTAGGTGTTGGTTAAATTCGTACGTCTTCTGTTTGCAAAAATACTATAGAATGTTCTAATATAAAGAAATTAGAGATATTTCCCTTCAATAAAAACTATTGTTAGAAATTTATGGCGAAAAATGACTAGATTAAGGAGTTTATGGTAAACAAATAATAAAAGGTAATGAAACAATGAACTAGAAAAATATTTAAGTTGTATCAATGTGCCCCGACATAGACAGTATCAATGTGCCCCATACAGCCATTTTGGATAAAATGAGTCTCAAATCCAACACTTCATAATTTATCTAACAATAAAGAATGAGGAATTTATAAAGAGTAGCTTTACTTACTCGGGAGAATATTCTTTTCGGTTGAAATTACTGGAACAGTTGCATAATACTATTTGAGTTGTACAACTCAAATTTACTTTTGACCTACAAAAACAATAAATCACCTGGCCTATTCCATCAAACTACTGTATCATTCCAAGACCTCCTATATGTAGTTGAGTGCACTAGCATCACCTTTTGGAGCTCTTGTGAAACTTGATGTAATGACTCTGTTATCAGTAGAGGGGGTGTATCAATGTGCCTCAGTTCCCCCTATAGGTAAAAAGTTTTTTTAATTTTTTTTCATTTTAATAGCCATTTGAAAATACAAATATTCATTCAATAAATTATAACATTTTAAAAAGAAAAAAAAAGGGGAGTGTGATAAAAGTTTTAAAAGGCTAATGCGTTTTTTTCTACATTTTGAATAAGGAGATTTGAGTAAACTTTATTTGTTATAAAATCTTTGTTATAAAAACCTATAATTACCCTTTGTTATAAAAACCTTAAATCCTATCAAACAGAACATAAAGAAATTTACAGGATTTTTTCTTTCTTTTTTCTTTTTTTTTCTTGGGGGGGGGGGGGGTTACTGATTTTCCCAGATCTTTACCTAATAAAATGTACAGATATTCTCAAGAATATTTCTTTTATGCTTCAAAACCATTTGTCTGTTTATGTATACATTCTTGTAAATATAGTGAATATAAAATTTGTAGTGTATATGTTTAGAATAAATTATACAAGTAATTTGCATGCATTATCATATGAAGAATGCACAATCTTTTACATTTTGATAGTTATTTACAGATGAGAAATATAAAAATAGGTATGAATAAATAATAGTTTTAATTGATCTATTTGAAACTGTGTGGTCTATATGAATCAAAATCAAGGTTTAATGTTCTAAGTGCACCGCTAAATAAAAAAATATAATAATAATCTATGCTAATAGCCATTTTGGAACACAAAATTTAAAAACAAATCAAGCTGTTAAATAAATTTATTTTTATTAATTTTACTGAATCGTTAAAAATATATATATAAAGGATGTTTGAGAACGTTAAGAAAATAAAATTAATTAATTTAAATCAATTTATTGCAAAATATAGCAATACAGTATTTAAAAATATATGACATAAAAGGCCAATACATGTCATTACAGAATACATACCATAAAATATGAAATTTTCGCTAAAAATGGAAGTTTATTTTAATTAATATTTCCCCCATCATTAGACAGATGCCTATATTTGAAATATTATATTTCTTATCTATGACTGATATTTAATAACGTGCTTTCAACCAGGCATTTGTTTCCTCTTTTTTCAAAAATCTGAATAATTTCGAATCCATACTGGAGTGACTACACGTCTGCAATCAACAGTTGTAAAAATGTGCTCCATCATGCATCTCAAAATCGTGTTATTTTGTGAGAAGTTTCTTCTAAAGAGATACCACAACTGTTAACTAAAATAAGTAACGAATACGCCTGCAATTTTGAAGTACGTTATGAATAATAGTAATTAATACACACACATATAGATCTCATTGTTGAAATATAAAATGAATCCACTTGTTTATTTAATCAAATATAGGTAAAAAGTTTTAACCAAAAGTTTATCTTATTTTAATAGCCATTTGAAAATACTCATTTAAATAAAATATAACATTTTTTTAAAAAAAGATCAGTGTCATAAAAGTTCAAAAAGGCTTATACATTTTTTCTGCATTTGAAATAAGATGATTTGAGTAAACTTTTTTTGTTATAAAATCTAGTCTTCTAAACAGACTTAAATCCCATCGAAAAGAACATGGAGAAATTTACAGGATGTTTTTTTTTTTTTTTTAATGCTTACTGACTTTTCCAAATCTTTACAAAATAAAATGTAGATAAATTTTCCAGAATATTTTTTTTATGCTTCGAAATCTTTTGTCTGCATATGTATACATTCTTGTAAATATAGTGAATATAAAATTTCTAGTGTATATGTTTAGAATAAATTATATGAGTAATTTGCATGCATTATCATAGAAAGAATGCACACTCTTTTACATTTTAATAGTTATTTACAAAGAGGAAATATAAAAATATGTATGAATAAATATTAGTTTTAATTAATCTATTTGAAATTGTGTGACGGCTATATGAATCAGATTCGAGGTCTAATGTTCTAAGTGCAACATTAAATTAATATATATATATATATATATATATATATATAATAATAATAATAATAATAATAATCTATGTTGAAAGCCATTTTGAAACACAAAATTTAAAAACAAGTAAATTGTCAAAGATTATACTTTCTAATTTTGAAGTATTTTTTTTATTTTTTTTAAGTTAAAAAAAAAAAAAAAAAAAAAAAAAAAAAAAATCAGTTTTTGTAATTATCGTGATTTTGTTTTTTAAAATATTTCTTTCCAAATTCATATTCGAAATAGTTAATTAACAATGAGGAAGTCACAACTACAATAAACCAAGTCATTTTAAAAAATGCGGTACCCTATTCTAAAAGGTATTCATAATCTGCTTTATCCAGAACAACAGTGAAACTGGCATGTTAAGAGATGATACATAGGAGGAAGTATGTGGAATTTGACTTTGTTTACTGCGGGATAGTATAAAACATATATTGTGCAATTTCAAAGGGGACTAACTTTTTTTTTTCAAAATGGAATTGTTCTACTGTGCATGTGAACCCGTCGTTTTACATATATTTTCGGTATGCCACATGTGAAATGCTATCCAAAAATTTTATATCGTATAGCCATTTTATAAGTTTCATATCATAAGTGATGTATACGTATGCAGAAATACGTGGACACCTGTCTTGATCATCTTTTTTCCTGAATTTCTAAACAAATTGAATTAGTTATATTGACTTCATAACATCTAATATATAGTGCTTTCTACGGCGACCAACTATATAGCGTACCAAGTAATAGGTTCTGCGCATGACTCTCGGCTTAGACATAAAATGTTTTGTAGGAAATTATTCATATGATATATTTGTAAATCTGCATGACTGAGTTAAAAATAATAGAGTATCTATTTATCCATACATTAATGCAGTTCGATTATCTGTGGTATATTTGTTGTGCTTTCTACGTGGCAGATTAGACGCTATTGTTAATATGTTTATTTGAGAGGGTAGTATCCGCCATTTGTCTTCGCAGGTTCCTCAATAGATGGAATTTCTGAGATTGAAACCAGAAGTATTTATTGTTCAACTCTCACAATGTCTTTCCACCCAGTCCGAAAACTTCACGTCTCAGGATACATTTACCAACCACTATTTGCTCTTCTAAATAATAAAGTGTAAGTAATAAAGTAAATAATAAAGTATCCATGAGTTAATGAACTTCTACCTTCATAGGTATATTCTGCTGAGCTTCTTGCATTGCAATCCCGGGGCTATTGCTAATTGATATTTTAATGTCATATGCCCATCGGTTGTTGACAAGGCCAAAATTTCCTAGAGAACCAAGAAAGCATTACCACATTTTGTTTTACCGTTTTAAAAGGTCTAAGAAGAATGGAAAAAAATATTTTAACTTGCATGATTAGATGTCGTATGCTAAAGGAATTATTTGTTATTATTATAAAATAATAATTAATAATTCCACGAGCAAACGAAGTTGAAAAAAGCAAGTTGTTTGATTTATTTTTCTTTGTGTTGCCTGCTCTGTGTGACGTTTCCTGACATCACAACAAGCTTTTCACGTCATTGTCTAATCCAGTGAGCATTAATAAAACTGTCTTAATTTGCAGACATTTGGCTACTTAAGTCAAATGTTTTTTGTTCATGGGCATTTTTTCACTGAAAATAATCGTATATTTACAAACAAATATTGTTGAGTTTAAAATGATTAAATACATAAAATTATAATTAACAGAATTTTAGTTATTAACTAAATAACATCTGCTACAAAAGATTTTTTATAATAGATTCAAAGAGTAAATCCTTATTTAAAAATTTAATAGCAACATACCTTCGATATTTATTTAATGGTTATTTTAAATTGATATATTTATTCAGTTGCATTTTTTCAGTTAAGAATTCTGAATAAAATGAAATATTACCATATGTTTTTTTAAAACCAATTATGTTGATAGTTTCACCAGAATCTTTTTATGGAATTTCTTGTGTATATATGTGTAATAAATATGAATTAAAAGGTATAGGTCCAGTTTATAGTGTGCATAAAATGATAATTATATAATAGAGATTTAAAGCAAATGCCCATATTTATAGCGTTAGTTGAATTATAATTAGGAATTTTATAGATATTTAAATTTTATAACATAATCAATATTCAGCTAGAACTACATTTCTAGTTACTACATTGCACAGATCAATATATTATAATAATTTTAAATTATATAGTTATAGTTTTATTTTATTGTTGTATTATTAGCATTCGTTGTTCTTATTCTCCTGTGTATATTTTATAATAAACATAATTGATTAACTGTAGGTTTGAAATTATAATATCTACATACAATTTTATATTATTGTAAATTTAATTCATAAATTTTCATTCATAGTTTTAGTAACAACATTTTTATTCTTTATTAGCCTTTATTTTATAATAAATATCAATATCCAGTTTCAGATTTGAAGTTATATCCTCATAAAATGATATATTACTATCGATTTAAAACGAGCATTCGTTTTTATATTTCAATAGGCGATTATTGAATTTTGTATATTCATACATTTTATAATTTACTGTTCACAGTTTTGTTGTTATAATATTTTAAATAAATTATATACTATTCGTTTTTAAAAGAGAACACTCATATTTATAGTTTTACCAACTGCCTAGATTGATTTTTTATGCATCTGTTTATTTTATAATAAACATTAAATTGCATGTTAGTAGTTTTATTAGCAGCATAAGTTATGATATCATGGTTAATTTAAAATCTACATATATTTATTTATATATATTGTTAAGATTCTTTAAATATTTATCTTTTTGTGTATTAAAAAAATATAAATGACACAGTCATAAATCTGAACTTGAAAATTAATAGTTTTTATTATTTTCTGCTTTGAACAGCTTATATAAAAAATAAGAATATTTAAAAATGCTCTAACTTGGCAAAAAAATAAAAAATAAGAAAAGATCGAAAAATACGAAAGCATTATACCAATTTTGAGAGAAATAAGAACACTGCATATGTTATGCCTTTTCCTACATTTTTTAAAGTAAGGCCAATTAAATAAAAAAAGCCAAAAATATTATTTTATAAATAAAATCAGCAATTTTTTCATTGCTACCTATTTCCATACGAAAACAAGAAAGGTGAATAGTGATTCAACTAAAGTATTTTTTGCACTATTTTACTAAGTAAGCAACATAAAGAAAAAATACTTTACATTTCATTAAGAACTTTTTTTTTAATATAAAAAAATATCTCATCAGATTTAAAAAGAGAAGTGCATTTTATTATTCTTTCTTTCATACTTGTTTTTGAAAATTGACAAAGCATGTAAATTCAAATGATTACATAAAAGCATAGTTTTTTTATTTTCTTTTTAATAAGCATTTGAAATTCTTTTTTAAAAGTTCTATTACTTTACGAAGAGAGAAAAAACAGAATTCTTATACCTTTTCAAATAAATTAATCTTTGCTAGATTTTTTTTTTTTTTTTTTTTTTTTTTTTTTTTTTTTTTGTCTGAAGAAGTTATAAAAAATTACAAAGCAATATAAGTTATTGACATTTGTCCAATAAAGAAAAATAATTTTTGCAAAAGAAAAAAAAAAGGTAATAAAAAACTAAATATTATGTAAATTAAAATGAATTACTTAATTGAAACTTTCTAGAAGATTTGCTGGGATGAATGTAACAACAACAACAACAACAATACCACCAACAACAACAACAACAACAATGATAATAATAATAATAATAAATATTTGTAACTCACTTGACGGGTGTTTAAAAAAATAGAATTTTCTAATAAATTCTTTCCCTTTACTTATAAACAAAATTTTGGTCTTTAGATATATAACTTTATTTTATTTAATATATATGTTCGAAAAAACTCAAAATAGCATGATTAACTACAGATTGTCAATGATTTTTTGAAATAGCACATAAAACCTGGGATGATTCAGAATAAAATAATAAAACTTTGTGTAAAATAAACAAAACAAAAACAATTCATGGAAGACGTTTCAAACGGGAGATAATCAGCCCACCATCAGTTACTGAAAATACATCTCCGTAAGAGACTTATGTCACAATGCATTATACATAAGTTTAAGCGTGTATTGGAAAAAAATACTTTTCTACCTTCAACCACTCGAAATTTTCTAATACAATTTTTAAAGTAGAAACATGAAACTTGCTAAGGGGATTTTGAAAGAGACGTGTATGGTGCCGCGTGATGTAGTTTTACGGTCAAATCATTAGAATTTGATCTATAAAAAATTATGTTATCAGTATGACCCTTTTTTGCGTTCCCAGTTATCCCGCTGGAAAAATAGGTTCAAAATACCTTTTTTTTTGCTATTTATTGCGATTTTTTCTGCATTTATCAAAGAATTGACAATCACGGCACCTTGTGTACTTTCTAAATAAGACAATTTGTCAGTTTGATGCATTTGAGGGCAAAAATGAATTTAAAAATAAATCGAAAAATAAGCAGTTTGAATAGAAATACACCCTTAATTGAGATAGGTGTTTACGTTAAATCTAGGGCATCCTTTGGCACTCTTTCTTAGCTCTCCTATTTCTCCTACCTGTTCATTTATAACCTTGTCTTCGTGACCTTGTTTTCCGTTCTTTGTTGATGTGTTTACAGTAATTGATGACGGAATGTTACGTTTTCCAACTCGAAACATATCCTGTGCTTTGATTTTATAGTGATGTATAGAAAGCATTGATATTTTTCAAAATTTTAATATTTTAATTTCAGTAATTTGACATATTAATTTTACAAATAAAGTAATTAGAATTATACCACAATATTTATATATTCACGTATGTAAATCTGACTGTTGCTAAGCTATGGATTCATAATCCCTTTTTACGCACCACCTTTTTAGAATATTCTTTTTATTCAATTGCACAGTTACGCGATTAATTAAAGGAAGTAGTACCCTTCGGTTAAAATATTAATGAAACGAAACTCCATACATTCTACAGAGATCGAATTTTACAAAATACACATAAAGGCACAAATCCTTTCTTAAATGCAACAGATGGTCCCAAAAATTTTTAAAATAAAGCCTCGTTTTTTTAATCTGTCTAAATTATATAGTTATTGTTTTACTGTATTGTTGTATTATTATCCTTTGTTGTTCTATTCCTCTGTGTACATTTTATAATAAGATTAAATGTTTAATTATAGGTTCGAAATTATAATATCTCTATAAAATTATATATTGTGTTAAATTCAATGCATAAATTTTCATTTATAGTATTAAGAGCTGCATTCTTAGGGTTTAATAGTCTTTGTTTTATAGTAAATGTAAATATTCAGTTTGAGATTCATAGCTATATCCGCATAAAGTTATATACTATTATAGATTAAAATAGTGCATTCATTTTATATTTTAATAAATGATCTTTGAATTTTTTTATATTGAAATGTTTTATGATTTAAATATCAAATCACAGTTTTGCAGATATAGTATTTTATTTAAATTATATATTATTCTGCATTAAATGTGTGCACCTATAGCCTTTCCGGCTGCCTAGATTGAATTTTTATACCTATTTCTATTTTATTATAAAATTTTCAATTTATCCGTACAATAAAATACAATGGAACCTGCTAAAGTGACCACCTTGTTAAAGTGGCCATCTCGATAAAGTGACCGCTTTTGGAAATTTTTACTTATGCTCCTATAAAATAATATGAGAATTGTCCAGTAATGTGATCACATGTCTAATGTGTCCACCTGTGGAAAGTAACCAGTTAGCCTGTCGTTGTCAACGTTATTTGAACCTGTAAAATGTGACAATACATTATTCTTCATGCCAAAAATTTTAAAACTAAAAGATTAAAGAGTTCATTTTCTTAAATTTTATTTTGATCCATTAAAAAAGTACACGAAATTATCTCCTATAGTTACTATTTGCTTAATGTATAAAGTGGTCGCTTTTTCCTTATTGTTCTGATATTTGCAAAGGTGATTTTCACTGAAAAGTTTATTACTGCCAATCAAAGAAACGTTATTTTATGCAAATACAATGTGAATAAAAATGTGTATAAATTACAGAGTACGTTGTAGTTATGAGTTATTTAAATCAATCACTATGGAATTTCAAATTTATTCAAAACAAATGATGTGAGTTTTAAGTAAATTATCTTCTATGTAGAATATTTTAAATAAGTGATTCAATTATTATTGTTGTTAATTAATCAGTTCTTTACTTAATATAGTGCATTTTTCATTATCTATATTTTATTTATTGAGATCACATTATTTTAATATGCCATTTTGAAGGACACTATAAAGTGAACATCTCTATATACTGACAATTTTAGGCTGTCTCGAAGGTGGTCATTTTAGACAAGATCCGCTGTATTATATTATGGTAAATTTAAAGTCTATATATATTTATTTATATCTATTAGTAAGTTATATCTATTTAAATAATAATCGTTTTGCGTATTAAAACAAATTATGAATTTCATTGTCATAAATGTCACTTGAAACTTAATTGTCTTCAATATTTTCTTCTTTAAATAGTTAAAATAAAATATAAAAAGTACAGTAAATGTACAAAAAACAGTAAGTAAAATTACATTAAGTAAAGTGCGTATAAATATAAATATTCAGTTTGAGATTTTTAGTTATCTCCCCATAAAATGATATAGTATTATAGATTAAAAGAAGGCATTCATTTTTATATTTTAATAAACGATCTTTGATTTTTTTATATTGAGATATTTTATGATTTAAATATCAAATCACTGTTTTGCAGTTATAGTATTTTATTTAAATTATATATTATTCTATTTTAAATTTGTGCACTTATAGCCTTACTACCAGCCTAGATTGGATTTTTATACATTTATCTAATTTATAATTAAAAATCAAGTTAATAGCACAATAAAATGCAATATTATGGTTAATTTAAAATCTACATATATTTATTTATATCTACTAGTAAGTTATATCTACTTAAATATTAATCGTTTTGCGTATAAAAAAAATCACGAATTTCATAGTAAAAAAATATCAACCTGAAACTTAATATTTTTTTAATTATTTTCTTCTTTAAATTGTTAAAAGATAAAAGTACTGTAAGTTTACATAGTACAGTAAGTAAAGTGCGTATTTAAAAATTTTGTATAAAAAACATGAAAGAAAAAGCTTTATATAGATTTTTCCGGAGAAATAAAAAAACTACAAAGGTTATGTTTTATGAAGATCTTTTTTTTCTTTTTAAGGTCAAATGAATAATAAATGAAGGCTATATAAGGAATTATTATAAATAAAATCAGCAATTTTTTCATTTCTACCTATTTCCATACGAGAACAAGAAAGGTGAATAGCGATTCAACAAAAGTATTTTTTAAAGTATTATTTTACTAAGTAAGCAATGTAAAGAAAACTATGTAAAGAAAAAAAATAACGTTTCATTTAGAAGCTCTTTTTTTAAATAAAAAAATATTTCTATAGATTTAAAAAGAGATTACATATTATTTTTATTTCAGACAGTTTTTTGAATATTGGCAAAACATGAAAATTTGAATGATATATAAAAAACATAGTCTGTTTGAATTCTATTTTTAAAGTATTTTCTAAAATGTCAATTACTTTATGAAAAAAAAAAACAGAATTTTTATACCTTTTCAACTGAATTTATCTTTGTTAGAAAAGTTTTTTTTCTTATCTAAAGAAGTTATAAAAAAATACAAAACAATATAATTTATTGACATTTGTTTAATAAAGATGATTTATTCATGCAAAAGGAAAAAAGTTATTAAAAAATAACTATTATGTAAATTAAAATAAATTATGCAATTAAAAGATTTACTAGGTAGAAAGTAAAAAGTAGAAATATAAGTAAAAGTTTTAAGTAGAAAGATTTACTAGGATAAATGAAAAAATAACATTTATTTGTTTATTTTTTTAGTGAAACATTTGACCAGTATTTAAAAAAATAGAGTTCTCTAATAAATCTTTTCCCTTTACTGACACACAATAACTTAGGCATATAATTTTAATTTATTTTCTTTAATATGTACATTAGCAAAAATTCAAAAAAGCATGTTTATCTTACAAACATCAATGATTTGCTCAAATAGTATCACAAGTTCGCGATGATTCCCAAGTAAAAATAAGAAGGTGTAAATTAACATAAAATGAAAACAAATTACAAGACACGTTTCGAAATGAAAAATAAAACGCCCCATTATGAGCTACAGAAAAGTCCGTAAGGACACAAGGTCACAAGACATTCTGTATGTGCTTCACTGTATTTACTTTAAGAGTAGTGCCCCATTGGCACACTGTAAAAACAAAATACCCAAATTGGGGTGAAAGATTTTTGGGTACAGAATTGTTCTAATTTCGAAAGTTCAGTTTGTAGCACAAAATCGTTTTAAATAAGTCTGATTTTTAATGACATTAAAGCAATTAAAATATCTTATATAGTATATACATTATACCTCAGAAATTTTTATTAATTTAATGTTAATAAAGATCTGCTCTGTTTTGAACCATTTTGGGTTATCTAATTTGGGAACGATACTCTACCATTTTGGAATCCTTACTGTACCATTTCAGGAAAATTTCTATACCCAGAAATCTTTCAACCCAATTTGGGTCTTCAATTTTTACTGTGCACTCTTTATAAGCTTCCCAATTTCTTCTTCTGTCCGTTTGTGATCTTGTCTTCGTTTCATTTTTGATGTGTTTACAGTAGCTGATAATGGACTTTTATATTTTTTCAGCTCGAAATGCGTCCTGTAAATTGTTTTGATTTTACGGTGATGTACACAATGTTCTAATATTTTAAATGCAACGATTTGGCTTCTTAATTTTACAAATAAAATATGTAGAATTATGCCACAATATTTATATTTTTACGCATTAAGTAATACAACTACTCTTCGGGTACAATAGTACAGAAACGGAAACATCTACACCTTCTAATTATAGGGTCAGAAATTGAAAAAAATGTACGTGAAGAAACTCTTCCCTACTTACCCTCTTGCAAAGGGACAAATTTCTAATTTTATTTTCACTGAATTTTGTTTTAAATGCTAACAAAACATGATTCTTTCAATATTATATAAAAATACTTGATTACAAATATGAATGTGGGATTTAACATTATAAATCATTGCACAAAGTATTAAAAAACCATTAAATCATTAGATTTATATTACATAAAATATGAGTCATATTGCAGGAAAACCTGCAGCTTAGTAAACGTGTTAACACGGAATTGTCAGTGAAAGGGTTAAATGCAACAGATAACCTTAAATATTTGTAAATAGAGCCTCTACTTTGGTTTCTACATTGATGTTTTATTTTTCTTTTCTTAGCTCTGACAAAGTATTTACGTATCTGTGCATAACTCAGTTTTACAGGCTTGAGTAACTAACTACGAGTTAAAGTCCAACGAAATCAATATAGCAGCAGTTTGCTGACAGCTCTCGCTACTCAAGATTGTATGGTAATTTAGAACCTTGATGCGGTAAAGAGATCTTCACCAGACTAAAAACTTCTAGAGGTATGATTCCTCTGTAACATGGAAGACTTAACCTCACGAGCATGCACCAGGTGGCGAAATTCTAAAACGGAGGGCCAAAATCACAGTAAAATAAAATCCAACCACCTCATTGGTCATATGGTAAGGGTGAAAATCATGAGCGTGTTTATCCTTTGAAAAAGAGTGAAGGGTAAAGTAATTTTGAAGCGATTGTTACCGTCAGTTCTTATTTACGATAAACAATAAAAATTGACTCAATTAAGGTATTTTGATGACATTTTATAAAATAAAAATGAAATATTTAGATTATAAATGAAAACAGTTAAGATTTACCTCAAAATTGCGACATTTCACATACCTGCCGCTAAGAGATTGTTGTCTGAAAAGGACGAAACTCAATGTCCAATGAGGTGTTTGGATTTCACAGTAATGTGATTTTGGACCTCCATTTTAAAATTTCGCCACCAGGTGCCATGTATGTACATGATGATACGCGATTACTCAAAGTCGATAATCAAGATCTACAAGGGATATGGTCATCGTTTCATTAAAACCCCTGTCATTGTTATTTTCTGGTTTCTTAATTACTCTGTTAGAACAGTTACTTAATTATAATAACTTTTTAGGTACCTGCACAACGCCCCCTCAATTTATGTTGATGCTTAGGATCTGTAATTATCTTTGGAACTAATTCGAAAATCATTTAGAAAGAGTGAAAATCACAGAGTATGTAGAAGGAATTAAGAAAAAATCATTTTCATGAAATAAACTAGCTCAGCTAAACATTTTCTCAAAAATATATTTCTTTCAACTGGAAGTCTCTGTGAAGGTGTATTAAAAATTATCATGGGTGAAATGGGTAATCAAAATGAGACTTGTTCTTGTCCTAAGATCTTTGTATTATTGAATTTTATGTATCTGCTAATAAGTAATGCAAAGAATAAATCAGGGGATGTATCCAAATGTAGTTGTACATGAAATATTGTATATGTTGTATTGACATTAATCTATGGATATAGGGATACAGTCCCTCATACTTTTGCTTCATTTTGGAAACAAAGGATTTTGTGCTTGTTCTATATACGATAATTTTTAGAATTTTTAGTTATGTTTTTGAGACTTTCACGAAAGTTACTCAATGTATGTAGCAAATACATTAAGTAAAGTATATTTCGATTGCTTTCAAACATGCGCAATGAAACATTATTTAATAAACCTTTTTATTATTCATACATTTTTTTTTTATTTTTTAATTCTGATTACAGGGTGTTGTGTGCAATGTCGTTTCCCATATTTTTTGAAAGATTTTTTTTAATTATTTGTGAAGAACTTTTCAAATTATAAGCAAAAATCTTGGTAAAATTTAAGACTTTTTTTTAAATTAAAACCTTACTTTCTCTGCTTTATACATGTGTTCCTCATAAAAATTAACATAGCTTATTACAATTAGCAACTTAACCATATCCTACCATTTGAGTGATTTTGCTTCATTAGTTTTGTCAGGGTTCTCCTAGAGATATCCGTTGGTTTTCAATTTACTGACAGTCCCTGATGGAATTTTGGGAATAAACTTCACGGAAATACATGACTTGTACTTTACACACTTGGATAATTTATCATGTATTCTTTTTACCAGTTATTTATTTTAGGATAATTTATCATGTACTCTTCTAGAAATCTAACAAAACGTTGAGAATTGTTAGTGGCCGGTCACCTTTGGCCATACTATAGTATGGTCATTATATAAAGATTACTATATTTAAATGTCATTGGACCTTTGTCATTTTTACAGACTCTAAATTTTTAAATAAAATGTTTTTTTTTCATTTTGTGCTAGAATTAATTGATATTATTGATTGATATCATCCTGAATATTATTTTTACAATCATTTTAAAATATACGATCTCTGAAGAGCACTACGTTCAAATATTCCACAATAATTAATTTATGATTTTACATAAAATGCAAATATTTCTAATCCATCTTAATATTACAAAAGAAAGTCTTAAAAAGGATTTCATAAAAACAAGTTTGTAATTCTTTGCATTTCTAAATTTTTTCCGAATATCTAACGTCATTTCACATTTAAACAAATATGAAAATAAGATTTTGAAAACTTTCCGTATTCTTTACACATACAAAGAAAACATTTGAAAAAAAATGTAAAATAGTTCATAATAAGGAAAATGATATTATAAGTGAAAGAAACACATATACGAAAAAGAAATTTTACGCAAAACAACAGGAATGTTTTTGAACGTGATATAAAATATAAAGATTGAGAAAACGTTTGTTGCTTCATTTTTATTCTGTATTCCCTATTATTTAATGCATTTTATTTATATACAGGGTGTTCGAAAAGTCTGGAAACGGTCGAATAACTCGAAAAATACATATGAGATTAAAAAACGTAAGTATACGTGTTAAATATTTTTAAATAAGCTACTCAGTGATACCAAATTTGACCTTCGTAACCGACCCCCTGGGGGTCAGAGGGGGTCCAACTTTGAAATCTTAAATTATAACTCCCATTTTTTATTGCAGATTCAGATTCTACGGACAAAAATACGTAACTTTTGTATTTGATGTTTCTTTCGAATCCTCGTTTATCACGGTGTAATTGACCATATTAAATCGATACATATCTCGGCTTTTCCAACGGGATTTTCCCTAATCGGAACTAATTGGGGAGAATTTATGACATCAAATTCCTCGTCTTTTGCAATAATAGCTTTTCCTGAAAATCACCCGTGCCGATTATTTCGGTAGTGCTACACAGTTAAAAATTTGATCCATTTGCTGTAGCGTCACTCCACAGCTTTTATAGAATATATCTTTCATGACCAATGAGAATGTTCCAAACACAGTAAAGCACACTGTAAAAAATTTGACCCTTTTGCTGCATCGTCACTCCACCGCTTTTATAGAAAACGATTACTTTACTGTGTTATGGAGCATTCTCATTGGTCACAAAAGAGATATTCTATAATAGCTGTGGAGTGACGCTGCAGCAAATGGGTCAAATTTTTAACAGGGTAGCACTATTGAAATAATCGCCACGGGTGATTTTCAGGAAACGCTATTCCTACAAAAGACGAGGAATTTGACGTCAAAAATTCCGCCCAATCAGTTTCGATTAGGGAAAATCCCGTTGGAAAAGCGGGAATATGTATCGATTTAATATGCTCGATTACACCGTGATAAACGAAGATTTGAAATAAACATCAAATACAAAAGTTACGTATTTTTGTCCGTAGAATCGGAATCTGCAATAAAAAAAGGGGGGGTTATAATTTAAGATTTCAAAGTTGGACCGCCTCTGACCCCCCGGGGGTCAGTTTCGAAGGTCAAATTTGGTATCACAGAGTAGCTTATTTAAAAATATTTAACACGTACATTTACGTTTTTCAATCTCATATGTATTTCTCGAGTTATTCGGCCGTTTCCAGACTTTTCGGACACCCTGTATATATTTTTACATTACATTCGAAATTATTTTTAGGAATGGCATCGTTACGTTTTCATTTTTAATCGATAAAGTGAAACAAAACGCTATATGTATACAGCACGAAAAGTTTTATTAATGTTATAGAAAAATCATTCATGAAAATGTTTCCTCTGCTATTGCTGAAGACATAAAAAAATATGTAATTTAAAAATGAACATGGATAACCTGTTAAATATCTGATAAATATTCCATGGTAGTAAAAGAGTTATTTGAATTATTATTACTTTCTATTTTTTACAAACTCTCGTACAATATCCACAGATACTCTCATATATATATCGATCTTGTAATGACGATACAGTAGAACCTCGCAAATTCGGACCCCGATAATCCGGATCTCCGGATAGTTCGGATCGGTTTGGTCATTTTTTTCAAGTTTTAGAAGTGATTGGCTAATTTCCATAATATTAACTTATTTCATCGTCGTATTCTGAATAAAAAGAACTTTTGTAAAATCTTTTCGGAAGAATTAAGCAAAGTGAATATTTTTACAGTCTGTAAATATTCAATACGTTTAACATAAAGGTGATTTTCTGTAAGTATGTTATGTTTTATTTCCTTTTTTTCTAATTCTCCGGATAATCCGGATTGGGTCCGGTCCCAATTAATCCGAATTATCGGGGTTTTACTGTACTTGTAATATTAAAGTTTTATGTTTTATACTATTTACTTGTTTTTTATTTTTCTTGAGAGCTGAATTGTGCGGATTTTCACTAAGAGTTACTTAGGCATCTAATTTCTTACAACACAAGAATAGAGTTATTTCCTATATCAACGTTGTCATTGTCTGAACCCACGTAACCGCATTAGCGTAGATAACCTTCCGCTTCTGGTTATTTTAACCTGGAACATGAGCACGGAGCACACATTTTTTTCGCTCATCTATTCTGTAAAATATTTTATCGTTACTACGAGAAATTGAGACATCAGTGATTTAATGTGATATTGAACATATTTAAACATACACTTCATCACTAGCTTTTATTTTAACAGCGAAGTGTCTAACAAATTACTCAAGCGCGGTGGATGTTTATCTATTCTATGTATGACAGATATTTATTAATGTAAATGAACAGGCTTTTTATTCTTTCATTTTGACTACATTCTACACAACTGCAGTCAGCTGTTGTAAAAATGTGCTTCATGATGATTAAAAATAGTGGTATTTCGTGGTTGCAATTCTTGAATTTGGAATTATAAGTTCGATAGATATATATATATCACTGTCGAAAAATAAAAGTAATCAATTCCTTCATTAAATCAAGTTTAGGTAAAAAGTCTAAATATTTTTCTATTACAATAGTCTTTTTAAAATTACAATAGTCTAATTAATAAAATGTAACTTTTTTGAAAAAGAGCAGTGTCTTAAAAGTTCAAAAAGGCTTACACATTTTTTTTCTACATTTCAAATAAGGTGATTTAAGTAAACTTTTTTACAATGAAATATATTTGTCGAAGCTGGTTTAAATCCTGTGAAACAGGACTTGGAGATTTATGGAATCTTTTTAATGCTTACAGACTTTTCCAAATCTTTCCAAAATTAAATGTACAAAAATTCTCAAGAATATTTCTTTTATATTTCTGGATTTTTCATCTACATGTGTTTATCCTCTTGTAAATCTATTGAATTTAAAATTGTTCGTGCAAATAGTTATTAAAATTATGTAAGAAATTTGCATGTAATATAATAGGAAGAATGGATCCTCTTTAATATTTTAATAGTTATTAACGTATATAAAACAGGAATGGATATATAATACTACTGTTAAATCATTTATGTGAACTTGGGTGAAATCTCTGTGAATTTCAATGTGCAACTCTACTGTTCTTAACACGTTCGCTGCCGCTTACGTGAAGATGTGATGATAGTTAATGCCGCACTATAGAAATGGATTTTTCCCAGAAGACGATTTACTTTTTATAACAAAGAATCAGTGAAAGATTTTCCCACGCTAGCGCGTGACTGGTTATTGGACATCACCCCACATCACCGCTGGTACTTGAGAGGTCCCTTAACGTTGGCGCCATATCATGCACTGGCGCGTGATCGGCAGCGAATGTGTTAAAGGAACACAAAATAAACTAGTCAGATGTATAAATCCCAAAATCTCACACATGATAAATTTTGCTATCACAGTGGCAAAATTAAATGTCAATATATGCCCATTATGATGATTCTATTGATATGAAATTCTGTGCATTAATTTGAGGATTAACTGAATCTGAAGTTTGAGGGAAATCTGCGTTTTAGCTCTTCAGATAGAGATGTTACAGTAATCGTAACAAATGCAGCATAGCAGTCTGTATCTATTCGGCCTGGCCTTGAAATAGTGCATTTGAAATGCATAATTATTGAATATTATATTATTATACAGACGGTGCTGGGAATGGTAAATTTTGCATCATGTCGAAACTCCACATATTGGAATTTAAGTCACAAAATTGATCAGCTGTGTCAGTTTTATTCTGGATTACAGGTATTGTTTGTTGGTAGGCATTTTACGTATACAATTTTACGTCAAGGAAATATCGAGAAAAAAGTTGCGCTGTATTATATTTCAACTGAACATTGATTGGTTTTGGCGCGAATGATTTTTTGGACACCAAATGATACCATAAAAGAAATCGCTCGAGAACTTAATTTGCAAATTATGACACAGAGAGTTTAATATTTTTATTATTCGTGATGCAATTATGTCTTTTATTTATTTGCATTGTTGAAACGAACTTGTGGACGTTCACAAAAGTTTCAAGAGAAATAATTTCAAATTATGGACATATTTTCAAGTACTCTCTCTTCTCAAAAATATTTTTTAACTATATTTCTAAAAATGTAATTTCTATGTGGTTTTATTTGAAAGCCACGGCAACGAAAAATTAAGGGTTTAAGACGCCACAATAGTCAAAGAAAATGACCCTAATGATAATTTTAAGACTACGGGAGTGTTTTTTTTAAATAGTTCGCTCAAATTTTAACATTTTTTGATTATTTTAAAAGGATAGCTGAGGGCGATTTGCGAACGGGCTAGTTTTTACTTTTTTTTATTTTGGTTAGTTATTTTTTATATTAAGATAGTTTAAATTTCAGAATCGTTTCTAACCGGTTTCGAAAGTTAATATAATTTTTGAAAATCTGCAACAAAAATTAAAAAAGTAAAAACTAGCCCAGTGGTAGATCGTCCTGAGATATGCTATGCAGAAAAAAATGTAAAAATATTAAAATTTGAGCGACATATTTGAAAAGAAAGCTCCCATAGACTTAACATCCGGGCCATTTTCAGTGACTCGTGTAGGCCTTAAAAGGGATTTCTTTTACTCAGTAGCATGGAATGGGTTATTGTTCTATAGACTCGAAAAACATAAGCAAGGTACCCTGTGGTAACAACGCCACGTTAAGGTTCTACCAATTTTCACGGCTTAGTTTTAGATTGTATTTTTCAAACAAGTATAGGATTTGACACAGCAACTCATTGACTATCTATATAAAAATAATTTAACAGCTATCTATTCATAAAATGTAATGGCGTGATTTCTTGACCAATGCTATTTGGCGTTATTTCCCACCTATATGGGGAATAACGCCATGCAAACAAAACTATGAAATAAGATGGAATAATGGCATGTAGATTGCCCAATTCTAAAAATACAAACTTTACAAACTTAGAAATTGACAAATTGCATTTTAATCTATTGAAAATGTTCATTCTTTTGTGAAAGTGTAAGAAAAATAAAGGTGCGGTGTGTAGGGGGAGGAGGCAAAAGAATATCAGACCGTGAGCTTCTTTTTGCTTAAAAAAGACCGTTTAAATAGAATTATTAGAAACATTGCACGGTTTAACTGTGTTTATTTGAATCAGTATTTATGATGTAGTTCGGCCACTGTTGGGAATCAACAGGGGTATTAATGCCAAGGACTGGCGTTATTACCCCGGTATAGTTAATGCGTAGTACATTTTAAACTACAAATTATCTCGAGAAGATATTCGAAATCTTCAACAACATTTTGAAAGTACATGAAATGCACTACAAATTTATGTAATAAACAAAGTTTTTCCGGATAGAAAATATAGTCTTAACATCACAAAACTTATCTCGCAAATTTTAGATCAAGTGTAAATTTTAGTTGCTTGTAGAGGCAATAAGACCTACCAATGGAACAAATGAACTTTAAGCTGTTTTTTGCTATTTATATGATTTAAAACCCTTCTGCGCAGAGCACATGATTATCATTTGCCAGATTAGTTCATAATTATACATAATATTAGCACTTAGCGTTGTTACCCCGCCTGGCGTTATTACACCAGACCACCTTATGTTAAAAGAACGAACACATATTTATTATTATAAATATAACCAATAAAATATTTGATTTTTCTAATGACAAAAATTGCGTCTACTACCGTATTCGATAATTTTTAAACGTCAACTAAAACCTTTTTTTTTTCATTGAATGAAACAATGGTATATTGAATATTTTTTAAAAATGGCTGAAAATTACAAATCATATCATTTAAGATGAGCATAAATTTTGAAAACATTATTTTTGTAATTGCGTGTTGCAGTGTGCAATAATCTTACATTTCTTGTTTCAAATTTTATAACATTTTATAAACATTACATTTAAATGACAAACAAATATTACATAAAAACAAATGTTTTCCTTATATCATTGACAATATTAAAACAGAAATTTTTAAACTATTTTCTACAGAGACACATTCTTCAGGCATTTCTCCTTTTTCGAGATATCTAATAATGTTATGATTTTATAGTAGATAAGAAAATTTTTTTTCAATTTTTTTTTTATTCCTAACACGTACAGAAAAAGGTGGAAAATATAAGTATATTTATTTTAATAAAGTAATTTTGATTTCTGCAAGTAAGAAAAAAATTGATATGTAGGGGAGAGTGGGGATACTTGAGCATAGGGGATACTTGAGCCACCCCTATTATCTCTACAGTTGGTTATTTTTTCTTTCTAAAACTGCCAATATGTTAACACATTTATAGTTCTGAACATGTAAAAAAGAAATCACACATCTTCGTACCATTTTGAAAGTATAGTGATCAATAGTTGTCTTTTCCCTATCTGAAGTAAATTTTTGGGTACATGGTTTTTTGTTTTTTTGTAATCAAAGTTTTGTTCAAAGTTGCAACTATATACATAAATTTAATAACATAATTTCAATTATATTTTGAATCTAAAATAGTTCTAATAGCTGCATGCTTTATTTAGTAAAACTCTGGGAAACAAAACTAGTGGTAGTGGGGATACTTGAGCCAGTGAGAGTGGGGATACTTGAGCCATGTCTCAACCCTCCCCACTAGAAATTAAACATAGGAGAAACAAACAAAAAATAAAATTCCTTCCTTATATTCACTAATAGATTTTTTTCTGGATAAAAGAGAGAATAATTTTTCATTTTATTTTATTTTTCTTAAAAAAATAACGACTTAAAAATGTTTAAAAATGTATATTTTTTAAATGAAAATATCCATTTTAATTTTCATTTTGACTAGCAAAATAGCCTGTCTAGATAAATGTAAACGTAGTTTTCAATTTAACTTTTATTAAATTAAAATAACTTTTTAAAACTGTTTTACAGGCTATAATCTCTAATACTTTAATTAGTTAGGTCCAACATATTAAAATATTTATATTTTAATATAACATATTAAGATTAATATCTTATATTGAAATCGTAACCTCTGTTGCTGTAATTTTTTTTAACTAAGAAAATTGAAGAAAAATTGGTAAAAAAAAAGCGCAAAAAAAACAAGAAAAGCAACAAAAATCCCAGTTCAAACTTACCTGCAAATTTAAATGGCTCTGAACTGAGGGTGTTTCTACCGTCGTTATAACTTAAGTTGAAATTATCATTTGACAACCAATTCTAACGACAAAAAATGATCGTATTACTAACTTTGTTTTCTCAATTGGTTTGGAAGGACTTTATGTTTCATAATTTATCATTCTGTAAAATGTTTGTGCAAAAATAAAGCGAAAAAAATTACTTTTGTAGGTATTTTTCCGTAGTGGCTCAAGTATCCCTTCACCATGGCTCAAGTATCCCTCCCATGGGGATACTTGAGCCACCATGTAAAACAAAAAATAAACATTTTTTATACATAGAAAAATAGTTCAAAATTAATTGAAAGTGGTTTTCAGTTGAAGAAAAAATATCAAATTTTCATTTTCAATATTTTATTTTATTGTAAGAAATTATAAAAAATTTAAAAAAATTAAAATTCAAAAAATGGCTCAAGTATCCCCATCTTCCCCTAATCTATAAAGAATCCGATAAAAAAATACTATTCGTGTATTATGAAAAATAAGAATGATTTTGCTGAATTATTTCTTTTTATTTTGATTTATTTTTTATTTATTTATTTATTTATTTATTTTTTTACGTTTTTATTTTTTCTTTCTTCATTATGTATTTCGTAACAGCAGCTGTTGAAAAATCATTACATTAAACAAAATTATAAATGACCTTGAAGCACTGTTTACGACTACAGTCAGTACTGTCGAAGAAACATCCTTTACTGGCATAAGCAATCACCTCATCGAGTTCTTGTCTAAAATTTTACGGTTAATTAAAATTCGATTGGTATATTAAAACGCAATAGGTCTGCCAATATATCGGTGGAAAACAACTGGAAATTCCATTTTTATGGTAGACTTATAGATTTGCCTTTGTATTTTCCTACACCCTGTCTTCCATGTTTTCCGACCTTTAGTTGCAGTAAAACCTAATAATAAACTTTCGAGTCAAAAAATGCCAAAATATGACTGTACACCAGTTGCATTAGAGTATGTTAATAGAATTATAAGTATTCCTACAATTTCCGCCATGAATTCAATGACTGTCTGAGGAGTCCCTTTTAGTCAAAGGAAAAGATACATGGTTACATGAGACAGACAAAAAGGTCATCCTCATTACAAATCGTCTACCATTATTTGGGCCTATCGTACCGTTGCATATTTCAATTTTCTCTGCATGATGATTTTTTTCTACTCCATCTTATTTTTTATACTTAGAAGAACTTTTTCATTTTTCCTTTTCGTCAAAATTTTACCCTTTGCTGAAAAAAAAAGATATACTTAGACACATCAAATATAAAGCAGACTTATAATCGATCAAGATGACAAAAATTTTGTGAATTAAGGCATTTTAGAATACAGGAGAAACCGAAATATTTATACTATATTGGCGTTTAATGTAAGAACTATAACATCTAGTATCAATTCTATTTATTTACAGCAAAGTCTGGCGTATAAAGCGCCTCTACGATTTCATACTCTATTTTTCTATTTTTAGGCATATTCGCCATATAATGAGCATCTTTTTCATAATAAAGAAACGGGAAATGTGCATATCCGATGTGTGCATATC
The DNA here is from genome assembly GCA_964019185.1 of Maratus speculifer. NCBI lineage: Eukaryota > Metazoa > Arthropoda > Arachnida > Araneae > Salticidae > Maratus > Maratus speculifer. Next base: position 424,072,313 of record OZ025290.1, on the reverse strand, counting down.
CAATGTTCGAATTACTTTTGAATTCACTCAATCCAATAATTTTCTTTCTTTTAAAAAACTGGTATAATTATGTGAAAGGGATAACAAAGTATTTACCAGCACAATCATTTTTTTGCGCACTAAAACCTAATTGAATGAGCTCATAAAACTAAAATAATTAAAGGTGTTATTTCTAATAGTTTGGTTAAAATTTATAGCTAATTACTCGTATATTAAGCCTATATTTTCCATATTTTTGAATGTATAATTTTCATATTAGTGGTATTACGCATAACTTTTCATTGTGTTTCTGGTGCTAAATGTGCGCGTTCTATGCCTTTTTTACGCTATATTTATCTATATAAATATATATGAATTTATATTGTTACTTAAATTCGTAACTATAATTTGAGATAAATTTGTATCAGTCATGTAAAATATAAGCATTATTTGATTTTTTTTTCGTAGTTTCAATTTTGCTTTTACGTTTGTTTCATATGATTTATCTTGTTGAATGATCAACAACAACAAAAAAAATCACAAATGTAAATACAAAAAAAAAAGGAAAAAAAAAGATAAAACGAACTATGCTTATCTTTGTTTGTTTGAATACAAGAAATAAACTCGAAAATGTATGAATGTAAACTTTTCTTAAATATACATTTTGTTCTGGATATTTGATAGTTATTTAACATAAAGAATGTTTTTTTCTTATGACATGAGCATATTTGCTGCTTGGTTTTCATTGTGTTTATATTTTCGAAAAATAGTATATGAATGATGTAGTAGCATATCAATCTATTATAAAGATATTTTATTTATTTTAATATCAACAAAACTTGTGAAATTTTGAAATATGAAAACTTAATTTTAAAATTTGTCACTGAAAAGGTTATGCAGATTTTTATTTTATTTAAATGCTTTATAGGAAATAAAAATTAACTACAATATTATGATACTACTTTCAGAATTGTTAAAATAATATCAAAAAGTGATATTGCTTTCAAATCATTGTATCAACAGATAGCGTAATATTATTTCACGTTATTTCACTTTCTTTGTTTTCTTTAAAGAATATATTATGCATTAACCTTACTTTTCGCTATACGTAAAATTAATTTTTTTTTGTAATAAATTTGCAAGTCGAAATTGAGAATTTCTAGTATTAATTAGGCGGAATAAAAGTTATTTTCCTGTATTCGGCTATATTGTCATATATTTTTGTGTAATAGCTAAATGAATAGTCATTGTTTTCGATCCAAAGTCAAAGGGGGGGGGCGTCGTCTTATACACGAATATAGAAAAATTTCAAAAAGAATCGGGAAAATATAGGGAAAAATCAAATAAAAAGGAAATGAAAACCAAATAGAAGGAAATTAAATGAATCAACGAATGAAATCGTATGAAATTTAAAAAAAAGATAAAAAAATTAAATATACATGTTATTATCAATAATTCAATCTCCATTCATTTACAATTAAAAAAATACCAATCTTCATTTACTCATTCCAAGTCATTATCATAATTTTAAAGCAACGCATTAATACTGTCGTCGAGAGGGCCGAGATAACTCGTCTTTCGAGGGCAGAAAAAATCTGTTTGTAGAATGATGAAATATATCATCGATAACATACTTTTAGAGCATTTTTTTTTTAGAAAATAAAAATGTGTTCTTTTGCATTCCCATTGTAAAAAAATAGTAAAATATTTTTTTTAACTATTTGGGAAATAGTTTTTGTTCTCGGTAGAGAATAGGGAAATCAAAATATATCTTAATCTTTTTATTAACTGAATTCCGCAACTTATTTTATTTTACTCGTTTTTTGATTGGCCCATGTTTAGTAGGGCGGATCGTAAAAAACTTTTTTTTGAAATTCTTTTCTCCCTAGCGCGGAAAAGTTTTCTAGTAGTATCAATAATATACTCACAAAATTTCAAAACAATCAATAATTATCATCCGGTTCCATTTTTGGGTCGAAATATGCAATTTTAGATAAAATTTTTGTATTTTTTCCCATTTCAGTAACATTATTAATTTTCTATTTTTTCTTCGCCCTAGTGCTGAAAAACTGAAAGCGTACATAAGGATCACAAGTCCAAAATGGGAAATTTGTCGAAAATGATACAAATTTTCACATTTCAGTCTATTTTTTATTTTTCGATTTTCTAGTCCCGCTGGCATGGAAATGTTCGAATAATATGCAAGAAACATAAGTAAAAAAATTTAAATCAATAAATAAATGTTATCCGTCTTCTCTTTCGGGGTCTCAAAATGTCAAAGAAGCCAAAAAGTATGTAACTTTTCACTTTTCAGAGATTTTTTTATTATCAATTTTCTCTTCTCGCTGGAGCGGAAAGTAGGGAAAATCATATGAGAAACATAGCAGAAGAGATAATTGGTGACACTTGCCCTATATAATCGCAACCAGGTTTTTCTATAAGTGTCAAGTATTCTTCAAGCACTCTTTAATGATGGAGCGTTTCCTCAATATTCCTCTGAATTAAAGTTTGATCTTTTCGACGGTCAAAATACAATCTTTTCGAGGTATTAGTGAACATGAAACTCTAATCTTGGACTTGGTATTTCATGCGAAATTTATTTGTTTCTCTTATTGTGTTATGCTTGTCTATAACATTGGACATGTCGTCACGTATCACAACTCGTAAGTCTTCAAGAAATGCGCCTGTTACTGATACTACAACTCGGTCGGACACTCCCATTGTGTCTCAAGTTCTGGCTAGGGCAGAACGATGTGTTGTTTTTGATATACTTTTATTATTTATATTCGATTGCAATGACACTAAAGATTTATCGGTAAGATCGTGATACAGTTGTTCATCAACAACACTAAAAGATTTAAATAACTCTAAGTCTTGGATGAAGCAGTAGTAATTTTTTTCCCCTTTTATCCATTTTCTGAAATTTTCTTATTCTTTTTCGATCCTGCTCGTTCATTTAATAAGTTTCCGTGTTGTGGGTCATGTTTTAAAATGTATCAATTGGGTCTATCGGCAATTTCCTTGAAGTTCTTTGATCCTCAAGAAACTGTCTTCCAATTCTGGAATTTTTATATCACGTAAGCATATACGTACTTCTAAAGATGTAGTCTTGTAAGAAAAATTTTCAAACAGACGTTTTTTTTTCTGTTCCAATAAGAAATTTTTCAATTTTGACTTCCTCTGTTCTTTAGCGTCAGACTTCTTTATACTCTTGTATTTATTATTACATGAACTAATCATTTGGACTATTCTTTGCATAGAAATCGTTGGAACTGAGGAGCCTGAAAAATTGCTCCAACCATTTCAGCCCAAAATCCGCTACCATCCCAAAGGTGATTCCGATTTTTATTTATATTTCGGTTAGTTTTTCACCAACAAAAATGTACATTATATTTCCTTAAATTGGTTCTTCATTCTTTAGAAACATAGTTCTTCATTCTTTACAAACTTCTTTTTCAGTTCTTCATTCTGTAGAAACCCAAAAGATGAGATGAGACAAATCCCGTGTACACTGCGCCTTAATTGTAATATTTCTGTGTAATATTTTCCATGCACACTATTAGTTCAACACAGTATTAAAAATTAAAGTTTTGTAAACTGTTCTAGATGTATTATTTTCCAATAAAATGTAGAAGCTAAAATTGATTATCCTCATTACGAACCTATCACAAGCAGAGCATTAAACCAACGGTAATACTACAGTAAACGAACAGAAAGCTGAACTTATTAGATCCTTCAGATCGCTTTTAATTTGATTGTTCTATGATTTTTGTGTATATTAATGTCATGAATTTGTCAGTTTAAGTAATAAAAGTCAAATCAGAAGATATTTATTAATTATTTTAAATTTTTACACTTATGTGTGTTATATGATTTTCAGAATTTTCCGTACCAGCGAGAAGTGAAAATTGATAAGACAAAAATCCCCGAAAAGAGAAAATGCACAGAATTTTTGGCAATTTTGACATTTTTAGATGGCGAAAGGTAAACCGGAAGATATTTATTGATTATTCTAAAGTTTTTCCACTATGTTTCTATTATATTTTTCCAACTTTTCCGTGCCAGAGGGAATAGAAAATGTAAAACTAAACAAAAATCACTAAAATGTAAAAAATTGCATAATTTTCGATACATATTCCTTATTTAAACTCCAATGTGGAACCAGAAGATGTTATTTATTTACTTTAATATTTCGGACTTATGTTCTTTATTTGCTCTATCAACTTTTCTGCTCTAGGGCGAAGAAAAAATCGGAAATTAAAAATATTGCTGAAATGTAAAAATGTAGAACATTTTCGGCTAAAATTGCATATTTCGACCTAAAAGTGGAACCGGAAGATACTTATTGATTGTTGTGAAATTTTGTATGTTACTGATACCACTAGACAACTTTTTCGCGCTAGGGTGAAAAGAATTTCGAAAAAAAGTTTTTTACGCTTCATCCTAATGTTTAATATCAGAAAATGGAATGTTTCTGTTTTTTATTTCATTTGTTTTCTGATTGGTCCACGCTTAATATCTAGAAATGGAATACTTCTGTTGCCACATGAGAAAAAAAATATTAAAACCTACAAAAAAATAACAACTCAAAAACAGATTTATATAAAGATATCAAACAAGTTGAAGTTAAAAAGATTTTTTTTTCATACGACGGTGTAAAAATTCAAAATATGCCGTAGGGTAACACCCCCAGTAATTGGCACATTTTACAAACATGTCCTAAAAACAGATTTATATCCAGTCTTTTAAAAATTCAAGACCATACATCAGTTATATGCTCATTTACTTTAAAGATTATAACTTTGATTTATTTTACAAGATGACAATAGAGCCTAGGAAAGAGAAATAAATCTGGCTTGTTTCAAATTAGCCATTTTGTTGCAAATTCTTGTTCTTTGGCTTAAGGAAGGAATGATTTTCAATTCATTATTATCTGATTTATAATATATTTTAAATTTTAATTGGCAACAGTTTTGTTTAGTTAAAAAGGGTTACTTTAATTGTGTAAAAGTATTTTCGACACAAATATGTGGATTTCTGAATTAATGGTAGTTGCCAATTAATGGTGCTTCAATTTTGCTAGTTCCGAGTAATTGGCACCTATTCCAATTACAAGGAATTCGCAAGGAATTTGAGATTAAATAATTTATTTTGGAAGTACTTTAAAATTATAGACTAATTTTGTTTATCATTTGTTTTTATTTGAATATATAAATTTTATCAGTAATTGGAATCCATTAAAGCTTCATATGACAATTACTGGGGACAGCATGACAATTACTGGGTATTAATGTAAGTATATTGTACTGTTTTAAAATGTTCACATTTCAGATTAATATGCTGATTTCTTACTCTCAAAAACCTGAAATATGGCATCTTCATCTACAGTAAATTAATTTAAAGCGATTAAACCCAATGCAAAATGTAAAGTTTTTTTAATATAAACATATGCCAATTACTGGATCACAAGGTGTCATACATTGGTGCTCTAGGTGCCAATTGCTGGTGATTTCAGCAACTTTTTATAAATATATTTTTATAAAAATACTTTTTCAATTTTTTTTTTTTTTTTTTGCTTTTAGTCGTCAAAATAGATGCACAGATATGCATTCTTTGATTTAAAAATATTACCAAGTAAATATCTTATTTCTTTCTAATGAAAATTTAAGTAAGTTTAACGACAAATTCTTAATGTGCCAATTACTAGGGATGTTACCCTATTTAGAAGTTTAAAAATTTACAGTACCGAACATTTTAAACTGAAATTTTATTGAACATTTGTTTATGATTAGTCCAGTAATATTATCCTGACTGTTAATGTCAATGAATATTAATAAGACTCTCTTATTACGTAAGCTACGTTTTTAACATCATAAAAATGATGTTATTGTTTTTTGGTAGATTTCGTAAGAAATACTACCTATTGCATTCGCACCAGTTTATCTATCTATCTATCTATCTATCTATCTATCTATCTATATATATATATATATATATATATATATATATATATATATATATATATCTCACTTTTTATGAACACTATAACTTTGATAATTCTTCACCAATCTCCACGAAACTGGTACAAAGTATCAAGAAAGAGGATAAAATCTCGACTAAGTTCGTTAATGGGCAAAATCGGACCAAGAGGGGTCGAAATAGGGGGCGTTTTTGTGAAAACAGAAAAACCCCATAACTTCCTAATGAAAATAGATATCGAATCAGTTTAAAATTTATATTACTTCTATATAATGGGCCAAAAGTTTATGCATGACAGATTTTTGATAAAGTTAAAAATGGATTCAAGGGGCGAAAAAAAAGGGCTTTTGGGAGAAAAAAATCAAAACTTTGTCAATTCTCCAGATATCAAATCGATCTAATTTTTTTATAAATATTCTCAGAATTATCTAAAACTTTTGTATTTGCAAGTTTTTCATCTGACTAACTCTTATCGGTAAAAAAAAAAAATTAAAAACGAAAATAAAAAGGGGGGTTTGGAAAAAGAAAAAAATCCATAACTCTCTGAATTCTTAAACTATCAAATCCAATTATATTTATTTTACATCTTCTCAATAATATCTACAACTTTTATATTGACAAGTTTTTCATGCGACCAACTCTTATTGCAAAAATATTTTAAACTGTAATAGGAGATGGAGAAAAAATCCTGAAATCCTAACTGCTTATATTCTGACTCATTTTTAAATTAATTTTCGATTTTAAACGCATCCAAATTGCAGGCCCTCTTAATTATAAACTACATAATGTGATGTATTGGCCAGTTTCTTGATAAAGGCAGAATTTATTTAAAAAAAGGACTGCCAAAATGAGTATTTTGAACAGAATTTCTAGTGATCATGATTGAAAAATTGAAGAAATATTCATATAACAAATTGCGTTTTTTCTGACATTTTTGTTCTCAAATGCATCCAATTGACAGGTCCTTTTATTCAGGAACTATATAATGTTGATAATGTTGTTGGTGTCAATATAATGAACCATATAATATTGATTAGTGTTTTGAAAAAGGCAAAATGTATTTTTAAAAAATAGTTGTCAAAGTGGGCACTTCGTACAAAATTTCCTGTAGCAATCGTGATTCAAGAATTGTTGATGTATTCATACAACAAATTGCTTAATTGATTCATTTTTAAATTCAATTTTGTTACCAAACGCATTCTGTTGAGAGTTTTTTCTTATTTAGAAACTATATATTGTACTGTACTGACCGATTTTTCAATAAAGTTAGAATGTATTTTGAAATATGCTGTAAAAATGCGCATATGAGCGAATTTCAATTAAGATGATTCTGATAAAAAAATTTCTTACAGAAATTGAACATATTTTTTTTTTTAAGTAGCCAAACAAAGCTGTTAAACTGGATTTATATCTGATACTCTTTTATTTTTTGTTGTTAAAATTAGTACTCTTCGAAATCTACCTCCGCCTATAGGCCAAGCCAAAAGGGATTTTTTAAATATAGAAATCATTTATAAGTCTAAAATTATAGACTTTGAAAGTATTATTTTCCAAATAGCCGCTGTAATTTGTTAAATTACATTTTTTATTGTTACTGTTTCTATATTTTGGAATTAAAATTAGGTGATCACATCGGGTGACTACCACATTGAAAGTGTTAGAATCAATTTCTTTCATTGGCACATCGATATGAATATCGACAGCATCTAATCATCACAATAACAGTCTTCCCAAACAATGACAAAATCTCCAGTTCCATCCATCGCATTTTTCATGCAACATCTATATTATAAAGGCCAAACGTATCTGTGCGTAACGCATACGTCATACTGCGAATGGCAACACTTTAAGATTTTAAATGAAATTTCGGTAATGAAATTTCTGCTACTACGAATTTTTAAACTTCTTAATATCGCCCATTTTCAATTTTTACACCATCGTGTAGAGAAAATAATGTACTTTTAAATAAAATTTGTTTGAAAGCTGCATCTTAATTTGTTTTTGAAATATTAATTTTTTTGTAGTTTTTAATACCGCTTCCTAATCATGGCAAAAGGAGTACTCCATTTCTATTAAAAGCAAACGACAACAGGGAAAAAAAATATTACTGTATCTTTATGTTACCATTTTCTCATTAAAGGTTAAAAAAATTGAAATTTAAATATCTTCAGTTATAAAAACTGGTGTATTTTGGTTTCATTTACAAAATTTCATTTACAAGTAAAAGAATATCAGTAGTTTAATATTCGTTTCAGCTAATAGCATTGAGACTTCAAGTTTTGAATAAAAATGACCAAATTAAAAGGCCAATTTTTTTGAAAAGGTGAATACAGATACGAAAAGTGCATTTGTAAATTTTGATATGGTGAAAATGATGCCGGGTTTAGATTTCATGGGAAAATTTCTGTGATTGAATCAAAGTTGAATAAATTTTGCTTTTTTTACTTACCCATCATACGTAGTATAGGGTAAGTCTTGCAATCGTTTTGAAAATCGCAAATTTTTTTGACGGATTTACACGTTTTAGATAGTGGAGATTCCGAAAAACATATTTTTAGAAAAAAATTTTTGCCGTCCGTCTGTCTGTCTTTAAACGCTCTATCTCCCAAACAAATTGAGATAGAGACTTGAAATTTTGTATGTAATTAGTATGTAAGAATGGGACGAACCCTATTTAATATCAGCAACCTCAATTATCCGGAATTATTTTTTTCGGACTCTCGAAAAATTCGTCCTGATGAAAGGTATGTAAAATTTTTTGATTTTTTTTTGTTCTAAGGAATGGACGTAAAAGGCAGTAAAATAACACACATTTTGCATATAGAACGAAGTCGATCGAATTATTAGTTGCCGAGATATTTCTAATCTTGTTTTCCACATTCTTCGATTTTTCATGACCCTGTATTTCATTCAAATTTCAATTCAGAAGTATATTTTAATTGGAAATGACACGCTTAATCCGATGCAGTTAATTGTTAGTTAATAGAATTATTATTTTGGAATTATAAGGGTGTTTCTTTTACGCAGTTCGGTACTACTTGAGTAGTTTGGCGTTTTATATAATTTGTCGAAATTGGTACATCAGTAATTCTTTAATATAGCATTACTGTGTATATTAACAATATTTAAATTTTGTTTATGAATTGCAATGCATTGTATAAATAGTTTCACAAGTTTTATTTTCATATACATATCCATGATGGGTAAGTATTACGGTGGGCCCCAACGACTAGTTTCATTTTGGAATACTAGAATAAGAACCTTAATGGATAACTTTATCATAATAACAGATCTTTTTTTTTTTTTTTTTTTTACTGCTTACATGAACAATAAAAGTTTACTTTGAACAATTTCAACAACTGTGTTTTATAGAAATAGTATTTTGTTATTTTGACGTTAAATATCGTTTGTTTTAGAGTTAGACTCACTAAAATGCATTTTTTACTATAACAAATTTTGTAGGTTTATTGTAAGTAGATGAAACAGTTCCTTCTGCAACATTGTCTTTCGTCAAAAATTGACAGGTTCTACCTTGTTTTTTTAAAAGATCAGAGGATCCTTTTTTGTTTGAATTCAAACCAAAAACATTTTTTTTTTTTTGTTGAATGAACAAGACATAGCAGAATCAGCTGTGCCCAAATAACATATTCGCTGTCACCGACCGACAAGTTAACGCAACCGAATGGCATTCCTTAGAATGCCGGCGACACTCTAGGGCATCAAAACTTTACAGCACAAGTTAAGGTGCCCAGAATGCTTTGTTATTCTCCCAGGTATCTTTTATTCCAAAATTTACCTTATTCAATCACATCATTTGTACGGTTCAATTAAAGAAAATTTTCTGTTTTTAAAATTCGTTGGTAAAATATTAAACATTAGGCAAAAGTTTCTCGTTGCAATGCTACTGAAAGATCGTTTTGAAATCCGGCTTCTGAAACGAAAAGATCATATTTTGAGGAGACGGTGGACGTTATTTTTTTTCATCATCGCAATACAAACTTTTATGCGTATATACATTTCACCCAAAGCATATAGAACATCCTCAAAAAAATTCCAATCTTATTATTAAATTTTTTTAATTTAAATTTTTAAACGAAATTTTAAAATGTTCCTCGTATCTTAATTTTTGAGACGTTTTCTTCTTTTGATTTTTTGTCATTTAAAATTTTCTTAAAACAAATTTGTGTAACTTTTTTTAATATCTGGAATTGATAATATTTTACAATTTTTTTCTATATTCCATATCGATTTCCATCAAAATTTTGCCTTTTAATAAATAAAAAAATAAATTTGATTATCTTAATAAAGACAAATTTTAAAAAGCTTACACAATTTCTATCTAAACAATGTCAGAATACTTCCTTATCAATTTCATAAATATTGATCAAAAATTACGTCGCAAGGAGCATTTCAAAAATCTAAAAAAGCTAAGAAATTAGTTTTGAGATTAACAGATTTAAAGTATATAAATACACTTACCTTTTGTATTTACTTCTAAAAACTTTCATAAATGATATCTTTGTAAGAAAAAACTGTTTTTGTATTATTATACCACATAAATAGACCTTTTTTTCGACGACTTTGCTATAGATGATTTTGCTCAAATAAAGGTTCACTGTTCCCTTAAACAGGTTTGGAATCACACTCGGGACAAAATAGCAGATATCAATAATTTCGGAAAACGCATTTGTTGAAAAAAAAAGAAGAGAAAATTGGATCCAATATTTATTATGAGATTATTTCTTAAGAGTACTTTCAAGTCAATTATTGAAGAAGAAATCAGTAATTTGAAGTTTACATTGATATAATTACAGTCATTCAGGGTACATTTGAACCATTGGGCGTAACTTTGCACAAGATCCTGATTTCCAATATTTTTTATTCCAAAATACAAAATAAACTCCAGAACAGTATTCTCCTAGAAAGATTCTAAACTAAGATTTGTGCTCATTGTTTTAGAAGATAAATTAGCAACATTATGTGCAATTAATTTCATTGTCCGACTATTTTTGTGAAAAACTATTTTTATGTTAATCTTGAATACTGTTTAAAGTTATTGTAATCCAATTACATTTTGATAGTCAGTAGCAATCTACTCATTTATGAGACACATTATTATTTAAAATTTCTAAATATGTTGATATTTTTGATTAGTTATATATAAATTGTAAATAAACTGCAAAACGAAAAAGCACTACGAATTTATGCTATTTTCAGTGTGACGTTGAGCCAGCTCAAAGTTATATTGGTGTTTATAATTTCTTGATTATAGGCTCTACGGTCAAAAATTCCCTAATATTTGCACGTATTTAGGTATTATATATAAATACCGAAAGTTTTCAGTAGATAAAACATGCAAATATTTTCACAAACATATGTAAAATACACAAAATTCATGAAATACATAAAATGACAGAATTATAGAGAATAATGATATTGAATGCGAGGAATATCTTTATAATTCATCAGGGAAAAATCTCCACTAAATTTGATGAGATGATTTTCCCCTTTCTAAAGTTAAATAAATAAATACGTAAATAAAAGTAAACTAACTTTTTTAAATATTTCTAATAAAAATGCAAAGTAATTTCAAAAGTATGTATTTTGAATTACAAAATTTAACAAACATAACAAATATATTTAAATTAAAACATGGAAATCCCTACGGAGAATTAGATGTAAGATAATGGAAATGTGTGTAAAATAAATTACCTAAAAACTTAATCGAATGCATTTAACCTCCTAAGTGCATACTTTAAACATTCTTAGTGTAAATTTACAGAGAGTTTTACTTTCTTTGGTATTTTTACAGAAATTTTTAACAGTGCAGGACATTTTTTCAAAAAAAATTAAATCTTATTCAAAATTCCAGTAAACGGAATTGGAATGAACTTTAACTATGCTATGCCAAATTTGAAGATGAAAATAACTTCAAGAAGATAAAAATATGCCAAACAAATTATAACAAATTAATTACTGCGCAGTATTTTATTTTATTGTTTAATTTAGCTCATATGATATCCATCCATTTGGAGAAAGTAATAAATGAATATTTTTATTTTCGATATCAGACAAATCATAAAATAAATTTTAAAACATTTTAATTATATAACACAAAATTTTAAAATTTTAAACTAAGCATATTATGCAATTTCACAAAAGAGGGGAGTTTTAACACTTTATTTGATGTTAATGTTTGAATTATTATACTAATCTCTTTCACCTGTCATGTGATCTTAATAACAATGGTTATATACTTTAATTAACTGAAAGACCAGGCGAATAATCTTAAGTTTGAAATCCTTGTGATTAATAACGTTTAATTATAGAAATAGTGTCCGAATTTGCAAGACAGTTGGTTTAAATTAAACATTTATTCTATTTAATTAGCATTAACCGTGCTGAGCTGACTTTATATTGCCAATCAATGTACAAAATGAATTACTTTCCTTTAAATAAAAAGAATAATTTTAATATCATTTTTAGAATCAACAAATAAATTACAAGATATTAAAAAAGGATTTGAGAAAATTGGGGGAGAGTTAAAAGAATATAATTTATTAAACTGTTTTATTTTATTTCATTATTATAAAATTTTAAAAAAGTTACGCATTATATTTCTGTTATCTGTCATATTATATATATTTAATACAAATAAAAATGTCATTCCGGTTGCTTATGACTTCAGTTCAACTGTACAAATTTTACTGGGATTTACACTGTTAGTTACATTACTTAGGTGGGGGAGTTTTAGTATGTAATAAATTAGTCTATATTTCCTCTTTATAAATTTGTGAATAAAATAAACTCGATTAGAAAAGTTTTGTATTTTTAAATATATTAAATTAATTTTGGTGGCAATTCTGTTGTTATATACATAATTATTTACATGTAGTTATAAATATATAACATATTTTACTACCTTTGTTTGTCATAGTATTACGCAAAAATTTCCTTGAACAAATGAACTTGATTACGAAATTACACCCTTTTAAAAGTATCTGCTATTCGAATTTTGATGGCACTCTTTGTTAAATGCTTTTTCAGTATTAGCTTGGGTGTATAACATATTATTCCATGTTTGGTAGTTAGAGAGTTTTTGGAGAAAGTTTTGTAGTAAGGTACACCCGATTATGAAAGTTCAGTATTTTAAAGAAGTTGTATATTTGATGAGATTTTTTTCATTCGAGGATGTTTTAAGAATGGTTTTGGTTTCCTTTTGTAATTCCTTACCATAAATAATCAACTAAAAGAATTGGTTCTTAACAATCCGATTTTGTCCGATACTTTTATTTGTTCTTATTGCTTTAAAACACGCTGTCAAATTCATCGATATACTTTTTTGATTCAAGGTCCGACTGACATAACAGATGAGCTAAGGGGGCGTAGCTTGGTAAATTAACCATGTAAAAAATAATAAGGAAACGCAATTTTTTATTATTATCACGTGCGTAGCATCTATTTTATGTATTAATTTCATGTAATCTGTTTTGTCTGCTATATGGCAATAATCGAAATGGTTTTATATTTTAATTACCTTTATGACCAGACGAATTGCCGTAAGTTTGAAATTGGTGTGGTTATTAACGTTTAATAATAGATATTGTGTCCGAATTGAGGCAGTTAGTTGAAATTAATCATCTGTTCTACTTAATAAGCCATAACCGTAGTGACCTGACTGTACATTTTAATCTATTTTATGACAAAACGATTAATCGTAAGTTTCAAATCGATGTTATTTATATTATTTTTAACCAGTCAATTTTATTATAAACCGTAGTGAACTGACTGCATATTTCCAATCTAATTGCAATATAAATGTTTTTTATCCAAATGATAATTTTAATGTGTATTTTAGAAGACTGTTTACTAATATTTTATCTGTACACTGTACAAGAAAAAAATGCAGATCTACAAAATTACTTTTTGTAAGATTACAGAAATCTGTAACTTTACAAACGAGTCTACTAAAATTACAGTTATCTTACTGGAATTTTATCTGTAATCTGGTATGAAGTTACATGAAAGTTCATGAAATCCCAGTTTACTAAAAAGTTCTTAGTAAGCTCACAAATTTTGTTTTTTATTTCCAATGCAAATCTGTATCTGTTACATGAATTTTTGCTGTTGCCGTTACATAAAAAGTTCTAGGAATCCCAGTTTCCTTGAAAACTTTTAGCAACTTTACATATTGTTTTACAGTGTAGGAAAATTCAAAAAATTATATCAGAGAGCGATTAGAATTATACATACATTAAACGTTATTTGCAATCATCTATATTTTCACTATCTACCCCATTCTATTCTAATATTAATAAAGAACAAAAGATTATATAGTAAGACATTATTTAAAATATGTTCAATAACATAAAAACGTACTTGGATTGAACGCGCTTTTTAGTTAATCAAAATAAAATAAAATAAAACTAGACAATATGTATATATATGTATTCAGTTTTATTTTTATGAAGTGCTGTGTCTGTATTATATTTCTTATTGATCTTCCTTTTTACCAAGCAGTATCTCATATAATAAATCTCAATTGTATATTTAAATAAGTTCTTACATTCCTTTTTCGAAAAAATATTTTATTTCACATCGGTAACAACACTGTGTGCATCTTTCTTTATTTCTTTTCATTTTTTTATGAATATATTCAACTGTATTTCTTCTTGAGGTAATCTTATCTTTTCGTATTTTATTTGACAAGTTTCACTTCCTATTTGCTTTGCAGAAAATATGATAAAAATTTCAAATTGTATGATTACGTAATTCTTGAATACAAATATTTGAGTTGAAGATTTTAGAAAGTGTGAAATAAGGAATATTTTTTGAAATAAAGAATTCTTTTATATTCTAAAATATTGTGTTTTATCTTCGGAAGAAAATATGGGAAAAATACTAAATAGTGCAAAGCAATATTTTAATAATAAAAATTAGTAGTTTTATAAGCATCCGCGCTTTGAAAACCATATTAAACAGGTGTTAATAAATAATATATATTTTTTTAATTTAAAAATAATTTTTAATGTATCTTAAAAACATGCCTAATGTTGATTTTCAAATAAAACTTTAAACAGAATTAAAGACAATGATATTTTTTCTTAATCTATGAAATTGGTTAAATATATTTTTTTAAGTTATGTTTTATAGAAAAAAAATGTGCAATTTAACTCTTAATAAAATTAGTACAATCTTCTAAACAACATTCTACACTGTTAAAAAAAAATCTGAAATTCAAGAACATATTTTCCTGAATTTCACATAAAAAGCCTTTTTCTTTCCAAAGTGCATGTTTCGAGAAAATTCGACAAATTATTCATCATACAAACGGATATGATGGTAGTATAGCACAAACGGAAATTATTTGCATACATAGAAAATATGAAACTTCATTTGCGTTACATTGCTCGTCTTATTAGCATTTTTCTTTAATTAAAAAGAAACCAGATACTGAAGGAGCATTAGCTATTTCTCTGAACTTCATACCTACATTGCTGTAGAAAATGCTACTGGAAAAATAGTTCTAACAGGACCAGTAGAATTCCGTTGTAGTTTTTAAAAAATCCAACTATTTAAAAAATAATTGCAAGTCCAATGTCTCCTTTTTCCATGCAAGATGATCGAGAAATTTTTTTATTTATTTATTTTTAACGTAATACATCTGACTTATGTGCTGGACATGAAATCATGTTTATAAGTCATCGTCAATACACAGTGACGACATAGCACAAGGAAATCTTACAACGCGAGAAAAATGCAAAGCATCACACAAAAAATCTGTGCAATGGAGCCAGCGGGAATCAAGTCCACGATCTCAAGCGATCGCCGCTCGCAAGCGATGAGCTGAATGGATTTTAACCATTCCACCACTGAGGTCCCTAACTTAAAATAACTGTACAAATTATTATTCTTCAAGATTCTGAGGAAGAAAATGAATCCAGTGATCTATCATTGGAAATATGGCTACCGTGTTCCTTGAAGCCAAGAAACTCATCACATCCACTCAAAAAAATCTAATCTTACAGATGTAAAGTTGCCGAAATCAGTACGGTTACTAACATTTTATGTGTACACTGTACAAGAAAAACGCAATCTACGAAACTAATTTTTGTAAAATTACTGAAATCTGTAAATTCACAAACGAGTCTAATAAGATTATAGTTACTTTACTAAAATTTTTTCTGTAACCTGGGTTGCAGTTACATGAAAAATTCTAGGAACCCCAGTTTCCTAAAAAGAAATCTTAGTAACCTTACAGATATTTTGATTTTCAGTGCAAATTTGTATCTGTTAGATGATTTTTTTTCTGCTGCCGTTACATAAAAAGTTCCTGGAATCGCAATTTCCTAGAAAACTTTCCTTAACTTTACAGATTATTTATAGTGTGGCGGTGTGAGTGTACCAGTTTTTTTCTCGAGTATTGAATATGCCGTAATCTACTGTACGAAAAACCTTAGGGGTGGATTTTATATTCTTCTTGAACATTTTCATTTTTTTTTCAATTTCGTTTAATAATTAAAAAAATAATAAAATGTTTATTTGTAATGCAGGACCCCTATTGGCATCTTTTTGTATTTTTAATCTTTTTAATTTTATTTAAAAATGCCAAGCGCATTATTTGTATGATTCGTCATTCAAGTTTGATGTTAAATCTATCAATAGAATGCATTCTAGACTTCTCTGAAGTGGACAACTTATCTCTGGCTAACCCTGTGCATCCAACTACTATTATGTTATTCATTTGTTAAGAAATATTTACAGATTGACAAGCAAATAACACCCTGATTTCAAAATTAAATTTCTCAAAAACAAAGATCGATAGTAATATGCGGTTATTTGTAATGCAAGACCCATATTGGCATCTTTTTGTATTTTTAATCTTTTTAATTTTATTTACAAAATGCCAAGCGCATTATTTGTATGATCAGTCATTCAAGTTTGATGTTATATCTATCAATAGAATGCATTCTAGACTTCTCTGAAGTGGACAACTTATCTCGGGCTAACCCTGTGCATCCAACTACTATGTTATTCATTTGTTAAGAAATATTTACAGAGTGACAAGCAAATAACACCCTGATTTCAAAATTAAATTTCTCAAAAACAAAGATCGATAGTAATATGCGGTAAACGATTTTTTCATTGGGTAAGCTGTAAAAATCTTATACAGAAATTTCAAACCGTGAATATTTTGAAAAGAAATTGCGTTCTGATTGCATAGAATGCTTTGATTTGACATTTTTCTTGTTTTAGATTGCCTGCAGAGAAATAATTTTTCAGCTTACAGTGCAATATTTTAAAGATTTTTCGAAGTAAATTTTTAGAATTTCAAAATTTCAAAAATTTAATTAAAAAAACTATGAAATATGGCACTTTAAGCCGAAAAACACATTCTCTGGCAGCTATCTAAAGCAAGAAAAATGTCAAATCAAAGCATTCTTTGCAATCAGAACACAATCTTTTCAAAATATTTACCGTTCGAAACTTTTGTATAAGATTTTTACAACTTACCTGATAAACAAACCGTTTACTGCATAATTCTATTGATCTTTGTTTTTGAGAATTTTAATTTTGAAATCAGGGTGTTATTTGCTGGACACCCTGTATTATCCGAAGAAAACTCTTATGAGGAAACTTGTTCAACTAAAAAAAATAAGATATTCCTAAACTAAAATTTTATATTTATGAACGTAAATTAAGAATTACGTAATCAGGTGTGGAAAACATAGATTTAATATTCTGTCAAAATGAAACAATATACTGGATTTTTGATTACGAAAACAATTTTGTTAACACAATAATATTCATTAATGTAAACATGAGATAATCCGATTAAAATATTAAATTCTTCAATGTAAGTTATATGTTTACAAGTTATGTAATGATGATAATTATCGATAAGTTTTCTAGAGAAATTCTCTTTTCTCTTCTAAATAATATATGTAATACATTATTTAATAAGTTAATGAATTATCTCATACTTATAATTATTTATATATTTAGAAATTATTATATTTTTTACTTAATTCTTTCTGGCTCATTGGTCTCACATCGGGAGCACTTAATTATTTTTTTACAATCTTGCAGACGGCATCAAAAAAAAGTATTTATTTTCTAAAAAAATGGCGTTTGCAAATTCCGATGTCCGTCAATTATTTCATCATTTTAAGAACATAATTTTTATGTGCCAGAAAATAATAAATTTGAGCAATAGTACATTATCTATGGAGATTTTCAGACATATTTATTTTTGTAAGATCTATTTGCATACAAGAAGTAAATAATTAATATACTCGGTGTCCACTCTAAACGGTGGCCAATAGCTAATTCCTAAACCATCATTTCATATATATATAGTTCCAATTACTAATAAATAAATTACTAATATAAAGCGTTCCCATGTCCACTCTCAACGGGGGCCAATGGCTAATTGCTAAACCGTTATTCATAGATGCATAGTTCCTATTACAAAAATGTTTTAAATGAGGTAAAGAAATATTAAAAAAGTGATTCGGGTCAATAAAATCACTTTCTATAAAATAACGAAATTTAAATTTCTATACGATCCACGGTCCTACAAATATTTTTTTTTCAAAATTGCAGACGGCATCAAGAATAATTTTATTGAATTTTGTTTTTGGAATTAAAGTTTTTTAAAAATTAAGCTTTTTATTTAAAAAAAAGGTGTTTGTAAGTTCCGTCCGTCAGCCATTTCATCATTTTATAAGCATAATTTTTCTGTGCTGGAAAAGATTACATTTGGGTAATGGAACATTATCTATGGAGAATTTAAGATTTTTTTTCTTTTATTTTTATTTTTATTTTTATTTTTTTTATTTTTTGCAACATAATTACTTATATCGAGGGTTTCCACTTTCAACGGTAAACCAATGACTAATTACTAAATTGTTAGTCGTGGATATGTACGTTCAGCTACAAAATTAACTTAAATGAGTTAAAGAAATATTTAAAAAGCGATTTCGATCAATAAAATTATTTTCTAAAAATACGAAATTTTATTTTTTATTCGATCTCCGGTCCTATAAGTTATATTTAGTAAAAAAATTTTATCACGCTAAAAAGTAAGACTAAACGAGTCCTTTCCTTATAACTCTAACATTGACCAAGTTATGAAAATTTTAAAATTCATGACTTATGGCCCTTTCAAACATTGAAAGCAAATGAATTCGACACGAATTTAGGGATCATATACCAAGTGCTTGTAGTATTTGAGGAACTTATTTCAATCGGAATTTTTGTCGGATCTTTTTTAAAGGATACAGATAAAATAATTTTATTGAATTTAAAATTGTACAAAATACTTGTATTTTAAAAATATATTTTATTCTGTAAGTTTTCAGACTGTTTCTTTTCATGATTCGGGTACTAGAGGAGATTTTTTAACTTTTCATATTTAATTTTTTTTTTTTTTTTTTTTTTTTGTCCTTTTTAGCACTGAATTTCAAAAATTGCCTTCATTTTTAGGTCATCACGGGCGAATTTTTTTTGTAAATCATAAATATCTATATTCAAATACGACAAAATTGTAATAGTACAGAAATAATGTAGAACTTTTGTATTAAATATAATTTTGCAAAGAAAAATTTAATCGCAAAAAAATTAATAAAAACTTAAAAAAAATAATTTGTTTTCAAATTATGATGAGGATTTCAAACAAATTTCATTTAAAAGTGCATTGTTTTCTGTACCGAACGGTGTAAAAATTTAAAATGTGCAATGCATAGAAGTTCCGAAATTGTAAAATTGAAATTTCATCTAAAATTTCTTTATGATGGATCCAGGAATGTTAATGTTTAATGCATGTCGTACGTAATATGATGTGTTTTGAAGTATGCCTGAGTAATTCCAAATAAAAATGCACATTTTAAGCAGTTAATGTCGTATATCTATAAATAACTGTTTTTTATCATTGGTCTAGGAATATTAATGTTTGAAGCGTGGCGTATATAATATATGAATCGTTATGATCGTCATAAAAATGGTGTTTATTATTATATAGAATTATTATATATTACTATATTAAATATAGAATTTATTTATGAGTATTTAAAATTTTAGTCTTTTAAAATATTATTATCCAAATAGTCGTTGTAATTTGTTAAATTACATTCTTTATTTATTTATTTATTTATTTATTTATTTATTTTATTATGTCTCAAAATAGATAATTTAAATCATTAAAACTATTTCAAAATAACAGGAGTATCGAAACAATTGTTGTACAATGTTTTGCATATATATATAGAGAGAGAAAAGAGAATTAGACTATCCACGTTTAGTTGTTGAAAGTAGCTAATTAGCAAATTTCGAATTCAGTTTTAAGAATCGCATGTTTCCATCAAACCAAGTTTGTTCTAACATGTTCATTGAAGGGCAACGCTATGTTCTAAAATGTTCATTATTGTACTTTAAAATTTCTAAAAGGAATGATTCGGTAAAATAATGTTTATGCTACGAAAATAAATGCAAAATATTGACTCAAATCTGTAATCTACGATTGTATATAAATTTAATCTCATCTTCAAGGAAAAGGGATATAAAAATAAAAATTGCAGAGAATGAAAACGTGGATAATATGCTTAAAAATTGATGAATAATTCTCGAATAAAAAATATTAAAACAATAACAGATTTGTAATTATTCAGATGCCAGTCAATAAAATCAATCAAAGTCAGTCAGTTAAGTTTGTCAATAAAATGCAGTCCTAATACCATTGTACTACTTCCATAGAAACATAGCGCTACTTAATACTAAACATTATTTTTCAAATATTTTAAGATCATTGGCTTAAAAAACTGAGAGACAAATTTGTTATATTTCTACTTTGACTCAATTTTGTATGAGAAATAAGAAATAATGGGTAACAGCAAAATTTTTTCGCAAAATTTATATACTTATTAACTTATTATGTATCAGTAAACGTGATGTGTATTTTTAAAGCAAATTTCGTAGTTTCAATATTCTTATCACTACAAAAACTTTTCTGTCGAGCAAAAACTTATAGTTTTCCGTGAAATATTTCCCTATGCATGTTTTTTTTTCATTTTGTAAAATATTAATGTGATTATAACATAAATAAAAATGTCTGGTTTAAAGTGTATGTAATAAATAATTATGTATCTGTATTATAGAATCAATTGAATAATGTATTAAACTAACTAGAAAATTCCCATTCGATGCCTTAAATTTAGTCATCATTAGTTCGATTAAAAAAAAATAGAATTTTACAGAATAGAAATATATGCTTAATTAAAAACTGCGGAGCTTGAAAAGATAAAAAAATATATAATAACTAACTGCTTTCTTTTATTTATTTTTTCAAAATAATGTTAGCCTTTAAGAATTTTTATCGCTACCAAATATTTGATTTGGATCTTATTTTTATAAAAATGTGAAATCTACATTTATAAGAGCATAAAAATGTATTTCACCATTCCTTTCATAAATCATTTTCTCTATTTCAAATAAAATACTGAATTTAGAACAGATTTTAAAATTAAATAACATACATGTCTTTGAAAGGGTATTTGAAAATGTATTTCTTCTTTTAAAAAAATTATACTTTCGTTTTTGTTTCTTTTTGATAATATATATGAAAATATGATAAAAGATTGGAAGCAATATGCCTGCTTAATTCTTTATGTGCAAAAATATTATTTGTTAATTTTTATGTGCATTAATAAAACATAAATGATACTTTTTAGATGTAATACTGTTCTACATATTCGGTTGTGTAATATCATTTTTATTATTTTCATCTATCTTTAGAAGAAATCTGCTACAAAAAATCTGTAATTCTACAGATGAAAAGTTAGACAGATCGGTATGCTTAATAAATTTTATCTGTACACTGTACGTAAAAAATTGCAAGCCTACAAAAATCTTTTACAGAAAATTCTACAGTAATCTTACAAAATTTTTTACTGTAAGAAGGGTTTCAATTACACAAAAAAAATCTTTGCATCCATGTCTCCTAAAAAACTTCTTCGTACCGTTAAAGATTTTTTCGAGTTTCAGTGCTAATCTGTATCTATTACAGAATTTTTGCTGTTGCATTTACATCAGTATATTCTTGGATTCCCATTTTTCTAGAAAACTTTTAGTAATTTAAAAAAAAAAAATTTCAGTGAGCATTCGTGAAAATATTTTCGAATTCCAGTTATTGAGAGATTTACACGTTTTACAAACCAGATATTAAAAAAAACAGGTTTTTTACAAAATATAAGTGTGAGAGTCTTTGACTCTGTCTGTCTTCTGTCTGTCTGTATGAGATGTAAATTTTGTAGTCACTCTATCTAAAGGACTAATGCATAGAATTCAATAAAAAATATACATTCATTTAGGTCCGGATATAAACTGATGCTGATTAGTTTTTAGTGTAAATCGATCAACAGATGGTGTAGTTATGTTGCATTTTCATGGTTTACAAAACAGCTCTATCTCTATAACTAATGCATGGATTTTCATCAAAGTTCAGATTTAGTTAGACTTTAATATGAGATGAATTAATGCTGTTTACATTTTGACGTAAATCGCTCAACAGGTGGCGCTGTTATGCTGCTGTTTTCAGGATTTTTGTTATACTTATACCTCAAAAACTGATGCACTGAAATATATATAAAATTATATTTAGTTAGTACCTTATATAGGTTGATGCTGATTAGGTTTTGGTGTAAATCAATTAACATGTTGTGCTGTTATACAATATTTTTTTACGATTTCCCCAACTGTTGTATCTCAATAGCTAATGCACACATTTCCATAAAATATCCGATTCAGTTAGTCCTTGAGATGAATTGGTTTTGTTTATATTTTCGTATAAATCACTCAACAGGTGGTGCTTCTATACTACACTGGTCGTTCTTACCTGGTTGTCCGAAACACTAACATAACATAATCTCACCTATACACGGGAGATCACTGTGTTTTTATAACGATTATGGCAAAGGAGGGCCATCTGATTGTTGGAACGACGTATGCAGCTCCCAGGTTAGACTTTCAGGAAGCCTTCACGGAGTGAAAGCACCTAATAACACACAGGAGGCATTTCATCTGCAGCGGAGACTTTAACGCCCAGTCACCCCTTTGAGGCTATGAGCAGCAAAACTCGCCGGGGGAATTTCTCATTGAACATCTGGTGAAACACAACCTAGCGATAGCCAATATAGATAACAAAGTTCACACGTTCGTCAAAACCAATAGCAAAGGCATAGTATTGGACAGAGGATTTCCGGATCATACTTTGGTAAATCCACTTGCCCATAGCAAAATCAGGAATTGGCACGTATCAGATGTTCACAGTAACTCAGATCACAAATATATATCTTTCGGCTTTGAAATTATACCAGAATATACAGAAAGACGCCGATTCAATACCTCTAGGGGGAATTTGTGTAAATTCACATACGTTATTAAAACACAGAAACCCCTTCTCAACCAACACCTGCAAGATGCAACAGATACAGACTCCTTAAACACCTTAACTAAAGTTCTCATCAAAACAATGCTAGAAGCAGCAAAATCATCTTTCAGATATAAAAACACACACAGAGATCAGCTAGTTTCTCCTACTGGATAGCAGGTCTCAGAGCCAAACGTAATCAACTCACCGCAATGCGAAAAAAATTAAGAGCACTCAAAAGTGACGGAGAAGACAGAATACTTTCGATCGAAGATTATAAAAAAATGGCAGCAAAATATAAGCGCAGTATTCTGGATGCCAGGAATTCGGCATGGCGGAAGTTTTGCAGCAACATGACAGATCCTCATGGCACTGCTCAGAAATTTTTCAAGGGAAAGTTTTTTAAACCCGATGAGATCAGGCTTGAACTGCCCTCACATAAGTCATCCAAACAATCCAATCTTGAACATCTAACTAAAGAAATTTTCGGCGCCTCAGCATACTCCAGCACAGATAATTCAGACCTTCTCTTTAATGCTCCCCATGACCTTCCCTTCACCAAAGCAGAACTGTCTTCAGCACTGCACAGTCTAGTCGATTCTAAAGCACCGGGTCCAGACTGTATAGATTCTAGAATCTTAAAATTAACTTTCAAAATTATCCCTAAGATATTTATTCGTTGGGTAAATCTTTGTTTAAATTCTAATTACTTCCCGCTCACTCTGCGGCAAGGGGAATTAGTATATTTCCAGAAGAAAGGGAAGGATCCCTCTGAACCCACCTCCTACAGGCCAATCTGCCTCTTACCGACCTTAGGAAAATTACTAGAGAAACTTTTAGTTAGGAGATTGGTTCATTTTCTGGAAACAAACAATATCCTCCATCACAGACAGTATGGGTTCAGAGAAGGCAGATCTTGTGAAAAAGCTTTGAATGATATTCTGTCCTCCTGCGCCTTAAGCATAGATGCTGGCAACAACACTTCCCTGTTCTTCTTAGACATAAAAGGTGCTTTCGACAATGTAGAGTGGCGGGATATACTGCTCTAGTTAATTGAAATTGGCTGTCCGGGTAACATAGCTGGAACCATCTGCTCATATTTATCAGGACGGAGAATAATTGTTAACTGGGGCTCTGGCTCATCATACCACAATCTTCAAAAGGGCTGCCCTCAGGGATCATGCTTAGGCCATATTCTCTGGCTTCTAATAGCTAATGTCATTCTTAAAGAACTAGAAAAACTCGGGTTCCTCCTATATGCCTTTGCTGATGATTTCAGCTTTGTCTTCTCGGGCCGTGTTCGTGTTGACCTTGAAAGAGAACAGCTCGGGCTTTCTCCCTGTTCCACCAGCTGCTAACTAGCCTAAACCTCCAGCTCTCCACAGGCAAATCATAAGAGCTAACATTTGCAAAACCATGCGATTTCAACATCCACCCACTATCAGAATCGGTGGACAATCGGTTAAACATGTACAGAAATTAACACTTCTAGGCCTCACAATAGATAAACATATGAGCTGGACGGAACACATTAAGAACATCAGAGAGAAACTCGTAAAACTCCATAACAATTCACGCAAATTAACAGCTAAAACTTGGGGCATTAAACCCCAAATGCTCAAAGTTTGGTACCATTCAATAGTGGAACGGATCATCTTTTACTGCGTGGGTATCTGGGGAGGCAGCCTCACCAAACAGGTGAAGGATAAACTAACATCTATTCAAATGATATTCCTGCTCCAGATGAGCAGAGTATACAAAACGATATTCTCGGAGCCCTTGCAGTTATAACAGGGATCCCTCCCATTACAATTACACTTGAATTTGAATATCTAAGAACCAAGATCTTGCATCTCCAGCACGACACAACACAACATGTCCATTTCCCAAACATAGAGTTGCAAAAAGTCGGTTTATTTCCAATAGACCAGGTTTATTCCCAGGTTTATTCCCAAAAAAACGAATTATTCCAAAAAATCCCGGGTTTTTTCCAGGTTTATTCCTAAAAACCCAGTTTATTCCCGGGTTTAAACCGGGTTTTTTCTAACCTTTGCAACGATACCCAAACATAGAGATACAACGGAAAGTCAGCGGCTGGATCCTGCATCCTGCGAGGGAGACATCACATTTACAAGTAAACTTGGAAAAGCATTCTTACAAACCAACCAGAGATCCAACTATATACACAGATGGATGCCGAACCGAATCAGTCGTGGCATCAGCTTTCTGTGTCATGAGTGGCGGCGAGGTGACCCATCAGTGGGCCTGCAGGATTGGCGACTTTAACTCCGTATTTCAAACGGAGCTTCTTGCAATCCTGCGGGCACTGGAATGGATCTCTGGACAACGCTACCCCTTCATCAGAGTTTACAGTGATAGTTTGTCCAGATTGTAAGCCATTTTTCCCATCGTACTTAACACCCCCATAGTCCTAAAAATCAAACAACAATTATTGATCTTAGTCAATAAAACTTCCCTTGGTCACGTCTCGGCTCACATTGGCATTGAGGGCAATGAACGGGCTGATGCTTTGGCCAAGGCAGCGACAGAAAATCCAACAATAGAAATTGAACTCCCAGTGCCTTTCTCCCATGTCAAACGAGTCCTAAAAGGAAGAATCTTACCCGCCTGGCAGACTAGGTGGCACGAGTCAGACAAGGGACGCCATACCTACAACCTCATCCCAAAAGTAGCTAGAGAGCTTTATTTCCTTTCTCCACCCACCACAGCCTTCCTCACTGGTCATGGACCCTTTAAACAATATTTAAAGAAATTCCATTGCGCCTCTTCACAACTCTGTGAATGTGGCGAAGTGGGATCCCCAGATCATACCTACTATCACCGTATTCTGACTAAAGCTTGGCATCTCAGATATCACCCATCTCCCCCTAAATCCTGGCTACAAGGGGTGATATCTCGGCCAGCGTTGCTTTCCAAATTAAGAAACATTTATAATTACTTAATGTTCATTTCCATTCTAACCACATACCGGTCTGTCTTTCTGTAGTATAGCAGCAGATCGAGAGTTCTCCATCCCACCTCACAGTTGTTTCTCATGAAGGGGCACTGGCCCCAGCTGACAGTGCACCATAATTTAATATTTTTCTCTGCCGCTCTCTGTCGCGAGGGGGCAGTCTGTTCTCCAACGGATGAGTCTTACCATGTAAATTATACTATGGATACCAGGAGGGATACTATGCTCTACAGACAAGGCTTTCTTGTCTGAGCAGTCCCTCTTAGGCATTCAAAGCATGCAATATTTGGAAATTTAAGCAATAAATATTGTTAATATTTTACTTTTTTGTGTGGTTTCGTGAAAAAGCATACATCTATTACAAAAGTATTCTATATTTTCTTATTGTTTCAAATCTTGTAGTGCAATATATCAAAAGTCTTTAAAATTTTCAACATTGTATGAAATCTTTTGAAATTGACGACTTGAAAAAATCTTCTTTTTTTTTTTTTTTTTTTTTTTTTTTTTTTTTTTTTTTTTTTTAATAAATTATGTAAAATAATATTAATCCAATAAGAACCACCTTTGATTTACTAAAAAGCTATAAATAAAATAAACAACTCAGAAAGCATCACAAGAATTTATGAAAAGAATTTGTGTGTCAATATTTAAGCATTATTCAGGTTTACTTAATTAAAATACTCAACTAAAAACCAAATTAATGAATCTGGTAAAATTTTAATTGTTAACACTATTGATAACTAAAAATCACTATAAAAGAAATTATTTGTCAAGTTCCTCACAGGAAGCGATCGAGCTAGCCTTTTGCTCGGCACATAAGATCATGCTTTCAGACCGTGGATTCTCCGGTTTGATCTCTGCCAGGGCACATCGCCTGCACACTACTTAAAGTCCAACAATGTATATCTTCATCAATATATATGCATGCATATGTAATAAGAATGGATGTTTAAAAAAAACCTGGTTTAAACCAAAAAGGAAAAAAAAAACAGTTTTTTGGGTTTATTTGCCAACCGTACTTTTGGACATTTTTTACATTTTAAAAGCTTCTGGACAGCTTCTTTTACTTCTAGACATTTTAAAAACAGTAATTTGAATATAATAATGGGCTAGAAATCAAAATGAATGCTTATAATAAAGTATAAAACAGTCAACACAGTGAAATCCACAAAATGTATTATATGCAATGCATGTTAGTAATGTAAACATTGTAAAACGTCTCAACATATAGGCTCATGGATGAAGTTAAGTGATACTTTTTTCATGAAATAACAATCTTTTAATGAAATAAGTTACAATGTAAGAAAATTCAAGTATTTTTTACTCTGCAGTTTAAAATAATAATTTGAGCAAGGAGGTGATATATGCTTGATTGGTTATGCTTAATGCAAACCTATTCTTTGTTAAAACAGTGATAAAACTTTAACAATAAATGATTTTATCTCAACAAACTTTTTGCTTATTTCACAATATACATGAATATTTCTTTCACTAAATTTTCTTGAACCTGAAAGTTTTATATTGATTCAAGGAGTAATTAGTGTTCATAGACTAGAGATAAACTGATAATAAACCAAAACAAAATACAGTACAGGGCTTTTAACTGGCAATCTCTCAATATTCGAAATATGTCCCCCCTTCTCCTCTAATCCATAAGTTTTCAAAAACACAAACATAACAAAATTTTAACAATGATATGTAGAGTATGAACAAATTCATCTTTTGCAATTTTTTAAACAAAAATCCCTGCATTATTCAATGGGAGCAATCAAGAAATAAATATATATAATTGTACCTAAGTGGTATTATTTTATCTTTTTACACAAATTTTGATTGATGTATTTAGAAAAATCTGAAATTTTAAGTATATTCAGACCCGTTTTCTTTTCCCAAAATAACATTGGTAATTTTCAAAAACACACAATAATAAAATTAGAACAATTACATGTAAAATATGAATAAAAACTTACCTTTGGTATTTTGTTAAAATTAAGTATAATTATTATTTTAGAAATTTGCTGTTGTTGTTTACAATCGTTTCATGATTTGTTTCAATGATCATTTCATGAAATGCGTGCTTATTCCCATAATTAATAGACAAAATCTGTGATTTTTTTCTGCAAACATTTGCCAAAGTTTGCAATATTTTTCTGTGACAGATTGCAAAAATTCACTCTGATACTGCAATCTTTTGATAAAATTTGCTATGAATTTCTGACTTTTGTTGAAATTTACAAAAATCTTTCATCGACTGCTTACCAAAATTTACACTTTTTTCAGTGATGGTTTCACAAAACTCATTTTTTATAAGATCTGTTGACTAAATTTACATTTATTTTTATGATCAATTTCCGAAATCCCCCCCCCCCCCAATCATTTCACGAAACTTTAGCTATTATTTTTCGCAATATTTTTTAATGACACATTTCCAAAATTTGGTAGGTGCTTCCAATTTTTAACAAAATTCATTATGCATACCATGATTTTTTTCACAAAATTTATAGTTTTCTCAATTATTTACCAGAATTTGTTCTTTTCACCATCATATTCTGAATTGTGCAACAAATTTTTCAACAAATAGGCATCATTTGCAATCATTTTGTGAAAAAAATCACTGTTGTTATTGCTACTTTTTATGACATTTTAAATTAATTTTTACAATAATTTGATAAAATTATTGATTATTACTCATAATTGTTTGTCAAAATTCAAGACTTTTTTCAACAAATTATAAAAAATTATGAAATGGGGAGTTGTATGGCATGTTTCATGCATCCAGTGATGTTTTTTGTTTTTAAGGCAAATGTCCTCGCTCGAGGAAACGCTCGCGAGCTAATGCTATTCCTATTTGGAAGCATTTTTCTAATAACTCTTTCGCATTTTGACATTTTTGAATAATTTTTTTTGCATTGATAGCTGAGGTGCATTCCGACAGCGCATCTTTTTTTTACTTTTTTGATTTTGGTTGCAAATATGTTTTTCTAAAGCACTTTCATTTTCGAAACCGGTTTTGAAAGTGAAACTTTGTAAAAAATACCTGTAATCAAAATTGAAAATGTAAAAAATGTGCGCTGTCGGCATACACATCAGCTATCCAATGCAAAAAAATTATTCAAAAATGTCAAAATGCGGAAGAGTTATTAGAAAAATGCTTCCCCATAGGAATACCATTAGCTCACGAGTGTTTCCTCGAGCGAGGACAGGGGCCTTAATGGGCGTGCAGTGCTCATAGATGCAATTTCATCAATCTAATGATGGTTTCTTTGATTTTCATAAGCATGCGGTGCCAGAAGAAACACTAAAATGCAAGAAACTTGTCAACACCGCAATCACTAAAGCGTGTATGCAGGGACGTGCAAAGAGAAAACTGCAGCCAGGGCATAGTCTTAATTTGGTGCCTCCCTCCCCAAGAACTTTTTCTTGTGACAAGCCAAAAATGATTTTGGTAGTATAAATTTCACACACTGTAAATTTCTGCACCCTGGGTGACCACTCCCGTCACCCCCCTATTTCGTACGGAGCTGCTTGTAAGAGGGCTAAAAAACATCATTAGATCCACGAAACTCGCTATGCAGGAATCGCTGAAATACACAAAACTTGTCAACTGTCAATATTGCAATCTCTAACGCGTATAGAGCACAGTTATTTTTGTGGCTCGATTGATGTTGCTTTGGCCTTCATAGGCACACTGTGCTCATACACGCATTATTGTTTGTGTTATTGATGAAATTTGTGCATTTTAGTGATTCTTGCACTATGATTTTCATAAATCCAGCGATTTTTTTTCAATGGTCGCACAGCGGTTATACACACATTAGTGATTGTGCCGTTGAAAGTTTTGTGCATGTTAGTGATTTTTCTGCTTCCACGATCTTTTGACAAAATTCAAATATGCATTTCATCTTTTCACAAAATTTACAATATTTTCCTTCAATTATTTAATTTCTTTTTTTTTCATCATCATATGGTGAAGTGTGTAATATTTTTCAAAATATTGGCAAAATCTAAAAAAAAAAAAAAATCTGCATATTCTGTTTAAGGGAGGCAGTGTCAATGTTAAAGTTTGAATATATATTTTTTTTTTGGGGGGGGGGGGGGATTGTCACCACTCGTCATATGTTTACCATTTGATACAAAATCTAAATATCGAGAAAATCTGCTTAAATAATTTTGTGCAATCAATCTTTTCTCAATAGTAAGTAGCAAAATGTTATGAGTTGTTTTTATTTGAAGTAATACTTGATTATCATCCTTTTCCTTACAAATACATCTGTGTAATAGAGATCAATTAGCAATGCAGTTTTGTTTGTATATATTTTAAAGAAATTAAACAAAAATTCACATTATTAAAGACAGCAAAAGTTAAATAAAAAAGTATGACATTATGGAAATTTTTGGAATGTTTATAAAATGATATACTTGTTTACCGTTTATGATAAAATTACTGCGAAAATAGACATAAAATGGTGTTTGGTTTAAAGTACAAATAACTTTTGCTTCTTTTAGTTTTTGAAATATTTTTTCACCTTCATAATTTCAAATCTTTATTACTTTAATTAAAAACATTCTCAACGTTACTTATATCTGTAACGAAAAAATAAGTGTTGAAAATAAGTGGGGGGGGGGTAAAAAGTATAAGTAACATTAGAAATTCGAGAATTTTTTTAAAATTAAAATTTTTATATAACAGAGATAAATGACAATAAAAATTTAAATACTGAGATGCTTAATTTTTTTTTAATATGAAAAGATTATAAAAATCAGAAGTAAGCTATAGGTATGCATATTTCGAAAAAGATGTTATTTTGAGGCAATTTTCGTTAGCTTAATTACAAACGATTCACTAATAAATTATTCTATACATGGGATTGGGAACCATTTTCTTACACACGGGATTGGGAACAATTTTCTTTTTGTCATATCTTTAATTTAACCTGCATTTTCATTAAAGACGAAAAATGTTTTTTATTTTTTTAGAAATTGTCGTAAATAAAAACAACCCTGGGCATAATTACATCAGACACTATCTCGATATTTAGATTTCGTACTTACATTTGGGGATGCTTCATTATTTTTTAAATATTTCTAATCCCATGTTTATAGTTAATTTTGACGCCGCGTAACTTTAGCTTACCGGCGATTCCGATTCAAAACAAAACTATCCATACGCGCATGAATACATAAATAACTAATTGCAAATAATTTAAAATAATTTTTGTTTGAAAACTTTGAAAAAAATCATAAGTCGAAAGTATATTGAATATGTTTAACTAAAAAATATTTTCCTATTTTAAAAAAAGATTCAAATATTTTTTCCTCAAAATGCAGAAATATGGAATGTAAGAAACGTAATATTTTCTTCTTTACAAAAAATAAAGGCAATAAAAATAGAAATTTGATTTAATATTTGTTTATTGAATGTTTTAAAGAACATGATAAACTGTTTTTGTAGTTTAAAATACATTTATTTCTTCGATTTGGGTGTTTTAACTGTGATCATAACTACATGTGACTTGTCGCACCGGGCTTGTCTGCTAACCCATAGAATAACATGTAATCCGCGAGCTAGAATAGTCCAAAATTCCAAGACCAATATATAACAAACAAAAGTTTTCTCAGAAACTAGGCAAGTCTTATTCACTCTATCTTAAAGAGATTCATATTATATATATGTTTTAATAAAATCGCCCAGGCCGTTTTCTAGATTTCATTATTAAGAACAAACCCTATTGATTTCGGTTTAAAAATGGGTATCGAGATCTAAAAATATACGGCTTGTAGAAATGTAAAAATTGTAGGATAGGATTAGACTGAGAATATAAGACTATATTAAAAAATTGGACCATTCTGACCAATATTTGCTGAGTTATTAGATGGCGGCTTTTCATGTTCCCTTTCATGCTGAGTTAGCTGTATATATGAGTTCCGCATCTCCCTTACGTGGATACCTTATGACGATGGTAGGCTTAAAGCTGCGTCATTTGAAGGCTGCCGCCTTTTCTGATTTCAAATTGTCCAAAACATATTATGTATATAAATTTTTGGCCGACTTGTATGAAAAAAAAATATTTATTGAGTGCGGTCTAAAGAATATTCGACATGTGGAAATTCAATCATAAAGGAAATTTAAAATTTAAAATTTACTCTACGATACACGTTATGATTACAATATTTTCTTTAAATTTTGGTTCGAAAGTAAAACTATTTGTTTTTTTTGTTTTTTTTTTGGATAAAAAATTTCCCACGGTCTTTTATTTTTGTCTTTTGATTTATTTATTAGCTCTATAATGTTTATAAACATCGGAAAAATTCTTGTGCTTATGTATGTTAAAGAAATTAAATCTAGTTTGTCAATGAACTACGGTCTAGCATTTCAATATTTTTTTTAACAATTTCTCCATCAATAATTGTGTGTGCCTGAATACATAAGTGATAACGGATTATAATAAGATAAACTCATTCTCTAAATTTCACTGCAGAAGTCTGATTGACTATAGTAATGAATTCTTTTGTTTCTTAGATTAATTCTATTTCGGATTTTTTCTTTAATTTGCCTAGTTTGAATAAAAATCACACTTTAAGACTTTACGCTATTTTCACAAACAAAAAAAAAATATTTATATTGCACTTTTTGCACTTTTTAAAATTTGAAATATTATAATACGAAGTAAAAATATAATAAATGATAAATAGTTGTAAGATATTTTTGTACAAAACATGTGATAAAAATTGTCAAAATGAATTTTTTTCGAAAACAAACTGGATTAGAAAATTAAGCTGAAAATAAAATTTATAAAGAATTTTAATTACATATTTTTTTTGTTTAGTTTAATTTTCAAAACTGAATATTGTAATACAAATTTAAACAATCTTTGTGCAGTTGAGTTAAATGAATATTGCAGTTTTCATACTTATTACTCTTTGAACATTTTTGCCTAATTCTGTTGAGAAAATTGATGCTGTGTTGCACTGTTACTTTTAAAAGACCTATTTTTTGCAATTTAATTATATACTAAGATGATTGATTTTATTAAGTGAAAATAATTTATCATAATTTGATCTCTCGTATTACATCACGGAAATATCTGGAAGTGAAGGCTTGCACTTAAGAAAATTAGACATATAATTTTAACAATTTATTGAATCAATCCTTCATGGAAGATCTAACATGAATAATACAAGAATTGAATGAGAGAAACGAAATTATTCTGATTGTTATTTAAGGATGGCTTAGAATGGGTTTTCTGTACAATATTGCTGAAACGTTATTTGTATTATCGTAAGAAGCCTGTTTTTTTTTATTTTAAATCATCACTTTGAAAAAAATATAATTATCTAAAACAGAGAAATAATACTGTTGTAGAAAAGTTTTTCACATATATTTAAATGGTTTTTTTTCGTATTATAAAAGAAATTCTAAAAGTATGTTACAAACAACACTATAAAAATAATATTTTAGCTTCGAACGTTTATCTAACCTATACAATGACATAATTATTTCTTTTAAACATCAACCAGGTAATAGAAGAGTTTAACCGTTTAAACGCTAATGTTCCCAAATGGGAACATTATTTGTAATACAAAACATATATTTTCCAACATAATAACGATGTCCTTATTTTTCCTATAAAATATAAGGTTGATTTGATTTTTTGAAATGAAAATATTTATGTTTAAGCATTTACCACAGGTATTAAGGACTATGTAAATTCATTAATTTGCATAAAAAGTATATTATTTGCTTTTATCGTTTTCTCTATATAACTTACATTTGACCGCTAGGAATCTAAATGTTTTTGGAATTCGAGAAAATACTCAAGAGCAATATACAATAGCATAAAGCAGAAAATAATCTTTTATATTTGCAAAGGGTTCAACCAATAATCACGTTCCAAAATGCAAACGCTGAAATCAAAACAGCCAAAAAACTGCGGAAATATATTTTTTTGGTATTTTCTAAATTTGTATGCATAAATTTAAACATTTGAAGCCGTAATATAGGAAAAACAAAATTATTATTGCATTGTGATATTAATTCGGCGTCTAAACGTTTAAGTAAAGAAATATGATTACTTTAAATAAAGTAAAAATGTTTAAGTAATCCCTATGTTGGTCAACGTTATATTTTCACAAGACTTCATGCAGACAAATAGTATGATTTGCAAACAGCATTGTTAACCAAACGTATGTGTTGAAAAGTGCATATTAATTTAACAATTGTTTTTCACAAATAAATATGATAAGAATATTTTTTCATTTATATATGTATGTATTTATATCTTTTTTTTCAATTTCTGATATGTGTAAAAAATCTGTATAAATGATTAAAAATAAATGATCCGATTGTGATCTTCTGAATAAATAAATGAAAAACACTAAAAAGTACGTCAGGGTAACAAAATCATATACATTTATCTCTCGTTTTATCGGCATAAAAAAATCATGTAAACATAAGTTTGACTTTCCAAAGATTTTTAAACATACCTTATATGCGCAATTTTATGATTAGCAAAATAAATTTAAATAAAAAATGCTTTTCCTACTTCACTGTAATAACTATTTCCCCGTATATTATACTAATTGTATTAACTACTTAAGAATGAAGATCTTTTTATTAAAAACCTATTCGAATAGTATTTATTTTTAAAAATAAAAATTTTTAGTACCTTGGAAATTGTGAGAATCAAGATTTCGACAAGAGGCTTTAATTCAAACGTAGTTTCTGAAAGCTGATGACTGTGATTTAAGATGTTTATATAAGTGTTCTGAAATGTTTTCAAGAATGGTCTATCGCATAATTTACACAACATAAGTATTTTTGTATTATTTAACTGAATGCAATTTATTAATTCCGGAATTATTAATAAACTGATAAAGTTAGATATACATTACATCACATTTCATTACACGATACATTATGAAAACAGAAAGCTAATAGACAGTATTATCGTAATGTCGCAATAAGTAAGAAATGTTATTCGTTTATAAAAATTGAGTACACGAGTAGACAAATTTTGTATCGGAAATAACTTTCAAATAAAATAAATACACACGAAATTTATATATTTTATATTTTGACTTTTATCTCAATTAATGGCAGCATTCAAATTGCCACAATTTTGAAGAAAATACGAAAAAAAGTTATCTGAATTTATGTTATAAATGTGTAAATATTTTACAAAATAGTAACTACGGAAATATCTGAAAGTAAATAGCTTTCATTTTTTACATTAAATATGAAAATTGGTTCCGTTGAAAACTTAGTGGAGATAACTTGTTTTTTGTTTTAAATAAATAGATGGCACGATTAGCACGAAATTCTTACTAACACTTCGTTTCACTTTGATTTCATATATGTGTGGATAACTTGTTATTTCTTAAGTTATTTTCAAAAATAGTAAATTAATTACTAGTACAATTAAAATGTATAACATCATAGCTAAATATTATATATAAATTTACAGAAAATATTCAACATATTTTCTAATTTGGAAATATTGCAAACATTTTTCAAAAGCAATGAAAACATGACACATACGTTCTACCTACACATGTAGATCTTTTTATTGGAGATCCATTAAATTAGTATTTATTTTATAAAGTTAAGCTAATTAGTACATTGAAAATTGTGAGACTCGAGCTTCCGACAAACTGTTTTAAGTCAGCTTATAGTACATTGAAAATTGTGGATTTACAATTTATTAGTACATTGAAAATTGTACACTGAAAGTTATTGAAAGAAAATTGTTAGTACATTGGAAATTGTGATAATACAATTAAAATGTATAACTCCATAGCTAATTATTATACATAAATTTACAGAAAATATTCAGCATACTTTCTAATTTGGAAATATTGCAAACACATTTCAAAAGCACTGAAAACATGACACATACGTTCTACCTACACATGTAGTTCTTTTTATTGGAGATCCATTAAATTAGTATTTATTTTATAAAGTTAAGCTAATTAGTACATTGAAAATTGTGAGACTCGAATTTTCGGCAAACTGTTTTAAATCAAACATACTTTCTGAAAGCTAATGAGTGTGATTAAGGATATTTATATGAGTGTGGTGAAATCTTTTCAAGAATGTTCTAGCTCTAAATTTACACTACATAAGCATTTTCGTTTCTTTAGTTTGGATGTTTCTTTATTAAATTATCTTTAAATTATCTTTATTAATTAAAATATATATATATTCCTTTGTTAAATATTTTAAAGCATTTAGACAATAGTAGAAATGTTAAACAATTTAAAAAAGTAGCATAAATTGAATAAGAGCGTTTTAAATAATAAAATCTTATTTTAGAATAAACAAATCTTTAAAAGTCTTATATTATATTCAATGTATATTTTATCTCTTACTTGATTAATTAAACAAAGAAAATGTGTTTTCTAAATTAATAGAACAGAAATATAATGTGATTTATCTATGTTTTGGACAATCCTTATATAAATAAATCAAAAATATGTAAGAATTTTCTATTAATAAAAATCTCATTTAAATTTTGTATGATGATTTTGTATGTTTTTGATTTATCTGTGTTTTGGGCAATCCTTAAATAAATAAATAAATAAATAAATGTAAGAATTTTCCATTAGTAAAAATCTCATTTAAATTTTGTATGGATTTTTTGTATGTACATTTTTTAGATTTAAATACTTATACTTTACGATTTATGTTTTGTATTATTGTCATTTTTGGCAAAATTTAAAATACAAATCTATATCTAAATAAAGTAGATCTAGTTCTGATAATTATTATCATTCTAAAGTTTAACAGAAACGTATCAGTTCGACAATTTTGTTGATTAATCTTTAACTTATAGGAGAAATTTTGTAAAATATACCAAAATACACTTGTAGTACTTTCGTGACTTTATCATTTTGGTTTATGCATTAAAAGAATTAACTAATAATACTACAGTTTTAAGAACACTGTGCCTCCAAGATTTTAGATTTGAAGTGAATCAGACTTGACTTTCTTATGTGTAACTTTAATATTATATATTAAAAAAATCCATTTATTTAAAAGAAAAGTTTAAGTTTAAACAATAAAAATAATTTAAAAAATACTTTGCATAAAATATATAAGTATTATAACTTTACGTATAAATGTAAATAATAATAAATAATTATTTCATCCAAAATATTTAATCATTAAATCGGTGATAAACATGGAAAATGAAAATTTAATTCAGAAATTATGGGGTTTTTTAAATAAAAGTTTGTTTAAATTAATATCTGAATAACGCTAGTAAGTTGATTTCTCATCGTCCCGATGGAGTATTTATAAATATGATGCATTATGGACATTTTGTACTTATGATGTTAATGTTAATGGTATAAAAAGATGAATTTTTAACAAAATTTAATTCAAGATTGAGATCGTTTTGAGGAACAACTTCAGCAGCCAAACAATATTGGTCCAATATTGACTACATCTTTAAGCAATATTGGCACATTGGCGCAATTGACATGAAAAATTGCTCCGATATTGGGATGTTTACATTTCGCCCTTATTTAGCCAATATTTACAGCCAATAGTATGCCAATGTAACGACAACCTTTTTATAATATTGAAGATTCATTGGAAATATTTCCAATGTAACGCCAACATTTGTACAATATCGGGGAATCATTGGAAATATTTCCAATATAACCCCAACATTTGTACAACATTGAGAATTCATTGGAAATATTTCCAATGAAATGCAAATATTTAACTAACATTGGCGTTTTATTGGCAATATTTCCAATAAATGAGATTTTGGCGCAACATTGGACCAATATTAGTTTGCTAATAGGTAAATTATTGCTATACATTTAGTCTAAATGATATACAAAAACTTATAATAGAGAAAACGAACTAAGACATTTTAATATGTACTAACTAAAGAGTTTTTGTACCAAAATTTAGATTAAACTTTTATTATATTTCAATAAATTTTATTTCAAATAAAATATACGCGTTTTTAGGAAACTATAATAAATGGAAATTGTAAGACAAATTTAATAAACCTAATTTAATCAAATACTGAAACACGTGAAACTGTGAAAAAGGAATATTTACTTTAAAAAAAAACAAAGTGTTTTCTTGTTTTTTCGAGTTTTTATAAAACTATAATAAAGTGAAATTGTAAAACAAATTTAATAAACCTAATTTAATCAACTACTGAAACACATGAAACTGTGAAAAAGGAATATTTATTTTTAAGAAAACAAAGTGATCATGGTGTAACACATATTCTATTATATATATTTCTATTAATTTGTCAAATGTTAGTCCCCCCCCCTCTTTTAAAATTTAATTTTAAAAGAAAAGCTTTTTTTAATAATTATTGCTATTGTGTGTTCGTCTCCAAGTGCATATAAAATAAAAACTAGTTGGATGTGTCAATCCCAAAACTTTCTTCTACCTCATAAGTA
The DNA here is from genome assembly GCA_964019185.1 of Maratus speculifer. NCBI lineage: Eukaryota > Metazoa > Arthropoda > Arachnida > Araneae > Salticidae > Maratus > Maratus speculifer. The sequence continues at coordinate 424,033,524 of OZ025290.1, read as the reverse complement.
CATTTTAATATTTAAAAAAAACGTGGTTACCCCAAAGTTACCCACTAACGAATTTCCTCGAACTTTTGACCTAGCCGAATGAGATTCTGGTATCCGAAAAGCCTATACCGCAAAATTTAATTAATATTCTGAGAAAATGAGCTTAGTAGTGCCTCAAGTTGGGTAATTTATACTAAAACCTAATAAGCATCTATTTATGTCAAGACCTAACAGAATCTGAAATTTAATGGAATTTCGTCCATTAGTTCTTGAGATATAGTTATAACAAAAAATTTGCAAAACGTAGCACAGCAACACCATATCTTGGACAATTTATGCCAAAACGTAAAAAAGCGTCTAATTATGTCATGGTGTAAAAGAATCTGAAGTTTGATAAAATTCTGTGCATTAGTTCTTGAGATATAGCTAGTTTAAAAAAACGTGTAAAATATAGCACAACAGCACCATCAGTTGAAGGATTTATAACAAAACGTAATCATCGTGTAATTATGTTATATGTCATTTTGTAACAAAATCTGAAGTATGAAATTCTGTGCGTTGGTTGTTGAGATATAGCTATCGGAAAAATCGTGCAAAATGCAGCATAGCTGCACCACCTGTTGCAAGGTTAATACCTAAATGTAATCAGCGTCTAATTATGTTATATATTCTAGTGTAACAGAATCTAAAATTTGATGAAGTTCTCTGCTTTAGTTCTTGAGATATAGCTATTGCAAACATCATACAAAATGTAGCATAGCAGCGCCACCTATAGGGCAGTTCACACTAAAACCTCATCAGCGGCTATGTATTTCAAGGTATTGCGGAATCTGAAGTTTGGTGAAATTCTGTGCATTATTTCTTGAGATATAGGTATCATGAAAATCATGAAAAACGTGGCATAGCAGCACCACTTGCTGACCAATCTACACCAAAACTTAGTTAGCGTCTATGTACATCAAGGGGTCGCAGAATCTGAAGTTTGGTGAACATCTGTGAATTAGTTCTTGAGATTTTGCAATCTTGAAAATCATGAAAAACGTAGTATAGCAGCGCCACCTGCAGGCCAATTTTCACCAAAAACCAATAGGCATTAATACATATCAAGGTCTAACTGAATATAAAATTTTATTAAATTTCGAGCATTAGTTCTTGAAATAGAGCGACCACAAATTTTTTGTCACATAGAGACAGACAGACTCATAGACAGACACACAGACTCACAGACAGACATTTTCTAAAAATAGTCAAAACGTGTTCAGGACCTTCTAAAACGTATAAATCCGTCGAAAACTGGAAGTCGAAAATTTTCATGAAACCAATACTTTCTTCGTGTAAAGATAGAAGAAAGTAAAAATGATAATAAAAAACAAATAATAAATTAGTTTTAAAATATCATTCCATTTCTAGATTTTTCTTTCTTGTTCTTCAGTTGATTAAATATCAAACGACAGTTTTAAATAACTGCTATTTTTATTTCCCAATCAATTCATTTTGTCTTGTATACAGAGCTTCATTTGTTACCGATTGAGTAATTTTGTTTAGGGTTGCTGTGTGTTGCGCGCTTATTCACCAGGAGCGATAAAGGCTGTATTCTTGACAACACTCATTTTTAAAATTTCCCCTTTGCCTATCATGTAACGGTCCTTTTTACCTGCACATTTTTTCCTCGGATTGGGAATCTATTGTATGCCAAAATACTTTTTTTGGCGTTTGTGAAATGTGAAATTTTTGTCAGTTTTTCATTTTGTCTTGGTGAAGAAAACACGTCGCTCGCTATTGTCAAATTGACAAATATTTTCATTATTATGTTCTATGCGTGCTGCATTTGTGCACATTTGAGTGAATATGCTATATTACTGATGTTTGATATGCTCATATTTCAAGTGTTCTTCAAAAATAAAGACAATTTAGTCAAGTTGATTGTGAACTGAGTTTTCTTCATCAAAATATGCATTAAACACTTCGTTCCAGAAAAAAGTAAAACATGAACCTGGGGCTGTCTACGATATTGCAATACGATCCGGTCAATCTCATAAATGGTGGCTTAATTCTCACACTTTGCCATTACAGAACTATGGCGCCATAAAGAAGGGGTTTTTTTCTGGAGAAGTTGTCCAAGTGTATACAAATAATAAGACGAAAATATGATTTGTATATGCACCGTATTTAGCATCGAATTCCGGATGGTACGGTAAAGAAGTGTTTTAAAAAAATGATGATTTCGAACTTTATAGTATCTACGTGTGCTTGTTTGTGTTCAAATGTGTGAGAGGTAAGATATGCTAGTTTGACGATAACGAAAATTAGGCATACAATCTGCTAATGTTTCAAATGGAATTTCAATTCTACAAAGTTGTTGTTCTACAGAGTGGTTCTACAAAGATGTGTCGATGTTTTTCTGTTCTGTTTGGAAGCATCTAATTTAATTGTGCTTAATGTTGACCCCCCCCCCCTCAGAACTAACAAATTTAGGAACGCTGAACAAAAATGCAACGAAACTGCAAGAACTTATCATTTAAATAATAGTCTCAGAAAGAACATCTTTTTTTGTTTCTCCTTATTTTTTTTCCATAAAAAAAGGGAAATGTATTTTTTTTCTTATAATGTTGTTTTCAGCTTAGAAGAAACGTAATGTACGTATTCTTTTTTTTTATTTCCTTTTGTGTTTCATATTATATATTTGGTTTTATGTTATTATTATTTGTAATTGATTATGATATATTTCAACAAGCTTAAGTATTTATAAGTATATATATATTTTTTTTAATATGACATCATCAAAGAATAATTTTAACATTGCAGTACCCTGCTATGAAGGGGATCTAACCACTTTGGATTTTTTCTTTGATGTAGTTAGTAATTATGCAAAAATACAAAAATGGACAGATGATCAGGAGGTCTTGTTTCTCAAAACAAAATTAGCAGGACCTGCCCTAAATTTTTTTTTTGAAAATAACAAAATTAAAAATTCAAATACTGTAACAGTAATTAAACAGGAATTTTCACGATTTTTCTTTAAAGAATCTCAAACAGTTATAGATATCGGATTTGATAACATAAAACTCTTACCTAATGAAAGTATATGTATTTTTTCTCATAGATTTAACACTTTGGCCAATAAGGCTTTTAAAACGAAAGATCCTGAATTTCTTAACGAAATGAAATATAAGAAACTTTTGCAATGTTTATCAACTGATATTCGAATCAAAATTAAGGAGGAAAAAATTGATGACTATGACAAAGCCGTAAAAAGAGCAACATTTTTGCAAAATATTTTGTCAAATGAGAAATTAATTAATTATTCATAATGAATATTCTAATCTAGGGATGCACAACCTGTGGCCCGCGGGCCAAACTGATACCAGTAATTTTATGCAGAATAATCTTCCTTATAATAATGACAGAAAGTTTGCTATGAAACAAAACAAACGTCAGTTTTCAAATATTCTAGTGCCAAACGATTTTCTGGCAAAAAGGTTGTGCATCGCTATTCTAATCATATTGATTTTTCTAAACAGGTATCCGAATTATCAGAGAAAATAAATACTTTGTCATTTATAAATAATACACAAAAAGACGACACTAAATAAACCCAAACACGTCCTAGTTTTAAGAAGAACGCTCGTGAGTTATACAAATCAAAAAACTCTAGAAATTTTGGTTTTAAGTTTCAAAATAAAAATAACAGAAAGGTAAATATTTGTCAAATTTGTAACGAGGTCATTTGGCCCTCCAGTGTTTTAAATACAAGAATTTGTGTAAGTGAAAGGAATCGTATGATCAGAATTATTATAGACAATACAGAAATACTAATTTTGATAATTCTGGTTATAACTAATTTCAGCCTTTAAACCACCAGTGAGACGCAGTACAGCTGATGAGCTGTTGTCTCAAAACTGTCTTGGGTCATCAGCAAATAAATTTAAACTGCCTGATGAAAGACAAGTTAAATCCACTTATTCACACCCTTCTAAGAAAATTCAGATTTGCAACAATCAGTCAACACAGACTGATGAAAGGGTAGTCATTTATAATGTATATGATAAGTGTTCGTTTTTACCTATTATTTCCAATAAGTTTGGCAAATTTGAGGCATTTTTGTTACTGGATACAGAAAGCTCAATTTCAATTTTATCACTTAATTTCTTTAATGAAATAAAAAAAGATATTTCTTACAAACATTTAGCTTCTTCAGTAACTATTTCAACTGTTAATTCTGCAGTTAAATTATCTTCTTGCATTTCTGTGTCTGTCAAAATTGGTAAAATATTCTTTAGGCATACCTTTTAAAATGTTGAAATTGCAAATTCTTCAGAATTTGTTGGAATTTTAGGTTATAATTTTATTGTCAAAAATAATATTGTTATTAATCCCAGTGATAATACTGCCTCAATAATTGGTGTTGAAGTACCATTAAAAAATAAATGTAGAAAAAGTCAAATAAATGCAATGTGTGTTGATAAAAGTTCTGAAAGTGAGGTAAATAATAAGGACAGTAGTTCAAGTGATGTTGTGCATAATGTTAACAGTAATGAATCGCATGATCAGATCTGTGCATATCTTAAACACAAAGTTAACTTAAATCCATATGAACACAAATTTGTAAAAAATTAAAACTGACATCTCACCAAATCAGGATGAGATGCTGTTTTGTAGTAATATTTCCTCTAATAATGTATTATGCCATGATGCACTTATAAAATTAGATTCTAAATTCCAAAATATCTCATATCCCAAAATCATGCATGTTTACATTGAAAATTTATCCGATCATGTTGTTCATATGAATAAAAATATGGAAGTAGGTTATCTGTGTATTCCAGGTGAAATTGTTGATCAAAATGAACTGGAAAGTAATTTAAATCTTTCAATAAATGAAAATTATTGTAATTTTATTACTGCATCTGATCAAGTACTTGCTCAAAGAAAAAAAGATCTTTCTGTAGATGATTTTAAATTGGAACATTTAGAAGCAAATGAAAAGAAAGAAATTTCTGATCTTCTCTTAAATTATTACTCTGCTTTTTCCAAATCTCTTAAGACTGGTCATACTGATCGCATTGTACCTAATATCAAATTTATTAATGACTTCCCAATAAAAACTTTACCATTTAACATTCCCCAAGCGCTTCAGGCAGATGCTAAAGAGCAAATAGATAATCTTGTTGAAGCAGGAATAATAGAGAGGCATAGCTCTGAATGGTCTTGCCCTATCTTAATTGTAAAGAAAAAGTCTGGCGGTTCAGGTAAGCAAAAATATCGTTTAACGTTGGATTTAAGAATGCTTAATTCAGTTATTCGGGGATCTTCTTATCCTCTTTGAAAATTCGAAATATTATTGCTAACTTATCCTCTTATAAATATTTCACTAGGTTAGATTTAAAACAAGCTTACCATCAAATTGATTAGCCTCCAGAATTGCAAGATAAATTGACATTTACATCCGAGTATGGCTCTTATAAGTATAAGCGTTTAGTTTTTGGCTTTAAAAATTCTGCCTCAGTGTTTCAAGCACTAATGGACATGATTTTAGATGAAATAATTTTGGAAGGTATATTTACATATCAAGATGATTTTATATGTGGTTCAAACACATTTCAAGAAACATTACAAAAACTTGAGAAAATTTTACAGGTTTTATCGAAATATAACTTGACTCTTGTCCCCAACAAATGTACTTTTCATCAGACTTCCATAAACTATCTAGGGTTTCACATTGAAAATCATGCAATAAGTCCTATTCAAAGTAATATTTTGTGAATAACATCTTTTCCTGTACCAACAACTAAACGCCAACTAAACGGTTTTATTGGTTTAGCGACCTTTTATAGAAGTTTAATACTTAAATTTTCTGAAATAATACATCCATTAAGTCAGCTTACCAGGCCTAAAGAAAAATTTCGCCGGACTCCTGAACATGACAAAATTTTTAATAATATTCAAAAAATGTTTTTTGTGAACCAATTGTTCATTTACCAGATTGGGACAAACCATTTTTCTTAAATACTGATGCGTCAAAATCTGCTATCTAAGCTGTCTTACTTCAAGAATTTGATAATAACTTACTACAAGTTGCATATTTTTCTAAAGCATTATCCCCTTCTGAAAAAAATACCCTTCCATTAAGCTTGAGTTGATGGCTATTTACAAAGCAATTGTTGCTTTTAAGTATTATCTTTACAACAGAAATTTTACTATTTTGTCTGACAGTGCTCCATTAAAACACTATAAGAAAGTTACTAACCCTGCGGATATTATAAATAGTTGGCTCACCGAGTTAGAATATTCATTCAATTTTCAACACATTCCAGGTTCTTCAAATGTACATGCTGACTATCTTTCTAGAAATAATTTCAAAAATAATCAACAAACATTAGACACACATCCTGAATTAATATATAATACCACTTACATTCTTCCTACCATTGAGAATGATGAGCATGAAAAGACTATCTCTGAGTCACATTCAATTAATTATTTGACTGTTGGTAATTCAGAAAATCATAAAGATCCTTTGCTTGAAATATCAAACCAAACATTTGTTAATGAACAGTTAAAAGATACAGGATTATCTGTTATATATAATGAAATATTAAACAATGGTAGTTCAGATAAATATGACATGTATTTTATTCATCCTGATACTAAGGTTTTGATGTTTAAAAAAAAAAACATTCCACATGACTCAAAATTTTCTTATCATATTGTGGCCCCACACTCATTAAAAGCTAAGGTTCTAGCAATTTCACATCTTTCACATTTCGGTCTAAAGAAAACCTATGAATTTGTAAGTAAAAGATATTTTTGGAAGGGTATTTACACAGACACATTAAATTATGTTGCGTCATGTATTAAATGTTTGCAACATAAACATCACAAAACACAGCCTGCACCTTTGCAAGCAAACGTACACTGCAAAACAAGCAGGTCATACTGTAGCAATTGACATTGTAGGTCCTTTTAAATATGGTTATTCAGTATTAACAGTAACAGATCACTTTTCTAGACACATGGAATTATTTCCTTTAAAGGAGAGTTCTGCTAATAAAGTTGTTGAATCACTGTTTAAATATTTCACCTGTTTTGGGAGACCTTGCGTAATTTTGTCTGATCTAGGTTCCCAATTTATTTCCAGTTAATTTTTAATGAAACATTAGGTATAAAAATATCTCATTCATCAGTCTCGCACACTGTAAAAAAAATTGAAGAGGTTACTAAAAATTTTTTAGGAAATTTGTATTCCACAGAATTTTTTAGTAACCATTACAAACTTTTTTTTTCCAAGTGAAACAAGCATTTCTTTTGTAAACTGAACAAAAGAATATTTTGTATAACTAACTTAAAATTTTTTAGTATGAACCACCAAGCAAATTTTAGTAATAGCTCCAAAATTATTTATAATAACAATTACGTGCGTCCGAAGGGCAGGTGCTTCTTTCGAGCTGCATCCAGACTTCTGAAGCGATAGATTTTCAGCAAAAACGTAATAGATGGCAACACCAAACATTGCGATCAGCTCCAACAGGAATTTCATAACCCCTTTATTATAGATTACTTATACTACATACATTCGGGACGTACTTGGCGCTGTCCAGTATTGAACCCGGAACCTTTTAGCCTGGAGTCCGTTACTATAACCACTATGCTATCGAGGCCATGTCAAGTGAGTTTTAGTAATAGCTATTAAAAATATAAAACTATTAATTCTATTCGTTGCTAACATTTTTCTAGTAATTCTTACAGATTTTCTAGTAACCGACTAAGATTACTAAACATTTTTTAGTAATTACAAGGATTACTAAAGTTTTTTTAGTAGATCGACCCTTTTTTTTTACAGTGCACCCCCAATCGAATTTGATTGCTGAAAGAATCAATTCTTCAATTAAAACTTTAGTTAATACTTTATTACTTGAAGGACACACTTTGGAACATGCTTTGTTGATTCACAAATGCTTATATAATGGCTCTATACACTCATCTAAAAAATTCTTACCAAACCTTTTACATTTTGGACGTGAGTTATCATTAATATTTGATACATATGACACTCATGCAAATCAACCATTTTTTGATAATGTTGACGCTTATAAATTATTAAAAAAACTGGATGCAATGTACCAAAAAGCTTATGAAAACATTGTGTCTGCTCAACATCAAAGAAACTTAAAGTTTTTACAATATGCAAAACTACGTCCACTAACGGTTCATGATATTGTTTATCTAAAATCTCGAGATAAATATAAACCGAAATATACTGGTCCTTATGAAATTATTATGAAACATTCACCTGTTTCATTTACTATAAGGAAATATCAGTATTCACATGCTGCTTCTTTTAGAGTGCATATAGATAGACTTTTACTTGCTCCACCTAGAAATGCATACCTTAATTCACACTTTAATAAAAATGCAAGTGCTAATATTAATGACAACAATAATAATTATCAGCAGTACAATAGCAAAAATTCTCCTCAAAATACTATTTCAAGATATAATCTTAGACCAAGAAAATAAATATAATGCCTCATGTTTTGTGTTAACTGGCCAGGACACAGAATAATGTTTGGTTGTGTACTATGTATTGGATCTTTTACTGGTCTACTGCTAGTTTAGTTCATTGTGTATAAGGTTCTCCATGCAGTGTACAATTTGGTTTTATATTTTATTTTCATACTACTATTTTGATATTTGTGTACTTTAATATTTTGACAATTTTATTTCATAATGTACTGAAGTAAGTCTGCTCTACACTCTTTTGGAAGGGCATTTTACATTTCCAAAAATTTTCTTAATATTGATCAGTGTTGATTTTTTTTTTATTTACATATTATGCATATTTTGATTCTTGCATTTTAATATAGGTATTATGTTTGTGTAAATTTAATTCAACTATAAACATTGTATCAAGTCAGTATTTAGAATTTTTTTATATAAAAAAAATCTTTTCAGCATTTATTTAACTGTGTGTTTAAACAGTGTATGTAAACTGTTATGATAAATTATTTAACAAATTGCACGTATTTTCAAGCAACATTTCGACAAAAAGAATATTTCTACAAATAAAAAATATGTCATTTAAAAATTTGCAATTACAGCAGAACTGTTTTATGTAAGCGCTTACACTTGAATGATGAAACGAAGAACATAAAAAATAAGATGTGTATATACATCGAAATTGCTAAATATTAAAAGCAATAACTAGCATATATGCATGTATATAAAGACCTAGGTATAAGTTGAAGTTTATTTTTTTAGTAACATTTTGTATATTGTATTGTGTTATACATATACAGGGTGTCCCCTCTCAATGGTGGCCAATGGTTAATTTCTAAACCGTTAGTCATAGACATATACTTCCAATTGCAAAAATGCTTTAAAAAGATAAAGAATTGTTTTTCAAGCGATTTAGCTCAAAATAAATATTTATTAAAAAATTACGAAAATTAACTTTTTATACGATCCCCCGGTCCTATAAGTGATATTTATTAAATTTTTCCCACTACTGTAACAAATAATACAAAAAAAAGTCCCATTCCTCTGCGATTAAAACTGACCGAGTAATAGCTGTTTAAAGTTGAAGCACCTTTTTTGTTGCAAATTAGGGGTCAGTCACAAATTGACTGGAAATAAAAATAAACGCAAGATATAAAATTTCACATTAAACATTGAGAGTAAAATAATATTTACAATATTATTTTTAAATTTATGTTGATGATGACATATTAAAGCAAAATTTGTACTAAAATTATAAGTAAAAAAATAACAGAAAGTTTGTTAATTTAATTTATGAAAAGCAACAGTCACGAATCGTTACAAAATGACATGTATTTACTATTCTATTAGATTACTTAACCTAACAGAATTTATTTTAATCCTATAAAATAAATAAATGGTGCGCACTTAAAATTGTATTAATAATATACTATCATTGGATATAAATATGTGCGCAAATTCAACCTCGATCGGATATTTGGAAGTGAGTTAAAATTTGAATAGAAATTTTGAGCAAGGGAAAAATAAGTACGAACTTTTTAAGCAAAATAAAGACTTATCAAAGACTTATCACACCTTTTAAAATAAAACTGCGATTTCCCAAAATTTGATTTTCACGATAAAGAGAATTTTAAAACTCACGTCTTCAACTATTTTAACCAATCTAGAAGTTAAATAATAAAAATTAAAATTACCGTAAATCTTATATGGTGGTAGCACCTTCAGTTAAATTGCTTTTAAAATAATTCTTTATCTCATTTAAAACCTTTTAGAAAATGGAACTATATGTCGGTGGCAAATGGTTTAGGAATTAGCTATTAGACAGCGTTGAAAATAGACGGCCTTTATAATACTTTAAGCACTTAGTGAACGTTCCCTTAAAGCTCAGTCCAATTCATCCGTATTTAGCTACAGAAAAGTGGTTTAAGTCATGAAATTTAAAGCTTTATAACTCTGCAAATTTTACTGTTATGTGAATGGGACCTTTTTTCTTCTTTTCCCTCTTAGTAGTGGGAAAAAAATACTAAATATCACTTCTAGGACCGGGGGACCGTATAAAAAGTTAATTTTCGTAATTTTTTAATAAAATTTTATTTTGAGCTAAATCGCTTGAAAAACAATTTTTACCTTTTTTAAAGCATTTTTGCACTTGGAACTATATGTCTATGACTAACGGTTTAGAAATTAGCCATTGGCCAACGTTGAGAGGGGACACTCTGTATATTTTACATATAACTTGTAATTTTTTGTAAACATATAGTTATTCTTCTTTTATAAGTGTATTTTTGCTAGTGCTTTGTACATAGATTCCCAACACTTTACTTTTTTTTTTATAAGGAAAGATATTTTTTTTTCCTTCGCCAAAAAAATATTTTTTGGTGGTCCTTCGAGTGATAATATGTGATGTAACACATATACTATTATATATATTTCTATTAATCTTTCAAATGTTAGTTCTCCCCCTCTTTTAAAATTTAATTTTAAAAGAAAAGTTTTTTTAATAGTTATTGCTATTGTGTGTTCGTCTCCAAGTGCATATAAAATAATAATAATAATAATAAAAAAACAAATAATAAATTAGTTTTAAAATATTATTCCATTTCTAGATTTTTCTTTCTTGTTCTTCAGTTGATTAAATATCAAACGACTGTTTTAAATAACTGCTATTTTTATTTCCCAATAAATTCATTTTGTCTTGTATACAGAGTTTCATTTGTTACCGATTGAGTAATTTTGTTTAGGGTCGCTGTGTGTTGCGCGCTTATTCACCAGGAGCGATAAAGGCTGTATTCTTGACAACACTCATTTTTAAAATTTCCCCTTTGCTTATCATGTAACAATTTTTTTTACCTGTACATTTTTTTGCTCGGATTGGGAATCTATTCTATGCCAAAAGACTTTTTTGACGTTTTTGAAATATGGAATTTTTGTCAGTTTTACGTTTTGTCTTGGTGAAGAAAACACGTCGCTTGCTGTTGTCAAATTGACAAATATTTTCATTATTATGTTCTATGCGTGCTGCACTAGTGCACATTTGAGTGAATATGCTATATTACTGATGTTTGATATGCTCATATTTCAAGTGTTCTTCAAAAATAAAGACAATTTAGTCAAGTTGATTGTGAACTGAGTTTTCTTCATCAAAATATGCATTTAACACTTCGTTCCAGCAAAAAAGTAAAACATGAACCCGGGGCTGTCTACGATATTGCAATACGATCCGGTCAATCTTATAAATGGTGGCTTAATTCTCAGACTTTAACATCACAGTGATTTCTTGTTTTTTGTACATTTTTGTGCTTTTAAACAGGGATATATGAAATCAACATTAGTTTTATAACAACAATGAGAAACGTACTTTCTATTTATTTTTTTTTAATTTAGTTTTAATAAATAACAAATAATCTTCATGTGCAATTTATAGAAAAATGTATTGAGATATTCAAATATCTGGAAAAAAATTTTTAGATTTTAGTGCACATTACAACAAAAAAAAATTATGGAAACTTATGATCACAATTGATTTATATTGAATGAGAAAATCTTGTGTGTTGTACATTATTTTCAAAATCGAGTATAGATTTTAATGTCCGTATAGATTTAATTCCGTTGATAGTGTTAAAACATCAACAGAAAGTTCAATAAGATTAAAATTTGCTTATTGCACATTTTGTTAATTTGTTGAGTACATTTCAATTCAAATATCATTAATGTAAGTATAAAAATATCGCAAAGTTAACAAAAATGTTAGTACATAGCATTTTTGCAATTGCAAAAACAATGTTGATTTATCCAAGCAAAATAGATTCAAATTGATAATTTAAATTTATTGTTGTATTAGCATTTTATTTCTTCACATTGAGATGATTTAATGGCGTTTTAATTGCATAATAAAATGATTAAATTTTCTATGGGAGAGCAATTTTTCATAATTTGAACGCCTGTATTTCCCCACTGATATCTGTAAAAGAAATTACGTTCACTTAATAAAATTAGAATTCTAATTGTGACACCTTATTCAGTCAAACCATAATGGATAATCTAACATGGAATTTTAAAATTTAATTAAAATATGCCACGCAATTATGTTATCTATTTCACAATTTTATTTATTTTTTATTTTATTGTTTATTTATTTATTTTTTACTTGTTTCTATATACAAAATAGTGACGGCTATTATGGCATTATTGTAAAATTAATCTGAAACGCTTATGTGTCTTTTTTTAGTTATCCCATACTAAAAATATGTCTGTAACAATTAACCATGAAAAATGTGGGATTTTAAGACATGTTTTTAAGCTGTTGCATAGCTTTTATAACGGGCTTTGAGCACGGCGACCGAATCCAAAAATTCCATAACGCGAAAAATCCTAACACATTCGTAACGAAAAAACCTAACACACGGCTAACGTCGATTCAGTTCGGCAAATTTCGGCACGGTATCCTTCGGTAAACTTCGGCAGACATTGACACGGTATTTTTCAGATATTAGGATATCAAGTCTCAAACTTATGTTTCTTATGATCTAATTTTCATAGCACGGCCAAATTTTCTTTGGTAATTTATTATGAGACAGTGTTAATTTTTGGTGACAGGAGACACCCCACAGTGAAGGTCGAAAATTTTAAAATGCTTATAACTCGCGATCTAACTTTCGTAGCGCGGCCAAATTTTCTTTGGTAATTTATTATGAGGCAGTGTTAATTTTTGGTGACAGAAGACCCCCCCACGGTGAGGATCGAAAAATTTAAAATGCTCATAACTCGCGATCTAAATTTCGTAGCGCGGCCAAATTTTGTTTGGTAATTTATTATGAGGCAGTGTTAATTTTTGATGACAGGAGACCCCCCACGGTGAGGATGGAAAAATTTAAAATGCTCATAACTCGCGATCTAATTTTTGTAGCGCGGCCAAATTTTGTTTGGTAATTTATTAGGAGACATTGTTAATTTTTGGTGACAGGAGACACCCACGGTGAGGGTCGAAAAATTAAAAATGCTTATAACTCGCGATCTAATTTTGGTAGCTCGGCAAAATATTGTTTGGTAATTTATTATGAGACAGTGTTAATTTTTGGTGACAGGAGACCACCCACGGTGAGGGTCGAAAAATTTAAAATGCTTATAACGCGCGATCTCACTTTCGTAGCGCGGCCAAATTTTGTTTGGAGATTTAAAAAGACATTGTTAGTTTTTGATGACAGGGGACCCCCCCCCCCACTGTGAGGGTCGAAAAATTTAAAATGCTTATAACTCGCGATCTAATTTTTGTAGCGCGGCCAAATTTTGTTTGGTAATTTATTATGAGGCAGTGTTAATTTCTGGGGACAGGAGACCCTCCACCGTGAGGGTAAAAAAATTTAAAATGCTTATAACTCGCGATCTAACTTTCGTAGCGCGGCCAAATTTTGTTTGGTAATTTATTATGAGACATTGTTAATTTTTGGTGACAGGAGACACCTCACGGTGAGGGTCGAAAAATTTAAAATGCTTATAACGCGCGATCTAATTTTCGTAGCGCGGCCAAATCTTGTTTGGTGATTTATTATGAGACATTGTTAATTTTTGGTGACAGGAGACCCCCCACGGTGAGGGTCGAAAAATTTGAAATGCTTATAACGCGCGATCTAATTTTCGTAGCGCGGCCAAATCTTATTTGTGATTTATTATGAGACATTGTTAATTTTTGGTGACAAGAGACCCCCCACGGTGAGGGTCGAAAAATTTAAGATGCTTATAACTCGCGATCTAATTTTCGTAGCGCGATGAAATTTTGTTTGGTAATTTATTATGAGACATTGTTAATTTTTGGTGACAGGAGACACCTCACGGTGAGGGTCGAAAAATTTAAAATGCTTATAACGCGCGATCTAATTTTCGTAGCGCGGCCAAATCTTGTTTGGTGATTTATTATGAGACATTGTTAATTTTTGGTGACAGGAGACCCCCCACGGTGAGGGTCGAAAAATTTGAAATGCTTATAACGCGCGATCTAATTTTCGTAGCGCGGCCAAATCTTATTTGTGATTTATTATGAGACATTGTTAATTTTTGGTGACAAGAGACCCCCCACGGTGAGGGTCGAAAAATTTAAGATGCTTATAACTCGCGATCTAATTTTCGTAGCGCGATGAAATTTTGTTTGGTAATTTATTATGAGACATTGTTAATTTTTGGTGACAGGAGACACCCCACCGTGAGGGTCGAAAAATTTAAAATGCTTATAACTCGCGATCTAATTTTCTTAGCGCGGCCAAATTTTGTTTGGTGATTTATTATGAGACATTGTTAATTTTTGGTGACAGGAGACACCCCACCGTGAGGGTCGATAAATTTAAAATGTTTATAACTCGCGATCTAATTTTCGTAGCGCGGCCAAATCTTGTTTGATGATTTATTATGAGACATTGTTAATTTTTGGTGTCAGGAGACCCCCCACGGTGAGGGTCGAAAAATTTAAAATGCTTATGACTCGCGATCTAATTTTCGTAGCGCGATGAAATTTTGTTTGGTAATTTATTATGAGACATTCTTAATTTTTGGTGACAGGAGACCCCACGGTGAGGGTCAAAAAATTTAAAATGCTTATAACACGCGATCTAATTTTCGTAGCGCTGCCAGATTTTGTTTGGTAATTTATTATGAGGTAGTGTTAATTTTTGGGGACAGGAGACCCCCCACAGTGAGGGTCGAAAAATTTAAAATACTTATAACTCGCGATCTAATTTTGGTAGCTTGGCAAAATATTGTTTGGTAATTTATGATGAGACAGTGTTAATTTTTGGTGACAGGAGACTCCCCACGGTGAGGGTCGAAAAATTTAAAATGCTTATAACGCGCGATCTAATTTTCGTAGCGCGGCCAAATCTTGTTTGGTGATTTATTATGAGACATTGTTAATTTTTGGTGACAGGAGACCCCCCACGGTGAGGGTCGAAAAATTTAAAATGCTTATAACGCGCGATCTAACTTTCGTAGAGCGGCCAAATTTTGTTTGGAGATTTAATATGAGACATTGTTAGTTTTTGATGACAGGAGACCCCCCCCCACTGTGAGGGTCGAAAAAATTAAAATGCTTATATCTCGCTGTCTAATTTTTGTAGCGCGGCCAAATTTTGTTTGGTAATTTATTATGAGGCAGTGTTAATTTCTGGGGACAGGAGACCCTCCACCGTGAGGGTCAAAAAATTTAAAATGCTTATAACTCGCGATCTAACTTTCGTAGCGCGGCCAAATTTTGTTTGGTAATTTATTATGAGACATTGTTAATTTTTGGTGACAGGAGACACCCCACGGTGAGGGTCGAAAAATTTTAAATGCTTATAACTCGCGATCTAATTTTCGTACCGCGGCCAAATTTTGTTTGATAATTTATTACGACACATTGTTAATTTTTGGTGACAGGAGACACCCCACGGTGAGGGTCAAAAAATTTAAAATGCTTATAACACGCGATCTAATTTTCGTAGCGCGACCAAATTTTGTTTGGTAATTTATTATGAAACTGTTAATTTTTGGTGACAGGAGACCCTCCACCGTGAGGGTCGAAAAATTTAAAATGCTTATAACTCGCGATCTAACTTTCTTAGCGCGGCCAAATTTTGTTTGGTAATTTATTATTAGACATTGTTAATTTTTGGTGACAGGAGACACCCCACCGTGAGGGTCGAAAAATTTAAAATGCTTATAACTCGCGATCTAATTTTCTTAGCGCGGCCAAATTTTGTTTGGTAATTCATAATGAGACAGAGTTAATTTTTGGTGACAGGAGACCCCCCAATGTGAGGGCCGAAAAATTTAAAATGTTTATAACTCGCGATCTAATTTTGGTAGCTTGGCAAAATATTGTTTGGTAATTTATGATGAGACAGTGTTAATATTTGGTGACAGGAGGCCCCCCACGGTGAGGGTCGAAAAATTTAAAATGCTTATGACTCGCGATCTAATTTTCGTAGCGCGGCCAAATCTTGTTTGGTGATTTATTATGAGACATTGTTAATTTTTGGTGACAGGAGACCCCCCACGGTGAGGGTCGAAAAATTTAAAATGCTTATGACTCGCGATCTAATTTTCGTAGCGCGATGAAATTTTGTTTGGTAATTTATTATGAGACATTCTTAATTTTTGGTGACAGGAGACCCCACGGTGAGGGTCAAAAAATTTAAAATGCTTATAACACGCGATCTAATTTTCGTAGCGCTGCCAGATTTTGTTTGGTAACTTATTATGAGGTAGTGTTAATTTTTGGGGACAGGAGACCCCCCACAGTGAGGGTCGAAAAATTTAAAATACTTATAACTCACGATCTAATTTTCGTAGCGCAGCCAAATTTTGTTTGGTAATTTATTATGGGACTGTTAATTTTTGGTGACAAGAGACCCCCCCCCCACGGTGAGGGTCGAAATATTTAAAATGCTTATAACTCGCGATCTAATTTTCGTAGCGCGGCGAAATTTTGTTTGGTAATTTGTTATGACACATTGTTAATTTTTGGTGACAGGAGACCCCACGGTGAGGGTAAAAAAATTTAAAATGCTTATAACACGCGATCTAATTTTCGTAGCGCGGCCAGATTTTGTTTGGTAATTTATTATGAGGTAGTGATAATTTTTGGAGATAGGACACCCCCCACGGTGAGGGTCGAAAAATCTAAAATACTTATAACTCACGATATAATTTTCGTAGCGCGGCCAATTTTTGTTTGGTAATTTATTATGAGACATTGTTAATTTTTGGTGACAGGAGACCCCACGGTGAGGGTCAAAAAATTTAAAATGCTTATAAGTCGCGATCTAATTTTCGTAGAGCGGCCAGATTTTGTTTGGTAATTTATTATGAGACGGTGTTAATTTTTTGTGACAGGAGACCCCCCAAGGTGAGGGTCGAAAAATTAAAAATGCTTATAACTCGCTATCTACTTTTCGTAGCGCGGCCAAATTTTGTTTGGTAAATTATTATGAAAGAGTGTTAATTTTTGGTAACAGGAGATCCCCCATGGTAAGGGTCGAAAAATTTAAAATGCTTATAACTTGCGAACTAATTTTCGTATAAAAAATGGTATGCAATAGCTTTATCGTGGCAGTCTCCGAGTGCCACACACATTTTTTATTTATTTTGTTATTTGTTTTTATTACAAAAATATTTCTAAAATAATGTGGCAAGGCTATATTAAAGAAATCAGTTTGTAACTTTTCACATTTTAATAGCTTCTTCAATTACATGATTATTTTAATTAAAATACAGTAGATAGTGAAATAACTCAAAAGAAATTTATTAGTAATTTAAAATAAGTAATAAGTAGAAATATAAAGTTATCAGTATTTCATAATAAATAAATAAATAAATGTTTAAATCTAAAGCAAGAATTATTTATGAGTAAGATTTATTTGTGTAACAGCTCTCGCGATTAAGCTACAAGCTTTTAAGCTCCGGCTCTTTAAAAACATTGTTATTTAAAAAGCCTGTAGGGAATATTTTAAGGGAAAGTGATGCCGTTATTATAAAATCATTTCAAGCAGCTTATAAAAATACTCTTTTAAAGATAAAGGGAAAAATAACAAGCGTTAGCTTAAACTAAGTATCCAAAGTATTATTTTGTTTTTCTTATAAATAATACTAAATCATGTCGTATCTTTAAAAAATCAATAGATTCAGAATATAAAGATTATTAAAAACTATTGGATTATACAGTCATTATTATTATTATGATTAGTTTAGTTTAAGCTTTATATAAATCTGCATATGATATAAATGAGTTAACTAACTGATTTTTTTAAAGTAATTTTAAAAATTAATTTTCAAACTGAAAGTTATTCACAAATAGTTTTTTTTTAATTTAATATTTTCGAATTTCGCAAGAGTGCTTTATTGAATTAGTTCAATTTCTTCAATTTTATATTACTGCGAATTTGTTTATATTCTAATCTCTCAAATATTTTGAAGAAATGCATTTTGCAGTATATTTCTCTTGCAAATTTCTCTTTGTTTTGAAAATAAAGAGTGTGAGGAAGAATTAAAAAATAGTCGCCTCTTGCTTTACGATACACCCACGCATTGGCAGAAGAAAATACCCTTTAGTAATTTGAGAGTATTAAATCAAAAAATACTATTAAATTAATAATTTATTTATTAATTTAATAATAATGATTTATTTTTCAATTTTGAATAATTTATTTTTCAAATTTACTCTAAAAATTGTTAATTTTTTACTACTACAATTAAAATATTGAGTACCATACAATAAACAATACTAAATAATGAACAGAAATTATTCGACGGATATGCGATCGAAGATAACGTCAAAAAATATTTTAGGAATAATTTTCTGATGCTTATTACGAAATATTAACAGAAGGAAGTACTCTTACGAATTTTCAGAGCATTAAATGAAGAAATATTTTTTTGAATAACTTATTATTTTCCAAATTACTTTCAGAAAATTTTAATTAATTAGTATTAAACTTAATATATTAAACCGCATAAGATAAATAATATTTAAGAATGCACGGAAAATATTCAGCATTTTGATTTACTGCATAAAAATTTCTGAAAAAATGATATTGTAATCGTTCAACTGAAGCATAAAGCTCGTTTTAAGGGGTCTCAAGAGTCTTACATTTTACTTGTTGGTGAAATTTAGCAAAACGTCACATTTAATGAGACATAAATGCCCCTATGAGACCCTATGAGACACCCTATGAGACATAAATGCTTATTTATTTTAATATAGACAACTTTATAAATCTTCTATTTAAAATATTTCTTACAATACGCTACATTAAAATTTTATTTATTTTTTTATATTTAATTTTGATTAAAAATTAAAATTATTTCTTGACTTGCATCGACTGCGCACAAGATTTCATAAAAACTCATGAAGCAATTTGCATAAAAATTAGTAAATATCTTCCTTTTAAATTAAAGAATAACTTATACTTCAAATTTTAATATTACAATTGAATTTATTATTTAAAAATAGAAATTTTTTAAGACGAAAATGATTTTTTTTTTCATAATTTTACAATTTCAATATAAATAAAAAAATAGAGAAATAAATTGCTTTTAAAGGGACGAGGGACCTTTGAAATCATTTATTTTATATTTTTAAAATAGCACTTTAAATATTATTTAAGGGTACATTATTGCATTATATCATATTTATCTCAAAAAATGTAATTAAAAAAAAAAATAGGGAAATTTTTGTAATATTTTAGACTTAACGAAACAATTTCAAAGTGCTCGATGCGCATTATTTTTTCCCTGAATGATTTGAAAATTTTTATAGTTATTTATCACAATATATGTCATAAATCTGTGCATGGCCTTTTGAAAATAAAAATAATTGTAAAAGCTATAGGTAGTTAATTGTAAAAAGTTCAAAAATGCTCAAAACTTCAGAAAAATTTAGAAAATATTTTTTTCTTACCTTTATATTCAGATATATAAAATTCAATGCACAATTTTATTTATATATGTAAATCAAACTTGTATAAATATTATTGGAGATTTTTATTGACATGGAATGCGCATGGGACATTTTGAAAAATTCTCATTAAATCAAAAATATTACAAAAATTTCCCTATTTTTTTCATTTTTTTTTTTTACATTGTTTGTGATAGATATATGTTATAGTGAACATAATATACCCTTTGGATAACATTTAAACTGTAATTTTAAAATAAAAAAAAAGGATTTCAAAGGTCCCTTGTCCCCTAAAATGAAGTATAAGCTCAAGATACATTAGTTTTATATGATTACCAATGTTTTTGGGGGTTCTTAATCAAATAGTTTTGGAACAATTTTGCGAACAGTGGATGCAAGTCAAAAAGCAATTTTAAAAAAAAATTGTCAAAATCAAACAAATGAAATACAATTTAAATATAGAATTTAAAAAATATTTTTTTTTAAATAGAAGAAATATTACATTGTCTAATTTAAAAATTTTATGGTTCCAAGTTTTATAGAGACTGAGAAAAAAATAAAATAAGACATGTTCCTAAATTGAATTACCAAGTAAAAAGTAAGACTCCTGAGACCCTTAACAAAGATCTATTAAAATTCTGTTTATTTTACTAAATAAAACTTATTAGTACATTAGGAATTGTTTGAGAGACACATGTTTCCGACTTCCTGCTTTAAATCAAATATGCTTTGTGAAGAATAGTGACTGAGTTCAGAGATGTTTGCATGAGTTTTCTAAAATGTTTTAAAAGATGTTCTAGAGCAAACTTTACACTGTAAAATACTTTCATGTTATTAAATTGAAAGTTTTGCAGTTAAATATTGATATTATATGTTTTTTTTTTTTTTTTCATAATAGAAATATTAGATAATTTAAAATAACATTATCTATAGAATAAATAACTTCTAAATAAGAAAAAATATAAAGTTATTTTTATTACATTAATGCAGGCATATATGAAAAAACTTTAATATCTCTGTGTGTCTGTGCTTGAAATCTTAGCAGAAAAGTGACCATTCAAAATTTGAGTACATTAAACGAAAAAACAAAATTTATGGAATAAATTTTTGTTTAAAATATACCTTAACAAATTATTAATTACTGCTATGATTAACACTAGAATTACGGCGAGGGGTCATTTTGACCCCTACCGAATGAAAATATTTCGGTTCAAACCAGAAAATTCTTTATGAAATAAGTTTTAAAAAGATAAAGTAAAAATAAGACAAATAAATAAATTAAGCAGTCTTAAAGGAAAATTCTGGTGTGAAATATTTTTTTAAAACTTGAGTAAAATTTCCCGTATTTCTTGTGTTAAAACATTGACTCCACAACATAACCAATATTCATGAAGGAACAAAAAATATTCAACTTATTTAACATTTTAGCTTAGTGCTACAAAATTTCCTAAACAGTGAAATTGTGAGCGTTTCACAGAAGCATGAAATTCTCTTCAACAGAGTTGTATTCTTACTGTGTTTATTTTTCACAATAAAGCTTATTGGTACATTGTGTGAGAAGCACATGTTTCCAACATCCAGCTTTGATTAAAATATACTTTGTGAAGTGTAAATTACATCAAAAATATTGTATGTGAATAACTTAATATTTTCAAAATTCCTTTCAATTTTTTAAAATTAATTGCAATTACAATTTAAAAATTTAACTCTTTAAGATAAATAATATTGAAGAATGTACAAAAAATGCTCCACGCATTTTGATTTATTGCAACAGGATTCCGACACAAAGACATCGTACAATCAACAATCAAATGCACCATGGATTTCTTTTTACAGACATATTATTAACCCTTTAGAGTCTGAATTTTTTCAGTTTTTAGAAAAAAGTTACTTTTACATTAATAACATTAACACAAACTATACAAACCGATTAATTAGTATTTAACTAATATTTCACGGTCTGAACGATAACGAATGTTACTGTTTTATGTGCTATTCAATTCATATTCATATGACAATAGGTTAAGGAAGAAATTTTGAAGATGTTTAGAAAATATGATGTAACAACAAGATTTAACTTACATTACAAATTTCTAATACTTTTTGTGCTTTATTACACACTATTCGTACAAGAAAGTAACTTTAATTTTAAAATTAAAGAGTGAAATACATGCTTAAAATAAAAGAATCGCAAACGGCGCAAAAAGAAATAAATAAATAATTATTATTTTTGTTATGATTAAATACCTAAACATAAATTAAGTCATGTAGTAAATGCATAGGCATAATACTAACATTATTATTTTTAAATAGTAGTAAAAGTATTTCTTGAAACAAAATAATACTCCATTAAAATGCATGTACTATTAATGATACACCAAATCCTTGAGGATTATGGGGCGTTTATTTTATCAAATAAAGCTTATTACTACATTTTAAATTGTTTCAGAGGCAAGTGTTTGCGACTTCCAGCTTTAAATCAAATATACTTTGGGAAGAATAATGGCTGTGTTCTGAGATTTTTGCATTGAAATTCTAAAATGTCTTATAAGATGTTTAGAGCAAAATTTATACTACAAAAATACTTTTATGTTATCAATCAGTCAGTTTTACAGTAAAATATGGATTTCATATTATTTTAAGTGTGTATACAATAATAAAAAATTACAGAATTTAAATAATAATAATATACGTAAAAAAAAATCCATTTTAAATGAGAAAATTTTATAATTTTATTTTATCTATATACATTCATTAATTAAAAATATATGTAAGTTTACTATACCTCTTTGTTTTAAATACTAGAAGAAGAGCATGGCCATTCGTTGTTGAGAATTGTTTGTGTTGTTGAGAATTGTGTTGAAAAATGTTAATACATCATTTTTTTTTCAATTACAAAACAATGTTCATTTATCCGAGCAAAATAGATTCAAATTGATTTAATTTAAATTTATTGCTGTATTAGCATTTTATTTTCCCTACAATGAGAAATATAACACAGCGTAATAGTATTATAGTTATAAAAATATGTTTTAATGGCGTTTTAATTGCATAATAAAATGATTAATTTTACTATGGGAGAGTAATTTATCATAATTTGAACTCCCGTGTTACCCCACTGATATCTGTAAAAGAAATTATGTGCACTTAATAAAATTAGAATTCTAATTTTGACACCTTATTCAGTCAATCCATAATGGATGATTTACAATTGAGTCTTAAAATTTAATTAAACTGTGCCACACTTATTATGATATTTCTTTCACATTTTTTAAACCTGTTTCTGTATACAAAACATTGGTTATTATGGCATTATAGCAAAAATTATCTTAAACGCTTATGTGTCTTTTTATTTTGAATTATCCCATATGAAAATGTACATGTAACAATTAAATATGAAAAATGTGGGTTTTTCAGACACATTATTCATTTTGTTTTGTTATTTGATCTTATTACAAAAATATTTCTTAAAGAATGTGCAAAGTTACATTAAAGTAATGGCTTTGTAGCTTTTCACATTTTAATAACTTGTTTAATTACATAATTATTTTAATAAAAAAGGGTACTACAGGTTATCCTGTCGACCATAAAATTATCGCCAAACTATATGATTAAATTGCAAAAATGGATGATCGTTGTTGTCACATTCAATGTCTTTAAATACGATTCACGTGTTTAAAATGTCATTAAGTGATTTTTATTTAGACTTTTTAGTTGTATTTTTATTAATATTCTACTAATTTTCGTCATTTAAAATAAAAATTATGTCAATATGTACAATTTGGCTATTAGTTTGGCGATTTGTATAATTTGGCGAAATTGGTCGACGAGATAACAGAGTAGTCCCAAAAAAAAGTAGATAGTAAAATAACTTAAAATAAGATTATTAATTATTTAAATTAAGTAATAAGTCAAAATATAAAGTCATCAGTATTTTATAATTAATAAATAAAAGCATGTTTAAATCTAAAGTGAGTTTTATTTATGATTAAGATTTATTTGTTTAACAGTTCTAGCGAATAAGCTACAGCTCCGGCTCTTTAAAAACTTTGTCATTTAAAATGCCTGTAGGGAATATTTAAAAGAAAACTGAAGCCGTTATCATAAAATCATTTCAAGAAGCTTATAAAAATGCACTTTTAAAGATAAAGGGGGGAAACACGCGTTAGCTTAAACTAAGAAACTAGTATTATTTTGTCTTTATTTTTGTCTTTAATTATAGCAGAAATTTTGTAAAATGTACCAAATTATACTTCTACTACTTTTGTGCCTTTATCATTTTGATAGTTTTGTTTATATTTTTATCATTATCATTTGAAAAAGTCTGTAGATTTTTTTAAATTCTGTAGACTTAGAATATAAAAATTAGTAAAAAAATATTCGATTATAAAGTCATTACTATTATTATTATTATTATTTAAGTTTAAGATTTCTACGAATCTGCATATGAAATAAATGAGATAACAAACTGAGAAAAAAAGTAATTTTGAAAATTATTTTTTAAACTAAAAGTTAAAAAGATTTTTTTACTTAATATTTTCGAATTTCGAAAGCGTGCTTTAATCAATTACATGCGAATATGTTTTTGTTCTATTCTCGCAAATATTGTAAAAGACTACATTTAGCAACATATTTCTCTTGCAAATTCCTCAAAGCGTATGTAAAGGAGTTTTGTTTTGAAAAAAGGATGTGAGAAAGAATTATAAAATAGTTACCACTTACTTTGCGATACCACGCATTAGCAGAAGAAAGTGCCCTTTAGAAATATGACGATATTAAATCAAAAAATACTATTTTGGAATAATTTATTTTTTTTTTTAAATTACTTTCAAAAAATATTATTTTTTTTACTATTATAATTAAAATATGGAATATCATACGTAAATAGTTCCAGTTTCAGCTATGTAGGGAGGCCTACCAAATGGCTTAAGCACAACAAGTCCTACCTAGCAGGGTGTAACAACTATGCTAAAAGCTCCAACCATGGACAAGACAGGAATGCCAAAGGGAGCGGCGAATCTTCGTAGATGATACGGAGCCAACTCCTGGAGAGACCAGAAGTACTACTGAATGGTCCCCAGATGGCAGTCAAAAATTAATTAGATAACAGATGAAAACAATATAATGTACATACAATGACAACGGATCGCCCTATGTATTCAGCACGTGCTCAAAAAGTAAACATAATTGAAGAATTCTTCACAGTGATAAATACAAAATTATATGTACAATATAAATGATTAAGATAAACCTAAGAACATATAAATAACCAGTAGTTGCAATAATCATACTTTTACCTTAAATAATACTTAATGAAGTTAAATTAATTATTGGATGTTATAATAATTCAGTAAATGACATTATCTCTTGCTTTTTTTTTTTTTTTTTGGAAAAACTACCTCTCATTCCATATCCGTTTCCCATATTTTCTGGCCACGAAATCTATGGGAAATTTATCTATAAAAAATAATTTTCATAACATGAATCGACATCATTTGTACCATCATTTTCATTCCGTCCTTTCATCGTCTGTCCCTCTGCTATAACAGGGTGTTCGTCTCATACATTCATTAAATAAAAAAATATATGTAAGATTTTTATATATCTGTGCTTGAAATATTGGAAGAAGAGCATGGCCATTCGTTGTTGAGAATTGTGTGAGAAGCATGTGTTTCCGACTTCCAGCTTTAAATCAAATATACTTTGTGAAGAGTAACGGCTGCGTTAAGATGTCTGCATTCGTATTCCAAAATGTGTCCACGGATGTCCTAGAGCAAATTTTACGCCGCAAAAATACTTCCCTGTTATTATCAGTAAGTTTGGAGTTAAATATGTATATTACATGTTTTTAAACTTTTATAAAACGATATAAATATTAGAGAATTTAAAAAAACAGCATTGATATAATAAATCCTTATTAAATAATAAAATTGTATAAAGTTATTTTAATTACATTAAGCAATATTGAGTAACACAGGCGTTAATAATAATAAAAAATTAATAAGTCCGTCTTTCTGTGGATAAAGTATTAGTAATATAAAAGGACGATTCAAAATTTGAGTCTAATTAATCAAAAAATAGTATAGTTGAATAACTTATTATTTTCAAAATTATATTCAAAAATTATTATTCACTACTAAAAATAAATAAGTAACTCCATAACATAACTAATATTCATTAAGTTGTAGAACATTGTCAACATACTTTACCACTCAGTTTCAGTGCAGCAAAATTTTAGGAGCAATAAAATTGTTAGCCGTTTCTCTGAAGTATGGAATTCTATTCAACAGAGATATATTCAAACTGTGTTTATTTTACCAAATAAAGCTAATTAATAGTTACGAAAATATTTGAGAAACTTGTGTTTCCGACTTCTAGGTTTAAATCAAATATACTTTGTGAAGAGTGATGTCTGTATTCAGAGATGTTTGGATTCGTGTTCTAACATGTCTCCAAGGATGTAGTAGAGCAAAATTTACGCTGCAAATATACTTTCGCGATATTAATTAGGAAGTTATGCAGTTGAAAATTGATATTATATGTTTGAAATTTTCATACAATGAGAGAAATATTGGAGAATTAAAAACAATAGCATCTATAGAATAAATCAATTTTAAATAATAAAATTTCATAAAGCTTTTTTTAAAGTTCATTAATACAATGGCATTAATTTTTTTTAAATAATTTTTCAGTGACTAAAGTTCACCTTTAAAAAATAGAGAGCATTAAATAAAAATATATTATTTTAAATATTTTATTATTTTCAAATATCTTTTCAGTTGTTTTTTTTATTAAATACTACTACAACTGAAATATTGAACAACATAAAATGAATAATGTTAAAAAATTTACAGAAAATATTCAACGCATTTTAACATTTGTGTTTACTGCAACAAAATTTCATTAACAATGTAATTGTGATATCTCTACTGAACCGTGATGTTCTTTTAAACAATTATCTATTCGAACTGTGTTAATTTTAGCAAATAAAGCTTATTAGTACACTAAGTATTGTTTCAGATGTGTCTGGTTTCGACAAAAAGGTTTAATTCAAATAGATTTTGTGAATAATTTAAATCCAAAAATATTGTTCTTCAATAATTTATTATTTTCAAAATTTGTTCGACAATTCCTACTACAAATGTAATGTTTAGTATCATAAGTTAAATAATTTTCAAGAATATACAGAAAATATTCAACGTGTAAGCATTTTGAATTTCCAAAATTGCCAAAACAATAAAATAGTATGCATTCCACTGATGCAAAGAGATTTTTCATTACAGATGTATTCAAAGTGTGTTTATTTTACCAATCAAAACGTATGAGTACGTTGAGAAGTATTTCAGAGACATATTTTTCCTACATCCAGCTTTAATTCAGATAGACGTTATGAAATGTTGTGTTCTAAGTTATTTGTATTTGTGTTCTTAAATAGTTCCCAGGAGGCTATAAAACAAAATTTACTCTCTATAAATTTTATTTTGTTATAGATTCAAAGTTTTGCTGTTAAATATACTATAGATGTTATGATAGATTTACTTTTAAATAATTATAAAATAATAGAAATATTCTAGATTTGAAAAAATAGTATCTGCTTAATTCTGCTAAAAATTATAAAGAATAACGTTTTAAAAATAAACGTGCTTTATAATCACATCAATTTATTATTACCATTTATTTTTTAAAAAAGAGTTTGCGTTTCTAAAATAAAAAAAGTCATGATATCAATGATTTTTACATTTTTAAAATTCAACTTAAATGCATGGTCAAAAATATGTATTTGCACGAAATATATTCAAATGTGGACATAGATATTACTTATAAATTATGCACTCACCCACTTCAAATGCATATTATTTCTAACATAACAGTACGCTCGATTGCAAATATTATATTTTGTTCAATTCGTTTTTACGCCCAGCACATTCAATTCGTTGGGATTTCCAGGTAAGATGAACTATATTGAAAACGCTAAAATAAGCTCCGTAGATTAAATTTTCAAATAATATTTCAATATTTTAATTTTTACAATATTACTTCCAAAAGCGTTTAATTAAATACTACTACAAATAAGATATTAAAATAAAAATTAAAAATAAAAATTAAAGATATTAAAATTAAAATAATATTCAAGAATGTAGAAAAAATGTCCAATCTATTCAAGCATTTGTGATTACTACAAACAAAATATCCATAAACTAAAAAAATTAAATACTGGACGTTCCACAGAAGCACAAAAATATTTTCGACAGAGATAAATTCAAACTGTGATTATTTTACATAATAAAGATTATAAGTACATTGGGGATTGTTTCATAGTCACGTGTTTCTGACATCCAGCTTTCATTCAAACATACATTGTGAAAGGTTATGGCTGTGTTCTCATATGTTTGCTTCCGTGATCTCAAATGTCTCCAAGGATGTTCTACAGTAAAATTTACACTACATGAGTATTTTTATGTTATTGATTAGAATGTTTCGCAATTAAATATGGGATATTGTATATTTTTAAATATTTATATAATAATAGAAATGATTGAGAATTTAAAAGATTAACATGAATTGAAGAAATCCATTTTAAATAAGAAAAGTTTGTTTTATAAGAAGGAATGTTTTAAAAAATCTTGTTTTATAATTAACATACTTATTATCTCAAACTTTCTTTTAAAGACAGATTGTGTGTCTAAATTAAGGATAAAAGAAAAAATAACAAATGTTACCTTGAATTAATGATCAAGAATCATTGAAAAA
Source organism: Maratus speculifer (assembly GCA_964019185.1). Lineage (NCBI taxonomy): Eukaryota > Metazoa > Arthropoda > Arachnida > Araneae > Salticidae > Maratus > Maratus speculifer. The sequence continues at coordinate 424,004,876 of OZ025290.1, read as the reverse complement.
AATTTGTAGCCCTATAAAATTAGTGCAACCAGACAAAGGAAAAAAATAAAGATGAAATATATATAGAGAGAGAGACGATACGGCATAATTTGAAAATTTCTGTCTACTAGAGTGAATCTAACTGAACATATATACAAAGATACAGTCTTTATTTCAAGTGAACATTAATTTTTGGAAGCTGCGTTGCCAGAACCTTTACAGTCAAATTGTAAAAATTTGGTTCCGTTTTTCCACGTAACCTTAACATACATATATATAAATATATACAATAAATTTAGTAAAATAAAACATAATTCAAAATATTTTTTCATAATTAGTTTTCAATGTCATAAATTTATTCAACATTTCACAGAAAGCTTTAAGTATGTCAAAAATAAACTAAATAAATATAAAAACAAAATATCATGAACTTAGATGCAAGTGCTGAGAACTCGATACAAACTAGATAAAATCGTGAATACATTTTTAGTTTTCTTTTAATCTTCTCTAACAATAACTGTTAATCAGTTTCTGAATAATGCATTTTAAGAATAAATCGTACATATTGATATCATTAAGTGTTTGAAGTACGTAAGTATTAGTGCATGAAGATTGTATGAGTTATTATATAATGAATGTAATTGTATTGAATTATTTTACTTCATAAAAGATGCACTGAAGAAGGTGACATCAACTAAATGCAACTTCACACATTACTTTTTTTCTCTCAATGACTCTTTGAACAAGTTGTTTCTGGCATTTCTTTCAAGAAGGGTAACATTGCTAAGGACAATTGTAAATTATTTAAATACGCAATAGTCACTTTCTGATAAGAGCGTTCTAAAATATATGTTTTTTAAATATATATATTAGAAACTAATACATAAACAAAACATTCTATTTGATTAGATTGTCATGAAGATATGTCTCAGTATAACTAATTTTCAACTTTCATAAAAGCCTTATAACAGTGGCAAGTAGTTCTAATAAGTAACATACAATGACATTAATTAGTTCCTATCTACAAGAATAGAATTAAATCTCACGCATAATCGAATTCTAGTGATTCATATTAACTTTTCAGAAATACTTCATTTAACAGTAAAGTAATTTTTGAAATGTGTGTTATTCAATTTACTGGTTGACATTTGTTTTCCAATTTTCACGCATGATCAATGGTACACATTATGCTTTGGAAATAAAAAATAAGAATTGCTTTAAAGATTATAGTAATGTGTTTAAATTAATACGTACTTAGCTAGGATAAAAATATTCAATGGTATTTTTTTATTACATATATCTATCTATCTATAATATAAAATAGTTTGTCCTGACTGACTGATAATCATTGATAAGGCCAAACTACTGAACGTAGAAACATGAAAAATTTGGGAAAGTGTATTTCTCATTATATAAGCGTGCAATAAGATGGGATTTTTGAAAATAACCCACTTATTGGGGAAACGGAGGGGGGGGATCGGAAGTTCTAGAGCATCTTCCTACATCTCAACAGTCGTTTAAAGTAGCAGGTTGAAATTCTAGAAAATAAATCTACTAAAAAACAAAATCAAACGTGCATTTCAGAGATTTTGGAAATATCCCCCTTGAGGGGGTTAAAAGGGAAAGACAATTTATATTATTTGGCAGACCTAACCAGTCGTTTTAAAAAGAAGCGTGAAACGACAAAAAATACATGTGACTATTTAAAAGTTAGGAGCCAGAGACATTAACGCCGGGTTTCCTTTTCACCGCACAGAAGACATGGCCACCGAGGAAAATAAATAAATAGATGTAGAGGATCCAATAAATTACTCATTGGCTGTTGTAAGTTCATTTATTTAATCCGTAGTCATGAGAAAGGGAAAAGCTCCTTTTGCAAACTGTCTTTTAGCGAAACATTCCATCATGTTTTCAGCGAGCCGTACTCATCGAAGAAAAAAGTCAAGAATCCCCCTTCTCAGCTCGAGGCTTCCCCTCTTAAATCTAAAAAGAAAATTCTAGAACATTCTGTAACCTCAAGCCATCATTCTTTTATGTAAACAGAATTCTTGTCCAGCTTCGAGATTAAAACTTCATTCAGACGATAGTTTTATTGATAAAAAATATTATTTAACCAATTTATAATCGTCTCAGGATTTCTTAGGCAGACGATTTTTAGAGATGATTAATTTTAAGAGAAAAAGAAAAGAAATGAATTTATTAACATGCACACTATCAAGGTTGGCGGAGGAAAAATAAATAAATAGTTAAAATAAAATAATGATATTTTTTGAAAGGTATGGTTTTGGAATAAATTTAATAAGACTTTCTTAAAAAGGGTTGATAAAAGCATAGAAAAATGAATTTTATTTGGAATATTAAGAAATAAAAATTTAATTAAGAATATTTTTAATTTAGAGCCATCTTTTTAAATTTACGCATACTGGAATAATGTTTTTTTAAGGCAAATTAACAATTTATATCGTCTGCATAAAGATTAACAGATTAGATTTAGAAACAAGATTTTAATTTAATAATTTAAAGTAAGTACGGAACATTATTATAAGAAAATTAAGATAGTATAAAGGTTAGTTTTGGCGAAAATTTTTTTAATTTGTAATAAAAAAAAAAAAAAAAAAAAAAAAAAAAAAAAAGACGTGTTTCAGTGATAATTTCCAACCCCGAGGGGTTGAAGTGGGAGTCGAAAAATTCCAGTTTTTTCTTCAGCACCCTTTATGTTACATATCATCGGAAAGTCCTCCGACAGCTCTTTCATATTATGGGCACTTCTTTCGACATCCAAATTTGACCCCCGGGGGGCACTTTTCGTATTTTTTTGAAATTGCAGCGTTTTAAAATAACAGATCAGATTATTTATGGAGACCACTGATAAATATTGTAATATATGAAAATGATCTTTATGAACATTACATGAAATATATGAACTTTTCCTCGCCAGAAGCAAACGAAAAGCTATAAAAAATTACCAGAAAATATATCAAATATTACGAAAAAAAGGTTCAGAGTATTAAAGATTATTAATTTTAATAACTTACTAATATGTAAATTACACTTAAAACAGTAAACTATTTTCTACTTACATATTAAAATATTGAACAACATAAGTTAATTATTGTTCTGTAGTTTGCAGAAAATATTTAACTCACTTAAGCATTTGGTTTTATTGCAACTAAATTTCCTAAACAATGACGTTGTGATATTTCCACTAACCATGAAGACCCTTTTCAATAGAGATCTACTCCAATGGTGTTTGTTTTACAAAATAAAGCTTATTAGTACATTGGCAAATGTTTGAGAGTCACGTGTTTTCGAAAACCTGCTTTTATTGAAACATACTTACTGAACGACAAAGACGATGCTTTGAGATGTTTACATTCGTATTCGAAAATTTCTCTAGGGATTTTTGATAGGAAAATTTACATTAAATAAATATTTTTGTGATACTGATTTGAATGTTTCTCTACTAAATTCGAAATTTTGTAAAATAAGTCTATTTTAAAACTCAAATCTTGTTTTAAAATGAACAGCTATACTATTCTTAATACATTAAAAGTTTTAAAAATTTTAATGCAGTAAATAAAGATTATATCGAAAATAATGAAATTCGTGACAGTTTTTCGTTTTTGCATATAATTAGTGTATTAAAAAACGTTAATATGTTGTATTTTAATACTTAATATGCATTCTTTGCCAATTTTGGTAAATATTAATACTAAATAGTAATAATAAATATTAAAATAAGAACGTAAGTGGATACCACAGCTTTAGTCATGGATTCTTTTTCAAATTTAAAAAAATACTTTACAGAAAGCAATTTTTTCGCCTTTCATAATGTAACATTTAAATTATAATTTAGAGAACATATACCCATATCTTTCGATTTTCAATTATATTTAAAAACCTTTAATCTTAACAAAAAAAATTATTCGATTTTCATAACATAATATTTAAATTGTACTTTAGAGAACATATATCTCTGACTTTCGATTTTTAATTATATTAAAAAATATTATATGATTCAAAAGTAATATATTAATACTATTGTAATAATTCATTTAAAATATTGTTTGAGAAAATGTGCAGTTTGATTTTGAATCTCGTTATATTCGTTACCTTATTAAACTTATAATACGTTTTGCCTCGAAGTATATTTGCATTTGAAAAATATCTATTGGAAATTATTCCGCTTATGTCTGAAAAATTTGATCAAATAATATCAGCCACAACGTCATAACCTTCATTTTGTTGCTTGAAATTTTCAGTTTTTTTATTCATCTAATTTAAAAATCTAAACGCATTTTTCATGTTCTTGAACAGGCGATAATTAATTTTACTATCATCATTTTTAGAGGGAAATGCTTTGTTTAATTCTGTATGAACTGATGTAATTTAAATAATTAGTACCATTTAAATAATTAGTTATAAAATTTATTTACTATATCGATTAATATGAATACAGATTTGAATAATTTACAGATACTTTACTTTATATTTTTTCCAAATGCGTTAGGATTTGCTCAGATGCAAAGTATTTTAAAATAGATTACTTTTTATTCACTTGTAACGTTTGAGCATTCTGCATGTTTGCGATCTAAATTTTTCAGTTCTGAAATATTTTTGTATTTCTATTGCAAGATAATTATATTAACAAATACATTAATTCAATAAAGGACTGAAGAAAAATTAATTAGAATATTTCAGTAGAGTAATAAATATTGCAAATTATCCATATAACTTCAGGTTCAATTCATGAAATTTAAATGGAAAAATATTCCTAAAGTTACTGAAAATATTACGTAAACTTACTAACACAGTTTCAAAATTTCACGACAAATACTTTAGAAAACAATATGTTAATTTTGTGTGTTAATCAGTAATATTAATTAATGGCAATGTATTAATCCTAATTCAATGGGGTACGTATTTTTTATAGTATAGAAATTTGTTAATTTATTTCTGCCCAAAAAATTGATTTTTATTCCTTTTTTTACAGGTGAGAACATATTTTCTTTTCAATCTTGATATGCTAGAATATCATTTTGCACTTCATAAAAAACTACTTGTATCTAGAAATAATTAATAGATTTTTTTTAAAAAGTTGTTATTACATTTTGTATCATTATTCAAACTTTCATTACTAAAATACAATTTATATAAGTACATTTAGAATACTTAGATACACAGCAAGTTAACACACTGCTCGATATCTAAAAAAATGTAAAAACATAGGAATTTGTTATCTTTATTATCTAAAGTATTATATACAGAGTGAGTCATAAGTATCGAAACAATAGGCTCTCTTTAAATATTGCCTGTAGACCTATACTTCCAATTGCGGAAGTTCATAGAAAACGTTAAATTTATGATAAGATAAGTTGCAACTCCACTCCACTATTTGAAAAAATACGAAAATTAAATTTTTATACGGCCCCCGTAGGGCAAAATTCCCAATTAAGAAATTATCCCTTATCCATTCTTAAATTGAACAAAAAAAAAATTCATCTCGGTATCTGAAAATCTGACAGAGATATTACAATCCAAAATTCTCCAAAATTCGCGATTTACACCACTTTACCATGCTTGTAAACGAAGAAATTTTGACTCAGTTTCAAAGCAAATGAGGGATCGTCCATAAATTGTCTGTATTAAATCTGTATTAAATCTCGATTTAAGACTGCGCCTCTTATTTGGAAATAATAAAGCAGCGTTTTGATTTAACCTCTTCAGTCTTGGAGTACCCATTTGGGTACATTAAAACAAAAGCCAAACTTACATTCGATTTTTTTTTAATAAATGCATGGATTTCTGCTAGCACTATTCAGATACATCACAGTGTCCTATATTACCAATAAATGTGCTATATGTTTAATGATGGAGGAACGATGTGACTTTGAAAATGTAACATTTCCAAGATGGATGACATAAACAATTTTCCAATGACTTCACGTCAAAGTATGTGAATAATACAAATTTTTGAGTGAATTAAAAACAATATATTGCATTTTTTATAAACTATAATGTTTTAAGAATGATTTGGAATTGTTTATAAATGTTGTTCATATGTGCATGGATGTGAAAAACATCTGTAAATATGTTGTACCCATTTGTTTACAATGGGCCTTAACTATAAATTTCCAGCAAAAGAAACCAATTTTCTGATTAACTATTGTGTACACTTGGTTATTAAAAAAAATTAGGAACGAATAAATTATTTTATTTAGTTTTACAAAAAAATTTAAAAGGACTTTTTTAATTTTTTTTTAAATAATATGAAGTAATATACTGAATTTACTGCTAAAATATGTCATAATTTTTAATAACTTAAAAATTTTTAACACGTTTTGAAAGGTTGTGTAGCTGTACAAGCCCGCATGTATTAGTCAAAAAAAGTCTATAATAAATAATACTTTATTAGAAGACTATTATTAAAAGGTATGTAGTATATGTATAGTGGTATGCGTAGTAGTATGTGTATATTATCTGTGGCTTCCAGTAATAATCAGGTAAGGCACATTTTTAATATTTTGAGTAATTAACGTTTAAAGTTTTTTAATGTTTTTATATCATTACTTTTATAAAATAGATTAGAACTTAATAATTTTTATTACATTCAATTAGGATATAAGAGCTTCGCTTTCTTTTGCCAAAATAGTTATATAAAAATATTTTTTATTAATTGAGAACCAATCAAAAAAAATTTTAATGAAATTTTATAGTCGCTCTATGAAGGGAAGTATTCAATTTTTTTTTCAATAATATGGCAGATTAAAGCACTCTTTTAAAGCTACATTTTCCCAAATTATCTCAATTTTTTCAAAAATGTGCCATACCTGGTTATTACTGGAAGCCACAAATACATCAGATACACAGATAGATATATAATAGTAAGATATGCTTTACAATTATTACAAGATGTGTATAAAATTTTTGCGCAATGCATAGCTTTAGGTAAAAAAAATCATTTAAGTTGTTTAAATTTATATAACTTTTAAACAATAAATAGTTTTATTTTTGTAAAACAAAATTGGATTTATTTGTTTAAAAAATGACATTTTTACTCAATTGCGGCCTGATGTACCCATATAGGTACATAAATTTTAACTATTTAAAAATTTTAAAAATAAAAACTGATTTTATTTTCTTTTTTCTAAACCTAAAAACACCATAATTTGCTAATAAAATAATTTTTCTATGCAGCAGATTTTTCTCGGGACTGAAGAGGTTAAATCAAAACTCGTTTTCAAAATATGTTGATCGTAAGCACTGGAGGTCTACATAGATCAAAATATCTAGGTCCGGTCCCAAACCGACCCATCGGGATAAAAATTCTGCCCGGTATAGAAAAATTTTAAAGCATAATCCGGACCAGCCTGGAAAAAAATGTTAAATGATAGTCCGGCTCAGCCATGAATTTCTGCATAGTTTTTTACTTCAATGTAGTTAAAAATTGTTTCATGAGGAGGAGTTCTGACCAAAAATACTTATTATAGCTTTTCATTTTTTATAGTTATACTTCTTATTATTAAGGAAGCGCAAAAGACTGTGATATATTTATTTTATCAATGAATCTGTATTTATATCGATGTGTTTAACTTATATTTTAATATCGCAAATTCATATCCCGTGCTTTCAAGGATTTAAAAAATGATATAGAGTAAAACCTTTTAACCCTTTAAACCTTTTAACCCTTTCCTTCAGTCTTGGAGTACCCATTTGGGTACATTAAAACAAAAGCCAAACTTACATTCGATTTTTTTTAATAAATGCATGGATTTCTGCTAGCACTATTCAGATACATCACAGTGTCCTATATTACCAATAAATGTGCTATATGTTTAATGATGGAGGAACGATGTGACTTTGAAAATGTAACATTTCCAAGATGGATGACATAAACAATTTTCCAATGACTTCACGTCAAAGTATGTGAATAATACAAATTTTTGAGTGAATTAAAAACAATATATTGCATTTTTTATAAACTATAATGTTTTAAGAATGATTTGGAATTGTTTATAAATGTTGTTCATATGTGCATGGATGTGAAAAACATCTGTAAATATGTTGTACCCATTTGTTTACAATGGGCCTTAACTATAAATTTCCAGCAAAAGAAACCAATTTTCTGATTAACTATTGTGTACACTTGGTTATTAAAAAAAATTAGGAACGAATAAATTATTTTATTTAGTTTTACAAAAAAATTTAAAAGGACTTTTTTAATTTTTTTTTAAATAATATGAAGTAATATACTGAATTTACTGCTAAAATATGTCATAATTTTTAATAACTTAAAAATTTTTAACACGTTTTGAAAGGTTGTGTAGCTGTACAAGCCCGCATGTATTAGTCAAAAAAAGTCTATAATAAATAATACTTTATTAGAAGACTATTATTAAAAGGTATGTAGTATATGTATAGTGGTATGCGTAGTAGTATGTGTATATTATCTGTGGCTTCCAGTAATAATCAGGTAAGGCACATTTTTAATATTTTGAGTAATTAACGTTTAAAGTTTTTTAATGTTTTTATATCATTACTTTTATAAAATAGATTAGAACTTAATAATTTTTATTACATTCAATTAGGATATAAGAGCTTCGCTTTCTTTTGCCAAAATAGTTATATAAAAATATTTTTTATTAATTGAGAACCAATCAAAAAAAATTTTAATGAAATTTTATAGTCGCTCTATGAAGGGAAGTATTCAATTTTTTTTTTCAATAATATGGCAGATTAAAGCACTCTTTTAAAGCTACATTTTCCCAAATTATCTCAATTTTTTCAAAAATGTGCCATACCTGGTTATTACTGGAAGCCACAAATACATCAGATACACAGATAGATATATAATAGTAAGATATGCTTTACAATTATTACAAGATGTGTATAAAATTTTTGCGCAATGCATAGCTTTAGGTAAAAAAAATCATTTAAGTTGTTTAAATTTATATAACTTTTAAACAATAAATAGTTTTATTTTTGTAAAACAAAATTGGATTTATTTGTTTAAAAAATGACATTTTTACTCAATTGCGGCCTGATGTACCCATATAGGTACATAAATTTTAACTATTTAAAAATTTTAAAAATAAAAACTGATTTTATTTTCTTTTTTCTAAACCTAAAAACACCATAATTTGCTAATAAAATAATTTTTCTATGCAGCAGATTTTTCTCGGGACTGAAGAGGTTAAATCAAAACTCGTTTTCAAAATATGTTGATCGTAAGCACTGGAGGTCTACATAGATCAAAATATCTAGGTCCGGTCCCAAACCGACCCATCGGGATAAAAATTCTGCCCGGTATAGAAAAATTTTAAAGCATAATCCGGACCAGCCTGGAAAAAATGTTAAATGATAGTCCGGCTCAGCCATGAATTTCTGCATAGTTTTTTACTTCAATGTAGTTAAAAATTGTTTCATGAGGAGGAGTTCTGACCAAAAATACTTATTATAGCTTTTCATTTTTTATAGTTATACTTCTTATTATTAAGGAAGCGCAAAAGACTGTGATATATTTATTTTATCAATGAATCTGTATTTATATCGATGTGTTTAACTTATATTTTAATATCGCAAATTCATATCCCGTGCTTTCAAGGATTTAAAAAATGATATAGAGTAAAACCTTTTAACCCTTTCCGGCGCATTACTCTTTAAAGTTGGAATTTAAAGAAAAAAAAATAGGCAATCTATTTAGGCCTAGAGGAGTACACAGGTATCGTTTTGTAAAGATTGCACTAACCATTTAAATTATACAGCTGTTGCCGAAGTGGTCACCTCCCATAAGTAAAGCGTTGATAAGCGCAGTGAGAAGAGCATTGCTGTGAAGCGCGTATTACAGTAATACATTTTACGTATTATTTAAAAACTGTAAGAATTTGATCTCTGTGGTGCTGCCATCTAGAACTCATAAGAAAGATTTAAAGAAGCCATTAGAGTAGTTTTTAAAATATTCACGGAGATTTTGAGTCTCTAAACAGGTTGAACTTTAGGTGTTGCCGACCCGCCAATACTGCGCGTTAAGGGGTTAAGACGCAATCACATAGGAAAGACAAAATACGTAATAGACAAATGTCCTTCCTAGGAGGGTTAAATGGAGTTTTTTTTTTTTTTTTTTTGGTATTATTGTATTCATTTTTCATGGATCAACACATTTTCTGTTTAAGATGGAATCCCGTCATAGGCAGATTTTTTCCTCTGGTTTTATTGTGTTTAGTTTTTTAGCATTTAAATATACTGTTCTTAAAAAAAAATTTAAAGGTTCTTTTCTGATAAAATAAAAGCAATTTCAAAATATATGTGGTTTTCGTAAAAGTTTTCATTGTACCAAATTTTACTTATTTCATGACGTATCAGGTCAGTCAGAGACAGTGATATTATTAACGATTGTTCGAGCCCGGAATTAAAAATTTCGTCTAGTGCAGACCTTATTAAAAGTTAGGAATTGTTAAAGAAAAAAAAGTACAAACTTGTCATTTTTAATTATTTTACATTAGTTTTGTTTCGGGCAAAATTGAAAAATTATTTACTTTTAAAAATATTATTTTTTTAAAAGTTATATATTTTTTAAATAAATATTTTTAATAGTTCTAAAATTAATACTGAAAAAGAAAAACCCTGAAACAAAACTAAAATCAAATTTACATCTTCAATTAAATGGAAAGAAATTGAAATCCGATAAATAATGTTTGGAGTTATAAGGATTTTTAATCATCCCATTTACATCAGTACTAATCATATGAAATTTTTATAAATTTTAAGATAAACTTTAGGATGTGATTTTCTTAGCATATTACATGGCTAACCATCGCAAAAAAAGAAAAAAAAATCAAAATTCTAATTCAAAAGATAGATTTTTTACACGTTTTCTAGAACTGTTAAAGTAACATTGTCTATTGAATTGCGCTTATTTCAATTTGTGTCTAATCCCTTAAAACCTGATGAATTATTCAAACGGCTATAAATCTTCGAGTTTTGAAGATATGAAGATGCACATTTTTGTGTATTATTCAGGACTGGATAAGAAATGTTTTCCTAACTGGAATTTTTGTCCTACAGGGGCCGTATAAAGAGTTAATTTTCGTGATTTTCCAAACAGACCCATCATGGAGTTGCAATTTATCTTAGCAAAAAGTTTACCTTTTTTATGAATATTTGCAACTGGAAGTATGGGTGTAGGGGCAATATTTAAGGAGATAGCCTATTGTTTCGATATTTATGACTGTATGTTTTTTTTTTTTTTTTGTAATTTTTACAACGAAAACATAGTGTAAGAAATAAAAAAAAATCTTCGCAAAATGTATTTTTTTATTGTTACAAATTCATATTAAAATCGAAAATATCGAAACTTTTAATCTAAAAATATATTTAAATGAAAAGTTATCAAAATGTAATTAAACATATCATTGCATTCGGAATACATTTATAGATTTTAAATAAATCTTTACACTTATCTTAATTCTGTTGCAAGATTAAGACTTAATTTATTTATCGGAAAAATCTTTTGTTCCTTGAGATAATATTTCTGAAGCATACTAAATATTTTTCAAAAATTATTGCTCCAAGAAATAATCACTAAAATTTATCAAATATCGATATATGATTGTCTTTAAGTAGAAGCCACAATTCAAGTTTCAAAACTTTGTTAAAACATTACAAGTTTTACAATACTTCTCTCTTACTTATTTCTAATTATTTTACAATATTAATTCACGCATTTCCAAATGTGATTCTTGCTTTATATGAATAATTAAAATTTTGTAATAATAAACATTGCCCATTTACTGATATTTGTGCGATATTTTGTTTTACATTTAGAAATTTAGATTCTCTGCCATTATGTCTTAATAAATTATGATAAAGTATTTTTGGTACAAATTAAAATGAATTCTAATTGTGATAATTTTACTCATGTAAGCTCAAAAATACAACCTTTTTATCAGTCCTTTTTTTAAAGGATTTAAATGATGTTTGCAAAACATCAATAATGCTTTTATTTCGTTATTAAAATTCTTATGTACTTGAAATATTTTTAATTCTTAACCCGTCCGTAAAGGCGCGCGCATTTCGAAGTGCGCATCTAAGCACGGAGCGGTGAAATTCGATTTCATCTTCAGGGCCGAAAGATTTTGTGCAGCTAAGCCTAACTCAGCCTTGTAATGTGTTCTTTAAAAACTTGTAAAAAAATCATTTTTCCATGTAACCTTTTGAAATCTAAATGTATGGAATAGTTTGTTATTATGTATATTCACAAAAAAAATCAGTTATTTTCTCCGAGATTTTTTAAGATAAAAATGACTTTTTAAGTATATGTAATACACATTTTAACAAATTATTTAACCCGCAAAATAATACAATATGTTCAAAGATAACTTATGTAATTTTAATATAGTAACAAACGAAATATTTTTCTAATTTAATTTTTTTTTTATTAAAACAGCAATAGTTTGGCTTCTAAATAATTTTTAACACATTCCTTAAACAAAATAAGCGTTTTAATGAAACTGTTTTATTCACGAATACGACTAATTAAATAAACCATGCGAACAATTTCTGCATGTTAGTTTTTATTGCTTATCATAGAAATATACAAATAAAACAATTTTAAAATGCTTGTTTAAAAGTATTTCTGAAAATTCCAAAATTATACAGAGTGTCCCCTCTCAACGGTGGCCAATGGCTACTTTCTAAACCGTTAGTCACAGACATATAGTTCCAATTGCATAAATGCTATAAAAAAGGTAAAGAATTGTTTTTAAAGTGAGTTAGCTCAAAATAAAATTTTATTAAAAAAATTACGAAAATTAACTTTTTATACGGTCCCCCGGTCCTATAAGTGATATTTAGTAAATTTTTCCCAGTACTGTAACAAATAATACAAAAAAAGTCCCATTCCTCTGCGATTAAAACTGACCGAGTAATAGCTGTTTAAAGTTGAAGCATCTTTTTTGCTGCAAATTAGGGGTCAGTGACAAATTTACTGGAAATAAAAATAAACGCAAGATATAAAATTTCACATTAAACATTGAGAGTAAAATAATATTTACAATATTATTTTTAAATTTATGTTGATGATTACATATTAACGCAAAATTTGTACTAAAATTATAAGTAAAAAAATAACAGAAAGTTTGTTAATTTAATTTATGAAAAGCAATAGTCACATCGTTACAAAATGGCATATATTTAGATTACTTAACCTAACAGAATTTGATGCAATCCTATAAAATAAATAAATGGTGCACACTTAAAATTGTATTAATATTATACTGTCACTGGATATAAATAAGTGTGCAAATTGAACCTCGATCGGATATTTGGAAGTGAGTTAAAATTTGAATAGAAAATTTGAGCAAGGGAAAAATAAGTACGAACGTTTTAAGCAAAATAAAGACTTATCAAAATACCACACGTTTTAAAATAAAATTGCGATTTCCGAAAATTAGATTTTCACGATAAAGAGAATTTTAAAACTCACGTCTTCAACTATTTTAACCAATCTAGAAGTTTAATAATAAAAATTGACATTACCGTAAAACTTACACTGTGTTGACACCTTCAGTTAAAGTGCTTTTATAATATTTCTTTATTTCATTTAAAACCTTTTAGAAATTGGAACTATATGTCTGTGGCAAATGATTTCGAAATTAGCTGTTAGACAGCGTTGAAAATAGACGCCCTTTATAATACTTTAAGCACTTAGTGAACGTTCCCTTAAAGCTCAATCCAATTTATCCGTATTTAGCTACAGAAAAATGTTTCAAGTCCTGAAATTTAAAGCTTTATAACTCTGTCAATTTTAATGTTATGTGAATGGGACCTTTTTACTCTTACTTGTTAGAGTAGTGGGAAAAATTTACTAAATATCACTTATAGGACCGGGGAACCGTATAAAAATGTTAATTTTCGTAAATTTTTAATAAAAATTTATTTTGAACTAAATCGCTTGAAAAACAATTCTTTACCTTTTTTAAAGCATTTTTGCAATCGGAACTATATGTCTATGACTAACGGTTTAGAAATTAGCCATTGGCCACCATTGAGAGGGGACACCCTGTATGTAAAAATATAATAAATCATAAAATATTTATGAAACAAAAAGTATCGCATAGTAATATGTAAAAAGTGAATAAAAATATACTTTATTTAAAAAAAAAATATTTAAGTCTGTCTTAGTTTATATTATTGAATCTTTTAATATTTTTTTTTTATTCAGATGTTCAATGTATGCGTCTTGCGAATCAGGATGTTTAGATAGTGTCCGTGTGACTAAGGGTAGTCACATAGATCATTTAAAAAGTATGTAAACAAGATTCTCAACTTCATTTTATATTCTACGTAATTCCTAACAAAAAATTCATTTCCGTTAAATAATTATAGCCGATTGTATTCGTTACCGGAATACAATACACCAGAATATTTTTGAGTAGTCCTGTAAATAAACAAAAAATATTCAATGCACCACATGTTCTATAAAATGTATATTCTAATATATAATTCATAGGTGCATATCAGTTTTATTATGTTCGGAAAAATGTAACACAAATAAAATGCACTTGAATTTTTTCCCACTTGTCTTAAAGTAAATAAATACTTTTGAATGTCTTTGTAATTAAACTATGCATTCGATTTGCATAAAATTTTAAATGACTTGACAGAATTCTGGGAAAATATGTACATAATTATAATTTCAAATGATTTGGTTGGCTAGTTCTTGTTCTGTTATATGCGGACAGATTGAGGAATTGAACGACGATTATAGGTACTACGTATTTACATATTTACGAACGCACTAAAAGATAAATGCTTAGATCGTGTACATACTTCATCTACATACTTTGTTAAAAGAAATTATTTTTGATTATATCACATGAAAGTAAGATGTGATAACAACCATTACATATAATAAATTGGTTTATTTTCCCCACAAAATTTGGCAGTTGAAAAATTGAAAATATGTTCAGTAATGTTACATAAAACTAACCGATTAAAATTTTATACTATTAATCAGGGGTCGATCCAGACAAAATCTGGGGCCTATTTAGGGCCCCTTAACAAAAATAAATTTATTAAAATGGGCCCCTTCACGAAAATAAATTTGTTAAAATGGGCTCCTTCACAAAAATAAATTTAATAAAATAGGCCCCTTCACATAATTTCTTTCCACAAAAACTTATCTTTATTATTTTGTTAGATTTTAAAATGTGTAATTTGTACACAAAACCAGTTCTTAAGGAACAAAAACTTTAGAAAAGGGTTTAAAGAAGTTAGTTTTTTTTAATAAATACTTGGTTCGAACTTGAGTCACTAGATTTCAGCTATCGTCGCAAAATGTTGTTTTTCACAAAAATATAATTAAATTCACAAAAATATAATAAAATTCACAAAAATGTATTGAAATTCACAAAAATAACTGCTACTTTTCACAAAATACGCCCCAAGAAAAAAACCTGATTAATTCCCCTGATTAATTCATGAAAAATCTGCTATTTAAATTGAGTTTAGTTTCACGCCGTCCTTCAATGTGTGTTAATATCATTCAATAATTCTTCACTGTTCCTGCATTGCCAAAATCTTTAGTGGATTAAGACCTGAAGGACCATAAAATGATTTAAATGGTTAAAGCTTAAATTTTTGGCGAAAAAAATAATGTAACTTAAATATTTTGGTGTTGAAAGGCTTTAAAGTAATATATCTTGTGCACTATCGGTATATTTTTTCTTTTTCTAGATTCTTTGAAATGCTTTGGTACATTTTGTAAAAGACTATTTTCGATAAGCAGCTGAAACTTTCTAAAATTGTTTAACTAAATTGTTTCTAAAATAACCAACATTGTAAATTTGAGTAAAGATCATTTTTTTTGTAAAAATAATGAAATATAAGTTAATTTTCTTAAGATTTTAGATATTTTCTTAAAACATTCTTTTTTGTTCTTTTTCCAAAATAAAAACTTTTTCTGATTTTTCGTATTTTCTTATTTTTCAATATGTACATTTTCTGACTCCATAATACTTTTAAATGTGATTTATTTAACATGTCTTAGAAAAATATACAGAACAGACTTATTAATAAAAAAGTTTTCAGGAGGGATATGTAAAAAGTTAGATAGTTCTTAAAAATTAATTTATATATGTAATTAATTAATTTTATTTTTATACTGATTATAATGTGTATATTTATTCTAAAGTGTTATACCTACAAATATGATTATAAGAAAATAACCAGAAAATATCCAGTTTTATGCTCACTGTAAAAGTGCTCTATGTGTGCCCCCTTGGTCACACGACACCCGGCACATTACAACCGGCAGTTTAACCCTTTATCTACCGACGGTACCTATAAGTACCATTAAAATTTCTTATTATACAATTCTTTTAATACGTCAATTGGTTGTAATACCGTTTAGTATGAGTTACAGATACACTACTTTATTTTGTTCTTAAAGCTTTATTGGTTACACAAAATAAAAATATTTTTAAAAGGAAGATTTTTTTGCCTTTGTATCTTTTCTGTTTTCTTGTCACTGAGAGAGGGGGATGGAAATTTTTCAATTTGGAAATATTTCTATATTGCTACTGTAAGAATGTACTATTTTTACATTTTATAAATCTACAAAATATTTAGAAAATAATTTAAAATAAAAGATATGATTAGGGTTATAAATTTGCACAAAATCTCTGTAAATTCAAATTTAATTAATACTTTTAAATCTTACAATCCTTCTAAAAGCCATCAAAAAGTTATTAAATCATTATGCAGATCTTTTAATTTAGTTTAATCATTAGTCGTAAAAAGCATTAGAATGTAAAATTCTCATGAATTCATAATTAGGCAGATGAAGGGTTAATATTTATTTTCTACTCTGGTTTCCGCAAATATGTCGGTATATATGGGACATCGAACGAACACGTGGAACGCCACGTACCGCTAATACCCCGTTGCTGTGACGAAGTGAAACAAATTCATGAATCAATCACTATCTTCATTGCTATTATTCATTATAAAAATTATCAAACTGCCCATTTAAATCCGTCAACTAGTTAAATCATTAATCGTTCTAAATCCCCCAATTCTTCTAAAATCCTTCAAAAATTTATTAAATGAATATGTAAATATTTTAATTTAGTTTAAATAATTTACGTAAGATGTTTTAGAATGTAAAATTTTCATGAATTCAGTAAATAATTCGGTAAATAAAGAATTAACTCAATTCACTCATTTTGTAGCGTGATACGAGGTGGTTATTTTCCGTACTGATTTCAGGAAGAACGTTGCACTACTATGAATGGCGAACGTTTTGCATATAATAGGATGAAGAAACTCTTTTCTCGCTTTGCCTTCATTTCGAGAGAGACTGAACTGAGCTCATTATGGATCCTGAATAAGTGCTGCCACGACACTTAGTGAACAAACTTGGATATTTTGTGATTATTTTTATGTATCAATCATATTTGTAATTATAATACTTTTGAAAAAAATCTAGTTTTCTTAGTGAATGATTCTTTTATAGTGAAATTGTATATGAGGAGCTCAGAAGCCAAGGGGTACAAGTGACAAAATGTCGATTTGGAGTAAATTGAGTTTAAAGATAATTGATGTTAAATTGGAACATCAATAACAATTGACTAAATTGAAACAGGAAACATCTGCTTGTTGCATTCTAATCTCTTTCTAATCTAATCTTCAATTTTCTTTAAATGTATAATTAATCAATATTGTTTGTTTTTCGAAAAAAGTGGTTTATCTCTATAACTCCCCAAATAATCAGAAAATGACCTATATTTCTTTACCTGAAATGACAAAAAGCATATTTCCAGATACCCTGTGCACTTAACTCAATTTTTTCAATTTTGTCACTTATACCCCTTGGCTTCTGGGGTTCTCATATATAAGTGCCACTTAATATGGAGTTCAGACAATTACCTTTTTGAAACTGGACATTAGAAAACCAGCTCTCAGCTGAGACACGAAAAATTTTTCTTCTCGTACACTTTTAGCTTAAACCATAAAATTTTGGCTGAAATATCTTTGGTCTTCCGAAATTTCCAAAGATTTTAGTGACATCAGTGATGATATATGGCTATAAAACTTCTTAATATGACATTTCATCTTCAAAAACATTTCGATTTCATTCAGATTATACATTCAAAATTATTTTCAATTTTTCCCTTTTTAATTTTAAAGGAGAATCATGGGCCAAATATCTGTCATTAGTAAAACATATAAGAAGTTGGATTTCCTTATTATTTTTCTACTTCAAAGAAGATTGGTTATATTTATATATACTTTTTTTTTATTTAAAAGTTTTTCGAATCTTCATCATCTTTAAATATTTCTTATAAAGTCGCTATCAAAAATGATTTTAAATTTTTAAATTCTTCAAAAATTGGATTTTTTATTGGCTTAAAAAAATTGGGTTTTACCATTAAATACCGCAAATCGCATGTTTTTATCCTCATTAGATCCAGAGATATAACACATTTTGCCTTGAGAAGCGATGAATCAGCTGCCCTCGGACTAGAACTTTAACTTCATTTATAACAGAAAGAATTTTTTCACGATTTGTCAAATTTAAAAGGATATATCTAAAGTTCCTTGCAAGATGTAGAAGCAGTATCATATGCAAGTTCCTTGCATATGAAATTTTTAACAGACGTTTTATGCTATATTTTCAATAAATTGCTCCCAGGATTTTTAATTTCGAGTGAAAATTGTGAAAATATACTAATTAATGCAAAACTCACTCATAGATAAACTTCATTTTCTAACTTAAAATTTTTCTATGAAATAATATTTTAAAAAACTCCTGGAGAAAAATTAAAATGACACATTTTCTGTACGCTAAAGTGTAAAAATTTTATAAATCGAATAAGTACATCCAGAGTTATATCAAAAATTAAATATGTTTAAATTTTTAAAATTTAAATAAAAAAATTAACATTTTCAGTTTTTTTTTTTACATTTAATATTTTTATAATAAAATACATATCAGATTTTTTTTATAAAAAAAAAATAGTATTATGTGACCCGGACCCCCTTAACCTACTTGTGTGATTTTAAAATTCCAATTTGGAGTATTTATTTCTATAACTAAAAATTCCGTCTGTTTTTTTTATTATATTTGTTGATAAAAACAAGACTATACACGATATATTGGTGCAAATTTCATCAAACATGCTATACAAACACTTGTGCAATTGGGTTGGTTAAAAATTTAATTGCTTTGATAAGCTGTGAGTTTACAGTTTTTAAATTCTTTATAATAATTAATATTCAAAGTATCACATGGGCGTATTAGTATACTCTACAGTATATATTTTCATTCCAAAATTCTAACAACTGATGGAAATGTTTCACTTAATGCTGTTGCGCAGAATTAATGCTCTGTAATATTTTTTAAGTGTTTAAAACATTTATGAGTTAGAAACCCTAAAGAAAATTTTATGAAGATCTATTATATCATATGTAACAAAGAACTTTCATAATTATCAACAGTTGCGTACATATACTAATAAAACTCCGCTATCTCTTATATTAATCACATGCATATAATAAAACATTATATATTACGGAGTTCACTTTCTATCAGTTGTCTGTGGAATGTTTTCAAAAACTTTTCGATACACAAAATTTTATTCCTTCGCAATATACTTTATTTGGAATATACGATACTGCAATATCTAAGCATAACTATTATACTTTGTATAAAACAGAATGCTATTTCAACAGAATAGTAAGTACCTTAAGCAAATAGCGATCAAAATCTTTGATAAAATATTGCAAAATAATATTAATATGAAATGTGCTTTGGAATAACAATTAAAATGCATTTAAGCATTGTAATTACTGATCGTAACAGGAAATGTTCAATTGTATTCAGTTTTACAAATGTGGCTCATTGACTATATTAAAGGATGTAGCACATGAATGTTTCAACCAAGTGAAAAAGTACCAGGACGGGGGAATAATTAAATAGATTTTTCATTAATTGCTAAACTAGTAACTTGAGTCGGCTGCATGTAACCATATGTCACTTCTATCAAAACTTACTAAAAATAGTATCTGGGCTGTTATGTAAATAAAATTAATGGTATATTAAATACACATCTATATAATTTTAATCATTCTGAATAAGTCATTTGTTATTTTTTAAGTAGTCAATTTAAGGAGTAATTAAAAATCTATTATTAGTTATTTAAAAAAATAATATCTGTATATTTAAATGATGTACTTGATCTGATACATTTTATTCAACATATAATTTTAATTTAAAACATGCAGGCGATAAACGAAGCTAGTAATAAACAAAAGAAAAAAACTTGTGAGGGAGTGACCTTTAGTCATAAACGCACTCTAGTGTTTCTGAGATCGTGACGTCAATAATTTAACATTTTGTAGGCGTAAAAGTGACATCTATCCTCTCTTTTACTTTAACTTTCTAGAGTGTGTGTGCTCTTTCGAATTCCGCAGTTAGCTCGCGGTTATTAGTATTATGTTAATGAGAAGTATCTCAGTTTGTCGCGTATAAGAGCTTGGGTGTGAGTTTGTGGTGGGTGTGTTTCTGGCAGCAGCCAGCAGCCTCTGTGTGTTTCTGGCCTTAGCCAGCAGCCAGCGTCATTGGACAACGAAGTTGATGATTGTTTATTAAGGTGCTGACGATTAGAGAATAGCTACGGCCTCCAGTAAAGCGGAAGGAGTTCAGATAGTGGATTAAAGATTCTGCCTTGGTAAGAAAGTTTAGAATCGTTCCGTTTTGATTATTTGAGAAATAAAGAAATATCCACAGCCACGGGCTGTGAAATTAAGATTTGTTTAGTAGATCAGCCAGGAAATAGTGTCAAGTGTTAGACGGTGCCCCGACTGAGTTAGACCGACGCCTGTGAGTATGATTTAGCTTTTCATAGTGTTCTCAGTGAGTGAAATTATAGACTGGCTCCACTTTCCTTTAGCCCTTATCATTTTAATAAACTGTGTTGTTTTAATCTAAATTAATGAGTATGTCTGCATATAACGTGACAAATGACACCCAGCATGAATATACCGTCACAAATGGCGCCCAACGAAACATCGGACATTATGAGATTGTGCCACGAGTGTATTTCACCGGTGAGGGTGATATTAGTGAATTTTTAGTGAAATTAGATGATTATATTTTGTTCAATAATATACCTGAGAAAAACAGGTACGTAGTGCTTAAATGCTCGTTAAAGGGCGAAGCACTTTTGTGGTTAGAAAATATAGGAAAGTTTTTGATTACTGAGGAAGCGAAAAGATTTGAACAAACTGTAATTGAGTTAAAGAAGGCATTTCCTCCCGTTAAAGATAAAAGTATTTTGAGAAAAGAGTTCTATTGTAATAAGCAGAATATTTATGAGTCGGCGTCGAAATTTTATCTTCGTAAGCTGGAACTAAAAAATAAATTAGATTTAGATATTACATTTGAGGAATTGTTGGACATTGTTTTTCCTCTTTTTAATCCAAATATACAGGACTTTATTGAAGTTAGAGCACCGAAGAATTTTGCAGAAATGCACCAGATATTATCGAAGTATGAGTCTCGGCATAGCTCGGATCAACGGGATTTGCGTAACCCTCGGCAGAGACCTGTCACGGATGGTAATTTGAGAAATGAGGGGGAACGTAATTTTGTGAGAGGGGGACAGCGATTTCCGGATAGTAATGTGCGTAATAGAAGTGATGGATTTGGTCGTAATATGTCGAATACGAGTAATGGTAATAGGAATGGTGGTGGTGCTAATAATTTTAGAAGTGGTGAGAGAAATATGCATGGAAATAGGCAGAATAGTGGTTATAATCGTAGTGGGGGAGTACGGGACAGGAATGTTTCTTCGCAAGTAAGGAGATTAACTTCGGATGAGAATGTTGAAAATAGGTCAATGCAAAGCAAATGTGTTCAGAGGTCGGAAAAGTCTTCGGTGAGTTTGAATAAAATTACTATTAATCCGGTTGAGTTACCTGAAGTGTTAATTGTGTTAGATGGTATTGTCGTTAAAAGTGTCTTCGATACAGGGGCAGATAAGTCATTCATTTCTTTTGATTGTTATCGGAAATATTTTTCGTATAAGAAGTTGAAAAGGTCAAGTTTGGTGGTTCAGTCAGCACAGGGAGTGGCTTGCGATAATAAAGGTTCAGTAGAATTGGAAGTTGAAATTCGTTCGGTTAAGACATGTTGGGAGTTTTGTGTGTTAGATGGATTAACAGTGCATTGTATAGTTGGTGTGGATTATATGAGGGATAGAGGAATTAGTTTGGATTTCTTTAAAAAGTCGTTAATAGTGAACAATGATGAGAATGTGAGTAAGAAAGAGCCTGTTTTAGTGTCAGTTAGTTTGGAGGAGTCGGGGTTAAGTGAAATCGAGAAGGAGGAATTTAATAAGTTTTTGAATGAATTTGGAGAGGTTTTTTCTGATAAACCGGGTTTAACGCATGTTGCGTGGCATGAGATTGATACTGGTTTAAAAGCACCTGTTGCTAGTAAACCATATCGTTATGATAAAGTTAAACAAGATATAATTGATTATCATATTCAAAAAATGTTAGCGGACGATATTATAATGCCAATTGAGTCGCCTTTTGCATCTCCAGTAGTGTTATGTCGTAAAAATAATGGGAAAAGTTTAGATAATCCAGAGGCATATAGGTTTGCAGTAGATTATAGAAAGTTAAATGCGATAACGCAATACCCTCAGTATCCTATTCCAGTTATTGATGACATTTTGGCTAATATAACGAGTACGAATTATATGTCAACGTTAGATCTTACGTCGGGTTATTTTCAGATTGCAATGAAGCCGGAGGACATACCTAAGACTGCGTTTATTACTCGGGACGGTTGTTTTGCTTTTAAGAGAATGAGTTTTGGTTTATCGGGAGCGCCGGCAACGTTTCAGAAGGCCATGAATAATATCCTTAAACCTTTGCTTGGTAAGGGTGTCTTGGTCTATCTGGACGACATAATTATAATGGCAGCTACTTTTGAAGAGCATTTAAGATTGTTGAGGGAAGTATTTACGTTGTTAAGAGATGCTGGGTTAACGGTTAAGTTAGAAAAATGTAAATTTTTGAGAAAAGAGATAAAGTATTTAGGAGTTAAAATTACGCGTGATGGTATTAAAATAGATAATGAGAAAATTGAGGCAATTACGTCAATGAATCCCCCCAAAAATAGTAAGGAAGTGGCGACATTTTTAGGGATGGTGGCTTGGTTTGCCAAGTTCATTCCACGTTTTTCGGAGTTATGTGAACCGTTGTATAATTTAAAAAGGAAAAGGGTTAAGTTTGTATGGTCATCAGCAGCTCAGAGATCGTTTGAATTATTAAAAGAGGCAGTAGTTTCCCCTCCTGTTTTGGCTCACCCCGATTATTCATCTCAGTTCGAAGTGTATTGTGATGCGAGTGCTGTGGGGGTTGGAGCGATGTTAGCACAGAAAGGTCGACCTATAGCGTTTGCGTCAAGAATTTTAAATGCAGCGGAAAGGAATTATTCGATTACGGAAAGGGAGTGTCTTGCAGTAATTTGGGCTTTGAATAAATTTCGTTGTTTTTTCACTAATATACCGGTTAAAGTCATTACGGACCATTCAGCTTTGACAAAGTTAACTAATGGAAAGGGTTTGTCGTCTCGTATGGTCAGATGGTGTTTGAAGTTAGCAGAGTATAATGTTGTTATAGAACATAGGGCTGGCAAGGAGAATGCGGTAGCGGATGCTTTGTCACGAAACCCGCATGGTGGTTTAGAGGTCACGGAGGAAGTTAAGTGTTGTGCATTGTCGTCGTTGGTGTTAAGGTCACGAGAGCAGTTAATAAGGGAACAGAAGCAAGATGAAGAATTTGGTAGCTTGTATCGATATTTGGAAAATCCTGATGATGTCCCGAGCGCAGATGTGCCTATGTTTGAGAAGTGGTCCCAATCTTTTAAGCTTATCGATGGTCTTCTTTTTTATTCTAAAATTGTAAATTCACGTGGTGAATTAAGAGTTTTTATTCCGGCTAGTCTTCGTAAGGCCATCTTGAAAGAATTTCATGATAATCCATTAGCAGGTCACTTAGGAATCAGGAAAACTTATGCTCGAATTTGTGAATCCTGCTACTTCCCTAAAATGCGGGAAGCAGTGCGCGCTTATGTCTCCAGCTGTAGCACATGCCAACGTTATAATTATAAAAATGTAAGTCCAGCTGGCAAATTAATTCCTATTAAAGTAAATTTTCCTAATGAATGTGTAGGTGTAGATTTAATCGGTCCTTATCCATTGTCTAATCCTAAAAGATATAGATTTGTTTTAGTTATAGTTGATTATTTTAGTAAATGGGTAGAGTTAGTCCCCCTCAGGAAGGCTTCTGCACCTGCAGTTGCCGATGCATTTTTCGATAATTATATTTCTAAATATGGTGCACCAATTAGGGTAGTGAGTGATCATGGCCCTTGTTTCATTTCTGATATATTTAAGGCCCTGTGTGAAAAGCTGGAGATCGATCATTCTTTTACTGTTCCGTATCGACCTCAGTCTAATATGGCTGAACGTGTAAATCGTACATTAATTCAAATGATTTCTTCTTATGTTGGTTCTCATCATGCAAATTGGGACCGGTTTCTTCAGCATTTTGCGTACGCACTTCGTACGGCAGTTCACGAGTCAACGGGGAAAACGCCTGCTGAATTGTTTTTGGGTAGAAAAGTTATTACTCCATTCCAAAGGTTAGTTATGGTGTCAGATGCAGAAAGTCAGTACATGTGTCAGGATATTGAGAGGTTGGTTAAGGAAGCTCAGGTTCAAATGGGAAAAGCGCAAGAAAAACAAGCTCAGTATTATAATATGCGTAGAAGGGAGTTAGAAGTGAAAGTTGGAGATTTTGTGTTAGTAGAAAAGCATTGGTTAAGTTCAAGTCGTCAAAAGAGAGTAGCGAAGTTTGGTCCGAAGTTTGTAGGTCCGTTCGAGGTTTTGGAAGTTCGAAATAATAATTTGGTTGTTGATGTCAATGGTGAAAGAATGACTGTTAATCTGGATCAGGTTAGAGTGTATAAGTTTAGAGAAAATGGTAGTGAAGGTTCTCATATGTCGAGTGGTGTTTCGCGAAATTCCCGATCCAATGAGTGTCCCGAGTCCAGCACTTCTTCGTCTAATTCTTTTCATCAATATTCAAGAAGAAAATTTGGTCAAACAGCTCCAAAGACTGTTATTGAAAGTCGAAAGCCTAGCAATCCGAGAGCAAAGTATAATAAAAATAAGAGAACTGTGTCAAATACATCGGACTCTGTGTGTCATAAAAGAAAAAAAATTATAAATTGTCCAGTTCCTCCATCTATTAGACAACAATCTCACAAGCATAAATTAACTAATAGTTCACCATCTTCAGTGATTAATCCCCAGAAAAGATTTCGTTTGGACACTCGTAAAACTGTTAAGAGAACTTTAAATGCCGAATCTTTGCCTAACAAGAAACTACATAGGTCCGGAAAGAAACGTGGCCTAGGATCTTCAGTAACTTCGGGTGCGTCTAGAAAGAGGAGGCAACTCTCAGATTACCGGCAACAACAGTGTGAACCTCGCCATGGAGTGAACCCAGCGAACCGGCCAGAGCAGAGTCGTCGAGTGGAACCTACGAGTATTCCACGGCATCCATTCAGAACCAGGCTGCAGGCACGACAGTCAACTGTGGCGTCACCGTACAGTTCTGATGACGAGAGATCCTTCGTACAAGCCTTCTGGGACAGGAGGAGAAAGCCATCTTGCAGTATGAAGCCTGCCAGCAGCGAATCGTCTCTATGATTGGGTGATAATGTTCTTTATTAAATTTCTATTAGAGTGCATATATGTGGTAGCAATGTGAAGGAATAGAAAGCAGAAAGACTGTTTGGTACTTTTGGCCATTTTTGGAATTTTTTGACGGACTCACGTTTAGTGCTTAATTGTGTTCAAAATTTGTTTGCAAAATTGTTAGTTTTATGTATGTTGGAAATTTTGGTCTTAACTGCTTTTTAAAAATTCTGGATCTATTGTTAAATTGTTATATTATTTGTTTAAAATGTTACTATATTGTTATTGTTCATGTGTTATAAAATGTATGTTAATGTATGTTTAAATTTTCAGAAAGTACAGATAGTAATTTGAGTTATTTTGTACACGCGCCGCGGTTCAGGCGCGCACGTGTTTTGCGGTCAAGAAGTCCTTGACACGCGTTTCTATCTCTTATACTAACATTTAATGAATTAACTTTCTTCTTATCGTTCGTGTTTTATGAGTTGCGTTTTGTACTTTAGTTGGGAATGGTTTCCGCAAGTTGCGAAGTTTTAAGCTGCATTTGAATTTGAAATTGTATTGTATTAAAATTGAATGTTAATGTGATTTTCTTGCAGGGAAGTATACCTTTTGTTATGTATTGATTCTGCTATTTTTCTTTTAGTTAATACAGATGAAGAGATTGATGACGTCATTTTGTAAATTTTTGATATTTTTTGATTGTTGCATAAGCACAGCGATATGCCGCTGTACGTATGTGCCCCAATTATTGTTCAAGTGGAGTTAAGTCTGAAGAAGTTTGGGAGTTAGTTCATTGGCTAATGGGGATGTAGGTGTTACGTAGTAGCAGAGTTAGTTTAGTATGAAGTAAATGTAATTTTAGATGAAGTCGGAATTTGGATGAGGAAAGTTTTTGCGCATTGGGTTTTTTGGACTTGGTGCGAATTCTAGTATATTAAAAGTTATGGAGAAATTTTTGGGTAAAGTTATAGTTGCATTGCAATATTGAGGAAAATTTCGGAAGGTTAGTGTTTTGAGAAATTTTAGCACTCCCAGTGGAGTGGGTTGTTTTGAGAGAAGAAGTAATTAGTTTTGAAAGTTTTACGAGTTTTTGGAAGTTTTACGGAGGCTATTTATAAGATAGAAGAATGATTGGATTGAATATGTGATTATTTGAGGCAAACTGAGTTTTTTTGGGTTGTGATGGGTTAAAGTTAATATTTTAAAAGTTATGTTTCGGCGTTAAATTTCACCCATCACTGTGTTTTATTACGGCTCTAAATTTATAACAAGAAAAAGTTCTGGGCATGCATTTAGCCCAGCCCTTTTTCTCTGCGGAGTTCGAGGGGGGGTTGTGAGGGAGTGACCTTTAGTCATAAAGGCACTCTAGTGTTTCTGAGATCGTGACGTCAATAATTTAACATTTTGTAGGCGTGAAAGTGACATCTATCCTCTCTTTTACTTTAACTTTCTAGAGTGTGTGTGCTCTTTCGAATTCCGCAGTTAGCTCGCGGTTATTAGTATTATGTTAATGAGAAGTATCTCAGTTTGTCGCGTATAAGAGCTTGGGTGTGAGTTTGTGGTGGGTGTGTTTCTGGCAGCAGCCAGCAGCCTCTGTGTGTTTCTGGCCTTAGCCAGCAGCCAGCGTCATTGGACAACGAAGTTGATGATTGTTTATTAAGGTGCTGACGATTAGAGAATAGCTACGGCCTCCAGTTAAGCGGAAGGAGTTCAGATAGTGGATTAAAGATTCTGCCTTGGTAAGAAAGTTTAGAATCGTTCCGTTTTGATTATTTGAGAAATAAAGAAATATCCACAGCCACGGGCTGTGAAATTAAGATTTGTTTAGTAGATCAGCCAGGAAATAGTGTCAAGTGTTAGACGGTGCCCCGACTGAGTTAGACCGACGCCTGTGAGTATGATTTAGCTTTTCATAGTGTTCTCAGTGAGTGAAATTATAGACTGGCTCCACTTTCCTTTAGCCCTTATCATTTTAATAAACTGTGTTGTTTTAATCTAAATTAATGAGTATGTCTGCATATAACGTGACAAATGACACCCAGCATGAATATACCGTCACAAACTATGCTCAAAATAGTATATTATCATGCAAAAGGACCATACGCCACATGAACGTCATTTTCATCCATTTATATGAGAATAGAACTCATTATAAAAAACTGAATCAATTTCAGTTAAAAATCAAATGTATTTTTTTATTATTAAGCGTGATTTTCAATCAAATTAATTTGTCTTTCTTAAAGAGGACCGTGGACCTTCATATGAATTTGAGTCAGGCGAAATTTGCGCATGGAATGTTGCGTTATGGTGCATAAAAGGATGCTCGTTACTCGAGAATCAATTATATAATCTGAGTTTTCTGAGAATGGAGTCGGAAAACGACTGTCGGCGTACATCCTTGTATACGTTTTACGAAATGAGCATTCATAATGACAACAGGTTAATCGTGAACCATTTATTGTAAAACTATCCTTAAATGAGCTATATACAACGTGCTAGAACGTTACTAGAAAGGGCGGACGGCCAAAAGACAATTCTGCCACCAAAACTCACCAAGCCAAAGAAACAGCTGTTTGAGAAAAAGACCGAGTATTAATACTTTCATCTGCTACCAAATTCGATTTTTTTTCACCCGGTTACCAACATAGAACAATCAGCAAAAAGCTTAACATGAAATATCACGAAAAAAATGTCATACCAAAAGAAACAGAAAAACGAATGGTTGCAATGAAAACTAGTCGTTGGGGGCCACCGTAATACTTACCCACCATGGATATGTATATGAAAATAAAACATGTGAAAACTATTTATACAATGCATTGCAATTCATAAACAAAATTTAAATATTGTTAATATACATAGTAATGCTCTATTAAAGAACTGCTGATTACCGATTTCGACAAATTATATAAAACGCCAAACTACTCAAGTAGTACCGAACTGCGTAAAAGAAACATCCTTATAACTCCAAAAATAATAACTTTATTAACTAACAATTAACTGCATCGGATTAAGCGTCTCATTTCCAATTAAAATATACCTCTGAATTGAAATTTGGATGAAATACAGGGTCATGAAAAATCCGAGACTATGGAAAACAGGATTACAAATATCTCGTCAACTAATAATCCGATCGACTTCGTTCTATATGCAAAATGTGTGTTATTTTATTGCCTTTTACGTACATTCCTTAGAACAAAAAAATTCGAAAATTTTTATATACCTTTCATCAGAATGAATTTTTCGAGAGCCCGAAAAAAATAGTTCCGGATAATCGAGGTTGCTGATATTAAATAGGGTTCGTCCCATTCTTACATACTAACTATATACAAAATTTCAAGTCTCTATCTCAATTTGTTCGGGAGATAGAGCGTTTACAGACAGACAGACAGACAGACGGACGGCAATTTTTTTTTTCTAAAAATATGTTTTTCGGAATCTCCACTATCTAAAACGTGTAAATCCGTCAAAAAAATTTTTTCGTTTTTCAAAACGATTGCAAGACTTACCCTAAACTACGTATGATGGGTAAGTAACAAGGTATGGTCGCCTGTTTAAATAATATATATATATATATCCTTTTTTTATCTTCGATGACGTCATATGTAAAGCTGAGTACCTCCACTTTTAAAGAAAATAGTAGTTAAAAAACATCTGATGTTTCAACGACAAAAAATATTTTGAAATATGCTTCGAAAGTGAAATTTAAAGACACGATCCTCGCTTGGATTTTGATGGATCCGAATGCCTGGATTCATTGTAGAGAAGCAACGGTATTCGAACTAGTGCATTCATCCCATCCCCTACATCTTTACTGCGGGGATAACATTTTTTTGACAAACTTTTAAGAGAAATCATAAGCGCAAATTCGTTCTCAGCCACTTCCTCGAGCAAATCATCACTTTCGTAGAAAAGTCTGAGAACCCACGAACAATTCCAAACTTGAGCTTACTGAGAAGTTCTGGGCGTATCTTAAGTCTGAAGTGTATACTAAGAGTTGGAAAACAGATAACATACATAAATTGAACAAATGAATCAATTACTGTCTCAAAATTTTTGACTTAAATGTTATACAACGTCTAACAAGTGCCACAAATGTAAAATCGATAATGTCCAAAAAAGCGGTTTAATGGAAACTTGATAATACTACTTTTGACAATAAAGTTCGGTGAATGGTCCTGTAAAATTAATGTAGATGAAATATTAACAAAAATTACCAGACCATCCTTCAAAATATTCTTCTCCCATAACTATGCACCCCTTCGATCTGCTATACATGTCCTCAAAAATTTGCAAGAAGTCTTCTTTTGGAATGGAGTTCAAAAGCTTCGTCACGTTTCGTTGGATGTCAGCAACATGGTCATATCTCTTTCAATAAGAGTTTGAATGGTGAAAATAGTAAGAAATCTGGAGGATTAAGATCTGGCGAGTATGGTGGATGTTCAGTTTGCACCACCCTCATGAATTTCTTTTTGGTGTCTTGCAAAGCTTAAAACCAAACCTTAAACTGAGATTTGACCATATTGCTGACATCCAACGAAACGTGACGAAGCTTTTGAACTCCATCCCAAAAGAAGACATCTTGCAAATTTCTCAGGACATGTACAGCAGATCGAAGCGGTGCATAGTTATGGGAGAAGACTATTTTGAAGGATGGTATGGTAATTTTTGTTAATATTTCATCTACAATAATTTTACAGGACTATTCACCGAACTTTATTGTCAAAGGTAGTAATTTTACAGAATAATATGGTTATTAAAGTTAACTTACAGTCCCCATTTGTTGCCTTTGTCTCGTTTTTTTATCATAGCTTTCCAGACAACATACGGATTTTTAGCAAAATTTCTTTATTTTTCTCCCGTTTGCATTGCGTTTTTTTCAAAACCCGCATGCAGATAAATACATTTTCCGTAAAGTTAGAAGTGTTTTAATTTTGTTAATCAACAGTCTTTTCGCCATTTAATATATTTTAAATCTGTTTTTCTCAAAACTGATTTTACAACGTTTTTAATTACTTGAAGTGCTCCATGCGAATTCGTATTTAATCAATATTAATGAAATTGTTTCAGAACCATCCTGATATCACTAACATAGAAATTGTGTATGCATTTTAAAAATTGTCTTCGTTTAAATTATTAAATTGCATATTAAAAGGTCAAGTTTTGATGAAAATCGATATCGAATTCACAAACGAATCTCTGAAAGATTATTTATTTAAGGGATACAAGATCGATCTACATATTTGTTTGTAATACAGTTTTAAATAATTAAAAGAATTTAAAAACATATAATGTATTACTAATAATTATAAAAACAGATTATATTCATTAATGAGGATATTATTTTAGATTTTTAAAAGAATTTTAACATAGAATGACACTCGGCAGATCTAATTTTAAACTATCCTGTTTCTTATAAATTATGATTACACTGTTTTTGGCCTAAAAAAATCTATATGAAAGAACACATGAAGCACATGTGTTTGTTCTTCATGCACATTCGTTATGCTACCGTAATAAATTTTTAATTTAAATTTACATCCCAAACTGCAAAGTTAGGCATTATGTATACGAAAGCTGTATTTTATATTAAACAGATACATGTGCACAAATCCAAAATTTATAGCTGAAACTTACATACTTAAAGTTACACAGAAAAACATGTATTTTGAAATTGATATACAACGAAAAAACATTTTTGCATCCTCAATATACTTTTTTAATGTGTAAATTTATGAATTTAATTCTAGAATGTATGTTTTTTTTTCCTATAAAGACATTTGAAGAAGTTATGGGAAAAAATAATGATTTTGTAGGCCTTGAAGGAGGCTAAGTAACTGGACTATTCGTTTTTAGTAGTAATTCGATTTCCATTTTCTTATTGAAGTATTCAGTATCCAAATATATATTTATAAATCTGTAAATAATGCTTGTAATACATTGTATCTTTTTTAACAATATTGATTTACTTAATTTTATGAGATTGTGTACTGATAAATGACATAAATTTGACTAAAATAAAACATAGTAGAACTTTATCCTTCATAAATTAAACAAAATTGAATTTTACATATAGATTCTTTTATGAAATTGAATATAAGGCAATTTGAAAATTAAGTACATATATTTTTTCTTATTACGCAATTTTAAATGTTGTTTTTATAACATATGACATTTTTCTCACAGTATTTTAAACTGTATTAGCATAAATATATCTAACTACAGTAAAATAAATAAAATCACAAATCTTTATAAAAAAAAAGTAACGTGTGTTTTATGTTTAGAATTCTTTTATTTAGGAGTATATATTCCTGCCTTAATTTTTCATCAAATAAACATTTGAAAAAATTACAAAAGACAATTTATAAGGTAATATATTAAATTTCTAATTATGAATACATTATCATTAATCATAACATAAATGTTGCGAGAACAAAAGATGATTAATTATTTACTTACTCTAAAGTTTCAGAGATAAAACGAAGATATTTTATTGGGAGTTTTTATAAAGGTGTTATCTTTTGTGATTTTGAAGTAGTTTGATTCTAGTATTCATGAAAAAATATTTTTAAAATGCATTCAAATAATATAATTTATTAAGTGTTTTAGGAAGTTTAATTACAGTCCTTTTTTTGAAGAAGATAATTGTAATTTTTGTAGTTTAAAATGAACTTAGCAATATGAATTTTCCAAGAAATAAAAACTCTGTTTGTATCAACTAGTTTAATTTGAAATTTGATTTAATTTGATTTGACTAATTATCATCATTCATAAAAAGAGCCTCAAGCATGTGACATATATGTATATATTTAAATCTTGACTTATAAAAGTTTGAAGAAATTTTGGTACATACTGGTATTTACAGAGTGTCGTTAAATGATTGAATGTTATGTATCAAGTAGAGACTGTCAGTTAGTAAAGGCAATTGTTAAAAACATTTAAATGCGAATTCATGTATTTGTTTTAATACGTTTCATTGTTTTAATTCAACATATAAATGAACATCTTTTTAAGTTCTTTACTGAGGAACATACTATTGAACCGCACAGCGAAATCCATTTGTCCTTTTGTATGGAAAAAAGATATTAAATTATTATTAAACGTAATTTTTTATGAAAAGTGCTTTACAAAAATTTTCAAAAAACAATTTATTATACAATACATTAAATTTTCAATTATGATTACATTACAATCATTAATTATCATATAAACTTAGCGAGAACAAAAGATGATTAATTATTTACTTACTCTAAAGTTCCAGAGATAAAACAAAGAGATTTAATTGGGTGTTTTTATAAAGCGGTTATCTTTTGTAATTTTGAAGTAGTTCGATTCTACTATTCATGAAAATATATTTTTAAAATACATTCAAAGTAATAAAAGTTATCAAGTGATTTAGGAAGTTTAACAACAGCCCTTTATTTCAGAATGATAATAATAATATTTTACAGTTTAAAAGGGACTAAACAATATGAATTTTTGAGAAAATAAAACAGCTCTTTGTATCAATTAGTTTTAGTTGCTAATTTGATATAATTGGATTTGAATAGCTAACATCATTCTTTAAAAAGAAACTCATTCGTGTAAAAAATATATTTATTTTTAATCTTGACAGTAATATAAAAGTTTGAAGAAATTTTGGCGTATCTTGGTATATACAGATGTGTCGTTAAATGATTGAATGATACGTATCAAGTAGAGGGCGATAGTTAGTAAAGGCATTCTTAAAGTATATTTAAATGCGAATTAATGCATTTGTTTTAATACGCTTCTTTGTTTTAATTCAATATGAACGTATTTTTATGCGCTTTACACGGAAACTTTTCATTTTGTTTTTAAATTTTTATAGTCTGAACCGCCCAGCGAAATCCATTTGTCAATTTGCATGGGAAAAAATATTAAATTATTATTAAACTCAATTTTTTATGAAAGGCGCATAACAAAAAATTATAAAAATAATTTATAATATAATACATTAAATTTTTAATTATGAATACATTACAATCATTAATTATGACATAAACGTAGCGAGAATAAAAGATAATTAATTATTTACTTACTCTACACTTTCAGAGATAAAACAAAGAGATTTAATTAGGTGTTTTTATAAAAGTGATATCTTTTGTGATTTTGAAGTAGATTGATTGATACTAGGGTAACATCCCCAGTAATTGGCACATTAAGAATTTGTCTTTAAACTTATTTCAATTTTCATTACAAAGAAATAAGATATTTACTTGGAAATATTTTTAAATCAAATAATGCATACCTGTGCATCTATTTTGCCCACTAAAAGCAAAAAAATTTGAAAAAGTATTTTTATAAAAATATATTTATAAAAAGTTGCTGAAATGACCAGTAATTGGCACCTAGAGCACCAGTGTATGACACCTTGTGATCCAGTAATTGGCACAAGTTTAAATTAAAAAAAAAAAAAAAAACTTTACATATGGCATTGGGTTTAATCGCTTTAAATGAATTTACTGTAGATAAAGATTCTATATTTCAAGTTTTTGAGAGTAAAAAGTCAGCATATTAGTCTGAAATGTGAACAGTTTAAAACAATACAATATACACTTTAAAACAATACATTAATACCCAGAAATTGTCATGCTGTTGCCAGTAATTGTCATTTGAAACTTTAATGGATTCCAATTACTGATAATATTTCATATTTTCAAATAAAAACAAATGATAAACAAAATTAGTCTAAAACTTTAAAAGTACTTCCAAAATAAGTGGTTTAATCTCAAATTCCTTGCGAATTCCTTGTAATTGGAATAGGTGCCAATTACTTGGAACTAGCAAAATTGAAGCACCATTAATTGGCATCTATCATTAATTCAGAAATCCAAATATTTGTGTCGAAAATACTTTTACACAATTAAAGTAACCCTTTTTAACTAAACAAAACTGTTGTCAATTAAAATTTAAAATATATTATAAATTAGATAATAATGAATTCAAAAGCATGCCTTCCTTAAGTGAAAGAAGAAGCATTTGCAACAAAAATGGCTAATTTCATACAAGCTATTATTGTTTCTCTTTCCTAGGCACTATTGTCATCTAGTAGCATAAATCAAAGTTATAATCTTTTATTTAAATGAGCATATAACTGGTATATGGTCTTACATTTTTAAAAGACTGGATATAAATCTTATTTTAGGACATGTTTGTAGGATGTGCCAATCACTGGTGCATGCCAATTACTGGGGATGTTACGCTATTCATGAAAAAATATTTTTTTTAATGCATTCAAATAATAAAATTTATTAAGTATTTTAGGAAGTTTAACTACAGTCCTTTATTTGAGAAAGATAATTGTAATCTTTTTTAGTTTAAAATGAAATAAACAATATGAATTTTTCAAGAAATAAAAGAACTGTTTGTATCAACTACTTTAATTTGAATTTTGATTTAATTTGATTTGACTAATTAGCATCATTCATTAAAAAGAGCCTCAAGCCATGTGACATATATATATATATATATTTAAATCTTGGTAGTAATATAAAAGTTTGAAGAAATTTTGGCATATACTGGTATTTACAGAGTGTCGTTAAACGGTTGAATGTTACTTATTAAGTAGAGATCGACAGTTAGTTAAGGCATTGTTAAAGAATCTTTAAATGGGAATTAATGCATTTGTTTTATTATTTCTCTGATTTAATTCAATATGTAACTGACAGATTTTTATTCGCTGTCGTAAATTTGTTTTTTTTTTTTTTTACAGCCTAAACGTACAGCAAAATCCATTTGTTAAATTGTATTGATAAAATTATTTATTATCAGCGTAAATTAAATTCCGTATCATAATCAGATATTTCTGCATAGAGTTTCATAATGTACAAGTGATGCATTTTTTCATCATTGTAATATAATTATAATCCATGTAAAAGCGATAGTTTCATAAGAAATATTTTTTGCATCAGTTATAATTTAAGCCTGGGTTTAACAACCAGCGATTGTCATCGAAATAAATATGATATTAGCACCCTTTATGTAACTTCAGCTTATAAAACTATTATATTTCTTCTTTTTGTATTTGAAAATAATTGAAAAACTAGTCGTACATGCCCATATCAAAAACTTTCGTTCATCTCGTAAATGTTAATACTTCAAAATTTGGTAACACAGATCAAATAATAATCTATGTCTATAACGAACTACGATGGATGATTTGAAATTTTAAATATTCGAAAGATATCAAAATACGTGCATTAGTATTTGAGATATGATATCGCTAAAATCAAATAAAATATGCAAAATTGAGCATAGTAGCTCAACATGTAAGGTTATTTACATCAACATCTAATAAACAACAACTTGTGTCAATGTCTATTTCAAACTGACGTTTTATGAAATCTCATGCATTAATTTATAAATTAGAGGTAATGCAGAAATCCCGATAAATGTGCAATATGTAAGCGCATCAAATGATGATCTAGGTCCATAGCCGGATATGATGGATGATTTGAAATTTAAATATTCCAAAGATATCAAATTACGTGCATTAGTACTTGAGATATGATATCGCTATAATCGAATAAAATATGCAAAATCCAGCCTAGTAGTTCAACTTGTAAGGTGATTTACATCAACATCTAATAAACAACAACTTGTGTCAATGTCTATTTCAAACTGACGTTTTATGAAATCTCATGCATTAATTTATAAATTAGAGGTAATGCAGAAATCCCGATAAACGTGCAGTATGTAAGCGCATCAAATAATGATCTATGTCCATAGCAGGATACGATGGATGATATGAAATTTTAAATATCCCAAAGATATCAAATTACGTGCATTAGTACTTGAGATATAATATCGCTAAAATCGAATAAATATGCAAAATTCGGCATAGTAGCTCAACATGTAAGGTGACTTACATCAACATCTAATAAACAACAACTTGTGTCAATGTCTATTTCAAACTGAATTTTTATGAAATCTCATGCATTAAATTATAAATTAGAGGTATTGCAGAAATTCCGATAAATGTGCAATATGTAGGCGCATCAAATGATAATCTATGTCCATAGCAGGATACGATGGATGATATGAAATTCTAACTATTCCAAAGATATCAAAATAAGTGCATTAGTACTTCAGATATAACATCGCTAAAATCGAAAAAAATATGCAAAATTCAGCATAGTAGCTCAACATGTAAGGTGATTTACATCAACATATAATAAAAAACAACTTTTGTCGATGTCTATTTCAAACTGACGTTTTATGAAATATCATGCATTAATTTATAAATTAGCGGTATTGCAGAAATCCCGATAAACGTGCAATATGTAAGCGCATCAAATGAGGATTTATGTCCATAACAGGATACGATGGATGATATGACATTCTAAATATTCCAAAAATATCAAGCTACGCGTATTAGTTCTTGAGATATGATATCGCTAAAATCGAATAAATTATGCAAAATACAGCATAGTAGCTCCACTTGTAAGGTGATATACATCAACATGTAATAAGCAACAACTCGTGTCAAAGTCTATTTCAAACTGAAGGTTTATGAAATCTCATGCAGAAATCCCGATATGTATGAAGTGAGCATGCAAAATAGAGCATACTGGATGATTATATCGCTAAAATTAAATAAATTATGCAAAATGCCGCATAGTAGCTTTATTTACATCAACATCTAATAAACAACAACTTGTGTCAATGTCTATTTCAAAGTGAAATTTTATGAAATTTCATGCATTAATTTTTAAATTAGAGCTATTGCAGAAATCCCGATAAACGCGCAATATGTAAGCCGTCATCATGACAAAATAGAACATAGTAGTGTCACCTTTCTGGTGATTTATACCAAAACCTAAAAGCAACAACTTTTGTTAGCATCTATCTGAAGTTTTAGGAAAATTCATACAGTTATTTTATGAATTAACACTATTGTAGAAATCCTGGAAAATGCAGAGAAAAAGCTTCACCTGTTGGACAATTTGCATCAAAACAAAATCAGCTCCAATATTTATTAAGAGAAACCTAAATCTGAAGTTTTGCAAAAAATTCTTGCAATTGTTCTTGAGGAAGTTATTGACTAATAGTGAAAAACGTATCATAGTAGCGCAAGAAAGCCTGATGTGCAATTTACTCCAAAATATATTAAGAACCAATTATAGGAATAAATCTCATTTAAAAAAAATACCTATGCATTATTTCTTGAAATTAAGCTATTGAAGAAATGGTAAAATATAGAGCAAAGCTGTGCAGTCTGTAATGCGATATACATAAAAATACAATTAGCACCAGTTTGTTGTAGGGTCTAACTTGTTATACAGTGTTCGTGAAATTACTCGATTATAATTTCACAAATTGAGTGATAATCCGTTCTTCATATATAATGCTCACTGTATTTTTGTCACATACAGCCAAAATCACAGATATTTTCTAAATACCATGAAATTATGTTCAGCAACTTCTAAAAATTATAAATCTATGGAAAACCAGAAGCGGAATTTTTTCCCGAATCCAAGATTTTCTTCTGGTAAAAATAAAAGAAAGTAATAATCTGCATTAAAGTAACGTATAATATTAATTGATAGTTTCCGTAAAAATCAGTAAAACAAATAGAATATGAAACCAAACACACATTAAAAACGCAAAAAAATCGTTAATTTTAATGTAAGAAAGTTTTACTCAGTTACATTAATACTGATACACAAGTAAAATTAATTTTAAAAATTAAATAATTTCACATTTACAATACGTTTACATTGTAACATAATGTACTAGTTATTGTTTATTATACAGAGTCAGTCATAAATATCGAAACAATAGGCTATCTCCTCAAATATTGCCCCTAGACCCATACTTCAAATTGCAAAAATTCATTAAATAAAATGAAATTTCTGATAAGAAAAGTTGCAACTCCATGGGGGGTCTATTTGAAAAAATATGAAAATTAAATTTTTATACGGTCCCAATAGGGCAAAATTCCCAATTAGGAAATTATTCCTTATCCATTCCTAAATTGAACAAAACAAATTTCATCTCCGTATCTAAAAATCCCACAGAGATATTAAATCCCAAAATCTTCAAAAATTCCTGACTTACACCACTTTTCCCTGCCTCTAAACTGTGATTTCTTGACTCAATTTCAACGCTTGTTAGGGAACATTCGCAAATTACAATTTAATAAAAATCGGTTTAAGATAACGCTTTTTCTTTGGACATAAAATAGCAGCGTATAGTTTTTACGCTAAATTGGTATACCAGACGTCTGCCCGGGTCAAAATATCTAGGTCACGTCCCAAACCAACCCATAGGGGAAAAAGTTGGGCGTGGCCTGAAAAAATGTAAACTTCATAACCCGGACCGGTCTAGAAAATAGTTTAAATCATAGCCCGGTTCAGTCGCAAATTTCTACATAGTTTTTTAATTCGGCGGGGAAAAATGTTTCATATGGAGGAGTTCTGACCAAAAAATTCTTTTATAGCTTTTCGTTTTTTATATTTGTACTTTTTATTATTAAAGAAGCGCCAAAGGCTGTAATATATTTATTTTATCAATGAATTTTTATTTATATGTAAATGTTTCACTTATATTTTAATGTCGTTAATCCATATCCCATGCATTGGAGACTCTGAAAAATGTTATACACTAAAACTTTTTTAGACGGAATCACATAGGAAAGAAAAAATACGTTATAGACAGATGCTCTCCCTAAAAGATGTAATTGGAGCTTATTTTCTTTTCAGGTACTATTGCATTTATTTTGAAAGGATCATATGGATGGTTTTATTGTATTTATTTTTTTCGCCTTTAAATAATCTATTTTTAAAAAATGAAGTTTTTTTTTTTTTTTTTTTTGTAAAATAAAGATTTTAAAATCTATATGTTTTTCGTAAAAAAAATAAAAAAAAAATAAATAAATAAATAAAAAAATCCCTGCCGGCTGGGCCTATAGGCGGAGGTAGATTTCGAAGAGTGCTCATTTCAACAACAAAAAAAAAATATATATATATATATATATAATTAGAGACAAACCCGATTTAATAACTTCATTTGGCCGTTTATGAAAAATTTTTAATTTCATTTTTCTACAAAAACTTTTTTTATCAGAATCATCTTCAGAAAAATTCAGCTAAAATGCCCATTTTCACAACATATTTTGAAACAGGTTCTGATTTTATTAAAAAATCGACCAAAATAGTACATTATACAGTTCCTAAATAACAAAAAAAAAACTGGCAGTTGAATACATTTGAGAAAAAAATGAATTTAAAAATAAGTCATAAAATAACCGGTTTGTTGTTTGAATACATCCTTAATCCTTTAATCATGATTGCTACGGAAAATTTTGTGCGAAATACTCACTTTGACAGCATTTTTAAAAATATATTCTATCTTTATCAAAAAGCTGGCCAATGCGTCACAGTATATAGTTCCTAAATAAAAGGATCTGTAAATTGGATGCGTTTGAGAGCGAAAATGGATTTTAAAACGAGTCATAAAAAACGCAATTTGCTATGTGCAAACTTCCTTAAATTTTCAAATCACGAAGACTTCGGGAAATTCTGTTCAAAGTACCCTTTTTGGTAGCCTTTTTAAAAATATATTCTGTCTTTATCAGAAAACCGATCAATGCATCACATTATATAATTCCTAAATAAGAGGATCTGTAAATTGGATGCATTTGAGAGCAAAAATGGATTTAAAAACGAGTCAGAAAAAAACGCAATTTCTTATTTGAACACTTCCTTAAATTTTCAGTCACAATGATTTCGGAAAATTCTGTTCAAAATACCCTTTTTGGAAGCCTTTTTTGAAATATATTCCGTCTTTATCAAAACATTGACCAATGCATCACATTATATAGTTCTTAAATAAGAGGATCTGTAAATTGGATGCGTTTGAGAACAAAAATGGATTTAAAAACGAGTCAGAAAAAAACGCAATTTCTTATTTGAATACTTCCTTCAATTTTCAGTCCCGATGATTTTCGGAAATTCTGTTCAAAATACCCTTTTTGGTAGCCTTTTTTGAAATATATTCTGTCTTTATCAGAAAACTGACCAATGCGTCACTTTATACAGTTTCTAAATAAGAGGATCTACCACTTGGATGCGTTTAAAATCAAAAATGATTTTAAAAATGAGTCAGAATATAAGCAGTTTGGATTTCAGGTTTTTTCTCCAACTATTATTTTTGTTTAATTTCTTTTTGCTATACGAATTGGTCCTATGAAAAACTTGTCAGTATAAAAGTTGTAGATATTTTTGAGAAGATCAAAAATAAATTTAATCAGATTTGATATCTTAAAAATTGACGGAGTTGTGGATTTTTCTCTTTTTTCAGCGCCCTTTTTCTTTTAGTTTTTAATTTTTTTCATCGGTAAAAGTTGGTCCTATCAAAAACTTGTAAGTACAAAAGTTTTAGATAATTTTAAAAACATTTACAAAAAATTTAGTTGGACTTTATATCTTAAAAATTGGCGAAGTTCGTTTTTCTCTCAAAATCCCTGTTTTTTCGCCCCTTGAGCCCACTTCTAAATGAATCAAAAATCTGTCATGCATATACTTTTGGCCCATTTTTAAGAAGTAATATAAACTTTAAACCGATTCGATATCTACTTTAATTAAGAAGTTATGACGTTTTTCGGTTTTCACAAAAACGTCCCCTATTCCGACCCCCTTGGTCCAATTTTGCCCATTAACGAGCTTAGCCAAGATTTTATCTCCTTTGATTTTATGTACCAGTTTGGTGGAGATTGGTGAAGAATTATAGAAGTTTTCGTGTCCATAAAAAAGTGATATATATATATATATATATATATATATATATATATATATATACATAAACTGGTGCGATTGCAATAGGTAGTATTTCTTACGAAATCTACCTAAAATTCCATTGAGCGGAATTTTATTTATTTTATGCACGTATTAAG
Organism: Maratus speculifer; assembly: GCA_964019185.1. Taxonomy (NCBI): domain Eukaryota; kingdom Metazoa; phylum Arthropoda; class Arachnida; order Araneae; family Salticidae; genus Maratus; species Maratus speculifer. The sequence goes on along the minus strand of OZ025290.1, from coordinate 423,963,197 downwards.
TCAGTCAGAGACAGTGATTTTAATATGGGTTTTGTGGAGACCGGGTTAGAAAATTTCATCCAGCTTGCACCTAAGTTGAAGGAAGTAGTCCCCTGCTTTATGAAAAGTACGCTAGGCCCGGCCTGGCGGGTCTTCCAAAAAAAGTAACATCTCGGTCCTGGCCCTACCTGGGCCCGAAATACAGATTTTTTAACATCCTCTGGAGGACGATAAAAAGCCTGAAGTTGTCAGAGGTAAATTTAAAAAGAAAAAAAAGACTTAATCTGCATCTTAGAAAAAGCATTTTTTAAAATAGCTGACGGACATTTGAACGATACATTTCGTTTTTCTGCATAATGAATTTTTTATCCTCTATTTCTTGTCTTTAAATTATTAAATGTTAAGAATATTTAAAAGAAAAAAAGAACTTGATTGAACGTCATTTTTGATTTTTTTACATTAGTTTTGTTTCAGCAAATTTGAAAAATTTTTACTTTTGAAAATATGTTTGCTTTTGAATATATGATTTTTTTTAAGTTATATTATTTTTTCAATAAATATTTTTAATAGTTTTAAAATTAATAGAAAAAAAAACCTTGAAACTAAACTAAAATCAGATTTTCATCTTTAATTAAATGGAAAGAAATTAAAATCCAATAAATAATGTTACGAGTTATAACGATTTTTGATTGTCCCATTTAAACCAGTACTAACCACATGAAACTTTTATAAATTGTGTGAGAAATTTTAGAATGTGATTTTCTTAGCAAATTATAAGGCTAACCATCACAAAATAAAGAAAAAAAAATCAAAATTCTAACTCAAGAAATAGATTTTTTACGCTTTTTCTAGAGCTGATAAAGTAACATTGTTTTTTGAATTGCGCGCATTTCAATTTGTGTCTAATCCCTTAAAACCTGATGAATTTTTTAAACGGCTATAACTTTGCGGATTTTGGAGATATGAAGATGCAACTTTTTGTGTTTTATTCAGAACTGAATAAGGAAAGTTTTCCTAATTGGAATTTTTGTCCTATGGGGGCCGTATAAAAATTTAATTTTCGTAACTTTTCAACTAGACCCCCCATGGAGTCGCAATTTATCTTATCAAAAATTTCAAATTTTTTTTATGAATTTTTGCAGTTGGAAGTATGGGTCTAAGGGCAATATTTAAGGAGATATCCTATTGTTTCGATATTTATGACTCACCCTGTATATTCCTGTTTTTAAGTACATTGCAATATCTAGCTTTATACAATTTTACTTATAAAGAACATTTTAATGTAATTGAATTGTATCAAAATATGAATAACTTTATTATATGTTAAGGCAAATTTTCATAATTAGCACACGTGTATTACCTCAAGGGAATTTGCTAGTGAAAATGAGTATACTTAAGAAAATTAGGTCCAATTTTTGCAGATTTATTTAGAACATCTACGAAGAATGATTGAATTTAATTATCGAAAGCAACTTAATTTTTCGCTTATTTATAATTCCAATATATGCTGTTCTTTAACAAAATATTTAATTTATATTAATTACTAGCTATAAAGTAAAAATAGCCTTCAATTGTTTACCAGTTTGAAATCAATTTTAATATTTATTTAAAAATTAATTAAACTTGATAGCATTGTGTTATTTTTTGCTATTCTCTTTTTACAAAATTCGCAGTGTACGCAATATATACATGCAATTGTAAAACACTTTTCAGGGGTCGTTTTTTCCAGTCATTGATATTTTTAATGCAAAATCTACTTTTTTTTAAAAAACAAAGTAGTTATTTTATATTAATTATTCGTCATGAAATAACAATCAACTTCAATTTCTTAATTATTAATTCGAAATAAATTTCAGTAATAATTTAAAGATCAATTTAATCTTAAATCATTATATTATTTATCGCTTTTAAATTTTACAAAATGCACGATACATGTAATGTAGTTATGCTTTTCTAAATTCTTTTCTAAGGGGTCTTTACATCCTTATGTTATTTATTGTTTTTCTCTTCTTAAAAAATTTGTATCATAAGCAATTTAATCATGCAGTTGTAAAAAAAAAAAATCCAAGAATCGATATTTATAATGCAAGTATGTACTGTGTCTTTAAAAAAATATTTAATTTATGTTATCTGATTAGTAATTAATTAAAATTAGCGTTGAATTTCTAAATGATCAGTTTGAAGTAAATTTCAATAATAATTTAAAATTAAATGTAATCTATGTATATCATTATGTTATTTATCGCTTTTTCAATTTGCAAAATTCATGATATATGCAATGTAGTCATAATTTTTAATACACTTTCCAGAGGTCTTTACAGCATTATATTATTCATTGCTTTTCTCTTTTCACAAAATTTGTAACATACTCAATTTAGTCATGCAATTGTAAAATATTTTCTAGGAGTCGCTTGTTTTCCAAGGAATCCATATTTATATGCACATATACACTGTTTCTTAACGAAATATTTTATTCATACTAATTATTGATAATGAAGTAAAAATAACATTCAAGTGTTAAAATATCGATTTGAAATTAATTTCACTATTAATTAAAAGATTAATGAAATTTTGAATCATTATGTTATTGTTCATTTGTTATTCATTTGTTAACGTTATCTAATTAGTTTACCCGAAACCTACACAATCTAACTGGATATGTTTTACAACATACAGATTTTCCTGATGCTAATTTATTTTTGACAGTATAATTATCATTTAAATATAGTTAGGTTTTACTTTTTACTATAGCTTAATAAATATTGTTTATCTTTTCAGAACTTAATGTTAATATAAAGTGTCGATCAAAAATAAATAAATTTATATTTTTGAAATTAAGTAATACATGCATAACAAATAAGATTAAAATCATTTCTGTTTGTTAAAAATTCATTATATATTGTTTGAGTTAGATAAATAATTATATTACGGGGTAAGTTATTCATATTAAAATTAGAAGTGTCTGTAAGGAATGTGTGTTTTTAATATTTAAAACAAAAAGTGATGTTACGTTTCTAAATAAATGTTACATTTCCATTTTTAGCTCTGTGTAACATTAAAATTCTTATTATATTAATTAACAAATTAAACAAAATAAATTATTTTACAGAAGTTTTATTGCAGAAATAATACATACTTTATTGATAAGATTTATCGAAACATTATTTCCAAAACAATGAAAATTTAAGACTTTCATCCAAGTTTAAACTCTTTTTGAAGTGTTATTAATTCAATTCATTGTAATTTTAACAAGTAAAGCTCTTTAGTTTATTAAAGAATAATCAATGTTGATATGTTTTCGATACTCTGAATTTCTCCAAACAAATGAATTTCGATACTCTGAATTTAAAGAAAGATAGTAAAATATTGTAAAGTTTCTTGTTCGATATGATTATGATCAATTGAATTCGTTACAATTTTACCAAATAAAGGTCATTAGTTTATAAAAGAATAATAAGTGTTGTTATGTTTTCGATACGCTTAATTTCCCTATACAAACTTACTGAAAAATAGTAAATGGTTGTGAGATTTTTAGTTTGATATTATTATGATAAATTCAATTCAATGTAATTTTACCAAATAAAGCTTATTAGATAATAAAAGAATAATAAGTGTTGATATGATTTCGATACTCTGATATTCCCCAAACAAGCTTAATGAAAGAAAGTAAATGATTGTGAGATTTTTAGTTCGCTATTAGTACGATCAATTCAATTCGATGCAATTTTACCAAATAAAGCTCATTAGTTTGTTGAAGAATAATAAGTTTGATATGATTTCGATATTCTGAATTTCCCCAAACAAACTTACTGAAAGATAGTAAATGAATGTTAGATTTTTCGTTAGATATTATAATGATCAAATCGATTCATTATAATTTAACCAATTAAAGCTTATTAGTTTTTTAAAGAATAAGATATGTTTTCGATATACTGAATTTCCGCAAACAAGCTTACTCAAAGATAATAAATGGTTGTAAGATTTTTCGTTTGATATTATTATGTTCAATTCAACTCGTTGTAACTTTACCAAGTAAAGCTCTGTAGTTTATTAAAGAATAAGAACTGTTGATATGGTTTCGATACTCTGAATTTGCCCAAACAAACATACTGAAAGATAGTAAATAGTTGTAAGTTTTCTAGTTTGATATTAATATGACCAATTCAATTCGTTGTAGTTTTATCAAATAAAGCTCATTAGTTTATTAAGGAATAATAAGTATTCATAGGTTTTCGATACTCTGAATTTGCTCAAACAATCATACTGAAAAAAAGTAAATGGTTGTAAGATTTTTAGTTCGATATTACTATGATCAATTCAATTCATTATAATTTAACTAAATAAAGTTCATTAGTTTACTAAAGAACAATAATTGTTGATATGTTTTCGATACTCTGAATTTCCCCAAACAAATTTACTGAAAGATAGTAAATGGCTGTAAGTTTTCTAGTTTGATATTATTATGATCAATTCAATTCGTTGTATTTTTACCAAATAAAGCTGATTAGTTTATTAAAGAATAATATGTGTTGAAGTGTTTTCAATACTCTGAATTTCCCCAAACAAACTTACTAAAAGATAATAAATGGAGTAATGTAAGATTTTTTGTTCGATATTATTAGGATCAATTCAATTCATTATAATTTAACCAAATAAAGCTCATTAGTTTATTAAAGAAAAATAAGTGTTGATATGTTTTCGATACTTTGAATTAACCATACAAACTTACTAAGAAATAGGAGATGGTTGTGATATTTCTGGTTCGATAATATTATGTCTAATTCAATTAGCTGTAATTATATCAAATAAAGCTCATTAGTTTATTAAAGAATAAGATATATTTTCGAAACTCTAAATTTCCCCCAAACAAGCTTACTGAGAGATAGTAAATGTGATGTGAGATTTTTTGTTCGATATTATTATGTTCAATGCAACTCGTTGTAATTTTACCAAATAAATCTGAATGATTTATTAAAGAATATGAAGAAATAATGAAACAACGTTAAGGAGCACAAATTATATAAAATAATAGATGTTAAAAAGCATACAGCTGTTTTGGAACTCCTAAAGTCCCATTATCAGTGCTAAAAATATGTGTAAAATGTAAAAGACAAGTCACATCATTAGATAAAAATAACTGCTACAAATCTATTACAATGTGACATTTTATAAAATCAAAAGTGTAAACAGACAATCCAATGGCCCATTGAAGCCAAATATAACAAAGGGGGGAGATTGTACTTTGTGCATATGTATGAATAATTAATGAAACAACGTTAAGGAGCACAAATTATATAAAATAATAGATGTTAAAAAGCATACAGCTGTTTCGGGACTTCTAAAGTCCCATCACCAGAGCTAAAAATAAGTTTAGAATGTAAGAGACAATTCACATCATTAGATAAAAATATTATTTTTATTATCATCATTAGATAAAAATATTATTTTTATCTAATGATGTGACTTATCTTTTACATTTTACACTTAATTTTAGCACTGATGATGGGTGTTTAGAAGTCCCGAAACAGCTTTATGCTTTTTATCGTCTATTATTTTATATAATTTGTGCTCCTTAATATTGTTTCATTATTTATTCATATTTAAGCACAAAGTACAATCCTCCCCCCTTTCTTATTAAAGAATAATAAGTGTTGATGTGTTTTCAATACTCTTAATTTCCCCAAGCAAACTTAAAGAAAGATAGTAAGTGGTTGTAAGATTTTTATTTGGATCAATACAATTCATTATGATTTAACCAAATAAAGCTCATCAGTTTATTAAAGAATAATAAGTGTTGATATGTTTTTGATTCTCTGAATTTCCCCAAATAAACTTAATGAAAGTTAGTAAATGATTGTGAGATGTTTGGTTAGATATTATTATGATCAATTCAGTTCGCTGTAATTTTACCAAATAAAGCTGATTAATTTATTAAAGAATAATAACTGTTGGTGTATTTTCTATACTCTGAATTTCCTCAAAGAAAATTACTGAAAGATAGTAAATGGTTGTAAGATTCATCGTTCGATATTATAAGGATCAATCCAAATCATTATAATTTAACCAAATAAAGCTCATTAGCTCATTAGTTTATTAAAGAATAATAAGTGTTGATAAGTTCTCGATACAAAGAATTTCCCTAAACAAACTTACAGAAAGTTAGTAAATGGTTGTAAGAATTTTAATTCGATATTGTTATGTCCAATTCAATTAGTTATAATTACACCAAATAAAGCTCATTAGTTTATTAAAGAATATTAAGTGTTGATATGTTTTCGATACTTTGAATTACTCAAACAAAGTTATTAAAAAACAGGAAGTGGTTGTAATATTTCTAGTTCGATATTATTTTGATCAATTCATTTCGTTGTAGTTTTACCAAATAAAGCTCTTTACTTTATTAAAGAATAAGATATGTTTTCGATGCTCTGAATTTCCTCAAACAAACTTACTGAAAGATAGTAAATGGTTGTAAGATTTTTAGTTCAATATTTTTATGATCAATTCAATTCGTTGTAAATTTACAAAATAAAGATCAATAATGTATTAAAGAATAAAGTTTTGCTATGTTTTCGATACTCTGAAATTCCCCAAACGAACTTATTGAAAGATATTAAATGGATGTAAGATTTTTAGTTCGAATGTATTATGATCAATTCAATTAGTTGTAATTTTACAAAATAAAGCACATTAGTCTATTAAAGAATAATAAGTGTTGATATGTTTTCGGTACTCTGAATTTCCCAAAACAAACTTACTGTAAGATAGTAAGTGATTGTAAGATTTTTTATTCGGTATTATTATGATCATTGATTGAGATGTATAGTTTGAAACAAAACATACACTGCTTAAATATTTCTAGGTTATTTATTCATCTTTTTCCGTATTAAAAGTGCACGGTACCTTTGATTTAGTCGAAACAATAAAATACATCGTTCTTTTCGAAGCGCCAAACAGACATAATATACAATTAATATTTTTTACTTTATGTTTAATGTATACGAAGTAATATAAATGAAATAACAGTACGTGAAACCTCAAATTTACTAATCTGAGAAAACGACTTTTAAAGTCACAACATCTACAATTATTCAGTAATATTTTCCTTCTATAAGTGACTCAAATAAATAATTATAACTTAAGAGCCCACAATAGTCACAGAAAAATTACTCAAAAAGACCCGGATGACCATGTAAAGTCTATGGGAGCGTTCTTTTCTAATATCTCGCTCAAATTTTAATTTTTTTGCATGATTTTTTTGCACAAGATAACTGAGGGCAATCCACAACCGGGCTAGTTTTTACTTTTTCGATTTTTGTGTCAGATTTTCTTTAAAAAATTACTTTAACTTTCGAAACCGGTTTAAACCGGTTCTGAAACTGAAACTATCGTAATATAAAAAATATATAACCAAAATCGAAAAAGTAAAAACTAGCCCGGTTGTGGATTGCCCTCAGCTATCTTGTGCAAAAAAATCATGCAAAAATATTAAACTTTGAGCGAAATATTAGAAAAGAACGCTCCCATAGACTTTACATGGTCATCCGGGTCTTTTTGAGTAATTTTTCTGTGACTATTGTGGGCTCTTAAGGAAATGTGCACAAATTTTGAATAGTGTTATTTATATATTGTGAATTATTTTAAAACATCCAAAACACTGTAAAAAAATCTGTGAAGGTACTAAACATTTTCTAGGAAACTGGGATTCCAAGAAATTTTCATGTAACGATAACAGGAAAAATTCATGTAATCGATTCTGTAACTTGAATTTTTGCTGTTACCGTTACAGGAAAAAATCTTGGAATCCCAGTTTCCAAGAAAAAGTTTAGTACCTTTACAGATTTTTTTTTTTTTTTTTTTTTTTTTTTTTTTTTTTTTTTTTTTACAGTGAATAACGCAAAAACCGAAAATTGATTTTTGAAAAGTTTATCTACTTAACTGATCAATATTTTTGAAAAAAAAAACTTTCAATCATTGCCTTTTTCGTGTCTTTTGCAGAAATTTTAATCTTTTATGAACTGTTTTTTTTTTAACCGAAGTTTTTGCCAAATTGAGTCAGAAAAATGCTTGAACTAAAAACTATAAAATTTACAATAAAAATTTACTGGTGAGAATAATAAATGATGCATGTAATATGTATTCCCGTATGTGGTACGGGAAAATCATTATTGACAAAAACACGTTGTACGTACGGGTGAATCAGGGAAGCGGTTAAAATGTCCTTTTCCCTCTTAACCCGGGAGAACGCGCGCTTACCCAAGGTGTGGATGGTTTTAACTTTGTCACCAATAAAATCAAATTAAAACAGTCTCTTTATTTAGATGGATACAATTCTTATAAATCTTGCGATAAAATAAATTGGTGATTACTTTAAAAAAATTAGTGGTTGCAATTGTGAAAACCATACGCCCTCCCGGGTTAAGTGGGCACTTTGCATTTTTGAAACATTCGTCTAGGAATTTAGAGAGATATATAAAATGACTTTTAGGTGTTATTTAATCCTTTATGTCTCAACGGTGCTTTCTATATAAAATATACATTAGCAACAAATTTGTCTTTATCTTGGTTGTCGTGACAAATTTGCGACGAAAAGCTAGACCATCACTCATTTGTATGCGTAGCTTTTTTGAGAAAATGATGTAAGACTGAGTTATTGCATGAAAGGTAAAAATCCCTGTGTTGAGAAAATTTATAGTTATGGCCAACTTTCGAGAGTGCATCGGACACCGCTTTTTTGAATGCTGCACTTATCAAATAATTAAAAAAACCTAGAATTTAAAGGAAGAGATATCGTTTGTCTTTCGTAATGGTGATAAAAACGGTGCATGCTCTTTCTGTCGGTGCATATGCATCAATAGGCTTACCGTGCCCAAGTTATAAACGGACAGTGTCGCATGACTAGGTAAGGAACCCTAATGAAAATATTAATTACACTGCTCAAAATCTTGTCCTAGTTTAACCTAAATTTTGGTGTGCAATAACTGCCACTGTAAGATGGTGAAATCTTGAACCAATATTTCGATCCCCTGTAAAAGCATCGTTCCAATAGTTGGAACGAGGTTGAAACAGGACGTTTAAAATGTTGGTACAAGATTACACCATCTTATGCTAGCAACTACGGAGAACCAAAATTTGGTTCAAACTACATCAAAATTTTTAACAGTGTAAAACAAATGCGCTAATTTACGAAATGGTAGCCATATCACTTATCACGGAGGTTTCCACCGGAAGATAGGATAAGCGAAATTTTTTAAGTTTCTGACATCATCCATCCTAAAGATAAAGAGATAGAGAGCTTTAAATCCTCTAAAATATCAGTTGCTTTAAAATAATTACACTGGTCTGCAAATTCGAACAATTGTTCTGTCTCCAAACATAAATTATTTTTTTTGTGTGTTGATGTTGAGTCTAGTCTTAGATATAGGCCAGGGAATATTACTTTTTATATATCTGAATGCTTAGATTTTAAAAAATTTCCAAATTTTATAGAGTTATACCCAAATTTTAGGTATATAAAACAATAACATAGTGTCTTTTTGTTCCATATAGATAATACTCATATAAATATTACTAAAGTACTGCTGTACAGTATACTTCCCACAAAATATTGTTTCTGAGATTATACTGCCATATGAGACTGACAACGAGAATGACTGCACATAATGCGATCATTTTTTTATCATTTTCTAATAATATTTCTTCACGTTCAAATATTTCTCCAACATAAATAAGATTTATTTATTTATTTATTTATTATTTTTTTATTACTAATTTATATATTTTTTGCGTACATTTTATTTCATTTTAATCTCTCCTTTTAGTTAATTTTTTAATTTACCCCGCTTTTTTCCCATTTCCCTTCCCCCCTTCTTCCTTTCCTCTCCTTCATTGTCTATCTAGCTTTGTTTATGCTCTTCCGTGATTGGCTGTTGCCTTCTTCTTTCCTATTGGCTGTTCCTTCTGCTTGCTCCCTCTCCCTCCCGCATTCCCCTTCAGTCGTGCCGCTACATTCATTGTGGACGCACGTCTTTTTTGCGCCTGACGAAGAAAGACTAAGTTCTTTTGAAAGGCCTTGCGCAGTTAACTTATTTTATGGTGTTTAAAGAAGTTTTTTCATTTCAATAAATAAGATAATTTGCTTTTTGCAAAAATTTAAAATCCAATACCTTTTTTTATTATTTTTTTTTCCAAGATTAGTTTAGAAAAAATATAAATTTTATGTTCTAGTCAATAAGCCAAGAATTCACATTTTATGCTAGGTTTTGAATGTACCTAAGCAATCTATGATGCAGTCTATTACATTTTTTTCATTTTTTTCGTTTATTTACATTTGTTATGTCTCCGATATGAAACTGACGTTTTTCACGCTGTTTTAAACAATGAGGTACACATACGCAGCCTTAAATAGAATCTTATATCAAACTTGTGTTAATGTCATTCAAAAAATAAATGGGAAATAATGTTACTCAAACGATATATAAAAAGGAAAAAAAATCAGAAAAACGGAAAGCATGTCGAAATGAGTGCAAAAACAACAACAACAACAAAAAAAATAAAATAAAATAAAATAAAATAAATATAAATAAATAAATAACTCTAGAATCAATCAATTTCAATTTTGGTTCAAAACCTTTGTTATACAGTGTTGCAGCACAGAAAATAATGCTGATGAATCTAAAAGATTTATTATTATTATTAATTTATAGCGGAATATCTAACTTAAATATCACACGCATGACAACTCGTATTATCCATGTAATGGACATTTACATATCTATTTTCTTTAAACAAAACTTTACACATCTATAGATTCTATTGTGTAACTCAATTTATTTATTGAAAATATCGCTCACTTCAATTTAATATAATGTTTAAAAATTCGATATACTTTCCGGAAACTATTGCTCAATAAACAATATCTAAGAGAAAATCAATGAAATCGTTGAAATAAGTATAAATCCAAACCCTTTATCGCATATCAAATAATGCCTGTGGTCCCAATTAAAGTTTTAAATCTTCGTCAAAATGTTCTATGTTTCATTCTTTCAAACATATTGTTAGTTATTTAGAAAAATATAAATTCATTGTGTTGCATAGCAAAAGTATTTGCCACTACACATACAGAATCTCATTCCTAAGAATGTTTATAGTCTTTTCAAATTATCTATTTCTTCTAATTATAGTTCCTGCTTTAAAAAGCGTCATATGGTTCTGAAATCATGTGTTACATGTTACTATGTTTATTAATTGTGTTATGAATTTGATGTTTTCAGTCTATATATATTTGTATCATTGCTGCCAGATTCGGGACAAAATTATTGATTTTAACCGCAGAAATATTCGAAGCAGATTTTGAAGCAGAAATATTCGGCCAATTTAAAAATAAATAAAAAATCCTGGAAAATAACGAAAATTATATCATTTAAAAAAAATGGTGACAGTCACGTAAATTGAATTAAAAAAGTCCCCATTCTAACCACACTGGTATATATCGTAAAAGGTTTTTGAAGAGATACATATATGTATGTACCGGGTGTCCCAAAAATGACTAAAGGATTTTAAAATTCAATAACTTGCAAACGGTGACAGCTATTTAAAAAATTTTTGCAGGAGGATTATGTATAATGTCAGGAGTTTTTTTTTTTTTTTTTTTTTTTTTTTTTTTTTTTTTTTTACCGTAATTTTTTATTTTAGTTCGCATCTGAAACAATAGGTGGCGCTGACGGCGATTGAAGGTCAGGTGATCAATGCTGAGTGAAGCGTCGACCTGGCCTTCAATCGCCGTCAGCGCCACCTATTGTTTGAAATTCGAACTAAAATATAAAATTACGGTAAAAAAACTCCTGACATTATACATAACTCTCATGCAAAAATTTTTTAAATAGCTGTTATCGTTTGCAATTTATTGAATTTTAAAATCCATCAGTCATTTTTGCGACACCCGGTATATAAATAATTCGCCGTAAAAATATTTTCATTCTGAAAAAAATATTATAATTTATTTTTGAATTGTCATTGTAGATACAAAAGTTACGCATACATCAAACTCTAGCTAATTAAAATATAAAAGTAATTTAATAAAACAATGTATACAAAGCAATTTTATTAAGGCTGTACTTAAATCAAAAAGAGCAAGTTTATGATATAAGATTTAATTTATTGTTTTTCGGAAATGTATCAAAGAAGAATGTTGTTCAGAAACTATCGAATCGTACTCATTTTCGTGTTTTTTAACTCAATAGATTTTATAAAAATATTGCCAAAATATTCATTTCGAATAAAAATTAAACGCTAAAGGGCAAAAAACTGTCAAACGACCGTGAAAAACGTGTTTGTAAAGTGGTCTCAAAAGCTTTTAATTCAATAGGTAATTTATTGATCAAAAATAGCAATTTCAGTTCGATTTTAAATTGTTTCCCTAGTCAAGCTTTCTAATTTTATATGTCTTTCCGTTACAAAATTAATTTGTAAATGTGACAAAGTATTTTGCGCTTGTTGAGCACACTGTAAAAAAAAAAATTCAAGAGGTTACTAAAAATACTTTAGTAAATTTGTATTCCACAGAATTTTTTAGTAACCATTACAAACTTTTTTTTTGCAAGTGAAACAAGTATTTCTTTTGTAAACTGAACAAAAAAGAAATTGTATAACTAACTTAAAAATTTTTAGTATGAGCCACCAAGAAAATTTTAGTTATAGCTCCAAAATTATTTTTAATAACCTTTATGTGCGCCCGAAGGACAGGAGTTTCCTTCAAGCTGCATCCAAACTTCTGAAGCGATAGATTTTCGGCAAAACCGCAATAGATGGCAGCACCAAACATTTCTACCTGCTCTAACAGGATTTTCATAAACCCTTTATTAACACATACTTACACTACAAACATTCGGGACGCATTTGGCGCTGTCCGGTATCGAACCCGGGCCCTTTTAGCCTGGAGTCCGTTACTATAACCACTATGCTATCAAGATCACACCAAATGAGTTTTAGTAATAGCTATTAAAAATATAAAACTATTAACTCTATCCATTGCTAACTCTTTTCTAGTAATTCTTACGGATTTTCTAGTAACCGACTACGATTACTAAAAATTTTTTAGTAATTACAAGGATCACTAAAGTTTTTTTTAGTAGATCGACCCCTTTTTTTTACAGTGCAGTGCAGTTGCGAACAGCCTTAACCTCTTCAATTCTGAAGATTTGTTTGTTTGTTTTGTATGGAGGGGGGGATTTTTGAGACTTATAGCGGCTGAGCTGTTGTCTCGAATGATCCAAAGTCAGAAAAACCATCAACAAACAAGATCGAGAGAGAGATTAAAAGCGATCAATACTATGTAGGAATTTAAGAGTTGATCTCCGAAAAGAATCAGAATTGCAAAATTCCTTAGAGAACTCAATGAAAGAGCGAAAACAAGCTGTGCCCAGCGTGGAAGGATCCCAACACAGATTACGATGCGATTGATATTTTCGACAGGAAAAAAGAATATGCTCTAGGGAGTGAGAAACATGGCACCTGCTACATCTGTCTTCATTCGTCAGATCGAAACGAGAAAGGATGGCAGGGGTGATCAACATCTTGGTTAAAAGACGCGAAATGATGACATCATCTCTACGATTCGACGCCCAAGTGTACGTCTGCTTGACCAGAGGGATATTGCCATGAGAACTAATATATTTGCTCGATCTGTACTGTTGGTTGAGAGTATTATAGATTTCTTTCTTTCTATACTGGATGAGGTCCTCAGGTGAAATCCAATTCAGCAAAACGTCAGTGTCACTTACGCCTTTAGCGAGACTATCTGCTTTTTCGTTGAGGTGAATTCCACGATGACCAGGAACCCAGCATATCCAGAAACTCGGAGAATGCGAAGCAATCCTTTGAATCTTGTTAGACAGCCACAGAATGACTCTAGGAGACTTGAGAGAGACAGATTGAAGGGCGGTGAGTACCGATAGGCTGTCAGTAAGTAGAAGAATGGGGCGCCCCAAGGAGACCAGTTCGTCTAAAGCCGTACCCATGGCCAAAGCCTCAGCAGTAAAGATGGAGTTAATAGTGGGAATTCTGTAGTAGAACTGAGAGGTATCCGAGCACCCTGCAATGGAGGTAATATCTGAGACTTTGGACGCATCGGTGGCAATGACCTGCCAGCTGCTGGAGAAATTTTGCATGAAGTCCTGAAAGAGCGGGACGATGACGCTGCCATCAAGTTCCTTATTCTGGAAAGGAAGGTCTTCTAAGTGGAGTTGCACAACTTCCTGCCTGCTCGGGAGAGGCATCTGGAAGGGGATCAAATGTTCAAGGCGACCGTCAATCTCTTCTAATATGGAAGCAATGCCGGGGATGCTTTCCACCAAGCAAAACGTGTTGCCCTCTTGAAAATCCCAGAAGGGAGACTTGCTGCCTAAAGAGCAATGCTTAATCCAGAAGCCAAACGCCAACGAGTTGATTCTATCAGCCAGCGGGGGGGGAGCCAGCGTGCTGTCGAAGAATAATATTTGGTACCCATTTCGGGAGGCCGAGAGCCGTCCTGAGGGCAGTAGTCTGCAACACTTCAAGCTTCTTTAAAATGGACTCACAAGCCGATAACAGAGTGGCCGCGCCATATTCTATAATACTCCGGATGGAGGAGTTGGCCAGCGTGAGAAGATGATAGGATCGGGCTCCATAACGAGTATTGCAGAGAGCCTTGAGGATATTGATTCGGTTAAAAACTTTCTTCCGGATGTAATCTGAGTGCTTGCGAAAACCCCCGCGCCTTGTAATATAAAAACCTAGAAACTTTAATTCGTCGCACCACTCAATCAGACCTCCATTGATGCTAAAATCGAAGTCACAGTCTCCACGTCTTCTAGAGAGGTTGATGGCGTGACATTTATCTGGGCGTATGGACATCTTCCAATATCGGCACCATTGAGCTATTAAACGAAGGGCTTCTTGGAGTTTAGTTTGGCATAAGAGTAATGAGGTGTCAGCACAATAAATGAAGATGTCATCAGCGTACAGCAAGTACTTGACTCCAAGACCATCCAAAACTTCAAAGAAATCGTGCATGAAGATGGAGAACAAGATAGGACTTAGAACCGCCCCCTGGGGCACCCCTCTTCCAAGGTTGCGATTAGAAGAAAAAATTCCTCTCCAAAACACCTTGATGCTTCTATTCTGCAGGAAACGGTGAAGCCAGCGAAGGATCAACCCTGTAATGCCAATTTGTGCGCACTTCAAGATGAGGCCGTCCACATAAACAGAGTCGTATGCAGCCTGCACGTCTAAAGATATCCCCAAAAGGAATTTCTTATCCTTCTTTGCACGAACGGTGTCAAGATGTAGCATCTGCAGAGCGGTCTGGCTATCCCGGAAAGGCTGGAAGCCAAGGTGCCTATGATGGAGGATGTTATTTTGGAGTAAGAAGTTACTAATGCGATTTGCAATCATGCGTTCACAAATCTTGCACATCACGGAGGTCAGAGCAATCGGGCGATATGAGGCAACGTCTTTTTTAGATTTCCCAGGCTTCAAAATAGGGATGATGACAGCAGATGTCCAATTTGGAGGAATTTCTCCGGAGCGCCAGATTTCATTATAAATTTGAAGTAGGTGCATCATAGACTGCTCATTCAAACCCTTAAAGAAGGCAGCACTAATCTTATCTTCACCAGGGGATGAGGATTTGGTGCGGCGGATAGCTTCCTTTAATTCAATGATCTCGAAGGGACGATTTAATTGGGTACATTCTTCTCCACCATAATCCAACGGGATTGGCTCATGAACTGCGTCTTCGCTATAGTGATCGGCCAAGATTTCAGCCTGAGAAACAGCATCGGAGATCAGAGTCCCATCCTGGGTGAGGCAAAAATGGGCATCAGGGGGAGAACCAGAGCGATTTTTTATCTTCTTAAAAACTTTGTATAAGATGCGAGGGTCATGTGCGTTCTTGCAAGCCGAATCCCAAAAATGAAGCTTGGCATCCTTGATTACTTGCCGGAGTTTCGCAGCCACCTTCTTATACCCCATCCAGTAGTCCATGGACACGAGTTGACGAGCTTTCCGCAGCAAAAAAATTTTTTGTTTGTAAAGGTTGTTGCATCTGGCTGACCACCAGGCAGGAGTACCTTTAGAATGCGGAGTATTAGATATTTTATGATTTCGCATGAGGTTCTGTACTAAATTAATGAAGGAAGTGTAGTCAGCACTTGGCTGGGAGGCGAGAATGGTATTAGCTTCTTGACAGATGCGGTGCCATCTAAAACGAGAAGACTGAGGATTATCAGGAGGCGAAAGAGTTACAGTGATGGAGACGGGAAGATGATCACTATCAAACGGATCATCTACAACATGGATAGAAGAGCAGGCTAAAAGGTCAGCAGAGCATAACGACAAGTCCAGGAGGGAACAAACTCCCCCGGGAGAGATATGGGTTGACGACGTAGTATTTAGAAGGCAGAAAGAACTATCTGCCAGCCAATTGACAAAATCTTCACTGCCACTAGAGCAATAAGGAGCACCCCAAAGAGGGTGGTGCAAATTAAAGACCCCCAAGATGAGGGAGGGACCCGTAATAGCTTGACACATCTTGACCAAATCATTAGTTACAGTGCCAGAGTTAGAGTAAATGTTAATAAGGTTAATGGATGAGCTGCCTTGAAGAATACAAACACCCATGATTTCATTAGTAAAATTGAGAGAAGTGAAGTCGAGAAGGAAAGAGGACAATGTTGAATTAACAGCAATAATTAAGCCACCACCTCGGCGGCCAGTTCTGTCTAAACGGTAAACTATTTTACCAGGGATGTTAAACGTCTTGTCAGAAGTAAGGTAAGTCTCTTGGAGGACCAACACGTCAGCGGTGGTGAAAGGGGAACAATTTAGCCAGGCTGTTTTATTACTGACAGACCTGCAATTCCAATGGAGCAAATTTAGACCCATGGGGAAAAAACACAAAAAAAGATAAACACAGCTGAAAATATACTGTGAAAATAAGCCCAACCCAGGTGAAATACAGTTCGTATCCACCAATAAAAAAGAATAAAAACCTTGTAAAAACAGGAAAGTTTCATCATCTTGAACTTCCACCCTGATTCGGGCGTTTCCGTCTTTCGGGCGAGCTGTCGCTTAACTTGGCTAAGACATTCATGATCATGGTGGATAAGGTGGTAATAGACTCGATTATTTTTTCTGTTTGCTGATTGGACTGATTTAGTATGATTTTAAGCATGGCGTTCGTTCGATTTTCAAATATTTTTTGAATTTGATCTAAGTCTGTGTTTTGTGAGCTTGCTGCTCTGGCATATGAAGTTGGTTCAGTTTTTTGCTTAAATTGACGTCTCGCGTCAATGAATGAAAGGAAATTTCTACATTTAAACTTAAGCAGTTCAACCTCCTTGAGGCGATGGGAGCACTGACGATAGTCCGCGCGATGTTCTTGGCCGCAATTGCAGCACTTCATGGGCTCTTGACATTGCCCCGTATGCTGAAAACCACATGTTACACATAGTTGATCGGTAGGACATTTCGTAGTAGCGTGGTTAAACTTAAAGCACTTTGTGCATTGTCTTGGCCGGTCAACAAATTGATTTATTTTTTTGATAGTCATCCACATTTTAATTTCGGAGGGGAGAGTGGTTCCCAAAATCGTAACAAGTACGGGAGAGACTAAATTTTTGCTATCTTTGCGAATGAATCTTCGTAGTTCAAAAACATGAACGTTATTAGAGTCCATTATTTCTTGTCCAATCTCTGAAAGTGGAATGTCAACGGGGACATTGAATAGTAAGAAACGATTGGTTATATTTTCAAAAATAATTCTGGAGGAAACGTCAGCTCCCAAAAAAGATGACACCTGACATATATCAATAGCACAAGACACATCTTTAGTGCTGAAAATAATACTGCCAGTCCGGGTGTATCGAACGTTATCGATATTCTTGAAGTGTTCAATTTTGGACCTGATTTCAGTTTGAACAGCACGGGGATCGCGCTTAGGAACAGCATTAGTCGAATTACTAGATAAGAAAATATTAAAATTGTTTCCGCCATTTTTTGCTGCCATTTGCAGCAGAAAATCATTCGGTGCTAATAACCGAGCCACATTTTGATTATTTTTATCAAATTCCAGAATGCTATCTTGGGAGTTTAGCATTTCAACATTTACAGGCGTTGCATCTGCAATATTATCTTGAACAACCTTTAATATAGTATGCGACATGATAGAAAGCAGGCTGACAACTCAGCTTTAGGTGTCCAATGTCAAAGTCAAAATATAAACAAAACACGAACAAGTCGAAAATTTACTACAAAGAAAAGAAAAAAAATCGCTTACCTCAATGCGAAAAGACAAAACGAATTAAGAAAATAGAAAACAAACCACCAGAAACACTGCAAAACCAACACTCTAGCCACTGACACAAAAAGAACCCGCCCCTCACACCTTGTAACGACCGAGCTCCGCTTTAAACCTCTTTCCAGTTTTCCAAAAAACACATCGCCGATAAATACTAACTACTAACCATTCTGAAGATAAAATAGTATTGCAAGTGCTTATTTATTGTTTATTTTCAAAGAAAATGCCACCGTAAATGACAGGAAAAATATCTTTTTCTGAAATTGATCCTTTATGTGCTTAGTCATTTAGGCTCAAGATCATGTATGAAAAACTACAAACCCCGTTATCCCTTTATCTACCGAATTATGAATTAGTGAAAATTTGACATTCTAAAGCATTTTACATATATTGTTTAAACTAAATTAAAAGATTAACATAATCGTTTAGTAAATTTTTGAAAAATTTTAGAAGGATTGAAGGATTATTTAAATTTGAATTAACAGAAATTTTGTGCAATATTTATGCCTCAACTCAAATCTTTTATAATTAATTGTTTTCTCAATATTTTGTAGAATTATAAAATGTACAAATATGATGTTCTTACAATATAAATATAGAAATATTTCCGAACTGAAAAATCCCCATCGCCCTCCCTCAGCGCCAAGAAAGCTGAAAAGATACAAAGGCAAATGAAATCATCCTTTTAAAAATATTTTTGTTTTGTATAACCAATAATGCTTTAGAATAAGATAAAGTAACGTATGTGTAACTCATTCTAAGCAGTATTACAACTAATTGACGTATTAGATGAATTTAATAAGTAATTTTAATGGTACTTGTAAGTACCGTCGGTATAGAAAGGGTTAAAACATCAATTTAATAAGTATTTACATAAATTAACAAAATCACAAATTTAAGATCTTAAAACAGGCAAATACCTTACAAATCCTCAACAAAAAAAATATAGAAAAACGTTTAAGTTAAATGAAATTTTAACTTAAAAATGAAAATGTATTACTTTCTTGGTCACATTGTCTTTTCGATATTTTTAGGCATTTTGCAAACGCAGATGATAATTAGATGAAAATAACATTTATTTATCAATGAATTCAACTTAGATGTAAGCATTTATTCGTTTGCTTTCAATGCCGACACGTTAAAATATCAAGAAGTGTTGTAAAAATATAAAAGAAATAAAGAAATAAAAATAATTTAACAAAATACAACGACTATTTGGGAAATTATATTTTCAAAGATTAAAATTTTAGACTTATAAATTCTATATTTAAAATAATAATAATAGTAATAAATATCTTTTTTATGATGACCAAAACATGGTTTACGTCATCATATATTGCGTACGCAATCGATTAAAAATTAATATTCCTGTACCAATCATATAGAAATTTTAAAAGAAATTTTAGCTTTACAATTTTCGGTACTGCGCATTTTTAAACTTCTAAATATCACACATTTAAAATTTTACACCATCGTATTGAAAAATAATGTTCTTTTAAATGCAATTTGTTTGAAAGCTGTATCTCAATTTCTTTTTAAGTTATTAATCGTTTTGTAGTGGTTTTAATATTTCTTTTTTGTCATCATGGCAACCGAAGTATTTCATTTCTGGACATTAAACATGAACCATTCAAGAAACGAATAAAATAAAGAATAGAAGTATTCCATTTTTGGACATTAAATATGGACCAATCAGAAAATGAATAAAATAACGAATAGAAGTATTCCATTTTTGGACATTAAACATGGACCAATCAGAAAACGAATAAAATAAAATAAGTTGAGGAAATCAACCAATAAAAAGATTCAGATACATTTCAGATTTTCCAATTCTCTTCCGAGGGCAACAACTATTTTCCAAATATTTAAAAAAACAGACATTTTAGTTTTTATAAGTAAAAAAAAACAAAATCCTTGAATGGGGTCCAACGGACCGAAGAGATTAAAATAATCATTATTTGCTATATGTAATACAAATAAATTTTTAAAAGCAAGCAATATTTTTTATTAATTTATATTTCAACATGTTTCATTTCAACCGACTATAGCATTCTCAAGAAAATAAGTGATAAAAATACTTTCGCAAAAAAATCAAACTAAAAGACTAGTAAAGGAAAAAAAAAAAGGGCACACGAGCATATAGTAGAAGCATATTGAAATTAACTCAAATGTTAAAAATGGAAATTTTTGAACGCGAATTATTTGGTATTATTGTTTCATTATTCTGTATAGCATTTCTTTCCAAATCTTAGGATGTTCAATGGATGCTGAATCATTGCAATTATTCTTACTCCGTAAGAAGATCTCACAGTTCTACCACTAAATTTTAAGAATATTTTCAAAGTGCTTCACTGCAGAAAAATATCCTTAAATCTCTGAATGAAAGGGGTTTTTCGAATGTTGTGATTTAAAAATTAAATGTAAATTTTCTTATTTTTAATAGTGGTGCCAGAGTCCTTGGAAATTCCAAGGAGTGTGCGAACCTTGCTCTGTTGATTCTTTGATGATGGATGGCATATAACATCTTGATTGATAAATTATTCTACATTTTTGAAATTCTTTAAGAAAGATTCTTTGTTGTATATTATTGCGAGACCTGCTGGTTTCGTTTTGTATTTGATGTTTACTAAATGGTCTTCGCTCCTAATTTTGAGCTTTTTGTTTGTCATTTACGTATAAAATAGCATTGTTCCATCTTTTTTGGAGACATTTCATATACGCCTGATACCTGATTTGGTTATATTGGGTCTTTTTCCTATATATTACATTTTTTAATTTCCTGAAGACTTTGCAACAATGGACATAATGTATTTATTGAGTTTACATTTCATTATTTCGAATAAACCCGAAAAAAAAATGTAAAGAAGAAAACTTGGGATATTGCTTTTTTTTTTTATTCCGCATGCTGTTAATTTATTTAAATACCAGTAAACTCCACGGCTTTGCTTGCGTAATAGTTGAAACATACCAAATGATATTTTTATGTGTCAATTTTATTAGAAGAAATTATACTTTTAGGAATAATTCATACTTTAATATTACACTTGGTATGAAATGAGACTCAAATTGATAAGAACTAATGTTAATTATAAATAAATCATAATTTAGGGTAGCAAAACAGAGAATAGAGCTGAACTGGGACATATATCAGGGGTCGCAGCGTCCCTAAAATTTTCACACCTCCTTACCACAATTTTAAAACGATAATATTTATAATAGAAATTCATTGAAGATGTTAAAAGAATCTGACACGAAGATTTTTGATTAAAAATATTGGTAGGAAGGTGCGAAAATTTTAGGGACGCTGCGACTCCTGATATATGTGCATAAAATTAGCTGAATGTGGAACAGATGTTATTTTATGGTGGGTAGCTATTCTGTTCTATATAAATGGAAGGTAGGAAGTTTTCATTTCGGTGAGTTGCCACATTCCTTCACATTTCAGGTTAATTTGATGAATGCTGTCCACGCGTTTAAATTCTAGAATATGAACTTTCAATTTAATGCTGCGCAAAATATTTCTGCACTAAACTTTATGAGTTTTGTAAATGTTAAGAATGACAAAACAAATCTGTATCTTAGAAGAAAGATTTTACACCATAGATGAAGTTGAAAAAAATAACATTGCTAAGCATTTAGGTTTAACCCTTTCAATCCTGAATTCGAAAACTTCGAAAAAGAAAAACAAATTAGAAGGTAGGCTGATACGGAAAGAACTCAGCCAAAAGAGAGAAAACTAGCAAAAAGTCTACTTGTTATATGTTACTGAAATCAATAATCATTAAAAACTCCCTCACAATATCAGTAAATCGTTTCAATCAATTTGTGTCACAAGAATTTGATAATGCATGAGACGTTCTGTTTTTCTCATTTAAAAGACTGATTTATGACTTTAAGTGATTATATGTATATTTTTAATTTAAATTTTATATTTCTTAGCAAAAATAGTTCTGTTGGCGTCAAAACTCTAAAGAAGTAACTTGATGTAATTTCGGGCGGGTAAATAATACGGCTATATTTTGTTAATCCGTTTCCGTGCGATTTTTGTAAGTCTTTATATTTATTTGTGTTTTGAAGAAGATGTCAAGAATTTTGAAGAACCATGCTGTGCATCCCAAGAAACCGCAAGCTAAGAACAACTAATATCATTATTTATTAGAAAATATTATTCCAATTTGTCTTTCAATTAAAAAGTTAAAAATGTTAGTAAGAGTTCTCTTTGCTTGGCACGAGCAAGTGAAATATTTCTGTGGATGAGACTATTCTCCGTGAAAAGGCACTTGAAATTGCTGCCTCATATTTTTCTGCGCCAAATGGGTGGATTTCATATTGTAACTCTTTGGTAGGCAAGCAATTTTGTTCGTTTAATTCTGAACTCCCACCGGATATTTAGAAAAGTTTTATTTTACAATAAGGAAAAGCAATTACACGCCATTTTCCCATCTCAAATAGAAATATAAAATGTACTATTTTTTTTCTGGTGCAGATGTACATTAACCGTAGTTTGGATAAAATAAAACTCAGCGCTCTTTTAAGGGGTTAAAATTCGTCATGGATTGGCATCCAAAAATTTATGTGGTGAAAGTGCCACAGTATTAAATACTGATGTATTAGATATCTGGTTCAAAAAAGTTCCTGAATTGCTAGAAAAAGAAGATTGTCACATCTATAACGCAGGCGAAACAGGTCAGTTTTCTTTGAATACTAGCCGTAGAGAATGCTAGCGATCAAAGAAGAGTCTCGTTATGGTGGTCAATATGCCAAAGAAAATTTGCATTGCCATTATGCCAAAGTAAGCACGGTTCTGATAAGCAAGTAAATCTCGTTATTTAAAAATACGTTTGAATTCTATGCTTTAAGAATGTAACGAAATTGCTAGTAGTGTAGGGGAGTCCGGGGCTAGTAGTGACATTTTCGACATTTTTTTTATATTAGCCGTAAAATTTGAACTGAAGCGAAAGATTTAGTGCAACATATCATTAGAGTAAGTCTTGCGTAATATATGTATGAAACAGCTATTAACATTATTAACGTTTTTCATAACAGAAAATGAATTCTGAGTAGCCTCGAAATTTGTCACTACTAACCCCTAGTACGGGGCAAGTCGTGACATGCTTGGGGCATTTTGTTACACATAAATGACGCATTACAAGTACATTGTAACATATACAAATTATGTAAGAAAGTCGGGTAAATGGGATATGTTAAATCAAGAATGAGAAGTTTATTCATTTATAACGTTCTTAACACAATAAAACACTTTCATGTTTTAATAATATTGTAAATCAAATGAAATTAAAATAGTAAAATTGTTAACATTTGTAAACTCTTAATTTTTTATAAAGGTACTTTTAGAGACACTTAACCAAAAAAAAAAACTGTTTTAACCAGGAAAGAATTAAAAAGTAAGCCAACACTAATCTTATTGATCTTTGATTCGGAAGCCTACTACAGCATATAGGTTTATATCCTATATTGGCATCGCTTGTTTCAGCGTTTCGAGGTCCTGCTTTAGGAGGTAGTCTTATTTCTGTAAGACTTACTACTGACACATAGTTATTATTAATTGTCATAGAATCATTTAATTCAATGAGATTTCTTTTTTCTGAAGACGGTCCTGCAATCTCATCATCATTGATTAAAGTTAGTGCTGAAGTACTTGGTTTATTAACAGTTACATATTTACTAATTTTTTTCACTGTCATTCTGGTCTTTAACGCTCTCATCTGCGATAGGTAACGGTGGATCAGTTACTGAGGAACATAGGAAGTTATCATCTGTAAAAATGTTTCTATGAAATTCCTAAATTCCACTACAACGAAATCCTGCATGAATGTATTTTGACAATGTGCTTCCAGAATGCAATTTAAACTATCCACAAACAGCCTGATTGTAGAACTTTTTGAACGGCCCGTATACTGGCCCATAAAGGGGCTGTAATCTATGACTCGTGTAAGGTGGAAATGTCACAACTTCTCCCTTAGACTTCGTCACAACTAGCCCCGCGTTACGCCATTTTGAATTTTATTCATTAATTTTCGAAATTTTGGCATGATTAACAAACGAAATACATAGAATAACAGCTCAAAATATAAGCATTTAAATAATGTTAAAGAACTTTACATGCCTCAGTATCGCTAGTGGCAATGACGATTCAAATGAAGGTCGTAAAATTTATTTTTACGATAGATCACAAGAAAAATATTTTTATATCGAAAACAACGCGACGCTATACTTCAAATAAAATGAAGCACATTGAGACAATCAACCTCTGCACTCACATGACGCAGCAGGTGCTGCAACCTATTGGGTCAGTCAGGAAGCTCGGTGGCACAACTTGCCCCTGGCACAACTAACCCCGGTGTCCCCTACCATTTGAATTTCAGAGTATGGATGAAAAATGATAGTTTTACATAATTTCTTCATGCTTTTGATAGATCAATCGGCACTCAAAGAGGAAAATCATTCTATTTATTAACAATAATTCAGCTCATTCTCGAGATACGTCATATTTGAAAAACATAACGCGACGCTATACTTCAAATAAAATGAAGCACATTGAGACAATCAACCTCTGCACTCACATGACGCAGCAGGTGCTGCAACCTATTGGGTCAGTCAGGAAGCTCGGTGGCACAACTTGCCCCTGGCACAACTAACCCCGGTGTCCCCTACCATTTGAATTTCAGAGTATGGATGAAAAATGATAGTTTTACATAATTTCTTCATGCTTTTGATAAATCAATCGGCACTCAAAGAGGAAAATCATTCTATTTATTAACAATAATTCAGCTCATTCTCGAGATACGTCATATTTGAAAAACATAAAAGTCCGTTTCTTTACAGCTAACTATACATCTGTCATACAAGCTCTTGATGTATGGATAACCAACTGTTTTAAACTATTTTACAGAAGAAAACTAGTTAAAAGATCTTTATGTTTCATCGAACGAGCAAAAGAACCTACACCAAAAACATTTTTTTTCAGGCAATTCGTTTTGGATTTATTGTATTTTTGTTAGATTCATTGTTTTTTTTGTTTTTTTCGTGTTTTGACGTTATTCCGCGTTCATCATTTTTCCGGATTCATTGTTTCTTTCATGGACTCCTTTAAATACGATAGATCGAGGTTCTACTGTATTAAAAATAAATTAAATTAAAATAAAATCTTGTAAAATAGCCTAAACTACTAATATTTAATTAAAAATATTAACTATTTTCTATATACCTGCTACTTTTATAAATATGGAAATTTTTGCTTTGTGTTTTTTCCACATTCATTAGCATATACTAAATAAAACTGTTAATTGATTTTTAGATGTATGAGATTTTACATTTAATATGATGTTTTTCTCTCGTGTCAATAAAAAATGAAGGAATTCAACAAACTCTCAAATTATTATTAACTTTTAATAATTATAAACTTGAATGTTAACACCTTGCACGTCGATACTAAATGCACCATGCAGAAGAAAAAAAAATAAAGCTAAATTAGCAAAGACGCCTTAGTATTTATCGCATAAGCAAGTTTTAGAATTATGAACATGGAGAAAAATCAGTTTAAACTTTTCATTTGTATAGGTAACTGCACTGGATGAATTTACAATATCTCGAGATACGATTGTCGTATAGGTAAAAATTAGTCATCGAAATAATCATAATTAATGAAATTTCACTTAAATTTAAAATGGAGAATCGATATTTTTACAATTACAAAGTACAGTGCCCCCTTAATGAAAAAACAGAGCGACAATTGCATCAAACAAAATAGTATTTATGGAAAGTTGAATTGGACCCCATCTGCAAGAAATTATATAGAGTAGATATTTCTAAATATATTTGGTTTTTTTAATAGCAGATAAAAAATTATATCGTGAAATGTAATTCCCCTTACACATCTGTATTACCTATTCTACAGCATTATAATACCAAATTAACTATCGATACAACATAAACTAGCTTTAGGCGGTTAAAAAATATAACTTGGGTTATATTTTACGTACATTCTAATTGGAAAATTTCCCTTAAGTTAACATTTCACAAAATTACTATTCATAAAAGGTGACATTAACATGATTTAAGTACATAATGAAGTCGTTTATTAAAATAATTGTAAGTCTGCTGCAATATTTCTTTTTCTTCTGAATTGCCTCGGGGGAAGAAATCGATCAACGAGTGTGTACTTAGTGAAATTAAATGCCGTTTGCAATGTTTATTAAGGCATTTTGTGTTAAGTGACCCAAAGCAGACATTGACAATTTAAATATCTTAAGAGCTGTCATTATATTTGTATTTATTAACTAAATAAATATCCCTATTCTACTAAATTAAAGAAATATTAACATTATAATAAATAATAATTTTGCTTTAAAGTACTGCTTTTGTAACATTTTAGAAATTTTTGTTTTACAAATTACTATATAAATAGGGAGAAAATGCATTTGAAACAATGGAAAATTTTTTTGGGGATTTTTTTTTTTGGGGGGGGGATTTTTTTTTTTTTTTTTTTTTAATTAAATATTTTGTTTCGTATCAATATTTCAGACAGCATAAGAGCTATCATTAATTATGAATTAAATAAGTACCCCACTCCTATGAAATGAAGAGAAAATTAAATTGTATCTAAAGAATTTCGACTGATAAGCTTAAAAGTACTGATTTGGAAAAAAAAAATATTTAAATTATTTTTTAACATATTTTTGAACAAATTTTTAGAAAAACCAATTTAGAGGTGGTTCTGTGATTGCGTTAACAAGATTTGCAGCTAATGGAACAGCACCAATCTGGTCGCATGAATTCAAAATAATATGTGAATATCAAAATAGACCTTTAATTTTACCTTTTATTTACATTTTAATTACCTTTAATTTTTTTTTTGTACCTGCAATTATAATCACATATTTATATATTTACTAATCACACCAGGTATTATAGTAGTTTTAAAAATGGGGTAGTTTGTGCGTCCTTTTATTTAAGAAAATAAAATATATTTTTTAATGTAGTCTGTAAACACACAGTATACTCTGGATGCTTTCATAAATTTATTGTTACTTCTTCAAATATAAACAAAATATATATATGTAATTAAAGAACTATAAATACACTTATTAAAGCATCCAGAGTACATCCTGTGTTTTTAAAGACTGCATTAAAAAAAGTATTTTAATTTTTTAAATAAAATGACGTAGAAAGTACCTCATTTTTAAAACTACTATGATACCTGGTGTGATTGGTAAATATATAAATATATAATATGTGGATATGTTAGCCGAAAAATATTACCCCTTATCACAGATGCTGATTATTTGTTTCGAAAAGACTATAAAATTTTAAATGTGTCTCGTGTCCATGGCACGTGACTAAATCTATCCAACATTTCAAATCGCCACCAAAAACCTTGATTTGAACCCTACAGAAATTTGTGAGGCATTTTAGCTATAGAAGTATATAAATATAACTCCACAATAAGCTAATATGGAGTATTTTACAAAATGTATCTAATTAGTGCTGAAAAAATATTAAGGAAATTTTAATTTGACTACCTGAATCACTGGCTGCACGGTTAATAAGGGTCGTTGAAAAAAAATATTTTGTAGAAACTTCCAGAAACTTCCATTTATTTCCAGAAATGTATCATTTTGTCTTTATAATTTTTTCCACGTTTCACATCATATATTTATTTTCCTCTGTATTTTATAAATTTTATTTTAATTTCATATTAATAGGTGCCAAAAGTTGGCTAAATACGACTTTTTAATAAAGTTTGATAATATTTTCAGTTGATGATTACTTTAATACATGTTACTCTTTTTTCAACGTGTCAAATTTTTCCATGACTGTAAATCGTCAATGTTTTTATTTTGAGGAAAAAAAAACGTGACAGACAAACTCCTTTCCATTTTTAGTGTTTCAAATAAAAAGATAAATGATTTGAAGATATAAACGAATTGTATGTTTCTCATACACTCAAAAATACCAAAGTTTTTATATATATATAACAGTAATATTTTTTTTGCACATTTAAACGAAAATTGTTTTTTTTTCAAAATACATGTATTAACTGTTGAAAGTAATATCTTAAAAGTAATTAATCATTACTATTAGAAAATGTTCTTGACTAAATAAATATTGTTGTAGAAATTATCGATATTTAAATAAGCAATTTTAATTAGATTTTATATTACGTGTTTCCTACTGCAATATCTTCCCATAAGCTGACTATTTTCCTTTATAAAAATCAATGTTTTTATGCTGAAGCAATTTAATAAAGTTACTAATTTCAATATTTGTAAAAGTAAGGTAACATAATATGCTCTTTTGTGTTTACCCACGGGAATCCACAGTTGAATGAGTGTGTTTTTAACGAAATTAAAAGCCATTTTCGTTGTTACTTCAATCTTTTTCAAATAAATGGTCGAAAAGAGAAAATATATTATTCACTGAAGTGGATGAACTATTCCTATAGTTGTGGAAGAGGTAAATTCTTTATTGAATAAAATGTACAAGAGAATATGATTTATTGGTACTACAAAGTAAACCATTTGTGTAATACACATAAACACCGTTAAATTACAGTTATAGAACCGTCTTATGTGGAAACTCCAGTCGTATAACTAGACAGTTGGCTTTTTTAACAGTGTACGGTGTATTAAAATTGTAATTAATCATTTGCCTTTGCATTGTAAAACATTTCTGTAACGTTACTCCAATAATTGGTGTCTGCTGTGCCTCCATATCACTGAGTAACTTTTTTCATTTATATAATGGAGTAATTTAAACATGTACTACTAGTGTTATATTGAAATATTACATCGAATATATCGGGTACACGACATTTCGGTCCCGCCATTTCGGTCCCGCCGTTTCGGTCCCGCCGTTTCGGTCCCGAGACATTTCGGTCCCTGGACATTTCGGTCCTGAGACATTTCGGTCCCTGGACATTTCGGTCCCGAGACATTTCGGTCCCGAGACATTTCGGTCCCTGGACATTTCGGTCCCTGGACATTTCGGTCCCGAGACATTTCGGTCCCTTGCCATTTCGGTCCCTGGCCATTTCGGTCCTTAATCATTTTGGTCTCTTGCCATTTCGGTCCATTGCTATTTCTTTACCGGCCACTTTATAACTTGGTTTCTGATTGATGAAGGCCCACTAAACGCTGTAAGCTCAACATTGTTCGGGCCTTTTTTAATATTTTTATTCTCCTGCCCCCCTTCCCTCAAATTTTATACAAAGCTGATTATAATAGTCCACTAAGTTTAATCTATTGTAACTCGTGATAATAAAATCACAGCGAGTTGTAAATTTGATTAAACAATGTTATATAATTTTACACTGTCTTTATTATTATTATTTAACAGAATAAATATTTTAAGTTTTATCATATATTTTTTGTATTAGGTATTTTATCTATACTATAAACTATTATTTTTATTGATTAACTTTTATTTTTATTGATTGTTTTCGCACACTTTCTTAGAATCTTTAAATTAGTGATTTCGTAACTAGGCGTGCTATAAAAAATTTTTGTTAAAAAAATAAAAATGCTCCAACGACCTTTTTTATGTAATAATTATTGCTTGCATTTTTTTTTTTTTTTTTTTTTTTTTTTTTTTTTTTTAACAGTTTTCTTATTTTATGAAGACAATTTTTGTGAATTAATTTTATTGAAAGTGGGCCTATTTCTTTGTAATAAAAGGATTATTTTTAAATTTTATATAATAATGTAACTATTATTTTAAATAATTTTATTTTCGATTTTTAACTGACAAAACTAAGCTTTTTTAATTTATCGTTTATTTATTTATTTCCATTACCTTTTCGCTCCCACTTTCACAGAAAAAAATTGACAATTTTTATTTTAATTTTATTATTAATTGAATAAATAGTTTTTAAATTTCAGTAACTTTAAATATAAAATAAATAAACAGGTAAACGATAAGCTTCAGTTTATAACTACTACAAAACATAATGATAAATTGAATATAAAACAGATTTTTTATTGAGTTTATGTAAAGTAAAATTCGAAATGCATATTAATAATTTTATCAATTTAATTATATAAAGATTCATTAAATTAAAAATACATAAATTTAATAAAATATTAATTTGATTTTCATTTTAAAATCACTAACTCTTTTGAGATTTAATTTATAGCAATTATTCAACACCATAAGTTATTATTAAAAAATTGTTATTTATTTCAAAAAGGGAAATTATTATAATTATTTTATAGCAATTATTCAACACCATAAGTTATTATTAAAAATTTTTTATTTATTTCAAAAAAGGAAATTATTATTATTATTATTATTATTATTATTATTACTATTTTGAAAAATCAATTAGTAACGTAACGTAATAGTTAATTAAACATAATAATGCAACACTGTAACAATGTGTAAAAATATTTCTTAACAGGTTTAGGTAACATTATTATCCAGATGCAGATTTAAATTTTTTGAAACAAAGTTATAGTTTACAGTTCGCAAAAATCAATCATATATTAATTATTATATTTAAAGAGTAAGAAAAATATGATAAACTAACCAATAAATGAATAAATAACATATTTATTTTGAGAATCCTTATCATTTTTATACATCCTAATGAAGTTAATAACATTATAGTAGCTGAAATTTAAAAAATATGCTTTTTTCATTTTTGCTATAACTTCTATATAGTTCTTGTACTAGATTTTAAACAAGTAATTGATAAATAAGTCACTTAAACAATTAATAGTTAAAATAATTTTGAATCCTTATTAATAAATATGTTTGATAAAAATAATTTAATTTTTGAGAATTTTTTAATTTAACAACATAATTATTAATGCTTTCAAATTTTCTAAGATGATGTTAATCATTTAATAAAATAATGTATAACATTAAGTAAATAACAAATCAAAACCATGTGCCGAGAATTTTTAAATCCTTTTTTTTATGTTGGTGTTCCTATAAAATTGGAAATGTATGCATATAAGTATCAGCTAAGTACTACGATTAACCTCTTTTAAGCAAAAATTCTGCATGTCAATCAATTGTCAACGCCCATCTGAACAAATAGTCCATCTTTATACAAGATAGCTAGAAGAGCTAGGTAGTTAGCTTTACGTATCTTGATCTTTATACACTTGTCAGATGAAACCCTTATTCTTTACAATGCCCTTTATACTCTGGAGTTCAAATGCGGACGGACCTCCCACATAATCGCTGGCATTTTTTAGAAGAAATATGAATGTTTTGAAAAGAACAGCATTTCTCGGTGTTTTTTATTCCTCTTGCTGTTATCTTCATTCCAAACGCTTTTAGTATCAATTAAACCAGTATAAAAAGTAGAATGGAATATTTTTTATCCTTATTATTACAGCTTATGAATGACATTGAAATATTCAAAATTTATAACATAACTAAATAAGACTGTTAGATAAGATATTTACCATCTAGACATAATATTTTAAGTTACCTTTTTTAATTTAACTTAGTTTGACAGAAGGCTTTTTTTTTTTTCATATTTTTTATGAGGATTTTTATATTTTAATGTTAAAAATAATTATTTTATATAATAATATCAGCTTTAAATGAAATGACAAATTTCAATACGCATTACATTAATAATTTTGTAATTAGTTTCCTTAAGCTGGTTTTAGAAAATTTAACAGGTGTTGTATAAATGTGATATATGCATAAAAGTATGGCAATATAATTTTTTTGCTGTTGCCGTTATTTTGGAAAACATTAATAAAAACAGGGAAGCGTCAATATAATAAACATTCTAGATTGTAATAATAACAATAAAAAAAGAACTGTTGTCATGAAAAAATAATTGCTAATAATTCAAGATGTAATTCATTTTTCTAAAATGTAAAAAAAAAAAAAAAAAAAAAAAAAAAAAAAAAAAAAAAAAAAAAAAAAAAAATCTTTAGGTTACAAATTATTTTAATAATTATTTCTGCTCGTGTCATATATTTATGTAATAAAATAATTGCAATGCTAAGTACCTCCACGTGTTGCAATCTGGAAACTCTTTTCTTAATTTAAAAACGGAAAAGTTTAAAAGGAAAATAAATGCTGGTAACCAAAAACAATATATAAAAAATGCCATAAACAAAAAGAGGATTCAATGATAATTTTGGCACAAAGGGTACACCAGATGCAGATGTTTTTTATTTATTTCAACATTTTTGCTCCTATGCGGGAAGTGGCGGGGGTGCAAAATAATGAAACACTTATAATTCTGAAAATTGGCTTCAGCGATGAAATCCTATAATATGCTAAGTGTGAGAATATAAATTCCATATAACAATAACTCTTTCTTTTCTCCTGGCAATTTAAAAACCTTTGTCTCCCTGAAGAGGAAACATGCATCTCAGAAGTTAAAATTCTACAACTATTATGGTGTGCGTTAATATCATAAGTTAATTGGGTTCTTTTATAAATTTAGTTATTAGTTTCCAAGTTAACTTCCCCGTTTCCTCTTTCAAGATTTCAAAACATTCTGGCAATTTTTAAAAATGCCATTCATCTGTGAATTTTTTTCAGAAATCTCCATCGATTTCTAAATAATTGATCAAGTTTTGGGGTACTTGTTACTTCTAATTAATCGCATTACACTAAAATTTTATGCGACTTTCAGTTAAAAAAACAGTGTTGAATTCAGACACTTTTCTCCGGGAGGGACTTCTGTGGCTCCGGGAGGATTACACTTTTTTACCACTGAAAACACAAAATTCCAAATTTTCCGGGGGGGGGTAATTGATAGCTCCGGGGGGAATGACCTGCCCCTGAATTCAACACTCTAAAATGTTCCTTATAAAATTATGTCAGATATTTCCCGTGCACAAAATTTCAGCTTGCTGGAGAAGGGACCGAAAAGTCCAGGGACCGAAATGTCTCGGGACCGAAATGACCATGGACCGAAATGTCTCGGGACCGAAATGTCTCGGGACCGAAACGTCTCGGGACCGAAATGGCCAGGGACCGAAATGTCTTGGGACCGAAACGTCTCGGGACCGAAATGTCTTGGGACCGAAACGTCTCGGGACCGAAATGTCTCGGGACCGAAACGGCGGGACCGAAACGGCGGGACCGAAATGGCGGGACCGAAACGTCCTGCTTCCTCATATATCGGTTAAAGTACACAAAAAAATTGAAGGCAACAAAGCTGGGACCATTTTTATGGAGTAACGTTACAGAAATGTTTTACAGAGCAGCATGGAAAATGATTGATTACAATTTTAAATACACCATACACTGTTAAAAAAAGAAACTGTCTGGAGTTTTTCCATAAGACGGCTCTATACCGTAATTCAACGGTATTCTAAACGTATTATTTCCCGTTTTATCGTCAAAATAGAGTAACATTATGATTATATAACCACTTTCTGTGCCATTTTCAACATTCGCTTACATTTCAGAATTTTATTTTATTTTTTCAAACTTAATAATTGCTTTTAAAAATGGAGACAGGTGCTAAAGTAAATGTTTAAGGTCCATGAAAAAAAAATTGGTTGTGCACTTTGCCCTATAATATACTATGTAAATGTTATTTAAAGTTGGCTTGTAAGGCGAATTGTCACGTTCGTTACCATACAAAATTACTGAAAATACCCGGCGCGTAAATTTATTAAATTTCCTAAAATCAACTTACTTTCAAGTGAGTTATGTCCCTAAATTTCAAAACATGATATTTATCAGTTATAGTTAAATTAAACTGAAATAAGAGACAGTTTTAGAAACAAGATTTCGATCACAGAGAAAATATACAAGAACTTTTTCTAATAATTACAGTATATATTCATGTAAATTATTAAATTTTAAGGAAATATTTGTTTCTCAATTGAATAAAAAATAAAAATAAAATGATGAAAAAATGGTAATTATTAAAAAACCGGGCGATAACAGACTTGACCCTATGTTGAAAAACGGTAGAATGATTCGGTTTGCTGCAAATTGTTAACTGTGTATAAATAGTAATGATAAAAATCAAAAATCAAAAATAACAAAAAAATGAAAAAGAAAAGTGTGAAACATCACCGGTAATACTCTAGGTGTACTTATATCCATTTAAATAGTATCCATAAAACAGAAACAGGAATTCCTAGAAATCATTATACACTGGCAACAGCAAAAATTAATTTAAAAGATAAACATTTGTACTGTAAATAATAAAAAAAAACTGGGTTACAAAAAAATAAAAGTTAAGTAAAATTGCTTAAATTTTTGTTGATTTTTTATAAAGCTTCCGATTTCTGCTGCTTTGCAAAAAATTAATTATTTTTTTTTCTAACGTTTACGAATAAAACCTTAGTCAAAATACAGATTTCATTCATAATAAGTTGCACTATATCGCAGTCAATAGTTCTAAATTTTGTAAAGGTTATATATCGAATATATTAAATTTTTAGATTTCTGTGCCAAACAGAATTATGTATAATTATTTCAAGTTTCTTCAAGGTATTTAAAATGAAGCAAACACAGCGGACAATACCTTTTTTTAATTTTTAAAAGCAAAAAGAAAATCATTTTTTAATAATAGAAAATGATAAATTTTCATAGAGTTTTCAAACTAATTTAATCTAGAGAGACAGCTGGTGTTAATGTTATTAACGTAAAAGTATTTTTTTCTAAAAACTAAAAAATAATAATAATTTGGACCCGAAAGGATTAAACTTACGGCAGAAGGAAATGGTCGGTTTGGCTACACACCGAGATTTTCAAAAACTATACCAAATAATTTAATTATCATTCTCCGTATTAGAGAAAGTTGTTGCAGGGAAATTTGAACTGAGAAATAGATTTCTTAACTGATCGAAATGTTTACATGCATATTAGTTAATGGATACAAATCTATAATAATAAATAGGTCTGCTCGTACAAGTCTGATAATTTTGCGATTGTATAGAATTACACTATTAAAAAAAATTAAACTTTTGCTCCATCAGCACTCCATCGCTTTTATAGAATATCTCTATTTTGACCACTAAGAATGCTCCATAATATAGGGAAGTAATCACTTTCTATAAAACTGGTGATAATGCAGCAAAAGTTTAGAAAATTTTAAAGTGTAATAGAGTTTTCAAATGTATTATGCGTTTTCATATAGTTTAATTAGACATAATATTATAACTTATAAAAACGGTGCAATTTTGTTATCTTATTCTGTCTGTTTTGGAAAATTTTATTTAATACATGCTTGATGCATGATTTTTTCTTTATTGGGAAAATTACGCGGTTTTTTTTCTTCGCTGAGCTTTAGAAATCTCTATTTTCTTAAACAGAAGGGATTAAATGGAAAAATTAATATAATAATTATTTTTTGGTATATTTCTTGATATCAATATCCACATTTTACGTGAATTTTAAATAGGATTTTGCTTAATGAACATATTATACAATAGTTCATTTATACAATGAAACTTAAACAAGTACCTTCATCGTTTAGAATATTGCTTTCATATTAAATTTTGTAAAAGAAATCAATGAAAAAAATTGAAGTAAGTATACAAAGTTTGCTTAAACAGCATATCAGATAATGCCATTGGGCGCAATTAAGATTTCAAAACTTTTTCGAAAATTTATATGTTGTTATCCTTTAAAATGAATATTAGTTATTTGTAAAACATTCTAAGCTTTTAAAATGTTTTAGTATTTAGGGAATATAATTGTTTCGAAACTGGAAGTCACTCAAAATCTGATAATTTCATTATAGTTTTAAGCTTTTCCCCGGGTTCTTTATAAATATTAAATGCAACAGTAGCAGGCTGAGTGGGATATTTTTTCAAGAAGATAAAATTCTGAGAATCAATATTTATTATAAATTTGATTTTTTTTTCACATGTTAAGACTGCAAAATTGTTATAAAAATTTATAAAATAAAATAAAATTTTTATATAAACAGGTAAAAATTATACATATTTTTTTGAAGATTGTATATTTTATTAAATGTACTTTTGTTTAAGTGTATCCTTAATACAAGAATCTTCTAATTTTCCAAAAATAAATTATTACATTAAATTTTTTTCTGTTTTTATGTACTTAAAATGACGTTAAAATTATGTTTCCATCTTATTTAGGAGAGGAAATATTATTCTTCTAGCTTTGGTTTGTTTTCGAAATCTAGTTGTAGAGCACTGGTTGTTAAAAAAAAACATTTTCTGTAAATGCAGAAAATATATGAGGAGCCCAGAAACAAAAGGGTATAAGTGATAAAATTGAAAAAATTGAGTTAAGTGCACAGGCTATCTGGAAATAAGTCTATTTATTTGTAGGCAAAAAGTTATGAATGATTTTTTAATTATGTACTGCGTTTTAAGGGTCAGTTACTTAACCTCTTTCCCGAAACTGTGAGACGCGTGGAGGCCAAGGGGTATAAGTAAAGTTGTATCCGTTAACGTCTATATAGCAGAAGCGAGACCAACGACATACAAGGATATTGGCTTTTTTATACATGAAATAAATGCATTTTAACTGTCAACAAGTAAGAAAAATCATGCGTTAAGCATAGATTATGGAAAGCTTTCCAATATTCGCTTAAAAGACATTTTTTCTTTTAAAATATCTTTTAAAATATTCGCTATTTAGGGTAGGCCATTTTCAGCATTCGCTTACACTTCAGAATTTTATTTTTACTTTTCAAACTTAATAATTTATTTTAAAATGGAGATAGGTGTTAAAGTATATGTTTAAGGTACATGAAAAAATGGTTGTGCATTTTTCCCTATGATACAATATGTAAATGCTATTTAAAGTTGGCTTGTAAGGCAAATTTTCAAGTTCGTTACCATTCAAAATTACTGAAAATACTCAGATTTAAATTCATTAAATTTTCTAATATCAACTTATTTTAAAATGATTTATATCCCTAAATTTCAAAACATGATATTTATCAATAATACTTAAATTAAATTGAGATGAGAGACAGTTTTAGCCACGTGATTTTGATAACACGTGGCTAAAATTATACACCATTTTTTTTTCTAATAATTACAATATATATTAATGTAAATTATTAAATTTTAAGGAAATTGCATATTTGTTTCTTAGTTCGATAAGAAATATAAGTAGAATGGTGAAAAAAAATTATAATCATTAAAAAAAAGTGAGGTAACAAATTTGACATTTTGTCACCTAAGAATAATAAAGTTCTATCTGTGTTTTTGAAAAAATTGACTTACCGATATATAAAGGCTCTACTTGTATCTATGAAGGCATTTCTGGATTACAATAATGTCATATTATGATTGTATGGTTATATGTAAAGTATATATAACATCCTATTGATGCAGAAATGTCTTCATAGATGCAAATAGAACTACCTATATCGGTAAGTCAATTTTTTTAAAAAACACAGGTAGAACTTTATTATTCTCAGGGGACGATTTGGTAACGGATTTGACACTATGTTAAAAATAGCCGGGGTAATAAAGTGTTACTGTCCATAGCCAAATATGTATTCTAATATTTTTAAACAGCGCTATGCTTTATTTATCGGTTGATACATACTGTATAATCGGAAATTTTAGTTTAGCAAGAAAACGCATAACAGTTTGAAATTTCTCTTTCAGCAGTTTATACTAATAGATGGAAACATACTTGTATACTTTCGTTCATCCTGTAATATAACTTGAACCGTTATTACGCCAGTATTTAGGTAAAATTTAGTTGAAACTAAAACACTCTTAAGACTATTGAAATCACATTTCCAGAAATTATCATCCATAGATGACCATGTATAAAATTTTGTGCGTGACCCTGTATATCATTTTATCTATATTGTACAAGCATTTCTTAGTAAGCTGAATTTAGTTCATCATGTAAATACATGACTTATTTAAAAGCAATCTTTAAGTAAATTGCGCTCATATTCAGTATATTTTGCGAGCTTTTTTGCGTAGCCCTGTGCATGAACTATAGCATTTATACATGTCATACAATATGTATAAATTTAGTTAAACTTAAAAGCGCAAATCATAATTAAAAAGGCATTTCGTGCATCAATCAACCATCATTGATAATATGCAATACTTCGGATATAATATACTATTTGAAATGTTTTTGTGTCCCTGTAAATACTGAGTACTGGGTATTATGTGCGAAATAACTAGCCTCAGCTATGTATAACAATTTTTATTATTCATGAGAATTGTAATATAATTAAAAAATGTCGAAACAATTCTCTCTTTATCATTAGGTAATGTGAATCTTTTGTGTGGCCTTGTAAATAAATAATAACAATTCTTTTCATGTTATATTTTACAGAATATTTATTTTAGTGCAATTCGTAAATGCACATAAATTTTAATATGTGAAAAGTTGTAACATCTTTAAAATTCATTTGAAACGATTTTTCCTACAACCTCTAATGTAACGGAAAACTTTTTATTGTCCCTGTAAAGAAACTAATCGTGCTAGAAACTTCATTTGCAATAGGTTTGTGGTGAGGAAAACGGGAATAATTCCCAAAAATTTCAGGACAATCAGAATATATTTACGAGAGTTAGATTGCGGACAGACGGACTGAAAAAGCAAAATCATATTCACTTTTCAACTTTGTTGGAAAATGTTAAAAAATATAAAATTCCAGTGTTTCAAAACTTATAATAAAATTTCAAAACTGATATTAGAGCAATTTTTTTTCTTTCATTCATTTATATCAACATTGTTCATAAATTTATCGTAAATTCATTTTTAATTTAATGTTTTTTTCTTTCTATAGAATTTATATGAAAAAAAATTGTCCTTTTATTTATTTGTATCAACATTGTTCTTAATTTTTCATGAATAAATTTTTTAATTTCATAATTTTTCATTTTATTTGTTCTTTGGGCACTTGTACCCTTTTGTTTCTAAGCAGATTTCATTACTACTTGG
This sequence comes from Maratus speculifer, assembly GCA_964019185.1. Classification (NCBI taxonomy): domain Eukaryota; kingdom Metazoa; phylum Arthropoda; class Arachnida; order Araneae; family Salticidae; genus Maratus; species Maratus speculifer. Next base: position 423,924,013 of record OZ025290.1, on the reverse strand, counting down.
AATCCAAGGAGTACAAGTGCAGCGTGATGATAAATATTGCCTAGTTATAAATAAAATAAAATGTATTCCACTTTTTTTAAAACATTTTTTGAAATAAGAGTTCAAAGATCACTAAGAAGTAAGCAAAAGTTTCATATCTCAATTCATTCAATTACAATTGATGTTTATCATTGAACTCAATTTACTCGAAATCTAAATTTTGTCACTCGTACACTTTGGCTTCTGGGCTCCTTATATATTTGTAATATTTATCTCATGAGTGAAGATGTTATTAGATTTCCACTTTTTCGTTAATTTTAAATTGATGATTTAAATTTACCTTTTGTTTCAGTTGATCGTGAAACCGTATTTTGATTAATTAATGTTTTTTTGATAATATATATATATATATATATATATGTGAGTGTGTGTGTGTACAGTTTTTTGAAAAGAATTGTTGTAATTAGAAAGAAGTTTTAAAACAAGAAGTAAATGATCATGTGCTAGAGGCAGAACATATGAAAAATTACGGCAATATATTTACACGTTAATATAAAAATATGTCAAAACTTTAAAAAAATGTATATATATATATATATATATATGTATATATATATATATATATATATATATATATATATATATATATATATATATATATATATATATATATATATATATATATATATATATATATATATATATATATATATATAACACTTGAAACGTATTTAACGGGGTTAATTACATCATATATAAAAATCCCAAATATTAAATATTGAAACAATTAAAGTGAATGGATCGTAATCTTACATTCGATTCAAGCTATAAAAAATTACGATTTTACCAATTGTGACGTGACTGGAAGACTGCCCATTATTATTATTGTAAAACTTTTAATGTTGAATATTTAATTATATTTAAATGCTCAAGTAATCATAATCACAAATACTTTTTAATTAAATAATGTGTGTAACTGTGAATCTTATTTGAGAAAAAAAAAGGGTTTGAAAAATGAATATAATTACAATAGAAATGCATTTAATAGCAAATATAACGTCATTTATTAAAACGATACAATTAAAACAATTTTCATTTTATTGAATTTTCTATTGAGGGTACGTTATATAAAGTAGTGCGACTAGCTTTTTTAACAGGCTTTTATAAGCTTCAGTGTATATATGTGTGTAACGGAATCTTTGAACGTAATTTTCACCCACTTTAAGACACCAGATTGTGACGTGACTGGAAGACTGCCCATTATTATTATTGTAAAACTTTTAATGTTGAATATTTAATTATATTTAAATGCTCAAGTAATCATAATCACAAATACTTTTTTAATTAAATAATGTGTGTAACGTGTAACTGTGAATCTTATTTTAGAAAAAAAAGGGTTTGAAAAATGAATATAATTACAATAGAAATGCATTTAATAGCAAATATAACGTCATTTATTAAAACGATACAATTAAAACAATTTTCATTTTATTGAATTTTCTATTGACGGTACGTTATATAAAGTAGTGCGACTAGCTTTTTTAACAGGCTTTTATAAACTTCAGTGTATATATGTGTGTAACGGAATCTTTGAACGTAATTTTCACCCACTTTAAGACACCAGATTGTGACGTGACTGGAAGACTGCCCATTATTATTATTGTAAAACTTTTAATGTTGAATATTTAATTATATTTAAATGCTCAAGTAATCATAATCACAAATACTTTTTTTAATTAAATAATGTGTGTAACGTGTAACTGTGAATCTTATTTTAGAAAAAAAAGGGTTTGAAAAATGAATATAATTACAATAGAAATGCATTTAATAGCAAATATAACGTCATTTATTAAAACGATACAATTAAAACAATTTTCATTTTATTGAATTTTCTATTGACGGTACGTTATATAAAGTAGTGCGACTAGCTTTTTTAACAGGCTTTTATAAGCTTCAGTGTATATATGTGTGTAACGGAATCTTTAAACGTAATTTTCACCCACTTTAAGACACCAGATTGTGACGTGACTGGAAGACTGCCCATTATTATTATTGTAAAACTTTTAATGTTGAATATTTAATTATATTTAAATGCTCAAGTAATCATAATCACAAATACTTTTTTAATTAAATAATGTGTGTAACGTGTAACTGTGAATCTTATTTTAGAAAAAAAAGGGTTTGAAAAATGAATATAATTACAATAGAAATGCATTTAATAGCAAATATAACGTCATTTATTAAAACGATACAATTAAAACAATTTTCATTTTATTGAATTTTCTATTGACGGTACGTTATATAAAGTAGTGCCACTAGCTTTTTTAACAGGCTTTTATAAGCTTCAGTGTATATATGTGTGTAACGGAATCTTTGAACGTAATTTTCACCCACTTTAAGACACCAGATTGTGACGTGACTGGAAGACTGCCCATTATTATTATTGTAAAACTTTTAATGTTGAATATTTAATTATATTTAAATGCTCAAGTAATCATAATCACAAATACTTTTTTAATTAAATAATGTGTGTAACGTGTAACTGTGAATCTTATTTTAGAAAAAAAAGGGTTTGAAAAATGAATATAATTACAATAGAAATGCATTTAATAGCAAATATAACGTCATTTATTAAAACGATACAATTAAAACAATTTTCATTTTATTGAATTTTATATTGACGGTACGTTATATAAAGTAGTGCGACTAGCTTTTTTAACAGGCTTTTATAAGCTTCAGTGTATATATGTGTGTAACGGAATCTTTGAACGTAAGTTTCACCCATTTTAAGACACCAGATTGTAACGTGACTCGAAGACTGCCCATTATTATTATTGTAAAACTTTTAATGTTGAATATTTAATTATATTTAAATGCTCAAGTAATCATAATCACAAATACTTTTTTAATTAAATAATGTGTGTAACGTGTAACTGTGAATCTTATTTTAGAAAAAAAAGGGTTTGAAAAATGAATATAATTACAATAGAAATGCCTTTAATAGCAAATATAACGTCATTTATTAAAACGATACAATTAAAACAATTTTCATTTTATTGAATTTTCTATTGACGGTACGTTATATAAAGTAGTGCGACTAGCTTTTTTAACAGGCTTTTATAAACTTTAGTGTATATATGTGTGTAACGGAATCTTTGAACGTAATTTTCACCCACTTTAAGACACCAGATTGTGACGTGACTGGAAGACTGCCCATTATTATTATTGTAAAACTTTTAATGTTGAATATTTAATTATATTTAAATGCTCAAGTAATCATAATCACAAATACTTTTTTAATGAAATAATGTGTGTAACGTGTAACTGTGAATCTTATTTTAGAAAAAAAAGGGTTTGAAAAATGAATATAATTACAATAGAAATGCATTTAATTGCAAATATAACGTCATTTATTAAAACGATACAATTAAAACAATTTTCATTTTATTGAATTTTCTATTGACGGTACGTTATATAAAGTAGTGCGACTAGCTTTTTTAACAGGCTTTTATAAACTTCAGTGTATATATGTGTGTAACGGAATCTTTGAACGTAATTTTCACCCACTTTAAGACACCAGATTGTGACGTGACTGGAAGACTGCCCATTATTATTATTGTAAAACTTTTAATGTTGAATATTTAATTATATTTAAATGCTCAAGTAATCATAATCACAAATACTTTTTTTAATTAAATAATGTGTGTAACGTGTAACTGTGAATCTTATTTTAGAAAAAAAATGGTTTGAAAAATGAATATAATTACAATAGAAATGCATTTAATAGCAAATATAACGTCATTTATTAAAACGATACAATTAAAACAATTTTCATTTTATTGAATTTTCTATTGACGGTACGTTATATGAAGTAGTGCGACTAGCTTTTTTAACAGGCTTTTATAAGCTTCAGTGTATATATGTGTGTAACGGAATCTTTGAACGTAATTTTCACCCACTTTAAGACACCAGATTGTGACGTGACTGGAAGACTGCCCATTATTATTATTGTAAAACTTTTAATGTTGAATATTTAATTATATTTAAATGCTCAAGTAATCATAATCACAAATACTTTTTTAATTAAATAATGTGTGTAACGTGTAACTGTGAATCTTATTTTAGAAAAAAAAGGGTTTGAAAAATGAATATAGCTACAATAGAAATGCATTTAATAGCAAATATAACGTCATTTATTAAAACGATACAATTAAAACAATTTTCATTTTATTGAATTTTCTATTGACGGTACGTTATATAAAGTAGTGCGACTAGCTTTTTTAACAGGCTTTTATAAACTTCAGTGTATATATGTGTGTAACGGAATCTTTGAACGTAATTTTCACCCACTTTAAGACACCAGATTGTGACGTGACTGGAAGACTGCCCATTATTATTATTGTAAAACTTTTAATGTTGAATATTTAATTATATTTAAATGCTCAAGTAATCATAATCACAAATACTTTTTTTAATTAAATAATGTGTGTAACGTGTAACTGTGAATCTTATTTTAGAAAAAAAGGGTTTGAAAAATGAATATAATTACAATAGAAATGCATTTAATAGCAAATATAACGTCATTTATTAAAACGATACAATTAAAACAATTTTCATTTTATTGAATTTTCTATTGACGGTACGTTATATAAAGTAGTGCGACTAGCTTTTTTAACAGGCTTTTATAAGCTTCAGTGTATATATGTGTGTAACGGAATCTTTGAACGTAATTTTCATCCACTTTAAGACACCAGATTGTGACGTGACTGGAAGACTGCCCATTATTATTATTGTAAAACTTTTAATGTTGAATATTTAATTATATTTAAATGCTCAAGTAATCATAATCACAAATACTTTTTTAATTAAATAATGTGTGTAACGTGTAACTGTGAATCTTATTTTAGAAAAAAAAGGGTTTGAAAAATGAATATAATTACAATAGAAATGCATTTAATAGCAAATATAACGTCATTTATTAAAACGATACAATTAAAACAATTTTTATTTTATTGAATTTTCTATTGACGGTACGTTATATAAAGTAGCGCGACTAGCTTTTTTAACAGGCTTTTATAAACTTCAGTGTATATATGTGTGTAACGGAATCTTTGAACGTAATTTTCACCCACTTTAAGACACCAGATTGTGACGTGACTGGAAGACTGCCCATTATTATTATTGTAAAACTTTTAATGTTGAATATTTAATTATATTTAAATGCTCAAGTAATCATAATCACAAATATTTTTTAATTAAATAATGTGTGTAACGTGTAACTGTGAATCTTATTTTAGAAAAAAAAGGGTTTGAAAAATGAATATAATTACAATAGAAATGCATTTAATAGCAAATATAACGTCATTTATTAAAACGATACAATTAAAACAATTTTCATTTTATTGAATTTTCTATTGACGGTACGTTATATAAAGTAGTGCGACTAGCTTTTTTAACAGGCTTTTATAAACTTCAGTGTATATATGTGTGTAACGGAATCTTTGAACGTAATTTTCACCCACTTTAAGACACCAGATTGTGACGTGACTGGAAGACTGCCCATTATTATTATTGTAAAACTTTTAATGTTGAATATTTAATTATATTTAAATGCTCAAGTAATGATAATCACAAATACTTTTTTAATTAAATAATGTGTGTAACGTGTAACTGTGAATCTTATTTTAGAAAAAAAAGGGTTTGAAAAATGAATATAATTACAATAGAAATGCATTTAATAGCAAATATAACGTCATTTATTAAAACGATACAATTAAAACAATTTTCATTTTATTGAATTTTCTATTGACGGTACGTTATATAAAGTAGTGCGACTAGCTTTTTTAACAGGCTTTTATAAACTTCAGTGTATATATGTGTGTAACGGAATCTTTGAACGTAATTTTCACCCACTTTAAGACACCAGATTGTGACGTGACTGGAAGACTGCCCATTATTATTATTGTAAAACTTTTAATGTTGAATATTTAATTATATTTCAATGCTCAAGTAATCATAATCACAAATACTTTTTTTAATTAAATAATGTGTGTAACGTGTAACTGTGAATCTTATTTTAGAAAAAAAAGGGTTTGAAAAATGAATATAATTACAATAGAAATGCATTTAATAGCAAATATAACGTCATTTATTAAAACGATACAATTAAAACAATTTTCATTTTATTGAATTTTATATTGACGGTACGTTATATAAAGTAGTGCGACTAGCTTTTTTAACAGGCTTTTATAAGCTTCAGTGTATATATGTGTGTAACGGAATCTTTGAACGTAAGTTTCACCCACTTTAAGACACCAGATTGTGACGTGACTCGAAGACTGCCCATTATTATTATTGTAAAACTTTTAATGTTGAATATTTAATTATATTTAAATGCTCAAGTAATCATAATCACAAATACTTTTTTAATTAAATAATGTGTGTAACGTGTAACTGTGAATCTTATTTTAGAAAAAAAAGGGTTTGAAAAATGAATATAATTACAATAGAAATGCCTTTAATAGCAAATATAACGTCATTTATTAAAACGATACAATTAAAACAATTTTCATTTTATTGAATTTTCTATTGACGGTACGTTATATAAAGTAGTGCGACTAGCTTTTTTAACAGGCTTTTATAAACTTCAGTGTATATATGTGTGTAACGGAATCTTTGAACGTAATTTTCACCCACTTTAAGACACCAGATTGTGACGTGACTGGAAGACTGCCCATTATTATTATTGTAAAACTTTTAATGTTGAATATTTAATTATATTTAAATGCTCAAGTAATCATAATCACAAATACTTTTTTTAATTAAATAATGTGTGTAACGTGTAACTGTGAATCTTATTTTAGAAAAAAAAGGGTTTGAAAAATGAATATAATTACAATAGAAATGCATTTAATAGCAAATATAACGTCATTTATTAAAACGATACAATTAAAACAATTTTCATTTTATTGAATTTTCTATTGACGGTACGTTATATGAAGTAGTGCGACTAGCTTTTTTAACAGGCTTTTATAAGCTTCAGTGTATATATGTGTGTAACGGAATCTTTGAACGTAATTTTCACCCACTTTAAGACACCAGATTGTGACGTGACTGGAAGACTGCCCATTATTATTATTGTAAAACTTTTAATGTTGAATATTTAATTATATTTAAATGCTCAAGTAATCATAATCACAAATACTTTTTTAATTAAATAATGTGTGTAACGTGTAACTGTGAATCTTATTTTAGAAAAAAAAGGGTTTGAAAAATGAATATAACTACAATAGAAATGCATTTAATTGCAAATATAACGTCATTTATTAAAACGATACAATTAAAACAATTTTCATTTTATTGAATTTTCTATTGACGGTACGTTATATAAAGTAGTGCGACTAGCTTTTTTAACAGGCTTTTATAAACTTCAGTGTATATATGTGTGTAACGGAATCTTTGAACGTAATTTTCACCCACTTTAAGACACCAGATTGTGACGTGACTGGAAGACTGCCCATTATTATTATTGTAAAACTTTTAATGTTGAATATTTAATTATATTTAAATGCTCAAGTAATCATAATCACAAATACTTTTTTTAATTAAATAATGTGTGTAACGTGTAACTGTGAATCTTATTTTAGAAAAAAAAGGGTTTGAAAAATGAATATAATTACAATAGAAATGCATTTAATAGCAAATATAACGTCATTTATTAAAACGATACAATTAAAACAATTTTCATTTTATTGAATTTTCTATTGACGGTACGTTATATAAAGTAGTGCGACTAGCTTTTTTAACAGGCTTTTATAAGCTTCAGTGTATATATGTGTGTAACGGAATCTTTGAACGTAATTTTCACCCACTTTAAGACACCAGATTGTGACGTGACTGGAAGACTGCCCATTATTATTATTGTAAAACTTTTAATGTTGAATATTTAATTATATTTAAATGCTCAAGTAATCATAATCACAAATACATTTTTTAATTAAATAATGTGTGTAACGTGTAACTGTGAATCTTATTTTAGAAAAAAAAGGGTTTGAAAAATGAATATAATTACAATAGAAATGCATTTAATAGCAAATATAATGTCATTTATTAAAACGATACAATTAAAACAATTTTCATTTTATTGAATTTTCTATTGACGGTACGTTATATAAAGTAGTGCGACTAGCTTTTTTAACAGGCTTTTATAAGCTTCAGTGTATATATGTGTGTAACGGAATCTTTGAACGTAATTTTCACCCACTTTAAGACACCAGATTGTGACGTGACTGGAAGACTGCCCATTATTATTATTGTAAAACTTTTAATGTTGAATATTTAATTATATTTAAATGCTCAAGTAATCATAATCACAAATACTTTTTTAATTAAATAATGTGTGTAACGTGTAACTGTGAATCTTATTTTAGAAAAAAAAGGGTTTGAAAAATGAATATAATTACAATAGAAATGCATTTAATAGCAAATATAACGTCATTTATTAAAACGATACAATTAAAACAATTTTCATTTTATTGAATTTTATATTGACGGTACGTTATATAAAGTAGTGCGACTAGCTTTTTTAACAGGCTTTTATAAGCTTCAGTGTATATATGTGTGTAACGGAATCTTTGAACGTAAGTTTCACCCACTTTAAGACACCAGATTGTGACGTGACTCGAAGACTGCCCATTATTATTATTGTAAAACTTTTAATGTTGAATATTTAATTATATTTAAATGCTCAAGTAATCATAATCACAAATACTTTTTTAATTAAATAATGTGTGTAACGTGTAACTGTGAATCTTATTTTAGAAAAAAAAGGGTTTGAAAAATGAATATAATTACAATAGAAATGCCTTTAATAGCAAATATAACGTCATTTATTAAAACGATACAATTAAAACAATTTTCATTTTATTGAATTTTCTATTGACGGTACGTTATATAAAGTAGTGCGACTAGCTTTTTTAACAGGCTTTTATAAACTTCAGTGTATATATGTGTGTAACGGAATCTTTGAACGTAATTTTCACCCACTTTAAGACACCAGATTGTGACGTGACTGGAAGACTGCCCATTATTATTATTGTAAAACTTTTAATGTTGAATATTTAATTATATTTAAATGCTCAAGTAATCATAATCACAAATACTTTTTTTAATTAAATAATGTGTGTAACGTGTAACTGTGAATCTTATTTTAGAAAAAAAAGGGTTTGAAAAATGAATATAATTACAATAGAAATGCATTTAATAGCAAATATAACGTCATTTATTAAAACGATACAATTAAAACAATTTTCATTTTATTGAATTTTCTATTGACGGTACGTTATATGAAGTAGTGCGACTAGCTTTTTTAACAGGCTTTTATAAGCTTCAGTGTATATATGTGTGTAACGGAATCTTTGAACGTAATTTTCACCCACTTTAAGACACCAGATTGTGACGTGACTGGAAGACTGCCCATTATTATTATTGTAAAACTTTTAATGTTGAATATTTAATTATATTTAAATGCTCAAGTAATCATAATCACAAATACTTTTTTAATTAAATAATGTGTGTAACGTGTAACTGTGAATCTTATTTTAGAAAAAAAAGGGTTTGAAAAATGAATATAACTACAATAGAAATGCATTTAATTGCAAATATAACGTCATTTATTAAAACGATACAATTAAAACAATTTTCATTTTATTGAATTTTCTATTGACGGTACGTTATATAAAGTAGTGCGACTAGCTTTTTTAAGAGGCTTTTATAAACTTCAGTGTATATATGTGTGTAACGGAATCTTTGAACGTAATTTTCACCCACTTTAAGACACCAGATTGTGACGTGACTGGAAGACTGCCCATTATTATTATTGTAAAACTTTTAATGTTGAATATTTAATTATATTTAAATGCTCAAGTAATCATAATCACAAATACTTTTTTTAATTAAATAATGTGTGTAACGTGTAACTGTGAATCTTATTTTAGAAAAAAAAGGGTTTGAAAAATGAATATAATTACAATAGAAATGCATTTAATAGCAAATATAACGTCATTTATTAAAACGATACAATTAAAACAATTTTCATTTTATTGAATTTTCTATTGACGGTACGTTATATAAAGTAGTGCGACTAGCTTTTTTAACAGGCTTTTATAAGCTTCAGTGTATATATGTGTGTAACGGAATCTTTGAACGTAATTTTCACCCACTTTAAGACACCAGATTGTGACGTGACTGGAAGACTGCCCATTATTATTATTGTAAAACTTTTAATGTTGAATATTTAATTATATTTAAATGATCAAGTAATCATAATCACAAATACATTTTTTAATTAAATAATGTGTGTAACGTGTAACTGTGAATCTTATTTTAGAAAAAAAAGGGTTTGAAAAATGAATATAATTACAATAGAAATGCATTTAATAGCAAATATAATGTCATTTATTAAAACGATACAATTAAAACAATTTTCATTTTATTGAATTTTCTATTGACGGTACGTTATATAAAGTAGTGCGACTAGCTTTTTTAACAGGCTTTTATAAGCTTCAGTGTATATATGTGTGTAACGGAATCTTTGAACGTAATTTTCACCCACTTTAAGACACCAGATTGTGACGTGACTGGAAGACTGCCCATTATTATTATTGTAAAACTTTTAATGTTGAATATTTAATTATATTTAAATGCTCAAGTAATCATAATCACAAATACTTTTTTAATTAAATAATGTGTGTAACGTGTAACTGTGAATCCTATTTTAGAAAAAAAAGGGTTTGAAAAATGAATATAATTACAATAGAAATGCATTTAATAGCAAATATAACGTCATTTATTAAAACGATACAATTAAAACAATTTTCATTTTATTGAATTTTATATTGACGGTACGTTATATAAAGTAGTGCGACTAGCTTTTTTAACAGGCTTTTATAAGCTTCAGTGTATATATGTGTGTAACGGAATCTTTGAACGTAAGTTTCACCCACTTTAAGACACCAGATTGTGACGTGACTGGAAGACTGCCCATTATTATTATTGTAAAACTTTTAATGTTGAATATTTAATTATATTTAAATGCTCAAGTAATCATAATCACAAATACTTTTTTAATTAAATAATGTGTGTAACGTGTAACTGTGAATCTTATTTTAGAAAAAAAAGGGTTTGAAAAATGAATATAATTACAATAGAAATGCCTTTAATAGCAAATATAACGTCATTTATTAAAACGATACAATTAAAACAATTTTCATTTTATTGAATTTTCTATTGACGGTACGTTATATAAAGTAGTGCGACTAGCTTTTTTAACAGGCTTTTATAAACTTCAGTGTATATATGTGTGTAACGGAATCTTTGAACGTAATTTTCACCCACTTTAAGACACCAGATTGTGACGTGACTGGAAGACTGCCCATTATTATTATTGTAAAACTTTTAATGTTGAATATTTAATTATATTTAAATGCTCAAGTAATCATAATCACAAATACTTTTTTTAATTAAATAATGTGTGTAACGTGTAACTGTGAATCTTATTTTAGAAAAAAAAGGGTTTGAAAAATGAATATAATTACAATAGAAATGCATTTAATAGCAAATATAACGTCATTTATTAAAACGATACAATTAAAACAATTTTCATTTTATTGAATTTTCTATTGACGGTACGTTATATGAAGTAGTGCGACTAGCTTTTTTAACAGGCTTTTATAAGCTTCAGTGTATATATGTGTGTAACGGAATCTTTGAACGTAATTTTCACCCACTTTAAGACACCAGATTGTGACGTGACTGGAAGACTGCCCATTATTATTATTGTAAAACTTTTAATGTTGAATATTTAATTATATTTAAATGCTCAAGTAATCATAATCACAAATACTTTTTTAATTAAATAATGTGTGTAACGTGTAACTGTGAATCTTATTTTAGAAAAAAAAGGGTTTGAAAAATGAATATAACTACAATAGAAATGCATTTAATTGCAAATATAACGTCATTTATTAAAACGATACAATTAAAACAATTTTCATTTTATTGAATTTTCTATTGACGGTACGTTATATAAAGTAGTGCGACTAGCTTTTTTAACAGGCTTTTATAAACTTCAGTGTATATATGTGTGTAACGGAATCTTTGAACGTAATTTTCACCCACTTTAAGACACCAGATTGTGACGTGACTGGAAGACTGCCCATTATTATTATTGTAAAACTTTTAATGTTGAATATTTAATTATATTTAAATGCTCAAGTAATCATAATCACAAATACTTTTTTTAATTAAATAATGTGTGTAACGTGTAACTGTGAATCTTATTTTAGAAAAAAAAGGGTTTGAAAAATGAATATAATTACAATAGAAATGCATTTAATAGCAAATATAACGTCATTTATTAAAACGATACAATTAAAACAATTTTCATTTTATTGAATTTTCTATTGACGGTACGTTATATAAAGTAGTGCGACTAGCTTTTTTAACAGGCTTTTATAAGCTTCAGTGTATATATGTGTGTAACGGAATCTTTGAACGTAATTTTCACCCACTTTAAGACACCAGATTGTGACGTGACTGGAAGACTGCCCATTATTATTATTGTAAAACTTTTAATGTTGAATATTTAATTATATTTAAATGCTCAAGTAATCATAATCACAAATACATTTTTTAATTAAATAATGTGTGTAACGTGTAACTGTGAATCTTATTTTAGAAAAAAAAGGGTTTGAAAAATGAATATAATTACAATAGAAATGCATTTAATAGCAAATATAATGTCATTTATTAAAACGATACAATTAAAACAATTTTCATTTTATTGAATTTTCTATTGACGGTACGTTATATAAAGTAGTGCGACTAGCTTTTTTAACAGGCTTTTATAAGCTTCAGTGTATATATGTGTGTAACGGAATCTTTGAACGTAATTTTCACCCACTTTAAGACACCAGATTGTGACGTGACTGGAAGACTGCCCATTATTATTATTGTAAAACTTTTAATGTTGAATATTTAATTATATTTAAATGCTCAAGTAATCATAATCACAAATACTTTTTTAATTAAATAATGTGTGTAACGTGTAACTGTGAATCTTATTTTAGAAAAAAAAGGGTTTGAAAAATGAATATAATTACAATAGAAATGCATTTAATAGCAAATATAACGTCATTTATTAAAACGATACAATTAAAACAATTTTCATTTTATTGAATTTTATATTGACGGTACGTTATATAAAGTAGTGCGACTAGCTTTTTTAACAGGCTTTTATAAGCTTCAGTGTATATATGTGTGTAACGGAATCTTTGAACGTAAGTTTCACCCACTTTAAGACACCAGATTGTGACGTGACTCGAAGACTGCCCATTATTATTATTGTAAAACTTTTAATGTTGAATATTTAATTATATTTAAATGCTCAAGTAATCATAATCACAAATACTTTTTTAATTAAATAATGTGTGTAACGTGTAACTGTGAATCTTATTTTAGAAAAAAAAGGGTTTGAAAAATGAATATAATTACAATAGAAATGCCTTTAATAGCAAATATAACGTCATTTATTAAAACGATACAATTAAAACAATTTTCATTTTATTGAATTTTCTATTGACGGTACGTTATATAAAGTAGTGCGACTAGCTTTTTTAACAGGCTTTTATAAACTTCAGTGTATATATGTGTGTAACGGAATCTTTGAACGTAATTTTCACCCACTTTAAGACACCAGATTGTGACGTGACTGGAAGACTGCCCATTATTATTATTGTAAAACTTTTAATGTTGAATATTTAATTATATTTAAATGCTCAAGTAATCATAATCACAAATACTTTTTTTAATTAAATAATGTGTGTAACGTGTAACTGTGAATCTTATTTTAGAAAAAAAAGGGTTTGAAAAATGAATATAATTACAATAGAAATGCATTTAATAGCAAATATAACGTCATTTATTAAAACGATACAATTAAAACAATTTTCATTTTATTGAATTTTATATTGACGGTACGTTATATAAAGTAGTGCGACTAGCTTTTTTAACAGGCTTTTATAAGCTTCAGTGTATATATGTGTGTAACGGAATCTTTGAACGTAAGTTTCACCCACTTTAAGACACCAGATTGTGACGTGACTCGAAGACTGCCCATTATTATTATTGTAAAACTTTTAATGTTGAATATTTAATTATATTTAAATGCTCAAGTAATCATAATCACAAATACTTTTTTAATTAAATAATGTGTGTAACGTGTAACTGTGAATCTTATTTTAGAAAAAAAAGGGTTTGAAAAATGAATATAATTACAATAGAAATGCCTTTAATAGCAAATATAACGTCATTTATTAAAACGATACAATTAAAACAATTTTCATTTTATTGAATTTTCTATTGACGGTACGTTATATAAAGTAGTGCGACTAGCTTTTTTAACAGGCTTTTATAAACTTCAGTGTATATATGTGTGTAACGGAATCTTTGAACGTAATTTTCACCCACTTTAAGACACCAGATTGTGACGTGACTGGAAGACTGCCCATTATTATTATTGTAAAACTTTTAATGTTGAATATTTAATTATATTTAAATGCTCAAGTAATCATAATCACAAATACTTTTTTTAATTAAATAATGTGTGTAACGTGTAACTGTGAATCTTATTTTAGAAAAAAAAGGGTTTGAAAAATGAATATAATTACAATAGAAATGCATTTAATAGCAAATATAACGTCATTTATTAAAACGATACAATTAAAACAATTTTCATTTTATTGAATTTTCTATTGACGGTACGTTATATAAAGTAGTGCGACTAGCTTTTTTAACAGGCTTTTATAAGCTTCAGTGTATATATGTGTGTAACGGAATCTTTGAACGTAATTTTCACCCACTTTAAGACACCAGATTGTGACGTGACTGGAAGACTGCCCATTATTATTATTGTAAAACTTTTAATGTTGAATATTTAATTATATTTAAATGCTCAAGTAATCATAATCACAAATACTTTTTTAATTAAATAATGTGTGTAACGTGTAACTGTGAATCTTATTTTAGAAAAAAAAGGGTTTGAAAAATGAATATAACTACAATAGAAATGCATTTAATTGCAAATATAACGTCATTTATTAAAACGATACAATTAAAACAATTTTCATTTTATTGAATTTTCTATTGACGGTACGTTATATAAAGTAGTGCGACTAGCTTTTTTAACAGGCTTTTATAAGCTTCAGTGTATATATGTGTGTAACGGAATCTTTGAACGTAATTTTCACCCACTTTAAGACACCAGATTGTGACGTGACTGGAAGACTGCCCATTATTATTATTGTAAAACTTTTAATGTTGAATATTTAATTATATTTAAATGCTCAAGTAATCATAATCACAAATACTTTTTTAATTAAATAATGTGTGTAACGTGTAACTGTGAATCTTATTTTAGAAAAAAAAGGGTTTGAAAAATGAATATAACTACAATAGAAATGCATTTAATTGCAAATATAACGTCATTTATTAAAACGATACAATTAAAACAATTTTCATTTTATTGAATTTTCTATTGACGGTACGTTATATAAAGTAGTGCGACTAGCTTTTTTAACAGGCTTTTATAAACTTCAGTGTATATATGTGTGTAACGGAATCTTTGAACGTAATTTTCACCCACTTTAAGACACCAGATTGTGACGTGACTGGAAGACTGCCCATTATTATTATTGTAAAACTTTTAATGTTGAATATTTAATTATATTTAAATGCTCAAGTAATCATAATCACAAATACTTTTTTTAATTAAATAATGTGTGTAACGTGTAACTGTGAATCTTATTTTAGAAAAAAAAGGGTTTGAAAAATGAATATAATTACAATAGAAATGCATTTAATAGCAAATATAACGTCATTTATTAAAACGATACAATTAAAACAATTTTCATTTTATTGAATTTTCTATTGACGGTACGTTATATAAAGTAGTGCGACTAGCTTTTTTAACAGGCTTTTATAAGCTTCAGTGTATATATGTGTGTAACGGAATCTTTGAACGTAATTTTCACCCACTTTAAGACACCAGATTGTGACGTGACTGGAAGACTGCCCATTATTATTATTGTAAAACTTTTAATGTTGAATATTTAATTATATTTAAATGCTCAAGTAATCATAATCACAAATACATTTTTTAATTAAATAATGTGTGTAACGTGTAACTGTGAATCTTATTTTAGAAAAAAAAGGGTTTGAAAAATGAATATAATTACAATAGAAATGCATTTAATAGCAAATATAATGTCATTTATTAAAACGATACAATTAAAACAATTTTCATTTTATTGAATTTTCTATTGACGGTACGTTATATAAAGTAGTGCGACTAGCTTTTTTAACAGGCTTTTATAAGCTTCAGTGTATATATGTGTGTAACGGAATCTTTGAACGTAATTTTCACCCACTTTAAGACACCAGATTGTGACGTGACTGGAAGACTGCCCATTATTATTATTGTAAAACTTTTAATGTTGAATATTTAATTATATTTAAATGCTCAAGTAATCATAATCACAAATACTTTTTTAATTAAATAATGTGTGTAACGTGTAACTGTGAATCTTATTTTAGAAAAAAAAGGGTTTGAAAAATGAATATAATTACAATAGAAATGCATTTAATAGCAAATATAACGTCATTTATTAAAACGATACAATTAAAACAATTTTCATTTTATTGAATTTTATATTGACGGTACGTTATATAAAGTAGTGCGACTAGCTTTTTTAACAGGCTTTTATAAGATTCAGTGTATATATGTGTGTAACGGAATCTTTGAACGTAAGTTTCACCCACTTTAAGACACCAGATTGTGACGTGACTCGAAGACTGCCCATTATTATTATTGTAAAACTTTTAATGTTGAATATTTAATTATATTTAAATGCTCAAGTAATCATAATCACAAATACTTTTTTAATTAAATAATGTGTGTAACGTGTAACTGTGAATCTTATTTTAGAAAAAAAAGGGTTTGAAAAATGAATATAATTACAATAGAAATGCCTTTAATAGCAAATATAACGTCATTTATTAAAACGATACAATTAAAACAATTTTCATTTTATTGAATTTTCTATTGACGGTACGTTATATAAAGTAGTGCGACTAGCTTTTTTAACAGGCTTTTATAAACTTCAGTGTATATATGTGTGTAACGGAATCTTTGAACGTAATTTTCACCCACTTTAAGACACCAGATTGTGACGTGACTGGAAGACTGCCCATTATTATTATTGTAAAACTTTTAATGTTGAATATTTAATTATATTTAAATGCTCAAGTAATCATAATCACAAATACTTTTTTTAATTAAATAATGTGTGTAACGTGTAACTGTGAATCTTATTTTAGAAAAAAAAGGGTTTGAAAAATGAATATAATTACAATAGAAATGCATTTAATAGCAAATATAACGTCATTTATTAAAACGATACAATTAAAACAATTTTCATTTTATTGAATTTTCTATTGACGGTACGTTATATGAAGTAGTGCGACTAGCTTTTTTAACAGGCTTTTATAAGCTTCAGTGTATATATGTGTGTAACGGAATCTTTGAACGTAATTTTCACCCACTTTAAGACACCAGATTGTGACGTGACTGGAAGACTGCCCATTATTATTATTGTAAAAATTTAATGTTGAATATTTAATTATATTTAAATGCTCAAGTAATCATAATCACAAATACTTTTTTAATTAAATAATGTGTGTAACGTGTAACTGTGAATCTTATTTTAGAAAAAAAAGGGTTTGAAAAATGAATATAACTACAATAGAAATGCATTTAATTGCAAATATAACGTCATTTATTAAAACGATACAATTAAAACAATTTTCATTTTATTGAATTTTCTATTGACGGTACGTTATATAAAGTAGTGCGACTAGCTTTTTTAACAGGCTTTTATAAACTTCAGTGTATATATGTGTGTAACGGAATCTTTGAACGTAATTTTCACCCACTTTAAGACACCAGATTGTGACGTGACTGGAAGACTGCCCATTATTATTATTGTAAAACTTTTAATGTTGAATATTTAATTATATTTAAATGCTCAAGTAATCATAATCACAAATACTTTTTTAAATTAAATAATGTGTGTAACGTGTAACTGTGAATCTTATTTTAGAAAAAAAAGGGTTTGAAAAATGAATATAATTACAATAGAAATGCATTTAATAGCAAATATAACGTCATTTATTAAAACGATACAATTAAAACAATTTTCATTTTATTGAATTTTCTATTGACGGTACGTTATATAAAGTAGTGCGACTAGCTTTTTTAACAGGCTTTTATAAACTTCAGTGTATATATGTGTGTAACGGAATCTTTGAACGTAATTTTCACCCACTTTAAGACACCAGATTGTGACGTGACTGGAAGACTGCCCATTATTATTATTGTAAAACTTTTAATGTTGAATATTTAATTATATTTAAATGCTCAAGTAATCATAATCACAAATACATTTTTTAATTAAATAATGTGTGTAACGTGTAACTGTGAATCTTATTTTAGAAAAAAAAGGGTTTGAAAAATGAATATAATTACAATAGAAATGCATTTAATTGCAAATATAATGTCATTTATTAAAACGATACAATTAAAACAATTTTCATTTTATTGAATTTTCTATTGACGGTACGTTATATAAAGTAGTGCGACTAGCTTTTTTAACAGGCTTTTATAAACTTCAGTGTATATATGTGTGTAACGGAATCTTTGAACGTAATTTTCACCCACTTTAAGACACCAGATTGTGACGTGACTGGAAGACTGCCCATTATTATTATTGTAAAACTTTTAATGTTGAATATTTAATTATATTTAAATGCTCAAGTAATCATAATCACAAATACTTTTTTAATTAAATAATGTGTGTAACGTGTAACTGTGAATCTTATTTTAGAAAAAAAAGGGTTTGAAAAATGAATATAATTACAATAGAAATGCATTTAATAGCAAATATAACGTCATTTATTAAAACGATACAATTAAAACAATTTTCATTTTATTGAATTTTATATTGACGGTACGTTATATAAAGTAGTGCGACTAGCTTTTTTAACAGGCTTTTATAAGCTTCAGTGTATATATGTGTGTAACGGAATCTTTGAACGTAAGTTTCACCCACTTTAAGACACCAGATTGTGACGTGACTCGAAGACTGCCCATTATTATTATTGTAAAACTTTTAATGTTGAATATTTAATTATATTTAAATGCTCAAGTAATCATAATCACAAAGACTTTTTTAATTAAATAATGTGTGTAACGTGTAACTGTGAATCTTATTTTAGAAAAAAAAGGGTTTGAAAAATGAATATAATTACAATAGAAATGCCTTTAATAGCAAATATAACGTCATTTATTAAAACGATACAATTAAAACAATTTTCATTTTATTGAATTTTCTATTGACGGTACGTTATATAAAGTAGTGCGACTAGCTTTTTTAACAGGCTTTTATAAACTTCAGTGTATATATGTGTGTAACGGAATCTTTGAACGTAATTTTCACCCACTTTAAGACACCAGATTGTGACGTGACTGGAAGACTGCCCATTATTATTATTGTAAAACTTTTAATGTTGAATATTTAATTATATTTAAATGCTCAAGTAATCATAATCACAAATACTTTTTTTAATTAAATAATGTGTGTAACGTGTAACTGTGAATCTTATTTTAGAAAAAAAAGGGTTTGAAAAATGAATATAATTACAATAGAAATGCATTTAATAGCAAATATAACGTCATTTATTAAAACGATACAATTAAAACAATTTTCATTTTATTGAATTTTCTATTGACGGTACGTTATATGAAGTAGTGCGACTAGCTTTTTTAACAGGCTTTTATAAGCTTCAGTGTATATATGTGTGTAACGGAATCTTTGAACGTAATTTTCACCCACTTTAAGACACCAGATTGTGACGTGACTGGAAGACTGCCCATTATTATTATTGTAAAACTTTTAATGTTGAATATTTAATTATATTTAAATGCTCAAGTAATCATAATCACAAATACTTTTTTAATTAAATAATGTGTGTAACGTGTAACTGTGAATCTTATTTTAGAAAAAAAAGGGTTTGAAAAATGAATATAACTACAATAGAAATGCATTTAATTGCAAATATAACGTCATTTATTAAAACGATACAATTAAAACAATTTTCATTTTATTGAATTTTCTATTGACGGTACGTTATATAAAGTAGTGCGACTAGCTTTTTTAACAGGCTTTTATAAACTTCAGTGTATATATGTGTGTAACGGAATCTTTGAACGTAATTTTCACCTACTTTAAGACACCAGATTGTGACGTGACTGGAAGACTGCCCATTATTATTATTGTAAAACTTTTAATGTTGAATATTTAATTATATTTAAATGCTCAAGTAATCATAATCACAAATACTTTTTTTAATTAAATAATGTGTGTAACGTGTAACTGTGAATCTTATTTTAGAAAAAAAAGGGTTTGAAAAATGAATATAATTACAATAGAAATGCATTTAATAGCAAATATAACGTCATTTATTAAAACGATACAATTAAAACAATTTTCATTTTATTGAATTTTCTATTGACGGTACGTTATATAAAGTAGTGCGACTAGCTTTTTTAACAGGCTTTTATAAGCTTCAGTGTATATATGTGTGTAACGGAATCTTTGAACGTAATTTTCACCCACTTTAAGACACCAGATTGTGACGTGACTGGAAGACTGCCCATTATTATTATTGTAAAACTTTTAATGTTGAATATTTAATTATATTTAAATGCTCAAGTAATCATAATCACAAATACATTTTTTAATTAAATAATGTGTGTAACGTGTAACTGTGAATCTTATTTTAGAAAAAAAAGGGTTTGAAAAATGAATATAATTACAATAGAAATGCATTTAATAGCAAATATAATGTCATTTATTAAAACGATACAATTAAAACAATTTTCATTTTATTGAATTTTCTATTGACGGTACGTTATATAAAGTAGTGCGACTAGCTTTTTTAACAGGCTTTTATAAGCTTCAGTGTATATATGTGTGTAACGGAATCTTTGAACGTAATTTTCACCCACTTTAAGACACCAGATTGTGACGTGACTGGAAGACTGCCCATTATTATTATTGTAAAACTTTTAATGTTGAATATTTAATTATATTTAAATGCTCAAGTAATCATAATCACAAATACTTTTTTAATTAAATAATGTGTGTAACGTGTAACTGTGAATCTTATTTTAGAAAAAAAAGGGTTTGAAAAATGAATATAATTACAATAGAAATGCATTTAATAGCAAATATAACGTCATTTATTAAAACGATACAATTAAAACAATTTTCATTTTATTGAATTTTATATTGACGGTACGTTATATAAAGTAGTGCGACTAGCTTTTTTAACAGGCTTTTATAAGCTTCAGTGTATATATGTGTGTAACGGAATCTTTGAACGTAAGTTTCACCCACTTTAAGACACCAGATTGTGACGTGACTCGAAGACTGCCCATTATTATTATTGTAAAACTTTTAATGTTGAATATTTAATTATATTTAAATGCTCAAGTAATCATAATCACAAATACTTTTTTAATTAAATAATGTGTGTAACGTGTAACTGTGAATCTTATTTTAGAAAAAAAAAGGGTTTGAAAAATGAATATAATTACAATAGAAATACCTTTAATAGCAAATATAACGTCATTTATTAAAACGATACAATTAAAACAATTTTCATTTTATTGAATTTTCTATTGACGGTACGTTATATAAAGTAGTGCGACTAGCTTTTTTAACAGGCTTTTATAAACTTCAGTGTATATATGTGTGTAACGGAATCTTTGAACGTAATTTTCACCCACTTTAAGACACCAGATTGTGACGTGACTGGAAGACTGCCCATTATTATTATTGTAAAACTTTTAATGTTGAATATTTAATTATATTTAAATGCTCAAGTAATCATAATCACAAATACTTTTTTTAATTAAATAATGTGTGTAACGTGTAACTGTGAATCTTATTTTAGAAAAAAAAGGGTTTGAAAAATGAATATAATTACAATAGAAATGCATTTAATAGCAAATATAACGTCATTTATTAAAACGATACAATTAAAACAATTTTCATTTTATTGAATTTTCTATTGACGGTACGTTATATGAAGTAGTGCGACTAGCTTTTTTAACAGGCTTTTATAAGCTTCAGTGTATATATGTGTGTAACGGAATCTTTGAACGTAATTTTCACCCACTTTAAGACACCAGATTGTGACGTGACTGGAAGACTGCCCATTATTATTATTGTAAAACTTTTAATGTTGAATATTTAATTATATTTAAATGCTCAAGTAATCATAATCACAAATACTTTTTTAATTAAATAATGTGTGTAACGTGTAACTGTGAATCTTATTTTAGAAAAAAAAGGGTTTGAAAAATGAATATAACTACAATAGAAATGCATTTAATTGCAAATATAACGTCATTTATTAAAACGATACAATTAAAACAATTTTCATTTTATTGAATTTTCTATTGACGGTACGTTATATAAAGTAGTGCGACTAGCTTTTTTAACAGGCTTTTATAAACTTCAGTGTATATATGTGTGTAACGGAATCTTTGAACGTAATTTTCACCCACTTTAAGACACCAGATTGTGACGTGACTGGAAGACTGCCCATTATTATTATTGTAAAACTTTTAATGTTGAATATTTAATTATATTTAAATGCTCAAGTAATCATAATCACAAATACTTTTTTTAATTAAATAATGTGTGTAACGTGTAACTGTGAATCTTATTTTAGAAAAAAAAAGGGTTTGAAAAATGAATATAATTACAATAGAAATGCATTTAATAGCAAATATAACGTCATTTATTAAAACGATACAATTAAAACAATTTTCATTTTATTGAATTTTCTATTGACGGTACGTTATATAAAGTAGTGCGACTAGCTTTTTTAACAGGCTTTTATAAGCTTCAGTGTATATATGTGTGTAACGGAATCTTTGAACGTAATTTTCACCCACTTTAAGACACCAGATTGTGACGTGACTGGAAGACTGCCCATTATTATTATTGTAAAACTTTTAATGTTGAATATTTAATTATATTTAAATGCTCAAGTAATCATAATCACAAATACTTTTTTAATTAAATAATGTGTGTAACGTGTAACTGTGAATCTTATTTTAGAAAAAAAAGGGTTTGAAAAATGAATATAATTACAATAGAAATGCATTTAATAGCAAATATAACGTCATTTATTAAAACGATACAATTAAAACAATTTTCATTTTATTGAATTTTCTATTGACGGTACGTTATATAAAGTAGTGCGACTAGCTTTTTTAACAGGCTTTTATAAACTTCAGTGTATATATGTGTGTAACGGAATCTTTGAACGTAATTTTCACCCACTTTAAGACACCAGATTGTGACGTGACTGGAAGACTGCCCATTATTATTATTGTAAAACTTTTAATGTTGAATATTTAATTATATTTAAATGCTCAAGTAATCATAATCACAAATACTTTTTTAATTAAATAATGTGTGTAACGTGTAACTGTGAATCTTATTTTAGAAAAAAAAGGGTTTGAAAAATGAATATAATTACAATAGAAATGCATTTAATAGCAAATATAACGTCATTTATTAAAACGATACAATTAAAACAATTTTCATTTTATTGAATTTTCTATTGACGGTACGTTATATAAAGTAGTGCGACTAGCTTTTTTAACAGGCTTTTATAAACTTCAGTGTATATATGTGTGTAACGGAATCTTTGAACGTAATTTTCACCCACTTTAAGACACCAGATTGTGACGTGACTGGAAGACTGCCCATTATTATTATTGTAAAACTTTTAATGTTGAATATTTAATTATATTTAAATGCTCAAGTAATCATAATCACAAATACTTTTTTTAATTAAATAATGTGTGTAACGTGTAACTGTGAATCTTATTTTAGAAAAAAAAGGGTTTGAAAAATGAATATAATTACAATAGAAATGCATTTAATAGCAAATATAACGTCATTTATTAAAACGATACAATTAAAACAATTTTCATTTTATTGAATTTTCTATTGACGGTACGTTATATGAAGTAGTGCGACTAGCTTTTTTAACAGGCTTTTATAAGCTTCAGTGTATATATGTGTGTAACGGAATCTTTGAACGTAATTTTCACCCACTTTAAGACACCAGATTGTGACGTGACTGGAAGACTGCCCATTATTATTATTGTAAAACTTTTAATGTTGAATATTTAATTATATTTAAATGCTCAAGTAATCATAATCACAAATACTTTTTTAATTAAATAATGTGTGTAACGTGTAACTGTGAATCTTATTTTAGAAAAAAAAGGGTTTGAAAAATGAATATAACTACAATAAAAATGCATTTAATTGCAAATATAACGTCATTTATTAAAACGATACAATTAAAACAATTTTCATTTTATTGAATTTTCTATTGACGGTACGTTATATAAAGTAGTGCGACTAGCTTTTTTAACAGGCTTTTATAAACTTCAGTGTATATATGTGTGTAACGGAATCTTTGAACTTAATTTTCACCCACTTTAAGACACCAGATTGTGACGTGACTGGAAGACTGCCCATTATTATTATTGTAAAACTTTTAATGTTGAATATTTAATTATATTTAAATGCTCAAGTAATCATAATCACAAATACTTTTTTTAATTAAATAATGTGTGTAACGTGTAACTGTGAATCTTATTTTAGAAAAAAAAGGGTTTGAAAAATGAATATAATTACAATAGAAATGCATTTAATAGCAAATATAACGTCATTTATTAAAACGATACAATTAAAACAATTTTCATTTTATTGAATTTTCTATTGACGGTACGTTATATAAAGTAGTGCGACTAGCTTTTTTAACAGGCTTTTATAAGCTTCAGTGTATATATGTGTGTAACGGAATCTTTGAACGTAATTTTCACCCACTTTAAGACACCAGATTGTGACGTGACTGGAAGACTGCCCATTATTATTATTGTAAAACTTTTAATGTTGAATATTTAATTATATTTAAATGCTCAAGTAATCATAATCACAAATACTTTTTTAATTAAATAATGTGTGTAACGTGTAACTGTGAATCTTATTTTAGAAAAAAAAGGGTTTGAAAAATGAATATAATTACAATAGAAATGCATTTAATAGCAAATATAACGTCATTTATTAAAACGATACAATTAAAACAATTTTCATTTTATTGAATTTTCTATTGACGGTACGTTATATAAAGTAGTGCGACTAGCTTTTTTAACAGGCTTTTATAAACTTCAGTGTATATATGTGTGTAACGGAATCTTTGAACGTAATTTTCACCCACTTTAAGACACCAGATTGTGACGTGACTGGAAGACTGCCCATTATTATTATTGTAAAACTTTTAATGTTGAATATTTAATTATATTTAAATGCTCAAGTAATCATAATCACAAATACTTTTTTTAATTAAATAATGTGTGTAACGTGTAACTGTGAATCTTATTTTAGAAAAAAAAGGGTTTGAAAAATGAATATAATTACAATAGAAATGCATTTAATAGCAAATATAACGTCATTTATTAAAACGATACAATTAAAACAATTTTCATTTTATTGAATTTTCTATTGACGGTACGTTATATGAAGTAGTGCGACTAGCTTTTTTAACAGGCTTTTATAAGCTTCAGTGTATATATGTGTGTAACGGAATCTTTGAACGTAATTTTCACTCACTTTAAGACACCAGATTGTGACGTGACTGGAAGACTGCCCATTATTATTATTGTAAAACTTTTAATGTTGAATATTTAATTATATTTAAATGCTCAAGTAATCATAATCACAAATACTTTTTTAATTAAATAACGTGTGTAACGTGTAACTGTGAATCTTATTTTAGAAAAAAAGGGTTTGAAAAATGAATATAGCTACAATAGAAATGCATTTAATAGCAAATATAACGTCATTTATTAAAACGATACAATTAAAACAATTTTCATTTTATTGAATTTTCTATTGACGGTACGTTATATAAAGTAGTGCGACTAGCTTTTTTAACAGGCTTTTATAAACTTCAGTGTATATATGTGTGTAACGGAATCTTTGAACGTAATTTTCACCCACTTTAAGACACCAGATTGTGACGTGACTGGAAGACTGCCCATTATTATTATTGTAAAACTTTTAATGTTGAATATTTAATTATATTTAAATGCTCAAGTAATCATAATCACAAATACTTTTTTTAATTAAATAATGTGTGTAACGTGTAACTGTGAATCTTATTTTAGAAAAAAAAGGGTTTGAAAAATGAATATAATTACAATAGAAATGCATTTAATAGCAAATATAACGTCATTTATTAAAACGATACAATTAAAACAATTTTCATTTTATTGAATTTTCTATTGACGGTACGTTATATAAAGTAGTGCGACTAGCTTTTTTAACAGGCTTTTATAAGCTTCAGTGTATATATGTGTGTAACGGAATCTTTGAACGTAATTTTCATCCACTTTAAGACACCAGATTGTGACGTGACTGGAAGACTGCCCATTATTATTATTGTAAAACTTTTAATGTTGAATATTTAATTATATTTAAATGCTCAAGTAATCATAATCACAAATACTTTTTTAATTAAATAATGTGTGTAACGTGTAACTGTGAATCTTATTTTAGAAAAAAAAGGGTTTGAAAAATGAATATAATTACAATAGAAATGCATTTAATAGCAAATATAACGTCATTTATTAAAACGATACAATTAAAACAATTTTCATTTTATTGAATTTTCTATTGACGGTACGTTATATAAAGTAGTGCGACTAGCTTTTTTAACAGGCTTTTATAAACTTCAGTGTATATATGTGTGTAACGGAATCTTTGAACGTAATTTTCACCCACTTAAAGACACCAGATTGTGACGTGACTGGAAGACTGCCCATTATTATTATTGTAAAACTTTTAATGTTGAATATTTAATTATATTTAAATGCTCAAGTAATCATAATCACAAATATTTTTTAATTAAATAATGTGTGTAACGTGTAACTGTGAATCTTATTTTAGAAAAAAAAGGGTTTGAAAAATGAATATAATTACAATAGAAATGCATTTAATAGCAAATATAACGTCATTTATTAAAACGATACAATTAAAACAATTTTCATTTTATTGAATTTTCTATTGACGGTACGTTATATAAAGTAGTGCGACTAGCTTTTTTAACAGGCTTTTATAAACTTCAGTGTATATATGTGTGTAACGGAATCTTTGAACGTAATTTTCACCCACTTTAAGACACCAGATTGTGACGTGACTGGAAGACTGCCCATTATTATTATTGTAAAACTTTTAATGTTGAATATTTAATTATATTTAAATGCTCAAGTAATGATAATCACAAATACTTTTTTAATTAAATAATGTGTGTAACGTGTAACTGTGAATCTTATTTTAGAAAAAAAGGGTTTGAAAAATGAATATAATTACAATAGAAATGCATTTAATAGCAAATATAACGTCATTTATTAAAACGATACAATTAAAACAATTTTCATTTTATTGAATTTTCTATTGACGGTACGTTATATAAAGTAGTGCGACTAGCTTTTTTAACAGGCTTTTATAAACTTCAGTGTATATATGTGTGTAACGGAATCTTTGAACGTAATTTTCACCCACTTTAAGACACCAGATTGTGACGTGACTGGAAGACTGCCCATTATTATTATTGTAAAACTTTTAATGTTGAATATTTAATTATATTTAAATGCTCAAGTAATCATAATCACAAATACTTTTTTAATTAAATAATGTGTGTAACGTGTAACTGTGAATCTTATTTTAGAAAATAAAGGGTTTGAAAAATGAATATAATTACAATAGAAATGCATTTAATAGCAAATATAACGTCATTTATTAAAACGATACAATTAAAACAATTTTCATTTTATTGAATTTTCTATTGACGGTACGTTATATAAAGTAGTGCGACTAGCTTTTTTAACAGGCTTTTATAAACTTCAGTGTATATATGTGTGTAACGGAATCTTTGAACGTAATTTTCACCCACTTTAAGACACCAGATTGTGACGTGACTGGAAGACTGCCCATTATTATTATTGTAAAACTTTTAATGTTGAATATTTAATTATATTTAAATGCTCAAGTAATCATAATCACAAATACTTTTTTTAATTAAATAATGTGTGTAACGTGTAACTGTGAATCTTATTTTAGAAAAAAAAGGGTTTGAAAAATGAATATAATTACAATAGAAATGCATTTAATAGCAAATATAACGTCATTTATTAAAACGATACAATTAAAACAATTTTCATTTTATTGAATTTTCTATTGACGGTACGTTATATAAAGTAGTGCGACTAGCTTTTTTAACAGGCTTTTATAAGCTTCAGTGTATATATGTGTGTAACGGAATCTTTGAACGTAATTTTCACCCACTTTAAGACACCAGATTGTGACGTGACTGGAAGACTGCCCATTATTATTATTGTAAAACTTTTAATGTTGAATATTTAATTATATTTAAATGCTCAAGTAATCATAATCACAAATACATTTTTTAATTAAATAATGTGTGTAACGTGTAACTGTGAATCTTATTTTAGAAAAAAAAGGGTTTGAAAAATGAATATAATTACAATAGAAATGCATTTAATAGCAAATATAATGTCATTTATTAAAACGATACAATTAAAACAATTTTCATTTTATTGAATTTTCTATTGACGGTACGTTATATAAAGTAGTGCGACTAGCTTTTTTAACAGGCTTTTATAAGCTTCAGTGTATATATGTGTGTAACGGAATCTTGAACGTAATTTTCACCCACTTTAAGACACCAGATTGTAACGTGACTCGAAGACTGCCCATTATTATTATTGTAAAACTTTTAATGTTGAATATTTAATTATATTTAAATGCTCAAGTAATCATAATCACAAATACTTTTTTAATTAAATAATGTGTGTAACGTGTAACTGTGAATCTTATTTTAGAAAAAAAAAGGGTTTGAAAAATGAATATAATTACAATAGAAATGCCTTTAATAGCAAATATAACGTCATTTATTAAAACGATACAATTAAAACAATTTTCATTTTATTGAATTTTCTATTGACGGTACGTTATATAAAGTAGTGCGACTAGCTTTTTTAACAGGCTTTTATAAGCTTCAGTGTATATATGTGTGTAACGGAATCTTTGAACGTAATTTTCACCCACTTTAAGACACCAGATTGTGACGTGACTAGAAGACTGCCCATTATTATTATTGTAGAACTTTTAATGTTGAATATTTAATTATATTTAAATGCTCAAGTAATCATAATCACAAATACTTTTTTAATTAAATAATGTGTGTAACGTGTAACTGTGAATCTTATTTTAGAAAAAAAAGGGTTTGAAAAATGAATATAATTACAATAGAAATGCATTTAATTGCAAATATAACGTCATTTATTAAAACGATACAATTAAAACAATTTTCATTTTATTGAATTTTCTATTGACGGTACGTTATATAAAGTAGTGCGACTAGCTTTTTTAACAGGCTTTTATAAACTTCAGTGTATATATGTGTGTAACGGAATCTTTGAACGTAATTTTCACCCACTTTAAGACACCAGATTGTGACGTGACTGGAAGACTGCCCATTATTATTATTGTAAAACTTTTAATGTTGAATATTTAATTATATTTAAATGCTCAAGTAATCATAATCACAAATACTTTTTTTAATTAAATAATGTGTGTAACGTGTAACTGTGAATCTTATTTTAGAAAAAAAAGGGTTTGAAAAATGAATATAATTACAATAGAAATGCATTTAATAGCAAATATAACGTCATTTATTAAAACGATACAATTAAAACAATTTTCATTTTATTGAATTTTCTATTGACGGTACGTTATATAAAGTAGTGCGACTAGCTTTTTTAACAGGCTTTTATAAGCTTCAGTGTATATATGTGTGTAACGGAATCTTTGAACGTAATTTTCACCCACTTTAAGACACCAGATTGTGACGTGACTGGAAGACTGCCCATTATTATTATTGTAAAACTTTTAATGTTGAATATTTAATTATATTTAAATGCTCAAGTAATCATAATCACAAATACTTTTTTAATTAAATAATGTGTGTAACGTGTAACTGTGAATCTTATTTTAGAAAAAAAAGGGTTTGAAAAATGAATATAATTACAATAGAAATGCATTTAATAGCAAATATAACGTCATTTATTAAAACGATACAATTAAAACAATTTTCATTTAATTGAATTTTCTATTGACGGTACGTTATATAAAGTAGTGCGACTAGCTTTTTTAACAGGCTTTTATAAACTTCAGTGTATATATGTGTGTAACGGAATCTTTGAACGTAATTTTCACCCACTTTAAGACACCAGATTGTGACGTGACTGGAAGACTGCCCATTATTATTATTGTAAAACTTTTAATGTTGAATATTTAATTATATTTAAATGCTCAAGTAATCATAATCACAAATACTTTTTTTAATTAAATAATGTGTGTAACGTGTAACTGTGAATCTTATTTTAGAAAAAAAAGGGTTTGAAAAATGAATATAATTACAATAGAAATGCATTTAATAGCAAATATAACGTCATTTATTAAAACGATACAATTAAAACAATTTTCATTTTATTGAATTTTCTATTGACGGTACGTTATATAAAGTAGTGCGACTAGCTTTTTTAACAGGCTTTTATAAACTTCAGTGTATATATGTGTGTAACGGAATCTTTGAACGTAATTTTCACCCACTTTAAGACACCAGATTGTGACGTGACTGGAAGACTGCCCATTATTATTATTGTAAAACTTTTAATGTTGAATATTTAATTATATTTAAATGCTCAAGTAATGATAATCACAAATACTTTTTTAATTAAATAATGTGTGTAACGTGTAACTGTGAATCTTATTTTAGAAAAAAAAAGGGTTTGAAAAATGAATATAATTACAATAGAAATGCATTTAATAGCAAATATAACGTCATTTATTAAAACGATACAATTAAAACAATTTTCATTTTATTGAATTTTCTATTGACGGTACGTTATATAAAGTAGTGCGACTAGCTTTTTTAACAGGCTTTTATAAACTTCAGTGTATATATGTGTGTAACGGAATCTTTGAACGTAATTTTCACCCACTTTAAGGCACCAGATTGTGACGTGACTGGAAGACTGCCCATTATTATTATTGTAAAACTTTTAATGTTGAATATTTAATTATATTTAAATGCTCAAGTAATCATAATCACAAATACTTTTTTTAATTAAATAATGTGTGTAACGTGTAACTGTGAATCTTATTTTAGAAAAAAAAGGGTTTGAAAAATGAATATAATTACAATAGAAATGCATTTAATAGCAAATATAACGTCATTTATTAAAACGATACAATTAAAACAATTTTCATTTTATTGAATTTTCTATTGACGGTACGTTATATAAAGTAGTGCGACTAGCTTTTTTAACAGGCTTTTATAAGCTTCAGTGTATATATGTGTGTAACGGAATCTTTGAACGTAATTTTCACCCACTTTAAGACACCAGATTGTGACGTGACTGGAAGACTGCCCATTATTATTATTGTAAAACTTTTAATGTTGAATATTTAATTATATTTAAATGCTCAAGTAATCATAATCACAAATAATTTTTAAATTAAATAATGTGTGTAACGTGTAACTGTGTATCTTATTTTAGAAAAAAAAGGGTTTGAAAAATGAATATAATTACAATAGAAATGCATTTAATAGCAAATATAACGTCATTTATTAAAACGATACAATTAAAACAATTTTCATTTTATTGAATTTTCTATTGACGGTACGTTATATAAAGTAGTGCGACTAGCTTTTTTAACAGGCTTTTATAAACTTCAGTGTATATATGTGTGTAACGGAATCTCTGAACGTAATTTTCACCCACTTTAAGACACCAGATTGTGACGTGACTGGAAGACTGCCCATTATTATTATTGTAAACTTTTAATGTTGAATATTTAATTATATTTAAATGCTCAAGTAATCATAATCACAAATACTTTTTTTAATTAAATAATGTGTGTAACGTGTAACTGTGAATCTTATTTTAGAAAAAAAAAGGTTTGAAAAATGAATATAATTACAATAGAAATGCATTTAATAGCAAATATAACGTCATTTATTAAAACGATACAATTAAAACAATTTTCATTTTATTGAATTTTCTATTGACGGTACGTTATATAAAGTAGTGCGACTAGCTTTTTTAACAGGCTTTTATAAGCTTCAGTGTATATATGTGTGTAACGGAATCTTTGAACGTAATTTTCACCCACTTTAAGACACCAGATTGTGACGTGACTGGAAGACTGCCCATTATTATTATTGTAAAACTTTTAATGTTGAATATTTAATTATATTTAAATGCTCAAGTAATCATAATCACAAATACTTTTTTAATTAAATAATGTGTGTAACGTGTAACTGTGAATCTTATTTTAGAAAAAAAAGGGTTTGAAAAATGAATATAATTACAATAGAAATGCATTTAATAGCAAATATAACGTCATTTATTAAAACGATACAATTAAAACAATTTTCATTTTATTGAATTTTCTATTGACGGTACGTTATATAAAGTAGTGCGACTAGCTTTTTTAACAGGCTTTTATAAACTTCAGTGTATATATGTGTGTAACGGAATCTTTGAACGTAATTTTCACCCACTTTAAGACACCAGATTGTGACGTGACTGGAAGACTGCCCATTATTATTATTGTAAAACTTTTAATGTTGAATATTTAATTATATTTAAATGCTCAAGTAATCATAATCACAAATACTTTTTTTAATTAAATAATGTGTGTAACGTGTAACTGTGAATCTTATTTTAGAAAAAAAAGGGTTTGAAAAATGAATATAATTACAATAGAAATGCATTTAATAGCAAATATAACGTCATTTATTAAAACGATACAATTAAAACAATTTTCATTTTATTGAATTTTCTATTGACGGTACGTTATATAAAGTAGTGCGACTAGCTTTTTTAACAGGCTTTTATAAGCTTCAGTGTATATATGTGTGTAACGGAATCTTTGAACGTAATTTTCACCCACTTTAAGACACCAGATTGTGACGTGACTGGAAGACTGCCCATTATTATTATTGTAAAACTTTTAATGTTGAATATTTAATTATATTTAAATGCTCAAGTAATCATAATCACAAATACTTTTTTAATTAAATAATGTGTGTAACGTGTAACTGTGAATCTTATTTTAGAAAAAAAAGGGTTTGAAAAATGAATATAATTACAATAGAAATGCATTTAATAGCAAATATAACGTCATTTATTAAAACGATACAATTAAAACAATTTTCATTTTATTGAATTTTCTATTGACGGTACGATATAAAGTAGTGCGACTAGCTTTTTTAACAGGCTTTTATAAACTTCAGTGTATATATGTGTGTAACGGAATCTTTGAACATAATTTTCACCCACTTTAAGACATCAGATTGTGACGTGACTGGAAGACTGCCCATTATTATTATTGTAAAACTTTCAATGTTGAATATTTAATTATATTTAAATGCTCAAGTAATCATAATCACAAATACTTTTTTAATTAAATAATGTGTGTAACGTGTAACTGTGAATCTTATTTTAGAAAAAAAGGGTTTGAAAAATGAATATAATTACAATAGAAATGCATTTAATAGCAAATATAACGTCATTTATTAAAACGATACAATAAAAACAATTTTCATTTTATTGAATTTTATATTGACGGTACGTTATATAAAGTAGTGCGACTAGCTTTTTTAACAGGCTTTTATAAGCTTCAGTGTATATATGTGTGTAACGGAATATTTGAACGTAATTTTCACCCACTTTAAGACACCAGATTGTAACGTGACTCGAAGACTGCCCATTATTGTTATTGTAAAACTTTTAATGTTGAATATTTAATTATATTTAAATGCTCAAGTAATCATAATCACAAATACTTTTTTAATTAAATAATGTGTGTAACGTGTAACTGTGAATCTTATTTTAGAAAAAAAAGGGTTTGAAAAATGAATATAATTACAATAGAAATGCCTTTAATAGCAAATATAACGTCATTTATTAAAACGATACAATTAAAACAATTTTCATTTTATTGAATTTTCTATTGACGGTACGTTATATAAAGTAGTGCGACTAGCTTTTTTAACAGGCTTTTATAAACTTCAGTGTATATATGTGTGTAACGGAATCTTTGAACGTAATTTTCACCCACTTTAAGACACCAGATTGTGACGTGACTGGAAGACTGCCCATTATTATTATTGTAAAACTTTTAATGTTGAATATTTAATTATATTTAAATGCTCAAGTAATCATAATCACAAATACTTTTTTAATTAAATAATGTGTGTAACGTGTAACTGTGAATCTTATTTTAGAAAAAAAAGGGTTTGAAAAATGAATATAATTACAATAGAAATGCATTTAATAGCAAATATAACGTCATTTATTAAAACGATACAATTAAAACAATTTTCATTTTATTGAATTTTCTATTGACGGTACGATATAAAGTAGTGCGACTAGCTTTTTTAACAGGCTTTTATAAACTTCAGTGTATATATGTGTGTAACGGAATCTTTGAACGTAATTTTCACCCACTTTAAGGCACCAGATTGTGACGTGACTGGAAGACTGCCCATTATTATTATTGTAAAACTTTTAATGTTGAATATTTAATTATATTTAAATGCTCAAGTAATCATAATCACAAATACTTTTTTTAATTAAATAATGTGTGTAACGTGTAACTGTGAATCTTATTTTAGAAAAAAAGGGTTTTAAAAATGAATATAATTACAATAGAAATGCCTTTAATAGCAAATATAACGTCATTTATTAAAACGATACAATTAAAACAATTTTCATTTTATTGAATTTTCTATTGACGGTACGTTATATAAAGTAGTGCGACTAGCTTTTTTAACAGGCTTTTATAAACTTCAGTGTATATATGTGTGTAACGGAATCTTTGAACGTAATTTTCACCCCCTTTAAGACACCAGATTGTGACGTGACTGGAAGACTGCCCATTATTATTATTGTAAAACTTTTAATGTTGAATATTTAATTATATTTAAATGCTCAAGTAATCATAATCACAAATACTTTTTTAATTAAATAATGTGTGTAACGTGTAACTGTGAATCTTATTTTAGAAAAAAAAAGGGTTTGAAAAATGAATATAATTACAATAGAAATGCATTTAATTGCAAATATAACGTCATTTATTAAAACGATACAATTAAAACAATTTTCATTTTATTGAATTTTCTATTGACGGTACGTTATATAAAGTAGTGCGACTAGCTTTTTTAACAGGCTTTTATAAACTTCAGTGTATATATGTGTGTAACGGAATCTTTGAACGTAATTTTCACCCACTTTAAGACACCAGATTGTGACGTGACTGGAAGACTGCCCATTATTATTATTGTAAAACTTTTAATGTTGAATATTTAATTATATTTAAATGCTCAAGTAATCATAATCACAAATACCTTTTTTAATTAAATAATGTGTGTAACGTGTAACTGTGAATCTTATTTTAGAAAAAAAAAGGGTTTGAAAAATGAATATAATTACAATAGAAATGCATTTAATAGCAAATATAACGTCATTTATTAAAACGATACAATTAAAACAATTTTCATTTTATTGAATTTTCTATTGACGGTACGTTATATAAAGTAGTGCGACTAGCTTTTTTAACAGGCTTTTATAAACTTCAGTGTATATATGTGTGTAACGGAATCTTTGAACGTAATTTTCACCCACTTTAAGGCACCAGATTGTGACGTGACTGGAAGACTGCCCATTATTATTATTGTAAAACTTTTAATGTTGAATATTTAATTATATTTAAATGCTCAAGTAATCATAATCACAAATACTTTTTTTAATTAAATAATGTGTGTAACGTGTAACTGTGAATCTTATTTTAGAAAAAAAAGGGTTTGAAAAATGAATATAATTACAATAGAAATGCATTTAATAGCAAATATAACGTCATTTATTAAAACGATACAATTAAAACAATTTTCATTTTATTGAATTTTCTATTGACGGTACGTTATATAAAGTAGTGCGACTAGCTTTTTTAACAGGCTTTTATAAGCTTCAGTGTATATATGTGTGTAACGGAATCTTTGAACGTAATTTTCACCCACTTTAAGACACCAGATTGCGACGTGACTGGAAGACTGCCCATTATTATTATTGTAAAACTTTTAATGTTGAATATTTAATTATATTTAAATGCTCAAGTAATCATAATCACAAATATATTTTAATTAAATAATGTGTGTAACGTGTAACTGTGAATCTTATTTTAGAAAAAAAAGGGTTTGAAAAATGAATATAATTACAATAGAAATGCATTTAATAGCAAATATAACGTCATTTATTAAAACGATACAATTAAAACAATTTTCATTTTATTGAATTTTCTGTTGACGGTACGTTATATAAAGTAGTGCGACTAGCTTTTTTAACAGGCTTTTATAAGCTTCAGTGTATATATGTGTGTAACGGAATCTTTGAACGTAATTTTCACCCACTTTAAGACACCAGATTGTGACGTGACTGGAAGACTGCCCATTATTATTATTGTAAAACTTTTAATGTTGAATATTTAATTATATTTAAATGCTCAAGTAATCATAATCACAAATACTTTTTTTAATTAAATAATGTGTGTAACGTGTAACTGTGAATCTTATTTTAGAAAAAAAAAGGTTTGAAAAATGAATATAATTACAATAGAAATGCATTTAATAGCAAATATAACGTCATTTATTAAAACGATACAATTAAAACAATTTTCATTTTATTGAATTTTCTATTGACGGTACGTTATATAAAGTAGTGCGACTAGCTTTTTTAACAGGCTTTTATAAGCTTCAGTGTATATATGTGTGTAACGGAATCTTTGAACGTAATTTTCACCCACTTTAAGACACCAGATTGTGACGTGACTGGAAGACTGCCCATTATTATTATTGTAAAACTTTTAATGTTGAATATTTAATTATATTTAAATGCTCAAGTAATCATAATCACAAATACTTTTTTAATTAAATAATGTGTGTAACGTGTAACTGTGAATCTTATTTTAGAAAAAAAAGGGTTTGAAAAATGAATATAATTACAATAGAAATGCATTTAATAGCAAATATAACGTCATTTATTAAAACGATACAATTAAAACAATTTTCATTTTATTGAATTTTCTATTGACGGTACGTTATATAAAGTAGTGCGACTAGCTTTTTTAACAGGCTTTTATAAACTTCAGTGTATATATGTGTGTAACGGAATCTTTGAACGTAATTTTCACCCACTTTAAGACACCAGATTGTGACGTGACTGGAAGACTGCCCATTATTATTATTGTAAAACTTTTAATGTTGAATATTTAATTATATTTAAATGCTCAAGTAATCATAATCACAAATACTTTTTTTAATTAAATAATGTGTGTAACGTGTAACTGTGAATCTTATTTTAGAAAAAAAAGGGTTTGAAAAATGAATATAATTACAATAGAAATGCATTTAATAGCAAATATAACGTCATTTATTAAAACGATACAATTAAAACAATTTTCATTTTATTGAATTTTCTATTGACGGTACGATATAAAGTAGTGCGACTAGCTTTTTTAACAGGCTTTTATAAACTTCAGTGTATATATGTGTGTAACGGAATCTTTGAACGTAATTTTCACCCACTTTAAGACACCAGATTGTGACGTGACTGGAAGACTGCCCATTATTATTATTGTAAAACTTTTAATGTTGAATATTTAATTATATTTAAATGCTCAAGTAATCATAATCACAAATACTTTTTTTAATTAAATAATGTGTGTAACGTGTAACTGTGAATCTTATTTTAGAAAAAAAGGGTTTTAAAAATGAATATAATTACAATAGAAATGCATTTAATAGCAAATATAACGTCATTTATTAAAACGATACAATTAAAACAATTTTCATTTTATTGAATTTTCTATTGACGGTACGTTATATAAAGTAGTGCGACTAGCTTTTTTAACAGGCTTTTATAAACTTCAGTGTATATATGTGTGTAACGGAATCTTTGAACGTAATTTTCACCCACTTTAAGACACCAGATTGTGACGTGACTGGAAGACTGCCCATTATTATTATTGTAAAACTTTTAATGTTGAATATTTAATTATATTTAAATGCTCAAGTAATCATAATCACAAATACTTTTTTTAATTAAATAATGTGTGTAACGTGTAACTGTGAATCTTATTTTAGAAAAAAAAGGGTTTGAAAAATGAATATAATTACAATAGAAATGCATTTAATAGCAAATATAACGTCATTTATTAAAACGATACAATTAAAACAATTTTCATTTTATTGAATTTTCTATTGACGGTACGTTATATAAAGTAGTGCGACTAGCTTTTTTAACAGGCTTTTATAAGCTTCAGTGTATATATGTGTGTAACGGAATCTTTGAACGTAATTTTCACCCACTTTAAGACACCAGATTGTGACGTGACTGGAAGACTGCCCATTATTATTATTGTAAAACTTTTAATGTTGAATATTTAATTATATTTAAATGCTCAAGTAATCATAATCACAAATACTTTTTTAATTAAATAATGTGTGTAACGTGTAACTGTGAATCTTATTTTAGAAAAAAAAGGGTTTGAAAAATGAATATAATTACAATAGAAATGCATTTAATAGCAAATATAACGTCATTTATTAAAACGATACAATTAAAACAATTTTCATTTTATTGAATTTTCTATTGACGGTACGATATAAAGTAGTGCGACTAGCTTTTTTAACAGGCTTTTATAAACT
Organism: Maratus speculifer; assembly: GCA_964019185.1. Classification (NCBI taxonomy): domain Eukaryota; kingdom Metazoa; phylum Arthropoda; class Arachnida; order Araneae; family Salticidae; genus Maratus; species Maratus speculifer. Next base: position 423,884,908 of record OZ025290.1, on the reverse strand, counting down.
TCAGTGTATATATGTGTGTAACGGAATCTTTGAACGTAATTTTCACCCACTTTAAGACACCAGATTGTGACGTGACTGGAAGACTGCCCATTATTATTATTGTAAAACTTTTAATGTTGAATATTTAATTATATTTAAATGCTCAAGTAATCATAATCACAAATACCTTTTTTAATTAAATAATGTGTGTAACGTGTAACTGTGAATCTTATTTTAGAAAAAAAAGGGTTTGAAAAATGAATATAATTACAATAGAAATGCATTTAATAGCAAATATAACGTCATTTATTAAAACGATACAATTAAAACAATTTTCATTTTATTGAATTTTCTATTGACGGTACGTTATATAAAGTAGTGCGACTAGCTTTTTTAACAGGCTTTTATAAGCTTCAGTGTATATATGTGTGTAACGGAATCTTTGAACGTAATTTTCACCCACTTTAAGACACCAGATTGTGACGTGACTGGAAGACTGCCCATTATTATTATTGTAAAACTTTTAATGTTGAATATTTAATTATATTTAAATGCTCAAGTAATGATAATCACAAATACTTTTTTAATTAAATAATGTGTGTAACGTGTAACTGTGAATCTTATTTTAGAAAAAAAAAGGGTTTGAAAAATGAATATAATTACAATAGAAATGCATTTAATAGCAAATATAACGTCATTTATTAAAACGATACAATTAAAACAATTTTCATTTTATTGAATTTTCTATTGACGGTACGTTATATAAAGTAGTGCGACTAGCTTTTTTAACAGGCTTTTATAAACTTCAGTGTATATATGTGTGTAACGGAATCTTTGAACGTAATTTTCACCCACTTTAAGGCACCAGATTGTGACGTGACTGGAAGACTGCCCATTATTATTATTGTAAAACTTTTAATGTTGAATATTTAATTATATTTAAATGCTCAAGTAATCATAATCACAAATACTTTTTTTAATTAAATAATGTGTGTAACGTGTAACTGTGAATCTTATTTTAGAAAAAAAAGGGTTTGAAAAATGAATATAATTACAATAGAAATGCATTTAATAGCAAATATAACGTCATTTATTAAAACGATACAATTAAAACAATTTTCATTTTATTGAATTTTCTATTGACGGTACGTTATATAAAGTAGTGCGACTAGCTTTTTTAACAGGCTTTTATAAGCTTCAGTGTATATATGTGTGTAACGGAATCTTTGAACGTAATTTTCACCCACTTTAAGACACCAGATTGTGACGTGACTGGAAGACTGCCCATTATTATTATTGTAAAACTTTTAATGTTGAATATTTAATTATATTTAAATGCTCAAGTAATCATAATCACAAATATTTTTTAATTAAATAATGTGTGTAACGTGTAACTGTGAATCTTATTTTAGAAAAAAAAGGGTTTGAAAAATGAATATAATTACAATAGAAATGCATTTAATAGCAAATATAACGTCATTTATTAAAACGATACAATTAAAACAATTTTCATTTTATTGAATTTTCTGTTGACGGTACGTTATATAAAGTAGTGCGACTAGCTTTTTTAACAGGCTTTTATAAGCTTCAGTGTATATATGTGTGTAACGGAATCTTTGAACGTAATTTTCACCCACTTTAAGACACCAGATTGTGACGTGACTGGAAGACTGCCCATTATTATTATTGTAAAACTTTTAATGTTGAATATTTAATTATATTTAAATGCTCAAGTAATCATAATCACAAATAATTTTTTAATTAAATAATGTGTGTAACGTGTAACTGTGAATCTTATTTTAGAAAAAAAAGGGTTTGAAAAATGAATATAATTACAATAGAAATGCATTTAATAGCAAATATAACGTCATTTATTAAAACGATACAATTAAAACAATTTTCATTTTATTGAATTTTCTATTGACGGTACGTTATATAAAGTAGTGCGACTAGCTTTTTTAACAGGCTTTTATAAACTTCAGTGTATATATGTGTGTAACGGAATCTCTGAACGTAATTTTCACCCACTTTAAGACACCAGATTGTGACGTGACTGGAAGACTGCCCATTATTATTATTGTAAAACTTTTAATGTTGAATATTTAATTATATTTAAATGCTCAAGTAATCATAATCACAAATACTTTTTTAAATTAAATAATGTGTGTAACGTGTAACTGTGAATCTTATTTTAGAAAAAAAAAGGTTTGAAAAATGAATATAATTACAATAGAAATGCATTTAATAGCAAATATAACGTCATTTATTAAAACGATACAATTAAAACAATTTTCATTTTATTGAATTTTCTATTGACGGTACGTTATATAAAGTAGTGCGACTAGCTTTTTTAACAGGCTTTTATAAGCTTCAGTGTATATATGTGTGTAACGGAATCTTTGAACGTAATTTTCACCCACTTTAAGACACCAGATTGTGACGTGACTGGAAGACTGCCCATTATTATTATTGTAAAACTTTTAATGTTGAATATTTAATTATATTTAAATGCTCAAGTAATCATAATCACAAATACTTTTTTAATTAAATAATGTGTGTAACGTGTAACTGTGAATCTTATTTTAGAAAAAAAAGGGTTTGAAAAATGAATATAATTACAATAGAAATGCATTTAATAGCAAATATAACGTCATTTATTAAAACGATACAATTAAAACAATTTTCATTTTATTGAATTTTCTATTGACGGTACGATATAAAGTAGTGCGACTAGCTTTTTTAACAGGCTTTTATAAACTTAAGTGTATATATGTGTGTAACGGAATCTTTGAACATAATTTTCACCCACTTTAAGACATCAGATTGTGACGTGACTGGAAGACTGCCCATTATTATTATTGTAAAACTTTCAATGTTGAATATTTAATTATATTTAAATGCTCAAGTAATCATAATCACAAATACTTTTTTAATTAAATAATGTGTGTAACGTGTAACTGTGAATCTTATTTTAGAAAAAAAGGGTTTGAAAAATGAATATAATTACAATAGAAATGCATTTAATAGCAAATATAACGTCATTTATTAAAACGATACAATTAAAACAATTTTCATTTTATTGAATTTTATATTGACGGTACGTTATATAAAGTAGTGCGACTAGCTTTTTTAACAGGCTTTTATAAGCTTCAGTGTATATATGTGTGTAACGGAATATTTGAACGTAATTTTCACCCACTTTAAGACACCAGATTGTAACGTGACTCGAAGACTGCCCATTATTGTTATTGTAAAACTTTTAATGTTGAATATTTAATTATATTTAAATGCTCAAGTAATCATAATCACAAATACTTTTTTAATTAAATAATGTGTGTAACGTGTAACTGTGAATCTTATTTTAGAAAAAAAAGGGTTTGAAAAATGAATATAATTACAATAGAAATGCCTTTAATAGCAAATATAACGTCATTTATTAAAACGATACAATTAAAACAATTTTCATTTTATTGAATTTTCTATTGACGGTACGTTATATAAAGTAGTGCGACTAGCTTTTTTAACAGGCTTTTATAAACTTCAGTGTATATATGTGTGTAACGGAATCTTTGAACGTAATTTTCACCCACTTTAAGACACCAGATTGTGACGTGACTGGAAGACTGCCCATTATTATTATTGTAAAACTTTTAATGTTGAATATTTAATTATATTTAAATGCTCAAGTAATCATAATCACAAATACTTTTTTTAATTAAATAATGTGTGTAACGTGTAACTGTGAATCTTATTTTAGAAAAAAAGGGTTTTAAAAATGAATATAATTACAATAGAAATGCCTTTAATAGCAAATATAACGTCATTTATTAAAACGATACAATTAAAACAATTTTCATTTTATTGAATTTTCTATTGACGGTACGTTATATAAAGTAGTGCGACTAGCTTTTTTAACAGGCTTTTATAAACTTCAGTGTATATATGTGTGTAACGGAATCTTTGAACGTAATTTTCACCCTCTTTAAGACACCAGATTGTGACGTGACTGGAAGACTGCCCATTATTATTATTGTAAAACTTTTAATGTTGAATATTTAATTATATTTAAATGCTCAAGTAATCATAATCACAAATACTTTTTTAATTAAATAATGTGTGTAACGTGTAACTGTGAATCTTATTTTAGAAAAAAAAGGGTTTGAAAAATGAATATAATTACAATAGAAATGCATTTAATTGCAAATATAACGTCATTTATTAAAACGATACAATTAAAACAATTTTCATTTTATTGAATTTTCTATTGACGGTACGTTATATAAAGTAGTGCGACTAGCTTTTTTAACAGGCTTTTATAAACTTCAGTGTATATATGTGTGTAACGGAATCTTTGAACGTAATTTTCACCCACTTTAAGACACCAGATTGTGACGTGACTGGAAGACTGCCCATTATTATTATTGTAAAACTTTTAATGTTGAATATTTAATTATATTTAAATGCTCAAGTAATCATAATCACAAATACCTTTTTTAATTAAATAATGTGTGTAACGTGTAACTGTGAATCTTATTTTAGAAAAAAAAGGGTTTGAAAAATGAATATAATTACAATAGAAATGCATTTAATAGCAAATATAACGTCATTTATTAAAACGATACAATTAAAACAATTTTCATTTTATTGAATTTTCTATTGACGGTACGTTATATAAAGTAGTGCGACTAGCTTTTTTAACAGGCTTTTATAAGCTTCAGTGTATATATGTGTGTAACGGAATCTTTGAACGTAATTTTCACCCACTTTAAGACACCAGATTGTGACGTGACTGGAAGACTGCCCATTATTATTATTGTAAAACTTTTAATGTTGAATATTTAATTATATTTAAATGCTCAAGTAATGATAATCACAAATACTTTTTTAATTAAATAATGTGTGTAACGTGTAACTGTGAATCTTATTTTAGAAAAAAAAAGGGTTTGAAAAATGAATATAATTACAATAGAAATGCATTTAATAGCAAATATAACGTCATTTATTAAAACGATACAATTAAAACAATTTTCATTTTATTGAATTTTCTATTGACGGTACGTTATATAAAGTAGTGCGACTAGCTTTTTTAACAGGCTTTTATAAACTTCAGTGTATATATGTGTGTAACGGAATCTTTGAACGTAATTTTCACCCACTTTAAGGCACCAGATTGTGACGTGACTGGAAGACTGCCCATTATTATTATTGTAAAACTTTTAATGTTGAATATTTAATTATATTTAAATGCTCAAGTAATCATAATCACAAATACTTTTTTTAATTAAATAATGTGTGTAACGTGTAACTGTGAATCTTATTTTAGAAAAAAAAGGGTTTGAAAAATGAATATAATTACAATAGAAATGCATTTAATAGCAAATATAACGTCATTTATTAAAACGATACAATTAAAACAATTTTCATTTTATTGAATTTTCTATTGACGGTACGTTATATAAAGTAGTGCGACTAGCTTTTTTAACAGGCTTTTATAAGCTTCAGTGTATATATGTGTGTAACGGAATCTTTGAACGTAATTTTCACCCACTTTAAGACACCAGATTGTGACGTGACTGGAAGACTGCCCATTATTATTATTGTAAAACTTTTAATGTTGAATATTTAATTATATTTAAATGCTCAAGTAATCATAATCACAAATATTTTTTAATTAAATAATGTGTGTAACGTGTAACTGTGAATCTTATTTTAGAAAAAAAAGGGTTTGAAAAATGAATATAATTACAATAGAAATGCATTTAATAGCAAATATAACGTCATTTATTAAAACGATACAATTAAAACAATTTTCATTTTATTGAATTTTCTGTTGACGGCACGTTATATAAAGTAGTGCGACTAGCTTTTTTAACAGGCTTTTATAAGCTTCAGTGTATATATGTGTGTAACGGAATCTTTGAACGTAATTTTCACCCACTTTAAGACACCAGATTGTGACGTGACTGGAAGACTGCCCATTATTATTATTGTAAAACTTTTAATGTTGAATATTTAATTATATTTAAATGCTCAAGTAATCATAATCACAAATAATTTTTTAATTAAATAATGTGTGTAACGTGTAACTGTGAATCTTATTTTAGAAAAAAAAGGGTTTGAAAAATGAATATAATTACAATAGAAATGCATTTAATAGCAAATATAACGTCATTTATTAAAACGATACAATTAAAACAATTTTCATTTTATTGAATTTTCTATTGACGGTACGTTATATAAAGTAGTGCGACTAGCTTTTTTAACAGGCTTTTATAAACTTCAGTGTATATATGTGTGTAACGGAATCTCTGAACGTAATTTTCACCCACTTTAAGACACCAGATTGTGACGTGACTGGAAGACTGCCCATTATTATTATTGTAAAACTTTTAATGTTGAATATTTAATTATATTTAAATGCTCAAGTAATCATAATCACAAATACTTTTTTAAATTAAATAATGTGTGTAACGTGTAACTGTGAATCTTATTTTAGAAAAAAAAAGGTTTGAAAAATGAATATAATTACAATAGAAATGCATTTAATAGCAAATATAACGTCATTTATTAAAACGATACAATTAAAACAATTTTCATTTTATTGAATTTTCTATTGACGGTACGTTATATAAAGTAGTGCGACTAGCTTTTTTAACAGGCTTTTATAAGCTTCAGTGTATATATGTGTGTAACGGAATCTTTGAACGTAATTTTCACCCACTTTAAGACACCAGATTGTGACGTGACTGGAAGACTGCCCATTATTATTATTGTAAAACTTTTAATGTTGAATATTTAATTATATTTAAATGCTCAAGTAATCATAATCACAAATACTTTTTTAATTAAATAATGTGTGTAACGTGTAACTGTGAATCTTATTTTAGAAAAAAAAGGGTTTGAAAAATGAATATAATTACAATAGAAATGCATTTAATAGCAAATATAACGTCATTTATTAAAACGATACAATTAAAACAATTTTCATTTTATTGAATTTTCTATTGACGGTACGTTATATAAAGTAGTGCGACTAGCTTTTTTAACAGGCTTTTATAAACTTCAGTGTATATATGTGTGTAACGGAATCTTTGAACGTAATTTTCACCCACTTTAAGACACCAGATTGTGACGTGACTGGAAGACTGCCCATTATTATTATTGTAAAACTTTTAATGTTGAATATTTAATTATATTTAAATGCTCAAGTAATCATAATCACAAATACTTTTTTTAATTAAATAATGTGTGTAACGTGTAACTGTGAATCTTATTTTAGAAAAAAAAGGGTTTGAAAAATGAATATAATTACAATAGAAATGCATTTAATAGCAAATATAACGTCATTTATTAAAACGATACAATTAAAACAATTTTCATTTTATTGAATTTTCTATTGACGGTACGTTATATAAAGTAGTGCGACTAGCTTTTTTAACAGGCTTTTATAAGCTTCAGTGTATATATGTGTGTAACGGAATCTTTGAACGTAATTTTCACCCACTTTAAGACACCAGATTGTGACGTGACTGGAAGACTGCCCATTATTATTATTGTAAAACTTTTAATGTTGAATATTTAATTATATTTAAATGCTCAAGTAATCATAATCACAAATACTTTTTTAATTAAATAATGTGTGTAACGTGTAACTGTGAATCTTATTTTAGAAAAAAAAGGGTTTGAAAAATGAATATAATTACAATAGAAATGCATTTAATAGCAAATATAACGTCATTTATTAAAACGATACAATTAAAACAATTTTCATTTTATTGAATTTTCTATTGACGGTACGATATAAAGTAGTGCGACTAGCTTTTTTAACAGGCTTTTATAAACTTAAGTGTATATATGTGTGTAACGGAATCTTTGAACATAATTTTCACCCACTTTAAGACATCAGATTGTGACGTGACTGGAAGACTGCCCATTATTATTATTGTAAAACTTTCAATGTTGAATATTTAATTATATTTAAATGCTCAAGTAATCATAATCACAAATACTTTTTTAATTAAATAATGTGTGTAACGTGTAACTGTGAATCTTATTTTAGAAAAAAAGGGTTTGAAAAATGAATATAATTACAATAGAAATGCATTTAATAGCAAATATAACGTCATTTATTAAAACGATACAATTAAAACAATTTTCATTTTATTGAATTTTATATTGACGGTACGTTATATAAAGTAGTGCGACTAGCTTTTTTAACAGGCTTTTATAAGCTTCAGTGTATATATGTGTGTAACGGAATATTTGAACGTAATTTTCACCCACTTTAAGACACCAGATTGTAACGTGACTCGAAGACTGCCCATTATTGTTATTGTAAAACTTTTAATGTTGAATATTTAATTATATTTAAATGCTCAAGTAATCATAATCACAAATACTTTTTTAATTAAATAATGTGTGTAACGTGTAACTGTGAATCTTATTTTAGAAAAAAAAGGGTTTGAAAAATGAATATAATTACAATAGAAATGCCTTTAATAGCAAATATAACGTCATTTATTAAAACGATACAATTAAAACAATTTTCATTTTATTGAATTTTCTATTGACGGTACGTTATATAAAGTAGTGCGACTAGCTTTTTTAACAGGCTTTTATAAACTTCAGTGTATATATGTGTGTAACGGAATCTTTGAACGTAATTTTCACCCACTTTAAGACACCAGATTGTGACGTGACTGGAAGACTGCCCATTATTATTATTGTAAAACTTTTAATGTTGAATATTTAATTATATTTAAATGCTCAAGTAATCATAATCACAAATACTTTTTTAATTAAATAATGTGTGTAACGTGTAACTGTGAATCTTATTTTAGAAAAAAAAGGGTTTGAAAAATGAATATAATTACAATAGAAATGCATTTAATTGCAAATATAACGTCATTTATTAAAACGATACAATTAAAACAATTTTCATTTTATTGAATTTTCTATTGACGGTACGTTATATAAAGTAGTGCGACTAGCTTTTTTAACAGGCTTTTATAAACTTCAGTGTATATATGTGTGTAACGGAATCTTTGAACGTAATTTTCACCCACTTTAAGACACCAGATTGTGACGTGACTGCAAGACTGCCCATTATTATTATTGTAAAACTTTTAATGTTGAATATTTAATTATATTTAAATGCTCAAGTAATCATAATCACAAATACTTTTTTTAATTAAATAATGTGTGTAACGTGTAACTGTGAATCTTATTTTAGAAAAAAAGGGTTTTAAAAATGAATATAATTACAATAGAAATGCCTTTAATAGCAAATATAACGTCATTTATTAAAACGATACAATTAAAACAATTTTCATTTTATTGAATTTTCTATTGACGGTACGTTATATAAAGTAGTGCGACTAGCTTTTTTAACAGGCTTTTATAAACTTCAGTGTATATATGTGTGTAACGGAATCTTTGAACGTAATTTTCACCCCCTTTAAGACACCAGATTGTGACGTGACTGGAAGACTGCCCATTATTATTATTGTAAAACTTTTAATGTTGAATATTTAATTATATTTAAATGCTCAAGTAATCATAATCACAAATACTTTTTTAATTAAATAATGTGTGTAACGTGTAACTGTGAATCTTATTTTAGAAAAAAAAGGGTTTGAAAAATGAATATAATTACAATAGAAATGCATTTAATTGCAAATATAACGTCATTTATTAAAACGATACAATTAAAACAATTTTCATTTTATTGAATTTTCTATTGACGGTACGTTATATAAAGTAGTGCGACTAGCTTTTTTAACAGGCTTTTATAAACTTCAGTGTATATATGTGTGTAACGGAATCTTTGAACGTAATTTTCACCCACTTTAAGACACCAGATTGTGACGTGACTGGAAGACTGCCCATTATTATTATTGTAAAACTTTTAATGTTGAATATTTAATTATATTTAAATGCTCAAGTAATCATAATCACAAATACTTTTTTTAATTAAATAATGTGTGTAACGTGTAACTGTGAATCTTATTTTAGAAAAAAAAGGGTTTGAAAAATGAATATAATTACAATAGAAATGCATTTAATAGCAAATATAACGTCATTTATTAAAACGATACAATTAAAACAATTTTCATTTTATTGAATTTTCTATTGACGGTACGTTATATAAAGTAGTGCGACTAGCTTTTTTAACAGGCTTTTATAAGCTTCAGTGTATATATGTGTGTAACGGAATCTTTGAACGTAATTTTCACCCACTTTAAGACACCAGATTGTGACGTGACTGGAAGACTGCCCATTATTATTATTGTAAAACTTTTAATGTTGAATATTTAATTATATTTAAATGCTCAAGTAATCATAATCACAAATACTTTTTTAATTAAATAATGTGTGTAACGTGTAACTGTGAATCTTATTTTAGAAAAAAAAGGGTTTGAAAAATGAATATAATTACAATAGAAATGCATTTAATAGCAAATATAACGTCATTTATTAAAACGATACAATTAAAACAATTTTCATTTTATTGAATTTTCTATTGACGGTACGATATAAAGTAGTGCGACTAGCTTTTTTAACAGGCTTTTATAAACTTCAGTGTATATATGTGTGTAACGGAATCTTTGAACGTAATTTTCACCCACTTTAAGACACCAGATTGTGACGTGACTGGAAGACTGCCCATTATTATTATTGTAAAACTTTTAATGTTGAATATTTAATTATATTTAAATGCTCAAGTAATCATAATCACAAATACTTTTTTTAATTAAATAATGTGTGTAACGTGTAACTGTGAATCTTATTTTAGAAAAAAAGGGTTTTAAAAATGAATATAATTACAATAGAAATGCCTTTAATAGCAAATATAACGTCATTTATTAAAACGATACAATTAAAACAATTTTCATTTTATTGAATTTTCTATTGACGGTACGTTATATAAAGTAGTGCGACTAGCTTTTTTAACAGGCTTTTATAAACTTCAGTGTATATATGTGTGTAACGGAATCTTTGAACGTAATTTTCACCCCCTTTAAGACACCAGATTGTGACGTGACTGGAAGACTGCCCATTATTATTATTGTAAAACTTTTAATGTTGAATATTTAATTATATTTAAATGCTCAAGTAATCATAATCACAAATACCTTTTTTAATTAAATAATGTGTGTAACGTGTAACTGTGAATCTTATTTTAGAAAAAAAAGGGTTTGAAAAATGAATATAATTACAATAGAAATGCATTTAATAGCAAATATAACGTCATTTATTAAAACGATACAATTAAAACAATTTTCATTTTATTGAATTTTCTATTGACGGTACGTTATATAAAGTAGTGCGACTAGCTTTTTTAACAGGCTTTTATAAGCTTCAGTGTATATATGTGTGTAACGGAATCTTTGAACGTAATTTTCACCCACTTTAAGACACCAGATTGTGACGTGACTGGAAGACTGCCCATTATTATTATTGTAAAACTTTTAATGTTGAATATTTAATTATATTTAAATGCTCAAGTAATCATAATCACAAATACTTTTTTAATTAAATAATGTGTGTAACGTGTAACTGTGAATCTTATTTTAGAAAAAAAAGGGTTTGAAAAATGAATATAATTACAATAGAAATGCATTTAATAGCAAATATAACGTCATTTATTAAAACGATACAATTAAAACAATTTTCATTTTATTGAATTTTCTATTGACGGTACGTTATATAAAGTAGTGCGACTAGCTTTTTTAACAGGCTTTTATAAACTTCAGTGTATATATGTGTGTAACGGAATCTTTGAACGTAATTTTCACCCACTTTAAGACACCAGATTGTGACGTGACTGGATGACTGCCCATTATTATTATTGTAAAACTTTTAATGTTGAATATTTAATTATATTTAAATGCTCAAGTAATCATAATCACAAATACTTTTTTTAATTAAATAATGTGTGTAACGTGTAACTGTGAATCTTATTTTAGAAAAAAAAGGGTTTGAAAAATGAATATAATTACAATAGAAATGCATTTAATAGCAAATATAACGTCATTTATTAAAACGATACAATTAAAACAATTTTCATTTTATTGAATGTTCTATTGACGGTACGTTATATAAAGTAGTGCGACTAGCTTTTTTAACAGGCTTTTATAAGCTTCAGTGTATATATGTGTGTAACGGAATCTTTGAACGTAATTTTCACCCACTTTAAGACACCAGATTGTGACGTGACTGGAAGACTGCCCATTATTATTATTGTAAAACTTTTAATGTTGAATATTTAATTATATTTAAATGCTCAAGTAATCATAATCACAAATACTTTTAATTAAATAATGTGTGTAACGTGTAACTGTGAATCTTATTTTAGAAAAAAAAGGGTTTGAAAAATGAATATAATTACAATAGAAATGCATTTAATAGCAAATATAACGTCATTTATTAAAACGATACAATTAAAACAATTTTCATTTTATTGAATTTTCTATTGACGGTACGTTATATAAAGTAGTGCGACTAGCTTTTTTAACAGGCTTTTATAAGCTTCAGTGTATATATGTGTGTAACGGAATCTTTGAACGTAATTTTCACCCACTTTAAGACACCAGATTGTGACGTGACTGGAAGACTGCCCATTATTATTATTGTAAAACTTTTAATGTTGAATATTTAATTATATTTAAATGCTCAAGTAATCATAATCACAAATACTTTTTTAATTAAATAATGTGTGTAACGTGTAACTGTGAATCTTATTTTAGAAAAAAAGGGTTTGAAAAATGAATATAATTACAATAGAAATGCATTTAATAGCAAATATAACGTCATTTATTAAAACGATACAATTAAAACAATTTTCATTTTATTGAATTTTATATTGACGGTACGTTATATAAAGTAGTGCGACTAGCTTTTTTAACAGGCTTTTATAAGCTTCAGTGTATATATGTGTGTAACGGAATCTTTGAACGTAAGTTTCACCCACTTTAAGACACCAGATTGTAACGTGACTCGAAGACTGCCCATTATTATTATTGTAAAACTTTTAATGTTGAATATTTAATTATATTTAAATGCTCAAGTAATCATAATCACAAATACTTTTTTAATTAAATAATGTGTGTAACGTGTAACTGTGAATCTTATTTTAGAAAAAAAAGGGTTTGAAAAATGAATATAATTACAATAGAAATGCCTTTAATAGCAAATATAACGTCATTTATTAAAACGATACAATTAAAACAATTTTCATTTTATTGAATTTTCTATTGACGGTACGTTATATAAAGTAGTGCGACTAGCTTTTTTAACAGGCTTTTATAAACTTCAGTGTATATATGTGTGTAACGGAATCTTTGAACGTAATTTTCACCCACTTTAAGACACCAGATTGTGACGTGACTGGAAGACTGCCCATTATTATTATTGTAAAACTTTTAATGTTGAATATTTAATTATATTTAAATGCTCAAGTAATCATAATCACAAATACTTTTTTTAATTAAATAATGTGTGTAACGTGTAACTGTGAATCTTATTTTAGAAAAAAAAGGGTTTGAAAAATGAATATAATTACAATAGAAATGCATTTAATAGCAAATATAACGTCATTTATTAAAACGATACAATTAAAACAATTTTCATTTTATTGAATTTTCTATTGACGGTACGTTATATGAAGTAGTGCGACTAGCTTTTTTAACAGGCTTTTATAAGCTTCAGTGTATATATGTGTGTAACGGAATCTTTGAACGTAATTTTCACCCACTTTAAGACACCAGATTGTGACGTGACTGGAAGACTGCCCATTATTATTATTGTAAAACTTTTAATGTTGAATATTTAATTATATTTAAATGCTCAAGTAATCATTATCACAAATACTTTTTTAATTAAATAATGTGTGTAACGTGTAACTGTGAATCTTATTTTAGAAAAAAAAGGGTTTGAAAAATGAATATAACTACAATAGAAATGCATTTAATAGCAAATATAACGTCATTTATTAAAACGATACAATTAAAACAATTTTCATTTTATTGAATTTGCTATTGACGGTACGTTATATAAAGTAGTGCGACTAGCTTTTTTAACAGGCTTTTATAAACTTCAGTGTATATATGTGTGTAACGGAATCTTTGAACGTAATTTTCACCCACTTTAAGACACCAGATTGTGACGTGACTGGAAGACTGCCCATTATTATTATTGTAAAACTTTTAATGTTGAATATTTAATTATATTTAAATGCTCAAGTAATCATAATCACAAATACTTTTTTTAATTAAATAATGTGTGTAACGTGTAACTGTGAATCTTATTTTAGAAAAAAAAGGGTTTGAAAAATGAATATAATTACAATAGAAATGCATTTAATAGCAAATATAACGTCATTTATTAAAACGATACAATTAAAACAATTTTCATTTTATTGAATTTTCTATTGACGGTACGTTATATAAAGTAGTGCGACTAGCTTTTTTAACAGGCTTTTATAAGCTTCAGTGTATATATGTGTGTAACGGAATCTTTGAACGTAATTTTCACCCACTTTAAGACACCAGATTGTGACGTGACTGGAAGACTGCCCATTATTATTATTGTAAAACTTTTAATGTTGAATATTTAATTATATTTAAATGCTCAAGTAATCATAATCACAAATACTTTTTTAATTAAATAATGTGTGTAACGTGTAACTGTGAATCTTATTTTAGAAAAAAAAGGGTTTGAAAAATGAATATAATTACAATAGAAATGCATTTAATAGCAAATATAACGTCATTTATTAAAACGATACAATTAAAACAATTTTCATTTTATTGAATTTTCTATTGACGGTACGATATAAAGTAGTGCGACTAGCTTTTTTAACAGGCTTTTATAAACTTCAGTGTATATATGTGTGTAACGGAATCTTTGAACGTAATTTTCACCCACTTTAAGACACCAGATTGTGACGTGACTGGAAGACTGCCCATTATTATTATTGTAAAACTTTTAATGTTGAATATTTAATTATATTTAAATGCTCAAGTAATCATAATCACAAATACTTTTTTTAATTAAATAATGTGTGTAACGTGTAACTGTGAATCTTATTTTAGAAAAAAAGGGTTTTAAAAATGAATATAATTACAATAGAAATGCCTTTAATAGCAAATATAACGTCATTTATTAAAACGATACAATTAAAACAATTTTCATTTTATTGAATTTTCTATTGACGGTACGTTATATAAAGTAGTGCGACTAGCTTTTTTAACAGGCTTTTATAAACTTCAGTGTATATATGTGTGTAACGGAATCTTTGAACGTAATTTTCACCCCCTTTAAGACACCAGATTGTGACGTGACTGGAAGACTGCCCATTATTATTATTGTAAAACTTTTAATGTTGAATATTTAATTATATTTAAATGCTCAAGTAATCATAATCACAAATACCTTTTTTAATTAAATAATGTGTGTAACGTGTAACTGTGAATCTTATTTTAGAAAAAAAAGGGTTTGAAAAATGAATATAATTACAATAGAAATGCATTTAATAGCAAATATAACGTCATTTATTAAAACGATACAATTAAAACAATTTTCATTTTATTGAATTTTCTATTGACGGTACGTTATATAAAGTAGTGCGACTAGCTTTTTTAACAGGCTTTTATAAGCTTCAGTGTATATATGTGTGTAACGGAATCTTTGAACGTAATTTTCACCCACTTTAAGACACCAGATTGTGACGTGACTGGAAGACTGCCCATTATTATTATTGTAAAACTTTTAATGTTGAATATTTAATTATATTTAAATGCTCAAGTAATCATAATCACAAATACTTTTTTAATTAAATAATGTGTGTAACGTGTAACTGTGAATCTTATTTTAGAAAAAAAAGGGTTTGAAAAATGAATATAATTACAATAGAAATGCATTTAATAGCAAATATAACGTCATTTATTAAAACGATACAATTAAAACAATTTTCATTTTATTGAATTTTCTATTGACGGTACGTTATATAAAGTAGTGCGACTAGCTTTTTTAACAGGCTTTTATAAACTTCAGTGTATATATGTGTGTAACGGAATCTTTGAACGTAATTTTCACCCACTTTAAGACACCAGATTGTGACGTGACTGGAAGACTGCCCATTATTATTATTGTAAAACTTTTAATGTTGAATATTTAATTATATTTAAATGCTCAAGTAATCATAATCACAAATACTTTTTTTAATTAAATAATGTGTGTAACGTGTAACTGTGAATCTTATTTTAGAAAAAAAAGGGTTTGAAAAATGAATATAATTACAATAGAAATGCATTTAATAGCAAATATAACGTCATTTATTAAAACGATACAATTAAAACAATTTTCATTTTATTGAATTTTCTATTGACGGTACGTTATATAAAGTAGTGCGACTAGCTTTTTTAACAGGCTTTTATAAGCTTCAGTGTATATATGTGTGTAACGGAATCTTTGAACGTAATTTTCACCCACTTTAAGACACCAGATTGTGACGTGACTGGAAGACTGCCCATTATTATTATTGTAAAACTTTTAATGTTGAATATTTAATTATATTTAAATGCTCAAGTAATCATAATCACAAATACTTTTTTAATTAAATAATGTGTGTAACGTGTAACTGTGAATCTTATTTTAGAAAAAAAAGGGTTTGAAAAATGAATATAATTACAATAGAAATGCATTTAATAGCAAATATAACGTCATTTATTAAAACGATACAATTAAAACAATTTTCATTTTATTGAATTTTCTATTGACGGTACGTTATATAAAGTAGTGCGACTAGCTTTTTTAACAGGCTTTTATAAGCTTCAGTGTATATATGTGTGTAACGGAATCTTTGAACGTAATTTTCACCCACTTTAAGACACCAGATTGTGACGTGACTGGAAGACTGCCCATTATTATTATTGTAAAACTTTTAATGTTGAATATTTAATTATATTTAAATGCTCAAGTAATCATAATCACAAATACTTTTTTAATTAAATAATGTGTGTAACGTGTAACTGTGAATCTTATTTTAGAAAAAAAGGGTTTGAAAAATGAATATAATTACAATAGAAATGCATTTAATAGCAAATATAACGTCATTTATTAAAACGATACAATTAAAACAATTTTCATTTTATTGAATTTTATATTGACGGTACGTTATATAAAGTAGTGCGACTAGCTTTTTTAACAGGCTTTTATAAGCTTCAGTGTATATATGTGTGTAACGGAATCTTTGAACGTAAGTTTCACCCACTTTAAGACACCAGATTGTAACGTGACTCGAAGACTGCCCATTATTATTATTGTAAAACTTTTAATGTTGAATATTTAATTATATTTAAATGCTCAAGTAATCATAATCACAAATACTTTTTTAATTAAATAATGTGTGTAACGTGTAACTGTGAATCTTATTTTAGAAAAAAAAGGGTTTGAAAAATGAATATAATTACAATAGAAATGCCTTTAATAGCAAATATAACGTCATTTATTAAAACGATACAATTAAAACAATTTTCATTTTATTGAATTTTCTATTGACGGTACGTTATATAAAGTAGTGCGACTAGCTTTTTTAACAGGCTTTTATAAACTTCAGTGTATATATGTGTGTAACGGAATCTTTGAACGTAATTTTCACCCACTTTAAGACACCAGATTGTGACGTGACTGGATGACTGCCCATTATTATTATTGTAAAACTTTTAATGTTGAATATTTAATTATATTTAAATGCTCAAGTAATCATAATCACAAATACTTTTTTTAATTAAATAATGTGTGTAACGTGTAACTGTGAATCTTATTTTAGAAAAAAAAGGGTTTGAAAAATGAATATAATTACAATAGAAATGCATTTAATAGCAAATATAACGTCATTTATTAAAACGATACAATTAAAACAATTTTCATTTTATTGAATGTTCTATTGACGGTACGTTATATAAAGTAGTGCGACTAGCTTTTTTAACAGGCTTTTATAAGCTTCAGTGTATATATGTGTGTAACGGAATCTTTGAACGTAATTTTCACCCACTTTAAGACACCAGATTGTGACGTGACTGGAAGACTGCCCATTATTATTATTGTAAAACTTTTAATGTTGAATATTTAATTATATTTAAATGCTCAAGTAATCATAATCACAAATACTTTTAATTAAATAATGTGTGTAACGTGTAACTGTGAATCTTATTTTAGAAAAAAAAGGGTTTGAAAAATGAATATAATTACAATAGAAATGCATTTAATAGCAAATATAACGTCATTTATTAAAACGATACAATTAAAACAATTTTCATTTTATTGAATTTTCTATTGACGGTACGTTATATAAAGTAGTGCGACTAGCTTTTTTAACAGGCTTTTATAAGCTTCAGTGTATATATGTGTGTAACGGAATCTTTGAACGTAATTTTCACCCACTTTAAGACACCAGATTGTGACGTGACTGGAAGACTGCCCATTATTATTATTGTAAAACTTTTAATGTTGAATATTTAATTATATTTAAATGCTCAAGTAATCATAATCACAAATACTTTTTTAATTAAATAATGTGTGTAACGTGTAACTGTGAATCTTATTTTAGAAAAAAAGGGTTTGAAAAATGAATATAATTACAATAGAAATGCATTTAATAGCAAATATAACGTCATTTATTAAAACGATACAATTAAAACAATTTTCATTTTATTGAATTTTATATTGACGGTACGTTATATAAAGTAGTGCGACTAGCTTTTTTAACAGGCTTTTATAAGCTTCAGTGTATATATGTGTGTAACGGAATCTTTGAACGTAAGTTTCACCCACTTTAAGACACCAGATTGTAACGTGACTCGAAGACTGCCCATTATTATTATTGTAAAACTTTTAATGTTGAATATTTAATTATATTTAAATGCTCAAGTAATCATAATCACAAATACTTTTTTAATTAAATAATGTGTGTAACGTGTAACTGTGAATCTTATTTTAGAAAAAAAAGGGTTTGAAAAATGAATATAATTACAATAGAAATGCCTTTAATAGCAAATATAACGTCATTTATTAAAACGATACAATTAAAACAATTTTCATTTTATTGAATTTTCTATTGACGGTACGTTATATAAAGTAGTGCGACTAGCTTTTTTAACAGGCTTTTATAAACTTCAGTGTATATATGTGTGTAACGGAATCTTTGAACGTAATTTTCACCCACTTTAAGACACCAGATTGTGACGTGACTGGAAGACTGCCCATTATTATTATTGTAAAACTTTTAATGTTGAATATTTAATTATATTTAAATGCTCAAGTAATCATAATCACAAATACTTTTTTTAATTAAATAATGTGTGTAACGTGTAACTGTGAATCTTATTTTAGAAAAAAAAAGGGTTTGAAAAATGAATATAATTACAATAGAAATGCATTTAATAGCAAATATAACGTCATTTATTAAAACGATACAATTAAAACAATTTTCATTTTATTGAATTTTCTATTGACGGTACGTTATATGAAGTAGTGCGACTAGCTTTTTTAACAGGCTTTTATAAGCTTCAGTGTATATATGTGTGTAACGGAATCTTTGAACGTAATTTTCACCCACTTTAAGACACCAGATTGTGACGTGACTGGAAGACTGCCCATTATTATTATTGTAAAACTTTTAATGTTGAATATTTAATTATATTTAAATGCTCAAGTAATCATTATCACAAATACTTTTTTAATTAAATAATGTGTGTAACGTGTAACTGTGAATCTTATTTTAGAAAAAAAAGGGTTTGAAAAATGAATATAACTACAATAGAAATGCATTTAATAGCAAATATAACGTCATTTATTAAAACGATACAATTAAAACAATTTTCATTTTATTGAATTTGCTATTGACGGTACGTTATATAAAGTAGTGCGACTAGCTTTTTTAACAGGCTTTTATAAACTTCAGTGTATATATGTGTGTAACGGAATCTTTGAACGTAATTTTCACCCACTTTAAGACACCAGATTGTGACGTGACTGGAAGACTGCCCATTATTATTATTGTAAAACTTTTAATGTTGAATATTTAATTATATTTAAATGCTCAAGTAATCATAATCACAAATACTTTTTTTAATTAAATAATGTGTGTAACGTGTAACTGTGAATCTTATTTTAGAAAAAAAAGGGTTTGAAAAATGAATATAATTACAATAGAAATGCATTTAATAGCAAATATAACGTCATTTATTAAAACGATACAATTAAAACAATTTTCATTTTATTGAATTTTCTATTGACGGTACGTTATATAAAGTAGTGCGACTAGCTTTTTTAACAGGCTTTTATAAGCTTCAGTGTATATATGTGTGTAACGGAATCTTTGAACGTAATTTTCACCCACTTTAAGACACCAGATTGTGACGTGACTGGAAGACTGCCCATTATTATTATTGTAAAACTTTTAATGTTGAATATTTAATTATATTTAAATGCTCAAGTAATCATAATCACAAATACTTTTTTAATTAAATAATGTGTGTAACGTGTAACTGTGAATCTTATTTTAGAAAAAAAAGGGTTTGAAAAATGAATATAATTACAATAGAAATGCATTTAATAGCAAATATAACGTCATTTATTAAAACGATACAATTAAAACAATTTTCATTTTATTGAATTTTCTATTGACGGTACGATATAAAGTAGTGCGACTAGCTTTTTTAACAGGCTTTTATAAACTTCAGTGTATATATGTGTGTAACGGAATCTTTGAACGTAATTTTCACCCACTTTAAGACACCAGATTGTGACGTGACTGGAAGACTGCCCATTATTATTATTGTAAAACTTTTAATGTTGAATATTTAATTATATTTAAATGCTCAAGTAATCATAATCACAAATACTTTTTTTAATTAAATAATGTGTGTAACGTGTAACTGTGAATCTTATTTTAGAAAAAAAGGGTTTTAAAAATGAATATAATTACAATAGAAATGCCTTTAATAGCAAATATAACGTCATTTATTAAAACGATACAATTAAAACAATTTTCATTTTATTGAATTTTCTATTGACGGTACGTTATATAAAGTAGTGCGACTAGCTTTTTTAACAGGCTTTTATAAACTTCAGTGTATATATGTGTGTAACGGAATCTTTGAACGTAATTTTCACCCCCTTTAAGACACCAGATTGTGACGTGACTGGAAGACTGCCCATTATTATTATTGTAAAACTTTTAATGTTGAATATTTAATTATATTTAAATGCTCAAGTAATCATAATCACAAATACCTTTTTTAATTAAATAATGTGTGTAACGTGTAACTGTGAATCTTATTTTAGAAAAAAAAGGGTTTGAAAAATGAATATAATTACAATAGAAATGCATTTAATAGCAAATATAACGTCATTTATTAAAACGATACAATTAAAACAATTTTCATTTTATTGAATTTTCTATTGACGGTACGTTATATAAAGTAGTGCGACTAGCTTTTTTAACAGGCTTTTATAAGCTTCAGTGTATATATGTGTGTAACGGAATCTTTGAACGTAATTTTCACCCACTTTAAGACACCAGATTGTGACGTGACTGGAAGACTGCCCATTATTATTATTGTAAAACTTTTAATGTTGAATATTTAATTATATTTAAATGCTCAAGTAATCATAATCACAAATACTTTTTTAATTAAATAATGTGTGTAACGTGTAACTGTGAATCTTATTTTAGAAAAAAAAGGGTTTGAAAAATGAATATAATTACAATAGAAATGCATTTAATAGCAAATATAACGTCATTTATTAAAACGATACAATTAAAACAATTTTCATTTTATTGAATTTTCTATTGACGGTACGTTATATAAAGTAGTGCGACTAGCTTTTTTAACAGGCTTTTATAAACTTCAGTGTATATATGTGTGTAACGGAATCTTTGAACGTAATTTTCACCCACTTTAAGACACCAGATTGTGACGTGACTGGAAGACTGCCCATTATTATTATTGTAAAACTTTTAATGTTGAATATTTAATTATATTTAAATGCTCAAGTAATCATAATCACAAATACTTTTTTTAATTAAATAATGTGTGTAACGTGTAACTGTGAATCTTATTTTAGAAAAAAAAGGGTTTGAAAAATGAATATAATTACAATAGAAATGCATTTAATAGCAAATATAACGTCATTTATTAAAACGATACAATTAAAACAATTTTCATTTTATTGAATTTTCTATTGACGGTACGTTATATAAAGTAGTGCGACTAGCTTTTTTAACAGGCTTTTATAAGCTTCAGTGTATATATGTGTGTAACGGAATCTTTGAACGTAATTTTCACCCACTTTAAGACACCAGATTGTGACGTGACTGGAAGACTGCCCATTATTATTATTGTAAAACTTTTAATGTTGAATATTTAATTATATTTAAATGCTCAAGTAATCATAATCACAAATACTTTTTTAATTAAATAATGTGTGTAACGTGTAACTGTGAATCTTATTTTAGAAAAAAAAGGGTTTGAAAAATGAATATAATTACAATAGAAATGCATTTAATAGCAAATATAACGTCATTTATTAAAACGATACAATTAAAACAATTTTCATTTTATTGAATTTTCTATTGACGGTACGTTATATAAAGTAGTGCGACTAGCTTTTTTAACAGGCTTTTATAAGCTTCAGTGTATATATGTGTGTAACGGAATCTTTGAACGTAATTTTCACCCACTTTAAGACACCAGATTGTGACGTGACTGGAAGACTGCCCATTATTATTATTGTAAAACTTTTAATGTTGAATATTTAATTATATTTAAATGCTCAAGTAATCATAATCACAAATACTTTTTTAATTAAATAATGTGTGTAACGTGTAACTGTGAATCTTATTTTAGAAAAAAAGGGTTTGAAAAATGAATATAATTACAATAGAAATGCATTTAATAGCAAATATAACGTCATTTATTAAAACGATACAATTAAAACAATTTTCATTTTATTGAATTTTATATTGACGGTACGTTATATAAAGTAGTGCGACTAGCTTTTTTAACAGGCTTTTATAAGCTTCAGTGTATATATGTGTGTAACGGAATCTTTGAACGTAAGTTTCACCCACTTTAAGACACCAGATTGTAACGTGACTCGAAGACTGCCCATTATTATTATTGTAAAACTTTTAATGTTGAATATTTAATTATATTTAAATGCTCAAGTAATCATAATCACAAATACTTTTTTAATTAAATAATGTGTGTAACGTGTAACTGTGAATCTTATTTTAGAAAAAAAAGGGTTTGAAAAATGAATATAATTACAATAGAAATGCCTTTAATAGCAAATATAACGTCATTTATTAAAACGATACAATTAAAACAATTTTCATTTTATTGAATTTTCTATTGACGGTACGTTATATAAAGTAGTGCGACTAGCTTTTTTAACAGGCTTTTATAAACTTCAGTGTATATATGTGTGTAACGGAATCTTTGAACGTAATTTTCACCCACTTTAAGACACCAGATTGTGACGTGACTGGAAGACTGCCCATTATTATTATTGTAAAACTTTTAATGTTGAATATTTAATTATATTTAAATGCTCAAGTAATCATAATCACAAATACTTTTTTTAATTAAATAATGTGTGTAACGTGTAACTGTGAATCTTATTTTAGAAAAAAAAGGGTTTGAAAAATGAATATAATTACAATAGAAATGCATTTAATAGCAAATATAACGTCATTTATTAAAACGATACAATTAAAACAATTTTCATTTTATTGAATTTTCTATTGACGGTACGTTATATGAAGTAGTGCGACTAGCTTTTTTAACAGGCTTTTATAAGCTTCAGTGTATATATGTGTGTAACGGAATCTTTGAACGTAATTTTCACCCACTTTAAGACACCAGATTGTGACGTGACTGGAAGACTGCCCATTATTATTATTGTAAAACTTTTAATGTTGAATATTTAATTATATTTAAATGCTCAAGTAATCATTATCACAAATACTTTTTTAATTAAATAATGTGTGTAACGTGTAACTGTGAATCTTATTTTAGAAAAAAAAGGGTTTGAAAAATGAATATAACTACAATAGAAATGCATTTAATAGCAAATATAACGTCATTTATTAAAACGATACAATTAAAACAATTTTCATTTTATTGAATTTGCTATTGACGGTACGTTATATAAAGTAGTGCGACTAGCTTTTTTAACAGGCTTTTATAAACTTCAGTGTATATATGTGTGTAACGGAATCTTTGAACGTAATTTTCACCCACTTTAAGACACCAGATTGTGACGTGACTGGAAGACTGCCCATTATTATTATTGTAAAACTTTTAATGTTGAATATTTAATTATATTTAAATGCTCAAGTAATCATAATCACAAATACTTTTTTTAATTAAATAATGTGTGTAACGTGTAACTGTGAATCTTATTTTAGAAAAAAAAGGGTTTGAAAAATGAATATAATTACAATAGAAATGCATTTAATAGCAAATATAACGTCATTTATTAAAACGATACAATTAAAACAATTTTCATTTTATTGAATTTTCTATTGACGGTACGTTATATAAAGTAGTGCGACTAGCTTTTTTAACAGGCTTTTATAAGCTTCAGTGTATATATGTGTGTAACGGAATCTTTGAACGTAATTTTCACCCACTTTAAGACACCAGATTGTGACGTGACTGGAAGACTGCCCATTATTATTATTGTAAAACTTTTAATGTTGAATATTTAATTATATTTAAATGCTCAAGTAATCATAATCACAAATACATTTTTAATTAAATAATGTGTGTAACGTGTAACTGTGAAACTTATTTTAGAAAAAAAAGGGTTTGAAAAATGAATATAATTACAATAGAAATGCATTTAATAGCAAATATAACGTCATTTATTAAAACGATACAATTAAAACAATTTTCATTTTATTGAATTTTCTATTGACGGTACGTTATATAAAGTAGTGCGACTAGCTTTTTTAACAGGCTTTTATAAACTTCAGTGTATATATGTGTGTAACGGAATCTTTGAACGTAATTTTCACCCACTTTAAGACACCAGATTGTGACGTGACTGGAAGACTGCCCATTATTATTATTGTAAAACTTTTAATGTTGAATATTTAATTATATTTAAATGCTCAAGTAATCATAATCACAAATACTTTTTTAATTAAATAATGTGTGTAACGTGTAACTGTGAATCTTATTTTAGAAAAAAAAAGGGTTTGAAAAATGAATATAATTACAATAGAAATGCATTTAATAGCAAATATAACGTCATTTATTAAAACGATACAATTAAAACAATTTTCATTTTATTGAATTTTCTATTGACGGTACGTTATATAAAGTAGTGCGACTAGCTTTTTTAACAGGCTTTTATAAACTTCAGTGTATATATGTGTGTAACGGAATCTTTGAACGTAATTTTCACCCACTTTAAGACACCAGATTGTGACGTGACTGGAAGACTGCCCATTATTATTATTGTAAAACTTTTAATGTTGAATATTTAATTATATTTAAATGCTCAAGTAATGATAATCACAAATACTTTTTTAATTAAATAATGTGTGTAACGTGTAACTGTGAATCTTATTTTAGAAAAAAAAAGGGTTTGAAAAATGAATATAATTACAATAGAAATGCATTTAATAGCAAATATAACGTCATTTATTAAAACGATACAATTAAAACAATTTTCATTTTATTGAATTTTCTATTGACGGTACGTTATATAAAGTAGTGCGACTAGCTTTTTTAACAGGCTTTTATAAACTTCAGTGTATATATGTGTGTAACGGAATCTTTGAACGTAATTTTCACCCACTTTAAGACACCAGATTGTGACGTGACTGGAAGACTGCCCATTATTATTATTGTAAAACTTTTAATGTTGAATATTTAATTATATTTAAATGCTCAAGTAATCATAATCACAAATACTTTTTTTAATTAAATAATGTGTGTAACGTGTAACTGTGAATCTTATTTTAGAAAAAAAAGGGTTTGAAAAATGAATATAATTACAATAGAAATGCATTTAATAGCAAATATAACGTCATTTATTAAAACGATACAATTAAAACAATTTTCATTTTATTGAATTTTCTATTGACGGTACGTTATATAAAGTAGTGCGACTAGCTTTTTTAACAGGCTTTTATAAGCTTCAGTGTATATATGTGTGTAACGGAATCTTTGAACGTAATTTTCACCCACTTTAAGACACCAGATTGTGACGTGACTGGAAGACTGCCCATTATTATTATTGTAAAACTTTTAATGTTGAATATTTAATTATATTTAAATGCTCAAGTAATCATAATCACAAATACTTTTTTAATTAAATAATGTGTGTAACGTGTAACTGTGAATCTTATTTTAGAAAAAAAAGGGTTTGAAAAATGAATATAATTACAATAGAAATGCATTTAATAGCAAATATAACGTCATTTATTAAAACGATACAATTAAAACAATTTTCATTTTATTGAATTTTCTATTGACGGTACGTTATATAAAGTAGTGCGACTAGCTTTTTTAACAGGCTTTTATAAGCTTCAGTGTATATATGTGTGTAACGGAATCTTTGAACGTAATTTTCACCCACTTTAAGACACCAGATTGTGACGTGACTGGAAGACTGCCCATTATTATTATTGTAAAACTTTTAATGTTGAATATTTAATTATATTTAAATTCTCAAGTAATCATAATCACAAATACTTTTTTAATTAAATAATGTGTGTAACGTGTAACTGTGAATCTTATTTTAGAAAAAAAGGGTTTGAAAAATGAATATAATTACAATAGAAATGCATTTAATAGCAAATATAACGTCATTTATTAAAACGATACAATTAAAACAATTTTCATTTTATTGAATTTTATATTGACGGTACGTTATATAAAGTAGTGCGACTAGCTTTTTTAACAGGCTTTTATAAGCTTCAGTGTATATATGTGTGTAACGGAATCTTTGAACGTAAGTTTCACCCACTTTAAGACACCAGATTGTAACGTGACTCGAAGACTGCCCATTATTATTATTGTAAAACTTTTAATGTTGAATATTTAATTATATTTAAATGCTCAAGTAATCATAATCACAAATACTTTTTTAATTAAATAATGTGTGTAACGTGTAACTGTGAATCTTATTTTAGAAAAAAAAGGGTTTGAAAAATGAATATAATTACAATAGAAATGCCTTTAATAGCAAATATAACGTCATTTATTAAAACGATACAATTAAAACAATTTTCATTTTATTGAATTTTCTATTGACGGTACGTTATATAAAGTAGTGCGACTAGCTTTTTTAACAGGCTTTTATAAACTTCAGTGTATATATGTGTGTAACGGAATCTTTGAACGTAATTTTCACCCACTTTAAGACACCAGATTGTGACGTGACTGGAAGACTGCCCATTATTATTATTGTAAAACTTTTAATGTTGAATATTTAATTATATTTAAATGCTCAAGTAATCATAATCACAAATACTTTTTTTAATTAAATAATGTGTGTAACGTGTAACTGTGAATCTTATTTTAGAAAAAAAGGGTTTGAAAAATGAATATAATTACAATAGAAATGCATTTAATAGCAAATATAACGTCATTTATTAAAACGATACAATTAAAACAATTTTCATTTTATTGAATTTTCTATTGACGGTACGTTATATAAAGTAGTGCGACTAGCTTTTTTAACAGGCTTTTATAAGCTTCAGTGTATATATGTGTGTAACGGAATCTTTGAACGTAATTTTCACCCACTTTAAGACACCAGATTGTGACGTGACTGGAAGACTGCCCATTATTATTATTGTAAAACTTTTAATGTTGAATATTTAATTATATTTAAATGCTCAAGTAATCATAATCACAAATACTTTTTTAATTAAATAATGTGTGTAACGTGTAACTGTGAAACTTATTTTAGAAAAAAAAGGGTTTGAAAAATGAATATAATTACAATAGAAATGCATTTAATAGCAAATATAACGTCATTTATTAAAACGATACAATTAAAACAATTTTCATTTTATTGAATTTTCTATTGACGGTACGTTATATAAAGTAGTGCGACTAGCTTTTTTAACAGGCTTTTATAAACTTCAGTGTATATATGTGTGTAACGGAATCTTTGAACGTAATTTTCACCCACTTTAAGACACCAGATTGTGACGTGACTGGAAGACTGCCCATTATTATTATTGTAAAACTTTTAATGTTGAATATTTAATTATATTTAAATGCTCAAGTAATCATAATCACAAATACTTTTTTAATTAAATAATGTGTGTAACGTGTAACTGTGAATCTTATTTTAGAAAAAAAAGGGTTTGAAAAATGAATATAATTACAATAGAAATGCATTTAATAGCAAATATAACGTCATTTATTAAAACGATACAATTAAAACAATTTTCATTTTATTGAATTTTCTATTGACGGTACGTTATATAAAGTAGTGCGACTAGCTTTTTTAACAGGCTTTTATAAACTTCAGTGTATATATGTGTGTAACGGAATCTTTGAACGTAATTTTCACCCACTTTAAGACACCAGATTGTGACGTGACTGGAAGACTGCCCATTATTATTATTGTAAAACTTTTAATGTTGAATATTTAATTATATTTAAATGCTCAAGTAATGATAATCACAAATACTTTTTTAATTAAATAATGTGTGTAACGTGTAACTGTGAATCTTATTTTAGAAAAAAAAAGGGTTTGAAAAATGAATATAATTACAATAGAAATGCATTTAATAGCAAATATAACGTCATTTATTAAAACGATACAATTAAAACAATTTTCATTTTATTGAATTTTCTATTGACGGTACGTTATATAAAGTAGTGCGACTAGCTTTTTTAACAGGCTTTTATAAACTTCAGTGTATATATGTGTCTAACGGAATCTTTGAACGTAATTTTCACCCACTTTAAGGCACCAGATTTTGACGTGACTGGAAGACTGCCCATTATTATTATTGTAAAACTTTTAATGTTGAATATTTAATTATATTTAAATGCTCAAGTAATCATAATCACAAATACTTTTTTTAATTAAATAATGTGTGTAACGTGTAACTGTGAATCTTATTTAAGAAAAAAAAGGGTTTGAAAAATGAATATAATTACAATAGAAATGCATTTAATAGCAAATATAACGTCATTTATTAAAACGATACAATTAAAACAATTTTCATTTTATTGAATTTTCTATTGACGGTACGTTATATAAAGTAGTGCGACTAGCTTTTTTAACAGGCTTTTATAAGCTTCAGTTTATATATGTGTGTAACGGAATCTTTGAACGTAATTTTCACCCACTTTAAGACACCAGATTGTGACGTGACTGGAAGACTGCCCATTATTATTATTGTAAAACTTTTAATGTTGAATATTTAATTATATTTAAATGCTCAAGTAATCATAATCACAAATACTTTTTTAATTAAATAATGTGTGTAACGTGTAACTGTGAATCTTATTTTAGAAAAAAAAGGGTTTGAAAAATGAATATAATTACAATAGAAATGCATTTAATAGCAAATATAACGTCATTTATTAAAACGATACAATTAAAACAATTTTCATTTTATTGAATTTTCTGTTGACGGTACGTTATATAAAGTAGTGCGACTAGCTTTTTTAACAGGCTTTTATAAGCTTCAGTGTATATATGTGTGTAACGGAATCTTTGAACGTAATTTTCACCCACTTTAAGACACCAGATTGTGACGTGACTGGAAGACTGCCCATTATTATTATTGTAAAACTTTTAATGTTGAATATTTAATTATATTTAAATGCTCAAGTAATCATAATCACAAATAATTTTTTAATTAAATAATGTGTGTAACGTGTAACTGTGAATCTTATTTTAGAAAAAAAAGGGTTTGAAAAATGAATATAATTACAATAGAAATGCATTTAATAGCAAATATAACGTCATTTATTAAAACGATACAATTAAAACAATTTTCATTTTATTGAATTTTCTATTGACGGTACGTTATATAAAGTAGTGCGACTAGCTTTTTTAACAGGCTTTTATAAACTTCAGTGTATATATGTGTGTAACGGAATCTCTGAACGTAATTTTCACCCACTTTAAGACACCAGATTGTGACGTGACTGGAAGACTGCCCATTATTATTATTGTAAAACTTTTAATGTTGAATATTTAATTATATTTAAATGCTCAAGTAATCATAATCACAAATACTTTTTTTAATTAAATAATGTGTGTAACGTGTAACTGTGAATCTTATTTTAGAAAAAAAAAGGTTTGAAAAATGAATATAATTACAATAGAAATGCATTTAATAGCAAATATAACGTCATTTATTAAAACGATACAATTAAAACAATTTTCATTTTATTGAATTTTCTATTGACGGTACGTTATATAAAGTAGTGCGACTAGCTTTTTTAACAGGCTTTTATAAGCTTCAGTGTATATATGTGTGTAACGGAATCTTTGAACGTAATTTTCACCCACTTTAAGACACCAGATTGTGACGTGACTGGAAGACTGCCCATTATTATTATTGTAAAACTTTTAATGTTGAATATTTAATTATATTTAAATGCTCAAGTAATCATAATCACAAATACTTTTTTAATTAAATAATGTGTGTAACGTGTAACTGTGAATCTTATTTTAGAAAAAAAAGGGTTTGAAAAATGAATATAATTACAATAGAAATGCATTTAATAGCAAATATAACGTCATTTATTAAAACGATACAATTAAAACAATTTTCATTTTATTGAATTTTCTATTGACGGTACGTTATATAAAGTAGTGCGACTAGCTTTTTTAACAGGCTTTTATAAACTTCAGTGTATATATGTGTGTAACGGAATCTTTGAACGTAATTTTCACCCACTTTAAGACACCAGATTGTGACGTGACTGGAAGACTGCCCATTATTATTATTGTAAAACTTTTAATGTTGAATATTTAATTATATTTAAATGCTCAAGTAATCATAATCACAAATACTTTTTTTAATTAAATAATGTGTGTAACGTGTAACTGTGAATCTTATTTTAGAAAAAAAAGGGTTTGAAAAATGAATATAATTACAATAGAAATGCATTTAATAGCAAATATAACGTCATTTATTAAAACGATACAATTAAAACAATTTTCATTTTATTGAATTTTCTATTGACGGTACGTTATATAAAGTAGTGCGACTAGCTTTTTTAACAGGCTTTTATAAGCTTCAGTGTATATATGTGTGTAACGGAATCTTTGAACGTAATTTTCACCCACTTTAAGACACCAGATTGTGCCGTGACTGGAAGACTGCCCATTCTTATTATTGTAAAACTTTTAATGTTGAATATTTAATTATATTTAAATGCTCAAGTAATCATAATCACAAATACTTTTTTAATTAAATAATATATGTAACGTGTAACTGTGAATCTTATTTTAGAAAAAAAAAGGGTTTGAAAAATGAATATAATTACAATAGAAATGCATTTAATAGCAAATATAACGTCATTTATTAAAACGATACAATTAAAACATATTTCATTTTATTGAATTTTCTATTGACGGTACGTTATATAAAGTAGTGCGACTAGCTTTTTTAACAGGCTTTTATAAGCTTCAGTGTATATATGTGTGTAACGGAATCTTTGAACGTAATTTTCACCCACTTTAAGACACCAGATTGTGCCGTGACTGGAAGACTGCCCATTCTTATTATTGTAAAACTTTTAATGTTGAATATTTAAATATATTTAAATGCTCAAGTAATCATAATCACAAATACTTTTTTAATTAAATAATGTGTGTAACGTGTAACTGTGAATCTTATTTTAGAAAAAAAAGGGTTTGAAAAATGAATATAATTACAATAGAAATGCATTTAATAGCAAATATAACGTCATTTATTAAAACGATACAATTAAAATAATTTTCATTTTATTAAATTTTCTATTGACGGTACGTTATTTAAAGTAGTGCGACTAGCTTTTTTAACAGGCTTTTATAAGCTTCAGTGTATATATGTGTGTAACGGAATCTTTCAACGTTATATTCACCCACTTTAAGACACCAGATTAAATTGAACCTTTGCACACTTATTGAGAACCGATGACAATTGAACAATTTGAAAAAGCGCCGCTTGAAAGGATAAAAAAACGCTGGATAAACGGATCGAAAGCATCTGACACCTTAGACACACACTGTGAAAAAAAAGGGTCGATCTACTAAAAAAACTTTAGTGATCTTTGTAATTACTAAAAAATTTTTAGTAATCGTAATCGGTTACTAGAAAATCTGTAAGAATTACTAGAAAAAAGTTAGCAATGGATAGAGTTAATAGTTTTACATTTTTAATAGCTATTACTAAAACCCACTTGGTGTGGCCTTGATAGCATAGTGGTTATAGTAACGGACTCCAGGCTAAAAGGTCCCGGGTTCGATACCGGACACGGCCAAATACGTCCCGAATGTATGTAGTGTAAGTGCTCGTTAATAAAGGGTTTATGAAAATCCAGTCAGAGCAGGTTTGGTGCTGCCATCTATTGTGGTTTTGCCGAAAATCTATCGCTTCCGAAGTTTGGATGGAGCTCGAAGGCAGCTCCTGTCCTTCAGGCGCACGTAAAGGTTATTAAAAATAATTTTGGAGCTATTACTAAAATTTTCTTGGTGGCTCATACTAAAAAGTTTTAAGTTAGTTATACAAAAAATTCTTTTGTTCAGTTTACAAAAGAAATACTTGTTTCACTTGCAAAAAAAAAAGGTTGTAATGGTTACTAAAAAATTCTGTGGAATAGAAATTTACTAAAGAATTTTTAGTAACCTCTTGATTTTTTTTTACAGTGCATGACAATCACTATAACACATTTGAAAACAGTAAAACGTAACTATGCAAACGAAAAAAAAAAAAAAAAAACTTTTTAGTCCGACCTGATATAAAATCGTGTGTTTCAGTTTTTTAAACTGTGTGGCAATTATTTTATTTAAAATAAGACAAAACTGGGTGCAACACTACACTGTAAAAAAAATCAAGAGGTTACTGAAAATTTTTTAGTAAATTTATATTCCACAGAATTTTTTAGTAACCATTACAAACTTTTTTTTAAAGTGAAACAAACATTTCTTTTGTAAACTGAACAAAAGAATTTTTTGTATAACTAAGTTAAAACTTTTTAGTATGAGCCACCAAGCAAATTTTAGTAATAGCTCCAAAGGTATTTATAATAATAAGCCGCAATAGATGGCAGCACCAAACATTGCTACCTGCTCCGACAGGACATTCATAATCCCTTTATTCAAAGACTACTTACACTGCACACATTCAAGGGCGTATTTGGTGCCGTCCAGCATCGAACCCGTGACCTTTCGGCCTGGAGATCGGAGTTATCACCACTAGGCTATGACGGCCACACTAAGTGAGTTTTAGTAATAGCTATTAAAAATATAAAACTATTAACTCTATTCGTTGCTAGCTTTTTTCTAGAAATTCTTACAGATTTTCTAGTAAGCGAGTAAGATTACTAAAAAATTTTTAGTAATTACAAGGATCACTAAATTTTTTTTTTAGTAGATCGACTTTTTTTATACAGTGTATGGAAAATTTGCCAACTTTAACCGCTACCCTGATTTTCCCATACATCATACGGACAGCGTATTTTTGCCAATGATGATTTATTACTTTTAAGTTACTATTGTACTATTTTATTTCTTTTTTTGTTACAAATACCTTATATCATGCAACGTAAATAAGGCAAATGCATGCACAAAATACCATTGTTTTATTTCGTAATAATTACTATTCGATAAATACATTTTAGAAAATCTCCATACTCATAATAAATAGGGTAAAGAATGCACATTGTTGAATATACATTATGGCGCATTAAAAAAAAATAAAATATTTTTTGAAGATGCTATATCTGTTACTGAAAATATAAAAAACTGCATCAAACTTAAAATGTATGATTAAAATTTTTTAAACACAATGTTTTTCAAAGCTTTGTTTTGAAAGATATTTCCAAGCACACAGACTTTTTAAACTGTGAAATTAAAAGAAATAACGCCGTTCAAATACTGAAAAAAATGAATTTTTTATTTTAATCATTTTATGCAATTTGATTTTAAATTTGTAATTAATCTTATTTAGCAATTCTGAAAACCGCCAAAAGTTGTTACGACAGTGATAGATGAGGCAATTGCAATTGAAAAATGCAGAATTCAAACGGAACATAATTACAGCACAATTACAGACGATAGCCAAAATTTTCAGGGTAATATTATTCAATATCCTGTAACTTAGTAATAGTATTTTTAACAAGGCACATTAAAGTGTTTTTTGGAATCTGTGAATATATGAGGCCTTTAGATGAGCTTTAGAAACCTCGATTTTCTTAAGCAAAGGCTTTAAAATGAAAAATGTATGCAATATTTATTTTTTTATACATTTCTTTATATCAATCTCCACTTTTCACGTGACTTTTAAAGAGGATTTTGCTTAATGAACGTAATATACAATAGTTTATTTAGATAATGAAACTGAAACACAGTACCTTCTTCGTTTAAAATATTCCTTTCATATTAAATTTCGTAAAAGAAATCAATGAAAAACTTTAAAAGTAAGTATACAAAGTTTGCTTAAACAGCATATCGGATAACGCCATTGGGCGCAATTAAGGTTTCAAAATTTGTTCGAAAATTTATATGTTGTTATCCTTTAAAATGAACATTAATTATTTGTAAAACATTCTAAGCTTTTAAAATGTTTTAGTATTTAGGGAATATAATTGTTTCCAAACTGTAAGTCGCTCAAAATCCGATAATTTCATTATAGTTTTAAACTTTTCCCCAGGTCCTTTATAAATATTAAATGAAACAGTAAAGCTGAGTGGGGATATTTTTTTTCAAGAAAGTAAAATTCTGAGAATCAATATTTATTATAATTTCGATTTATTTTCACATGTTAAGATGGAAATAGTTATAATAATTAATACAATAATATATATATATATATATATATATATTATAAACAGGGAAAATATATATATATTTTTAAAAGATTATATACTTTATTAATAGTAATTTTGTTTAAGTGTATCCGGGATGCAAGAATCTTCTAAATTTCCAAAAATAAATTTTTGCATTAAAATTTTCTCTGATTTTCTATATTTTTTAAATGACGTTTAAAACTTGTTTTTATCTTAAGGGAGACCCGTAAAAAAACCCCAAAATTTTTATTATTGATTTTAAAGTAATGAATTTTGGTCTACTATTTAAGAATCTTTTTGTAAGGAATAATTAGCAAAAAAATTCACTTTTTATTAAAAAGTATATTTTTATCGGGATATTATGATTTTTGTTTGTCGAAAAATACTCTTTTTAAAATTACTACTCCTAATTCAATTTTTAATATTTTGGTATTACTAAAATTTCTTAAATACTGCTATAGTATATGGATAAGACCTAGGGAGAGATATTTTTAATTTTTTATTTTAATTAGCTAAAAAAAATACGCATGGTAAATTTCCTTAAATTCGTTATGATTTTCATGTTTACCAATTTATGTAAAATTTTCAGAAATATTTAAAAAAATATCTCTCCTTACATTTGTTGCAATTTTTTTAAGATTCTAAAAACATAAACACTTTGTTTCTAAAACATTTTAACACTGAGCCATAGTACTTAGAACTTAGGCAAAATATGAAAAAAGTCATTTTCAAGAAAACACATTTAAAGTATCAAATACAAGATGAAGTAGTAAAAAAAAACTTATTTCATATTGAAATATTTTTTTATATTAATTTCTAATATATCAAGTCTATTTTTTAAGAAAAACGTTTTATATTGAACACAATCGAAAAAAATTGTAGCCAGTTTTGTCTTCGAAGAAAAGTCCTCGATTTTCAGGGACAAAAATTCATTGAGCTGTCAAAATGTATATTTTTTTTTAAGTACTAACCCTCATTTAATTTTTAATATTTTAGTATTACTAGCATTTCTTAACTAATCACGGTACACGGAAAATACCAGGGGAGAGATATTTTTAATTTTATTTTATAATGATCTTGAAAAAAAAAGAAACGTTACGCATGGATTTTTTTTTGAAATTCGTTATAATTTTCCCGTTTACCAATTTATGTAAAATTTTCAGAAACATTTAAAAAATATATCTCCCCTATATTTTCTGCATTTTTTTTATGATTTTAAAAACATAAACACTTTGTTTCTAAATTATTTTACCAGTGAGTCAGTACTTTGAACTTAGGCAAAATATGAAAAGCTTTCGCGATACTTTAGTGAAATTTGTTACTACTGCGATTCTTTTATTAAATTAGCCTTTCTTTGAGGAATTAATTCACGAATTTCCTCTTTTTTGCAAGTGACAAAAGCTGTAAAAGCTTTTGTCACTTTCTAATTCACGACATACCCCTCACTATCCGTTGTTAGAGCTGATGTAAATTTGGAACCTTTTATTTCATCAAATGGCTCCACAAAACATTTCTAATTTATGGGCAAATCCAATCGTAGTATTCATAAGAATTTTTATTTGTTTTGAATAACAATCTGGGCAGTAAATGTAAAACGTTTAGAAATTGAATTAATATCAACAATAATATTATGAGGAGTATGATTAGATTCTAAATTTTCATTTTGCCCTGTAGTACTTGCAGTTTTTGTATCAAAAACAAGATTATGTAATCTTACGTTTTGTTTCATACTATTATCAGTATTAACAGATAAGTTAGAAACACTGGATAAACTTTTTTTCAGGGACTTGAGTAATCACATTTTTTGCTTTCCTTCTTTTAGAAGCCATCACGTTCATATGTTGTTTATGTTTCTTCGAACGAGGCATTTCAATACATTATTTTAAAATAAACTTCTAGAACATAAAACTTGAATTAATAATACAAAATTTTCACGTGCAAACACTAATTTAAACGAAAGAATGCGATGTATACAAGCAAAAACAGAAGAGTTTATCACGAGAATTGAATCGAAAGGCGTAAAATGTAAACAAATACGATAGCGTTCGATTTAACAGTTAACGGTTATGGATAATTCAGAACAGAAGAATGTATTCTTCTTTGATTGATCATACTAAAAAAAATATTATTAACTGTACCTAACTTCGTTTAATAGTGCAATATAAAAGTAAACAAAGATGTGTAAGCTTTTTAAATTGCCGCTACACCTTTAAACTCTAGTGAATACAATTAAAAAAAGCTCATTTGTTATCTGTTCCAAGTGTCCCCGAGTTCTGAAAGTTTGCATGAATATTCGCAAATATGTATGATATCATTTTCTGAGATAAAAAAAAAACTTTGAACCTTTGATTATTTTTGGCCGAAAATGGGGTTCGGATTTCCCTTAAGGAAGACCCGTAAGAAAACCCCCAAAATTTTTATTACTGATTTTAAGGCAATGAATTTTGGTGTACTATTTAGGAATCTTCTTGTAAGGAATAATTAGCAAAAAATTCACTTTTTATTAAAAAGTATATTTTTATGGGGATTTTTATGATTTTTTTTGTCGAAAAATACACTTTTTAAAATTACCACTCCTCATTCAATTTTCAATATTTTGGTATTAGTAAAATTTCTTAAATAGTGTTATTGTCTGAGCGAAGCGAAGTCTTTATACTCAGAGATACGTAACGATATTAAAATTCAAAAAAATTCTTTCGTCAAGCAAATCTCAAAAAGTACTTGTCGGATTTTGATTCCGTTTGTACCAGAAGGTACCTATGAAGGTAATCTGGTGAATGCACCTACTTTTAAAAATTAATTCCAAATAGTTTAAAAGTTATATTAAAAAAACTGATAAATATTTTTTTATATTAATTTCTAATATATCAAGTCTATTTTTTAAGAAAAACGATTTATATTGAACACAATCGAAAAAAATTGTAGCCAGTTTTGTCTTCGAAGAAAAGTCCTCGATTTTCAGGGACAAAAATTCATTGAGCTGTCAAAATGTATATTTTTTTAAAGTACTAACCCTCATGTTACGGAGGTGTACTAAATTAAAAAGAAAAACTAAATTAAAAGGAAAAAGCAAGTAGACTGTAAATTTAATGGAATGTTTATTTTTTTAAGAGTCGCTGCTTGATGCAGTATTAGAGCTTGTTGCTAAGAGACTGTTTCTCTCAATCCACTGCGTCACACAACACGTGAGCAGGGTTACAGTAAATTGCCGATTGGCGTATAATTGGCGTGGGCTGTGTTTGTCGCCAAGGCGATGTTACAAGAACACAATACAGAAGCGGAACATCCCGCCCGGCGTTGAAATATTTTTATATTTCAAGATACATATGCAATACAAGTAATAATACAATATGATACAGATTATAAGCAAAAATAAATAAATAAAATAAATAAACACAAATAATACATGAAAAATTAATACATAATAAAGCACATTTAAAGTTTAGGATCTATGATGTTGTCCTCAATGGGTAATATACTTATTTTTGAAATAGGTCGTTTAAAATTACCCTTAGCGGTACGAACTTCAACTACCCTGACTATCCCGTCCGCGCCTGGGAAAACCTTATTAATGCGGCCTAGTGACCAAGTGCAAATGGGTAATTGTGAGTCCTTAAGCAAAACTAGCATTCCTGGCAGAATATTAGGCTTTTTAAATAGCCACTTGTTTCTTTCTTGTAACTGGCTCAGATAATTATTCTGCCAACGTTTCCCTATTAACTGCGTTAATTTTTGAGTCCTTTGCCATTTATTTAGCAAATTATCTTTGACCTCACTTAAATTGGGTTCTGGAATTAAATTAAGAGGCTTTCCTATGAGAAAGTGACCAGGAGTCAACACCTGAAGATCGTCAGGATCTGTTGACAAAGGACAAAGCGGTCGCGAATTTAAAATAGCCTCTATTTGTGTGATAACTGTCAGGAATTCCTCGATCGTGAGATGAGCTGAACCCACAGCTCTTTTTAAGTGGTATTTGAAAGATTTGACTCCTGCCTCCCAAAGGCCACCAAAATTTGGCGCCCTAGGAGGGGAGAACTTCCAGTTAATACCTTCAGAAGCTAAAAAGTTCGAAACTTCATCACTCGTAACAAGTCTGCGTAAATGTTTTAGTTCTGCTGAAGCCCCAACGAAATTTGTAGCATTGTCGCTGAAGATTACAGAGCTTTTCCCACGACGAGCGAAGAATCTTTTTAGAGTCGCTATTATAGCCTCGGATGTCAAATCTGAGACAAAATCCAAGTGCACAGCTTTAGTGACCATACATTCAAATATGGCAACATAGATTTTCTGAAAAATACCCTTTCTTTGACCTTTATATTTTATTTCAAAAGGCCCACTTAAATCTAATCCCACATTTGAAAATGGGGAACTGGGCACTATTCTTTCAGGAGGGAGATCCCCCATCATTTGACTAGCCGTTATAGGTTTAATTTTAAAGCATTGTAAACACTCATGTACAATTTTACGCGCAATATTTCTGCCACCAAGCGGCCAATATTTTTGACGCACTGTGTTCAAAAGAGCTTGGGGTCCTACATGAAAATCTCGTTTATGATAATATTGAAAAATTAGTTTCGTCAAGCGACAGCTCGCCGGAAGTATAATGGGGTGTTTATGATCAAAATTCAAATTTGATTTTGCTAATCTTCCTCCCACCCTCAATAAGCTATCTCCATCTAAAAAGGGATTTAAGAATTTTAACTTACTTGCGCGATGAACCGAAGATCCCGCTTGGAGGGCCGAAATTTCATTTTTGAAATACTTTACCTGTTCATTTTTTATTAAATAAACCTCTGCCTTTCTTAATTCCTCCAGCAACAGAGGGCCGGTTGCAGATGTTGCTTTTTTACATTTATGTATGAATCTGAAAATATAAGCTAAAATTCTAATTAATTTTTGGAAATTATTGCTAAGATTAATTAAATTATCACAGAAATTAGAGTCATTATGAATAGCGAATGTCAAGTTGCTGGGAGCTTTAAGCTCACTAGAATAATGTTCATCTTTAATGTCACTTATATTAGAGTCAGTTTTTGCTATTGTTTCTTCAAGAATTGAAAGAGGCGGGCCATGCCACCACAACTGGTTAGAAGACAGGTTTTCCACACTTGCACCTCTTGATATCAAGTCAGCTGGATTGTGTTCTGACGGAATATGAAACCATGGAAAGTTCTTAGTTTGTTCCTTAATTTGCACAACGCGGTTTCCCACAAACGTTTTCAGGAGATGAGGAGCAGTGTCGATCCAAGCTAAAGCAATAGTTGAATCAGAAAACAAATTGACTGAAGCTACTTGTTTGTCTAATGAATTTAAGACCTTGTTAGTGAGTTTAGCCAGAAGAAGACATGCTGACAGTTCGAGACGTGGCACTGTTATTGCTTTGGTTGGACACACGCGGGATTTACTACATAATAAGTAACTGATGGTTTCACTAGAATTAGATGTTTGCATGTATATCACTGCGCCATAAGCCTTGGAAGACGCATCTGCGAAACCATTTAGCACCACTGATTGGTTCACAGCTAGGAAGCATCTTGGTACTTCAATGGATTCCAGTTCTTTAAGACTTTCGAGGAAGGTTTCCCATTGTTTGGCAACATGAGAGGGCAGCTTCTCATTCCACTCTATTTTAAGAAGCCATAGCTCCTGCATGAATATTTTTGCTTTAGCAATCACTGGCCCTAAGAGAC
Organism: Maratus speculifer; assembly: GCA_964019185.1. NCBI lineage: Eukaryota > Metazoa > Arthropoda > Arachnida > Araneae > Salticidae > Maratus > Maratus speculifer. Next base: position 423,844,176 of record OZ025290.1, on the reverse strand, counting down.
CGAGAGGATCATAAATGCGGGCAATTTGCGAAAGTACATCTCTTTTTGTGAAATCACTCTTTGTGTTGATATTAACTTTATACCTAAACGTATCATTGAAACTGTTCCACAACATCCCTAATGTTTTAACAGTTATTTCTTCAGAATTTCTGTCCAGGGGAAACATGTGATTATCAGTAGATTGGATCTCATTGGTACACCATTTGTGTAAAACCATCCCTCCCTTTAGGAGGAGTTCAGTTAATTGCGATTTCATTAATCTGAATTCTTCTAAATTGGATGAGCCCGATAGGCAATCATCCATATAAAAGTCCTTCAAAACAATTTTCGATGCTAACGGGAATTCCTTTTTCTCATCTAGAGCTAATTGTTGTAATACTTTGGTGGCTAAGTAGGGAGCACAAGATGTTCCATACGAAACTGTTGTTAGCTGAAATACCTTAACCGGGGATGACATACTGTCTTTCCACAAAATTTTTAAATATTTGTACTGGGATGGATTTATTTCTATCATCCTAAACATTTGTTTAATATCCGCAGTAAAAGCATAAATATGCTTTCTAAATCTAATTAATATCGAAAAAAGATCATCTTGCAGAACTCCACCCTTACATAATAAATCGTTCAAAGATTTTCCGTTGGTTGACTTGGCACTAGCGTCAAAAACGACGCGTAGTTTTGTGGTTTTACTAGAGGGTCGTAAAACGCCGTGATGTGGTAAGTAATAGCCATCATTAAAGTTCGTGTTTTCTTTTATTTCATGCATGTGATTTAAATCTCTATATTCTTTAATAAATTCTGTGTATAAATTTTTCATAACAGGATCTCGATCTAAACGTTGCCACAGAGAGTTTAATCTTTTCAAAGCAAGATTTTTGGAATTTCCCAAATCGGGTTCTAAAACCTGTGGTTTAAACGGCATCGTGACCACAAACCTACCATCCGGTTTTCTGAAGTGCGTTTTATCGAAGTGATCATTACAATATTCTAATTCTTCACTGTTACAGGGTTTTAAATTTTGTACTTCTTCAATTTCCCAAAAAGACTTCAAAGTGTCATTAAGTAAATCAAGATTTTTTGTTAAGAAACAATAATTAGTATTATTATTATTTACTGTTTTGTCATAAATACAATTAGATACAATGTAACCGAAAATACTTGATTGCAAATATAAATTATTGCCTAACTTTATTTTTTCTTCATTTAAAAGAGAAAAATACAGTTCAGCACCGATAATTATCTCCACACTGCTTGGAATGTTAAATTTTTTATCCGCTAAACAAATATTTGCTGGAATTTTTAAATCTGATATGTTTATCTTTTTCGAGGGCGTGAAGTCACAAATGTTTGGAACGATTAATAACTCAATATCATAACTGGCACTATTCATTTTATTTGACAACTTTGATTTGATTCTAGATTTAATGTAAATAGGCAATTTATTTATTCCACTTACAGGAATATTTATTTTCTCCTTTTTCAAGCCTAATATTTGTGCTGCTTTAAATGTACAAAAACAATTCTGAGATGCGGAATCTAATATTGCCCTGAAAGGAATTTTGATGCCATTTACATCTGTCAAATAAATTATTGCAGTGCTAATTAAAACAGATTTATTATTATCATTTTCATATGAAAAAAATGAATGAGCAGTAGTTTCGTTTTGTGATAAATCTTCCGAAACAAAATTGCTATTTATTGTTTCATGTATTGGGAGATTGTTTATAGGATTGTTTACTGGTGTTGTATAATTATGTAATGATGAATGATGGCTTGCGCTCTTGCAAACATGACAAGTGCTTTTTGAATTACAATAATTAATGAGGTGGGCTGAACTTAAACAATTGAAGCAAAGTTTATTTTTCTCAACAAGGTTAATTCGCTCACTTAACTTCATATTTTTATATTTAACACAATGATATAAGGGGTGGTTTTCGGTTTTACAAATTACGCAACGTTTACTTTGAGGTTTGTTTGTTTTTATGAATAAGGATTTTGCAGTATATTTAGAGGATACGTTAGAACTTATACTATTTAAGATTTGACATCTTCGCTCAAGAAATTCTAAAAATTCATCAAAATTAGGCACTTCATTATCCTTTAATGTTAGTTCATATTGTTTACGAGTTTCGTTATCTAGTTTATTTAGAATAATATTCAGCAAAATTGCGTTCGAGAAATTATCTCTATCATACTTTAAGATCTTTAAAGCCCTTAAATTTTTCTTCACGTTATCCAATAAAATGCGGAGATCCTTAGCGGATTCCTGTTTAATTACACAAAGATTAAAAATATTCTTTATATGACAATCTACCATAACTCTTTTATTCTCGTATCTTTGTTCTAACGCATTGAAAAGTGAAACATAATTTTCATCTGGTGTAAGCAAACTCCTTGCTTCACCAGTCAAAGCAGAACGCAAATAAAATAATTTTTCATTATCTTTTAAATTTGAATTATCATTAATAAGCTCGTTAAATGTACTTTTAAATACGGACCATTCTTCAATTCTGCCACTAAAAACCGGCAATATGACCCTAGGTAGCTTAATGCTAGACGTTTTAGCTTGGTCCTGTTCAATAGATTTTTTATTAGAATCAGTATTTTCATAATAAGCATTAATAGAGTATTTTAAGCTTACCTCTAGTTTTAGAATATCCTCGTCCAGTTGACTCAGTATTTTTTCAGTTTCTTCCAACTTTTCTTCCTCTATTATTCTATAATATTCCAGTTTAAGAGCTTCAAACTTTTCTTCAGTTTTCGACAGTAAATCCAGGTGGGCTTTCCATTCGGATAAATTAAATGTTTTTCCATCCGTTGCGTTAAATATCCTGGTGACTTGGGCCTTGATATTCCCTCGCCTTCTGTTCAATGCTTTTATCTCAGTTTCCGACATTATTCATCTTGTTGACGAAATTCGATAAATTCAATATTTAATTCAATAGAAAAGACACTGATTCGTTCATACCTCCGGGTCGCTAGGACCAAATGTTACGGAGGTGTACTAAATTAAAAAGAAAAACTAAATTAAAAGGAAAAAGCAAGTAGACTGTAAATTTAATGGAATGTTTATTTTTTTAAGAGTCGCTGCTTGATGCAGTATTAGAGCTTGTTGCTAAGAGACTGTTTCTCTCAATCCACTGCGTCACACAACACGTGAGCAGGGTTACAGTAAATTGCCGATTGGCGTATAATTGGCGTGGGCTGTGTTTGTCGCCAAGGCGATGTTACAAGAACACAATACAGAAGCGGAACACCTCATTTAATTTTTAATATTTTAGTATTACTAGCATTTCTTAACTAATCACGGTACACGGAAAAGACCAGGGGAGAGATATTTTTAATTTTATTTTATAATGATCTTGAAAAAAAAGAAACGTTACGCATGGTAATTTTTTTGAAAATCGTTATAATTTTCCCGTTTACCAATTTATGTAAAATTTTCAGAAACATTTAAAAAATATATCTCCCCTATATTTTCTGCATTTTTTTTAAGATTTTAAAAACATAAACACTTTGTTTCTAAATTATTTTACCAGTGAGTCAGTACTTTGAACTTAGGCAAAATATGAAAAGCTTTCGCGATACTTTAGTGAAATTTGTTACTACTGCGATTCTTTTATTAAATTAGCCTTTTTTTGAGGAATTAATTCACGAATTTCCTCTTTTTTGCAAGTGACAAAAGCTGTAAAAGCTTTTGTCACTTTATAATTCACGACATACCCCTCACTATCCGATGTTAGAGCTGATGTAAATTTGGAACCTTTTATTTCATCAAATGGCTCCACAAAACATTTCTAATTTATGGGCAAATCCAATCGTAGTATTCATAAGAATTTTTATTTGTTTTGAATAACAATCTGGGCAGTAAATGTAAAACGTTTAGAAATTGAATTAATATCAACAATAATATTATGAGGAGTATGATTAGATTCTAAATTTTCATTTTGCCCTGTAGTACTTGCAGTTTTTGTATCGAAAACAAGATTATGTAATCTTACGTTTTGTTTCATACTATTATCAGTATTAACAGATAAGTTAGAAACACTGGATAAACTTTTTTTCAGGGACTTGAGTAATCACATTTTTTGCTTTCCTTCTTTTAGAAGCCATCACGTTCATATGTTGTTTATGTTTCTTCGAACGAGGCATTTCAGTACATTATTTTAAAATAAACTTCTAGAACATAAAACTTGAATTAATAATACAAAATTTTCACGTGCAAACACTAATTTAAACGAAAGAATGCGATGTATACAAGCAAAAACAGAAGAGTTTATCACGAGAATTGAATCGAAAGGCGTAAAATGTAAACAAATACGATAGCTTTCGATTTAACAGTTAACGGTTATGGATAATTCAGAACAGAAGAATGTATTCTTCTTTGATTGATCATACTAAAAAAAATATTATTAACTGTACCTAACTTCGTTTAATAGTGCAATATAAAAGTAAACAAAGATGTGTAAGCTTTTTAAATTGCCGCTACACCTTTAAACACTTGTGAATACAATTAAAAAAAGCTCATTTGTTATCTGTTCCAAGTGTCCCCGAGTTCTGAAATTTTGCATGAATATTCGCAAATATGTATGATATCATTTTCTGAGATAAAAAAAAACTTTGAACCTTTGATTATTTTTGGCCGAAAATGGGGTTCGGATTTCCCTTAAGGAAGACCCGTAAGAAAACCCCCAAAATTTTTATTACTGATTTTAAGGCAATGAATTTTGGTGTACTATTTAAGAATCTTCTTGTAAGGAATAATTAGCAAAAAATTCACTTTTTATTAAAAAGTATATTTTTATGGGGATTTTTATGATTTTTTTTGTCGAAAAATACACTTTTTAAAATTACCACTCCTCATTCAATTTTCAATATTTTGGTATTAGTAAAATTTCTTAAATAGTGTTATTGTCTGAGCGAAGCGAAGTCTTTATACTCAGAGATACGTAACGATATTAAAATTCAAAAAAATTCTTTCGTCAAGCAAATCTCAAAAAGTACTTGTCGGATTTTGATTCCGTTTGTACCAGAAGGTACCTATGAAGATAATCTGGTGAATGCACCTACTTTTAAAAATTAATTCCAAATAGTTTAAAAGTTATATTAAAAAAAACTGATAAAAAAAGCACAATTTATTTGCATACGTCACAGAAATCTGGTGTGCGTGATTTTCACAAGCTGGATATTTTCGTAGATAACCGAATCAGTACATGGAGTAAATAGCTATCGTTTAGGCACTCAGAAATATTGAATGCAATAAAACATTTTAAAATTTAACTATGCAGGAAAATAAAACTGTTATTTTTTTATATTAAAAAATGTCATAAAAACTTAATAGCATTTTTTGATAGCTAAAAGAATATTTTATATATTTCGCGTGTGAAAATTAGAAACAATCACGTTTTTAAATAAAAAGTTTCTTTATGACATCATTTTCCCTTTATATTTATTTTTATTTCGTGTTTTCTTTTAACTTATATTTTGTTTGTGTGTAGATGTCAATTCTGGTCACTAATTTTTCGGCACGGATGCCACACGCGCATCAGACTCGGCGCATTTTTTTTTCAAAGCCCATTCGGAGAAAACTGCGTTTTCAAATAACGCCTACATACACATTTTTAAATTATTTTCTATTATCAAAAAGAACTTACAGTAAATAAAATAATAATAATAATTAATAACTATAAAAACAAATATTTTATATAATTAAAAAAAAGGAAATGAAAGTGAATAAACATTTTATGAGTAAATAAACAAATAATAAATAAATAAAGCCGGGTTACCATCTCAGGTAAAATAATGCCATTTTGACGCCAATTATGTATTCTGTGCATATGTGACATCTATTCACATTTTTCATCCATTTCCTGTTGGCATACAACTTTGAAATTTGGAATATGTATGCATACCTGGGAGCAATACTGGAATTAGACATTGATTTTTTTTTTAATTCGATCCAAAAAGGGGCAACGGGGGTTATTTTTTAAAGATTTATACAATTTATACTACATAAAGGAGCCATTTACCTATTTTTATATACAAGAAGAAGTAGGTGGCATGTATAAACAATTATAGTATACATAAATAAAATTCTTGAGATAATATACTAGAGATATAAGCACCGGGTTTGGCGAGATTTTTTACGCCAATTAGGCGAAAACATCGTTCTGATTACCAGATACATACACTGTAAAAAAAAATTCAAGAGGTTACTAAAAATTTCTTAGTAAATTTGTATTCCACAGAATTTTTTAGTAACCATTACAAACTTTTTTTTGCAAGTGAAACAAGCATTTCTTTTGTAAACTGAACAAAAGAATTTTTTGTATAACTAACTTAAAAATTTTTAGTATGAGCCACAAAGCAAATTTTAGTAATAGCTCCAAAATTACTTTTAATAACCATTACGTGCAACCGAAGCGGAGGAGCTTCCTTCGAGCTGCATCCAAAATTCTGAAGCGGAAGATTTTCGGCAAAACCGCAACAGATGGCAGCACCAAACATTCCTTACTGCTCCGATCGGATTTTCTTAGTTCCTTTATTAACGAGACACTACAGACATTCGGGGTGCATTTGGCTGTGGCAAGTTTCGAACTCGGGACCTTTTAGCCTGAACTCCGTTACTATAACCACTACGCTATCAGGGCCACACCAACTGAGTTTTAGTAAGAGCTATTAAAAATATAAAACTACTAACTCTATTCGTTGCAAACATTTTTCTAGTGATTCTTACAGATTTTCTAGTAACCGACTAAGATTACTAAAAATTTTTTAGTAATTACAAGAATCACTAAAGTTTTTTTAGTAGATCGACCTTTTTTTTTTTTACAGTGTATAGCATGCCATAATAACACGTTATTTATTTATTTCAAAGTAAAAAAAAGAAATAAACGAAACATTTTCTGTTATTAAAAAAAAAAGGAATAACAACCAATAAATGACAATATTTTTAGAACAAACAATTTATTATAACATTTATATGATAACCATGTTAGGCAACTGAACGCCATTTTGGCACCAATTAGGTATCTTGAAGTGTATAGGGCATATATGTGCCATATTTATTTGTAAAACTGAGCATGAACGTTTACCAAGTGTGTTTTCATAGCCGCTTATATCTTTTTGCAACATAGCGCACCTTTCTAAGCCAAAATTGCACAAAAGAAAAAAATCAATATTTACAGTATTTTTATTTAATTCAATTTTTTTAATGTAATGCACATTTTGTAATCAGTAGGTTCGATAATCAGACCTCGTTTTTTTTTGCTTTAAAAGATAATATTTCATACGACGTCATTTTTGGATTCGTCGTTTTTCCATATTTGATAGTATGCGTCTACTCGTTTTGTAACTTTTTTTTTGTAACTTTCTTCTTTATTAGCAGCGACATTTGGATTTACTATTTAAATAAAAATTCTTCTAAATGCAAAGAATCGTGTTAAAATAAATAAATAAATGAAATGCGGACATCTATTGCTCAAAGGACAAAATTTTTCCTCTTGAGTTAATAAAAATCAGTAAAAACATAATTTTTATGATGATAAAAAGGTGACTTATGTAATAACAGAGTCATATATTACGTACGTTATGGATTAAGTATTAATATTTTGGCACCATTTATAAATAATAATAATAATAAAATAAAATGCGGACAGACCAAAGTCTATATTTTACTGAAAACAACAACCATTTTCTAAATGCTTTAAAAAATGGCCAATGAAAAGTGATATTTCAAAAGTATTATGAAATTAGTTAAAAACCATTTACTTTAAACTAAATGAATAAAAAATTTATATTTTTAATGAAATAAATGCGATTTGAAAAACTATTGGAAATATATCACCATAGATGTATCAGTATTACAATCGGTACCTTGTATGCAAAATGGTACAATTAGCAATACTTTTTGTACCCGAAAAATGGTCATTGCTTCTTTTAAGGTTAAAAAGTAGATTACGAAATATTCCTATACAGAGATGCCAAGACCCCGCTTATTGTATAGCAGAATTTTCTTATAGGAAAAGTTATTTTTTAAATCTGCAGAATGTTCCAATTTAATAAAACATTTTCTGTATTAAAATACCGGTATCCAAAATTCCGGAGACTTGGCAGCTTTACCTATA